>JAQPPZ010016896.1:0-2400000 GCA_028583015.1 Wollemia nobilis | reverse complement strand
GTTTCTCTACCATATCTATTAACACAAAGTTGTTTGTGCTTCCACTATCTACAATCACCTTGCAACATTTACCTCTTGATTTACAAATTGTTTTGAATAGGATTATTATTTGCTTTGGTTCATGCACCTCCTTGGATGATTTTAACAATATCCTCCTTATCGTAAGGGATTCTCCTTATTCTAGTTCCTCCACGTACCTTGGTGAGGTAACACTTTTTTTATCCACTTGTGCAACTTGGTTACGTGCTTCCTTTCCATACCCACCAATATGTTGTGCTTAAGGAAACTCATATGATCTATGCCTTTATTCCAAGCATCTATAGAACTTGCCAATAAAACCATGTCATCTACCTCTAGAAAATTCACCTTATCCTCTTGATGATTTACCCTTTTCTTAATTACTTTGATTGAAACTATTAATTTGTGAAAAAAATCCTTCTACATCACAAGCTTTTTTCCCTCTTCCTCCATGAAATTTGTTGAGATCCTAATCCTAACCATTAATCATTATTAATTCACTTATTATATTTATGTACCATTGTGTCTTTTCACCTCACAACTATAGGGTAGATATTCATTCAAATGGGTGTAAGTAGGAATCCATAAAAATATAAGAAAATAGATTACATTTTACGCATTGGCAGGTTCTCCTCCAGTTTCAAAAGTGATTCAATACATTCTCATTGTATTTTGCATCCATATCCATTTATTTTCATCCATTTAAGTTGCTAGTACACATTTTCCTACCATTTGGTATCAGAGTAGTTCCACTCCTACACCTCATCACCACTCACCCATTTGAGATTTGTGTACAAAGTGTGCAAAATCATCTACATCACATTCATTATCCTTTTTGCCAAATGATCTTTGCAGGAACATTGGCCTCAACACCACCATTTAATCATTAAAAACACCACTCGTATTTCCATTCGAAGTTAGATAAATTACACAAACTCTGCTCTGTACCAAGAACCAACACGGAGACTACAATCAATCGAATATAAGGATCACAAAGATAATCATAGAAACTATGAATGTTGGCAATCAATAACAGTGAAGCAAAATGAACTCCAATAACGTAAATGGCAAGAACAGATTCAAAATTCCTAAAAAATATCTTTTATAAGCCACTCGAGACTTCTGAATCTATCCTAGATCGAAGACAATTTCAAAATCGTGGAAAAATGATGGTTGCGGTATGCCATTTAATTATTTGGTGAAATGATCAAATATTTGATTGAAGTTTATAAATTTAAATTTATAACCTAAAGTCTAACATTTTTTTGACACTGAAAATCAAAACCGTCAACATTGAAATATTATAAGGTAAATTGGGTTTATAAGAAAAAGGATAATAATCCCATATTTAGCAAGCAACGGGTTTCACAAATGTTTAAAAGTCCTCACGTGACATTAGTTGGTTTTGACTACCACCCGTTAGTCACACACGCACGACACTTGCCCTCCCTTTGACCATCGCTCACTTGACCATCTACCCCATGCTATCCCTCTTCTGATGCTTGTCATGTATCCGACCTAGCCCACTTGCTAATGTTGACTCCTCCCTAGCTCACCTGTTGACGTTGAATCCACCCTCTAGTCGTGTGCCACGTACCATTGCTTCCTACTAAAATTCAAATTCCTATAGCTGCGTGCCACCTACCATTGTTTCCCGTCGAGTGCTTCCCACTGAAATTCAAATTCAAATTTCAAATATTGATCGTTGTGGTCCAAATAAGTTGAAAAACCAAAATTTGTCAAAAATTGATAAATTTTTTTCCAAAATTATATAATTTTTTTACAATTTTTTTGAGAAAACCTAATTCCATTCACCTAAGAGGACTTACATTTTACAAACCAGCCCTACAATGGTCGATGGTAGGAGATCACAGGACCCTATCCTCAAAGAATTCATGCAGGAGGTTCGCCAGTGGAAGGAAGAACTTACAAATAAGACTATAACAAAAGGAGGAGTTCCACCAATGGAAGGATGAAATTACAAACAATACTATACCAAGGGTGGAATATGAAAACAAAATATCAGAATTAGATTTAAAAATTGATGCCTACAACCACTCCGTCAATATGGTACAACAAAATATGGCACTAATCCAAGTTGGCCAATCTACAGGGGACCAACACACCAAGCACTACTTGGGGGGCCACAAACGTCCATCCTACCTAGAACCACTAAATTGGATTTTCCAAAATTTGAAGGAGGCAACCCCACTAATTGGATCTATCAGGCTGACCAATACTTCTCCCTCTACCAGGTCCCTGAGGCACAAAAGGTTCGCATTGCATCCTTCCACCTTGAAAGTACCGCCACCCAATGGTACCAGTGGTACGAAAAGATGAATGGCACCCCTACATGGCTAGAATTTACAAAAAACCTAATGGTACGATTCGGCCCTAGTAAATTCGAATATTTCACGGGAGCCCTTACCAAACTCTACCAAACCACTACAGTGCGAGAATACCAAGCTCAATTTGAAAAATTGGCAAATCTTACATCAGGGCTAAATACCTCATTCTTCCAAAGTTGTTTCATCAGTGGCTTAAAGGAAGACATTCGATTAGAAGTACAAATGCTCAATCCCACTGACATGATGCAGACTATTGCGTTAGCCCAAATGGTGGAAGAGAAATTCAATAACCAACATCGACTAGGAAGACCACCTATGGGGAAATCACAGAATACTTACACCACCCCAAAACTTAATCGAGTCTTACCAATTAAACGTATCAGCCCTGAGGAAATGAAGGAAAGAAGAGAAAAGGGCCTTTGTTTTCATTGTGATGAGAAATTTATCCCCAACCACAAATGTATTATGCCAAAACTATATATTCTGGATACGATTGATCATTGTGGTTCAAAAGAAGAGGATAATATTGAGGTGGAAGTGGTGTCGAATACACCCGAGGATAACACAAAAGACACACCAAAAATTCTCTTTTAATGCCCTCACTGGTTTCTCCTCCCCACAAACTATGAAAGTCAAAGGGTACTTTAAAAAACAAAATCTCATTGTGCTTATGGACTCTAGTAGCACACATAATTTTATTGACCCAAGGGTGGCAAAACAAGCCAATTGTTTTATACATCCTTGTAATAGCTTTGAGGTCATGATTGGCAATGGAGGAAGGATTGCATGCAAGGGAAAGTGTCAAAATATTAAACTCACTATGGGTGATTATAATATGAAAGGGGACATGTATGTACTTCCCTTAGGAGGATGCGATATCGTCCTAGGAGTACAATGGTTACGAACACTCGACACAATCCAATGGGATTTTGAAGACCTATGGATGAAATTCACACAAAAAGATCAAACATATACTATTAAAGGATTAAAATCAGGCCCTTCCCAAATAGTAAGTTCTCATAGAATGGAGAAAATTATTCGCAAAGGAGGCAAGGGTATGATTGCACAATTATTTTCCATCCAACCCGCAAATGAAGAACAACAAGAGGTGCCTGAATTACAACAACTTCTAGCATGCCATTCTCAAGTATTTAATGAACCAAAAGGGTTGCCCCCTCAACGTAGCCATGATCATGCAATTCAACTTCTTCCAGGGCATCAACCCCCTAATATCCGACCTTATCGATATCCTTATCTCCAAAAAATAGAAATAAAAAAACTGGTGCAAGAATTACTAAAAGCAGGGGTTATTAGACCTAGTGTGAGTCCTTACTCTTCTCCAGTTTTATTAGTTCGAAAGAAATATGGGTCATGGCATCTATGTGTTGATTTCCACACCCTTAACAAACTCACCATCAAAGATAAATTTCCCATCCCCGTCATCGATGAGTTGTTAGATGAGCTTCATGGGGCTACATACTTCTCAAAATTAGATTTACGATCGGGTTATCATCAAATTCGAGTAAAAGAAAGCGATATTCCAAAAACTGCCTTCCGCACTCATGAAGGGCATTATGAATTTATGGTTATGCCATTTGGCCTTACCAACGCCCCTTCTACATTTCAGAGTCTAATGAACTAGGTATTCCACCCTTACCTTCGAAAATTTATCTTAGTTTTCTTTGATGACATTTTGATTTATAGCAAAACATGGGAAGATCACTTGCGTCATTTAGACCAAGCATTGAAAATCTTGGAGGACAACCAATTATATGCCAAAAGATCAAAATGTTCCTTCGGACAACAAGAAATTGAATATCTGGGACATATTGTCTCCAAAGAAGGAGTTAAGGTGGACCCTCGCAAGATTGAAGATGTGAAAAATTGGCCTACCCCAAAAACCTTGAAAGGCTTGCATGGTTTTTTAGGATTAACAGGGTATTATCGTAAATTTGTTAAATATTATGGCAAGATCGCAGCCCCCTTGATAGCTCTACTCAAGAAGAATGCTTTTCTTTGGTCTCCAAAGGCTGACGATGCTTTCACCGCTTTAAAAAATGCCATGTGTTCCACTCTTGTGTTAGCCATGCCAGATTTTTCCAAACCATTCATTATTGAAAGTGATGCTTCTGGAGTAGGAATAGGAGCCATTCTCATGCAAGATGAAAGACCCTTGGCTTTTACTAGCAAGGCATTTTATGGGAAGAATTTGGCCCGCTCTACGTATGAGAAAGAGATGTTGGCTATTATTCATGCTATTCAACATTGGAGACCTTACCTTATTGGCCAACATTTTATTATTCGGACTGATCACCATAGTTTAAAGTATTTTCTTGAGCAGCGCATATCCACTCTTGAACAACAAAAGTGGGTTACTAAACTATTAGGATATGATTATGAGATCATATATCGAAAAGGAAAGGATAACATGGCCGTCGATGCCCTTTCACGGAAATTTGAAGAAGTACCCCAATTGCACGCCCTCTCCTCTCCTATTCCCAAATGGATAGACCAAGTAACTGAAGAATGGTTTAATGATACTACAATGCAAACATTAATTCAACAAGTCCAACAAGACCCCACAAGTAAGCCTCACTACTCTTGGAGCAATGGCATACTTAGGTACAAAGGGTGTATTGTCCTATCTCCTACCTCCTCATATCGAACCAAACTCCTCCATGAGTTACATGCCACACCTATTGCAGGACATTCTGGATTCCTCAAAACTTATAAAAGAGTGGCTCGATCCTTTTATTGGGTAGGAATGAAACAAGATATCAAGAAATTTGTGGATGAATGTGAGACCTACCAAAGACAAAAAGGAGAGATAGTAGGTACCCCTGGCCTTCTTCAACCTCTCCCTATCCCAACCAAAATGTGGGCCGATATTTCCATGGATTTTATTGAAGGCCTTCCAAAATCTACCAGTAAAACTACTATTCTAGTTGTGGTGGATCGCTTATCTAAATATGCTCATTTTTACCCCTTGGCCCACCCTTACATAGCTAGTACCATCGCCCAACTCTTTCTTGATAATATCTTTAAACTACATGGCATGCCTTCCACCATAGTAAGTGATCGTGATCCCACCTTCACTAGTAATTTTTGGAGAGAATTGTTTAAACTCCAAGGCACTCAACTTCGTATGAGTTTCGCTTATCATCCCCAAACCGATGGTCAAACAGAAGTTGTTAATAAATGTTTGGAAACTTACCTACGTTGTTTTATTTCTACTCAACCCCTTCATTGGGTTAAATGGCTTCCTTTAGTCGAATGGTGGTATAATACCTCATACCATACCGCCATTAAGATGACACCATATGAAGCTTTATATGGCCAAGTACCACCTTCCATCACCTCTTATATTCCAGGAAGTACAAATGTGCCAGCCGTGGATTCTGAACTTTCTACTAGAGCTAATATTCTTCGCCTTCTCAAGGATAATTTACTCACGGCCCAACATTGTATGAAGCAGCAAGCGGACCAACATAGGATCGAACGAGCATTTCAAGAAGGTGATATGGTATTCCTTAGTCTTCAACCTTATCGCCAAACTTCTCTCAAAATCAAGGGTTCACAAAAGTTAGCTCCCAAATTCTATGGGCCTTATAAAGTCCTTCAACGCATTGGGCCCGTTGCTTATAAACTAGAGTTACCAGAATCTTCCAAAATTCATCTTGTGTTCCATGTCTCTTGCCTTAAACCAGTAGTTGGCACACACATTACCACACAAACTCAACTACCTGAGTTCACAAAGGATGGAGCACTCATGGTTGAACCTGAAGCTATCTTGGATCGTCGCATTCATCAACTTTGACATCGCACCATCACCGAGCTTTTGATTCAATGGAGAGGCCTACCTTCCAAAGATGCTACTTGGGAAACACTTCATCACATCCAACAACAATTTCCTCACTTTTCGCTTTGAGGACAAAGCTCTTTTTAAGGAGGGTGGCATGTTAGGATCCTAATCCTAACCATTAATCATTATTAATTCACTTATTATGTTTATGGACCATTGTGTCTTTTCACCTCACAACTATAGGGTAGATATTTATATTCATTCAAATGGATGTAAGTAGGCATCCATCAAAATATAAGAAAATACATTACATTTTACCCATTGGCAGGTTCTCCTCCAGTGAAACAATGATTCAATTTCAAAAGTGATTCAATACATTCTCATTGTTTTTGCATCCATATCCATTTGTTTTCATCCATTTAAGTTGCTAGGACACAGGTTCCTACCAAAATTGTCCTCTTCCTCTTGAAGACCATCCTCTCCCTTTGGAGTTATTTTAGTACTTGTGTGTAAAATTTTCTTCTACCTTGAGCGCATATTGATATGCCTCTTTGACTCTTCTATTTTGAATCATACCAATTTCATCTTGTACAAACAACCTTAGTCCATTTATGTATATTACTCCTTTATCTCAATCATCTTCAATATGACCTATTCTTATGGTTAATTTATAGAATTCATTTGTATACTCTTTCACTCCCAACTATTTTTGCTTGAGGTTTTGAAATCTTCTAAACAACCTAATTTTATAATCACTAGGTAAAAAATTAGACTTCAATTTGGATACAGACTTATCCCAAGTTTAGATCTTATCCTTACCTTTTTCTTACCTCTCATCTTGGACATGATCCCATCAAATTGAAGCATTTCCATTCAATTGTGTGCATGCAAACTTGACTTATTTTGGATCTTCTATATATTTATAATCAAATAATCTCTCCATGTTTGTTATCTAGTAAATCAACTCTTTTGAGTTCAAATTTCCATTAAAATTGGGAGTATCCATATTTGGTTTACTTCCCATGATTGAGATCATCTGAATTAACCATTGCTCTTGTTCTTCTCCTTACTCCTTATCTCAATATTCTAGGTGACCAGTCCTCTCTTCTTCACTATCACTAACCTCCTCAAGATGAATTCATATTCTTTAGGAAGTATTAATTGCATCTAATTTGACAATGATTCCTCTCATTATTTTAGCTTTATCTATTGGTCGAGGTACAAGACCACATGGTCTTCCTCTTTCTCATTGTGTCATATATCCTCCAACATGTATTGCAAACCTATGAAAAATACAATCCTACTCTGATATGAAATGATATGGTCATAAAGAGGGAGTTTTTAGAGAAAACTCTCTCCTTTAGCAACACTCTTACACTTGTTCTGAATGATAACTTATTATTTATTAGAACGACACATTAGTTCACATTCAAACAATTCCTATCCTTGTTTGAATGCCCAACAACCTGATAATAATAGATTTAATGAAAATCTTAATTGAATGTCAAATACTCTTTGAACATCATCTCATTTTTTTCCTCTTGAATGGTGCGAACTTCACTCATCTTCATTTGAGCAATGTCGTTTTGTTCAATATGGGAACAAAGAAAAAGATAATGTTGTCTCTCTTAAAATGGAAGATAGTTTGCTGGCCCAAAAAAAAGGGAGGTGTGGATTTGAGGAGAATCAGTTTGATGTGCATAGCCCTTGGTGGGTAACTAACCTAGATATTAATGAGAGAACCAAACCTTTGGTCTAGGATTGTTTGACATAAATACCTATAATGTGGGGATCTTGAGACAATCCTTAATGAGAAATAGCATTGCAAAGGATCAATCATTTGGAACCATCTACAGGGAAAGAAGGGCATTTTGAGAAAATCAGTGAAATGAATGGTTGGAACTAGGGAGCGCATTGAATTCTAGGATGATATTTAGTTAGAGGAATCCTCTACAACAAGATGAGAGTTGGAATATGCTAGATTAGGATGCACAAAATATCTATGGAAACAAAGTGATCAATTAATTCCATGGGAATTGAGAGAGCAACATAAGGTGTGTCTTGAAGGTTTGAATAGAAGAGGAGAACCAACAAAATAGACAAGTTTAAACCATTCTATGGAGACTTCATTCTACCTATATATTTATAAATGGTACAAACACTTATTACTATTTAGCAATCCCAAATAAAGAATACTTAGGCAAAAAGTGGTTATGAGGAAGGTACTAGTGAGGAGGTCTGGACAAAAAAATAGAGAAACACAACAATCCCAAAGATTAAGGTTTTCAGGGAGCTATTTTCTTATAATAGAATGCTAACAATGTATAATATTTAAAAGAGATAATTTCATGGGCCTTATCAATGCACTTTATGTGAGGAAGAGGAAACCGTTTATCATTTGTTAATGAAGTGTTAGTGGAGAGATCTACCAAAATATTGAAAGAGACTTCTTTATTGGGTGGGTCCAATCAAAGGGGATCAAAGACTGGTTAGCCCAATGGAGAAGTCCCTTAAAAATCAAGAAGTTGTTAGCTCTCTGGAACATGATGCTCTTAATCTTCCTTTGTAATATTTGGTTAGAATACAACTAGTGTACATTTAAAAATATGAAAAAGAATGTGATTAGAGCCTATAATCAAATTAAATCCTTAATGAAATGACAAGTTACCAAAGTGTAGGTGAACAAAAAATGTACCTAGAAGAGAGAGACCCTATAAAGATGGTGTATCCATATATTATCTACCATAGGAAGTGGACAATAAAAAGTAGTTAGAGCAAAGATAACATGAAAACAACCAAGGGGTGGCATAAACTAAATATCGATAGGGCTTCCAAAGGTAATCCCAACTCAGTAGGAGGATGGGAGCAGTGAGAAATGATATATGCAAAATAAGAGGGATTTTTGTAGATGTTAGGCAATAGTCTCATAACAACATTTCATAAATTTTATTATTGTTGTTTATATATTGTTTCTTTAGTTAGAATTTATTGTTATTTAGTTACTTTAATGGTTTCTATGGGATTATTTTCCTATGGGATCCTCATGTAAGAAACAATATATACCTACAAATATATGTTGATTTGTATTGAGAAAGATTAATAAAAGGATTTTTTATATAATACTCTATTTCCAACATGTGGTATCAAAGTAAACATTACAAACATTCCTGAACCTATTAGTAGAGATATTTAATTTTTAATGTATGCTATGAGGGAGCCATAAAGACTAGATAAATATTTTTAAAAGCGTTTTACTATTGAGTGATATATTTTTTTGGATGATCTCATGGAGACAAGAGATCCCAAAACAAAGAGAGCACTTTCATATGACCCCATAGAGATCAAAGACCTAGAAGCAAAGAAGGTGCTACTCAAAACAAATGTAGGAGTTTGTGCCAATATTTGTGCCTAGATTCAAAGGTATTTTTGATAAGTTTAAAGTATTTTTTAAGAGAAAAGAAGCACCTAAATTTTATATTGGCGGATAACTAAAAGTCATTTAATTTTGAGATGCACCCAAGAAATTTGTTTGGGTCATCTGGCTGAGACAGTCAAATGTAGTTTTTTAAAATATGCTTTGAGATAATGGAAATTCTAAGTATGAATGCCAGCTACATAGTTTTGAAATATATGTAATAGATCGTGTTAAGATTATACAAAATACAATGAAAATGCTTATACATTTAAATGAAATGGAATCATTTTAAAATACGATGGAAACATTCATAAGTCTGAATATAATGGAAGCATTTTAAAAGAAATATGTGCAATAGTTTTTGCAATTCCTAGGTAGGTAGATCAATTTTTATGTAAGAATTGTATGCACTAAAGTTTTGTGAAAGACACCAAGAATAGCATTCAAAACATGCCAACATTAAGAAAATATTGTGAAAAGGTAATAGAAAAGCATTAAAAATGTGCAAGAATTTGTGAAAGGCAGTTAAAATATGCATGAGAAAGCATTGTTAAATGTAGCAAGAAATCATTAAAAATGTGCCAATATTTGTGAAAGTTGGCTAAAACGTGCTTGGATATTGAACCAGACTAGAGCAATGCTTAAACACACCAATGTGCCATTAGTGTGTAGTAGTTTAGTGAGCAAGGATCTTATTTAAACAAGAGTCACCTACAAATTTTATTTTGAGCAAAATCACATGTGCACCTGGGTTCAAAATTCTTGAGATTTTATTTTTTACAAATTTGAAAGTATATTTGTGAAAACTTAAAACATCTCTCTATACTTACAACATTTCAAACTAGAGAAAATATATTGAAAGAAATTATTTTCTTTAATTGAAAAATTTCAAAGGTTTAAAATTATAAAAAAATATATTGAAAGGAAAAGCCTTCTATAGTTGAGATTTTTAAAAGTTGAAAAACTATAGAATAATATATTGAAAAAGGAAAAACTTCTATAGTTGTGATTTATTAAATATTGAATAGGGAGTTATAAGGAAACATTCAAAATGACTACTCCTAAACTATTTCTCTTAGAGTCACAACAATTAAGAGGTCCAAACTTCATTCCATGGAAAAATAAAATGAGAACTATCCTTTTAGTAGAAAGACTATGGGATATTATACTAGGAGATGAAATGTGTCCTAAAGAACCAATTGCACAAATAGACTATGATGAAAAAGATAATAGGGCAAAATTAATCATCTTATTAGGCATAACGAATGAAATTCAGTCTCATATTAGTGAAGTGAATACATCAAAAGAGGCTTGGGATATTCTATGCACTATTTTTGAAGGTAGAAATCAAGCAATTGTTCATCATTTGCAATCTCAATTATATACATTAAAAATGTAAGACAATGAAAGTTTGGAACATTTTCTTCAAAAGATTGCAAAATTAAAGGCAAAATTAAACACCTTGAGAGAAAGAATTGATGATAGTTTGTTAGTATCAATTGTACTACATGCTCTACCTAATTCATATAGTGTATTGGTAACTTCTTTGCAAGTTTCTAACCATAGAGTATCATTTGAAGAACTAATCAATATTGTTGGTAAAAGAGTATAACATAAAATGCTTTATTAATCTTGTACATTTTTCATCATATATTTGCAATTATTAATGATTCTTACATGCGAGTCCCATAGGAAAAGAATCTCATAGAAACCATTTAAATAACGAAACTATGAGAAAACCTAACTAGAAACCTCACGCTATTTAATAGAACATAATATGGAGGACAATATAAAATAATGAAGAACTCTAATATATTTTTGAAACTAGAGCCTAACATCCCCCTTATTACATTATTTGATAGATTAAATAATGGAATAACTACCCCCCCAAATCTGTAAATAAGAATTTTTGAGAAATGAAATTGTCTTTATCATTGATGTCAATGTTTGATTTTAAATATTTGTGTTTTTTGTGTAGTCTATGTGATTTACCTTTGGATCAACAAAATACTCTATTTTATTTTATAATATCTAGAAAACATCCCTTTTATATTATTTCATTTGATAATATCCATCCATTCATATTTTAACTAAATTTTTGTGTAGTTTCTTTGAGGAATGTTCTAATGTTTCTCTAATATATGTCTAAAAGTATAATATTTATAATTGTTTCTTGAGGAAGAAATATCAATCTAGAGTGTTTTATTTTTTACTTGTTCATTTATGCTCAGTCCTATTCTATAATAACTAATTCCTAGTGTATTCTCTTCACAATATATATCATCAATCTACTCAATATATTTTTATTAGTGCTTATACAACTACTTTTTGCACCATTGTTATTTTCTCGAACAACTTCCATATCACTAGTGTCACACATGAAATCCTTCTTTTGGATATTGATTGTATTACAACCAATTTATTCCTATTTGATAAGATCGTTTGTATCACACATTATATCTTTCATCAAATTGCTTATATATATATATATATATATATTTTTTTTGAATTTACATGGTGGAATCGGTAGCCGCCACGAATCCGGGCAGGTTGTCCAGCTTTCAAATTGCTTATATTACAACCAATTTTTTTATTTGATAAGATCACTCATATTACACATGATATTATCATCAAGTGTTTGTTATTTATTTGTGCTATTATTTCTTCTAATTTTGTATTCTTGTCCTTATAATATATCAAGAGTAAGGAGTGACATATATATAATCTTAACTAAATCGGTAGACACTGTAACAACTTTCTCACCTTAGTCAACTACTTTATCAAGATGAAGACTTATAAGAATTTAAGTGTAATGAAAGTGTCATCAACAACCTCTTTAAAGATTTATTGTATGCATTTTGGACCATCAACTCTTTGGAAAATAATTTGTATCCAAGTCTTAAGTATAATATGTTCATCTAGAGAGTCATCTCCTTGTGTGTAAAGTATTGGAACTTCACCTTGTCTCTCTATTATTTTTCTGAACTATTTTGATTCACATTGTATATTGTTAAGGAGTAAAATATAACTGTTTAATTAATTTATTAAAATTAAGTAGTATTTTTAATTAAAAGTGTCAAATAGGCCTACGAGCTTTATCTCTTGATTTGTTAGGACTTGAAAAGTTGATTGTCAGAATTTTTTGTAAATTTTTGTTAGGCTTATATGTTAGTCCTTTTGTCAAGTTTATCTCTTTGCTTTTGATTTTGGGCCTTTGTTTTTTTCATCAAGCAATTTTGTAATGTGTATAAGTATGCATATGACTAATGAAATTCTTAGGTAAGCTTTCTAGTTTGTTTTCTAAAGCTTGATCCTCATTGGTTGGTATTAGAGCAGTCAATTCCTACTATTTCAGGCACCATGTTGCCTACTTGATATTCCTTAAAATATCTCAAGGAATTAGCACAATGAGCCACCATGTCAATGGATGGCCCCAATTGAAATGGAATGCTTACCATTCAAGGATAATTTTTACTATTGAAGAAAAAATCTTTATGCTGAGAAAAATAATTCTTATTACTGAAGAAGAAGATTTGCTTGATGTATCTTCACCTGATTTATTGTTTCATGAAGAAGAAGCCCTTAGATTCAAGTCAATATCTATGGGTGAGAAGCCCATTGTATTTCCATTAGACGATGTTGTTGATATTATTACCACTAAAAAAATTGAAGAAAATTTTGATGAAGATACGGATATTGTTTTATCTATTGTTGTTGATTTGCTTATTGTTGTTGAGCTGCCTATTACTACTCTATCTGATAAATATTATGAAGCCAAAGTTGAAGTTGTTAAATTTATTTCTGCTAATGCTATGGTGGAGGTTGCACTACTAGCTCTAACTTCTCATTGCTCCACACTTTTTTTGTCATCCTCAACCCCTCTTATAGTTGAACTTATGATTATTAAGCTAAGAGGTAGAATAGATGGAAGATAATCACAACCCAAACTTCTAGCACTATGGCCCGCCTTTCTTCATGTCCATTGACATCAAAGTTTTTATGTAACTTCCTATACTTAAGAATTTTTGCTCATCTAGAATTTTGGAGGTCTCATTGCTTTTATAATAGATGATCCTACTCTTTGTTATCAGTATCCAATTATAAAATGGAACTAGCTTGATATCCCTCAAATAACCATTATTTTCTTTTTCAACCCACATCATAATATATTATTTATTGTTCTTTAATTGTATCTTTGGCCACCACTGCGACCTCCTAATCCATTGCAGCCACATATTTATGGTCTTATTGTACTTAGCCATCATTTCCATGGCCACAAGCCTCTTGATCCTTGCAAGTATTTTCCTTCTAAACTAAAGCACTCACGCTATTACTTGTTCTATTTGCAACTTATCATAACAACCCCATCAATTTTTCACACACATACAATTATATCTATTGCCTTATGACCCCCTCCAACCCCTTGGCCCCCACAACTTCTCCACCAATCCATGTTACTTGCATTTTTCTTGCTCATCAACCTAAACAATTATTCTTTCTACCATCAAGTCTGTATTTTGTTTTTTGTCATCTTTAAAAACTCTCTTGTTTTTTGGAACCACTACCTCTAGACACCCTCCAATGTATTTCTAACCATGATTTATTTCCATATAACTCTTTCACTACATTTCTTCATCGACGAGCACCTTAGCAATTTCTACTACCTTCCAAAAAATCCCATCGATGAACATTGGAAGTATGTGTCTGCCTCTGCATCACATGCCTCCCACATTTGTTTCATCTCCTTTTTGTGGCACTTGAAATTCATCCTCATGACATCTACATGAATTCCAAATTCTAGTCACTCTTGCTTGTAGTTGGCTCGACATCATTTTCTCTTGCATTACCATGTCTATGTCATAATTTATGCCTTAGTCTTCATTGACCTATGTGGAGGAAATCCAAGCTACAAGTATGCTAACTCGATATTCTAAACACATATGCAAAGGGAATCCTATATTACATTACACATGGTCCTAGTCATGTCCTATTTTTAATCTCCTTAACCTATCTTATCCGACATGGGATGTGCATTGGTATTTTTAGCATACATTTTATTTTTTCACTTAATCATATAAAAGTTAAAAGTAACTCGACCAACTATAATTTTAAAATGTGCAAAATATAACTTTTAAAACAAGCATATAATATAGAATATTCTCTAGGAATATTCCTGATTCAAGTTGTAAAAGAAAGCTATCCTTCTCTTTTTGTTTCTCAAGAGCCTCTATATTTCATGCCAATCAAGGCATCAAATCAACTACAAGTATACACATATTTATAGTTGCCAAAAATGTTTTTCTGAAGCTAACCCAATGGAATCAATATTTTTGCATTTTATGAAGACCTACTCCAGCTACTAAAGAGATAAAGTTTGAATAGTCATCTTCCATTTTTTGTGCTTTTCAAGCTTTTTCTCCTCCTTGTTTGTACGTATTGGAGTCTAATGCTTTTGTGGTTGGAAGGAGTGTTAAGGATTAAAATATAATTAATTAATTAAATTTTATGTTTAATTAATTAAAATTAGTTAGGGTTTTAAATTAAAAGTGGCAGATAGGCTTGTGAGCCTTATCTCTTAATTTTTAGAACCTAAAAAGTTGATTGCTAGGTTTTTTGTAAAGTTTTTTCAGCCTTATTTGTCAAGTTTATCTATCCACTTTTGGTTTTGGGCCATTGGTTTTTTCCATAAAGGGTTTTTATAATGTGCATCAATATGCGTTTGATTAATAAAATTCTTAGGTAAAATTTCTCATTAGTTTTCTAAAGCTTGATATTCATCATATATAGACCTTTCAACTACCTTATAACTCCCTAGTTAAATAATATTATACTTTCAAAACAAAAAAATCTTTCTTTTAATTGATCATTCTATAGTTTTTTGGATGATTTCAACTATAGAAAATATTTTCCTTTTTCAAAATTATTCAACCATATACTTAGAAAAATTAAAGTTGGGAATGATTGATTGCTCATATTGCTTTTGAACAATATTATCTTCTTCATAGTGGGAATGGAAAACAGTCATTTTTTATAGTCACCCATGATGCTTTCAAATAGTATTGTCTTCTCTAAATTTAACATTCAAATATATATTTCTTTTGTTGCGATTAGGTACTAAACATTGGTGTTTCAACCTGAATATCTTCCTATATGCTCAGATGTAAACACAAGCTTCTTCATGTGTACCCAAGTACAAACAGTGCACTCATATGCAAACACAAACTTCTCATGTGCTCAAGTTATAACTAACATTCATTCCACTAAAAAATTCCTTGTACGGATGTTCTTCCACATTCATTCCAATATAAATATGTTTGCTTTAATAGATATTCTCATGCATTTTTTCCAATAATAATATTTAAATATTTTCTTTTGTGGACGTTCTATTGTTGAGGAGTTTGCAAACAATTTTATTGTACCTGTTATCTTGTAAAATATACAAATAATCTCATTGCTCATTCTCAATTAGACATGTCATATATCATTTGGATCGTCTTAATCAAGTAAATATTAAATATTTCTCACTCAGACAACCTGTATATATTTAAGTATGTAATTAAATTTACAACCATAATTTCAAATATAAATGTGTTAAATTACCTTTAAATTAAATAACACTATCATTATCATAAAAAATTGTGGCAATGCCTTCATTACGTTGTTTCCTCTTTCTAGGTCTTGTTAGAAATAGACTATATTACATCATTTGGATCATGTAAATGTACCTTTCTTGGTACATACTTAGGACATTAGATTACTTTAGGGGAAATTTATCTAGTTACTTCATGCAATGTAATAAATGCACAAGTGTCAATGTGCAAGATTTATATGTGCAAGCTATCCCTTGCACAACTAGGTAGAGTGTTGGCCAAGGAACCTATTTCCTATATAAAGGGCCATAGACATAGAGCAAGATATAGCAGTAGGAAGTAGTGTAGAATAGTGTGGTGTGATGTAATGTGATGGAGTGTGATATGCTCAAAGCCCATTCTTGAGCAGTAGCTTTATTCATGGAGTGTTCATTTCCTCCATAGCTACTTTGTAAACATTTCCATCATTTCTATTTATAGTATATTTTTAGTCATCTCGTAAATTTATCTTATTTCATATTATTCTACATCTTGTGATTGTTATCTCCCATTACATGTTGCATAAAAAGATAACAATGGTATCAGAGCTACCACCATTATCATTGACCCTGAGTTTTTATCAACCTGATGCACCATTGGACCAGTCACTATAAAAAATTCTCAGAAGAGTCTAGGTGGTAGAATTAGGGAGAGCCACAAGTAAGGACTGAAAGAAATCTTAGTTTTTGAAATACTGAGATTGCATATGGCTAGAGTCTTTCCACATAGTTACAAGGGAAAACTCATGAAGACTAGGAATCAACATTTGATCCACTAGTTTGATGAATCAACTAGTGAAGCTCATCTAAGAGATCTGGAGAAATTTTCCTAAAGTTTATTTTATTGTAAGGAATTAATTATTAGATGATTGGGACACCTCCTACAATAGAAAGCTAGGAGATTTCAACTTTGTTTTCCAAAGGTCGGAGTTCCTTCATAGTGCAGAGATTAGTTATTGCAAGAGAATAATACTACATAAGAGACTTATGGAGAAGAATCGTGGTGAATTTGGGAGACAGGAGATCTCCATTGCTAGATTGGAAACTTCACAAGAAAAAATGCCATAGAATCCTTGATCTAGAAAAAAAGACCATAGAAGTCTTGATCTAGAAGAAAAGACCATAGAAGCCTTGATCCAGAAGAAAAGACCACAAAAGCCTTGATATTGAATAAAATGCCACAAAAGCCTTGATATTGAAGAAAATGCCATAGAAGCCTTGATACTGAAAAAAGGCTATAAAAACCTTGATACTGAAAAAATACCACAAAAGCCTTGATCCTGAAGAAGACTCTAGAAGAGAGTATCTGATTTAAAAGCAAATTTTAGTACTAATACTTTGTTGTAGGAACATGGAGATTCAGTGAGTTGGGAAAGCTTCCTACAAGAAATATAGGAAGAGTATATTCTTCAGAATCAATCCAGAACCTAAAGAAAAATATATCAGGAGAAGATCTCATTGATGAACTTCTAGAATTGGAAGAAGAAGGACTAGGAGAGTCCTACTCGAATCTAGAAGCAACAGAATCAGAGATCTAGGAGAAGATATTACCACCAAAACTTCCAGAAGCAGAAGGTTGAAGATAAGGTCTCAAGGAAGACCAAAATAAGCTACAAGATAAAAGGCCTTGGAGAGGTCTCTACGAGCATCCAGTAAAAGGCTTGGAGAGCCTTGCTGAAGAAATCATCAAAGGAGTTCCAAGGAGAACTCATTGGAGAAATTCACTATTGGAGATAGTGAAATATTTGGGATAATTATCTCCATCTGACAACAAGACCAAGAAGAAAAATTTGGAAAGGAGTGCCAAATCTCTTAAGACCTCAAGATATTCAAAATCTTGAGAAGAAGATCCTGTTTGAAGTCAAAATTTGATAAGAATATTGAAGGAAGATTCAAATAGAAGAAGCCTACCAAATCTAGGAGATTTGGAGATTACCTCTCATAGCAAGAAGGCACCACTTCAACAACAAAAATATCTTCAAATCTATAGCAAAAGGAGGAGACTACAAGAGGAGAACAAGCCACCAAAATCCTAGGCTCATGAATAAGAGTTTGAGACCATCTTTTGGTGAAGACGAAGTTGTTCAAGGTAGCCTACAGAGAGTTACAAGATCTTACTCAAGGTAGCAACTTGGTGATCTTAGACACCAAGATCTACATCCTCTACAGAAGTGGAAAAAAGGATTTCAGAAAAAGGTAAGCAACTATTGGTGCAAGTAGATTCATTAAGTGGATTACTTATCATATTTGTTTAAGCACCTTGATTGGATTAAAGTTGCAAAAAGGAGAATTGAATTACAGTATTCAAAAGTGCAAAAAAAAAGGTTTCTTTAAGGTTTATTTGCACTTTAGGAGTTGATTAGATTTTATAATTTCAAACTATCTATCAACTACCTATCATCTACTTTGGAAAGCAAAAGAAGACTAGCTCCTACTACCTTGCTTATAAGAAAAGTATAGAATAATTCTTGAAGATTCATTTCAAATTATTCTTGATTAGTTGCAGTAAATTGATTAAGTGCATTATTTTTGAGATTTGATTGGAGTGATAAGGTGAAATTTTTAGTGCATTAAAAGTAAAATATTATTAGATTCATTTGCACTATTATATTGCTCTAAAAAATATTATTGTTTGTGTTCATAAGAAGGGCACAAAAATAGAATTTATCAAAGTGTCTAAAGACACTATTAGTGCACAAATATCTGCAACTTTGAGTGGCCTGAGGAAGCCACAAAATCAGCTCAATCCTCCAAGCATTGGAGAAGAAAGTAACCACCAAAATAGTAGCAAAGGAAGCCTCGAACGAGACTTGGTGAGTCTCAAGTTCAAAGCACAAGAAATAGTGCAAAAAAATACAGCAAAAAAGAGCTTCTATCAAGTGGTTACAAGCTTGGATCCATTTATAAAATATCCAAGAAAAAGGGGAAGGTGTCTAATCAAGGAGACAACCTCAAAATCCCTATATTGCACTCAAAATTCTGCCTCAAAACTAGAAATTCAGATTTGAAAGGAGTGCAAAAGAAGGTGCAAACAAGGATATTTTATAAAAAAATACTTTACATTGTGTTGCACTATCCTAATCTGGTTTATACAGGGAGAGAAGGTAGATTTAAAGGTGCCTCAAAGGCACTACACTCATTGGGAAAAAACCAGTCGAAAGTGGTCGTATGCTAGCGTCAATCCAAGCATAGCTCAAGGAGCCACTCAAAGGGCTCATTCTCCTCACATCTTGGATGTCCAAACCTACAAGAGACAAGGTGAAAAAGCAAAGGAATGAACAACGTAATTCAAAGAGAAACATCATTTACTAAAGGAGGACGTAAACAAGTAAGAAAGGAAGAAAAAATAAAAACACCATTGGAGTGTTTCTTACTCCACATCCACTGGAAAAAATTGATACTCAAAGCCTCCAACTTGTTGCTCCACATCCCAGCTGAAAACAACTCAGGTGAATGAAAGAAGAGTTGGGGATTTTTCAAATTTAAAAGGATTTCGACAGGGCCCATTTGAACCAACGATAGAGATGATGTCCATGCAGAGAATAAAGTGACACTTATCACTCAAGGTAAACCCTAACGCTCAAATCAAGCGAGCACTCATCTTCAAGAGAGGAGTTACACAAACATGCTGGTGCATTGAGTGTATGGAATACACTTGTCCATTGGGAGACCAAACATTTTTCTAAATAATGTAACATTCATACGTTACTTGAAGGAAGACAAGTATTTCTTTGGCATATAATTCTCCTCAAGCACTCGAAGGGAAATGGATGTGCCACTTGGCACTTCAGACAAGAATCTTCTCCATTTTAAGGACATCAACGATCAAGGATAGCAAGCAATATTCATATCTGCATTTATCACTTTTCTATCTATGCACATAGGGCTAAGTTGCAGCATGTCAAGAAGGTGATAGAGCCTTCAATGCTCAAGTCAAGCGAGGTCAAAGGAATAGTCTATACGATACCAAATTTGGAACGCTTTATACAAGGATAAGCTCCAAGCGATTCCATTGGAGGGTACAATCAAAGTATTCAAAGCGTCTACATCAATATTGTAGCCCTAGCTCATCTGAAAACAACATTGAATATTGCTTGGTAAAAGGTAAATTTCATTCCCATTCTTATGTGCTTTCTTTCCTTGGGAGTTATAAGGTTAAAATTGAAGGAATTTGACTATATTGAAAGCCATACATTAAAGGGAATATTTTATCAAATAAATATAATATTTGCAATATAAAACCTAGGAGTAATAAGGGTTTCTACTGGAATAAATCTTGAATGTTTGCAAATATTATTGTGGTCTAATTTTTCCAAAAATTAGGGAGTCATAAGGGCTACTACATCAAATTAATTTATTGGAAATTAGATACACTTAATTTAATTCCCAAAGGATTATTTAAAAGAGAGGTTTATCATAGTTTTTCAAAGGTTGGATATTTATCAAATTATTGTCTCAAAATTCTCAAAAGGAGACAAAAGATCCAACATTATAACCTCTTTAAAATTTGGGAAAAGTGCTTAGTTCAATAGGAGCAATAAGGGATAATAGAAGTTGATTTTGGTATTTACAAAACTTTACAAAATCAATCAAATATTGAACTATAATTTACAAAAGCACTATATCTTATCCATAACATACTAGGGAGTCATAAGGTATTCTACAAAACTTGGTAATATCAACATCTATCAAATATTATCAAGTTACAAAATATAAGCTTTCCTCAAAATCTAAAAATCCTTAAGAGTATATACTCACATTACTTGGGAGACATAAGGAAGCCTACAAAAATAAGGATTAATAAAGGTTTCATCAAATCAAGCTTATCAGTATATATCCTAATAGGGAGCCATAAGGATGTCTACTTCCAATAAATGTGCAAACTTCAACAAGGATAATTGTTTCAGTAAGGAAAAATTTAGTGCTATAAAACTTGGGATCATGAATCTACTCATGAAATATGAAATAATGTTAGACTTAACTTCAAAAGTAATCCATAGTGAAGCCTTAGAAGATAATTTTGATACTATGGAATACTATATTCAAGCCCATCTCAATGAAGCTATTGACAATGAAAAAAGTGACATTACACTTTCCTTAGATCTTGTGAACATATTATACATGGGATTGCTCACATATAAACACTACAAGAATGAAAATGTAGAACAAAGAGGATTGATAGAACTACTCAAAAATAAGACCAAACTTAATGAGTCATATCTAGAAAATATTTTTCAATCCTCATGCAACATTGATATTTTAGGTTCTACTAACTCAAGATCTTATCATGATGCCCTAAGTGGTTGTTCAAAAACTTTTGTACAAATTGAAGATAAGAAATAAGAACCCTCTCTACAAGAATCAAGTAGCAACACAACCACTTATGAAAGCACAAAGACTAAATCAAAAGGTAAAGCTAAATAAGAAGAAGATGAATCCAAATAAGGAGGAATATAGTGCAAAGTCAATTGAAAGAAGAACCTACAACTTTAGCCTATTTTTGCATCATCTGAAGACTGAAGAAACTATAGAAGAATCAAAGCTATCAGATGGAAGAAGATCCACATTGAAGACTAAAGTCTTCAATATCCAAATAATGTAATACAGGGGGGTGTTAAAAATAGACTATATTACATCATTTGGATCATGTAAATGTACCTTTCTTGGTACATACTTAGGACATTAGATTACTTTAGAAGAAAGTTATCTATTTACTTCATGCAATGTAATAAATGCAAAAGTTATAATGTGCAAGCTGTATATGTGAAATTTATCCCTTGCACAGCTAGGTAGAGTGTTGACCAAGGAACCCTAATTTCCTATATAAAAATCCATAGACATAGAGAAAGATATAGTTGTAGGAAGTAGTGTAGAATAGTATGGTGTGATGTAATGTGATGGAGTGTGATATGCTCAAATCCCATTCTTGAGCAGTAGCTTTATTCATGGAGTGTTCATTTCTTCCATAACTACTTTGTAAACATTTCCATCATTTCTATTTATAGTATATTTTTAGTCATCTTGCAGATTTACTTTATTTCATATTATTCTTCATCTTGTGATTGCTATCTCCCATTACATGTTGCATCAAAAACTAACAGGTCTCCATATGATCTTATAGGTAGCCTCTTCACTTTGTCATTCACCACTTGGGTCTCTATGAGTTCTCTATCAAATACAAATCTCTCTTTCTCCACTCATGGCTAAGGAACATTCACTCTGATACCACATACTGGTAAAAGAGTATAATAAAAATTATTTATTAATCTCATGCATATTTTCATCATACAAGTATGTAATGATTCTTACATGTGAGTCCCATAGGGAAAGAATCCCATAGAAATTGTTTAAGTAACGAGAAAACCTAACTAGAAACCTCTTGATATTTAGTGGAACATAATATGGAGGAGAATATACAATAATGAAGAACTTTAATATATTTTTAAAACTATAGACTAACAAATATTCTACAACATAAACTAGAAATTTAATTAAGAGATGATTCTTCAAATAATGCTCTCATTTCTAGAAAGAGATATCAAAGAAATACTAGAGCTCCTACTAATTCATCCTCATATTTTTTATAAAACCAACTTGAATGTAGGATAAGATGTTATCACATATGTGAGAAAGAAGCCATTATACTAGATTATGTAAATACCATGCTTTGAATAAGTGGAGTCAATCACAAACTTCTCAAACAAGGCAACAAGATCAAAATCAATATGAAAATCCTAATAATACACCATGAAAAAATAAGGGGTATAGATAGAATTCCCCATCACAACAAGGGCTTATAGCATAGGAATAACTTGAGTCAGGTTATGATGACAAACTAAAAATAGCATATAAGGTACTAATGACACAATAAATAACAATCAAAGATAATAATTGGTATATAGATTCTAGAGCTAGTAACCATATAACAGGGAATATGCATTGGTTTGATACTTTTCAAGAAATAAAGGGTAGCTAATGACAATGGAATATAACACAAGCTATCAAATAAAATGAATACGAACTATTTCCCTAAAGTTACCTTTAGAAGCATACACCATAAAAAAATGTGTTACATGTTTTAAAACTTACTAATAACTTACTTTCTATTGTTGAAATGATGTATAAAGAAGTTACTGTTGATTTTCAAGTTGTTAATGGATATAAAAGGTGTTTTATCTTAAGACAAGGCAATTGGAAGGTATTGCATCCTAATCAATGGACTATTTGCTTTAGATATTACTACACCTTTATCTCTACTTTAAGAAATACAATCGCCATCTCAAAACTTCAAATATACACAAAGGAAGAAAAACTTGAAGAAGAATAGAGCATATAAAACTAGATATAAAGCTCTATTGGATACAAAGGTAAGAAATAAAATTTTTGTATCAAAATATTTTAGAAAAATAAGATAAATATCCAACACTTGACACACTAGAAGATGATTCTCTAGATGAATATACATTGCTTAAGACTTGGATACAAATTATTTTCCAAAGAGCTGATGGTCCAAAACATTTATAATCAATCTTCAAATAAGCTAATAATTATACTTTACTACACTTAAGACATATATAAGTCTTCATATTGATAAAGTAGTTGACTACGATGAAAAATTTATTAGAATGCCCACTGATTTAGTTAAGATCATATATATTCCACTTCTCACTCTTAACATATATTTAAAGAGAAGAATACAAAACCAGAAGAAATAATCCCATAGATAAAGAACAAGCCCTTGATGAAAAATTCCATGTGTGATACAAGTGATCTTATCAAATAGAAAGAGATTGACAACAATACAAGTTACTTGATGAAAAAATTTATGCGATATAGGTGATCATATCAAAAAGAAAAAATTGGTTGTAATACAAGTAGTATAAAAAAATAACTCCATTTTTACACTAGTGATTTGTAGGTTGTTCAAGACGATAACAATAATACAAAAAGTAGTTGTATAAACATTGGTAAACAAATATATTGTGCATATTGATGACATATATTGTGATGATGAGCATACTGCAAAAATTTACTATAATGAAATAGGTCTAAAAAGAAATGAGCAAGCAAAAAATAAAAACCTACAATTTGATCTCATAACACAATATAAGTCTTTCTTAAAAAGTAGTTATCCATATTGTGTTACATATACACATACATTTGAGAAATGTTGGAGCATTTCTCAAAGAAACTACATAAATATCTAGTCAAATTACGGATGTATGGTTATCATAGAATGGAATCAAATAAAATAAGTTTTTATGGATATAATAAAATAAATCATAGTATTTTGTTGATTCAAAGGTAATTCACAAAGACAATACAAAGAGTGCAAATATTTAAATCCATGATACAATCAACATTATTTTCAAAGCTCTTATCTCCAAAATTGGGGGGGTTAGTTATTCCATTTTTTGTTCTCTCAAATAATGTAATAAGGGGGGATGTTAGAAAATAGTTTCATAATAACATTTCATAAGGTTCTTCATTAGTGTTTATTGTATATCTCCTCCATATCTTCCATATCATGTCACATTAAATGTCAAAATATCACATTAAATGTCGAGAGATTATTTAGTTTGAATTTCTTGTTATTTTGTTACCTTAACGGTTTCTATGGGATTCTTTTCTTATGGGATATTCAAGTAAGAAATAATATATGTAACTAGAAATGTATGTTGATTTATATTGAGAAATATTAATAAAAGGATTTTTATGTTATCCTTTATTTCTAATGATAGATAACTTCAACAAGACTATAATATTGTAGTAGAATCTAAGGCTTTGCTCATAGAAATTAATTTGGCAAAGAAATGGGTATAAGCAAGTTACAAGTGGAGAATGTTCACATGTACGAGTGAATTATCTCGACGATAAGAATAAATCCAATTAACATGTGAGGGATATGATAGAAGAGATTTTGGCTCTACTAAGTGGGTTTGAAGATAGCAACATTCACCCTACCTTCCATGAAGAGAATTCTTTAGTTGATATTTTAGAAAATAAAGGAGTTTTAGAATAGGAGAGATAGATTTGAAAGGAGGATGAAGAAATTCCCACCTTGATAAGGGTATTTTGGGAGTCAAATTAGGTAAAATTAGTAAAGTAAAAAAATGATAGAGTTTGGGATCAATTATTCAAAGGAAATGTTAGCACCCTGAAGTCTTTTTATCCATGATATGAGTAATATAGTTAAGATTTTTATTTTATATCTTTTATAGATTAGGAAGGTATCAATTTGGGTGATTTTTGTGAACCTAATCTAAAACCACCTTTTGAGGTTTCTATTTTCATTTTTAGCCCCTAGGGTTTAGTAGGTTAGTTACTATAGAATTTATATTAGCCATCACTTTTATTGCATGCTAAATAAAAATTGTCATAGTTTTCCTCATCTTAGGGATTCTCCAAAAAAATAATTTTAGTTTTTGTAAGGGTTTTTATAGTTTATTTGCTTAAGGGTAGAATATTTTTGTAAAATCGTAGTTGATCTTGAGTAGGTTTTCTACTCACCCTTATAATTCCTTTGGATTCTTCCAAGGGCATTGGAATGAATGCTAGGTCTAAGAAGAAGCTTGTTATAGAAATAGTAGAAATAGAAAGGGACTTCTTCTTTCTATTTTACCCTTCAAAATTACACCAACCATATCTTTTCACTTTCTCATGATGATGAACCTAGGATTAAGGATTGGAATGATAAAAATTTTGATTTAGAAGAAGAAAATGATCCTAATATTGACTTTGAAAAACCATATAGATCTGATGTAGGGTCCCAAAAATGTATAGAAAATTTTATGTTAGGCAGGGAGTATGATTGCAATGATGATCATGAACTATCCCTTAATGAGGTGTTTGAAATGGGATAAACGTGTGCAGGAATGATGCATGACGAATGCTAGTCCCCAAACTACAACACTAATTTTGAGCCTCGTGACAAAAATTTAGCTATGTACATGACAACCCTTAGGTAATATTTGCCTTACCAAATAGACAATCATAGATATAATATTGAAAAGTAATTAGAGGCTTCTAGGAGAGAATTAGCCAAAAAAATGCAAGATTTGATAACTAATATGAATCAAATTATAAGTGTTAATAAAACCCTATAGTACAAGTTGTCATTCCTACCTTGATCATGAACCCTAATGCTTCTCCTCCTCCTCCTACCCTAGCTAAACCTAGGGAGGATTTATTGACATCAACTGATCCAAAATTGATAAATTATAAATGTCATTATTTGGCTCCTAATGTGGAATTTTTTTACCTATATTTGCATGTGACTAAGTTATTTTGTGATGGGATTAATAAAGCCCAAAAATTTATAGACAAGTTCACTACATATTATAAGGTATGGCTTCACAATGAGAAAGTTTTATTAAAATTAATGACTAGGGATTTGGTAGGAAATGCTCTTGATTGGTTTGTATCCTTACCTAAACATTCCATTGACACACTAGATACTTATATTAAGAAATTAAAACAAATGATATGACTATTATGAAAGCAATGAATGTTTTTGTAAACACAAAACAAGGCCCTAATAAATTTGTTATTTATTTCCATAAAAGTGGAAAAGACTCAAATATCATGCACATATACATGTAAAAGAAGAGACTACTATTATTATAATTGTAATCAAACTTAAACCCTCATTTCAAGCTAATATTTATGAACATAGTCATTATGGTTTACCTTCCATTGATAAAGTTATTCATTTTAATAAAATCTTTGAACACTAGGAAAAGAAGTATCACCAAAAATCCTTGAATCTAAAACCCTTATAAAAATGCTATAGGGCATGGGGTTTACAATGTATATGTCCAAGATACTTCCCATGAAATAGAAATAGCTAGATCTCCTATCCATATGCTAACTAAAATTGGAGGTGGTGCAAAACCTGATAATATGATGCCTCAATGGACACATGAAAATATTCTCAAAATTTGCCCACCTCCTTAGCTAAAAAAACTATCATATTAATGATTAGTTTGAAGCTCTTATATGGAGTGATACTAAAAAGTTTTGTTTTTGGCATGGCACATATGATCATGATAATTCTACTTGCATAGATTTGTGAAAGTTATACCTTAGGAAAGCCTTTGGTTATAATTTAAATATTGATCAAGTTAACAATGATAGGTTTGCTTTATTTTATGAAAGGAAAAATAATATTTCATAATAGGTTTAATCACCCTCACAATAAATGGTTAGGTATATATAACACACATTACCCAACCATGAATAACAAGATATCAATCCATAGTAGAAAGTGAATAAAAAATAGGGCCAAGGATTTAATCATGGTGGCCAACAAAATTATCAAAGTCAAGTAACTTTAATCAAGGCAACCAAAGAGGTAGTCAAAATTATCATATGAAAAATGGTAGTTGCTCCTAAAATCAAAACCCTAGAGCTAGTTGTAAATCGAAATTGAGTAATACCAATGCAAGAATAAACTAATAAAAGCATAGTAATCACACAAGATTGCACAAAATCAATAAGCTTTTATTAACGTCGGTAGATCTTTGATTTATACAATAAATATGCCCCAATATGGGGTTTTGCAATTTTTTTGTGATACAGATTTTACAAATACTAGGGTTATCCAAAACCCTAGCTCAATATATAGGTGGTGTCTTCTCGCATGTTCTCGATCCAAACAAGGAGTGCAGGTGGGCTTGTGTATATCTACGGGACCACCCTAGCTTCAACAGCTTCCAAAAAGAAGATTCTTGCACCTACAAACAAAAAACAACAAAGGGGATTAGAAGCACCTATGAGGACTCCACTGTGTGAGACCCTCAAAAAGATGAAAACAACTAAAAACCTAGATATTATAATATAATACTATAAATAAAATGTACAGGAATATAAATAAGTGAAAATAACTTCTTACCTTGTCAATGCTAACTTTTGTTTCTACTCCTACCATCGATGATCATGACACTCGGACGGTGCTCAAGGGTCGTAGGATTGTAGATCTACTACATGAAATATCCAGAGGCATTCTGTGATGGTTGTGGATGCCCAGAGGTATTACAAAAATACCTAAAAGAGTTCTATGAAATCTAGAGGGCGTTCGGGGGTTGAGGGAAGTGTCGCAGAATCAGATCTAGTCTACGAGGGTTTGGCAAAGGTGAAAATGGGCGATGCGATGGTGGTGGTAAATGAAAAAAATGATGGTGAAGTGGATAGGGTAGAATGGCTTAAGGAAATTTAGATTCTAAGGCACTTAAGTTTTGATTCATCAAAATAACTCATATTTTATAATATGCCCTTGAACATGTTAGGGTTTCGACGACACAAAAATGGACGGATGAGATTAAAACATGAGGAAAAATGAAGATTAATTTTGGGTAAGTGACATGGATTGAGATGGATGGATGGTTGATATTAAAACATGGTAGATGGCTAGGATTAATTTATATAAATACATATATATTTATTAAATATATAAATATAATATATAAAATATTAATATTTTTATATATAAAGTAAATATATATATATATATATATATATATATATATATATATATATATATATAATGGATGGTTGTGATTGGAGGACACAAATGGATGACAAGTGGCTATATTTTGGTGTCTACACTAGCACTTCTTAAAATAATTATCAAGTTAATCAAGTCTTTTCCTATTATGACCCAAATGGAGAATATATTTGTAGTCAACCAATATGCCTCATTATGTCAATATGCTAGAGGTGCAAAGAGAAACAATTATATATTTAAAACAATAAATTGTTGTTGTTACTAGAAGTGTATCTCAGTACAAAAAGAAGAAACCTTGTAAAGAAGAAAATGAAATAAGGATAAACAAAAAGAACCTATTCATGCAATACTCAATCCTTCTATTATTGATAAGATTCCAAACCATCCTTTGGTCATCTGGAAAAACTATTACAAACATAGAAGCATCCAAAAATATAAAAAATATTTCTAATGAAACCCCATCCTAGTCTACAAAACCTATCATTTTTTAAAATTGATAGGTTGTATGAATCCACCAATTCCATGCATGTAAAATGCTTCTACGCATAGCCCCTTCTAACCCATTTATGTAGTCTTTGTGTTTTCTAGGTTGGCCTGTTGAATTTTGTGCTTCAATTTGATTGATTTGATTGTCTATTTGTGAGTGTTTATCATGTGTATTCTTTAGTTTGAAACATATTTAAGTGTTTTGTCAAATCCCTTCCTCTTGTGGCCAAGATCGCCCCTTTAAGTGATGATATTGGTTGTCTAGCCTTTTTGCTACTTTTTGTTGATCATGGTTTGTTGTTTTGAAATTTTTAGTAGTTCTATCTTGCTTGACTCTCACCACCCCTTAAAGTGACAACCCTAATCACTTTGACTATTCGGTTCTATATTTGCTTTATTTTGTCAATTTTTTGTTGTTGATTAATAGTTTGGTGTGTTTTATCTTATTTTATTGATATTTATTATTGTTGACTTTGTTTATGCTTTGTTTATCTCTTTTCATCATGGTATTGCTCCATAAAAGTCTTCCTTAATTTAATATCTTACTTTAAATACCATAAATCAAATTACCTTAGTTCAACCTATGCCATCTTACATATGGTATGTGGTCAAAACACAAAGGAAATATATTCCCTTTACATTTTATGCAATAAAATAAATCAATCATTTGGTTTTCACTATGGTGGCAAGTGTGCCTTGTTGAACAACATACTTTATTGGATACTAAAGTGGCAAATCATGTTACAACAGGGACATGATGACTTTCTCTTCCATCATATTTGCCTCCCTTAGAACAAGTTGTAGCATGTATCTATCTCATATTTGATATCTTCTATCATTTTGGTGTCCCCTTAAAGTGTGCCTTGTTGAACAATGCGCTTAGTTAGATATTGTAGTGGCAAATCCTATTGCACTAGGGCATGGTGACTTTCCCTTTCATGGGATATCTCTCTCCTAGGGTGAGATACAATGTATATATAGCCTACCCACTTCTTACTCTTATATTTATTCTTCCTTTGTCATGGTGGATATACCTTATCGAGCAACTCATTCATCATCAATGGTAATATATGAGTTGAATTTGGGACATATAGTTGCATACCATTCATACCATATAGTTGCATACTATGGCATAGGTTGCATAGTGTTCATTTATGTATATCTTGTGGTTTCTTTTAGGTTTGGGATTAAATACCTATGTTTGTATATGGCATGGGTTGGTTTCACCCATTCTTCCCTATTGTAGTGACAAGTGTGTGATATTTGAAACTTATCAAATACTATATATGGCCTACCTACTTCAATGGCATGTGTGAGAGGCACACCACCCCATGCATAACCATTGTGTAGAGAAGTGATATTTAATTTGATGAGCACATAGTTGAATTCTACATAGATATTTCATGTTCTAGATTAGTGATATTTTATAAATACACGATTCTAAATTCTACTCGATTTATACATTTAATTCAATAAATGACATATCGATATGTTCTACACAAACCTTGAGTTAGTGTCATAAAAAAAATATTGGCATTTCACCATGAGCCACATAAATCATATGCATATGCCATTAGTGCAACAACTAAATAAAATAGAAGTAGTACATCAAGTAAAGTCATTATACAATGAGTCACATAAATATTTTGCAATAAAAATAATATCATATCTTATATTCACACACACACACACACACACACACACACACACACACACACACACATATTACAAATGTATACATGGTACATGTAGGTATAATATAGCACAAGGGGTACCTCATGCCATCATATTAAACCTAATTGGTATCTTGAGTACATAGCCCCATCACCCAAAGAATCCTATATACATACTATAGGTGCCATGGTGGTTACAAAACTTAATTTTATATCATACAAAATGCAAGGGTTGTGCTACAAAATTATCCCCTATGCACCTTTGGCTGTGTATCGAGTGTTTGTGTTGTGGTCCAAGAGGTGTGAGCCTAGGATCAATATGATACTAATATCATGCTAGCTCCCCTAGCCCATGATAAGTATAACCAAACCTGCATAACCTACTACTATAGTGCCCACTCCCTATTGACCACCTCCTACCATAGTAAATGCTTTAAATATCGCACATCCAATAGATAAGTTATGTGGTCTTTCCTTTGGTGCCTATGACAAAATGGCACCAAGTTTTCTCACTCTACTATATAAATTGATTGTCCTCTCTAATGGGATGGCTTATGATGGTGATTGTGAAGGTAGACTATTAAAATTGATGATTCCACCAAAAGTGACATGCTACAATTTGTTAATAAGTTTTTATAACTCTTAAGAGGTCTCTAAAATCATAAACAATAATAAAATGGCTTAGCTACATAATCATACGCAAATTATCTAAGTCTAATACTGATAAATAGAAACAGTACTATGATATAATAAGGGAATAGAAGTTTTACGTGGGTTGTCTAGTTACTAAGTGAGATATTCCTCCTCAAGGGATGGAGATCTAAGGTCTATATCATCCATGCCATCTTCACAAATATGAAGCTCCTCTTCCTCTATTTTATCCTCTGAGTCCTCACCCTTGGTAGTCTCCTCTATTGTCTCCTCCAGTGTTACCTCCTTCGGTACATCCTCCTCACTAGTTACCTCCTCTGGTGCCATATCCTTCTCAACCACCTCTAACAGGGCTTGATCTACTAACATCTCCTCTTTATCCATAGAATCCTTACTATTATCTATAATCTCCATGGTATCATGCTAGTTGGAGCACTCTAAATTGGATTAAAAATGATGACCTCTTTGAGGCTCCTTTGTTGCTACACTACAAGACCTCTCTATGGCACCCTCCTAGGTCAATGATGGTCCAATGTTGGTAGTGGCCTACTCATCCTATTTGTTGCTCACTCTCGATAGTGTATCTATTCAAGATTGAGAAGTAAGAGCTCTCTAGATAGGTGAGGGTCCCCAAACTATCTTAGGATCCTATCTACTCAATGTAGATCTATGACCTTTAGTTGGTGTTCCCACACTATGATCATCTAATTCACCCTCATTAGTTACTACAAATCCCATAATCTACTCTACCACAAATGGTGATACAAGGTCTAGATAATATGTCCCTAGGGAATTCATGTCAATGGTGGCACCTGGAGTCATGAGTTTCTTATGAATATCCCCACCACCTCTTTTAAAAATACATTGGTGCTACATCATGGGTAGGCCTAAGGGCCTATACATCATAAATTCTCAGACATCTATGTCTTCAATAAGAATAATGAGCCAATAAAAATATTTTATGATCCTAGATGTGATAAAGGTCATGGTTTAAGAGTGTCAAAAGTTCCCTCCCCTAGGAAAATTCCTTTTTAAGTCCTTTGTGGGCCTCCTCTATGGCCAAATATAATGGATAAATAAGTGGCATTGGGGTCCTATTGGTTCCCTTATGACATAACACGCAGGTGAATATGAGGAGAGTACACATGCATCAAGTCAATGGTATGGTGGTGGCTAACCTAATCCTATCTAACTTGATGGTCCTCTACCAATCCAACCACCTCTCCCTAATGGCCCACTTTGTCATCTCAAGTTGAATCTCCTTAGTAATATCAATTTGTAAAGTCTAGCCCAAAATTGGAAGCTCAATGATAAAGCGTACATCCTCAAGAGTGGTCTTCATCTCAATTATCTCATTTAGGGTTAGAATCCATAAGAAGGTGTTTATCTCTATGTGCCAAAACAACATGAACTCGTAGCAAAGTTATCTATGAGGATGGATGTATGGCATAGTTGTTATCTGATCCAAGCCTGTCTCATGTAGCTTTGCTTCTACATGAGGAGTCATCCCCTGTCCCATACACTCTTATATCCAGGGGGCTCTCAATATCTCCATAGGTGGTCATATCCCCACCTCTCAGTTTTGACTATGTCATTGGTGCTTGCCTCGGTATCATGGTACCCTTATCCTTGCCTCTAACCTCTACCTTGTTAGGATGTCATTCAATCAATAAAACAAAAATAAAAATTTAGGGTTTGACCATGGTCACCAATTTTTATCAAAGTCATTGGTTAGGGTCGCAACAACCGATGGCTTGTTAGTATCATAGTGACACCTTTCAACATGTGCCCTACCTGCCACCTTTTTTGCAATTATCACTTTTGACCATGATCTCCCTCTTTCCTAGAATAATTATAATGATTTTCTAGTTTTCTCATAATTATTGCTTTGCATAGTGATTTATAATTTTCCTAAATTGCCCTATTTGATTGTGATTTTCCATTTTTCAAAAGAGACAATTATGGTTTTCCTCCATTTTTATGCTTTCTAGGGCATATGTACAATCAATTTGTGTTGTCCCATAGTACCACCACCTAGGTGATGTGGCCCCATGTTCACACTATTTTTGTTGTCCTAGCTACTTCCTAGCTAGCCTAACTATGTGATCATTCATTTTTTTGTTTATTTTAACCAAAAATTGAACAAAATCACAAAGGTTGGAAAGCATATCTCTCCAATATCGCCCTTGCATCCATTCACCATTAATTATCTCTATGCTCAAATTTAATGTTGTGCAAATGCATGGTGATAAAAAAAGGGCTCGTAATGTATGTGAAAATGAATTTGAAAATGAAATTTCTACCCTCTATTATATTTTTGAATATTTTATTGCATAAATTTGACATTTTGACAAGTTTTGCAAGGCTAGTAAAAGGATAGTGCTTATAGGAGCTTTGAAACACTCTGGACTTGTTTTTTTTGTTTGTGGAAAACACCCCAATTGGGATGCCACTTTCGGGTAAGTCCCAAGGAGGCAAGGGTATCTATTTCACCAAAAATACCCAGGGCTTACACCTATCCTACTCCCTTTGGCACACTCAAAGGGCATTCCTAAAACAAGAAAAACACAAATAAACCAACACAAAAACACAAACGAACAAACATAAAAACACACACAAAAAAACATAAAAACACACACAAACACAAAAAATACAACAAAACAAACACAAAAACAACAAAAAAACATAAAACAAACATAAAAACAACAAAAAATATAAAAACAACAAAAAATGCAAAAATAACAAACAAAAAAACACAAAACACACACAAAAAAACCACAAAAATAACAAAACAACACACAAACACAAAAAAACAAAAACACAAAACACAAAAAAATACCAAAACTTAAAAAACACCAAAAAAAACACAAAAAAATTGAACAAAAATAATACAAAACAACACACACACCAAAAATCTAAAAAGAAGGAAAAGATCAAATACAACTTTAGCCTTTCTAATATAATAAGCTTTTCAAATATATTTAATAGAGGAAACATAAGAATGATCAGTCTAAGAAATGGAGATAAAATACCTTGACCAAACTAAAGAGAAGCAAAAACAAAGTAGAAAGGAACTAGGTACCTCTAGGATTGGAGCCATCCAGAGAAAGGATAGAAATAAGAGATTCTCTTATTTGTGAATCCCACCATTTGGAAGGGTGGCTGTAGTAAGAAAGATCACCTTGTCCAATGCCCAATTAGCTAAAGCATCAACACTCCTATTTTGTTCTCTTAGCACATGATTGTATTCAACTTTCAAAAAGTCAATTTGGATTAGTTGACTCTTCTCAACAATTCTTTCTATTCTCTAATCAGCGTTATGATTCTTAGGAGTCTTCAATGAATTAATCATGATTTGAGAGTCGAATTCAAAAAACATCTTTTTCCATTCGATCTTAGCAACCTTTTGAAGGCCTCTAAGGATACCATATCCCTCAGCAATATTATTGGACAAGATACCCAAATTCTCAACAAAAGTGAAAACCAGGGAACCATATGAAAGCCTACCAATTCCTCCTACACTAGCTTTTCCAAGGTTCCTCCTAGAGGCTCCATCGGTATTGACTTTTCCAAAATCCTTGGGATGAGGTTACCAATTTCTTGTTCTATCCATATTTTGATTACTCACATTTCCTTTAAGTTGGTTTCCCTTGAAAGAGTTAATCTTCAATCTTTGCATCACTTGATTGCATCTTTGATGGGAGTTTTAGGGATGATTAAGGAGTTATTACACTAATTCAACTAAGTTTATAATGGTATTTTTCTAGATATGGTGAGTGTATTTCCTTTCTTAATTAAAAATCTAGTTGTTTTTTCTTCTAGATATTCCAACGTAGAATGGTAGAATCCATCCAAACTAGCTACCTAATAAAATGATCAACACCCTCCTGATTAGGCCAATCCCTCCAAAGTTGCTCAAAAGTAGAAAAAAATGGACCACTGTAAGCCAATTAAGGACCATTATCCTCCATAGCTCAGAGGATAAGGTACACTATATAAAATATGGCTAATATTTTCCACATTCTCTCCACACATTTCACATCTAAACGGGCCATGAAAACCATGTTTCATAAGTTGTTCACTAGTAAGCACCCTGTGATGCAATAAAATCCATATAAAGAACCTCACCTTAGGCCAAATATTTTGAGCCCACAACTGAGTAAATATGTCATATGATTGGTTGAGATTATTATGGCATGAGTCCAAATAACCTTGAGCAACCGAATACTCACCCTTAGTAGTGTTGTTCCATCCAAAATAGTCTTTATCATGGGACCAAGAGAGAGATGAGAGATCTCATATGAAGTATTATTTGGATGTCTTTTCTTTACCTTTTTGGAATTTGAATAGGGCAATCCTCAATAGGGATCCAATATCTACCAACCTCTAAATTACCAATATGGTACCGATAATAATTAGCTACCTTTATCCAGTTAGCTCGATGAAGCTCGTCCATCCAATATCTCCAATCAGGAAACTAAGTTATCAAAGGTTGGTGACCATCACAAGAATATATCCAAAAATCTACCTATTGACCATTATGAATGATCCAAAATAACTTTTGCTTAATGTAATCCTCACCAAACTTAAGAATTGCTAAAATGGAAGAAACTTTGGTAGATAATTGATAGCGAACAAGGTCTTCAGGACTTTTATTCTTAGCATATTTAGCATGAATATTCTTAACCTAATGAGCACTAGGGTTATGCAAAATTCTCCAATATAGTTGAAGCACATGGAAACTACGTCTGATTATATCCTTGCATTCCTCGATGAAGGTGGGTTTCTTTGCATGTGTGCCATCAATTGGATGCTTTGGAGTGTTGTATATACCTGTGTAAACCTGTAAAAATGTGTTAATACATTTCGGGTCCTATCATGGATCAAACCTCATATTTATATGGACAAAATGACATAAAAAATAAAGTGAAATATGATAAAAACTATAGGAAATGTTGTAGAAACTGTAAGTAATTGATACCTACCTGTTCTGGAGCTGTAGAGTTGTTGTAGAATGTTGATGCAAAATTTTCATCCATAAGTGATTCATGTAATGTTTGTTGATGTTTGATGGATACAAAAATGGTAGAAGGTATTCTAGAGAAATTTCAGCAGCATTCTAGTATGTTGACTAAAAGGAATAGAGAGAGATAAATGAGGGAATGGGTCCACTATTTATAGGGAAAACCAAGGTCAAGGGGGTAGTTAGGTGTACTAGACCCTAGATTCAAGTTCTAGCATGGTTAGGTTAGGGTTTGTGAGGTGGCAATCTTAGTCATCCTCTTACATGCCCTAAGGAAAATATCCTATCCTCACACATGTGTGAGCTAGGATTAGGGTTAACTAGGGTTAGCTAATCCCTAGGTTAGGTGAGGGTTGAGTTAGGTTTTCCTAGGAAATATCCTAACTAATTTAGGATTCACACATGTGTGAGGACATGTTTAGGGTTAATTTGACTCAACCCTAATTAAACCCAATTTAATGATAAAGTGCACTTTAAGTGAAAGTCACTTGTAAATTATAATTCGAATTAGTCTAATTAGAGTTTTTAGTAGGGAATGGTCCCATGGGGGCCTTAATTAGGTGTAGGAAAGGGATGAGGTGGCCTTAAGGGGCTTGTAGGTAGCCCTCCTATGAATAGGAGGTATTTTGGAAACGTTTTGTATAGTTTTGTAGTGTTTTGCACCTAAGGATAACTATGACAGTCTATGATGGCCTATGATGACCTACAATTGTCTATGAGTGAGCATGTGTGACTTTTAGGTGTCTACATTTACCCATTTTTGTACCATGCTATGTCAAACACAGTTTAGTGTGAAAATATGATGGAAGAAGGTGGTGAAGTATTTGAGAAGATGAAGAATGTGGGGATGAATGAATGTGAATGATTGAATGCAGATGAAACATATGACTTGCCAATTTAGTAGAATATTTTGCAATATCGTACTGGTTTTTTATGAGGGCAACTTAAAACTAATTTTCTTTTGCGACCAATGCAAGATGGTCCAATTATAAATAGAACAACTACCTATTCAAATTTTTGCTTCTAATTGATTGATGAGTGCATGATGACATATGTCAAATCATTTGAGCTGAATGGTAAGGATAAATCAAGCATAACATTCATTATATGGTCAATGTTGATATACAAAACAAAATCAAGATGTATTTGGGAGTGCATGTAGACGTTTGATTTTTTGATTGAATACAGTGTGGATTTATGTATGAATACCCCCTAAAGTGAGGAATCGGTAATAAAATGGGTGAAATATGGTGATTTGGTGATGAGTTGATTGATAGAGGAAAGTAGTGACAAAAAGTGGAAAAATTGGATAAAAAATAGTGGTAAAATAAGAAGAAGCTACAAGAGTGAAGAAAAAATGAATTTGATGTCATAAGAGTTGGTTTGCATGGAGGGGTGCGAACCAGAGTTCGCATGGCAGGGTGCAAACCAGAGTTTACATGGCGGGGTGTGAACCAGGACTATTTGACTCACGTGTAGTATTTTAGCAGTTTGGAGGACTAAATAATGTCAAAATTGGATAAAACTTATACCATTGGAAATATCTTTTCAAGCTCATTCTAATGGTGAAATACTTTGGAAATTTGGAGATGATTTTATAGGTGAAAAGTTAGGCCAAATATGACCCTACTTTTGGAAGTGATGAGTACACAATTTCAAGCCTTGTGAAGGGTGTGCATGATGATTTTGTGTTGTGCCTACATACAATGTGTGTGATTTTAAGTGTATGTAATGTGTACATATTATCAAATGTGTTTGATATGAATGATGTGTGCTAGGTACAATGAACCTAACTGAACATGAGTATGTATGAATAATTATGTGTAGAGGTTATATATGATAACCTATGTACATGCGAGATATAAGAATGTGGAAAAATGGAGGGCACTCCACCTTGCGTGGATACCATTTTACTTATCATTATTAATCAAAAACAAATGAAGAAGTACAGTGACCAATGACCAAAACATAAAATAAAAAACATGGGGTGTACAAAATGACTGAGGTGTACAATATGCACATGAAAGAGATGTAACAAATCATGAGTTGAAACGGTGAATGAGAAATGCAAGGGTGATTAAGAAGATGTATGTGACAAACAAAGTCAATGATGATGTTGCATGACCCTAATTATCAAGCATAACAGTTGTTTAAAACAATTTTTAGGAGCTCAAATGACATAGAATGAAGAATCAAACTAATCTAGTGGCCAATAAATATCGTGAAGATAGATTAACTATCATAACTAAGGTTGAATCGGTCATGGACCTATGTGTGCACATGATGTTTATTTATCCATTTTGAGGGAGGTTGGACTAACCTTGTAAACTTAGCCAAAGTAGTTATCTCATCCATAAGCGCATAGTGATCTATACAAGAGAAGGTTGCTAATGTGACAAATATGTCACCACTTGTAAGACTATTCCATTGGCAAGCAAGCTCTTGGAGCCTATTGCTAGTGATGAAAATCGTCCTGTGATGTTATGTTAAATTGAAGGACCAAAGGGATTCAAGCATAGTGGTAGTACTCTTGGAGGCTTTTCCTTTTGTTTTCTGCCCCTCTTTCTTTTGATTTTTTTTTCTGTGATGCTTTTTTCTATTGTTGTTTTTTTCTTTTTTTGTGGGTGTTGACTTTTGTTTTATACCCACTTTTTGTTTCTACTTGTTCTTGTCCCTTTGTTTATCCCTAGGTCATATTTTGATCATGCAAATGATAGGATGAGTAGATAAAATTGTTCGCTACATGGTGAGGCTTACGCAAGGTGTCATCCTCCCTACACTCAAAATTTGCTTAGAATATAAAGTGCGAGTGGTCCATGAACAAACTTGATTCAACTAGAGAAAGTCTTGAAATCCTGTAGATTTTAATGACATTCAATATAGGTTGATTAAACTAACCATTAATGGTTGAGCAACATAAAGGCTTATCATTACCATGTAGCTATGAATAGAACTGATGTCGTGATGTATATGAGCAATGGAATTCTTATGTACAAGGAAGACAAAGAATATGACTAGGGGTGATGTCTACATGATGCGACAAAATACCTAAAAATGTATAGGAATATGTGACTAATATGCTGCTTCACAATGTGAAGTGAGACAAATAGATGCAAGAAGGTGTACCTAAAATGTGGGTTCCCATATACAAAACCAAATCCAAAAGGTGTGGATAGATGCATGAAATAATCAAACTGAATATCAATATTTTGTGGTCATCAACATGATTTATGGATGTAGACGATTATGATGGAAGAGGCGGGGAAGTGAGCCTGTGAAATATAGAAGAAAGGGTAAGAGAAGAATAGGATCCAATCAAAGGTATGCATTTGCTCAAAATGTGACCATACAACATTGATTGAGAACCAAAAGAGGTAGAGAGAAGAAGGGGAAGATGAAAATAGGGTCAAAACAAAGGTATGTAGTCGCTCAAAGCATGACCATACAACATTTATTGAGAACCAAAAGAGGTAGAGAGAATAAGGGGAATATGAAAATAGAATCGAATCAAACATATGTAGTCGCTCGAAGCATGACCATACAACATTAATATAAATCCAAGTGATATAGAATAATGGTGGAAAAGAGGATAATAACATGCAAGACACATCGTCAATGGACGGTTTTGATTTTTTTGCATTTTTGTTTTCATTTTTTTGGATGCTTTTTATGTTCGATGTCAAATTTTCAAGCATGTACAAGCAGGTAAAGTTACTCCTTGAAGCAAGATATTTGCAAGGACCAATAAGTGAAAAATTGCTAGGCTAGACTATGCTAGACTATGCTAGACTATGTGTATGCTACGCCTAAGCTAGTCTATGCTCTGTCTATGCTAGGCTATGAGTATCGCTAGGCTATGACTAGGCTAGTCTATGCTATGCTAGACTATGTATATGGCTAGGCTATGTTGATGCTACGTCTAAGCTAGGCTATGCTTTGTCTATGCTAGGATATGAGTATTGCTAGACTATGATATGCTAGACTATGTCTATGGCTAGGCTATGTCGATGCTACACCTATGCTAGGCTATGAGTATGTTATGCTAGGCTATGCTATGCTAGGCTATGTTGATGCTACATATATGCTAGGCTATGAGTATTCTATGCTAGGCTATGCTATACTATGCTAGACTATGTCTATGCTACGCCATGTCTATGGAGAAACCTAGTTCTAAATTTTTGCTAAGGTTTTTGAAAAATACCTATCCAAATTTTTGTTGAGGTTTTTGGAAAAACCTATCCAAATTTTTGCTGAGGTTTTTGGAAAAACCTATCCAAATTTTTGCTGAGGTTTTTGGAAAAAACTATCCAAATTTTTGTTGAGGTTTTTGGAAAAAACATATCCAAATTTTCGTTGAGGTTTTTGGAAAAACCTATCCAAATTTTTTTTGAGGGTTTTGGACAAACCTATCCAAATTTCTCTGAGGTTGTTGGACAAACCTATCCAAATTTTTTCTAAGGTTTTTTGGAAAAAACCTTTGTGTTGATTTTTTTGCTGAGGTTTTTGAAAAAACCTATCCAAATTTTTGCTAAGGTTTTTGGAAAAAACATTTGTGTTGATTTTTTGGCTAAATTTTTTGGAATAACCTATCCAAATGTTTACTAAGATTTTGGAAAAAACCTTTGTGTTGATTTTTTGTTGAGGTTTTTGGATAAACCTTTCCAAATTTTAGCTAAGGTTTTTAAAATTACCTATCCAATATTTTTTTGAGGGTTTTGGAATAACCTATCCAAATTTTTGTGATGTTTTTAGAATAACCTATCCAAATTTTTGTTGAGGTTTTTGGAAAAAACTTTTGTGTTGAAGGCAAGGAAAAGGGCACAACCTTTGATAAAAGTATGCAACATTTTGAACCTGGTGACTGATTTATTTTTGATGAGGGCAGGGTAAAGGATGCAACCTTTGACAAAAAGATACAACCTTTTGAACCTAGCAATTGATTTTGAGGGCCAAATGCAACCTATCCAGATTTTTACTGAGGTTTTAGGAAAAATCTATCCAATATTTTGTTGAGGTTTTAGGAGAAACCTTTATTTTTTCTAAGAGATTCTAAAAGAAATGTTTCAAAATTTGATTGAGGATTTTGGAGAAACCTAGTTTTTGGAAAAACCATTTTTATGAAGGAATGGAAAAATGTGTAACCTTTTGAACCTAGTGATTGATTTGATCTGATGAGGTGAGGTAAAGGGTACCACCTTTAACAAAAGGATGCAACACTTTGAAACTAGTGATTGATTTGATTTGATGAGATGAGATAAAGGGTGCCACATTTGATAAAAGGATGCAACCTTTTGAACCTAGTGATTGATTAATTTGATGAGGATGAGGCAAAGGATGCTACCTTTGAAAAAAGGATGTAACCTTTTGAACCTAGCGATTAATGGATTTGATGAGGGTGATGTAAAGGGTACCACCTTTGATGAAATGATGCAACCTTTTGAACCGAGTGATTGATTATTATGGCCAAATGCTAAGAGGTTTGTGGCAAAACTTACTGTTGTTGAATGAGTTTTTGATGTATGGAAAAGGGTGCAACCTTTAATGAAGGTTTACCTTTTTTTTAGGATCTAGCATTGTTATGTGATTGATGGTAATTTATTTGTAAGTGCCATGTTGGGTAGTACCATCATGAGTAGATGTGGTGGTGAAGTGTGAATGTGCAAGGAGGATTAACTCCGTGAAAGGAAACTATGGTTGGAAAGAGGGAAAATCCTCTTCCAAGTGTAGAAGTGGTCTAAAAAGTGAATACAATCCCTGAATTGCAAAATCATTTATAAGGAGGCGAAGAAAATTTCCCCAGTCATAAATATTTTGTGGAAATGAGAGATGAATTGTGTCAGTTGTGAATGATGAAGCGAAAGGAGATAAAAACCCTCCTCCGGTTGCAAAATATGGATTGGAAGAAGATGAAATTTCCCCAATTACAAATGATGATTTGGGTGAAGGTGAAATTATCCCAAATTTGAATGATGGATTAGGAGAGGGTGAAGCTACCCTATTTTGAATGATATATTTGGGAAGAGTGTGAAGTTGCCTCTGTATTGAATGATGTATGGGGAGAAGATAAAATTACCCTAGTTTTGAATGATGGATTGGGAGAGGATGAAGTTGCCCCAGTTTTAAATTATGGATTAGGGAGAGGGTGAAGTTGCCCCAATTTTGAATGATGGATTGGGAGAGGGTGAAGTTGCCCTAGTTTTGAATGATGGATTGGGGAGAGGGTGAAGTTACCCCAATTTTGAATGATGGATTTGGAGAGGGTGAAGTTGCCCTAGTTTTGAATGATGGATTGGGGAGAGGGTGAAGTTACCCCAATTTTGAATTATGAATTGGGAGAGGGCGAAGCTACCCCCATTTTCAATTATGGATTGGGGAGAGGGTGAAGCTACCCACATTTTGAATGATGGAGTGGAAGAAGATGAAATTACCCCCAGTTTGAAGGATGGATTGTAAGAAGATGAAATTACCCCCAATTTTGAAGGATGGATTGGAAGAAGATGAAATTGTCCCCCAGTATTGAATGATGGATTGGGAGAAAATGAAAATCCACTAGATGTGGAGAGTGTGGTGGAAAGAGAGAAACTCCTCCAAATTGTGAATGATGGATTAGAAGGAGATGATAAACTTCCCTAGTTGTGGAAGATGTAGAAAAAATGGATAAAACCATTGTAGAAGGTTAATAAAATGAATGGTGGAATGATGAATATGTGATTGGGGAAAAGTTGGGTCAAAGATGACCCTTCTTTTAGAAGTGATGAACACACAATTTCAAGCCTTTTGAAATGGAAAATTGACATGATTAGTGAAATGACCAATGGATGATGAGGGAGAATAAGAAAGGAAAATTGAACCAGTGAGGAAGGAGGAGAATATGTAGGGAAAGGAAGAATGGTGAATGCAACATAGCAAAAAGGAATGTTATGTAGGCGGAAGAAGGTGAAAAGTGGAAGTGGATGATGGTGGAAGTGGAGGAATGGGCACATCCTGATGCGATGAATGGTGTTGATTGCGAGTAGTAACGCTAATCATGCCAATCACTTCACATGAGAAAGGATTACGATGGACATGATTGAAATACATTTATTGGGTCTACTGAGTGGGTTGAGTTCTGTGAGGATTAATCTCCCCGTGTTCAGGTAATGGGTTCTAGTAAATACCCAAATTTTGATTTTATGGTGTGAGGGGGTTTGAAACTTGAATAGTAGCATGATCGATAAGATCCTCAACTAAGTTGTGAAAAATGTAACAAGAATGGACATCATGGCCATGCTGGTGATGATAAATACAAAAGATATGTTCAATGTGCCCATGAGGTTTGGATCAATTTGAGTCTACAGGTCGAATGTCTGGTACCGTAACATGACTAGCATCAAACAACCTCTTGAATAAAGTAGGTAGAGGCTCAAAAAATAGAGTCCAATTATGATGTAGGCATTGAGGACGGGGACCACGAGCTCATTGTGAATTGGATAGATAAGGCACATTAGTATGATACAACTACGATTGTGGATGAGGAGGTTGTGAGATTAATGAAGAAGATGGAGAGGCTATCGCTACTTGAGTGGTCTGTGGTGATTTAGAGAAGGGTTGATTTGGTGTATTGCAATTGAAGTGAGAATTTAAAGTATAAGATGGTTTTTTTTTTAAGTTTGATTTTACCATATCAGAATTTGATGTCCTCGATAACCTTTTCTTAAGCAATGGCTTCATCAAATGTGCATCTTTGATGAAGTTGCAAAGGTGTAGAGATGTGTTTATGCTAGCTTTTGGCAAGTAGTGTAATGAGTTCTATAGATGGGAGGCTATGAGCTAGGTCGTGGATGACTGATCTCCATTGAGAAATAAAATATGTGATGGATTCGTCATCAACTTGATGCAAGGCATAGACATAAAAGAAGTTTATCTTCTTTTTATATTGATTGAAAAATATTATAGGAATGAATTGGCAAACTATTTTAAGGTGCATAGGTTTTTGTGTGGGAGCATGTTCTACCAATCAAGAGCTTGTTCCCCAAGGGAGAGGGCAAAGGTATGCAACATGAGGGGATCACTACTATGGAGCTGATAACACGTAAAGTGGTAGTTGTTGATGTGTTCTCGAGGGTCATCTTTACCTTTGTACTTATAGAATTTAGGAATATCGAAGTGATATGGGTAAGGAGGAATAGGAACTGATAGGTGGATGGGTTCGTTACATAGGTCATTGTATGTGGGTTTTGGGGACTCATAACCAGTTGTGCAAATATTTAGCATCTTAACCTCCTCTTGCAAGATTTAAATTTTGGGTTATGGAGAGGTGATGAACTGTGATGAAGTAGTCATAAATTGAAAGTGGGGAGGATACTAAAGTTGCTATTATTCTCATTGTGAAGTGGGAATGTACTGCAGGTGTTCTCGTGGATTCAGTTGTTGAATGGTGTAAGATGCTGAGGCCAATGGGATATGCTGCTAAGGAGCAAATATCTATTGGGATAGAAATATTATGGCTATAGGGTATGTGGCTACTGCACAGGGGTCTGTTGTAATGGTTTTATCATGGGAGATGACGACTAAGAAGGAGATGTTGTGAAGAATGTAGGCACTACTGACTATGGTGGAGATCATGATATCTAGGAAAAATATGAAGGTGGTGGTCAAGACAATGCACCAAAAGAGGGCACCATCAGAGGACCAAAGGAGTAATGAACTGAGAATTCATATTGGGAAGAATATGATGGGAGATTAGTGAGATAATATGGATAGCATGGATTGTAATATAAGAGGAGAATGGAAGAAGGACCTTGAAATGGATGAGGTGGAGGGAGGTGAAAGGTGGAAGTGGATGTAGGTGGAGGATGAATAGAATATGGCAAACCATACATTCTAGAAGAGGGGAATGTAGGTTGAGGAAGGGATGAAGAAGGGATGTAGGTGTCAAATGTGAAAGACTAAAATGAAGGAGTGGAGAACGTATCCACAAATAATTATGCGGAAAGAAATTGTTGATGTTGTGATGAAATAAACGGTTGTGGTTGGGATGGTGGTTGTGATGTTTGAGTTGAAGATGGAAGATACAAGGGTTATGAAAGTAGTTGTTGTGATGTATGTTCTGAAGATGGAATATATGAGGGTTGTGAATGTGGTTGTTATGATGTATGTGAAGGGGATGGATGGGATGATATAAGTGAGTTGTAATGGTGTTATGGGATTAACCATTGTGGTGTTGATTGTGATAAGGGCATGTGAGTTCCAGGAGTGGATGATTGAGGATTTAAAATCATTTCGACTATGGGGGTAGATGTCGTAGCCCCAAGATATCGATGATAAGGCAAGGAGGAAGCATCCCCAAGAAGAGAATGAGATAAATCTTGAAGAAAGGGATGAGAAGATGTGGATGAAGTAGGTGGAGTCTCTTTGCTAATGATAAGAGATGGGTATGTATCTCTCGGTGCTATGTAGATGACATGATCACAACATGTGGATTGTGGATTAAGTGGGGTGAATGAGGAATAAGGATATGATCCTTTTCTAAAATATGTGGCAAACATATTACTAGAAATAGAAGCCTCACCATGGGACATGGTGTACATGCAAGATGGATCAAAACTGGTAAGGAAAATAAGTGTGAGAGTGGATGTTTTCCTCATGAATAAAGGGAGAGTGTTAGATTGACTGGAAATAGTATGAGAGACCCTCTCATTAAGATGCACTTGTGATGTGATGTATGGTGGTATAGTAATATATGGTGTGATTAAGTGCCCAAAACTATTCAAAAATATAAATTTGAACTTATGGGTGTGTTCTATGCAAGATTTTATGCAAATCTATGAGTTTTGGTGTGTTTTTGTAGGAGAAACAAGTTTGCACATTGCTATGCGAACTTGGACTATGGAAATATGGTTCACACAGTGCTATGCAAACCTACTTCAAATAGTAAAACTGATAAAAAAAATAGTAACAAACTGTAAATAGCCAACAAGTGGGCTTCTAACAAGTGAATGTGCTGAAACCAGTTATGTAAGCATGCAATACAAGACATAATTGGAATCAATGCTAAACAAAGAAAAATAAATATGTGGTTGTTTTATGTGTTTTGATGATAGTAATTGCTCTAGAACATGACACTAGAAGTGAAGTGATATTTGAAGAAAAATAGGAATGTTTTCGGTACAAAACCTCCTACAAAACCCAAGGGTGCACAAAATATAACAATGTCTCAATAGGCAAGTGACAACTTCAATGTAAAAGTGTAGTAAAATGATATCCAAAGGGTAGGGACTCAAAATATGCTAATGAGTCCAAAAATCCTCTCACGAGAAGAGGTGGCATTGTCTAAGACCTGCTATTGGCCCAACCGGGCGTTCACTTCACTCTCGGATGAGCTTAGTCAAGAACAACAGTTAGCTATTCATGAATTATATGAGCCTTGTGAACAAAGGAATCTAATCCTATCCCACTCTAAAGGTCCTTTTCGATAATGGAATCCAAAAAACTAGTCTCAAGAGTAGGGGATTTTTCGGTGATGAAGTCCGAAAAACCACTCTTAGGGGATACTATGGTGTCTAGGGGGTGATCTAGTGGAAGTAGATGAATTCCAACGTCACCAATATCAAGTGGGGATTGGGGATGAAGTCCAATATTACCACTGTGTATGAAACGTGAATGTGTGATAGTGTGTTTGTTACCGCTGAGGTGAAAGCAAAAATAACTAGCTAGATGCCTTTTTAGAAATGAAACTAACCCTAGATGCATTTTCGAAATGAAACTAGATCTAGATCCATTTTGAAATGAAATTAGGCATAGATGCATTTTTAGAAATGAAAACTTACTCTATGAAACATGAAAGCAAACAAAACTAAGGTGCATGAAAAAGGAAATTGACAATTATCTATGTGCATGAGAAAAAAATTCGAAACCCTAATCTAATGACATGAAAGGAAAGTGCAAGTTACTTGGGGTATTTGTGAAAGAAATGGAAAATTTCTAATCCAAATGATATATTCAAAAATTTTGAAATTTTGCTAAGGTTGATTGTTTTTTGAACATTTTTGTGTTTGACCTTTTTTTTTTGGTTTGAATAAAAAATTTTGAATTTTTGAATTGTTTTATTTTTGTTTTTGTTTGATTTTTTTTCCTAAGTTTTTGATGTTTTTTTTTCGATTTTTTTTTAATTGTTTGATTTTTTTTTGCTTTTGTTTTTCTAATGTTGAAGTATTTGATTTTTATTTTTTTTGTTTCTTTAATCATTTTGTGTTTTTTTAAATCCCGAGGGCTTTGTGGCATTAGGCCTACCACATGGCAGGCCTATCATAGACAGGTCTGCTAGGGGCCTGTCAAGTCCTTATAGCAATGGGGGACCATGAGTCATGCATTGGTGCATCCCAAAGGCGGTGGGGAGTGTGGGTCACGAGCTATGTGGCCCACTGATGGCAAGGGAATGCGGGTTGCACTACTCGTGGACCAAACCGTAGGTGGCAGGGGAGTACGGGTCAAGAGCAATGTGACCCATAGGTGGTGGGAGAGTGTGGGCCACACGTAGCGCAACCCACAGGTGATAAGAAAGTGGGGGGAAGGTCATGCACGGAGTGCAATCATAGTGGTGCACCATGCTCTACGTGTGGTAGAAGGGTTTGATGATGGAGAAGGGAGGGGTTGGCACAGGGTGGCATGGTCCATAGAGTAAACCGCATGGAAGGGGAAAAAGGTAGATGTGTCTAGGATGTGGTCAGTGGCCATGGGGGGTGGGGTTGCAGCTGTGAAGACCGTGGGGGAGTTGAGGGGGGTTTTGAAGTTTGGCCATGGAGTCCATGAGGGAAGTTGTAGGGGGGCCAGGAGGCCTTATTTTTATTTGTCTTTATTTATTTTTTTGTTTTTACTTAATGAAAACATATAAATAACAAAAAAAAAAAAAGTAGGTGCAGGTTTTTTTTTAAATAAAAAATAAATTTACAAAAAAAAAAATTACAACATTTTTTTTATTAGACGACAATTTTTTTAAAAATAAAAGAAAATTTGACAACTTTTTAGGAATAAGAAATTGATAGTATTTTTGGCAGCAACTTTTGAAGAATAAAAAGAAATTGACAATATTTTTGTGTAAAGTTCTCATGGTACTTACCAAGATTACTTCAATTTTGTGGGGATCGCACTAGGCATGCCAGAATGAAGCACATGAAAATCGTGTCTGATTATCTCCTTGCGTTCCTCAATGAAGGTGGGCTTCTTTGCATGTGTTCCATTGGTTGGATGCTTTGGAGTGTTGTATATACTTGTGTGAACCTATAAAAATGTGTTAATAAATTTAGGGGCCTATCATGGATCAAACCCTATATTTATATAGACAAAATGACATGAAAAATAAAGTGAAATATGATAAAAACTATAAGAAATGTTGTAGAAACTGTAAGTGATACCTATCTATTTTGGAGCTGCATAGTTGTTGTAGACTGTTGATGCAAAATTTTCATCCAAAAGTGATCCACGTAATGTTTGTTGATGTTTGATGGATGTAGAAATGGTAGAAGGTATTCTAGAGCAATTTCAACAACATTCTAGTATGTTGACTAAAATGGAGAGAGAGAGAGAGAGAGAGAGAGAGATAAATGAGGGAATGGATCCACTATTTATAGGGAAAACCAATTTCAAGGGGGTAGTTAGGTGTACTATACCCTAGAGTCAAGTCCTAGCATGGTTAGGTTAGGGTTTGTGAGGTGGTAAGCTTAGTCATCCTCTTACATACCCTAAGATAAATATCCTATCCTCACACATGTGTGAGCTAGGGTTATGGTTAACTAGATTTAGCTAATTTCTAGGTTAGGTGAGGATAGAGTTAGGGTTTTCTAGGAAACATCCTAACTAATTTAGGGTGCACACATGTGTGAGGACATGTTTAGGGCTAATTTTACTCTTAATCCTAATTAAATTCAATTTAATGATAAAGTGCACTTTAAGTGAAAGTCACTTGGAAATTAGAATCCCAATTAACCTAATTAGGGTATCTAGTAGGAAATGGTCCCATGGGGGACTTAATTAGGTGTAGGAAAGGGCTGAGGTGGCCTTAAGGGACTTTTACGTAGCCCTCCTGCGAATAGGAGGCGTTTTGGATGTGTTTTGTAGGGTTTTGCACCTATGGACAACTATGATATTATATGATGGCCTACAAGTGTCTACGGGCAAGCATGTGCGACTTTTAGGTGTCTACAATAGTTTAGAAACTAAAGCCTTATTTTTATTAATAGCAAACCAGAATGCTAACCCATTAATTTTTGGGAAGGCTCAAAGTATCCCATTTCACCAAGGCCCATTTTCTTTTCTCCTTAGTACCACTCCAGAGCAACCAATGATTGATTTGATCAAATTCTCAAAGAATTACCTTTTAGAAGCTTCCTTCTAGAAGAAAAATATCTAGTGATTTGCTTAATTTTAGAAGCTTATAGCTTTACCTAACAGAGTAGAGTCATCAAAAAATTGAAGATGAGAAATAGGCCTAGCTCCATGAGCAATGATAACTCCCTCAAGGGTTTTTTTTCTCTATATTTTGTTATAGTCTTACCCAATAATTCAACAAGAATGATGAATAAATAAGGGGAGATGGGGTCATCTTTCCTAATACCTTTGGAAGTTAGGAATAGCTAAGAAGGCCTACCATTGATAATAATAGAGTAGGACATAAAAGAGATACATCCTATAATTTAGTCCATCCAATTCTGAGAGAAGCTAAATTGCCTCAAAAAATTGACAAGAAAGTGTCAATCCACTTTGTCATAAGCTTTGGCTAAGTCTAAATGAATGAATATAGAAGGAGATTTTTGCATTTCCATGGAATGGATGGCTTCCTGAGCAAGAACAATCTCATCCACTGTTTTACACCCTTCCACATAACCCCCTTGTTCAGGGGAAATAATCTTATGTAAAAGAGGCTTCAACCTTTCTACCATGATATTTGTAATGAATTTGAGAAGAACATTACATAAAGGTATAGGTCTAAAAGTTGACAAATGATCTACCTCTTGAGGTTTTGGGACAAGAGCTACATAAGCTTTTTTTAACCTTCAAATTTTCTTTGGCTTTCTTGGCTTCTTCCACCACCTCTAATAAATCAACACAAAGCATATCCCAAAACTCTTGATAGAACTCAATGGGAATACCATCAGGACCTAGGGTTTTTCCTTTTTGTATTTTAAATACCACTTGTTGAAGCTCATTGATAGTAATTGAAGTAGTCAAAAAAAATTTCTCCTCAAAAGTGATAAGAGTAGGGATCTCTTGAAGAATATTTTATTGAGAAGTTGAGTTAATAAGTTCAACAACAAATAGATTTTAGGGAATAAATAAAGTTCATGCCATCCCAAGTGTAGACAACTTCTCTAGAATTAGATTTTAGGGAAGAAATAAAGTTGTGAGATCTTCGATCTAGAAGAGATTTGTGGAAGAAATATGTGTTTCGATCTCCTTATTTGAGCCATTGGATCCTAGATTTTTGCTTCCATAAGAGTTCTCCTTTTTTCCATTCCTCTAACTGAGTTGTGAGTCTAGTTTCATTGCCATCTAAACGAATTTTCTTATTCAAATTTTCAAGCTAAGCAATCACTTCATGTTTTTTTTTTGGACATATCCAAACTTCTTCCAATTCCAAATCTTTATTTTGGATTTAATGTATTGCAACATTTTGGAAAAATAGAACATCTTAGTCACATACCTTGGTTTACCTTCCTTCCACCATTACTACACTTAGGGTCTGAAGGAAATGTCTCTAAGCCACATTAATTGAAATAGAAAAGGCAAGAAACTCACATTGGTTTTTCGAATTTCCACCATGAATGGCTAGTGAAACCAACAATGTTAATAGTCTTCACCTTAGGAGTGTGACCATGGATTAAGAAATTGTTAAAGAACAAGAACCTATCCAATCTCTCCATGATACAAGTTTTAGACATGGAAAATTTACCCACTTTAGTGGGCAATCTTCCATGAGTCCTAGGAGACCCCTTAGACCTACCTAGGGCAAGGGCTAGGTCCCTCAACCCCTTTTCACTTGTTTTTCCCCTTTATGTGAAGTCGTGGTTGCCCTTTATGGGGCATGATTTTGCATAAGGCAAAATCATAGTCGGTCCTGATGGGGTGTGATTTCGCATCCTAGGGTTTTCTTCTAAGGAAACCCTAATTTCTCGAAGTTGGTGTGTTTAGCATTGAATCTCCTTGGTTTTCTTGCCCATTCTATTTTTAAATCCCTTATATAAGGAGGGTTTGAAATCTTCTTTCCAAGCAAGTGATTTTGAAATACCAATCTCATGCAAGTTTTCTTCTTCAAGTGATTTTAAAGTGCTCGCTAAGTGATTTGCATCTTTCTTCTTCTTCCATAAGCAAGCTAACTCGTCATTGTAAAGTGTGATTTGTTTTCTACTACATTAGATTATTTGTTGTTGTTGCTCGCTTTGGTGTGTTTGTGTTGGAGCCCTAAGGAGAGATCTACTATTCGGGAGATCTCAACCCTTCTGTCTACTTATGTGCTATCTTACAAGTGATTTCACTATTTTTCATGCATGTTTCAATTTTCTAAGTAACATAATTGAGTTATTATATTTGTATCTTATTTTTCACATAAGTTTTTCAAAATCGTGCTTGATCTCTACAAGGCACAATTTCACCTGTGCAAAATAATGGTCACTTGTTACGGGGCACAATTTTACCAGACTGCATCTAGGGGCAAAAAACTATCCCTAGACCCTATATCTACATCATAGACTACATATAGGATATATTGCTACATTATGTTCTATGGTTTCATCATTCTATTCTACTATATTGTGATATACTTGTTTTCTTTCCAAAGGTCAACTTTCACTTATGTTTCCAAAGGTTAGGTAAAAGGAAATAGGGTGCTTAACTATTGCACCTCCAAGCATTATTGTACAATGACCTAAGCAGGCTTCCTAACGTTGATTATATTTTCCAAGTGTTTTCCAAGTTATCTTGCAGGAACAAGAATTTTTGATATCATTGGACAAAGGATAAATGCTCGGATCAACCATAGGATAAGATAAGTGCCCTGATTAGTCTTTAGGATTATTTTTGAGTGCTTTCTATTTCTGTTATAATCCCTATATTTGAGTTAAAAATATAATTAATTGATTTCTAGGCATTGAAAGTAAAACAACATATAGTGTGCATTTAGGGTTAATATTGTTTTTGCATCTTCTCTTGAGCCTTTGCTTAAAGGATTTCTATCTTAAAACCCTAAGGTTATAAAAAAATTCAAATACAGAATCATTATAGGGTTAGCTCTTGAATTATTGCATTTTGTATTTATGCATTGCCCTTTATATTTTATAGCATAGATCTAGAAAGGCCAAACATAGGTGATTGTCTTGAAATGAACAAACATTATTGAAAACTAGAGGATGTAGAGTGAGTTCTTAAACCATTCCTAGTGAACCCTTTCCCCTCTTTACATTGAGTTTAGATAACAATGCAGCCCCTACGGTTCACCTCAAGGCTTTCTCTCTTTGCATATCCAGCCTCGAGAATCATACGCGGTAGGGTGGTTTTCCCCCTCTACATATTTGGTGAACCCAATGTGAACACTTCCTTTTATTTTAAAACATTAAGTAAGATCATTAATTTGTTTATGTGGTTGAATATAATTAATAACATCTTTAAGAATCTTTTTATGTGTGCTTGTTGTTAGTGTTCTCTTCTATCCTTTCACTTCTTCTAATGGTCCTATTGTGGCTGATCCACAACGTACCCCAAAATTGGGGACCCACCTTTTTTGCATGTGTTCCAAGAAGACTAAAGTGGCCCATAGGCTAAAGATCAAGGAAAAAAGCAAAATACCACAAGGAGAAAAAGTGTCGCGATATCGCGACATGTTGCACCATCGCGGCCAAAAAAGAAAAAGTGTCACGATATCGCGACATGTTGCACCATCGCGGCCCAAAAGGAAAAAGTGTCGCGATATCGCGACATGTTGCACCATCGTGGCCAAAAAAGAAAAAGTGTCGCGATATCGCGACATGTTGCACCATCGCGGCCCAAAAGGAAAAAGTGTCGCGATATCGCGACATGTTGCACCATCGCGGCCCAAAAGGAAAAAGTGTCGCGATATCGCGACATGTTGCACCATCGCGGCCAAAAGGAAAAAGTGTCGCGATATCGCGACATGTTGCACCATCGCGGCCCAAAAGAAAAAAGTGTCGCGATATCGCGACATGTTGCACCATCACGGCCAAAAAGGAAAAAGTGTCGCGATATCGCGACATGTTGCACCATCGCGGCCAAAAAGGAAAAAGTGTCGCGATATCGCGACATGTTGCACCATCGCGGCCAAAAAGAAAAAGTGTCGCGATATCGCGACATGTTGCTCCATCGCGAGAAAGAAGAAGTGTCGCGATATCGCGACATGTTGCTTTTCGGATGCAAAGAGAGAGAAAGAAAAGTGTCGCGATATCGCGACATGTTGCTTTTGAAAGAGCAAGAAGAAAAGAAAGTGTCGCGATATCGCGACATGTTGCATTTTCGTGATTACAAGACAAGAAAGAGCAAGAAAAGAAAAGTGTCGCGATATCGCGACATGTTGCATTTTCGCGATTTAAAGCAAAGAGAGAGAGCTAGAAAGAAAAAGTGTCGCGATATCGCGACATGTTGCATTTTCACGACCGTACAAGACAAGAAAGAACAAGAAAAGAAAAGTGTCGCGATATCGCGACATGTTGCATTTTTGTGACCGTACAAGACAAGAAAGAACAAGAAAAGAAAAGTGTCGCGATATCGTGACATGTTGCATTTTCGCGGCCACAGGAAAAAGTGTCGCGATATCGTGACATGTTGCGTTCACGCAGCAAAGAAGAAAAAGTGTCGCGATATCGCGACATGTTGCATTTTCGCGATTCAAAGCAAAGGAGAAAAGTGTCGCGATATCGTGACATGTTTCGTGGAAAAGGGAAAAGTGTCGCGATATCGTGACATGTTGCGTTTGTGGCCAAACAGGAAGGAAAGTGTCGTGATATCGTGACATGTTGCGTTCTCGCGACCAAAGGAAGGAAAGTGTCGCGATATCGTGACATGTTACATTTTGCGATCAAAGGCAACAGAGAAGCAAGAAGTGTCGCGATATCGCGACATGTTCCAGTTTCGCCAAGGTAACGGACCTGCATCAACGTGGACATAAGGACAAAATCTAATGAATAAGACAAAGCGTTACATGATCATTTAAGATGGCCGTTACACACGGAGGGAAACGAATGCAAGCCAATGAGGAGAAAACGCAGCGAAGGGCCACAAAATGGAAACCAAAGCACACGCATAGAAGGGAAGGTGAAACGAGCAGCCATCGAAAAATGAAACGAACCGTCATGGAAGGAGAAGCAATTTGTTCAAAAGTTTAAATATGCCATTCAAAGAGGCTAGAGGGGGTCAGAAACCACTGCAAGCAGAGTTGCAGAGCTGAAGGCGAGGAAGCCATTCTGGACCTGTTTGAGTTGTTTCTCTTCCATAGACTGGTTTGGAAAAACTAGAGATTCTGCTATTGTAAAATGACATATTTTTAATGCAGAAGTGTTCAGAAATTTGCATCTTGTGGGCAAGAAAGAAGGAGATATTCTTTGCATGCTATGGATTTAATGTTTATTCTTTCATTTTTTAGATTTTGAATTTATAGATAATGTTAAATGCCATCTTTTTGGGTTACATTAGGCGAATATTTGAAATCTGAAATGTTATTTCGTACCCTAGGAACCAGCACTTAGTCTATGGGGATTGTGCATGTTTTGCAAGTCCAATAGGTTAGGTTGCATGCATGGAGACCTCACATCTTCGGTTTTGTCGAAACAGGATAGCATCATACTGAGTGCATTTTTATTTTCAGTTTGTTTTCTGCATTGCATTTTCATTCTCTGCATTTTATTTTCTTCAGAAAGTTTAACTTATTTAAAATAAACATTTAAAAATTACAAAATCCAAAAAAATCAATGAACAATCACTAAAGTTTCATGATGAAATAAACCAACATTGCCCCTTGTTTACAGTTACTTGCAATCACTAAGGTGTTCCAAGCATTTAAATTGATTATCTTCATTTGAGATTACTAATACACAGTTGCAAATGCTAATACAACGGAGACCTTGGAGAAGTTGTTTGTTTGACTTCTTTGCAAGAGGGGATTTGGAACCCAAATCCTAAAGGAGAGTTGTACTTTCACAACTGGGTGAAAATACCACTCAACATATTGGCGCTAGAAGGAGGGCCTTGAATGTGTTTATTTCATTGTCCTAACGCTTTTTGATTGTTCATACAGGAATAAGATGTTTGGAATAAGGTGTTTTGATTGTGCATTGTTTTAGAATATTGCTTTGTCATGGTTCCTTCTTTCATTCATGACTAACAAATTGATTTTGAAGTTATTCTTTGAATTTCATTAATTACAAGATTTTCTTTGTCTCGCAGGTTTTCTTGGAGGTATTGAGAGTTTTGTCGGGTTGGGGTAGTGGACCGAGAAGGTCAAAAGGAAACCATATTCAAAGCCTCCAATCACTCTAGGAATCCAAGGAATAAAAGAGCAATGTGTGGTCCGATATTCTTGTTAAGAGATCCTTGTTGGGGCATCTAGGGACTTGCAGGTGGTGTCATTTGCCACTAGTGTACCAATTATCGTACCATTTCCAGGATTCTTGTAGGGTTATCATCATCGATTTTGAATCAAATGGCCCAACCTCCACCACCTCCTTGGTACGGAGCCCATAACATTCCTTTGAATATTGCAGGGGATATTCATGAGATCCCTAGGAATATAGAGAGATTTTTGCCCAAATACAAACCGGATGGCCCAAGGACCGTAGAAGAACATATTCAGGCCTATAGGGATGTTTTGATAAGATTGCACGTTCAACATGAAGATGTGGCTTGTAGACTCTTCCCCATGAGCTTAGACCAAGTGGCTTACGAATGGTATATTTGCTTACCTACTGGTTCCATTACGTCATGGACGCAAATGGAGAATGCGTTTGTCAACCAATTCAGGTCACCATTAGATCCCACAATCATTTATAATCAGTTCATTACATGCAAAAGAGGCCAGGGTGAGCCAATCCGAACTTTTAATCAGGAGATTTCAGAAGTGCTATAATAGAGCAATTCAGCATTTTGCCATTGATCCCGCAGTAGCTTTGCAAATATATTTTGGGGCATTGGATCCTATGACGGCAATGTTTGCAAGGCGAAATCCTCAAGTTACCATGCTTGCTCTAGCCTACAATGAAGCTATGACCATTGAACAACAAATGACACCACAGGGTTATGGGTTTTCCCAGATGCCTATGGTAGGACAATATGGTCCATATGGTCAAGCTCCTATGATGAATCAGATCATGGCACCACAAATATCAGGCATAAATGTTGTGCCTTATCAACAACCATATTCATCAACACCCGCTTACGCACCCATTCCAATTCAACCGATCACAGCCATTCCCCCCATTCCTTCATTTTTGCAAAATAGTCAACAGACTATGCAAGGAGCCAGTCCGGTTAATTCTCAGGCTATAGTTCCTTTCCCCAATCCAATTCCGATTCAAAGTGTGAATCCCTATGCAAATCAAGTGGCTCAAAATCCAACTCAAATGTTAAGTCAAGATCTCACCAATTACTCAAATCCTATTGGAACTAGCAATAACATAGCTCAACCAAAAGAGATTTATTCAGAGGTTGAAGAACTCAAAAAGATGATTCACAAATTGAGTAATGATTTGGTTCAAAAATAGAAGTATGAATCCCATGCCCCTCACCCAAATCAAAATTTCAACAATAGAGGGAGACAGTGGAATACGAAGCCAAACAATGGGGGTGTGCCTTCCCCTATTGCTAATCAGATAGATACTTCTGCAGGACCAAGTCACTCTAGTTCCATTCTTAATATTTCTGATTTTGCATGGGAAAAGGGGTGTAGATTGCATAATACAAAGGGGCATAATGAAAGGAATTGTCCCGAAATTGCTAGATATACCCATTGTCTCCAAGCTCAAGTGGATGATTTGGAACTTGTGCCAAATGAGGGTCCACCCCAACATCAACAAGGAGAGGACAACATTTTGGTGGTGGAAACTCTATATCGTCAAGAGAGTGAGAATGAGGAAGAAGAGGATGAAATCGTGGAACAGGAAGTGGTTGAAAGTGAAATTGTAAGAAAATCAATAAATGAATTTGAAGATATGATAGAATTTCACCACTTGTTCTTGGAAGACACTCTCGATGAGAAGCTTGGAATTAATGATCAAAAAATTCTTCACCCTCCAAATTGTGATAAAATCGAATCATGGGTTACTAATTTGGACGATGATAGCCTTATAAATTGGAATTCAAAAAATGACCCACTTTTGGAAATAATTGAACCATCTAAGGAAGGTGAAGATGAATTAGATGAGAAGCACATTGATGAATTGGAAGATGTTGAAGAAGTAGTTGAACGTCACAACTTGAACTTGGAGGATGACTACTATGATTCGTGGAAGAAGTGGGAAGACTACACTCACTCCAAAACTGCTAATGAAACTTGTGTGCCAATTGATATACAGGACAACATAATCGCCTACTCAAAGGAAGATAGTACAACTCCTGTACAATTTGAGGATGTTTTAGAAGAGATACCATGGATAGTGAACAAAGAATTGGAATTAAATGACAAAGTGGTTGATCTATTGGAAGCAACGAAAGTGATTGATCATGAAGATGAGTTACTTGACATACACCTTGACCAAGAATATTTGAGGGTTGAAAAGGATGGGCATGTTTTTAATTGGGTGCCCAATTTTGGTATGTTTGATGAACAAGTAATCAATGAAGAATATGAAGACCATGAGGTAAAAGAGGAAATTGCAAATCCTCACCAAATCTTGGTAAATGAAAATGTGAAAAAGGTAAAATCTCAACCTTTGTGTCCAAACATCCAAGATTTTGGTGAAGATTTGTATAATTCAAATGATATTTATGATGAAATGCCATTGAAGGTGAATGAAGAACAAGGATTAATTTCTAACCACACCTTTGATAACATTACTTTAATGAATGAAAAGGAGCTTGATGCACTTAAATTGCTAAATCAAATTCATCAACAATTAATTCTTGAATCTAGGATAAAAATTCTTAATGATCCCCATTTAGTAAATATCCTAGATACTTGTAAATTGTTGCACAATTTTGATTGGTCTAAGAACATGGAAAATGAATTAGCTTTGAAATTTTTAGAAATAGGCTCTTGCTTACAAAATTTCATTTTGAATAAAGAAAGCCTAGTTCTAAATCATGAATGGAATTATGAAATTTGCACCTTAAAGAATAGACATAAAGGAATTGAATATCAATCATTGTCTAATCAATTTGAAAACTTGAAGCTCCACCATAGGATTATTAATGAAACTAAATCAAATTGGTATGGTGAGAGGGGCAAGTGGAGGTTTGTTTCTTTGTTTGGTTTGATCTTGTTTTTGTTGGATTCCTGCAAAACTTGGTATGCGTATCACGTCATATATCTTTTAAAGAATTCTAATCAGGTTTGGGATCCGAGAAAATGATAATCCAAACTTTTTGTACATTTGTATATACTTTTGGTTTTCGTGTTTTGGTTTCGGAATGGATCTCATTTTGGTTTTAAGTTTTGTGTGTTGGTCCTTTGGACATTTTTTTTTGTCAACTTATGTCCTTATGAATGTTGACTAAGACTTGGAGAATATGAAACATCGGAATTGTATTGCAGAAAGCTCCACGAATATTGCAAACACATTAAAGAATATCGTTTGGAACTTGTGATGCATGAAGTTGTCAGTTTTTCATATTATGGTAAAGTAGGTGATATATATACTCCATCCGCATTTCAAAAGGAGCAATGCATTCATATCTCATATTACATTCCGCATTGCATATACATTTCATCTCAGTTGCATCTTCATTTCATGTGCAATCATTGAAAAGGTGTCGAATCCTCTTAGGGTTATTACATAACATATATTAAAAGGATCCTAAGGTTGGGAACTGATGCCCGAACTATCTTGAACCAAGCACGTTCTACGCATATTAAAGAGAATCTTGAGCAAAATGGTCAAAACCATACTTGGAAGAAAAGGTGAGGCGAAAGGAATATTTCGTTTCTGTCCCATCATGCAACATAATCCTTAAACAATGGTTTTTACCACTCCCATAATGCTTAAAGCCTAAAATCAGAGTAGTAAGGATAGGGTTAAATCCTCATCTCACTTAGGTTGAGGATCCGATTCCCCAAAGCTCTGATTTGACCTTCATGGAGTAGTAAGTGTCTATTCTCATCTCGCTTAGGTTGAGATCCGATTCCCCAAAGCTCTGATTTGACCTTCATGGAGTAGTAAGGATAGGGTCTAATTCTCATCTCGCTTAGGTTGAGAATCCTATTCCCCAAAGCTTCTATTTTGCCCATTCAAGAATCTGAAATTCCAAAGTAAATATTTTTCATTTCTTTATTAATATTGGATTGGAAGGATCGTACTACATGTCCCTTGCAAGGATGGGTAGTCATCCCCAAGGTCCAAGAAATCAAAAGTAGAGCCAAATCATGGATTATGAGGTTAATCTCCATCGGGGCTATAGATGCCTGGCTGGCAATGGAGTATGCTCATGCGTGGCAACATGTCTTGTCTAAAAGCAAGACCATTGATCGCTCAAACGGATAGGCTAGCTCGACAGTTTCATCCATAACAGGTTAAATCATTTTGTTCAAGATGAGGTAATGAACTCCAGATCAGAGTAGTAAGGATAGGGTTAAATTCCCATCTCGCTTAGGTTGGGAATCCTATTCCCCAAAGCTCTGATCTCACTTACACTTGCACATGGGTTCAAGATGGTAGTGACACATAACCAACTTTGGGATCTAATAAATTAATTCAGTATACATATATTTGGTCCTAAGAGGGTTTGACAGTTTTGATATGTTTGTTCATGATACTAGAAGGTTTGAGCCTTTGCAAAGTAGGTTGTTATATCTCTAGCATCTTCATCATACATCAAATCCTGCACAAATCATTCATAGCCTTGCATACGAATCATAAGTGAAACTAACAATGGAATGTTGATCAAGTTTCAAATGATAGGGAATGAAGCACATTGCACACACCGAGCTGATGCTTAATAATTCTAATGCTTCATGTATTTCTCGTCTAGTTTCATTCTTGGGATATTTTTTGACGCTTGTATTTGAGTCTATGTTTTTCAGGTTGAGTTCTCACCGAAATGCTCAGGAGCATTTCCCAGCAGAGTCGCCATTTGTTGTGGCTGATCCACAACGTACCCCAAAATTGGGGACCCACCTTTTTTGCATGTGTTCCAAGAAGACTGAAGTGGCCCATAGGCTAAAGATCAAGGAAAAAAGCAAAATACCACAAGGAGAAAAAGTGTCGCGATATCGCGACATGTTGCACCATCGCGACAAAATAGAAAAAGTGTCGTGATATCGCGACATGTTGCACCATCGCGGCAAAAGAAAAAGTGTCGCGATATCGCGACATGTTGCACCATCACGGCCAAAAAGGAAAAAGTGTCGCGATATCACGACATGTTGCACCATCGTGGCCAAAAGGAAAAAGTGTCACGATATCGCGACATGTTGCACCATCGCGGCCAAAAGGAAAAAGTGTCGCGATATCGCGACATGTTGCTCCATCGTGGCAAAAGGAAAAAGTGTCGCGATATCGCGACATGTTGCACCATCGTGGCCAAAATGAAAAAGTGTCGCGATATCGCGACATGTTGCACTTCGGGCAAAAAGAAAAAGTGTGATATGGAATGTTGCAATGGAAAAGAGAAAAGTGTCGCGATATCGCGACATGTTGCATTTTCACGAAAGAAAAAAAAGTGTCGGATATCGTGACATGTTGCTTTTAATGCAAAGAGAGAGAGAAAGAAAAAGTGTCACGATATCGCGACATGTTGCATTTTCGTGACCGTACAAGACAAGAAAGAACAAGAAAGAAAAGTGTCGCGATATCGCGACATGTTGCATTTTCGCGATCTAAAGAAGAAAGAGGAAAAGAAAAGTGGATATGGACATGTTGTTTAGATTAAAGCAAAGAGAGAGTAGAAAGAAAAGTGTCGTGATATCGTGACATGTTGCATTTTCATGACCAAACAAGAAGAGAAAAGAGAAGAAAGAAAAGAAAAGTGTCATGATATCGCGACATGTTGCATTTTCGTGATCGTACAAGACAAGAAAGAACAAGAAAAGAAAAGTGTCACGATATCGCGACATGTTGCATTTTCGCGTCATACAAGAAAAAGTGTGTTTTTTCAGAGAAGGCAAAAGGAAAAAGTGTCACGATATCGTGACATGTTGCGTGTTGCAAAAAGAAAGTGTCGCGATATCGTGACATGTTGCATTTCGTGAAAGGGAAAGTGTCGCGATATCGTGACATGTTGCATTTTCGTGTTCAGACAGGAAAATGTGTCGTGATATCGAGACATGTTGTGGCAAAAGGGAAAAAGTGTCGCGATATCGCGACATGTTACATTTTCGTGATTCAAAAGGGGCAGCCAAGCTGAGAAACAAGAAGTGTCGCGATATCGCGACATGTTCCAGTTTCGCCAAGGTAACGGACCTGCATCAGTGACGTGGACATAAGGACAAAATCTAATGAATAAGACAAAGCGTTACATGATCATTCAAGATGATCGTTACACACAGAGGGAAACGAATGCAAGCCAATGAGGAGAAAACGCAGCGAAGGGCCACAAAATGGAAACCAAAGCACACGCATTCAAGGAAGGTGAAACGAGCGACCATCGAAAAATGAAACGAACCGTCATGGAAGGAGAAGCAATGTGTTCAGAAGTTTAAATACGCCATTCAAAGAGGCCAAAGGGGGTCGGAAACCGCTGCAAGCAGAGTTGTAGAGCTGAAGGCGAGGAAGCCATTCTGGACCTGTTTGAGTTGTTTCTCTTCCATAGACTGGTTTGGAAAAACCAGAGATTCTGCTATTGTAAAATGACATATTTTTAATGCAGAAGTGTTCAGAAATTTGCATCTTGTGGGCAAGAAAGAAGGAGATATTCTTTGCATGCTATGGATTTAATGTTTATTCTTTCATTTTTCAGATTTTGAATTTATAGATAATGTTAAATGCCATCTTTTTGGGTTACATTAGGCGAATATTTGAAATCTGAAATGTTATTTCGTACCCTAGGAACCAGCACTTAGTCTATGGGGATTGTGCATGTTTTGCAAGTCCAATAGGTTAGGTTGCATGCATGGAGACCTCACATCTTCGGTTTTGTCGGAACAGGATAGCATCATACTGAGTGCATTTTTATTTTCAGTTTGTTTTCTGCATTGCATTTTCATTCTCTGCATTTTATTTTCTTCAGAAAGTTTAACTTATTTAAAATAAACATTTAAAAATTACAAAATCCAAAAAAATCAATGAACAATCACTAAAGTTTCATGGTGAAATAAAACAACATTGCCCCTTGTTTACAGTTACTTGCAATCACTAAGGTGTTCCAAGCATTTAAATTGATTATCTTCATTTGAGATTACCAATACACAGTTGCAAATGCTAATACAACGGAGACCTTGGAGAAGTTGTTTGTTTGACTTCTTTGCAAGAGGGGATTTGGAACCCAAATCCTAAAGGAGAGTTGTACTTTCACAACTGGGTGAAAATACCACTCAACAAGTCCCTTTCCTTAGAAGTCAGTGAAAGCACCTTGAATCTGATTATGTTCCCCTAGAAGATGATCAGATTGATAGAGAGGATCCTAACATAGATCCAAAAGAACAAGATAATATGGAAACTAAAATGAGTTTTGATCCTTATGAAGGACCTAATGGTGGGTTCATCTTTTCATCATTTGAGCATATTTGGGGCTTCATGAAAGCTAATAGAGATAAGATATTGGAGGGTATGGAGTGAGAAGCTCATCTCGAAAGAGGTGAGACTCCTCCACCTCCTCCTCCAATAAGCTCTCCTATGCTTGATCAAAATAACCCCTTGCCTAAATCAATGCATCTTGATAATTTAAGAAACCAGGCAACTGATGCCACTACTATAACCACCAACATTGGAAGGAATCTACAAGTCCCTCCAATTAGTAGTGTCACTCAAAATTATTTTCAATTTCCTCCTCAATATTCTAATCTCAACACTTTTGCTTCTGTCCCACCAAATTTTGGCTATCCATTTTCACAAGGTACCACATATAACAATAGTATCCATGCATCCAATCTAAGCCAAGCACTAATTCCTCAACACACATATATCCCTCCTTTAGGGAATCTGGGGACATTGCATAATAGTAATCCAAAAGTGCAAAATTTAACAAATATGGTAAAGCAGTTGGTTTCAAAAGTTGAGATGATTCAGCCTTCAAGTTTCACTTACAGCTATAAGGAAATGTGTAATCAGCCATTGGATCCTATTGTTGCTGCTAGGCCTTATCCTAAGCATTTTCCTATGCCAATTTTACCTATATATAAGGGGACAGAAGATCCAATAGAGCATTTAAGAATATTTAGAACAACATGCCATGATCTCATATATGATGACATGTTGTTGCTAAAAACATTTCCTAAGAGTCTTGGTGGCATGGCATTAGAGTGGTACTATCGGTTACCTAATTATTCCTTGAAGAGCTTTGAAGAAACAACAGAATTATTTGTTCAACAGTTTGGTGCCTATATTGAAAAGGAAGTAACAATGAAAGATGTTTATAATTTAAAACAAGGTAAAGAGGAAAATTTTTTAGAATTCTTGGCTCGTTGGAGAAGTTTAGTTGGATGCTTGAGATATACTTTACCTCCAAAGGATATGCTTGAGATATTTATTGGCAATTTACAAGAGCAATTATCTTATGCATTAGAAACTACTACTATTACATCCTTTGATCAAGCAATTGATTTAGCAAGAAAAGTAGAACAGGCTCTTATCAGAAGAGGCCAACTCAAAGTCAAAGAAGAGAAACCTACTAGGTCTCAACATAAGAATAAGCACACAGGAGGTGATGGTGGAATGGATAGTAGGCCTGTTAACAATGTTACTAACAACCTACAAAAGATAATACTTCAAAAACCTCCACAAAGGAATTTTACAAGGCTTAATATGTCTATGGAAGTAGTTTTAAAACAACTTTTAGAAGCCAATGCAATTGAGTTACCTCCCATAAGGCAACCAGATACTACAACTCATTGGTACAAGGTAGGTCAACATTGTGCATATCATAGAGTGGAAGGACATTGGACAAACTCTTGTAAGAAGTTGAAACATGTGGTTCAAGATTTGATTGATGCAGGACGTATTGATATAGGGAGTTCTCAATCATCAAATAATCAAGCTCCTACTCAGCAAGCTTCAACAACAAATCAAGATATGGGAATATTCAAGGATCCATTGCCAAAACATAATCAACAAGCAGCTAATCAGGTGGCTCATCAGAATGAGCCTCCTCCCTATGGTAATATGGTTGGCATGGTTGGGATAACTACAAGAAGGCAAGCTCAGACTCAACCTACTCAACATTCTCAGCAAGGATAAAATTTTGCATTACAGCCCAGTTTGGTTTCGAAGAATAATCAGAGAAAGGTTTCGGATACAGGGACTCCACCTTTAGTGTTGAAACCACAACCTAGGGTTTCATTTGATCTCCAAAAGCAGTTGGCCAATACTCCAGCAAAAATATCCATTTTAGAACTCTTGCAAACTTCTCCCAACCATAGAGATGCTTTGATGGAATTTCTAAAACAACAATCTGTTCCCTTAGATATTTCTCCTAATGCCATAGTTGATGTCGTAGGATATTTTGGGATACATCACATCTCATTCTCGGATGATGATAAGCCTTCCTCAAACTTACAAGAAGATTCTTCACTTTACATCACTACACTTATTGGGGATACCTTTATTAAGCGAATCTTGATTGATAATGGTTCTTCCCTCAATTTGTGTACATATCAATTCTTTCAAAAATTTGGATTAAAAGAGGAAGATTTAACAAAATCCGATATCATCATAAAAGCTTTCAACAATGAGTCCCAAGAGGCCTGTGGTGTCATATCTCTTCCCCTTAAGGTTGGGCCTAAAATATTGGATACTTTGTTTTATGTGGTACATTGTCCTACATATTTTAATCTTCTTCTTGGATATCCTTGGATCCATGCAATGAAGGTCATCCCTTCTACTCTTCATCAATACCTAAAGTTTGAATTTAAAAATCAAGTTATCACCATTCCAGGTGACCCTCGACCATTTGAGTTTTGCTCAAATGTAGAGCGAGCTCAATCTGAGTTCAACCTTTGTCCTTCTATTTCTTCAATGGTTTCTCCATGTTCCTCATCTCAGATATCAGAGCAATTTCAAAATTTAAATATGAGTGAGGAACATATCCTAAATTTCTCATCTCAGGATCATGATAATCAGTTTCTTCGAGAGCCTCTTCTAGATCTTGCCAAGCTACCACCATCACCTAGAACCATGGGTTTACCCCATAAGAAAGGTGATGTTGTACACATTGGCATATGTACCTTTATCTTCGTAGGAACTACCTTCGAAGAAAATATACGTGGTAGCAACCCCTCTCCCATTGAGCATTCTTTTGCTCATTGTTACCTTTCCAATGACTACCCACTTCCTAAATAGATCCTATCTAGTATGGGATATGTAGGTAAAGGTTTGGGGCCACAATAGAAGGGCATTCAAGAGCCTTTGGATGTTGAGATCTAGCTTGGGAGATGTGGCATAGGTTTCATACCTAGCAAAGACCAACCTTTACCATTTGACGATGATGATCATCTTATGACTTATGTTGAATATATGGATTATCAAAAGTCAGGAGTGGGTGATGAGGATGATGGTCCCCCTTATTCTTCTGAGATCTTGTTTTGTAATATGATTGATTCTGTATGCTCCAAAAATAAGCTTTCTATTTTAGATAAGGATCCTACTTCGTTGTCCTATAGTGATCTTGCAAAGTTAGGAATTGCTCCTCCTTATGTTAAAAAGAATGGTTATGTTTGAGAGTGCATTGATTATCGTGCTATGGCTACCAAAGAAAGAGCTATGAAGGAGCCTCTCTGTAATTCTAATTATCGAGAAGGCTTACCTTTTAGAGATTTCTTTGATAAAATAGTTCATGGTACACCTATTCTTTTTGTCAAGAAAGGAGACACATTCAGATTTTGTGTCGACTATCATCCTGCTTGCTTAAAATAATAATAAAAAAAAAAAAAAATATAAAATAATAATCATCATTTAGTTATGCATTTGTATTTCCGTTGCATCCATCTGCTTGTTCATATTGCATTGTTGCCTATCATTTTTGCATTGATTGTCGACATTTAACACAACTTGCATGCTTGAGTGTCATATTTTGCATGATTGCTTGTTCATGACTGCTTGATCATATAGATTTTTAGGGATCTTACGACAATGGCATGTGATGATACCTAGTTAGGTCATAGCTCACATGCATTGCACTTTTCACTAGGGTTCTGATGCCTAGCAAAATCCCCACCTAGGGATTCTTCTCCAACTTATTTCTTGCTTCTCTTTTCTTTCTTCCTTTGATCTATTCTTCCTTGATCTTAGAAGCATTGATTTATCATTTTCTTAGGTCAAGGATGATAGCTTGTTAATATGTCCTTGTCACTTCTTTGTTCTTCTTGAGTTTTTTTTCTTTATCTTTTGCTTAGACAAGGATATATGTGTATTTTTTCTCCTTCTCCTTCTCAAAGGTTATCTTCTTCTAAACATTTGCACACACTCACAAAGTATTTTTCATCTTTAAAACCCCTATCGGGGTAGCACTCACCTATTAATTTTTATCCACTTATATTGCACCCCACATGGGATAATTATACATCCTAGCGGGTATCTTATTGGATATGATCTCCTATCGGGTTATACTCCCTTTTGACTCAATGGGCTCAACACCCCATTATAGGATAAGCTCCTTGGCCATTTTTAGTAGGCCTCGACATACATCCTAGTGGGTAATCACCCCACAACAATCAATTAGCGAGCAACCACCCATAGCGGGTCAGACTCCAACACTTCATCACTCATGATGAGTACTACACCCATAGTGGGTTTAGCTCCCTGTTTCTGATTCGATTCATAGTGTTTGATCACACTGGTCTACTATGACCTACACTGATTTAAATACTATGTTTCACCTATCCTTCTCTATTTTCGATGGTTGACCTTTGGATCTTCTTCTTCTTCCTTCTTCTTCCTTCTTTTTTTGTGTTTCTTCTTCTTCCATTTTCTCATCCATTTCATCCATGCATTTCATATAGTTTTGCATTAAGATAGTTTTCATGCATAAAATATAATAAATATAAATCTAAAGAATACTTAATCAAATCATATCACATGCACACACATTAACACATAAAATATAAAAGAAGCAACTTAGTATTACTCGGTAAGAGAGAGATACATAAGTGTCTAGTTGGTGTACCATAGTCCAATCTTGGTACACTCAACCAATCCCTAGGGATGCATACCATAATAAAAATTGGTATGTCATCCTGATCCCTAGCCCTAGCTCTAAGAGCCCATCTCCTCTGCTCCACCTAGAGGAGGTGGTCTAGGCAGCTGCATACCCATGGATGGTGAAGTTGAGACTATTTATGATCGAGACTATGACCTACTAGCTAACTATAGGGATGGAGGGAGTACCACCCTCTACCCCTTTGGTACCACCTAGTAGTACATGGCCTCATAGAAGGTAGCCCATTGAATGGCCACCTCTAACCTCTCTCCTATCCTCTATAGCTCCACCTGTAGGAGGTGGATCCCATCGCTAGCCTGGCTGCTCCCAATGATAGCCATCCCCTCTACCCGAGCCCTCTAGTGCTCTATGTCTAGATGGCTCACCTCCCCTCAGAGATGATCAACCTTTGCTCAAGTTACATCCCTCTCTATCTCTATGGTACTCAAAGAGCTTCATAGTCCCTTGATCCTCTTGGACCTATCCTCCTAGAGTAGGTCCACCTATCTCTATAGAGTTACCACCTGTGCTCGTAGCGCCTCTACCTCCTCCCTTGGGTCCCCTCATCTTGAGGCTTAGCCTCGATTAGCTGCTACTATTATGGAGGCCTCTCTCGATCCTCTACATGGTGGCACCCTAGCCTCTATGGGGTAACTCTAGATGCCCCTACCTCCCTGGTCCCTGTAGCATTGGTGGCCTCTATCACCAGCTTAATCTGGACTTGTACCTATCTCTATCTTAGGGTTCCTAGCCCTACTGCTCCCTCTCTATGGCCCTATGAGCTACCTCTTGAAATGCTCACTACATGCTTAGGTCCATCACCTAGTACCTCTATATTGGTATTGGTGGGGAGACCCTCTCGGGCATGACTCCTCGAAGGCCACTCCTACATCATCTACCCTTAGATCCATGTAAGGAGGATCATCCAAGTCCTCCTCTACCCACCTAGCCAAGTCTGGCTCATCCCTGATCCCTACTGGGTCTCGGTATACTCTTTGGTACTAGTAATCCCCTAGGTTTAGGATTCCTTACAAGATCTTGAACTACCTCAGGACTCTATCAAATTGGAAGATCTTTGGCTCCCCTCTCTCTATGGTCAACCATATGATCCTCCTAAACCTAGCTAGCTCCTTCCTATCCTCAGCCCATCTTAGGTGTAGATTCTAGGGTCACCATACAATCTTGGCCTCCCTCAGCTCATCTATTACCCACCTTGCTAGTGGTAGGTTCCTAGCATATGTCCTCATGACTCGCTCTAGGGATCTAGACCATCTGTATGTATTTAGTCACTCTAGGTTGGGTAATGGTCCTAGTAGTGCATCCGATATTCACATTACTATGTGCTCCTAGCTCCATACCTAGAGCAATATCATATAAACTATCCTTGTATATCACTTGTACATGATGTTGTACAATATCTTGTACAAATAGGCTAACATATATGGACCCCATGCAAATTAAACTCTCTGGTGTTACATGTCTGCTACTACACCCACCATCATCCATGGTAGATATCACCTACTAGTATGGCACATCAGTAATCCTACCACCACCCCATAGAGCATGGTCATCAATGGGTCTACCCCATATCGTCCCACTAGGTCATCTACGACTATGGTGCTCTCTCACACCCGATGGGTCTAACCTCCTAAGAATTATTGTAAGGTCATTGGCCACCCTCGCACTCTATAAACTACCTTCCCCTAATGGGAATGCATAATATGTACCACACATCCTCTAGTGTGATGGTCATCTCCCTTATGGGTAGCTAGAAGGTCGACGACTTCAGATACCATCTCTCTGCTAGATTCATCAGTAGTACCCTATCCACCTCAACCTGAGGCATCCTCACTAGGTGGTCTAGCCCCATCGCTCCTAGTGTGTCCCTCTCTACCTACTTGAGCGCATCTAGCTCCACCTCCAAGGAGCCTACTCGCCACTCGTGGCTCTCGAGTACTCTAAGTTGCATTCACAAAAATAATAAAATTTTCATCAGTTTCATTAATTAAAAATAAAAATTTAAAATTACTAAGTAAACATTCACAACTCTGAGTTATAGCTTGCTTGCTTTCCCTCTTCTTTCTTTTCTCTTTTCTTTCCTTTTTTTTTTTTTCTTTTCTTCTTCTGAAATCTGCCTGTTTTTAGACATGATTTCCTACTAGGGAAAAATGATGGACAAGAAATCATGCCCAGGTTGTACACGACAAAACCATTAGTTTTGGTAGAAAATCACCCAAAAATGCTTAAAATTTGAAAAATTTGATAATTTTGGGAAGGTTTTCGATCTTACCTCTGCCCGCTCCACTTTCATGTCGGCCTCACCCCTCGTGATCATTGAATGGTGCACTGGTAATACCATCTCTAGTTTTCTCTAGAGCTCTTTTCTCCTCTTTTGCGTGGTAAAAATGAATTAGGGTTTTACCCCTTTTTCACTTTTATCCTTTTTTTTGTTGTCTTTTTTTCTTTCTTCTCCTTTCATCTCTTTTCTTCTTCTACGTCTATATTTTTGAGTTTTCATGAGGGATGTGTCCTCCCTCATGAAACTCGAGGGGGCACCCTGGCCTAAGAGGTATTAATGTCCCTAATGCCTTGATTTGCATGTAAAATAAGAAAGTGTTTGGAATAACACCATTTTTGCACCACTCCTTTCTTCTAAACTAGCCACCCCATTTTTGCTTGTTATCTTTTGTTTGTGAGTGTTTACATATTTCTTTGACACATTTATTAGGCCATAAATGCGTCAAAGAGGGGGTAAAATGTAGACATGAAAAATTGACCCACTTTAGTGGGCAATCTTCCTTGAGTCCTCCTAGGAGACCCCTTAGACTTGCCTAGGGCAAGGGCTAGGCCTCTCCCCCTTTTTCTCTTATTTTTCCCTCTTTATGCAAAATCATGCTCACCCTTGATGGGGCATGATTTTGCATAAGTAGGCCTTGATGGGGTACGATTTTACATTTTAGGGTTTTCTTCTAAGGAAACCCTAATTTCTTGAAGTTGGCATGTTTGGCATCGACTCTCCTTGGTTTTCCTACCCATTCCACTTTCAAATCTGCTATATAAGGAGGGTTTGAAATCATTTTTAGAGCACAAATGATTTTGAAAATACCAATCTCATGCAATTTTTCTTCTTCAAGTGATTTTAAAGTGCTCGCTAAGTGATCTGCATTCTTCTTCTTCTCTCGCAAGCAAGCTAACTCATAATTGTGAAGTGTGATTTGTTTTCTACTGCATTGGATTATTTGTTGTTGTTGCTCGCTTTGGTGGATTTGTGTTGGAGCCCTAAGGAGAGATCAACTATTCGGGAGGTCTCAACCCTTATGTCTGCTTCTACGCTATCTACCAGGTGATTTCGCTCTTTTGCATGCATGTTTTAATTTTTTGGATGATGTAATTGAGTTCTCACATTGATCTTAGTTTTTGCCCTCAGCTTCTACAAAATCATGCTCGGGTCTCTACGAGGCACGATTTCACTTGTGCAAAATCATGATCGCCTATTACAGGGTGTAATTTCACCCAGACTACGTCTAGGGGTAAACTACTATTCCCAGACCCTAGATCTGCATCATAGGCTGCATATAGGACATAGTGCTACATTCTGTTCTATGGTTTTATCATTTTATTCTGCTATATTGTGATATGCTTGTTTTCTTCCAAAGGTCAACTTTCGCTTCTATTTTCAAAGGTCAGCTAAAAGGACCTAGGGGGCTTGACTATTGCACCTCCAAGCATTATTGTACAATGGCCTAAGTAGGCCCCCTAACACTGATTATATTTTCCAAGTGTTTCCTAAGTTATCTTGTAGGAACAGGAATTGTTGATATCATTGGACAAAGGATAAAAGCTAGGATCAACCACCGGATAAGATAAGTGCCCTGATTAGTCTTTAGGCTGTTTGTTGAGTGCCTTCTATTTCTATTATAAACCCTAGATCTGATTTAAAAGAAATATATTTAATTGATTTCTAGGCATTTAAAGGATAAACAACATATAGTGTGCACTTAGGGTTAATATTGTTTGTGCATCTTCTCTTGAGCCCTTGCTTAAAGGTTTTCTATCTTAAAACCCTAGGGTTAGAAAAGCATTCAAAGAAAGAATCATTCTAGGGTTAGCTCTTGTCTTCTTGCATTCTGTATTTCTGCATTGTCCTTTATCTTTCATAGCATAGATCTAGAAAGGCCAAACATAGGTGATTGTCTTGAAACGAATACATCAAACATTCTTGAAAACCAGAGGACTTGGAGTGAGTCCTTAAACCATTCCTGGTGAACCCTTCCCCCCTATTTTACACCGAGTGTAGAGAACAACGCAGCCCCCGTGGTTCACCTCAAGGCTTTCTCTCTTTGCGGATCCAACCTTGAGAATCGTACGCGGTAGGGTGGTTTTCCCCTCTACACAAGCTAAGCCTTGTATTTTGTTAGATCGAGTCATAAGATCATTATTTTTTTGGATGTCCATAAGATGAAGGTTTACAATATATTCACTCATGAGGTCAATGCTTCTATCCAAATTTCTATTTCCCTCCATTTTCTCATCTAGAGAAATTATGGTATTGAAATCTCCTCTAATCAAGATCCAAGCTTCAAGAAAGTGAGAGATAATATAAGTTATATCCTTCCATTATCTTCTCTTTTTCTCTAAAGTAGTCAAAGTATAAAAAATTATGCAAAGCATAATTTGGTTAGGATGTCTAATTTGAATAGCTACAACCATAAGACCCTAGATGCCAACCATATGGTAAATAACTACCTCTTTTGGGTCCCAAAGGAAAGCAATGTCACTAGAAGTCCCCTAGGAACTGAGGGAAACAAATTTTCTATCTGGGTAGATTTTACTAGCAATTAAATCCATTTCCTCTATTGACATCTGTAGCACCTTAAAATTGGCGCAGTAAAACCTTAATAATTGCAATTACTCTAGTAAATAATTCAAATTCAAATTTTAACCTCCAAAACCGCTCCCAAACCGTCGCTTAATCCGTTTCCTCATTTTTCGTGCCATTTTTAGAGTTTGTTTTGACCGTTTGACGATATCGTCGTCGATCAGACGATATCGCCTCAGATCGAATGATTTCGTCTGGGCTAGGACGTCTAGACGATTTTGTCCCAAAACTAATTTTTTCACAATTAGCTTATGTTCCAACGGTGTCTCTAATCCAGGCAGAAGCGTGTCTGCACCATTAGAGACCCTCCTCGTTGGAGATCTCCCAAATAGGGATGATCTCCAACCTCCTAACCTCCCTCCTAAGCCTATTTAATCCTAGGCCCTCCCCTTAGCATTCCCCTGGCTGAAATTTCTTGTAAATCGACCTTCACATGCATTAGAATAATCTATATTACCATCTACATTTTTTGCATCCAATTTTCTTGCAGGAACCTTATCATTTTTTAGCCGAAGCAAGCTTACATCGTCGCAGACGATCCTGTCAAATCAGAGATGATTTCGACTGCAATCATCATTAGGGGCAATCAGTGCCCAGAGTTTGCATTTTCCTCTTTTCAATCTGTTGTTTTATTCTGCAATTAGCTAGTTTATTTATTATTTTTTGCTATTCTACATTTTGGAGTTCACCCATGTAGCTTTAAATGCATAATTAAGTCACCAATTGTCATTAAGTCATTGTAGTACACTCGTATTTTGTTTATTATCATCATTTTAATGTTATTCCTATTATTCTACATCATTGCCCTTTGTTAGAATAGTTGCATTTTCTACATTTTGTGTCTACTTCTCTGATTACAGGTCTCTGATGAATTCGTCTGACGAATTCGTCGAATCTCAGACGATCTTGTTTGGTAGCAGACGATCCTGTCAAATCAGAGGCGATCTTGACTGCTTCAAGAATTAGAATCTTCATTAGACATCCGGATCAGGTATGACTTTTTAATCTTGCTTACTTTCTTTGTTTTCTGTCCTAATTTGTTCTTCTATATTCGTTTAATCTGCATCTTCATATAGAGCAAATTAGATTCATTTGGCAAAACCTAGGACTTGAATGTTTAAGGATAAAACTAAACACATAAAACACATTCCCAACCTAGGCGTGGAAACTACCATTCAAACATTTCTTGGTGAACCCACCATCCGTCGAAAAATCACCATAATACACCTCCCCCGAGAGGCGAGACCTTCGCAAGGCCTCTCAGTCCGAGGTATCGTGCCATCCTTTTCACATCCCCCTTTCGGGCACGGATCCTATAACCTGAAGGTAAGGGTGTGAAAAATTTAGAGCGATACATTTTGGTGAACCCGACGTGAATGCATTTAAAACCTTTTGAAAACAAAAAAAAATAAAAAACAAAAACAACCAAAACATAGATGCATTTCAAATCATTAAAATTAATAAGTTGCATATCATGTTTAGATGGTAGCTCCTAAGAAAATATTAGCAGTTACTATAAATGTTGAAAACCAATTGGCAGCCATAGAAATCAATTTTGTGCTTAGTGTGCCTGAAACAGATAGAAATCAACTTTTGTGGGACGAACTTGATAGAAGACTAAGTGTCATTTCATCTAGGTCAACAAAACTTAAACAAATCAAGAGGCTTGTCCTAGATAGAATCCTGGATCCTCATCAACTTGTCTTTTATCATGAACTTCAGAGAGCCTGCCATAGATGGTTAGCTTATAGGAGAGCTCTTGTGTCTTTAGAATTGTTTACCTTCGAGGAATACCTCGAGAACGCAGCCACTATACACCAGTTCCTAGGTCGTATAGAAGACCAAGAGGTCATTCTTACGGATAGGGAAAGATGGAATAGAGTTCCTCGAGCTGTGTTATATCAAGAGTATTGCCACGAGCTTTACTTCTATCAACCATAATCTAAGACAGATAATATCACTATAGCTCTTTTCATTAAATTTTTGAAAGAAAATTTTCAATTTGAAGAAGAACACTTCATGACTCTTGAAGAACTCGAGCCCATTAATGATATTTATAAATTGTTTATAGAAAACTAGATCATTACTTTCAGTATTAGTTCTTGCATTTATTGTGTTGTTTGTTATCTTTGCAATATTATTACAAAAACAAGAAAAACTAAAAAACATAACAAAAAATCAAAACATTTCATTTTAAATATTGTAGTAGGTATATAATTAATATATACCTCTTAAGCTTGTTGCATATATATATATATATATATATATATATATATATATATATTTGCTGAAATCTAAATTGAGCACAATGCCTAAACTTAGGAATGGTAAACAAACTGAAGGAGAAGAAGAATATTGGTTAGAAGATAAAACTAGAAACCCAAATGACCTTCCTGAAGATCCAATTCCGGAAGGAGAAACTCTAGATCAACCGGAAGATGACCTAGGTGAAGACAATGAACAAGAAGAAAATGTTAAAGAGGATGGATCCTCATCCCCTAGAGTAGCTCGAGATGGAACTATTACTTTTGACAACTTAGATCATTTCTGGAAATTTTTCAATAATAACATTGGCGCTCTTAATATGGCAGTCCGTATTGATAAAGGGAAAATTAGTGACACTCAAGCGGCCATGGAACATATGTTTGATGTGCACACTAATCCCTTGTCTTTCATTGATCAAGAAAGTGATAATGCTGGACCATCCAATAGAGATATGGTCACTATGATTCAAAACATGCCAAAACAACAGGTTACCCAACCTCCTAAGGAACCTGTTATTGAGCCTAAAATCATTCCCACACAAAATAAAACTTTCTTCACTGCTTTACTTCGCCAAACTATTGATCAATATGCTTCAAGTAAAAAAAAACCGCCTAATAAGCCTCCTTGAGAATTTACTAGATTGAATCAACCGTTATCAACTATTTTAGCTCAATTACTCGAAAGAGGTTTGATCCAATTACCAACTATCCAGGAACCTGATCCAACTATACCCGGATACAAAGCTGACTTACACTGTGATTTCCATAGAGGGTCTGGACACTCTACCAATGCTTGTAAAAGGTTGAAACATAAAATACAGGATCCGATTGATAATAATGAAATGGAGGTGCAAGCCTTCCAACCTAAACAAAATGCTCCTAATAATCCTCAAAAGAACATTCCCCAAAATCAAAATCAAAATGCTAACCAATCATTAGACATATTTCAACACCCTTTACCAAGACATGATAAAGAGGTGGCCAATCAAATCGAACATCATAATGTTCCTCCTCCTACCCGATATGTAGGGACCATTAGTGGACATTTACTTAATCATGATCCTCAAATATTTGACACAACTTTATCCATGGTTACGACCAGGCCCCTACATAATATTCAAACTCCAAATTCTAGTGATATAGAATCAAATACTGAAATTGAAATAGACATCACTTCAAACCAATCGAATAGTTCTGAAAATGAATAAGATCCTATTCAACCCATCACAGATGCTATGGTTCCAGAAGAACCGTTTCCTAGAAGAGTTACTACTCGACCCTCTTCTAATCAATTCCTCCCAAATGAACAAGCCGTAAACGCTCAACCGAGACCAGTTCAACGTCTTCAATATAACATTGTAGGTACCATTGGAGTCGTTACCCGACAACGAGGCTCAAAATTCTCAACAAGAACCAAACCAGAATGATGGATCAGCTCCATTTGTTTTGAAAAATCCTAATAAAGGGAATCATGCTTCCAATGTTCAACTTAAACCCCCTTACAATATTAATGAGCAATTATCCAATACTACAACCAGAATTTCCCTTTTGGATTTATTAAGATCTTCTCCTACCCATAGGGATGAGTTAATGCTTATGGTAAGACCTCAAGGTCTTACTATAAATGTAATCGTAGGCCACTCAAAGGGGGCTCCCTTGTAATCGCTTTGCCACTATAGGGGGCTCCCTCCTTGGAATCTATGATTCTTATTATTATTATTCATGGATGATTTGATATGGATGGCCAACCTAATATATATATCTACCCTAAAGCTACATTGGTGAAGAGACATGATGGTTCACGTATGAAGAGACGTGATGGTTCACGTTATGAAGGGTTGTGATGGTTCACTTTATAAGTTAATAATATAATAATTAAATGATTAATAATACTAACTAATAACGTTAGGATTGAGGATCCTAACATGCCACCCTCCTTAAAAAGAGCTTTGTCCTCAAAGCTCAAAGTGAGAAGCTTTGTCCTTTGTTTTCCAAGAAGGATTTGTGTAAGTTCTTGGACTCTTTTAATGGCATCTTTTCGTAGGCAAGGATATCGAGAAGGATGAAGCATTAGCGGGGACTGCCAGAAATATTAGTAACTATGTGATGATGAGGGAAGGGCAATCCTTCGGGTTCTTCATACACCTTAGAATGATGCATAAAAAAAGGTGATAAAACTTCTACATTCTCTTGTTGTTCCCTGGGAGAGGCAACAGAGGAGTGTGTAGTCACTTTTTTGCCTTGTTTTTTAATAGGTTTGACCCTATGGTGATAACTCACTATTGGAGAGGAATTTGAGTGTAGTTCTTGTAAATTGCATGTTTGGACATAACGAGTCACTTTGGGAATGTCTTGAGATATTTCTTGCTCATTGTCCTTGTTTTCCACATATTCCTTTTCTTTTTTATCTTTTGTGGCTTCCTCATATTCCATACCTTCCTCATTGTTACCATATTTAGTGCTATCTTCATGTGTATCCATCACTATGTCTACCTCTATATCATTTTCTTCTTCTATTGCCTTATCAAGGTTAGCATTATGCATCGGCTTGGGAGTGATGTAAGTGGTTGATGAATTCTCCAGAGGTGGTTTCCATAATCGATGTTGTCCGTTGATTTTGTCTTCGGCTAATTTGGCCAGTCCATAGGTTTGCATCATGGTATAGGGATTGAACCTTGTCACCTCCATTCTAATTTCTTCTTTCAATCCACTAATGAAGTTATTGATGAGAATTGATTCATCCAACCTTGTGTTGTGTTTGGTGATATCCTCAAACCGATTTTGATACTCATACACGAAAGTGATTTGACGAAGTTCCTTGAGCAAATCCCACATGGTTGGGTTCCACATGGCTCTGATACCAAATGGTAAGACCTCAAGGTCTTACTATAAATGTAATTGTAGGCCACTCAAAGGGGGCTCCCTTGTAATCGCTTTGCCACTATAGGGGGCTCCCTCCTTGGAATCTATGATTCTTATTATTATTATTCATGGATGATTTGATATGGATGGCAAACCTAATATATATATCTACCCTAAAGCTACGTTGGTGAAGAGACATGATGGTTCACGTATGAAGAGATGTGATGGTTCACGTTATGAAGGGTTGTGATGGTTCACTTTATAAGTTAATAATATAATAATTAAATGATTAATAATACTAACTAATAATGTTAGGATTGAGGATCCTAACAGCTTACCTTAAACCAAATGATGGTACCTCAAAACATTCAAACTGAAGCCATGGCCAATACTATCATCACTCGAGAAGTTGATTGTATTGACTTCCGGGATAAAGATATCCCACAACACAGTTTACATAAGGATAATCCCTTATATATTACTGCTCTAATTGGAGATGTAGCTATTAAACGAGTCCTGATTGATAATGGTTCATCTCTAAACATTTTCACTTTTGACTTCTACCAACGATTTGGCTTTAGAAGTGATGAAATGAAGAAAACTGACATGATTATCAAAGCTTTCAATGACGAAACACAAGAAACGTGTGGAGTTATTACCATCCCATTGCAATTTGGTCCTCAAACTCTAGATACGACCGTGTTTATTGTACATTGCCCCGCATCATACAATATACTCTTGGGTCGTACTTGGATCAATGCAATGTGGGCTGTCCCATCAACTTTACACCAATCTGTTAAATTCAAATTTAAAAATTAGTTGGTCACTATCCACAGTGATCCTAGACCCTTTGATATGTGTGCTTTGGCAGAACCTGTTGGAGTGCAATTTTGTCCTGCTTTGTCATCCACACATCCTAATTCTTATTTTTCATCTAAAATTGTGAAACACACACCCATAACTTCATCTATTTCCCCTCCATTAATTTCATCCTCATATATAGATCAACAATCTTCTAAACAAACCACTCTAGAACCTCAAAAGGATTTTCAATCTACAACCAATCCTTCATGTTCCATCCCTATAATTTCAAAACCTATAGACCCATCTATTAACACTTCCACATTATCAACATCTATCATACCTTCCACATCTAAAGATATAGGGAATGACCCTTCTACATCTTATACTCTTTCTGATGAACTTTTACCAGATTTATCCACAATCTTAATATAAAAAAAAATAAATGCTTCCATGCAAGATTCAATTCTTTTAAATAACTTGTCGCCATCTCCTCGTACTTTGGGCCTCCCACAACCTATGGGAAGTACTTACCAATTTGGGAGTTGTGCCTTCATTTATAAAGGATATGACTGGGGAAGAATCCCTCGGAATATCAAAACTCATCATGAGGGATATGCTCGATGTTATTTTTCCAATGAATATATTAAAGCTAAACCCATAATGCTTAAAATGGGATATAAAGGGAAAGGCTTGGGACCTTTCCAAAATGGCATGAAAGAACCTTTTGAGGTAGAACCGTGGCCTGCCCGTTGTGGTGTGGGCCTATTTCCTAGTAAGGGTCAACCCTTTCCTTTTGAAGATGATGATCAACTCATATGTTATCAAGATTATTTGGATAGGCGTGATGATTTGCCTCCAAAAAATCAGCCATTTACATGTAACATGCTATCCATAGCTTACCCTGAAATGATTGTTGACTCCGATGAGGAGTTGGAAGGAGATATCTTCCACGATGTCTCCGTTGAAGAGATGTTACACAATGGATTTTATTTTGATGGTTCTATACCAACTATAGCCCAACTTGAGACCACTAATCCTCAAGATGAATTATCCAAATTAACCTTACAAGAATTACAAGAATTGGGCGTTTCACCCGCCCCACCTAATTTTGAAAGAGATCTACACATGGAGGTAGAAAATGTCATTAAAATTAATATTGGAACTGAGGATAGTCCTCACATAATCAATATTGGATCAGAATTAAGTCAAGAAAAACAAGAACAATATATTGCATTCCTTAAAGAATATGAAGATGTCTTCGCTTGGACATACGAAGATATGCCAGGTCTAGACCCTTATGTAGTCATGCATCACCTAGTGGTCCATCCGGATGCTAAACATGTTAAACAAAAACTTAGAAAAATGCATCCCAAAGTGGCTTTGCTAGTCAAAGGGGAGTTAGAAAAACTCTTGAATGTTGTTTTTATACAAGCTATTGATTATGCTTGAATGGATCTCAAATGTAGTTCCAGTCACCAAGAAAGAAGCCACCAAAGTTAGGGTTTGCACAGATTTTAGAGATATTAACGTTGCATGCCCTAAAGATGATTTTCCTCTTCCAAACATGGATCAAATCATTGAATTTACTATTGGGAGTGGGATGATGTCCTTAATGGATGGATTCTTCGGTTATAATCAGATCAGGATAGCTCCTGAAGATCAGGCTAAAATAACCTTTATTACCCCCTAGGGTACCTTTTGTTGGAAAGTGATGCCATTTGGCTTAAAGAACGCAGGTGCAACCTATCAACGAGCTATGACTTATATTTTTCATGATATGATGCATGATATCCTACATGATTATGTAGATGATATTATAGCTCGCTCTATTAATGAAGATAATCATTTAGATGATTTGAGAAAAGTTTTTAATCGATTACGAGAATATCTTATTCGATTAAATCCAGCCAAATGCATATTCGGAGTTAAGTCCGGTAAACTATTAGGGGTTTTAGTTTCTTTACGTGGTATCGAAATCGACCCTCTCAAGATTGCGGCTATCATCGATATGCCCGCACCTACTAATATATCTGAGTTACGAAGTTTACAAGGTAAGCTTCAAGCCATCCGTCGCTTCATCGATAAGTCGGCGGACAAAACCGGTCCCTTTCTTAAACTTCTTAAGAAGGATGTCCCTTTTAATTGGGATGACGAATGTAAAGAAGCTTTTGAACTTCTCAAACAATACCTCCTTAACCCACCTATGCTTTCACCGCCTAGACCTGATCGCCCATTTCTCCTGTATATTTCAGCTTTAGATTTTGCCTTAGGAGCTATGTTAGCTCAGCTTGATGATGAAAAGAGAGAACGTGCTAATTATTATATTAGCCGAACCTTCATCAGTTATGAAACCCGCTACACAACATTAGAAAAACTATGTCTAGCAGTCATGTTTGCTACGCAAAAATTATGCCATTATATGCTTAGTCAAAAAACTTATGTCATTGCTAAATATGATCCCTTGAGATATCTCATGAGTCGACCTTATTTATCGGGTCGCACAGCCAAGTGGGTTCTTGCTCTAAGCGAGTTTGATCTCACATTCATAGGACAGAAGTCTATTAAGGGTCAAATCATAGCAGATCAATTAGTTTTTGCACCCTTAGAGTCTACCCATCCCCTCATCATTGAGTTTCTGATGAATGCCTTCAATTAGAGGGAGACCATATTGAACAATGGTCCTTATACTTTGATGGAGCCCGATGCATGAGTGGGGCTGGTGCGGGTATTATTTTAATATCCCCACAAAAACATCTTATTCCTCTGTCCTTCAAATTAACATTTGCTTGCACCAACAATACTGTTGAATATGAAGCTCTAATCCTTGGATTATGAGCTGCCTTGGCACTAAAAATTAAACATCTGTTAGTTTTTGGTGATTCTCAACTTGTTATAAACCAAATTAATGAAGTTTATCAGACCAGAGATGATAAACTGCGCCCATATAAAGCCTATGTTTTACAATTAATGTCTCTATTTGATCAAGTTACCTTGGAAGCTATTCCTCGAACTTGCAACCGTGCGACTGATGCTATGGCCGCAGCTGCATCTCTCCTGCCCTTGGAGTTAGATGACGAATATGCCACTATCATTATTCATCGACTCCAGGAACCCGCTTCAAATAAGTCATGCTTAGAACCTTTGGATGTGTTTCTAATCAATGAAACTACTCCTGAACCTTGGTATATGGATATATTTGATTTTCTCCAAAATGGGACTTTCCCTGCCAATTCTAATAGAAACCAACGTCGGTTATTACGTAGACGAGCAAGTCGATTTGTAATAATTGGCAATACTTTATATAGGAGATCTTTTGAAGGTATCCTATTAAGATGTTTGAATTTAGAAGAATCCAAATCAGCCTTGAGTGAAGCCCACGATGGATCTTGTGGAGGACACTTCAGTGGTAGTGTCATTGCTAAAAAGCTCCTTAGGATAGGATACTTTTGGCCTACCATGGAGAATGATGCACATGATTATGTGCGCCATTGCGACAAGTGCCAGAAACATGCTGACCTTGTCCATGCCCCTGCACAAGAGCTGCAGGCTATTTCATCTCCTTGGCCCTTTTCAAAATGGGGTTTAGATATTATTGGCAAAATCAATCTCGTGTCATCTGATGGACACAAATTCATCATAACCGCCATTGAGTATTTCACGAAGTGGGTTGAAGCTATGCCTTTAGCTTCCTGCACTGGCACACAAGTCTCTAAATTTATTTTTAATCAAATCATTTGTAGGTTCGGAATTCCTACAAATCTCATCTCTGATAATGGAACTTGTTTCAAAAATAAAGATGTTAAAAAATTATGCCAAAAATATAAGATTCAACATCGCTGGTCCACTCCCTATTATCCTCAAGGTAATGGTCAAGCAGAAGCATCTAACAAAACCTTAATCAAAATTCTCAAAATATTGGTCAATAAAACTGGCCGCGATCGGCACATTCAGTTATATCCAGCCTTATGGGCCTATCGAACTAGTGTTCGAACCCCCACTGGAACTTCACCTTTTGTTTTGGTTTATGGTGTTGAAGCCGTTTTTCCCTTTGAATTAGAAGTTCCTTCTTTGGCTCTACTACTTCAAGATACCGAAGTAGGAGATGAATATCGAGATGGCAGACTCGATCAGCTGGAACTCCTAGATGAAAAATGCATCAATGCTTTGGAGCATCTCCGTGCCTACCAAAACAAGCTTAAAAGATCATATGCTAAAAAAGTTCGTCATCGATCCTTTGAGATCGGCGACCTTGTTTTAAAAGAAAATAAAAAAAATACTAATGCAACTAAGGACCTTAAAGGTAAATTTGAGCCCAACTGGCTTGGACCATACATTATCACTGCTAAATTTGAATCGAGAGCATACAAATTATCTACCTTAGATGGTAAAGAACTTAAAGAACCCATGAACATTTTGCATCTTAAACGTTACTATGTATAAATTTGGTCATTTCATCCTTGTATATATTTGTTTAAAATATTTCAAAATCACTATCTTGTATTTTTTTCAATTTATAAATTCAAAAACACCAAAAACATTCATAATCATCAAAATATTCAAAACTATTTGTTGTATTTATTTATGGCACTTGTTAATTCTTTCAAAAACAAAATAATAATAATAACAATAAAAACAACAATATTCTTGACTCTTTCGAAACCAAAACAACATAAAGAAGAAAGAGAGAGTCAACATTCTCAAAACTTCTCAAAAAGTATTTATATATATCTTCTTACAAATGTTGCAGTTATATGTTTCAAATTATTTTGGATAAATTAGCATTTATTTGGAATCCCTCACTTTCACAAACACAAAAATAAATATCTTGATTTTATCTAGCATGATTACTAATCTCTCTTATATCAAAGTCCACAAAATTCAATTAAATAAAGTTTGAGCAAAGAGAATTGATCTTGTTATTTACTTAAACCAAGCACATCCTTTCACAATAAAATGATTATATTTGTAATTTCCATGCTTTGCTACATAGTAGAAGTGGTTTCTTGAGCGAAAAGTTTCCCCTGCTATCCTATCATGCACATGGTCTAGAATCTTTGAGAATTGGCAAAAGGACAAGCTCACCCCTACCCAGAATAAAAATCCCTTGCTCTACAACTAATCCGAGCAAGTATCCCTAGCATAGAACAAAAAGAAAAAGCAAAGTTCAAGAAAAAGAGAAAAAGAAAAAAATGTTATTTTATATCATTACAACATTATCAAGCAAAAATACAAAAGAAAGCAAAAGAAAGCAAAAGCAAAAGCAATAAAATCCCTTTCCCTACCCTTTGAAAAGAAAAGAAGGGTTGATGAGCTTGAATCCCTGGAATTCTCAATTATTCGAAAACTATGAGGTAAGCCCCATAACAGGTGGTTTGTGCCCAACCCGCTTGGCCTTGGGTAACTCCTAGCGTGGCGATATGTCTATCACATTAGCGACCTTCTTTTGTACAGACCTATGTCTGCTTATGGATTAGCTAGCTCTTGATAATCCGACTTACATAGTAGTCTAGTATGGTTATATGCATCTACATCATGGTTAATGAACACTTATTTGGTTCATTCAAATCACTTGTATCATATTATCTTGCTCAAAACTGGTAAATGAACAATGCAATTGCACACACATTTGTATTTGAGAGATTTTGTGTATCATTATGATAAATCAAGATTGGAAATGAACTCACATATGCACATGGGATTCCTTATAAATCTAACTTTTGTCTTTAAGATACTTTGAAATATATATATTTTTTTTTGCAAATTGTCTGGAATAATTTTCTTCTTTAAAGTACAGTTGTTTAATATAAAGACAACTACATACATAACACAAAAAAATCAAAATTTCTTTCAAAACCATACAATCAAAACACATATTGTCGACTTTCGCGACGATGGTATAGTTCCAAAACCAAAATTGGAATTTTATGCCTAGCGCAAGTCTTCCTCTTCATATTTTCTGTTTATTAAAAATCAACCATGCAATAAAACTATCTCTTTTTGGATTTCGCGATGATGGTATAAGTCTATACTTACATATTCTATGCCTAGCGCAAACCATTGTACCAATTTTTATTCCCCATTTATTTGAAAATCATGAAAACCATATGACTTAAATCATTCTGTTATACAATTATGTTTTTTGACAAAAAGCATGCACATTATCACTATTTCATGTCATTATGTCAACCTTCAATTTTGCAATGATGGTATAATTCCTAGGGAATTATCCAAAAAATTTATCACACTTAGGAATTTATGCCTAGCAAAAATCATTTTAACATTATTTCATGCATACTATTTTTATGAAAATCTGAAAACAAACCATCATCATCATCATTTGCACCATTGCACCAAAGTCTTAAGACAGTCTCTTAAGCACTCCTTTACTTTTAGCAATATTTCTATACCAGGATTAGCTTGACGACCGAGTGAGCGGTGACTCCATGAAATGGTCTATAATAGCGACAATGTCCTTTGAAATTATTGTTAAAAGTCCCCTTTTATTTTTTCATCATCACATCACAAACAACCAATTTGTTCTATCAGATTATTTCATTTAAATTTTTCAAGCATGACATTTCAACCATAATATTTCCAATGACGTAATTACATGAATCATCAAATCAATCAATCAAAACATTAAAAGCATCATAAAAATACATAAGACAAGTCATATGATCAAAAAATATCTCATCTATATATATATCAAATATATGTACATCATATCAAAAATAGATTGGTATGCCACAATCTACATCTTGGCATACTCAATCCTCTCAATCAAATATACAATCTCTATGTAGTGTAGTAGCCTAGCCTCGAGAACCCCTCGAGCTCTCAGCCTCATCTCCTCCCCCGCCCTGAGGTGGAGGAGGTGGCCCCATCGCAGTCCATGTGGTGCCATGAGTCCTGGATGCTGATCGTGATGATGTCCTAGATGACCCCATCACGATAGGCTCTACAATATGAGCTGGTAATGGCACCCTCTGCTCTGCTGGCATCGCCTGGTAGTATAGAGCCTGATAGAATGTAACCTGGGCAATAGCGCATGCTAAATCCCGAGTGCTCGCTCCTCTGCCTCGAGCTCTAAGCCATGTAGCCTCATCCTGCAATGTCTGCACCTGAGCCCGCAGGCGGGCAACCTCAGCTCGAAGAGTCGTTGTCTCGCTACTCTCCCTAGTGTCAACACCCTTGCCCTTATCGGGCGATGGTGGCCTCTCTCTCTATGGAGAAGGGGGTCTCTCCTCCCTCCTCTCCCGCTGCCGTGGCCTCTGTTGAGCCTATGGCCTCCTCTGCTCTCTCCCGTCGTGACCCTGTGCTACCTCAATGGCCGCCTGGCGTCGCCTCCCCATCCGACGCACAACTGCGTGAATCGGACCCTGAGCCCTCGTCATCCGAGGAGGGCGGATGCCTACATACCAGGCATCATAGCCATCGGCTACCCCTACGTCGTCCCCATCCACTGGCTGAATGGGGGCATCATCTACGTCCTGACTCCAGAAGCGCTGCATATCTGGAGCCCCGCTGACCGTAGTGTTATCCCGGACAGTTCAAGAAAACTCGTAATCCCTGAGAGATGGGATCCCCTGTTGTAGACCAAACTATCATAAAACTCGGTCGTAGCGATGGAGCTCCACCTCTCCCCTCTCCATCCTCAGCCAGCAGACTCGCCTGATGCGAGCCAGCTCCTATCCGTCCTCGGCCCACCCTGGATGGTCCCTCCAAGGCCTCCAGGTGATCTGGTCTAGGACAAGGTCATCCAGCAGTCTTCGGGACATCGACAGATCAATCCGTCGTTGTGCCCCTCTCTGGAGCCACCAGTAGAAAACTCGGGGCCTCTCCCCATCAATCCCTATCAAAGGAAGCCCTATCGGCCTCCGCACTACAATGTGCTCCCAGCACCAAACCTGTAGTAGCGATGTCATAACCAGACATCGGTCGCCCTTGTACATGACCCCATGCAGGATCCTGTACAGTCGACATAGAACAAAACTGCCCCAAGAAAATCTGTAACCATGGTCACGCATGTCGCAGATCACATCTGCTAGCACCCATGGTACCCTGCATCCGCTCTGGTGGCATAGCAGAAGTCCACCCACCACTCCGGCCAAAACCTGTGTGAGTCTGGATGCCCCAGGCATCTGACGCAGCGCCTCGATGTTCACTTCGCCCTTCTCCAGGGTGAAGCTCGGATCGCCACACAACCGCATCATAGCGTGGCCCTGATTGGCCATAGGAGTGATCAACCATCCTTGTATGGGGATCCTCAGAATCCTCCATACATCCTCCAATGTGGGAGTCATCTCCCCTATGGGTAACCGAAAACAAGAAGAACCCGGATACCACCTCTCTGCCAAGGTTGTCAGTAGCCCCATGTCTGTAGAAACTTGTGGCATCTCTGCCACATGTTGTAAGCCGGCTTGAGCCAGCTGATCCCGCTCTGCCTGTGATAGAGCGGCCAAGTCATCCCTCAACCCATCGTATTTCCATTCTCTGCTCTTTAGTAAACCTCTCTGCAACATAAAAAAAACAACACAACAAAAATCATTAATAAAAACTCAGTAATTAATAATGCAAGTAAAATCAGTTCAATTTTATACAAATGATGATATCGTCCACTATTGGACGATATCGTCCCAAATTTGAGCAAAATCGTCTCCGATTTTGCAAGCCGAAATCGTCCCTTATTTGACGAAATCGTCCCCCTTTCATCGATTTCGCCCTTAGACGAAATCGGCGAACTTGAGACGATTTCATCGAAATCGGGACGATTTCGTCCCGACGACGTCGACGGCCCAAAAATGGCCGCGATGCTCAAAATTTATTTAAAATCAACCTAAAAAGCATGTAAATTCAACTTAAACCATTCTAAGCTAAGTTTAGACTCTTACCCATAGCCCGCGCCGGACCTCTGTCGATCTGTGCGCTGTCTCGACCATTTTTGCTTGCAGAGCTCTAAAAACCAGAAAAATGAACAGTAACAATGAATTAGGGTTTTACCCTATTTTTCTTAATTTTATTCAAAACACAATTAAAAACATTTTAAATTTTTTGCTTTTTCGCGTTTTTACCTCAAACGTTCGATTTGGGTAAAAACACGGAGGGGGCACCATAGTAAGCTGTCGTACGATTCGACCAAGAATCGTCGCCTAAAAATGGGAATAATTTTTGCTTTCTCGTAGATCGAGAAGAACTCATCTTTAACGCATTTTCTTCAAAAAATTCGCTAAAGAGGGGGCAAAATGTAGCACCCTAAAATTGGCGTAGTAAAACCTTAATAATTACAATTACTCTAGTAAATAATTCAAATTCAAATTTTAACCTCCAAAATCGCTCCCAAACCGTCGCTTAATCCGTTTCCTCGTTTCCCATGCCATTTTTAGAGTTTGTTTTGACCGTTTGATGATATCGTCGCCGATCAGACGATATCGCCTCAGATCGAACGATTTCGTCTAGGCTAGGACGTCCAGATGATTTTGTCCCAAAACTGATTTTTCACAATTAGCTTCTGTTCCAACGGCGTCTCTAATCCGGGCAGAAGCGTGTCTGCGTCGTTAGAGACCCTCCCCGTTGGAGATCTCCCAAATAGGGATGATCTCCAACCTCCTAACCTCCCTCCTAAGCCTATTTAATCCTAGGCCTTCCCCTTAGCATTCCCCTAGCTGAAATTTCCTGTAAATCGACCTTCACACGCATTAGAATAATCTATATTACCATCTACATTTGTTGCATCCAATTTTCTTGCAGGAACCTTGTCATTTTTCAGCCGAAGCAAGCTTACATCGTCGCAGACGATCCTATTCAGATCGGAGACGATCTTGTCAAATCAGAGACGATTTCGACTGCAATCATCATTGGGGGCAATCAGTGCCCAGAGTTTGCATTTTCCTCTTTTCAATCTGCTGTTTTATTCTGCAATTAGCTAGTTTATTTATTATTTTTTGCTATTCTGCATTTTGGAGTTCACCCATGTAGCTTTAAATGCATAATTAAGTCACCAATTGTCATTAAGTCATTGTAGTACACTCGTATTTTGTTTATTATCATCATTTTAATGTTATTCCTATTATTCTACATCATTGCCCTCTGTTAGAATAGTTGCATTTTTTGCATTTTGTGTCTACTTCTCTGATTGCAGGTCTTTGACGAATTCGTCGAATCTCAGACGATCTTGTCTGATAGCAGACGATCCTGTCAAATCAGAGGCGATCTTGACTGCTTCAAGAATCAGAATCTTCATCAGACATCCGGATCAGGTATGACTTTTTAATCTTGCTTACTTTCTCTATTTTCTGTCCTAATTTGTTCTTCTGTATTCATTTAATCTGCATCTTCATATAGAGCAATTTAGATTCATTTGGCCAAACCTAGGACTTGAATGTTTAAGGATAAAACTGAACACATAAAACACATTCCCAACCTAGGCGTGGAAAATGTGCCATTCAAACGTTTCCTGGTGAACCCACCATCCGTCGAAAAATCACCATAATACACCTCCCCCGAGAGGCGGGACCTTCGCAAGGCCTCTCAGTCCGAGGTACCGCGCCATCCTTTTCACATCCCCCTTTCGGGCACGGATCCTATAGCCTGAAGGTAAGGGTGTGAAAAATTTGGAGCGATACAACATCTTTGTTTCTCGAAGGAAAACAATATGTGGATGGGTTGTCTAAATCATTCTTCTAGTTTTGTTTTGTTTTGAAAGACTCCCTTTAAGTCCTCTAATATTTCAAGTGATGATCTTCATTAATACTAGGGCTAAAAAAATTGGTAAGGGCATTAATATTACCTTCTTTTATAAGCTTTTCACCTTATTTTACCATATGATGTTGATTGGTCTTACGACCTGCCTTTTGGTTGGAATCCATCTTTAGTTTTTTTCCCTATTTCTTGACTTACCCCAATTGAATATGGGATGGCTTCTAACCTCGAAGAATGTGTGTATAAAGCCAAGGTGTTACTGGAAGATTTTTTTTAAAGCAAAAAACCCCTTGCGGGGCCACCTTGGTATGAGAGACCACGAACAGGGGGTTCTACACCGTCAAAGTCACCCGAGAGTCACACTCGGTCCTGCTCGCACCAACATTATCAATTGGATTTTGGGTACCCAATTCAACTTTTTGGTAGGGTGGAGATTCAAACTTGGGACCTCCCTTGGAGGATTGCCCTCTCCTCTCCAACTCACCTGCAACACCTGGGTTTGTTACTGGAAGGTTCAATAGAGTCTTAGGACTTATATTATTTGAAGTCTCAACATTTAAAAAAGTATTTTTCTTGTGTATATTTTCTCTTTTTTTTTTTCTTGTTGAAAATCTTTAATTTATTGGTTTGTCTCTAAGTCCTTCCTTGCATCTTTGAATTGCATTTCTAAGATTTATGTCTTCATTTTTTCCTCTTTCTCACCTGGTACATTATTTGTGGAAAGAATTTCAAATATATTAGTTGATAACTTTGATTGTCCTTCATAACTCATTTTTTCTAAGTGTTCTTCTTCTTAGGCATTTGGAAACCTGTTAAGTTTGTATCCTCTTTCTTTTGATTTGGAACTTTATTTAGATAGAAACTAGCCAAATGACCATATTCATGGTAAATTTTGCAACGAAAAGGAATGTTCTCATAGTCCATCACTTGCTCCCAAGTGTCCTCCTCAAATTGTAATGAGATCTTTTCAGGTAGGGGTTTGTCAAAATTCATTAAAACATAAATATGAGCATAAATAATATGTTCAAATTTTTGAGTACAATCAATAGTCATCATAAAAGTTTCCAAAGAGTTTCCAATTGAAGAAAAAGCAATCGGATTCCAAAATTTAATTGGGAGGTCAAAGAGTCTAACCCACACAGGACCTGTAGAAGGCATCTCTTCTTCGGCTTTAAATTTAGTATGCCAAGGCTTCATGAAAATCCCTGCCCTTCCAAAGAACCAAAGATGCCCTTGAAATGTTTTCTCTCTATCTTCATTATTAGCAAATAAAACAAGAAAATAACCATTTGGATAAATAAATATTTGTGACTCACCTTTTGTTTTCTAGTTTTTTGTAGCCCAAACTTTAAAAGTAGATAGGCTTGGATAAAAATCCAAGAAACAACAAATTAGCCCTTTGTTTTTCAGACCTTCTATGCCAATCTTAATGTTGCCCATATATAGCTTAACAATCGGAGTTCCATCAGCCGCCCTAAGACATCCCGACTTAGTTTTCCTAGGATCAATCTTAGGCATTCTTAGAGGTTTATGGGAAGATCTAAGATTAATGTTAGCATTAGGTTGAGGCTGTCCACCACGAAGGGCATCCCTAAAATTCATTTTTTGGGACCAAGTCTTTGAAATCCTTGCCATTGAAAGGGGTTTCCATAGTGGATTTATTTTGGGGGTGCTCCTTAGCATCATATTAGCTTGAGATCTGAACCATTTTTTATTAGCTTCTTGAAACTTATTTCGAGATCTCTTTCATCCATGCCTTGGACGCCGAGGAAAGGTGTGCTTTTCACTTTTTCTTCGTACATCAAATTGGAAGTCGTTGTCAATCAAGTTCACAGCATGAAGATTTGTTGAAAGACATATTTCTAACCCATCTTGGGTCCCCTATAACATATCCTACTAAAATATTGAGTAGAAACCATAAAAATGTTGGGCACTAGGGCTTGAAGGCCCCAAAAAATAACCTTTGGATCTGCTTGCACTCAACACGGATGAAACCCTCGCACATTTGCTTGCTTTCGAAAAACCATCAACCATGATTGAACATCATAGATAAAGGAGATATCATTTTATCTTCGACACACTTTGGACTTGTTGACACACTCTATTTTTGCTTATTTTTCATTCAGCTATAATTTTTTAGTGCTTTGTGTATTTTTGCAAGCAAATTTATTTAAAGTCACTTAGAGCAAGGCAAAAATCAAATTCTTCCAACCAAAATTTTCAAGGGCATGTACAAGTAAGTATATTTTCCTCTACTCTCATATTTTTGGCTATATTTTTTGCATTTTTTTGTTGTTTAATTAAAAATTTTACATTTTGCATAGACGGTAGAATTGAAAATCATAAAAAAATGTTTTTTTCATAGCATAGAATTTTATTTCTATTGCTTTGGCTATCATATATAGCTCTTTTTTCTTTCTTGTTTTACCTAAGGACTTACAAGTGGCTATCTCTTATGGTGTCATCCATGATCCTTAGGTAGGGGCAATATGTATTTGTAAAAAGAGCACTAACATCTGACTTTGCAAGTGTTAAAGAGGCTCATCCTCCTATATATGGGATAGGGGTGGACTCACTTTGTTAATCTTTGGGTAGGATGATAGTGATCCATGTTGGCCGATGGTTTTGGTTCCCTTTCTTCACCCAATTGTCATTTTTTTGCCATCTTTCATGATGTTCTTGCCTTCTAACTTTTCAAAACCCAAAATTAAGGATAAAGATGCGATTAAAGGATGTTTTAACATGTGTCTCCCAAAATGATGGTGCCAAGACTGCTACTTTAAGCGAGGAGCTTGCTTGTCCATTTAGTTTTAGGGTTTTTGATGCACAATCATGATTTTAGCATGTTTTTATACCTAGGATTTGACCAACATGTTGTTTAGCCTAACGATCATGATTTTATGACCCTAAACATGAAAATCAATTGTTAGTTTCAAAGGGAAAGTTATGTGTTATAAATGCCCCTTCCACTTCCTCATTTTCTCACCAATCATCGAAAGCTCTCACAAAATCATTACGAAACATTCTTAAAAGGTTTTATGCTAAAATTACTCTCAAAATTCTACCTTTGTTACTACTGCTTCACTCTCTCTCTTGTCCTTGTAAGTAAAACCAAAGCCATTGATTACTGGTTCACTATCTTCCACGGAGGAGGATGATACGTTTGCTAGGATTTGCAGCCAAAGGTTATTGATTGCCACTTGAGAATTAAATTCTAAAGTAGGTCAAACCCTTTGCGAACATCTTAGATGTGATCTCTCCGTGGTGACGTTGTAAGCAAGTGGAATTAAGAGTGAGGATTTTATTATGCTTATTATGAGATAATTTTATCTTTGATGCCCTAGGCATCAAATGATTATTTTATTGCATTAGGATTAGTCCTAACTTGTTATCATATTATAGATAATTTTAGTACAATAATTCTTGAATGCTTTAAATTTATATATGCTTGAAATATAATTGCTTTTGACATTTACAATTAATTTGTTGCTTTATTATCTTAGGTTTAACATCTCAATTTATTTTGAATAATTATTTTAGATTTTTTTTCTTGCAAACATGAAGGTACCCAATGTAGGAGAATTTATAAATGGTTTGAGGACATAGTCAAAACCTCATTTACTATATAAAAAAAAATAAAAAAATCTAAACTTTAAATATTTTAAAAATTATAAAAAAAAACAAATTATTAAAAAACATATAAACTATAATCAAATAGTATCAATTTCAACAATTAAATCCTTCATCCTTCAAATAATAATAAGTACATGATAACCAACCTATTATAATATCATAATAAATAAAAACCACTAATATCACAACCCTTTCTTTCTCTTCTAACTCTAAACCTAAATGCCTGCTACAACCCATTTACTTCTCTTCTAACTTTATTAAAACTAAAACATAAATATGTTATAAAAAATGTATAAAACAGTCTCCTTCACATGTTTTGGACTTTGAAACATAAATATGTTATAAAAAATGTATAAAACAGTCTCCTTCACATGTTTTGGACTTTGAAATAGGAGGCCATGACTTGAAAGCAAAGGTCACCTCAGCCACATAAAACCATAAATCCCTTTCATCTGGAAAAATATTTTATAGCTTGAACAGACACTTTCTCACCAAACACCTAATTTTTAAAAGAAAGAAAATGAACAGTAGTCAACTATTTAAAACTTCTCCTCTACAAAAAGTAGTAGGTTATCAAACCTACCTATCCCTTAGGATGGATAACCACTGTACCCAATAACTACAACAAATTAAAAAAAAAAACAAATATAATATAGATATGAGATTTACGATGCAGCCAGTCTGAAAGGAATCCTAGGTGAGGATGTCCTCACTATTTCCTTCCACGCACATTAAATCCTATAAAATCTCAATACAATGTGGTATCATGTGACTATCTTGTCACTACAAACCCCCATCTCTTTCCCTTTTGTCAAGAAAGGCTATTAGGTTTGTATAGTGGTTACCCACAGCATCTATCTCCAATTCTCTGAATCTTGGACATGTCCCCAATTTCTTGTTGACTGCAACCGTTGGTAGATTTAAAAAAATAGACTAGGTACCCATTCAGTTCAAAAAAATCATAAAAACAAAGGACCCATATCAGGGTCAAGGTGTGTTTAAATTGGAGTAGTGGGACGATAAATTTTGCAGAGTGAAGCGGATAGGCGACAGTGAATATCATTAATTGATAACGTTGTGCGTATATTTCATTTAAAACAAAAGGTATCACCATCTCCTTATTGGTCATATTCACTTGGTATCACAGACTCAAATCCCAAAGCCGGCACAGTTTTGGAGGTTTGTATGTAATGCAGTAAATCAGCAAGCCATGAAATTCTGTATATTATGTTTTTTTTTCGGGTTTTCCTTGCCTGTTGTTGCTACCCACTGAGGATTTTGGACTTGATTTTGTAAGCCATTGATTAGGACTTGTTTGGATTTAAGGAGAAGGGAGTAAGGGTTAATTGGATTTTGGTTTACCTCTTTTGTTGGTGGGATCTTGGAAATGTTTATGCTGCTCGTCACATTTGACCACACATACTAGAGTTTCACCACCATTTGAGGACAGGACGATTCCACTGTATCTTAATCCAAACATGTTCGATAGATCTGCAGTGTTGATGATAAAATTATTTTCACCCTTTGATGAGAGGAAGATTGCATATCTTACTCCAGACTTGGAGGAATGAATCTGTGTCATTGATGAGGTTTATTTTATTTTTGTCCCCATTCCCCTAGCCTCTCTTCACCTTGGCAATAGAGTTTGTAGGATTGCCAACGACAGCAGGATCTGAGTGGTTAATTAGGTTAAAAGGGGAGTTTCAGGCAGGGGGGGTTGGTAAATTCCCTGGTTTAACTTGTGGGTATTTTTTATATGACATTGTTTTTCTTTGGCACAGTGCTCTGTATTGGAGATCTGCTAAGGCAAGCACCTGAGCATATCAAACCGTATACATGGCTACTGGAAACAGAAGGATTCCCGCGGCCTCTGCCCGAGCGCACACCAGGAAAGGCAAGTCAGACAAAGGTTCTCCATTCGGGAAAGGTAAGTATTGCTGGATCTTTACTATTCTTTGATTTTTGTTATTTCAATGTATCTGTAAATCTTGTAAATCAATGGTGATGGGATGATGTCCAATTTATATGTAATTGCACTAGTATCTAGCCATAGGGGTATTGTCATTGGACGCATTGATATGATATTATCTTCTCATGAGATGGCTCGTCTAGTGGAGCTTTCTTTATGCATGTGTGATGAACTCACTGAGGTATCCTTGCATCCTCGCCGATTGAGCAGTTTTATAAATATTATCTGTTTGAGTTTTCTTTTCAATCTCAATTTGCAAGTGCACTTCACCTTATCGACAATCTATTTAAATATGGACTAATGGATAGCGTACAGACACAATTTTGGTTGCCTTTCCCTGTGTTTGCTATCTTCTCCTTCCTTCTTGGATCCTTCTCAGAGTGGTAATTAGGAAGTGTGTTCAATTTTTCGTTGTGGATAGTCATGTCTGAACCTTAAGTTCATAGGTGTGTCAATTTTCATATAGTCTTCGAGTGCCTGAATTGCTATGGATGGGCATCATGAATGCAGGTATATTGAAAAAACTGTTCCTCGTTTCATTTGTGGGGTTCCTGGCATGGGCATACACGGCCATCCAGCCACCCCCTCCTAACGTCTGTGGATCCCCCAATGGCCCTCCAGTAACTGCTCCTCGCGTTAAGCTTCATGATGGTAGACATTTGGCCTATAAAGAAAGCGGAGTTCCAAGAGAGAGAGCCAAGTACAAGATTGTACTGACACATGGATTTTCAGGGTCCAGAAATGACACCTTTGATGCTTCTAAGGCAAGTACAGAGCAAAGTTGGATTATTTCAATATAGCTGTCGATGCTTCTGCATTTGTGAATGTGGCATCGTCTAAAACTCAAAACATTTAGGATGTTGCAGGAACTTGTAGAAGAATTGGGTGTGTACATTGTATCCTTTGACAGACCTGGGTATGGAGAAAGTGATCCGGATCCTAAGCGGTCGGTTAAAAGTGCGGCTCTTGATATTGAAGAACTTGCAGACCAACTTGGTCTTGGTCCAAAGTTTTATGTTATGGGCGCTTCAATTGGGGGACATGCAATTTGGGGATGCCTCAAATATATACCTCACAGGTTTTTATCTATTTCTTAGGGTGTGGGAGGCACACAGGGAAACTTGTTGAGGGCTTATATTATATGAAGCAATAGACTGCATGGAAAAACTTAGTGGTGTTTGTGAATATGATTGTTTTTTTTTTTGTTAGATAGTTTCTGTATTGGAGCATTTGGGACCTTTTTTATGTGGGGCCAGGAGGAATAACGGTGACATAAATTGTGATATTGCAGGTTAGCAGGTGCAGCCCTCCTAGCACCTGTTGTAAATTACAGGTGGCCAGGCTTCCCTGCTAATTTATCTAATGAAGCTTATTATCAGCAACTCAGGCAGGATCAATGGGCTCTTCGTGTTCCTTATTACACCCCTTGGTTGACTTACTGGTGGATGACACAAAAGTGGTTTCCTTCTTCGAGTGTAATTCAAGGCAACTGGAAGCCTTTGAACCGACAGGATGCTGAGATCTTTAAAAAATTAACGACCAGTGGAAGAAGAGCTGAAGTATGTGTTTTCTCTTTTTCCCAGTCTTATAGTTATTATTGTTTTATTTTGAGACTTAATGTCATAATTTGTTCCCTCTTGATGCCCCTTTCCTGCTGCTTGCAGCTCTCATCATGTCCGTCCTTTCTAGGAACACTAATCAAACGTCAAGTCAGAATATTGTACTGTTTTTTAAATTTCCACAAAGATGAATTTTGAGTTTTCCTTGATATTGATCGTTTTTGGTTCTTCTCATGAGACTGCTGAACTTTTGTAATTTCATAAAAATGGTGATAGTTGTGACTGATTTTGGAATTTAAATCTTGTATTTTACTTATTAACCTCTGGTTCTTTATGTGCAGCGTATGAAGTCAACAGTACAGCAAGGAGTTTTTGAGTCTTTACATAGAGACATGATTGTCATGTTTGGTAAGTGGGAATTTGATCCCATGGATTTCGAGAATCCATTTCCCAACAATGAAGCTTCTGTGCATATATGGCAAGGGGATGAGGATGCACTAGTGCCAGTGTTGTTGCAGCGGTACATAGCTAAACGGCTTCCTTGGATCCATTATCATGAGCTTCCTGAGGCTGGTCATGTGTTTAATCTCGTGGAGGGCATGCCTGATCGTATTTTGAAGAGGCTTTTGCTGGGAGAGTAATCTCTGAGCAGTATGAGTGAGAGCTGATGGTGATTTGTTTTAATGATACCTGAGTTTCTCCATTGTAGAGAAGGGGATTTTGTAGCTTACATTGTTGGGATATAAAAGGTGTTATGCTTTGCAGCTTTAGGATTTTATTCATTTTCCTTTTCTGTGCCCAGTTATTATAGAGTCTGTACGAGGTTTTCTGTGCTGTTGTGATTAAGAGGATGATATCTGAATGCAAATCATCAATTTCTTTAAAGATCTTACAAATTGAAGATAAAATTTCCCAATAATATAGAGATCCTTCTTCCATTTGTCTTGTTTTAACTTTTTAAGAGATCTGCACTCTTGTGTCCTATACTGCTGTGTCGATGCTATTTCGTATCTGTTATTTAGCTTAGGCTGGAACAGTTAGGAGTGGCCACATCCATAAACTTTTTCCCTGCAACTACCTCAAAGCTCAGATACATATCCATACGTTAACAATTGAAAAGTAAGACATAGCGTGATAAAAGTCTACTCCAAAACAAACAAACAAACAAAAATAAGTACTTGGTCCAGGATGTCCACAATTCTGACGATCACACAAGGTCCATAAATAATTACATTTGCTATGATATAAGGTTGAATGTATTATTTGTGATCTGATTGCTGCTTTACAAAATGACCATCATGTGGCATCAATAAGTGTATAGCAGCAATAAGTGAAGTCAAAAACAGTGTATATGAAAAGCCTACTCCAAAACAGACAAGCATGGTCCAGCAGGTCCACGATGCTGATTTTCACATAATTCTTGCATTGCTCTTAGCGCTACTCATCACATTGGAATTAATGTAGATTGCATACAATATATTTTGATTCAATTGCTGCTTTGCACATTGGTCGTCATGCAATATCATTAACAGTAGCAATAAACAAAGTTAAAAAGAGTTTTTTGTTTTTCTTTGAAATGAAGCAACCAAACTGATTCTTTTTTGAAAGAAAGCTTCATAGGCCATGGTGAATGCTTTGAACGATGATATTATGCTGTACGTGTTGGGTAAATTTGAGTTTATGTTATTTTGAAATTTTGTAAATTTGAGTTTATGTTATTTTGAAATTTTGTAAAATTCAAACTTTTGTACAGTTATTCCAAGGTCATTAATAACATAACACCAATAAGAGTGGCCTATGTCGAAGAAATCAACAGGACTCCAAACTTGTGTGTACATCTCAGTCAAGCAAATTTAAATCTAATAGTCATGCAAATAGAATACTATCTCAGTTTCCTCAATTTAATGATACTTCAGATGGCCCTTTAGGAGGACTTCACAGAGCTTTCTAAGATTTCTTTTATTCGCATATCTTTCACTGCTTTATTAAGATATCTGTGCTGACCTGCACTGCTTTGCCAAAGTAGCTACAACCTGTTTCAAATTGACTTATGGAAGAGATATAAATGCAATAGAAGGATCAGATGAAATATGACATTGAATTAATTTTTGTTTTTGGAACTAAATATTTATCTGTTGTAAAGGAGACAAATGTTTGATTCGACAAGGAAAAAAAAAAAAAACATTTCCAATGTGTCTTCTATTAATGGAAATTTACCATCAGCTTTGTACTGTCAATATGTTTTTTCTGCTAATATATCTACCTAGTTACTCTTTTCCTACTGATATAGCTACCATGATTGACTCAAATTTCAACTTGCTAAAATCTGTGTTATTTGATAGTCTTTAAAAGTCATTGATTTGTTCCTTTATAATTTAAAGAGGATGTTATAATCTGTCAAAAGTTAACTCGTCTTAATTAGTTGGCAAATAGAGGTCATTTTGAAGTAGCTAGCTCGTCAGTTCATGGTGGGCAAACCTGGATTCAGCTTGGGTTTGTCAAGAGTGACACGCCGAGCTGACTCCAAGTGGTCAAAAACCTGTCCAACACTCTGGTTGACCTGCAAATGAGGGCCTTTTTCATTGTTTTCTAGATAGCTGAGTGTAATGCTTAGACTCATCCATTTTGGTTTGGTTTAGGTCACTGACCTCTAGTACTTGTGAGTTTATGACTGACTTGAAGAGCAACACAATTCTGGTCCACTTTGTTTTTAACATACTTACTGTTGCCATCAGAAAATGTTTATTTCATTAACATTGGTATGTTATAGTGGCAAAAATTCATTGGAACATTATGAACAAGATTTTGGTTAAGATCCTATGGGAGTCATTAATTTAATGAGAATGGACAGCTAAGTCGGTGCATGTTGGGATAAGTTAAACCTTTTTGTCTTTCATGCAATTCAGTATTGTTTTCATTGGAGATCTACTCACACAAATTCATTGTACAATATGTCTCAACAATCTAAAAAGAGATTGAGGTCATGCCTTCTAATGTTTTTGTAAGTAAGATGATCTCTTTAACTATGTTAGTCCCTTGATCTTCAATGACATTGAAACATCAACTAATGTAGGAAGATAAAATTATTGATTTTTTTGATCAGTCACATGCAGAGGTAGATACGAGTGGTGGAGACAGATTCCAAAGGTAGAGGTAGATTCAAATGGTGGAGGTAAATTATAATGTGGCTGATAGAAATAGGTGTAGTCGATAGATCTGGGTGCATTATTGTAAGATCACAGTGCCAACAAAGGCAAGTCACATGCAAAAGTAGATACGAGTGGTGGAGACATTCCAAAGGTAGAGGTAGATTCAAATGGTAGAGGTAAATTCCAGTGTAGCTGTTAGACATAGGTGTACTTGATAGATCTGGGTGCATTATAGCAAGATCATAGTGCAAACAAGGGTAAGTATATAGAAAAGACAACTGTTAGGCATAGGTGTACTTGATAGATCTGGGTGCATTATGGCAAGATCATAGTGCAAACAAGGGCAAGTATATAGAAAAGACAACTGTTAGGCGTAGGTGTACTTGATAGATCTGGGTGCATTATGGCAAAGTATATAGAAAAGATAGTGAAAACCAAGAAAGCCTTCAAGCCCAAATACCTTATTTTTTCTTCTCTTATTTTTATTTTGTGGTTCAAAAGTCTGAAAGCTAAATAAAAACATTTGGTGGGACCAAGGCTAGCATTTGAAAAACTAAGATCCCAAATATTATAGTGCATGTTTTTTTAGGAAAGGTTGAATCGGGTAATGGCAAACCCAGGAGACAAAGGGAAAATAGGTGATATTAACTTGATTATATCAGCTAATACCATGGCTAGCCCATCTCATGATAGACTAATAGTTTTTTTAAGAATGCATAGGGTCTTTGCAATATGAGATGTTGGAATTGACCACCATAACAAGTGAACAACAAAGCTTCATCATGAAACAACAAAAAATGATTTCGAACAAGCTGTTCAAATCAATCTATTGGAGACATCAATGGTAGAACTAAAATCCTCCACTACCATGGGCTAGTGTAATAGTATTGATTCTATAAATAAATCCCATCTTCAAATTGAGTTGCAAATCAGCAAAGACAAAGAAAATGAAGACAATCTATTACAAATAACAAAAATTTAGACAACAATAGCAAACATGATGACAATAGAACAAGAATTGCAAAACAAATTAGAGGAGACTGGATCATGGGCACAAGTGGTAAGAGATTTAACAATCAAGCCAAAAGAACAAATATTTAATAGAGACAAATCAAAATGCAACTGTTAATAGAAAAGGATAGACAAAATATGTCAATAAACATCATTATTAAGGGAATAAAAGAACATGGAGAACAAGAAAACACAATCAACTTAACAAGGAATTTTCTTTTTGATAAACTTCATTGGAGTAGAAAAATTCATCAAGCACAGGGAAAAGTAAGGGGAGATAGGAGAGGTCGGCCAATCTGAGTCTCAATGTTCAATATAGGAGATAAAAGGCAAGTTCTTCGAAATAAAGGATTGCTACAAGGATCACATTTTTATTTGGATGAGGATCTTACCCCTATGCAACAAGAAGAGGCTAGGGTGAATGGGAAAGGTAAAGACAACAACGAGTGAGGGTAAAAAGGCATGGATGAGAAATGGGAAAGCAAGCATTATAAATGGAACAAACCAAAATAAATAGGAAATTGAGACTTGCCGAGAACACTTAACATTGGTGAATTTGAATTGTTGTGGATATCCATGGAGAATAGGTCTCGGTCTAGGGCCCATAACTAAAGCAAATGATGTAATTGTAGTCATAGAAACACACGAACATGATGGATGCAAGATTCTAGATTGCGAAGGATACAAAAAGATACATGTATGGAATGAAGCAACAAAAAATGGAAATTGTAATAACACTAATTAAAGAGTCTTGGAGTAGATTCATATAGGTTGGAAAAGAAGACCCAAATAAAAAATATATATGGATTAGAATCATAAATAATGACAAATAGATTAGCATTTCAACTTGTTATTTTGCTCCACAACAATCAAAATTTTATAAGAAACATGGCTTAGATCATGAAGATCTATATATGGCATTGGCAAAAGATGCCACAAATTATAATGAGCTTGGAGAGGTGGTTTTAGTGGGTGACTTTAATGCCAGGATAGTAAATAGACAATCAAAATCTTTAAATATCAATGAAGGCATAGATATCTGATCGTGTGGGGGAGTTGGTTGGAGGCAGGTCCCAAGGTCAAATCTCTCCCTTCACATGCGGATATGACCCTAATCTAAAAAAAAAAAATGAAGGCATAGATGATAATTTGCTATTGATGGAAGAAGAGGTGGATCACCATTGATTAAGGTCCTTAGATTACAATCAAGGACCCATCACACATTATGAAGAAGAGCTTCTTAAACTATGTAGCATAGAGGATTTGATCATTTGCAATGGCATAAACATGTGGCAAAAATATAGAAAATATATTTTTCAAACACATAATGGACACAATGTAGTTGATTATGTTATTTGCTTTTTTTTTTAAAGCGAAAAACCCCTTGCGGGGACGCCTTGGTCTGAGAGACCACGAACAGGGGGTTCTACACCGTCAAAGTCACCCGGGAGTCGCACCCGACCCTACCCACACCAACATTATCAATTGGATTTTGGGTACCCAATTCAACTTTTTGGTAGGGTGGAGATTCGAACCTGAGACCTCCCTTGGAGGATTGCCCTCTCCTCTCCAACTCACCTACAACACTTGGGTAGATTATGTTATTCGCTTGGCAAACTTCATTTCAAGGATAAAATATATAGAACTTGAAGTAGTTTCCATGGAGCTAAAATCTGATCACAATCCAATGTACGTAAATATTCAAATGCAAGAAAGTGGGCAAAAAGAACATCTATCCCATGGAGCTAAAATTGATCACAATCCAATGTACATAATGATCCAAATGCAAGAAAGTGGGCAAAAAGAACATCTTCAAGTAACTGAAGGAAACACAATAAGAAACATCTCTATGACAAAGGAAAATAAAAAAAACTTTTAAAACATTACCCAAGTAGATTATGCAAAGAGAGGCAAGAAAGAGGATATATAATTTCCAAAATTATACTTTTGAAAGCAAATAGATATAATAAAGAAGCCTTGGAATCATGCAAAAAATTAAAACCCAAGAAAAGAAAACATGAAAGCTTCTCTATAAATCTATGGTATGATGAAGAATGAAAAGTAGTAAGTAGAACCTTGAAAGAACCAGGCAAAGAGAAAACAAATAGCAAGATATATAAATAGTTAGTGAAAACAAAAAAAGAAGAATACATAAGAGCAAGGCAAAAAGAGTTGATATATCTTACAAAGCATAACCCAAGTCAATTTTTACAAGAGCTACAAAAAAGCAAAAGGTACACAAAAAATAATATTATAAGCAAACTGTAGACACCTAAAACACGTCATGTTGAGGAGGCTACTCATGTGAACACCTTTTCAGGCCATATGACTAATCGTGGGCCTTCCCAAGACCTAACAGTGGTTCTAACCACTCAAATAGGGGTAAACAATCATTTTCAGCCTGGATCGTTGTCCCCCCTAGCGACTGCTATACCCAATGATGGCCTCCAAATTCGAGTTGTGCCTTTCAAGGATGACCTCGTCTATAACAAACTTGGGCTCCCCGAGCTGAGTAAAATCTGTTACAAGGCAATTGATCTTCAACGGTTATGATCGAGAAGCTTCCAAAAGCGACGCCTCACCTCCTTGAGCCTAACTAAATCTTGGTCTTGGCTTCTTCAACAAGCTAAGATGACAATTGAGGAAAATCTATAAATTAGAGCATTCTCTTCACTCAAAGGATCCAAATTTGTATATGACGAAGTGCTGCCATTTTGATATTAGAGAGATCATTCTATCATAAGCGTCAATGTGTTGCCGAAATTTCGTCATGAAGTTTACATTCACATCCATGGAGCTTTGGAGAGCTTGAAGAGCAATTTCCATCACTGTTCATCATCAATTCACCATAAATTTGACTCAATTCCCGCCATAAGTCGTTCCTCAAGAACACACCAAGAACATCAATCCATTTGATAGGCATTTTGGACATCGCCAACACATAGAGCATAAAGAATGGATCCTTTGTCTCGAGGCTATTGTGCCCGACAACGACCCGTAGACGGAGCCATCGGACTCGATGACGGTTAGTAGAGCCAGTCGTTTTGACCAATGATGACCTTGTTGTGATGTTCAATTTTCTCTGTTTTATCAATTAGATCAATTTTATTAGCTTTTAATTATGTTTCTAACATTGTTTAATGCATTTTCATTCGATATTTCATGCATTTCTTTATTGTTTTACGTATTTCCTTTCCATTTGCATTATCATGAAATGGGCCTCATCTTGAGAGGCTTTACATTTGCTATTGATGCTTTGTAGGTGCTTTTGTGTGTAGGTTACATGGCCTTATCAAGAGCAAATCATCTCAAGATTCCTCAATCTTGGCATCATCAAGCGAAGATTGCTAGGAAAACCCTCCATCATCAGTTTTTGGGGATTATAAAGATCTTGTGAAGACACTTATCACTTGGTTCTTTGATGTAATTTGTATCAAACTGGTTAATCCCTAAGAGGGATATTTTACAACCTCTTGTAAAGACATTTTGCAAATGTCAATGAGGACACTTCTATTTCTCTATCTTTTTGTCATTATGGTTACATAATTCACATTTGCCATTTGTTTTCATATTACATCTATAGGTGTTAGATATTTTGTACATCTTATAGTGGCAATCATGTGTAGGACTATTCCCAAAATCTTTTTATTTGGTGCTAAGTTGTGGTTTTCTTGTTCTTCTTTACTTGCAGGTACCACCATTCTGGGCTACGATGGCTCACAGTAGCCATCATCATACCCTTTGATGGTCAGTAGAGCCTGTCGCTCTGCCCTTTGATGATCTCAGAACAGAGTCAAAATATAAGCTTCGTGATATATTCATCGAAATATTGGCTAAAACCTGTAAGTAGCTCTATCCCTGATTTTACTGCTTTTTACAGAAAAGGTAGATTTCCAACTTTGGTAGAGAAAATTTAGTGAAATTGTAATTTTTAAACTCTCTACATGTGATTGCTGCTGGGAACATCGACCTCTACTGCTAGCCGTCCCAAGGTACAACAACCCCCATTTCTAAGTCCTCTGGTGTCTAACGATCCCTGCTTTAGACCACCTAACACAAAGACGACCCCTGATTAAATTGATTGTTAGGGTTTGCTTGCATGTGGCTTGCTTAAAGGTTGTTTTCATTTAGGGTTGCATTTCAAATTTTCTAAAAATGAATTTTTTTTATTCATAATTTGAGAATTTGAAATGTCTTTTTATGCATTAGTGAAATATCATAGAGTGCTTCATGTTGCATTTCCCTTTTGCATAAAATAAAAGGAATCCACACACACATCACATATCAAATTTAACATTAGTGAGTTGGAAGTGACATCCAAACACTGATCAAGACCAACGATGGCCTTCATCACCATTTGGTTGGCTTGTATTGTGGATTTTCTTACCCTATTTTGACAAAGGCTAGCTCCAAGAACCATCGTAGCCATGGAAAATTGCATGCACTCTTCTTTAAAAGGTGTATAGCTGACCATGGTGAACTGGGTGAGGATTGGTAGGACCTGTGCCCCCTCACCGGATATGGGCTTCATATCCATATTTTTGTGGGTTTCATAGTCTGGACTTCATCACCAGACTCGTGTGTGAGGGCATATAGGTGAAAACCCTTTAACTCAAGTATATATACATTAACAATATTCAAACTCGAATAAGAGAAAGGCAAGAAAACAACGAATTATAACACACAAGCTAGTTTTAGGAAACATAAATAATTATTAAATGAGATAATTATTTGTATACTTTGTTTCTTAATCACATGCATAATCAAGATAACATGGTCACTACATGAAGCCATGCCCAGTTACAAACTGAGGCCACTGGCCATGCACATCAAAGCTCAGAACACCTTAGGTATAGCTTGCATGACCTAGTTTTACTTGAATGACGTTCAGGCAGTCGTCGTACAAATTATTCTATCCCCAAAGGATCTACTCATCAAGAGACCCCTATTAGGAGGACTCTTGTAGGAGCTCCTCGTGACCATGATGAGGATCTTTCTAGACCTTGTTCATCACATATTGTCTCTAGAAAATATCTGCCCATATAGGGGTCCAACAGAGGGATTGCACACATTCATGTACCCAACTAATCTACAAACCCTTTCAAGATTGGTGTAGAGTACATGCCCTTGCTTAGTCGAGATAGGGAAGCTACTCCTCCTGACCAACCTTGGTTAATTACAAGTTAAATAATTTAGACAGGTATGGTTCTAACACAGCCCATAGATCCCCTTCTTCTGCTCATTCTAATTTTGAGAGTGGGCATGATGAAGATATATGCCATCCTACCCATATGTGAGGTGAGTGTTCTATGCAAACATGCCACACACCAGTGCCATCCCTACATGAAGACATTACCCCTAGGATAGAACATAGAGTAAATGCAACCTCGATTGATCAAGGTAAGAGGGTTGCTACACCTACTACACAAATTGAAATAGCTAAAACCCCTCGCATCGAGATGAGAAGCCATCGACCTTACACAATGAATTGCACATATCGGCTACCTAGGCCTACCACTAGTCAGAGGGAGCAACTATTCTAATCTCAATTGCAGGACTTGCATCATGAGCGAGAGCTCTTAGATCAAGAGTACGAAGAATAACAGAGGCTACATTGCCAACGTTTGTCTGAGCACAAACTACGTGAAGAAAGGATCTTAAAGTAGAATTTGCATGCAAAAAAATCTCGTAGGATAGCTCATGAAGAAATACCCACATGTAGTGTTTATAGTCAACAACTCAACACGAGGTGCACTGTGCAACACTAAGAGTTACCACCTAGGCCTACTAATACCCGTCCTCTTCACACCTCTCTCCATAATTCTAGGTAAAGACAACGCTTATCACCAAACCCGTTGGAACATGAGGTTTATGAAGAAATAGAAGCAGATGAACATGACCAAACATATTCTGATTCATCTTGTGAAGACTTGGTGAGTGATCAAAATCAGCCAACTTGATCAAACTGGAACCTTCCACCTACTGCTCCCAAGAAATCACTTTGGGAGAATGAGATTATTTCATCACAGGCTTACAAAGTTCTCACAGAGCAAATCCAATCGCTTGAGAAATAAGGTGCGGTTTATCAAAAATTCACATTGAGCAAGTTGTATAACCAACCCCTTGATCCATCAGTGCCTAGTCTAGCCTACCCAAAGCATTTCTAGATGCTAAAATTGGACAAATTTAGAGGGGATGAGGACGCCCAAGAGCACATTACAAGTTTCATGAACTTGTGCTTTCAACTCCAAAACAATGATGCTTTGATTTTACAAAATTTTGTGATAACACTCTCTGGCTCTACCTTAGAGTGGTACAACCAACTATCTAGACATAGCATATCTAGCTTCGAACAGCTAGCTAATGCATTCCTTGAACACTTCTTTTTTAGTGTTAAGAAGAAGGTAAACCTTTCTGACTTGTCAAATCTAACAATACGATGACGAGCCAGTAATGGATTACAAAAATAGATGGTGCAAGATCATGTCAAAATTGCCATTCATCATCCCTGTTTCTGAATTAACATGGATGTTTACCAAGAGTTGCTCTAAGCACATATCGTTGCTATTACAATTACAACAATACCAAACATTCGAAGAGGCTTTGGTTCAAGCCAAAGTGATAGAGAACATTAAAGTCTAAGAGGGAGATATTAAAGTCTGCAAGAAAGAATGGAATAAAAACACCCATAATGATCCTCATCAGGTAAAAGTAGCGCCTATGAATTAGGTTATTCTAAATGTTCCTATAGAAACCAAATCCTAGCCATTTGCATTCCATCGTAACCTTCCCGCCATTTCCACCACCAAAGCATAGCCAATTTGCCCACTATCCCTATTTTATCACCATTTTTGATCATTATTCACATTTATTTTTATATATTTATTTTATATTTTATTTTATATTATATTTAATAAATATGTATTTATTTAAGTGAATTAATCCTAGCCATCCAATTTCATTTAATTTCGACCACCCATTTACATCAATCCGTGCCACACCCTAGATGTATTATCTACCCTTAGATGTGCTTTAATATCAGCCACACGATGTCGTTGAAACCCTAGCATGCCCTAGGTTAGATTATAAATAGAAGCCATTTTGATGGATCAAACCCTGATTCTAAGTCCCTGAGTTCTCAGAGTGCTTGAGTTTTCGAATCCTTTGATTTCCTGATTACCCTAAGTTTGTGAGCTCCCTGAGTTCTTAAAACCCTTAAGTGCCCTAGGCCACCTTGCATGACTTTTGCTACCATTCTTGCTCGCTCGTCAGATCTACTTCTATAGAATCATTTCCCTCATCCCCAGGCACCCACGGGTGTTTCTTACAGCAGCCAGACACCCATGGGCATTTTACGCTATCATCCCTAAAGACCCCCTAGCCTCCGGGCGACGCTAGGGCATCGCCACACCAGTCATCTACATCAAAAATTTCACATCATAGCATAGTAAGTAAAATATATCAACCTTATATTTATTTATTTTATGCATTTGTTTCGGTTTATGTTCACTATATTTGCAGTATCTAGTTAGTTTTTTTATTATTGCATATAGAGGACCTCACGCTGTGGAGCCCTCGCATATACTACTAACTATTTTTTGTGTCATTGTGTGTAGATTTGGAGCATTACATCAGAATCTGGAGTGGCCTAGCCTTGGATACCAAAAAGCCCACTCAACCTTGTTGGTATCAAGACGCGCTTGAAGACACCATGACCTTGCTTCTTAGGGTTTCAAAGAACCCTAAATTGTTGTAATATTGTGTTAAAAGGATTCAAGGATCCAAGCTTGTAATAATGGAGTTTCTAGTCCCCCCGTCAATAAAGAATCTATTATATTGTTCAAACTTGTGTTACCTTGCATTTTATTTTGTTGAAAGCATTGTCTATGTGTTGCATTTTACATCTTTCAAATGGCGATCACGGTAGGACCCCCTAAGGGTTTCTATTTTTAATTTGTTTTACTAATTTGCTTTCTATTTTCTATCATCTTACAGGTTTTTTAGAAGTGCGAATTTTGTAGATTTTTGCTGGATATAGGGTTTTTGAAGTCTGTAGAAGCTTGCAGAAGGTGCACAAAGTGCCCAAAAATATTCGAAGGTAATCCAAAAATACCTAAAGGTATTCAAAGCCATCCGGAAGTGCCCACAGAAATCTCAACAGCGTTCAGAAGCACCCATAGGCATTTACAGAGAGTTAGGAGCAAAAACGTAGGCTTTCCAGTAAGTCGACTGCTTAAAACCCTATTTTTCTTACGTATTTTGGGTATCTTCTGTATTTTTTATATTTTAAACAATAAAAAGAATCATCATTAAGAAATCTGGGAATGAACACATATTAGTTTGCATTTTTAGATCTGCATTCATTTACACATTTAGATTAGGGTTTTTATTTTTTGGGTGTAAACTACTGGATTTTGCCTGCATTTGAACTGAAACTTGCATAATATAATGTTGCATATTATGGTTAAATATATTTTCTTTTGTATATCTAAGTTGGAACAATAATAGATTGCCAAAAGTATCCCTACCAGTTGGGTGATTTCAGGCAGAGGGGTGGACAAACCCTCCGATTGTTATTTAGACAGGGGGTCTTAAGCGGTGTCCTTCACACCCTTTGGAGAACTTGGTAGTCTTTTGTTGGCTTCTGATTTAGGTTTATGAAATTAATTGTTTCTAACATTGTTTGTACACTATAGAAAACATAAACCTTAAAAAGAATTCACACACATCACGATTAATGTAAAACAGTAGTGGTTGAATTTCATCACCAACCATTGTTTGAGATTTGGTGATGGTGGCATTCATCTCAATCCACCAATCTCTGCCCTTACACATCCTAGAAATAATCTCGAGCAAACTTGTTGGATTTCATCACCAACAAGAATCTTGTTGCCCTACCTTAGCCATAGTTTTTCACCTTTGTTTCATTAAGAAAGATTAGAAAATAAAAACACACAAAACTGGCACATAAAATGAACACACATTAAAAGGAGATAATTAATGAACGAGGTAAGCCACATTGGTTGAGCCTTAGCATTGTTTGTTTATTTCCTTAAGCATTCCAGTTTTTGTGTTACATTTGGTATTTTAATTTACATATTGATTTACTTTGCTTATGGTATTAACTAGAAATCAAAAGAAAGCAATAAGTCAAGAAAAATTAATGGAACCTTCATCCACCTTCCCCACCACTTTAGTGGTAGATACCCTGAATGTGACACACACATATTTATCTGCAGGTCCATCACATTCTTTACCTTCCATAGCCTTCCACATGACCATACCCGAAGAGGAGTCAAACTCCCCTACCATCAACCACCACATCACCCATATATACATGGCAAAAGTAGAAGCATTCATGAAGTCTTCTAATTATGTCTTAGATTCCATCCCCAACTCGCCTAGATATAATTTTGCTTTACAAAAAGAGCCTCTCTATTCCCAAACCCCATCCACCTTTACCCAGGTGTATACTAACCCTATTTTTGAGGCATTAGTTGCACCTTCATACCATACATCCATCCCTCAACCTTTAGGTTCTTCTAGCACCTCATATACCTCCACCTACACCAACCCCTTGTATGAAGCACAAGTCAATGTTGTTTTACAAGTCCCAACATCACAAGTTGCCATACCTAGTGTAACTTGTATCCTAGCCACATCTTCCATACAATCTACCTCCATACCCCTAGCCTCTTATAGAGATATTAGTGAAGCATGGGAACACCTAAAAAAATTGCTTAGACAATATCAAAACGCTCAACAAGTACAGGTTAACCTATGCCTTAACATCATTCTACTCAGAGTGCCCTTGTCAACCAAGGTCCATCATGGGCACCCTAGTCTTTGGTGGTCTCTATCCCGGTTCCCTCATCAATCCATACCATTACCCATACTATTCCCATTGGCTAGCCTAGACATAACCTTCATCCATCAACATCATTCTATAATTTTCCATCCTTTCATCATAAATTCCCATTCATCATATTCCATCCAATTCGCCTAACCATCAATACCAATATCCTCATCATTTGGTCACTCCACAACATTTTTCCACGCCACCACAAACCCATCAGGTAATTCAGGGTTTCTAAATTCCTGAGGAAGACCCTAGAATTAAGGCCATGCATAAACAAATAGATCAATTGATGCAATTCACTCTTGGCTTTTCAAATCATAAACCAACTTTACGCCAATTGATCAAACAACCAATTCATACTTTAGTACCAACCCCGCCATATCCGACAAAATTTACGGTATCCAAGTTTAAAAAATTTAAGGGAACTGAGGATCCCAAAGAACATGTGAGCACCTTTGTTCATGCATGCTTCAGAATTCAAGACGATAATGCTCTCATGCTTCGAATTCTTTCTCAAACATTAGGAGGGGATGCCATAGAATGGTATAATCAATTTCTAAGCCATAGTATCTATACTTTTGACCAATTGATTGAGCAATTATTTGAATGCTTTATCCTAAATATTGAAAAGAAGATCTCATTATCTGATGTCTATGCCTTAAGACAACAAGATGATGAATCTATTTATGATTTTAGAAACCGTTGGAGGGTTATCATCATAAAATTGCCATTCACCCTACCAATGGATGAGCTAATTAAGCTATTCATCAAGAGTTGCTTAAAACCCATCTCTTGGATGCTCCAACTAAGAACTTATCAATCCTTTGAAGAAGCTTTAGCTCAGGCTAGTGTCATTGAGGATATCAAAATCCAAGAAGGCATCATTAAGCCCAAGAAGAAAGAATGGCAAAACAAGGGCCAATACAAAAGTAAATATTTAGGCCAACAAAAATCAACACAGGCTACCCTAGCCACCTAATCCAATCAAGTCAATCAAGTGGTCATGAGCTAGTCGATAATGGATCAACAACAACAACCTGTGCAACAAGTACCACAACAAATTTCCTATCATGCAATCCCCTCAAAAACACAAGTTCCCACAGTTCAAAATATAGTGCCACCTGTGGAAAACTAGCCCTGATGATGGTTTTTCGATAGAATCATCAATATACCCCACTATATGAGTCATATGCATCTCTATTTAAAAGGTTGTATGAGACAAAAAAACTTACTTTACCCAACATTAGATTGGATGATCCCACCAAGCATGGTAAAAATAATCAAGAATACTTAGTTTTCCCTTATCATAGGCAAAATGGGCATGACATCAATAATTACCATATGTTTAAAAATGTAGTCCAAGAACTCATTGACTTGTGGGTAATTAAAGTTAATAGCCCCCTTGCTCAACAAAACCAAGACCTTGGTATATTTAGATACCACTTCCTCATCACAAGAAGGTGCAACCAAACATAGAGGAAGCAAACATTAAAACTCCCCCTAATCAAGTCAACCATATTCAACAATACCAAGGGTTTGCAGGGGCCATTCATGTGGTCACTAGAGGTCAACATAATAACCAACAAATCCAACCACCTCAAGCAAGTGTCTCACAACCTTCTCAATCGCCACCCATCCAAGTGTCCCCTAATCCATCATCACCCATTCATATACCTAGTAAATCAAATCCATCAAATCCACCCATCAATTGTCCACCCCGACCAGTCATCTCATTGAGTAGCCGATTGACTACAAGTTTGAAAATGGCATCCACCAAATTATCAATATATGAGCTAATCCAAAAATATCCCCCACATCGGGAGGCATTAATGGAAATTCTAAAATCCATCGAATTGCAATCACAAGATCCTAATACCTTCAATAAATTTGTGGGGAGAATTCAAACATGCATGGAGCCTTCCATAACATTTTATGACTTTGAGATTAAGCCAATCTCATTAGGATCAGTAGACCCTCCATTGCATATCATGGATCTAATTGATAAGAAACCTTTCAAGAGAGTCCTCATTGATATCGGTTCCTCTATCAACATTATCACCACATCTGCTCTCCATAATTTGAACCTTCCTCCATATCACATCACCAAATCATATTTCACCCTCAAAGTATTCAATGATGCTTTGTGTTCCATAGTTGGTACTATTGTTTTGCCCATCAAATTAGGGGATAAAATATTGCACACAATGTTCCACATCTTGGAAGGATCCATGGCATACAATGTACTCCTTGGAAGACCTTGGATGAGGAAAATGAGATGTGTCCCCTCCATTTTACATCAATGCTTGAAATATGTCCATGAGGGATAGGTACATTGCATACCAGCGGATGTCGAGCCGTTTAAGTATTGCAATATCATCTCAAATCCTTATGAGTCCATGCTCCCTTCCACTCATCTTTTCCTATCGCCATCATCCAATCCATCCACCACTCCACCAACCTCTTCATCAAAGGATCCCATTCTTGAAGAGTTCCCAATCACAAAACCTCAACCAACCACCATACCCTCATCATTGTCATCAATGACTACATGCACTTGTGGTCATGGTCCAATACCCTCATCATTGTCATCAATGACTACATGCACTTGTGGTCATGGTCCAATACCCTCATCATTGTCATCAATGACTACATGCACATGTGGTCATGGTCCATCCACATCATCAACATCATTGTCATCCACATCATCATCAGTAATTCTGCATCCTTCCCAATCCAATCCATCTCCTTCACCTAATGTCTCACAAGTCAAATTGAAGGATTGTGAGATACCTTCATTTCCACCCTTTCTCGATCCATCATATGATAATGATCCTTCCATATCATCCCAAGTCGAAGTCCATCTCACCAATCCTAGTATTGGTGAATATATGGTTGATGACATCACCATAACACCCCTCACCATCCCTAGTGCTAAGAATTTTGGTCCCCCACGTGACCAAAATTTAGCAATAGGAGCAGTTTACAATATGGGTTTAGCTTCAAATAACATTAATTTTATATATGAGGTCAATTAATATTCATCAAGCCCAACACCCATAGAAGATCCCAAATAACCAAAACTTGCCAATATTTCAAACATGTCAGGTTTTCCATCTCGATATTTCTACATTGTCAATTGGTAAGGCCATGGCCTAGGATTTCATGAACAGGGCATGCATCAACCTATCAATGTTCCATATCAAGAGGTGCACGACCATTCAGGTCTAGGTTTCCACCCACTTCCTATCATATCTTCTTTTGAACAAGCCTTCCAAAGGCTTAACCTCAATTCAGGATAAGAAACCCTCCATCTCGATAATTTTTATGAGGAAATCTATGAAGAATTTGAACTTATGTTGATTATTTAGGATGAATCTAAAGTAGAATCGGAGCCCATCATTCCCCATACCAAACAAGATGAGTTTTTTTACAACATGTTCTCCATCCATGAACCCATTTTTTGCTTGCTTCTTCCACAAGAACGAGTCACCCCTACCGGTGAACCACCACCTCCATTCCATTAAGCCATTCCATAAGCCAACTTGTAACATATGTACATAATTAAAAAAAGTAGTTATCACCACTACACAAAAAAAAAATCAATCAAAAAAATCAAAAACATGTTTTTTTTGCATTACATATGTAAATATACCATTTAATAAAATATGTTTTGTGTTTCTTGCTGCTATTCAGGTTAACCAAGCTTCTAGAACCTATTCTTAGGTTCCATCCATCCCATACCATCTTGTCCACCTTTCCCAAAGTCAACATGAATCCTGTTTATTTATTCATCTTGCTTCGTGTTGAGAAGCAACACACCCCCACTGAAAAAATGAATTTCCATCCTTTGAAAATATTTAGCTTTCATTTTACAGTAGGGACCCTCTTGATGTTTTCCAGGTTTTTATTCCAAATTTTGCTTGCATCCTTTGTCAAAATTCGCCTTCATCAAAGCATCCAAGTAGGCTTGCATACGACATTGATCTCAATTTAAAACTTCTGAAAGTTTGCATGTTAAAAATATTAATTCATATTAATGCATTTTTCTCTTAGTCCCTGATGAATTTTAATGTTCCGTTTGCAGATTCGGACACCCTTTTGCCTTATTTAGATACTTGCAAAGTTTTATCAAATTCTAGGCACTTTGAGTTTTCGTCATTTTTTGCACCAAAAGAAGCAAGAGAAAGCAAGTCAAGATGGGTGTCGCGAAATCGCGACGTGTAGGCAAGAAGAAGGCCGAAGGCACAAGGGTGTCATGAAATCGTGACGTTGTGATTTCGTGACATCACAAAATTGTGACACGACAACAAAGGGAGCCCAGGGCGGAGAAGGTGTCGTGAAATCGAGACGTCGCGATTTTGCGACGTCGCGATTTTGCGACGTCGCGATTTTGCGACGTCGCGATTTTGCGACGTCGTGATTTCGCGACATCGCGAAATTGCGACACGACAAACAGAAATGCGCCAAAGCCAAGGGAGTGTCACAAAATCATGACATGGCAAACAAAAATGTTCCAAAGCTGAGGGAGTGTCATGAAATCACGACAGCCAAGAAAAGGAGCCAAGGAAGCCTTGGGTGTCGCGAAATCGCGACGTCGCAAAATCACGACATGCCAAAGAAGCAAAGGGAAGCAAACGCATGGGTGTCGCAAAATCGTGATGTCACGATTTTGCGACATCGCAAAATCATGACACGCTACAGGAAAAAGAAGCGAAGCTAAAGCAGGGTTGCTGTCGCGATTTTGCGACATGTCGCGAAATCGCGACATGTCGCGTTTTCGCGACAACGACGAAGAAAAGACGTCGAAGGCAGAAATAGGTCGCGATTTCATGACATGTCATGAAATTGCGACATGTCACGGTTTCGTGGCCAAGAAGGAAAACAAGAGCGCCAAGTGCAAAAGACGTCGCGATTTCGTGAACTATCGAGGCGCTGGGGACGTCGCGATTTCGTGACATGTCATGAAATCGCAACATGTCACGATTTCGCGGCCAAGAAGGAAAACAAGAGCGCCAAGTGCAAAAGACATCATGATTTCATGACATGTTGCAAAATCGTGACATGTCACGTTTTTGCGACAGGCGAAACGGAGAACTGTCGAGGCGCTAGGGACGTCGCGATTTTGTGACATGTCACGAAATCATGACATGTCACGGTTTCGTGCCAGAAGAGACAAAGAGGCCAAAATAGAAGACAACTGGATTAAACATCATGTTGTCATGACACGTGTCAAAAATAAAGCCGACATGTAATAAACATTAAGGTTTTTATTTAATAATATTAAAGTACTAATCCGTGTTTTGTCTTTTTGCAGAAAGCGATACAATTGCATGATGGCGAAAGTAATGACGAGAAAGACAAAGTTAAGCGCAGATTAATTGAGGACCATCACATTAAAATTTGAGATGCCGAGAATTGCTGTTTCATCCAGATTTTACGGATCTGGCCGCAAAGAGACTTTACGGTGACTAAGTAGTTGCCCATTTAATAGAATATGTCGGCAATTGACCAAAAAATGAAAATATCTACACACGGTTACCGGAATTTGCCGATGGACGCATTTAATAAAAATTTATGGCAGAAGTAATGGCGTGCAGATATTTTCAACTCAGAGATGGCTCTGCGAAGATGAAATGTCAGAGAAGTGGTGACTCATCCAAATTTCCCAGGGGAATTAATGAAGACATTTACACACAGTTACAGGTGGATGCAAATAAAATCGAATTTTGCCTTCTCCATTTATGGCAAGTAACTACAATGAGATTTGTAGAATGGTTAAGCTTTATCAAAACTCTATTTTAAAAGGCCTTATATTGTAAAAATCGGGTAGTAGAGTTTGAGGTGATAAGATTTACGGTTTGAGAAGAAGATATTTCTGAAAAGATCAGGGTCTGTCCTGAGTCTATAAATACTTCTTATGAATGTAATTTTCGAAGGCGGAAACTTAGAAATACAAGCTATTGGAGCAATTTCCTACAAAGTTTGAAAGCTTTGTTCTGGACTTAGAGTTGGTGTGATTTTTCTTTTTCTGTGATAGCATGGCCAGGAGCCTAATCTGCTTTGCATTGTGATAAGTTCATCTTCTTTTTTTTTCGTTTCATTAAGGCTTATTTAATTTATGGTGTAGATCTGTGTTACTAGGATTGGATATGCTGTTAGGCTTCATTTTATTTATTGTATGTTAGGGAAAATTACAGATTTAAGGTTTAGGCCTGTTCTAATTGCTCTGTCCTCACTGTGCGAGCTAGGCTACTGGTGAGAGATACCAATTTTAACCGACTTCCCTTCTGTTTATAATTTTCTGTTAGATCTGTTTCATCTTTGTCTTATGCTCTTAGTTGAAAGTGATCTTAGAAAGCTAGACACTTTCTTCTTTGATTTGTTCTATTGTGAAGCTAACCGGTATAACTAAAATTGGCAGTTTTGGTTTTGCAGGTAAGTTAGATAAATTTTTCTTTCTGCCCTACCCTACCCTCTTTGTTCTATCGTGAAATGATCCATTTTTATCTTTCTTTAAATTTGTCTTTTATTTAAATCTGCTGACCCATAAAGAGCTAGATCAAAGAACTAATTTTAAATCTGATTATCCACAAAGATAGCCAACTCCAAAAACATTACTGAATTGAGTCCCGAGCCCGTTGTAAGGTAACAGATAGTCCACTTGAAACTATTCCAGAAGCGAAAAAGAGTGAATAGACATTCGACCCAACTCTGTAACTCACACCTTGGATATCCAGCAAGATCCTAAAGTGAGTGGGATTTATCCCATATAAGTGTTATCGATATTTTATGCTCATCCTTCATAGGGTGTGTATAAAAGTCGAACCAACACTTCGCAATCCATACAATCCGGCTAAACCAATTACAATTGACATAAGCCTTATTGATATGGATAAGATTTCCTCACCTCCAACCTTTACCAAATTTATCTTATTCGAGGAATTGCTAAGGGCTTCCACCAACTACATTCCTCTCTCCCCTCCGCCTTCACCTTCACCTTCACCTTCACCTTCGGATACCATGGTTTTCCAGGAATATATAGATGAGGGTAAGCCACAAGAGTTTGATGATATCTTAGATGATATTCATTTGATCCCTACACCCCATCAGCTTGAGGAGGTTTTCCACATATCTATTGAATATACTATCGACATGGATATTAGTTCAAACAAAGTCAATCCCCAAATTTTCAAGCTTGGTAAAAGCTTATCACCCGATGAACAAGAGTAATTTATTGCTCTCCTCAAGAGAAAAAATGATATATTTGCATGGTCATACAAGGACATGCTCGGTCTTGACCCTAGTTTGGTATTCTATAATCTCACCTTACAACCTGATGCTAAGTCGATCAAAAAAAATCTTAGGAGAATGCATCCTACTATGGCCCTCTTGGTAAAAACAGAGCTTCAAAAACTCCTAGATGTGAACTTCATAGTTCCTATCAATTATCCTGAGTGGCTCTCAAACATGGTACCTGTTCGTAAGCCTAATGGGCGATACACATATGTACTAACTTTTGAGATCTTAACAAAGCGTTTCCTAAGGATGACTTCCCTCTCCCAAACATCGATACTGTTGTCGATACCTATGCTTGCCATGAAATTCTTTCACTTATGGATGGTTTTTCAAGATACAACCTATAGATACCCAAAAGTTGCACATTGCTATACCTACATACTTGTAGATCCTTTTGGACACTTGTAGGTTTACATAGGCCGTCCTAGGTATCCCTAGGCTATCATAGACCAGCGTAGACTATTGTAGATCCTCCTAGACATGCGTAGATTACTGTAGTCATGTGTAGTCATACGTAGACGATCGTAGTCATGCGTAGATCACCATAGATTATCATAGTGTCATGTAGAATCCCATATACTACCTCACCGAATTTCAGGTCCTAAACCCTCATAAGCCTTCAAAATCACATCCTGTGCACTAGGACATCCTTGAACAACCTATTTGCACTCGATTGAGGCCCCCACGGGGTATTAGTTGACCAAAACAATTAACAAGTCAATACCTAAGATCTAATTTAATGTTGACTTCACTTAAGTCACCTTTTTAGGGAAAATTTTATTAAAATAACCCTTAATATTGATTAACACTAATTACATCCTGCCACATGTGTGAAATTAGGGTTTGTTAGAATATTTATTTAATCATGTCCTAAATTGACTTAAGCACCTCCTAATCAGGATTAGACATAATCCATCCTCACACATGTGTGAGGATGAGATATTTCTCATAAGGAATGTGATGTTGCCACATTGCATTTCTTAACCTGACCCTAGTCAGAATCAAACCTAGGTTTAGTCTATCTAACCCCCCCTACACCTTGCTTTTGCCTATAAATAGTGGGTCCTAAACCCCTAATTGATATCTCTTATAAATTCAATAAAGCACAACTACTCTGCTGAAATAGAAAGTGAACATTGAACAGTCAGTTATCGATGCACACAGTCAGATTTCAATTGTACATAGAGGCACCCCAACTGCCTAGGAGTCAACCCACATGAAGGATTTTGCAGAAGAGGCCTCACAGATCAGATCACCCATTGCCCTATGAATTTGGCCTTAGTTTACCCCTTGGGTGGTGAATTGGGTCTACAAGCCCCAAATCACTCCATATTTGAGAGGTAAGCTTCGTTTCATCATATTATTACCTTCTGCACAATTTATTTCATGTTTTTCTATGTTTTTATGGTCATTTTTTCTTCATAAACATGGGGCATAACTAAGGCAATCCCCCCATCGTACTAACACAATTTTGTAGGTTCTTCATAGGTTGTTGAGAAAATATGAAGAGGGAAAGCAGCATCAAACCAACAACAACTCGACGGTGGCCCACATAAAAAGAAGCTCACCTACACTGAGGGATGATTGAAGAAGACATCAAATTGATTGTAACATTGTTAGGGAAAGAAATTGATAAAGGGCATCATGTCCCTCTTGTAACATGTATCTTTTAATATCAATGGAATCATAGTCTCTTTGTTTAATGCATCATTGTGTTTTGTGTTAAATTATCAAATGTTGTTTTCTACCCATTTCATTCTGGCATGCCTAGTGGGACCCCCACAACGGACATTGCTAGGTTAACTATTGCAAGTGAATCTAATTTTACTCTCTGTTTTCTATGTTTTTAGGTACTGTATCTATTTTTCATAGAGATCTCCAAAGCCCTAGGAACCACCCTAGGCCATCAAATTTTAGATTTGGAGCTTCTAAACTGGATTCGCCCCCTGCCCTGCGAACCAGTCACCAATTCGCCCTCGAGTGGTGATTTGCATATAAGAGCCCCAAAACCTCACAATATTGGTTTCTCAAGCCTCCTTGCAACCTCTAGAGGCCTTCTGAACTGTCAGATATCATATATGAGCCTTTAAAACCCAATTCACCCTCAAGTGGTGATTTGAGCATAGAAGCCTCAAAAGCCCCCAAATCCATCGGGGTGACTTTCTCAGGGGCTAAGAAAACCCCCCATAGAATCAGAATGCAGGTATACCTCATTTTACACCTATGTTATGTAATATTTTGAAATCCCAAAGCATGCACTAGTCGAATAACAATTTATAGGTGTAGATTTGATTTTATTTCGAGTTCGTAGGATTGTTAAATTTCTCTAAAGTTTCAAGACCTGCAACTTTCTAGCAACTTATTTAAGTTTATTTTACAAATAAATTTACATTTTCCTTTTGTTTGCATGTAGTACAAAGCCTACCTTATTTCCCCCTTCATTTATAGCATCTATCGCTAAAAGAAATGCACATTTCAAAAGTTTAAAATTAGGGTTTCCTAATCCCCTACTCCATGTCATTTAATTTTTGAAGCATGTTGTAATCTATAGTTTAAATCAGGGTTTCCTAATCCCCTTTTATTTCACACACTTGGATTGCATGTTTTAAAGTAGATTAATTTGTTTTATAAAGGTATTTAGGACTAGACCATTTCTTTGCAAAGAATACAAGTTATCTAATCATTGGATTTCAAAAAGGAATTAGGATTAGTTTTCTTTTGAAAAGGCAACTAGATATTTTCTTACCTTGCATACACCGTTAGAAAAAAAGAAACCCACACACACTCATGTGGTATTTAAAAAAGTGGTGAGATTGGATTTCATCCCCAATCCATCGCTCGAGACTAGTGTGGATCGAGTTGCACTCTCCATAAGCTCACCCCCCTAGACACCTAGTAGCCCCATAGGAGTGGTTTTATGGATTTCATCATCAAAAAATCCCTCACTTTTGTGATTGGGCCCTAGATTTCATCACCAGTAGTTACCTTCAGAGTGGGATAGGATTAGTGCCTTCATCCACAAGGCTCATATAATTTGTGGAATTGGTAATTGTTGTTCTTGACTAAGCCCACCTGAGGGTGAAGCGAAAGCATGGGTATGCTGATATCAGTCTCAGAAAGTGCCACCTCTTCTCATGAGAGGATATTGTGAACTCGCTTCAGCATAGTGAGTTCCACTCCTTTAGGATATCATTTTAATGTGCCTTCCATACAGGTCACCATTTGGACATTACGGTACCATTCTATCTTGTGCATATTTGGGTGTTGTAGGAGGTTTGATATTGACGATATTTTCGATTTGTTATAGTATTCACTTCATTACCTATGATTATACATAGGGAGTATCAACATTACAATACACAAAACAAACATAACACTTTTATTTTCTTAGCATTTAGAATTGATTCTGGTCTACCGTTGTTTGCATGATCATAAACCAGTATTAATACATTGCATTATATATATTTTTGATACACATAGCATGTTGCTTACTTTACAATTACATTAGACACAATTGAGTCTACATCACATAGAGTTTATTCCTAAAAAACCCCTTTTACACATGCCACTATGCCTGTGGTTACCCGTAGTAGAGCACGTGAGCAAGCACAATCTATGGAGGAATGGCCTTCTCCATCTTCTAGTCAATCCACTCTTACTCCTTTGATCATGAAGGAGAAGATCATAGACACATTTGATTCATGAATAAAATTTGATGTACAATTCACACACATGATGCCTCATGATGAGACATCAACCTTGAGTGAAATTCTCGCTACTTCGCTTGTAGAGGATTACCCGATCCTTTCAACCCCATCCTCACCTAATCCACCAACCATGTTCTACAACCATATGATATAAAAAGCACCAGGACAACCTCCTCCATCCTTCACCATAAATGAGGAGGTCATGCCTACTTCACCCACCTTTGCACATCCCTTCTTCCAAAATCTATCTCAATCCCTATTTGAGAATGATTCCTCCATCCTAAAATGTACCCATCCTAAGGTCGCATCATTCGCCCCTATCGTAGGAATGGTGTTTGACCCATCCTACTCCATTGCAAAAATCTAGAAACCATACTTCTAAATTGTACAACAAATCCCTATCCAGCAAGAACTGCAAGCATTCCCTAAAACCTCACACCTATACTCTTCACAAGAGTACCAAACATCCTCTTCCCAAGAGCCATTCTTCACCATATCTGAGGGCACTTCCCAGTAGCCCATTTAGACACAATATGCACAAACCTAAGCATGGGTGTACACATATACTTTCCCCTTAACCCAAGCTCCTACTTCAATAGCCTAACCCACTTTTTCAGCAGCTTTTCCACCAATCTCCCAAGTATCCGGAGTGTACGACACCTAAAATTTAGAGCCAAATTTGCCTACGATGACCTTTAGGATACCACCACCTACTCTATTTTAGGCTCCCACTACCAATATCCATCCTACCTATGGACCAACACTGGTAGCTTATCCACCCACTCAACCAAACTATTCCACACAGTTTAGCTTCCCTACTTCCTACCCTCCAAGGTAGAGACAAATTCCATATTTTGATACCTCGTGTTGAACACCCCTAGAACCAGTAGTACTGACACCTACACTACCACCAACTGCACCTACCTTCTTTACGCCTCATCCAGTTTGGTCATCGCCACCCATGGCTCAACCAGTACAATAGGCTCCAAACCAACAAGTACCTGTGCGGCAACCATATGCCTCACAGTTGTAGTATTTGTTAAGGTTTATCCCTTAACACATACTTACATCTTACTTAACTATTAATTACCTATATTTAATTGTAACACATGAATGGATGTGTCCTTTCATAAAGACCATCCATTGAGTAGCATAAATAGGACATCCATGTTTATCACACAAAGCATCATCAAACATTTTAATATATTCATTCATTGAATTGGTTTCCATCTCAATACACATTGATTCTTCTTTAAAAGCGATTCTCCATTTATCATCTGCAATCCATTTCATTTTACACCCATTAGTATTCCTCCATTTGGATCAAAGCCATTACAAATCCATCTCTTTTTTTTCCCCACAAAAAACTTTTGCCCACTTGTTTCATTTCCATCTACATCACATTCGAGATTCACTGCCAACAAACGTCTTTATAAACAACACCTGTAAAAATCTGCTATCGACGTCTAAAAAGGTACAAAAGACTCATCGATAGAAGAAAATATATTATTAAAATCATAGCAAATCCAAAGCAAGGTAGAGATTTTGTTTCTATTCTCCTAAAGAAATCGTTAGACAATGCGCTCAGTTCAAATTAAATGTTGAGACAGTGCACTATTCCACCGGATCAAGCAAAACAATGTGAGAGAAACGTAAGGATACGTCTACTAGATTGACAAGTGCTCACTGCCTATATTATCATCTGCGTTGAGATTTCTTGGTCAACCATCTAAGATCGAATCTAACATTCCCTTCTCACCATCCAAATTCAAATTGAAATGGAACGTTACTTGCATAAGCACCTTTGTACCACCTGTTGCGACTGTAAGGAACGTCGTCGTGAAGTATTAAAAGTTAAATTATAACCTAAGGTATTAAAATATTCTGGCTGCCATTAAAATTTTTGGTCATCGAGGGAGCAAAGAAAATATAAAATGTAAGGGATTTAATCCTACATTTGATAAGCAAATGATTCGAAGTCATTTAAAAGAAACACTTCTCGTATTTAATTGCGTGACTTAGGTCACACTAGAGACTTTCAATCCTCCCCACATGTATGCACCAGCTGTCACCTTGTCGTTAGTTTGAATCTACTCACAACATAGTTTGACCATCCATTGCCACCTGACCTTATCGCTATCGCTCCCTCCCTGTGTTTGCCCTTGCACTGCTCTTTCCCCACCTCGCAGCTTGAGCCACCCGTGACCAATCACGTTGTTGTCTGCTCCTTTCTATCGTATTACCATACTCTTGCTGAGCTTTGCCGTGCCATGCTGAAGCCCTATCGTAATTTTGACTGTCACTATAAATAAATAACAGAGATAATTGTGATAGCAATAGGGCAATAAGCCCTATAAAGTTAAAAATAAATTTTTGGGGACATTAAACAATTTTTTTTTTTTGGCATAAAAAGGTGCTAGCAACAAATTTTTCTACCAAACCAAAAAATTGCAAGAAAGGTTCATAATTTTTACCTACCTTGAGGTAAAATTGTTGCTAAAAAGAATTATTAGCCACTCACCTAAAACACTCATAGTAAAATAACCGACGGAAGGTGCTCCCAAGATCAAGCAAAGGACATAAAGGACTTAAAAGAGCAAGTGCAAGAAATAACCGCATGGAAGGACACAATTGACGAAAAATTTGCAGCGAAAATGATAGAGCTAACGGAAAATATGGAAATCACCAAAATAGAAATGTCCAACAAAATGGACCACTCTATAGACATCATGCAGCATAATTTAGCACTAATGCAAAATAATCAGCAAAATCCAAGACCATTTCAACAACCATTACTAGGAGGACCTCTGACATCAATTTTACCACGAACAACAAAATTAGATTTTCCAAAATTTGATGGTGGTGACCCTACAAATTGGATATATAGGGCAAAACAATACTTTTCCCTATACCAAATTCTGGAAGGCCAGAAGGTACGCATAGCATCGTTTCACCTGGAACAAATTGCAACACAATGGTACCAATGGTATGAAAAGACAAACGGTACACCCACTTGGATCGATTTTACAAAGAACTTAATGCTCAGATTCGGCCCAACCAAATTTGAAGACTTCACTGGGGCCCTTACCAAACTTCGGCAAACATCAACAGTGAGAGAATACCAAACTCAATTTGAAAAATTGGCAAATCTCACATCAGGACTCGATGCGGTATTATTTCAAAGTTGTTTCATTAGTGGCTTAAAAGAGGAGATTAGATTGGAAGTACAAATACTCAATCCTAGCGATTTGATGCATGCAGTGGCATTAGCACAAATGATAGAAGAAAATATTAATAACCAATGCAAATGGGGAAGAATCCCAACAGGGAAACCACAAAACCCATATAATGGCCAGAAAATCAATAAAGTCATGCCAATTAAAAGAATTAGTCCTAAAGAAATGAAGGAAAGAAGAGCAAAAGGACTATGTTACCACTGTGACGAAAAATTTACCATAAATCACAAGTGTGTCACACCCAAACTATATATAATGGATACCATGATGGAAGAAACCCAAAAAGAAGATAATGACAATTTAGAAGTAGAGGTGGTAACGGAACCTCTAGAAGAAATTAACGAAGACACCTCAGAAGTCTCCCTCAATGCACTGGCAGGATTTCCTACTCCTCAAACAATGAAGGTCAAAGGTTACTTTAAGAAACAAAATCTCATTGTACTTCTAGATTCAGGAAGCACTCATAACTTCATAGACCCGAAAGTGGCCAAACAAGCGGATTGTTTTATACACCCATGTAATAATTTTGAAGTTATGATTGGGAATGGTGGCAAAATCGCGTGTAAAGGAAAATGCAAGAATGTCAAATTAACTATGGGAGACTATAACATGAAGGGAGACATGTATGTGCTGCCCCTAGGAGGTTGTGATATCGTGTTGGGAGTACAATGGTTAAGAACATTAGGCGTAATTCAATGGGAATTTGACGAATTATGGATGAAATTTATAGAAAAGAACAAAACCTATACTATTAAAGGATTAAAATTAGGTCCATCACAAATTATAAGTTCCCACAGGATGGAGAAACTTATACGTAAAGGAAGCAAAGGAATGGTAGCCCAATTATTTTCCATTCAATCCACTCACAAAGAACAAGAAGCACCAGAGTTACAAGAGATTTTGGAACACCATAACAAAGTTTTCAATGAACCAAAAGGACTACCTCCACAATGGGATCATGATCATACTATTCAACTAATACCAAGACATCAACCTCCTAACATTAGGCCCTATCGATACCCATATCTCCAAAATACTGAAATAGAAAAGCTAGTACAAGAGCTTTTGAAGGCAGGGGTTATTAGACCTAGCGTAAGCCCTTACTCCTCCCCAGTCATATTAGTAAGAAAAAAGGATGGCTCATGGTGATTATGTGTTGATTTTTGAGCACTAAATAAAATAACTATCAAGGATAAATTCCCTATTCCAGTCATAGACGAACTATTGGATGAATTACATGGAGCCACCTATTTTTCAAAATTAGACTTACGATCGGGGTACCACCAAATTCGGGTCAATGAAAAGGACATTCCATAGATAGCTTTTCGTACTCACGAAGGGCACTATGAATTCTTGGTAATTCCATTTGGCCTTACCAACGCTCCATCCACTTTTCAAAGTCTAATGAATAAGGTATTTCACCCTTTCCTTTGTAAATTTATCCTAGTTTTCTTTGATGACATTTTGATTTACAGTAAAACATGGGAAGACCATTTAAAACATATTGCCCAAGCATTGAGGATCTTGAAGGACAATCAACTATATGCAAAAAAATCAAAGTGTTCCTTTGGAAAACAAGAAATTGAATACTTAGGACATATTGTCTCTAAGGAAGGAGTTAGGGTAGATCCTCACAAAATTGAGGACGTAAAAAGTTGTCCTATTCCAAAAACACTAAAAGGTCTACGTGGATTCCTTGGGCTAACAGGATATTATCAAAAATTTGTTAAAAATTATGGAAAAATAGCAGCTCCTTTAACCGCACTACTTAAGAAAAATGCCTTCCATTGGTCATCTCAAGCAGAGGAAGCTTTCATCACACTAAAAAATGCAATGTGTACCATGCCTGTGTTAGCGATGCCCAATTTTTCTAAACCATTTATCATTGAAAGTGACGCATCGGGGGTAGGAATTGGAGTCGTACTCATGCAAGATGAAATACCTTTAGCTTTTACAAGCAAGGCATTTTCTCAAAGGAATTTAGCCCATTCTACCTATGAAAAGGAGATGTTGGCCATTGTTCATGCTATTCAACATTGGAGACCCTACCTTATTGGCCAACATTTCATTATCCGCACTGACCATCATAGCCTAAAATACTTTTTGGAGCAATGCACAAATACCCTAGAACAACAAAAGTGGGTTACTAAATTATTTGGCTTCGATTATGAAATTACTTATAAAAAGGGAAAGACAACATGGTGGCTGATGCACTTTCTAGAAAATTTGAAGACATGCCTCAATTACATGCTTTTTCCTCTCAAATTCCAAAATGGGTAGACAAGATAAAGGAGGAATGGATTAGTGACCCTACAACTCACTCAATCATTCAACAACTCCAACAAGACCCTCATAGCAAACCTCCTTACAATTGGAAGGATGGCACCCTAAGGTATAAAGGGAGAATTGTCCTCTCTCCTACTTCCTCTCATCAAGGGACACTCTTCCATGAACTCCACACCTCACCCATAGCTAGACACTCAGGATTTTTGAAAACATACAAAAGGGTCATTGGATAATTTTATTGGGTGGGAATGAAAAACGATATCAAGAAGTTTGTCAAGGAGTGTGAAACATGCCAAAGAAATAAAGGAGAAACCATTGGTGCCCCAGGACTACTCCAACCCCTTCCTATACCAAAAAATACATGGATGGATATTTCTATGGATTTTATTGAAGGACTACCCAAATCATTAGGAAAAACAACCATTTTTGTGGTCGTAGATCGTTTATCCAAATATGCCCATTTTTGCTCTTTAGCTCACCCATACACGACAAGTACCATAGCACACATATTTATGGATAACATTTTTAAATTACATGGTATGCCATCAACAATTGTTAGTGACCGTGACCCTACCTTCACTAGCAATTTTTGGAAAGAATTATTTAAATTACAAGGCACTAAACTTTGTATGAGTTCAGCATACCATCCACAATCTGATGGTCAAACCGAAGTTGTAAATAAATGTTTAGAAACTTACCTTCGTTGTTTCGTCTCAACTCAACCCCTACATTGGGTAAAATGGTTACCTTTAGCAGAATGGTGGTATAACACATCCTACCATACCACCATCAAAATGACTCCATATGAAGCATTATATGGCCAGGCGCCACCCTCCCTAACATCTTATATTCTAGGAAGTACAAAGGTCCACGCGGTAGAGATGAAACTTTTGACTCGTGATAATATTCTCAAAATTTTGAAGGAAAATTTGCACGTCGCCCAACATCGTATGAAGCAACAAGCCGACCAACATAGAATAGAGAGACAATTTCAAGTAGGAGATATGGTTTTCCTCCACCTCCAACCTTACCGCCAATCTTCCCTCAAAGTTAAAGGTTCCCAGAAGTTAGCACCAAAATTTTATGGACCTTATAAAGTCCTCCAACGCATCGGGATCGTCATGTACAAACTCGAGTTACCACCCTCCTCCAAGATTCATCCCGTTTTCCATGTTTCTTGCCTAAAACCTGTCCTTGGGAACCACATCACGATTCAAACTAACCTTCCCAAATTTTTTGATGATGGAGTACTCTTGGTGGAACCACAGGCCATATTGGATCGTCACACACATCGCCTTCATAATAGAACTATCACGAAAGTTTTGGTTCACTGGAAGGATCTTCCAATTGAAGACGCCACGTGGGAATTACTTCACCATCTCTAGCAGCAATTTCTGCATCTCTAGATTTGAGGACAAAGCTTTGTTTTAAGAGGGGTGGCATGTTAAGGTTTATCCCTTAACACATACTTACCTCTTACTTAACTATTAATTACCTATATTTAATTGTAACACATGAATGGATGTGTCCTTTCATAAAGGCCACCCATTGAGTAGCATAAATAGGACATCCATGTTTATCACACAAAGCATCATCGAACATTTTAATATATTCATTCATTGAATTGGTTTCCAACTCAATACACTACGATTCTTCTTTAAATATGATTCTCCATTTATCATCTGCAATCCATTTCATTTTACATCCATCGGTATTCCTCCAGTATTACTACCCGCAAAAGACACCTACCCCACAACCTAGTGTGCCCATAGACACGACAGCATATGTCACCCAATACACACATTATCTTGATCAAGCACAACAATATTCCCCATAGTATTATGAAGAACAACAATACCAATATTCACCACATCCACAGGGTTAGCCTACCATAGCCAAAGCCTCGACTCCTATGACACCCAAAATTCAACTCTTACGGGATGAAGTCAAAATGTTGAACCTACGCACCTCTAGATATAGGCCACAAAAGCCCTATTATGATGAACTATACAATGAGTCAATTCACCCATCAGATCCCATTCCTCCCTATCCCTATCACTTTGAAATACCAAAATTTTATAAGTATAGAGGTAAGGAATACCCTAGATAACATGTGAGCAACTACCGCTCATATTGCTACCAAATTCACAGTAGCAACCCACTTATGTTGTGTACCTTCTCCCTGTCCCTCGCCATGCCAGCATTGGATTGGTACAACATGCTCCCATGCCATAGCTTGTATACCTTTGAGCAGCTGGCCAACTCCTTAGAGCATTTTTCCATCAACATCAAGAAAAAGACCACATTTTTTGATGTCTACGCCTTATGACAGGCGGATGATGAACCCATTACTAAGTTTATTTCTAGATGGAGAGAGATTATCCATGACCTTGCCCATAGCCTCTTCACATTGGAGCTTGTGACACTATTTTCCAAGAGTTGCCACAAACACATTTCCACATCCCTCCAGCTTCACTAAAGCCGTACTTTTGAAGATGCCATCTCACAAGCAAAAGTGATCGAAGATATTAAGGTTCAGTTTGGGAAGATTAATTTGAGAGCCAAATCTAACTATAACTCCAAATTTCATTTCAACAGACCCGCACCAAATCAACCTTACCCGCAAACACCATAAACTAACCAAGTCGTAGCTACTACCCTAGAACTAGCACTAACTCCACCATATACATGAGCTGCAAGCACTCCAAACTCATGCTCCTATCCCACTTCAACCATAGTAATACCAAGCCATGTGCCCACAGGGTCCACCGCACAAATTTACACCCTTATATGAACCGTTACCAACCCTATTCCATAGATTGTACGAGGGCAACCATCTCGTTCTATTTGAGATCCACCCATTGGATCCAAATTTACCCAAGCCTTGTGACTATAACGAGCAGATATTTTGTCCTTTCCATAGGCAACGTGACCATAATATTGATTCGTGTCACTCCTTCCATGGGCAAGTTTAAGAACTAATCGATAGGGGCACTATTCAGGTAGCAAATCCTCTAGCCCCGTAGAACCAAAACCTAGATATTTTCCAAAACCCTCTATCGGATCATAGAGGTCCCAATCCTTCTAGACCCTTAAAAAATACCCTAGCTCCACCTCGCCAAGCCAACAATGTCTAGTGTGATCCTCTATCATGTGGTGTAGTAGGTATGATCAACCTTACTACGAGGAACCAACGATACTCGTCATGCCAGATAACACCTATTGTTTCTCCCCCTATCCAACTTACATCCCCACAAACATATCAAACACCTAATATTGTATCACCCACTGCCTCAAATTGTGATTACCATTTATGGTATCTTAACCCATCAACTATGTAATGCCCCCATGCGGATATCCATCTTCGATCTCCTACAATAGTCTTAACCCCATTGCTAGGCATTGAAGGACATCCCACGTTCCATTGACTTAGAAACACATGACATAAATGCCTTTGTCAACTTCGTAGGGAACATCCCATGATGCCTCCAACATTTAATTAGTTTCCATGACCACGAGATAACAAAACTCATTGGTGAAGGAGCCAATCTTACCCTCCACATACAATTCAATATCAATTATATCACCTACAAGCAGGTACTCATTGACATGGGCTCATCTGTCAACATCATATCCACAACCCTGCATCACCTACACCTCCCTCTAGCCCATTTTGCCATACCTTCCCTAAACCTACGTGCTTTCGATGGCTCCATGAGGCCTACCGTAGGATCCATATTTTTGCCTATTCATGTAGGCATTCGTACGATCCCCATCCTCTTTCATATCATCCAAGGAGAAATGCAATACAATATCCTCCTCGATCACCCTTGTATTAGAGACATGTAGTGTGTCCCATCCACATTACACCATTGCCTCAAGTACATCCACAACAGATTTGTTCACTATGTCCCAATTGATGGAGACCCCTTCAAGTTTTGTAATGTTGCAGACCTTCCCCCTACACCTTCATTTTCATCCTCCCAACTGTTCCCTGTATCCTCTTACCAGTCAATAGGAGCATCGATATCCTCCCCAAATTCCACCTCAACATCCTAGTTTTCATCAAGATCACAAGCCTCGATATCTACACCATTAGAACCATCTTTTGGGGGACTAAAACTACTACCATGCCTTTCTCACCACCATATTTATGGTCTCCACAATCCTCCCAACCTCTACCATTCCAATTTCCACCTATGATGTCGCAACCACCATTGCCACCCACCACACAACTGACTACATTACCTCCTCAACCCTTGCATACGAAAGCCCCTATCCTTCCTACACAATAAACACCTCCTCTTCCCTTCTGACCAAAACCTAAGATATTCACATATCCATGTATCCCTGCATCTGCGTCGATGTCGTCTCCTACGTAAAAAAAACATCCTATTCAAGCCACAACAACAAAACATCATGAATCCAAACAACCAACATCTAGCTCGGATGAACAACCTCCACACCCTTCAACTATTATCATTAGAGAATCCTAAATTTCTTCTTCCTCATCTAATTTGGATACGCCATCCTAGTCGCTAGAGCATGCCACACCACACATATCGATATTCATGACAAACAATGGCCTAGGAGACTATAGTGTACGCGATGCCCGCGTATGTGACACCCCTATCCAATATACCTAAGACTTTGGCCATCCCTTAGCCTCGATGTTGACTATTGGAACCATTGTCCAACTAGGAAGCCCTGATAATTATACCAATTTTGTATATGCGAGAGTCAACTCCTTAATTCCCCCACCAATTTCTCCACCACCATAATCTAGCTCTAGTGATGCAATTACACATATAGCCAACCCTCAATTTACCTTGCGCTACCTACAACATTTTCATTGGCATAGGTTCGGGTTAGGCTGTCATGAGTAAGGGCTACATACACCCATTAACCCTCGTGTCCAATCACCCAACGATAAAATCGGCCTAGGTTATAGTCCAACCATCGTCTATACATTAGAAGACAAGATCCAATATTTATCCTTACATCCTCCTCCACGTCCAAAACATACCTTGGAATAATACATTGATATGGATACCCTAGAAGACACACCTTCACCCACATCAACCATCATCATCCCATGCAATTTCTTTTAAGAATATCCTACGTTCGATACCTCCTCATTTTGTGATATGAATATATTGGCAAAACACTTCGCTACCTTATCTCATTCGACACCATCGATAGATCCAGACCCAGTCCTGCTTGATCTACCACCAATAGAGCCAGACCTAGTCTTACTTGATTTGTCACTGATACGCTTGCCTATATTCCTACCTATACATAGACAGCTACAGAGAGCAACCTCTCATCCTTGTTCATCGCTAGTTGTCCTGCGACCTCCCTTGAGTCTCTTAGGACGTGCACAAACTATCCAGCCTCTCTCACTAGAATCTACCCCACCTAATTTACCTACAACATATATCAACATGGTTGAGGTAGACTTACGCTCTACCCTATGTTATAGTCACCAACGAATTTGAGATGATACCCCAACCCCAAAATTCATAGATTTTGCACATATCTCACACATACCTGCACCTAGAGAATTCCTTCTTTCACCTCATGTCTTGAGGGTGGTAAATGCCCCATCCTCATCCACGTCAACCCAAACCCCTCAGGTCCACCACATGGTTATTTATATAGATGATGAATACAAGTTCAAGGAAGCCATTGATGATTTTGACCTCATTCCTATCCCTGAATAGTTATGTGACAAATCTCATATTCTTATCAAAGAAACTATCGATGTAGACATTGGTGATGATCCAAAAAATATGCACATCCTCAAATTAGTTGCTAGCCTCTCACTTGAGGAGTGCATTGCCTTCACAGATTTCCTTCACAAGTATATAAATTTTTTTGCATGGTCTTACAAAGACATGTCGGGACTTGACCCCATCGTAGTGGTTCATAATCTCATACTAGATCCCAATGCCAAACCAGTAAGACAAAAGTTGTGATGCATGCATCCAACTATCATATTGATAGTGAAATATGAGATTTGAAAGCTCCTAGACGTTGATTTCATAGTACCCATCGACTATCCCGAGTGGGTATCTAGCATGGTCCCTGTACCCAAGACATCTGGTGACGTTCGCATCTGCACAGACTTTCACGACCTAAACAAAGCTTATCCCAAAGAAAATTTCCCTCTACCCAACATCGACTCCCTCTTTGGTTCCATCGTGGGTCACGAAATGATTTCCCTTATGGATGGATTTTTAGGGTACAATCAAATCAGAATCAACCCAGCTGATCAACACAAAACCTTCTTCACAACACTCTAGGGGACCTTTTGCTACAAGGTCATGCCATTTGGACTTAAGAATGTTGGGGCAACCTACCAATGAGCCATGACCTACATATTCCATGATCTAATGCACAAAAATATGGAAGACTATGTATATGATCTCATCACCAAATCAAATAAATGTGTTGATTATCTCGAAGATCTCCATCAAATTTTTGATCGATTACTAGAACACAATGTACGCCTCAATCCTAAGAAGTGCGTTTTCGATGTTACATCAAGAAAAATACTAGGATTCATTGTCTCCCAATGAGGTATTGAGGTTGATCGTAGTAAGATAAAAGCCATCATCGAGATGCCTCCTCCTACCACACTAAAGCAATTGCGTAGCCTCCAGGGCAAGATTACCTCCATTCATAGATTTATAGCACAATTATCAAATAAATGTCAACCATTCAATCATATCCTCTAGAAAGGAGTAAAATTCAAATGGGATGATAAATATCAAGGAGCATTCGATGCTATCAAAACCTACCTTATATCACCGCCAGTTATGTCACCATTGCACCCAAAATTATCGTTGACTCTATACATTTCAGTCATAGAACTTATGCTAGGTACACTCCTAGCCCAAAAAAATATGCTCGAAAAAGAGTAAGCCATCTACTACATCAGTTGCACACTGGTTAGTTATGAGATAAGATACGAATATATGGAAAAACTATGCTTAGCAGTTGTATTTTCTACTCAAAAATTATGCCACTACATGCTAAACCACACAAATTTTATCATTGCCTGATACAATCCCCTATGGTACATGATGAACAAGAGTTATCACAATTCACGAACATCCAAATGGATTATTCTCCTAACTGAATTTAACCTAGAATTCATATCTTAAAAGTCTATCAAAGGATAGGTCATCGCCGACCAACTGGCTAAAGCTCCGTTGACTGATAATCAAACCCTACTCATTCAACTTCCTGACGATTCCATATTTCACATAAAAAAGATGAGGAATATGTTGAACCAGAATTCATGGCTAACCTCACCATGTTCTTCAACGGTTCCAGGTGTCTCCATGCTGGGGGTGCAGGCATTGACTTATTTACACTAGAAGGAGAACCACTACCATTTTCATTCAAACTCAACTTCCCTTGTACCAATAACAACATAGAATATGAAGCCCTAATCCTAGGACTAAAACAAGCACACTCTATGCACATCAAACATCTCCACATCATAGGAGATTCACTTTTGATAGTCAACCAAGTGTAGGAAATCTAGCTATGCAATTGCCCACTTCTCCAGCAATACAAGAAAATCGCACAACTCCTATTCCAATTTTACTAGTATGATCTCGAAGCCGCTTCGCGATCATCAAACCATTTTGTAGACACTATGGCCTCCTTAGGGTTCCTCATCCCACAAAACCCAGCATTCGATACAACATCTGTATCTATCCATACACTTACGAGATCTGCTATATCACCCAAGCCTCCTATAGACGACGATGGTGTGTATGTGGTAAATACTGAACCCCATGATCCATGGTTCTCACAAATGAAATATTACATCAAGTTAGGTTTCCTACCATGTGATCTACCCCACAATCAATGTCGAACCTTCAAACAAAGAGTGATCTACTACACCTTGTTGGGGGACATTCTTTATCACCGTAGCTATGGCCACATGCTCCTACGTTTCCTAGAACCACAAGAATCACAATGGATTGTACAAGAAACTCATAATGGTACTTGTGGTGGTCATTTTAGTGGCATGGAAATCACTAAACATATCCTCCACATGGGTTACTACTAGCACAAAATGGAGCAGGAATGTTGTGAGTATATCAAATGTTGCATCAAATTCCAGCAACATGCCAACCTAACACATTTACCCTCTCAAACACTTCAACCAATTCAGTCCATGTGGCCCTTATTCCAATGGGGTCCAGATCTGATTGGATAAATTGCACCTGCTTCCTCCAGTAGTCACAAATTTATCATCACGACAACAAAATATTTTACTACGTGGGTCGAAAACCATCCCACTAGTCCAAACTATAGGAGCCAAAATTATAGCATTCATCATAGAGCATATCATATACCGCTTTGGAATTCCCTCCAAAATCATTTTAGATAATGGGAAATATTTTAAAAACAAGACTGTTTGAGCCCTGTGTAACAAATTTCACATACACCATAGCTTTTCTACCCCATATTACCCTCAAGGAAATGGCTAGGTAGAGGCCACAAATAAAACCATCTATTCCATCCTTCGTAAAACCATAGCAAAATCCCATCGGGATTGGCATAATAAAATGCCCCTAGCCTTATGGGCATATCGTACGAGCATTGGTACTTCTATTGGGGCAACACATTTTTCACTTGTATATGGGGTAGAAGCTATCATGCCCCTTGAGCTTGAGATACCTTCATTACGGATATCTATGAAAGATTTTATTGATGATGACACTGCTTGCCAAGCTCATCTAGATCAACTAACACTTCTCGATGAGCATCACATTCACGCAATAGAGAACACACGAGTCTATCAATATCACATTCACTGTGCCTACAATAGTAAGGTACATCAACACAATTTTAAGATTAGCGATGTGGTTCTCAAAGAGAACCAACAAATCACGAGTCATCCTCACCAGCAGCGCGATAAATTTGCTCCAAACTGGTTGGGCCCATTCATGGTTACACATAAATATGGTTTAGGAGCATATCGTCTGGTTGATCTTGAAGGCCTTAATGATCCTGAACCCATCAACATCTTGCACCTTCATGCATTCAATGCATGATGCACAAACACATTCACCATCACAAGTGTCACACAACACTAGTAGTAAATCACTAAGCACATCACCATGTAGATATGTTATTTTTGGAATCGATTCTTACATTCATAGGATTTTGATTGTCATGCTACAAGAATCCGTTTGAATCCAATGAGCTATTACAGGCTCTGGTCGACCTACCTCATGTTCTACTAAACATGAATATTGCTAAAGAAGACTGTAGAATGGGTAAGGAAACCCCAACGGTAATTCTTTGATTAAACTTCTAATTACACGCTCCAAATTTATATTATTTATAAATATTCTTTTTAAAATGCCCAAGCATGAAAAAACCAACTCATTATGCCTTATGTAGACCAATGCCTAGATTCATTGGGCTGTTATAGCAATTTAACAATAATTTTTAAATATGAACAGAGAGAATGGGGAAAATAAAATAATCTTCATTCGAATATCGTAATAAAACCAGGAGTTAACCAACGAGAGAAACGTATATAATGCATTCAAATAATGTAACCCATTATACAGTGACACACAATACTGAGATAAATATATAATAAAAATGAAACTCATAATTGTATTGATTTCAAGAAATTTTACATGCAGAGTGGGCAAGATGACTTTTAACTCTGTTTCAATAAAAATATATCAATACAATGAAGAAATCCTGTTCAAATAATGTAACAGGTCTCTCCTACTCTACTTGTTCCAATCTGGTAACAAAAGAATCTTTGAATCTCAGGCTCAATAGGATAGAAAATAATCTCAGCTTCTTGAGCACTTTCCTATTACAATCCTGCACAGCAAAAGGAAGAATAATAATGAGAAATAAAATAGACACAAAAGAGGATACAACAACACAACTAACAAGGCACTCAAGTATACCTCTTAGCAAAAATGCTATTCTCTAATTGCTTGATGTCAAATTTTTCCACATCTTCTTCTTCTTATAGCCTCTGGTTCTTGATTATGTTATTTCTAGTTTATTTTTTGCCTTATACTTGTCAGCATTTGATTGAATTTGTTCTATATGTTGTCTAGCTGGTGCGGCTCTGAAATGACTATTAAGATTCTTCTCTGAACTGAAGGGAGATTTTTGCTATTTAATTTGGTCTTTTTGCTCTCTCTGGTTTGCCCTAGAAACTGAGGATTCAACACTTTATTTTTCCTTTTTGTTCTACTTGTACTAGCCACTATGATCTGCTGTTAAGGATTGATCGGGCTGCCATCATAAATTCTAGACAAGGAACATAGGGGGACTCGATGTGATGGTGAAGAAAAGGGATGGCATGCTAGTGGAAAATAGATGGAGTTGCACTGATCACGATATATACTGAAGGGAGAAAAGTGGAAAGGGGGTGGTTCAACATAATGGAAGGTGGTGAGATGGCACTATGTGGGGACAAAAGTCGGGATGGTTAAGGAAGAAAGCCTAGAAGGAGGGAGGCGGTGGTAAGTAGGAAGAAGGTGGGAATGGAAAAAAAGATCTGGAAGCATTTATAAGCTGCTTATATAACTATACTTCGTCGGAGTGTTTCCCTTGTAACTATATTCCATCGAAGTGCAGATTGAATGACTTTCTGTAAGTCGAAACTATACCTTTTTCTTCATGTGCTTTTGTCATCTTAATTTGCAAAATAGAAACTGAATATATTTATATTCTTTTTACTCCATAGTTTCACTTTGTCGAGGCCTTTTAGCTCTCCCTTACTGTCTCTTATTTATAAGCTATGAATATGCTTTGTAAAATTATTTTTGTGTATGCTATTATTTCCATGAGATATACATGATCTGGTTGCAGGCTTGAGCATCCGGATTTATCTTTTGTTTGGTCTACTTTGTCCTTACCAGGGTACTTTCCATGGGATTTACTCTGACTTACTCAAATATTTCCTTCCCTGGGTATCCTTCTGGATTCACAGCGTTTATGCGTTTTGTTTTGAATTCATCTTTGGTTATTGATCTTCATTGCTTCTTTTGACGTACCTTGTTGTGAACAAGTCACCTCTTTGATTTCTACCTCGATATATGTTGAGGGTATTTTTGTGAAGTGATCATCCTTCTCTAGAATCTTAGTCTATCGAATCTTTCTTACGGATGATTTCATTGATTTTGCTGGTTTGTGATCTTCACAGGTTCCATCATGGTTGTTTTTGATATTATTTAAACTAATATTTTCATAATTATTGGGCCAGAGGTTTGATAAGTATAGCTTCTCGATCCACATTTGTTCAATTATTTCTTTGGTTCTTTTATAACCTATAGGTTAATTAAATTTTGATTTAGCTTTGGTTCGTGTGCTACCGTTGGATCTGAGTGGAGGTGAGCGCATCTGTTAGATCTGTCAGAAGATGCCTGTAATTTAAGCCTTGCTTGTTTCAACCTTGAATTTTTTATCACTGTTAGATCCTCTTGCTCCCGATGAAACACTATCATTGGATCTTGGTGGTTGATTTTGCTCTTAGATATTTGATTTATGCACTACCATCAGATCTCAAAGAGGATTAGCGCAACCATTTGATGTATCGTGACCTACACGATAGTTAGTATACCTATTCGCATATAAAATTTTAGTTGATCATGTTTACTTAGTCTAAACCTTCATTTTGGTTATAATTCATAAATGATAATTAAGGCTAAATACTATACCTTCATTGGGTGGTCTATCGAATAATGTGTTATATTAATCATTATTTCATTGTGTTTAATCAACTCTAACTTGGAAATTGTAAACTTAACCTTGTTCTATAAAACCTTTAGACAACATAGAAACCATTTATTTTATCATGCAATAGCCATAGGATTATCTCATTATGAGAGCACTAGTGTTTGATCATATATATGCACACATTTTTTAACAAAGGGGGAAGATTACCCACACCTCCAATTAATCATTTGTTTGAAAGAAATCATCTTAGACTAACCTCTGATCATATTTTCCCATGCACACTGTTGGATCTGAGCGGAGATGAGCACCACCGTTAGATCTATATGTCATTTATTTCTTTTGTTTTGCTTCAGATATTTTTTCATCACCATAGACCTTCGCATCCATTGATCTTTGGTGTCGTTTGGGTGCTACTGTCAGATTTCCTACGAGGTGCATACTATATAGCCAAAAACAAAAACCCTTTGATTTTTATTAATCATGATTAAGCTGAAAGGGGAATGATTATTCAACGTATTATACCCTCACTAATTACATAATTAGTTTTCACTTTACCTTTGTCTTACCTAGTATTTTATTATTTCTTTGTTTCGGTACGACTGTTAGATTTGGGTTGATGTTGGTGCAACCATAGATTTTGGTCAACCTACGGGTTAGTTACCAAAGAATGCATGATTTTAATTTTGATTAAGTTGAAAGGGGGTGATTATCTGATGTATTTAGACCCTTATTAATTCGTTTTAACCAGCTTAATTAATATTTCAGGACTTTAAACTTTTTAATGCATCTTTTGTGAGCATGCCACCATTAATCAGATCTCGATTGAGCGTTGTCACTTGATATTTGTAACCAGCTCAATGATTAATCTAAAGAGGGCACATAACTTTAAATATTTAATTTAATCAAAGCAAGCGCAATCATTGATATAAACATTGCTTGGGCACGATCATCCGATATGTCAAACTTGTTCACTGTTTAACTGACAGTTTGACCCGTGACGACTTAAAGTCTTGACTTCTTTGGAAAGTGTGCAGCCATTGATTTGGCTTGGGGCAAGTGCATTCGCTTAGATCCTTAGAGTTGCATGGATTTTAATTTCTTATTTATTATTGATCTTCGACTTATCCTTCAGATTTTATCATGAAAATGCGTTCGTTGGATTACTCCTTGATGAAGCGCAGTTGCTAGATTAATGATAATTAGCTTGATTAAAAAGACCCTTAGGTTATAACTTTTAGACCTTTTGTCTTATCATATGGGTTTATTTTGAAAGCGCATCCATCAGATTATATCTGGATCGAGCACGACCCTTGGATTAATTCTAAGGTGTTCGTTTGTTAGATTAATGGAGTGCATACCCTTAGGTTTTATTTGATATTTAGATCGAACCTAAGTTTTTTGGATATTTAGACCATGATGAATAATTAACCAACTTGGGATTTAAGGATCTTATCGATCGGTTTAGGCCCACGGGAAATTTTTAAATTAATGTTGGATTTTGGATTTAGAGATTTTAATCAATAGAACCTTGCCCTATCCACTTTGAGATACTTGAAAAATGAGGCATACATTATTAAATCCAAGGTTAAACTTCATCAAACCAATCAATAAAAACTCAAGTAACTCACACCTCCTGAAGAAGTAACTAGCGTTATTAACAATTTTTATTGAAACCAACAATTTAAATTTGGGGGTTTCAAAGTTGAGTCAAATTTGGCTCCAACATAGGCTCTGACTAGGACAAGGTGTTGAAATCATGAGGCACTTGAGAACCACAAAATATCTTGGTTTATTTGCAAAAATTTGAACAAAAATTTAACACCTTTTGACTGCTAAGTAAAGCTTGAAATAAAAGAAAACTTTTTTTTTATATATATTTTTTATATATACTGAAAAACTATAAGAATAGCATGATATCAAAGAAAATAGAGTATGGAAAACTGTATATCCCTTTTTATTCAATTTGGAAACAAAGGTTAGAAATTTTAGAAATCAATGAGTTTTATTTTGAAATATTGTAATGTTTGTTTTAGCTAAGTCATACGATATGATTACACAAATTTTGTCACAGCCACTTGTTTCATCATATTTTTGCCCATGTGTGTGGTTGTGCATTCTTTTTTTTATTTCTAAATGTTTTAGAACTTTACCATATCTGAGAAAAATAGTCAAGCCTAATATGTGATTTCACTCTTTAAAAATTTCCACCATTCTGCAGGCTCCACTGCCAGTCAGACATCTATAGCCTCGGTGGAGTTGCATCTAATCCCATATTAGTTTTACCCTACTACCGATCAAGCGTCTATAGCTCGGTAGAGGTTTTCCAAGATATCTCAGGTAGTGACTCGGTTTTACTTTATTTTTTATTTTCTTTCTCGTGAGAGAAGTGTTTGGATATATAAGCAAATTGTGCAATAAGTATGCCCGAGTTGAGGATTAGTTTCTGGCTATAAAATATGAGTGTAATGATTTTTGGCTCAACTACCCTCTCAAAGATAACTCAGTTCTTTGGACATTTGAAGTCACCTTAAGTATCATTTGTAATGTGAGGCTTGACACGATGTTTCAATTAGCTTTGTTTTCTTTCTATTTTATCTCATATAAAACAACTATTGCATAAATACTCATATTTGAAAAAAAATTGTAAACCTCATCAGAATCTAAAATAAATCCCCTTTTTTCTTATTGTTTTTGGTGGAATAATTAGTTAGATATACTCATAAAACTAAGATATCATGTATACAGTAAACTCAAAATTATTCAAGAACAAAAGGGAAGCTTAACTTATACACAAAATACACTACTCTGTTTTTGGATTTTTTGTATATATAAATATATATATTTATTTTGCTTCCTTTTTTTTTAGTACAGTATACCTTCAATAGGGATTTTACATTTTGAGGTGTTGGCCATTAATATGGATAGCCATTATTTCTCCTTGCAAAGTATGTAGCTTGTAAGTATTCTACCCTATAATATGAGCTATTTGATATGGTCCAATCCATTTAGGTTCAAACTTGTATCACTCCAAATTTTTCACACCCTTACCTTCAGGCTATAGGATCCGTGCCCGAAAGGGGGATGTGAAAAGGATGTCGCGGTACCTCGGACTGAGAGGACTTGCGAAGGTCCCACCTCTCAAGGGAGGTGTATATTGGTGATTTTTCGACGGATGGTGGGTTCACCAAGAAACATTTAATGGTAGTTTCCATGCCTAGGTTTGGAATGTGTTTTATGTGTTCATTTTAGCCTTAAGCATTCAAATCCTAGGTTTGGCCAAAATGCGTCTAAGCTATTCTATATGAAGATGCAGATTAAATGAATACAGAAAACAAAATTAAGACAAATAACAGAGAATTTAAAGAATATTACAAGAAAAATACCTGATCCGGATGTCTGATGAAGATTCTGATTCTTGAAGCAGTCAAGATCATCTAGAATTCGACAGAATCGTCTGAGATCTGATAGGATCGTCTGAGATCTGACGAATTCATCAGAAGAATTCATCAGAGACCTGCAAATAGAAAAATAGGTGCAAAATATAGAAAATGCAACTATCCTAACAGAGGGAAACAATGTAAAATGACAGCAACAATGTCAAATTGAAACTTGAAAATAGAAACAGGAATGAATTATGCTAATTAGATAATAATTATGATTTAATTATGCATTTGATCTAGATGGGTGAACTCCAAAATGCAGAATAGCATAAAATATTGAATAAACTAGCTAATTACAACACAAAACAATAGAGAAAAGATGGAGAAATGCAAACTTTAGGCACTGATTGCCTCAATGTTGACTGCAGTTGAAATCGTCTCGCATTGGTATGAAATCATCTCTGATTCGACAGGATCGCCTCCGATATGAACAGGATCGTTGACGACGATGGAAGCTTGCTCCGACTGAAAAAAAATAAGGTACCTACAACAAAATTGTATAGAACTACTGCAAAATAGAAACTTAGGATGTTTTATCGTATGAGAAGTCAAGTTACAGAGAATTTCAGCCAAGGGGGTGCTAAGGGAAGGGCTTAGGATTAAATAGGCTTAGGAGGGAGGTTAGGAGGTTGGAGATCATCCCTATTTGGGAGATCTCCAATGGGGGAGGGTCTCTAACGGCGCAGAGCCCAGATTAGAGACTCGTTGGAACAGAAGCTAATTGTGCAAAATCAGTTTTGAGACAAGATTGTCTGGATGTCCTAGTCTAGACGAAATCGTTAGATCTGGGGCGATATCGTCTGATCGGCGACAGTATCGTCAAACGGTCAAAACAACATATAAAAATGATGCGAAAAAGGGGGAAATGGATTACCCGGCGGTTAACGGGTGGTTTGGGAGGTTAAAATTTGAATTTGAATTATTTACTAAAGTAAATGTAATTATCAAGATTTTACTACAATTTTAGGGTGCTACATTTTGCCCCCTCTTTAGCGAATTTTCTAAAGAAAATGCATTAAAGATGAGTTCTTCTCGATCTACGAGAAAGCAAAAATTATTTCCATTTTTAGGCGACGATTCTTGGTCGAATCGTACGACAGCTTACTATGGTGCCCCCTCCGTGTTTTTACCCAAATCGAACGTTTGAGGTAAAAATGCGGAAAAGCAAAATTATTTTTGAATAAAATTAAGAAAAATAGGGTAAAACCCTAATTCATTTTTACTGTTCATTTTTATTGGTTTTAGAGCTCTAGAAGAAAAAATGGTGGAGACGGCGCATAGATCAATAGAGGTCCGGTGCGGGCTACGGGTAAGAGTCTAAACTTAGTTTAGAGTGATTTAATTTGATTTTACATGCTTTTTAGGTGAATTTTAATTAAATTTTTGAGCATCACGACTGTTTCTGGGCCGTCGACGTTGTTGAGACGAAATCCTCCCGATTTCGATGAAATCGTCTCAAATTTGCCAATTTCATCTAAGGTCGAAATCGACGAAAGGGGGATGATTTCGTCAAATTAGGGACGATTTCGGCTTACGAAATCGGAGACGAATTTGCTCAAATTTGGGACGATATCGTCCAATAGTGGACGATATCATCATTTGATTAAATTGAACTTGTTTTTAACTTGCATTATTAATTACTTGAATTGTTATTAATGATTTTTATTGTTTTTATGTTGCAGAGAGGTTTGCTAAAGAGCAGGGAATGGAAGTATGGAGGTTTGAGAGATGACTTGGCTGCTATTACACAGGCAGAGCAGGATTAGCTAACACAGGTCGGCTTACAGCATGTGGCATAAATGCCACAAGTGTCTACAGACATGGTGCTACTGACAGCCCTAGCAAAGATATGGTATCCGGGTTCTTCCTATTTTTGGCTACCTACAGGGGATATGACTCCCACTTTGGAGGATGTATGGAGAATTCTAAGAATCCCCATACAAGGACAGTTGATCACTCTTACGGCCAATCAAGGCCATGCTATGGGCGGTTGTGTGGTGACTCAAGCTTTGCCCTAGAGAAGGGCAGAGTTAACATCGAGGCACTGCATCAGATGCCTGGGGCATCTAGACTGACACAGGTTTTAGCCGAAGTGGTTGGTGGACTTCTTCTGTGCCACCAGAGCGGGTGCAGGGTGCCATGGATGCTAGCAAATGTGATCTGCGATATGCGAGACCATGGCTACAGGTTCTCTTGGGGTAGCTTTGTGCTATGCCGACTGTACAGGATCCTACATGGGGTCATGTACAAGGGCGATCAATGTCTGGTGATGACATCACTCCTACAGGTTTGGTGCTGGGAGCACATTGCAGTGTGAAGGCCGATAGGGCTTCCTTTGATAGGGATTGATGGGGAGAGGCCCCGAGTTTTCTACTGGTGGCTTCGAAGAGGGTCACAGCGACGGATTGAATTATCGATGTCTCAGAGACTGCTGGATGACCTAGACCCAGACCAGATCACCTGGAGGCCATGGCGAGAGCACCCAGGGTGGGCCGAGGACGAACAGGAGTTGGCTCGCATTAGGCGAGTTTGCTGGCTGTGGATGGATAGGGGAGAGGTGGAGCTCCATCGCTATGACCAAGTTTTGCGATAGTTCGGTCTATAGTAGGGGATCCCATCTCTCAAAGATTATGAGTTTTCCTGGACTATCCGGGATAACACCACAGTGAGCGGGGCTCCAAACATGTAGCGCTTCTAGAGTCAGGACTCAGACGATGCCCCCATTCAGCTAGTGGATGGGGATGACACAGGGGTTGCAAATGGCTACGATGCCTGGTATGCAGGCATCCGCCCTCCTCGGATGACGAGGGCTCAGGGTTCGATACACGTAGTTGTGCATCAAATAGGGAGGCGATGCCAGGCAGCTATGGAGGCGGCCCAGGGTCATGGCAGGAGAGAGCTAAGGAGGCCGCATGCACAGGAGAGGCCATGACAGTGGGAGAGGAGGGCGGAGAGACCTCATTCTCCACAAAGAGAGAGGCCACCATCGCCTGATAAGGGCAAGGGTTTCGACACAGGGGAGAGTAGCGAGATAGCTACTCTCCGAGCAGAGACAATCTGTCTCCAGGCACAGGTGTAGACATTATAGGAGGAGGCTGCATGACATCGAGCTGAGGTGACACAGCTCCGAGATGAGATTACACGCCTCAGGGCACGAGGTGGAGGGGCGAGCACTGGGGAGCTGACATGGGCTATTGCCCAAATCACTTTCTATCAGACATTGTACTATCATATGGTGCCAGAGGAGGATAGAATACCCCTACCAGTTAACATCATAGATCCGATCAGGATCAAGTCGTCGAGGACTTCATCTCGATCGACGACTAGGACTCATAGTACTACACATACTGCGATGGGGCCACCTCGTCCACCTCAGGGTGGGGGAGGAGATGAGGCTGAGAGCTCGAGGGGCTCTTGAGGCTAGACTACTACATTACTTTGTACAGATTGATATGTAGTTTTATTATTTTTGATAGAGGATTGAGTATGCCGAGGTACAGATTATGGCATACCAATCCAGTTTTGATGATATATATACTGTTGATATATATAGATGAGATATGTATTTTGATCATATGACTTGTGTTTTGTGTACTTTTATGATGCTTTTATGTTTGATTTGATGATTTGATGATTCATGTAATTACGTCGTTGGAAATATTATGATTATGATGTCATGCTGTAAGATTGTAAATGAAATAATCTGATGTAACAAATTGGTTGTTTGTGATGTAATGTGATAAAAAATAAAAAGAGACTTCTAACAATAATTTCAAAGGACATTGTCGCTATTATAGACCATATCATGGAGTTGCTGCTCACTCGGTCATCAAGCTAATCCCAGTATAGAAATATTGTTAAAAGTAAAAGAGTGCTTAAGAGACTATCTTAAGACTTTGGTGCAATGGTGCAAATGATGATGATGATGGTTTGTTTTTCAGATTTTCATAAAAATAGTATGCATGAAATAATGTTAAAATGATTTTTGCTAGGCATAAATTCCTAAGTGTGATAAATTTTTTGGATAATTCCTTAATAATTATACCATCATTGCAAAATTGAAGGTTGACATAATGACATGAAATAATGATAATGTGCATGTTGTTTAAAAGCATAATTTGTGTAACAAAATGATTTAAGTCATATGGTTTTCATGATTTTAAATAAATGGGAAATAAAAATTGTTACAATGGTTTGTGCTAGGCATAGAATATGTAGGTATAGACTTATACCATCATCACGAAAATCAAAGAAGAAAATAGATTGTTTTATTGCATGGTTGATTTTTTAATAAACAAAAAATATGAAGGTAAGGACTTGCGCTAGGCATAAAATTCCACTTTTGGTTTTGGAACTATACCATCATCGCGAAAGTCAATAATATATATATATATATATATATATATATATATATATATATATATATATATATATATATAGTATTTTTGATTGGATGTTTTGAAAGAAATTTTGATTTTTCTATTATATAGTTGTCTTTATGCTAAAGAACTGTACTTGAAAGAAGAAAATGAATTATTCCAAACAAGTTGCAAAAAATATTTCAAAGTATTTTGAAGACAAAAGTTAGATTTATAAGGAATCCCATGTGCATATGTGAGTTCATTTCCAATCTTGATTTATAATAATGAATCTCTCAAATACAAATGTGTGTGCAATTGCTATGTTCATTTACCAGTTTTGAGCAAGGTACTATGATACAAGTGATTTGAAGAAACTAGATAAATGTTCATTAACCATGATGTGGATGCATATAACCATACTAGACTACTATGTAAGTTGGATTATCAAGAGCTAGCTAATCCATAAGCAGACATAAGTCTGTACAAAAGAAGGTCGCTAATGTGACAGACATATCGCCACGCTAGGAGTTACCCAAGGCCAAGCGGGTTGGGCACAAACCACCTGTTATGGGGCTTACCTCACAGTTTTCGAATAATTGAGAATTCCAGGGATTCAAGCTCATCAACCCTTCTTTTCTTTTCAAAGGGTAGGGAAAGGGATTTTATTGCTTTCTTGCTTTTGCTTTCTTTTGCTTTTCTTTTCTTTTTCTTTTGTATTTTTGCTTGATTTTTGAGATAGTGCTTGAAATATTGCTGTAATGATATAAAATAACATTTTTTTGTCCTTTTCTTTTTCTCTTTTTCTTCAATTTTGCCTTTTGTTCTATACTAGGGATACTTGCTCGGATTAGCTGTAGAGCAAGGGATTTTTATTTTGGGTAGGGGTGAGCTTGTCCTTTTGCCAATTATCAAAGATTCTAGACCATGTGCATGATAGGATAGCAGGGGAAACTTTTCTCTCAAGAAATCACTTCTACTATGTAGCAAAACATGGAAATTACAAATATAATCATTTTATTGTGAAAAGATGTGCTTGGTTTAAATAAATAACAAGATCAATTCTCTATGCTCAAACTTTATTTAATTGAATTTTGTGGACTTTGATATAAGAGAGATTAGTAATCATGCCAGATAAAATCAAGATATTTATTTTTGTGAGTGTGCAAGTGAGGGATTCCAAATAAATGCTAATTTATCCAAAATAATTTGAAACATATAACTACAACATTTGTAAGAAGATATATATAAATACTTTTTGAGAAGTTTTGAGAATTTTGACTCTCTCTTTCTTCTTTATATTGTTTTGGTTTCGAAAGAGTCAAGCATATTGCTGTTTTTATTTTTATCATTTTTTTTGTTTTTTTTTGTTTTGATTTTTGTTTTTGAACAAAAATTAACAAGTGCCATAAATAAATACAACAAATAGTGTTGAAGATTTTGATGATTATGAATGTTTTTGATGTTTTTGAATTTATAAATTGGAAGAAATACAAAATAGTGATTTTGAATTATTTTAAACAAATATATACAAGAATGAAATGATCAAATTTATACATAGTAACGTTTAAGATGCAAAATATTCATGGGTTCTTTAAGTTCTTTACCATCTAAGGTAGATAATTTGTATGCTCCTGATTCAAATTTAGTAGTGATAATATATGGTCCAAGCCAGTTGGGCTCAAATTTACCTTTAAGATCTTTAGTTGCATTAGTATTCTTTTGATTTTCTTTTAAAATAAGATCGTCGACCTCAAAGGATCGATGACGAAATTTTTTAGCATATGATCTTTTAAGCTTGTTTTAGTAGGCACGGAGATGCTCCAAAGCATTGATGCATTTTTCATCTAGGAGTTCCAATCGATCGAGTCTGCAACTTCGATATTCATCTCCTACTTCGGTATCTTGAAGTAGCAGAGCCAAAGAAGGAACCTCTAATTCAAATGGAAAAACGGCTTCAGCACCATAAACCAAAACAAATGGTGAAGTTCCCATGGGGGTTCAAACACTAGTTCGATAGGCCCACAAGGCTGGATATAACTAAATGTGCCAGTCACGACCAATTTTATTGACCAATATTTTGAGAATTTTGATTAAGGTTTTGTTAGATGCTTCTGCTTGACCATTACCCTGAGGATAGTAGGGAGTGGACCAGCGATGTTGAATCTTATATTTTTGGCATAATTTTTTAACATCTTTATTTTTGAAACAAGTTCCATTGTCAGAGATGAGATTTGCAAGAATTCCAAACCTACAAATGATTTGATTAAAAATAAATTTAGAGACTTGTGTGCCAGTGCAGGAAGCTAAAGGCATAGCTTCAACCCACTTCGTGAAATACTCAGTGGCGGTTATGATGAATTTGTATCCATCAGATGACACAGGATTAATTTTGCCAATGATATCTAAGCCCCATTTAGAAAAGGGCCAAGGAGATGAAATAGCCTACAATTCTTGTGCAGGTGCATGGAAAAGGTCAGCATGTTTCTGGCACTTGTCGCAATGGCACACATACTCATGTGCATCCGTTTCCATGGTAGGAAAAAAGTATCCTATCCTAAGGAGATTTTTAGCAATGACACTACCACTAAAGTGTCCTCCACAAGATCCATCGTGGGCTTCACTCAAGGCTGATTTGGATTTTTCTAAATTTAAACATCTTAATAGGATACCTTCAAAATATCTCCTATATAAAGTATTGCCAATTATTACAAATCGACTTGCTCGTCTACGTAATAACCGACGCTGGTTTCTATTAGAATTGGCAGGGAAAGTCCCATTTTGGAGAAAATCAAATATGTCCGTATACCAAGGTTCAGGAGTAGTTTCATTGATTAGAAACACATCCAAAGGTTCTAAGCATGACTTATTTGAAGTGGGTTCCTGGAGTCGACAAATAATGATAGTAGCATATTCGTCATCTAACTCCAAGGGCGGGAGAGATGCAGCTGCGGCCATAGCATCAGCTGCACGGTTGCAAGTTCGAGGAATAGCTTCCAAGGTAACTTGATCAAATAGAGACATTAGTTGTAAAAAATAGGCCTTATATGGGCGTAGTTTATCATCTCTGGTCTAATAAACTTCATTAATTTGGTTTATAACCAGTTGAGAATCACTAAAAACTAACATATGTTTAATTTTTAGCGCCAATGCAGCTCGTAATCCAAGGATTAGAGCTTCATATTCAGTAATATTGTTGGTGCAAGAAAATATTAATTTGAAGGATAGAGGAATAAGATGTTTTTGCAGGGATATTAAAATAATACCCGCACCAGCCCCACTCATGCATCGGGCTCCATTAAAGTATAATGACCATTGTTCAATATGGTCTGCCTCTAATTGAAGGCATTCATCAAGAAACTCAATGATGAGGGGATGGGTAGACTCTAAGGGTGCATCAACTAATTGATCTGCTATGATTTGACCCTTAACAAACTTTTGTCCTATGAATGTGAGATCAAACTCGCTTAGAGCAAGAACCCACTTGGCTGTGCGACCTGATAAATAAGGTCGAATCATGAGATACCTCAAGGGATTGTATTTAGCAATGACATAAGTTTTCTGACTAAGCATATAATGTCATAATTTTTGCTTAGCAAAAATGACTGCTAGACATATTTTTTCCAACGCTGTGTAGCAGGTTTCATAACTGATGAAGGTTCGGCTAATATAATAATTAGCACGCTCTCTGTTTTCATCATCAAGCTGAGCTAACATAGCCCCTAAGGCAGAATCTGAAGCTAAAATATATAGGAGGAATGGGCGATCAGGTTTAGGTGGTGAAAGCACAGGTGGATTAAGGAGGTATTGTTTGAGAAGTTCAAAAGCTTCTCGACATTCGTCATCCCAATTAAAAGGGACATCCTTCTTAAGGAGTTTAAGAAAGGGACCGATTTTGTCCGCCAGCTTATCGATGAAGCGACGGATGGCTTGAAGCTTACCTTGTAAACTTCGTAACTCAGATATATTAGTAGGTGCGGGCATATCAGTGATGGCCGCAATCTTGAGAGGGTCAATTTTGATACCACGTAAAGAAACTAAAACCCCTAATAGTTTACCAGACTTAACTCTGAATATGCATTTTGCTAGATTTAATCGAATAAGATATTCTTGTAATCGATTAAAAACTTTTCTCAAATCATCTAAATGATTATCTTCAATAATAGAGCGAGCTATAATATCATCTACATAATCATGTAGGATATCATGCATCATATCATGAAAAATATAGGTCATAGCTCGTTGATAGGTTGCACCTGCGTTCTTTAAGCCAGATGGCATCACTTTCCAACAAAAAGCACCCCAAGAGGTAATAAAGGCTATTTTAGCCTCATCTTCAGGAGCTATCCTAATCTGATTATAACTGGAGAATCCATCCATTAAGGACATCATCCCACTCCCGACAGTAAAGTCGATGATTTGATCCATGTTTGGAAGTGGAAAGTCATATTTAGGGCATGCAGCGTTAATATCTTTAAAATCTGTGCAAACCCTAACTTTGGTGGCTTCTTTCTTGGTAACTGGAACTACATTTGAGATCCATTCAGCATAATCAATAGCTTGTATGAAGATGACATTCAGGAGTTTTTCTAACTCCCCTTTGACTAGCAGAGCCACTTTGGGATGCATTTTTCTAAGTTTTTGTTTAACAGGTTTAGCATCCGGATGGACTACTAGATGATACATGACTACAGAAGGGTCTAGACCTGGCATATCTTCATATGTCCAAGCGAAGACATCTTCATACTCTTTAAGGAATGCAATGTATTGTTCTTGTTTTTCTTGAGTTAATTCTAATCCAATATTGATTATGTGAGGATTATTCACAGTTCCAATATTAATTTTAATGACGTTTTCTACCTCCATATGTAGATCTCTTTCAAAATTAGGTGGGGTGGGTGAAACGCCCAATTCTTGTAATTATTGTAAGGTTAATTTGGATAATTCATCTTGAGGATTAGTGGTCTCAAGTTGGGCTATAGTTGGTATAGAACCATCAAAATAAAATCCATTGTGTAACATCTCTTCAACAGAGACATCATGGAAGATATCTCCTTCCAACTCTTCATCGGGGTCAACAATCATTTCAGGGTAAGCTATGGATAGCATGTTACATGTAAATGACTAATTTTTTAGAGGCAAATCATCATGCCTATCCAAATAATCTTGATAGCATACGAGATGATCATCATATTCAAAAGGAAAGGGTTGACCCTTACTAGGAAATAGGCCCACACCACAGCGAACAGGCCACGGTTCTACCTCGAAAGGTTCTTTCATGCCATTTTGGAAAGGTCCCAAGCCTTTCCCTTTATATCCCATTTTAAGCATCATGGGTTTAGCTTTAATATATTCATTGGTAAAATAACACCGAGCATATCCCTCATGATGAGTTTTAATGTTTCGAGGGATTCTTCCCCAGTCATATCCTTTATAAATGAAGGCACAACTCCCGAATTGGTAAGTACTTCCCATAGGTTGTGGGAGGCCCAAAGTATGAGGAGATGGCGATAAGTTATTTAAAAGAATTGAATCTCACATGAAAGCATTTGTTTTTTCTGATATTAAGGTTGTGGATAAATCTGGTAAAAGTTCATCAGAAAGAGCATAAGATGTAGAAGGATTATTCCCTATATCTTTAGATATGGAAGGTATGATAGATGTTGATAATGTGGAAGGTATGATAGGTGTGTCTATAGGTTTTGAAATTATAGGGATAGAACTTGAAGGATTGGTTGTAGATTTAAGATCTTTTTGAGGTTCTAGAGTGATTTGTTTAGAATATTGTTGATCTATATAGGAGGATGAAATTAATGGAGGGGAAATAGGTGAAGTTATGGGTGTGTGTTTCATAGTTTTAGATGAAAAATAAGAACTAGGATGTGTGGATGATAGAGCAGGGCAAAATTGCACTCCAACGGGTTCGCCAAAGCACACATATCAAAGGGTCTAGGGTCACCATGGATAGTGACCAACTGATTTTTAAATTCAAATTTAACACATTGGTGTAAAGTTGATGGGACCGCTCACATCGCATTGATCCAAGGGCGACCCAAAAGTATATTGTACGATGCTAGGCAATGTACAATAAACACGGTTGTTTCTAGGGTTCTAGGACCAACTTGCAAGGGGATGGTAATAACTCCACACGTTTCTTGTGTTTCGTCATTAAAAGCTTTGATAATCATATCAGTTTTCTTCATTTCATCACTTCTAAATCCAAATCATTGGTAGAAGTCAAAAGTGCAGATGTTTAGAGATGAGTCATTATCAATCAGGACTCGTTTGACGACTACATCTCCAATTAGAGCAGTAATGTATAAGGGATTATCCTTATGTAAAATGTGTTGTGGGATATCTTTATCCCAAAAGTCAATACAATCAACCTCTCGAGTGATGATAGTATTGGCCATGGCTTCAGGTTGAATTTTTTGAGGTACCATCATTTGGCTTAATGTAAGCATCAACTCATCCCTATGTGTGGGAGAGGATCTTAATAAATCCAAAAGGGAAATTCTAGTTGTAGTATTGGATAATTGCTCATTAATATTGTAAGGAGGTTTTGGTTGAACAGTAGGAGCATGATTACCTTTATTGGGGTTTTTCAAAACGAATGGAGCCGATCTATCATTCTGATTTGGTTCTTGTTGAGAATTTTGAGCCTGTTGTTGGGTAAAAACTCCAATGGTACCTACAATGTTATATTGAGGACATTGAACTGGTCTCGGTCTAGCATTTATGGCTTGTTCATTAGGAAGGAATTGATTAGAAGAAGGTCGAGTAGTAACTCTTCTAGGAAATGGTTCTTCTAGAACCATAGCATCTGTGACGGGTTGAATAGGATATGATTCATTTTTAGAACTATTCGATTGGTTTGAAGTAATGTCTAGTTCACTTTCAGTATCTGATTCTATATCACTAGAATCTGAAGTTTGAAAATTATGTAAGGGCCTAGTCGTAACCAAGGATAAGGTTGTGTCAAATATTTGAGGATCCTGAATAGGTAATTGTCCGCTAATGGTTCCTACATATCGGGTAGGAGGGGGAACATTATGATGTTCGATTTGATTGGCCACCTCTTTACCATGTCTTGGTAAAGGGTGTTGAAATATGTCTAATGTTTGATTAGCATTTTGATTTTGATTTTGGGGAATGGTCTTTTGAGTATTATTAGGAGCATTTTGTTTAGGTTGGAAGGCTTGCACCTCCATTTCATTATTATCAATCAAATCTTGTATTTTATGTTTCAACCTTTTACAAGCGTTGGTAGAGTGTCCAGGTCCTCTATGGAAATCACAGTGTAAGTCAGCTCTGTATCCAGGTATAGTTGGATTAGGTTCTCGGATAGCAGGTAATTGGATCAAACCTATTTCGAGTAATTGAGGTAAAATAATTGACAATGGTTGATTTAATCTAGTAAATTCCCGAGGAGGTTTATCAGGAGGTTTCAATATAAACTTTTCAGTTGTCTTCGTTGCATTGATATTAGCAACATTTCTGCTGTCAATGACTCCGTCACCAACAACTTGTTTGTTTTTATATTGATTTCTGGATGTTTTCTCATCATCCTTCTTCCTAAGTTGGCCTCTCCTTATGAGGGCATCTTCTACTCTTCGAGCTAAATCTATAGCTTGATCGAAGGTAGTTAAAGTAGCGGTTGATAGCTCATAAGATATTTGTTCTTGTAAATTATTGATAAAAATGTCCAACATTTCCCTATAAGGTAGCACAAAGTGTAGTTTTCCTGTCAACTGCCTCCATCTAGCTAAGAAATCAGCAAAACATTCATCCTTGTCTTGTTTTAAGTTGTATAGATCTTTAATGGTTACATGCCTCTCGATGTAGGCACTAAATTGATGGACAAAAGATTCAGCTATTTCTTCAAAGTTTCTCAAGGAATGAGTGGGCAATTGATAGTACCACTCTAATGCCATTCCACCTAAACTTTTCGAAAACATTTTTAGTAATAGCAAGTCATCATGTGATATATCATGACATGCTATCCTAAACATGCGAAGATGCTCTATGGGATCTTCGGTTCCTTTATATATAGGCAAGATAGGCATGGGAAAATGCTTAGGGTATGGTTGAGCTACAACTATGGGATCCAAAGGTTGACTACAAATCTCTCGATAATTGTACGAGGGACGATAGGGATCTATCTGGTCCATACGCGAAGCCAACTGTTTCACCATGGCTTCCAGATTACTAGTTTGCCCACCATATTGGTTCGGTAGGGCATTGACATGGGTTTTATGAGCATATGATGGAGGGACATGAATATTAGATGCTATGTTTCTATTGTGTAAATTATTGGTAGGAAAGGTGTTATGAAGGAATTTTGAAGTTGTATTATGTTGTATTCCAGATTGTTGAAATTTGGTGTTTGGATTCGTTTTAGGTTTTTATTTACTTAAAGCATATTGCTCAATAGTTTGGCGAAATAAAGTAGTGAAGGATGTTTTCTTTTGTGTGGGAATGATTTTGGGTTGAATAACAGGTTCCTTAGGAGGTTGGGTAACCTATTGTTTTGACATGTTTTGAATCATAGTGACCATATCTGTATTGGATGGCCCAGCCTTATCACTTTCTTGATCAATGAAAGACAAGGGATTATTGTGCACATCATACATATGTTCCATGGCTGCTTGAGTGTCACTAATTTGCCCTTTATCAATACGAATTGCCACATTAAGGGCGTCAATGTTATCATTGAGAAATTTTTGAAAATGATCTACGTTGTCAAAAGCAATAGTTCCATCTGGAGCTACTCTAGGGGATGAGGATCCATCCTCTTTAACACTTCCTTCTTGTTCATTATCTTCACCTAGGTCATATTCTGGTTGATCTAGGGTTTCTCCTTTCGGAATTTGATCTTCAGGAAGGAAATTTGGGTCTCTAGTTTTATCTTGTAACCAATCTTCTTCTCCTAAAGTTTCTTTACCATTCCTAAGTTTAGGCATGGTGCTTAATTTTAGATTTTAGCAAATATATATATATATATATATATTTATATATATATATATATGCAACAAGATTAAGAGGTATATATTAATTATATACCTACTACAATATTTAAAATGAAATGTTTTTGATTTTTGTTATGTTTTTTTTTTTATAGTTTTTCTTTGTTTTTGAAATAATATTGTAAAGACAACAAATAACACAATAAATGCAAGAAATAAGACTGAAAGTAATGATCTAGCTTTCTATAAACAATTTATAAATATCATTAATGGGCTCTAGTTCTTCAGGAGTCATAAAGTGTTCTTCAAATTGAAAGTTTTCTTTTAAAAATTTAATGAAAAGAGCTATAGTGATATTATCTGTCTCAGATGCTGGTTGATAGAAGTAAAGCTCGTGGCAATATTCTTGATATAACACAGCTCGAGGAACTCTATTCCATATTTCCCTATCTGTAAGAACAACCTCTTGGTCTTCTACAAGACCTAGGAACCGGTGTACAATGGCTACGTTCTTGAGGTATTCCTCGAAGGTGAACAATTCTGAAGATACAAGAGCTCTCCTATAAGCTAACCATCTATGGCAGGCTCTCTGAAGTTCATGATAAAAGACAAGTTGATGAGGATCCAGGATTCTATCTAGGATAAGCCTCTTGATCTGTTTAAGTTTTGTTGACCTAGATGAAATGAAACGAAGTCTTCTATCAAGTTCATCCCACAAGAGTTAATTTCTATATGTTTCAGGTAGACTAAGCACAAAATTGATTTCTATGGCTGCCAATTGGTTTTCTACATTTATAGTAACTGCTAATATTTTCTTAGGAGCTACCATATAAACATGATATTAAATTTAAATGATCTAAAATGCATCTATGTCTTAGTTGTTCTATTTTTTTTTTTTGTTTTTGTTTTCAAAAGGTTATGATGCATTCACGTCGGGTTCACCAAAATGTATCGCTCCAAATTTTTTACACCCTTACCTTTAGGCTATAGGATCCGTGCCCGAAGGGGGATGTGAAAAGGATGTCGCGGTACCTCGGACTGAGAGGACTTGCGAAGGTCCCGCCTCTCAAGGGAGGTGTATATTGGTGATTTTTCGACGGATGGTGGGTTCACCAGGAAACATTTAATGGCAGTTTCCACGCCTTGGTTTGGAATGTGTTTTATGTGTTCATTTTAGCTTTAAGCATTCAAATCCTAGGTTTGGCCAAAATGCGTCTAAGCTATTCTATATGAAGATGCAGATTAAATGAATACAGAAAATAGAATTAAGACAAATAACAAAGAATTTAAAGAATATTACAAGAAAAATACCTAATCCGGATGTCTGATGAAGATTTTGATTCTTGAAGCAGTCAGGATCGTCTGGAATTCGACAGAATCATCTGAGATCTGACAGGATCGTCTGAGATCTGACGAATTCGTCAGAGACCTACAAACAGAAAAATAGGTGCAAAATACAGAAAATGCAACTATCCTAACAGAGAGAAACAATGTAAAATGATAGCAACAATATCAAATTGAAACTTAAAAATAGAAACAAGAATGAATTATGCTAATTAGATAATAATTATGATTTAATTATGCATTTGATCTAGATGGGTGAACTCCAAAATGTAGAATAGCATAAAAGACTGAATAAACTAGCTAATTATAACACAAAACAACAGAGAAAATATGGAGAAATGCAAACTTTAGGCACTGATTGCCTCAATGTTGACTGCAGTCGAAATTGTCTCGCATTGGTAAGAAATCGTCTCTGATTCAACAGGATCGCCTCCGATTTGAACAGGATCGTCGAAGACGATGGAAGCTTGCTTTGGCTGAAAAACAATAAGGTACCTGCAACAAAATTGTATAGAACTACTGCAAAATAGAAACTTAGGATGTTTTATCATATGAGAAGTCAAGTTACAGAGAATTTCAGCCAGGGGGGTGCTAAGGGAAGGGCTTAGGATTAAATAGGCTTAGGAGGGAGGTTAGGAGGTTGGAGATCATCCCAATTTGGGAGATCTCCAATAGAGGAGGGTCTCTAATGGCGCAGACACGCTTCTGCCCGGATTAGAGACCCGTTGGAACAGAAGCTAATTATGCAAAATTAGTTTTGAGACAAGATCGTCTGGACGTCCTAGTCCAGACGAAATTGTCAGATCTGGGGTGATATCGTCTGATCGACGACGATATTGTCAAACGGTCAAAACAACCTCTAAAAATGGTGCGAGAAAAGGGGGAAACGGATTACCCGACGGTTAACGGGCGGTTTGGGAGGTTAAAATTTGAATTTGAATTATTTACTAAAGTAAATGTAATTATCAAGATTTTACTGCGCCAATTTTAGGGTGCTCCACAAACTTACCCTTTTCACCATGCTTATCATTTTTAGGATCCCAATAGATGACTATATCTCCTTGAGAAAAAAGAGTACCCTTGGCTTTCTTATTAAACAATTTTATAGTTTTCTGGGTTTGTTCCATCATTCTATTGAGGGTCTCTCTTCTTTGTTCTTCTAACAAGACAATTTGGTCAAGCCTTCTTTGAATGGGATTGGGGTTTTCATGGTCTTGCAATAAAAGGGAAAGTGCCATTTTTTCCATTTTTGGGGGTAGTAGGGCTTTCTCTCCATAAACCATCTCATAGGGGGTTCTTCCTGTATTTCTTTTAACAGACAACCTATCAGCCCATAAAGCAAATTTAAGTTCATTATCCCATCCCCTTTTGTTTTTGCCTAATGACCTTTTTATTCTTGTTATTACATTTTTATTTGATGACTCAACTAAACCATTTCCTTGGGGGTAATAATTGGCAGAATGAGATAATTCAATTCCATATTCAGCACAAAATTCTACCATTTCATATGACACAAAATATTGAGCATTATCAGTTACAAGATTTTTAGGAACTCCATACCTGGTCAAGATGTTTTCTTCTATGAATCTGATGACTGTAGCAGTTGTAGATGTTCTCAAAGGTGCAACTTCCACCCACTTTGTGAAGTAATCTGTTGCAGTTATGATCCACTTATGCTGGCCAGATGAATTAGGCTTGATCTCTCCAATCAGGTCAATACCCCATTGAGCAAAAGGTGCTTCAATAATTACTGGCTTGAGGGGCATGGCTGGTAGATGCTTTTTCCCTACAAAAACTTGGCAGTTATGACAATTCCTAACATATTTATATACATCCTTAAAAAGGGATGGCCAATAATATCCCGCTCTCATGATTTTATTAGTTGTAGCTCTTGGAGCAAAGTGTCCTCCATAGAAACCATTATGAAATTCATTAATTATTTATGGGACTTCTCTTTCATATAAGCAGACTAATAATACTCCATCAGGATGTTTCCAATATAATACTCCATTTTGTATATAATACTTCTGAGCTTGAAGTTTGACTGACCTCATTCTGTTTATTGACATATCTCTGGGAAAAGACAACGTTTGTAAGTATGACAAAATTTCTTCATACCATTTACATTCTTCATTTTTTATTCTTCTGTCATCATATGTCTGATCTATGGTGAGAATATTTTCAGATCCTGCTTCTTCTTTGTTAGCCAACAATTTAGCTAAACCTTACCCTTTGACTGTTTTAACTATTTTGAATTCAACATCGTATTGCAAAAGTTTTACCATCCATCTTGTTGGTCTTCCTAATGGCTCTGATTGAGAAAAGATATCTTTTATTGCTATAAAGGGAATACAACAGTAAACTTTGTTTGAGCCAAATATACCTTTGAAGTGTTCTAAATATTGGATGACTGCATAGGCATGTTTTTCCGACAGGGTGTATTTAAGATGTGCTCCTTTTAGTCCCGAGCTCATAAAGGCTATTGGCCTTTCATTATTTTCATTATCTTTCTGTGAAATAACTGTAGCAATAGAGTGTTCAGACGCATATGAATAGATATTAAAATCTTTTGCATAATCAGGGCAACTTAAAGTTGGAGTGGTTGATATGGCTTCTTTGATCTTGTTAAATGCTTCCATATTTTCTATTGTCCATTTTATTTCTCCAGTTTTCTTCACCATATCATTTATGGGTTTGGTCATTTCTGCAAATTTTTGAGAAAAATTTTCGATAAAATTTATTTTGCCAAAGAATGACCTTACTCCTTTTAGGTTCTTGGGTGGGGGAATTTTAGAAATGGCTTCTATCCTTTCTGGATCAATGCTTATCCCCTTTTCTGAAACTATATGACCTAGCAATTTTCCTTGTGTAGTTCCAAATATGCATTTTTTTGGATTTAGAGAGATTCCAAATTCCTTGCACCGAGAAAAAACTGTAGTCAAATGTTCTAGATGATCTTCTGGATTTTTATAAAATACTGTGATATCATCTAAGTACACTACTACAATTTTGAACATTAATCCTTTGAAAGCAAAGTCCATCGCTCTCTGGAAAGTAGCACCTGCATTCATCAATCCAAAAGGTATTCTTAAATATTCAAATGTGCCCCGGGGTGTGGTGAATGCTGCCTTGTGTCTGTCTTCTGGATTTATCAGAATTTGATTGTACCCTAAAAATCCATCTAACAGGGACAATCTAGTTGAACCTACTACTGCTTGCAGTAGTTGTTCCATGTTAGGCAATGGGTAATTGTCTTTTAGTGAGCTCTTGTTTAAATTTCTAAAATCTACACAGAGTCTAATGTCCCCATTCTTTTTCCTAACTGGTACTAAGTTGGATATCCAGGAGGAAAATCTTACTTTTCTTATTATCTTGGAGTCCAACAATTTTTGTACCTCTTTTTGCATTACTGGGTGCAGAGTTGGATTGTATTTCCTTTGTTTCTGTCTGAATGGCTTGGAATCTTCCTTCAAAGGTATTATGTGAGTCATTACATCTATCTTGAAGGTTTTGAGGTCTTCATAAGTCCAAGAAAAATGTTCTTTGTTCTTTTTCAAGAAATTGATATATCCAACCTTTTCTTTAGCAGGTAAAGCCATGTCTACTTTCACTATTCTGGGTTCTTTCATTGAGCCAATATTTATATCTTCAGATATCACTTCTCTGTGTATAGGTTTATAAGCTTTGTCAAAGTCATCAAATAGGCTTTCAAGAGACACCAATCCTTTGGGTATTCTATTAGTTTTCAACTGGATTACTTCTACTGGCTCTCCTATTTGATTTTTTAATTTTTCTTCATCCTTTTCATCATAGATTACATCTGCATACTGATTTTGTAAAGTCATAAAATCCTTAATATCTATATCATCTTGAAATACCTGTAGATATACTATGTTATCTGGCATAGAAGGTTTATAAACTGAAATAGTTGGGAATCTATCCATATATTCTGTAGTTATCTCTGGGTGATCTAGACCTGAGGTATTTACAACTAAAATATCTGCAACATGATTTTGTTCTCTAGGAATATATGAAATATTGAAAGCCAAAAATTTATCAATTTCTTCCAATACTGCATTTCTATATTGCTTAAGTCTAGGATGCTTGGTCTGATATTTACCTTTGATTTGCAGTATAATAAGTTCTGCATCCCCTGTTATAGTTAAGTAGTTAATACCTAGCTCTTTTGCTTTCCTTAGCCCTAATAGTAAAGCTTCGTACTCAACTACATTGTTTGTGCAAGGAAATTGCAATCTGTAAGGGATACTAAGGTAGTTTCCTTTAATATCAGTCAAATTTACACTTGCACCTGCTCCAGATTGGGATTTAGCCCCATAAAATGACATGGTCCACATTTCTTGGGTTAATACTCGGTCTGATTCAGCATCAGTTATTCTCATATCTTCTGGATCCATGTTCTTTGCATCTGGTACTTCCACCAGGAATGGGTTGTGCCATATTGAATAGACTCCCATCCCTTTTTCTTCCATAGAGTTAACTAAGTTAATCATGGTTTCATATATTTGAATTAACTCTATGAAATGTTTGTTGAATGGTTCCCTTCTCAAAATTATATTCTCCTTATCTGATATGGGGATGGTAGCATAAGACCAGTCTAGTTGTATTGATCCCCCTAGTTGTTCTGCCCAATGCCTACTGAGTAAAAGTGAGAAGAATGGGTCAACATCAACTACTGCTACGTCCATGACAATGCCCTTTTTGGGGTGTTGGTCTAGGTAAACTAATAATCCAGTTATCACCCCTACATAGGGAATTTGTCTACTGTCCATTACAAAAATAGGAGCAGAATCTCTAGTACAGATTAATCCCATTTGGTCAGCTATTAGCTTAGGCATGATATTATGTGAAGCTCCACTATCGAGCATGCAATTGTGAATCACATATATTTCCCCTTCATCTAAATTATATCTTAACGACACATAGAAGGGTCTGATAGAAGATGGTGATCTTGTATCATGTTGATTTTGTCTAGCAACATGACAAGTAGGGTCTTCTTTCTGCTCTACTAATCCAAAAGTTCTGCATACTTGTTCTCTGTATGTTTGAACTTTCATAAGTTCACCAAATGTGATATTAACTTTTTGCTTACTGAGTTCTGACCCAACATCAAATTCTATCTTCTTTATATCCAATGGTTTATTACTTTCTTCTTTGGGAATCTCTTCCACTGATTCTATTACTTCAGGAGTAATCTTGTTAGGGTTCCTATCAATTTTCTCTTTACTGATATTTTTATTGGTGAAAGTTTATTTTCTTGTTTCATTTGTAGATGATTTCTCTGTTCTTTCAGGGACTGTTCTATTCCTTAAATTTAAAACATGGGTTGCCTCTAATTCTTCAACCTCTTGAGCAGTGGGGATCAATTTCCCTTGCTTCATCTTATCATATCTTGACTCATGTGATTTCTGCAAGATTTTAGTTCCTTCAGTTACTAAGATCTGAGGATGATGATTTGAAGCATATTTATCCATGTCTTCTTCAAACAACCTTTCTCTGGATTCATCTTCAATGGACCAACATGCATTGATTCTTATATCCTCTTCTGATTTTGCATGCATATCTACATTACGCTGATCACTTAGGTGAATTCCACATGCATCAGGGTTATGGGGTGCATCACAAGTAGAGCAAAAATAAGGAAAACCTTCAGCTACATTGGCAGATGGCATTGGGTTAGGGACATTGTTCTGATCCCTATCGAAATCTCTATTTTTCCAGTTATTATTCCCATTACCCCTATTCCTATTCCCTTCTTCAAAACCATTGTTGTTTCCCCAATTCTTATTGTAATTTTTCTTAAAGGGGGATGATTGTCAATATGTGGTCGCTCTATCTGTGAAGATTCACCGTTATTTCCATTTCTTTCAATTCTTGCTAACCTGTTACTCATGTTGTTGAACATTTCTATCATCTGACTAGTCAACTTCTCCACAGGATCAATTTTAGTTCTTCTTTGTATATCAAAAGCCACTCTCTTAGGTTTTCTCTCAGGCATGTTAACCTCTAAAGAATAAGGCTTCATATTACCACTGTCAAGCATATTTATTTCTATATCCATTGCTTTTTCCATACAACCATCAATGGTAGTGGCTTGTTCTTGCCTTAATTCATAGTTAAACTCTCCTTGAAAAGCATTCTTATAAAAATAAATAGACTGAATATCACTAGGCCTGAGGTTGGTAGGGATTTTGTTTCTTGTTTTTGAAAATCTTCTATTAAAATCACTAACAACCTCATTTTATTTCTTCTTCATAGTGGCTAGCTCAGTTAACAATGATTGTTCATTTTTCCTTTCACCATACTTCTTTAGGAACACCTCTTCCATTTTGGTGAAGTCTGGGATATCATTGTTAGGAAGGGAATTAAACCATTCTCTGGCATATTTTTCTAAAGTCTATAGAAACAGTCTTAATACTACATCTTCATGTTCAACTTCCAGACTATCCATTGCATATAAGAAACTTTTGATATGATCCTCTCCAGTTACTGCACTATTTCCTAAAAACTTAGGGAGGTATTTGTGAGCTTTATTGGGTAAGGCATTTAAATTTATTGGTAATGCAAAAGGCCTATATCTATTAGTTCTCCATAAATGAACATTAACCTGAGCCATTGCTACTATAGAATTTAATTTCATAGTTGTAGTACCTACAGTGGTATGGGTCTGGGCAGCTTGAATGTAAACTGATGGATTATCTACCTTTGAATTATTATTATGAGAATAATCACATATATCTTCTACTACTAATTTTAAATGTTCATCTACAGTAATATCAGCAGTAATAGTATTCTGAATTTTCTTTATGTACCTTTTACCGCTAGAATTTAATCTACTGCTATAAACAGTATTCTTAAAAAGTGGAGTTTTCTGGGTATGTATAAATACCTCTGGATTCTCGAGTTCTAGAAATAGCTCCTTACCACTTCTCCTGGTGTTAGCCAACACGTTCTGTTCTCTCCTTTTTTATATTTTTCTTCTGGGTTCGTCCAGCAGAGTCGCCAACACCGAGGTGCAGAAAGAACAATGTGCACTTTTACCAAGAATGCTTGATATTACCACTCATCCTCACAGAAGTTGGTTCTTGGGAAAATTCAAGAACATCAAGAAAAATAATTTTCAAGAAAATCAAGAAGTGGAAATTCAAGAAAATACAGGGACGCAAAAAACTCACGATTAAAAACTACGGGCAAAAATAAAATAAAGAACGTTAGAAGTCATGGAAATTAAAATGCAAGTTCTTTATTTTAATTTGGCTGCTTGTTGATTGATATATGTCATGAACTCCAGGCTTAGAACATAAGAATTCTCCCCGGCAACGGTGCCAAAAAACTGTTGGAACCGATTCTTGCATCCATAGGATTTTGATTGTCATGCTACAAGAATCTGTTTGAAACCAACGAGCTATTACAGGCTCTGGTCGACCTGCCTCATGTTCTGCTAAACATGAATATTGCTAAAGAAGACTGCAGAATGGGTAAGGAAACCCCAGCGGTAATTCTTTGATTAAAATTCTAATTACACGCTCCAGATTTATATTATTTATAAGTATTCTTTTTAAAATGACCAAGCATGAAAACAACCAACTGTTATGCCTTATGTAGACCGGTGCCTAGATTCATTGGGCTGTTATAGCAATTTAACAATAATTTTTAATTATGAACAGAGAGAATGGGGAAAAGAAAATTGGCGTTCAAAGCTTCATTCGAATATCGTAATAAAACCAGGAGTTAACCAATGAGAGAAACGTATATAATGCATTCAAATAATGTAACCCATTATACAGTGACACACAGTACTGAGACAAAGATATAATAAAAATGAAACTCATAATTGTATTGATTTCAAGAAATTTTACATGCAGAGTGGGCGGGATGCCTTTTAACTCTGTTTCAATAAAAATATATCAATACAATGAAGAAATCCTGTTCAAATAATGTAACAGGTCTCTCCTACTCTACTTGTTCCAATATGGTAACAATAGAATCTCTGAATCTCAAGCTCAATAGGACAAGAAATGATCTCAGCTTCTTGAGCACTTTCCTATTACAATCCTGCACAACAAAGGGAAGAATAAGAATGAGAAAGAAAATAGACACAGAAGGGGATACAACAACACAACTAATAGGGCACTCAAGTATACCTCTTAGCAAAAATGCTATTCTCTAATTGCTTGATGCAGAATCTATCCACAATTGCCTCTTCTTATAGCCTCTGGTTCTTGATTCTATTATTTTTGGTTTATTTCTGGCCTTACACTTGTCAACATTTGATTGAACTTGTTCTATATGTTGTCCAGTTGGTGCGGCTCTGAACTAACTATTGGGGTTCTTCTCTAGACTGAAGGGAGCTCTTTACTATTTAATTTGGCCTTTTTGCTCTCTCTGGTTGGCCCTAGAAACTAAGGATTCAACACTATATTTTTCCTTTTTGTTCTGCTTGTCCTGGCCACTATGATCTATTGTTAAGGATTGACCAGGCTGCCATCATGAATTCTAGATGAGGAACGGAGGGGGACCCAATGTGATGGTGAAGACAAGGGGTGGCGTGCCAGTGGCAAATAGATGGAGTTGCACTGATCACGAGATAGAGTGAAGGGAGAAAAGTGGAAAGGGGGTGGTTCAACACAATGGAAGGTGGTGAGATGGCACAATGTGGGGACAAAATTTGGGATGGTTAAGGAAGAAAGCCTAGAAGGAGGGAGGCGGTGGTAAGTAGGAAGAAGGTGGGAATGGAAAACAAGATCTGGAAGTATTTATAAGCTGCTTCCATAACTATACTCCATCGGAGTGTCTCCCTCGTAACTATATTCCGTCGAAGCACGGATTGAATGGCTTCTTGTAAGTCAAAACCATACCTTTTTCTTCATGCGCTTTCATCGTCTTAAGTATTTGCAGAACAGAAACTGAATATATTTATATTCTTTGTACTCCATAGTTTTACTTTGTCGATGCCTTTTAGCTCTCCCTTACTGTCTCTTATTTATAAGTTGTGACTATGCTTTGTAGTTTTATTTTTGTGGTACACTATTATTCTCATGAGATATACATGATCTGGTTGCAGGCTTGAGCATCAGGATTTATCTTTCGTTTGGTCTGATTTGTCCTTACCAAGGTACTATCCAGGGGATTTACTCTGATTTGCTCGAATCTTTCCTTCCTTGGGTATCCTTCTGGATTCACGGCGTTTATGCGTATTGTTTTGACTTCATCTTTGGTTATTGATCTTCATTACGTCTTTCGACGTACCTTGCTATGAATCAAGTCACCTCTTTGATTTCTACCTCGATATATGTTGAGGGTATTTCTGTGAAGTGATGGTCCTTCTCTAGAAACTTAGTCTATCGAATCTTTCTTACGGATGATTTCACCGATTTTGCTGGTTCGTGATCTTCACAGGTTCCATCATGGCTTATTTCTGATATTCTTTTAAACCTACAAAAGTGTTATTTTCTAAAAATATAAAGAGGTTGGTCAATGGTGGTTTTATTCTTATTGATATTTTCATAATTATTGGGCCAAGATTTGACCGAGTATAGTTGTTCGATCCGCCTTTGTTCAATTGTTGCTTTGGTTCTTTTATAACCTGTAGGTTAATTAAATTTGAGATCATACCTCAAATTGGTTAATGTGCTAAACCGTTGGATGATTGAGTGGAGGTGAGCGCCTTTAAACGTGTTAAAAAATGATTAATTAAGCTTTGACTAAGTTCACCTTTTGACTTGCTTACCATCATTAGATCCTCTTGCTCTCGATGAAACGCTATCGTTGGATTTAGGTGGTTGGTTTCATTCTTGGATATTTTATTTGTGTGCTATCGTCCGATCTCGAAGAGGATTAGTGCAACCGTTGATGTATCGGGACCTGCACGATAGTTAGTATTCCTATTCACATACAAACCTTTAGTTGATCATGTTTACTTAGTCTAAACCTTCGTTTTGGTTATAATTCATAAATGATAATTAAGGCTAAAGACTATACCTTCATTGGGTGGTCTATCGGATAATGCGGTATATTAATCATTATTTCATTGTGTTTAATCAACTCTAACCTGGCGATTGTAAACTTAACCTTGTTCTATAAAACCTTTAGACAACATAGAAACCATTTATTTTATCATGCGACCATCGTAGGATTATCTCATGATGAGAGTGCTACCGTTTGATCATATATATGCACACAATTTTTAACAAAGGGGGAAGATTACCCATACCTCTAATTAATCATTTGTTTGAAAGAAATCATCTTAGACTAACCTCCGATCATCTTTTCCCATGTGCACCATTGGATCTGAGTGGAGATGAGCACCGCCCTTAGATCTATATGTCATTTAATTCTTTTGTTTTTTCTTTGGATATTTTGTCGTCACCATAGACCTTCGCATCCATTGATATTTGGTCTCGTTTGGGCACCACCGTCAGATTTCCTACGAGGTGCATACTATATAGCCAAAAACAAAAACCCTTTGATTTTGATTAATCATGATTAAACCGAAAGGGGGAATGATTATTCAACGTATTATACCCTCGCTAATTACATAATTAGTTTTCACTTTACCTTCGTCTTACCTAGTATTTTATTGTTTCTTCGTTTCGGTGCGACCGTCAGATCTAGGTTGATGTTGGCACAACCATAGATTTTGGTCAACCTGCGGGTTAGTTACCAAAGGATGCATGATTTTAATTTTGATTAAGCTAAAAGGGGGTGATTATCTGATGTATTTAGACCCTTATTAATTTTTTTTAACCAGCTTAATTAATATTTCAAGACTTTAAACTTTTTAATGCATCTTTTGTGAGCGTGCCACCGTTAGATCAGATCTCGATCGAGCACTATCGTTCGATATTTTAATCAGCTCGATGATTAATCCAAAGGGGGTGTACACCTTTTAACATTTGATTTAATCAAAGCAAGTGCAACCATTTATCTAAATGTTGCTTGGGCACGATCGTTCGATCTGTCAAACTTGTTCACTGTTTAACTGACAGTTTGACCCGTGACAACTTGCTTAAAGTCTTGACTTCTTTGTAAAGTGTGCAGTCATTGATTTGGCTTGGGGCAAGCACATCCACTCAGATCCTCAGAGTTGCATGGATTTTAATTTCTTATTTATTATTGATCTTCGACTTATCCTTTGGATTTTATCATGAAAACGCGTTCGTTGGATTACTCCTTGACGAAGCGCTGCCGTTAGATTAATGATAATTAGCTCGATTAAAAAGACCCTTAGGTTATAAATTTTAGACCTTTTGTCTTATCATATGGGTTTCTTTTGAAAGCGCATCCATCGGATTATATCTGGATCGAGCGTGACCCTTGGATTAATTCTAAGGTGTTCATTTGTTAGCTTAATGGGGTGCATACCCTTAGGTTTTATTTGATATTTACTTTGGACCTAAGTTTTTTGGATCTTTAGACCATGATGAATAATTAACCAACTTGGGATTTAAGGATCTTATCGGTCGGTTTAGGCCCACGGGAACTTTTTAATTGAATGTTGGATTTTGGCTTTAGAGATTTAATTAATAGAACCTTGCCCTATCCACTTTGAGATACTTGAAAAATGAGGCATACATTATTAAAATCCAAGGTTAGACTTCATCAAACCAATCAATAAAAACTCAAGCAACTCACACCACCTGAAGAAGTAACTAGCATTATTAACAATTTTGATTGAAACCAAAAATTTAAATTTGGGGGTTTCAAAGTTGAGTCAAATTTGGCTCCAATAGTTACTTTGCATTTTTATTTCAATATATATGTACTTTCATCTTTCTATCATTTTTATGCTATAGGTATTTGTATTTTCTTTTGTAGTGTCCACATTATCAGTAGGATAGTACTACAACATCCTCATGCATCACCATGTAGGATCATCCACAACCATAACAGATACCCATTACACCGATTGATCTAGCCCGACCACCAGTTAACCTTCACACCAGGTGCTCTTCACGTTCATCCCATTCAGGCCATCATACTTCACCTCAAAACCATTCACCTCACCATCGAGGCTCGTCCTACTCACCTCGCTCTAGAGATAGCCAGGTCATCCTATCCTCTTTCGATGACAAAGGGGAATCCACCCAACCCCAAGCATAGGGGTCACCATCCCATCCGTATGACAATCTCAAACATTGTTATTCACCCATAAATCACCCCCATCATCCCATAGGATCCTACTGCCTGCCTAATAGGGGGTATACACCTCATCCACCTCGTTTGCATTTCTACCCGTCCCATTGCCAAGTGGTGAGTCTACCTACGCCCAAGATTTGCAAGCCTACACAGCCCAACCTTCTCAGGTTGGGCATGCAAACATGCCCCCTTCACATTCACATCACCACTTATAGCCATCACCTATGCCACCGGTCCTCAAGACACCACCTTCTCCACTGCGAGGTATACCATCCTAGAAACACTTGCACTCACCATAGTAATTTCACTCCACTACTTCATCATCCCAGTCATATCCATTTTCTACCATGCATTGGGTAATTCAATTCACATTGGAATCTTGATCACCTCCTTACCTAATACCATCATCGCCACACCACGAGATACAACATCTAATCTCCCGCATCGAAGCTCTGGAGTTACAGATGAGCCACTACCATTGCCACGTTCATCCATGATAGTCTCCCATGACCCGTCCATCCTCACCACCATGTAGACCCCTCATTCGACCCCTCCTTCGACCCATGTCGGATCCCAGACCCATGCCTCTATTACCAAATCATCCTTCACCCAAGCCTTGCTCACCTCCAAAAGACCCATACATTTATCCTATGCCTGTTCCACACATGCCATTATCTAAAATGTTCCATCATCTCATGCATCAAGGCCTTATTGACCTACCCAAGATTCAACTTGTTGATCCCTCACATTCTAAACCATGCAACTACAATAAGAATCAATTTTGCATTTACCATCGCTAGCCAGGTCACAATATCAAAGAGTGCAGATCATTCAAAACCCTAGTGCACAACATATTACACGGTAAGCGTATCCCATCACCAAAGCGTTCTCTTTCGTTTAGCTGACTTCTAAGTCCCCCATGTTGCATTACATATAGAACATTACCACCCCATAGTATCCTAATAGTGCCATCATGTTACATCCAAAACATGTCCAATTACAGTAGTAATCGCAACCCAAGCTGCATCATCAATTCACCATCCCACTCCTGATCGAACCCATGCCATTTTTCCTGACAATAGTTTCAGTTACTCTTCTTCTCCTATATCATTTCTTCTACTTCTTACATATGCTAATTTGTTTCTTCTTTCCTATATTTTTTGGCTTTTTGTGATCCCTTTTTCTTTATTGGTTACCAATGTCCACTTCTTCTCACTTCTTCCACCTAGAAATTCCACTCTCACATCTTCCTTATTTTTGGTGACTATTATAGAAACTTATACATCTCACAACTTATACACACACACACCCCACACGCTGGGGCAACCATGATCATAACATCGCACTCCTTGTCATCATTGCACACTTTACTCATTTGTAAATAGGTTTTTCTAAAATTCTCCTTCTACACAACATAACTTTCCTCTTGTAGATATTGCATTCTCCCACTTGCATCATTTACATTTACATCCATTGCACATATTCATATGCTTTATAGTTAGAATTTTAATTCATGTTTGTACATTCTCCCTCAAAATGCGCCTCAGTAGGAGTAATACATGCACTTGTTAGCATCACCACCTGGATGTCCATTCCCCCTTTTCAAGATCAGGGTGTACATAGGTGTCGTGTTTAATTTTGACTACTCTGTAGTTTAGGAAATCTAGTCACCCATAGCTATTGAGTTTTATACATTCTTCTTATGGTCCTTTAGGCTGGTTCAACTTCTCTCATGGATCGCTCACAACAGGTTACACATTAAACAATTTTGAGCTTAGGAAAGAGGACATCTTGAGTAGATATTGCCATCTAGCAAATGGTATCCCCTGCTTGTCCTATCACCTGCATGGTCAACATACGACCTGGGGATAAACAAAGGGATCAAGAATAAGCAAAAATAAATGATTGGGTAGAAAAAAAACTTCATCACCCATACAAAAAGAGCACCACAAAAGAAAAAAGAAGAAAAAAAAAGACAAAGAAAAGAGCACCACAAAAATAGATCAACATTAGAATAGGGGCAGAAAACAAAAGAAAACACCTCTTGATATCACCCATGTTATGCTTATTGCCTTTGGTCCTTATGTTCAACATAACACCATGGGATGATTTCCATCACTAGCAATAGGCTCCAAGAGCCGACATACTAGTGGAATAGCCTTACAGGTGGCAACACATCTCTCATATTAGCATCTTGCTTTTGTATAGATCACTATTATGGACGGATGAGCTATATAGTCTGATAGCATCTACAACGGGTTAATCATACCTTCCTAAAAATGGATAAATGAACCTTACACATTCACACATAGGTCCAAGAAAGACTTTGAACCAGCCTGATTATGTTATAAGTTGCCACAAATGCTTGTATAGCTAAGGGTTTGAGATTTGATTGTCATAACTATGTTAGTCAAATCCATTACACATGCCTTACATTATCCACCATCCCTAAAATCATGGAATGTATCACATCCATACAGGTAAATGCCATGATACAAGTGCTTCCTTGGTGTATTTTAGCAAGTCCATACATGCATCCATGCATCTATGTCATATACATTTGGTACACCTTATAGTTATGCATTCATCCTACATGCAGTCACAAAATTGAATCACATTATGCATTCATGCTACATACATTCCAAAATAAAATTACAGCATTGCATTTACTCTATGTGCATTCATTACAACATCACATTCGATATCACATCACACTGCATTCAAAACATAATCATACATACTATTCTACAATTCATTCATATGAAAGAATGATAATAGATCTAAACCATTCACACATATGTATCTATTAATCATACATATCTACAAATTATTTTGTGCTACCTATGCAAATATAAACACAATACATTCCAAACCATAAAAATCACATATGCATATATAACAACCGAAATCAAGGTATATATATATATATATATATATTATAATCCAAAAAAATGCCTGAGGGATACAACTTGGGACCATGGCCATCATATAGCATCCAAAATTCTCGTAGGCTAAAAACAATTATATAACCCCTAACTATCACCATGAGTCCCCCCACATCCCTCCTAGCTCACTCGCCTCTCCGTAGCCTGGCTCGACTCTGTAATGACCTCTGGAACTTGATCTACTACAGGCTGCTCCACAGCAGGCAGATCCCGCACCTCAACCCTTGCACCAACCTCTACTATTAGAGCAACACCTGCACTAAATTTGATGTGAGGGTGCTCATACTCATGATTGAATCCTAAACTGCAATACCACCTGCTCATAATCCAAGAGAGGAATCCCATGTACCGACAGATAAGTATCACACAATAACTTCTTGGTCATATCCATAGCCAGCTGACCTGCCAAGCTCGTAGTAGTTTAATCCTACCTAGCCATAGTCACTCTCAACTACTCCGCCTCAGTCCCCAGCTTGACCATCCCAACCCTCAACTGCTCCACCTCATCATCCACTATAAAACTCTATCTTGTAGCTCCCATGCCTCATCCTTTGCATCTTGCCTCATCGAGATATCGATAGGAATCTATTGTATGACATCCATGAATACACCAATAGCGATGGTGTCATCCACATCACCCAAAATAGTAGTAAAACCTCCCTCCTCTTTCCCAATAGTCTGTCCCATCTCCACATTAGCATCCACGGGCACCTGCTCCACCCTCACATCATGGATGCTCGCTCCACCATCCAAGCGGCTTCATGAGCATCATAGAGGAACCTCCTCTACATCGCATGGCTCATCCTCGACCCCAACTCTCCTACCTATCCTCCCTGCTAGTGGAGGTATCCCAATATTAGGTGTCACCCATCGATCCATCATGCCTCTGCCAGGCTCCCAACTCTGACAGGCCCACCAGGCCTCAAACTCAAGTGTCATCCCAACATCCACCACATTCAAAATGTCCATAGGAGGATCCCTCTCTCCAACCCAGGGTAACACCATAGGCCGCTCTCATCTATCGTCCTACATCTAAAATAAATTACAAGAGTCCTAGAGACATCCTTTCATAAGTCAAATTATTGCCTCACTCAATCAAATTGGAAATACTCGGTCTACCAAGTATATCTACCTACTATCCATTAACCTCGTCTAATGGCTCGCAACTACTCCTCATCCTTCTCCCATCTCATACCACCCAACTAAGACGTCCACATAATATCATCAGGAGTCGCATCTCCAAAATTACCCCTCTAAAATAGCGGGTCACACTCATGTGTCCTCTTGATACCATGCTTAGCTACCATGCTCCATCTCAAAGCATAGGGAAAATAATCCTTACCCTCCACATGCATAGGGTGAGGCAATACATAGGACCTCTCAATAGCTATGTGTTCTCATACCCATACCTATAGTAAGGGAATCACACTCAACCCTATCCTCTTTCCACAAACAACATCATGCAACTCTCAATATACTTGGTCTAATAGAGCAGGTGCCCAAGAAAACACAACCCTGTGCTCCACCATATCACTAACCAAGTCTAGCATATTCTAGGTAAACAAAACCCTGGAACTATCAGGAAACACATAAGTTGATATCATCATCATGGTTGCACACTACCGATCGAATATCTTCTTTTGTAACCATAACCACTCATATTCCATCTTTGAGATATCTATAGATCTCCACTCTGCCCCAAATAACTACTCCAATACTGCATCCTTACTCTCATCAACTGCTGCTCTCACGAGCACACCCTCAATCGATAGCCTATAGATACGATACACATATTCCAACGTAACAATCATCTCCCTAGTAGGAAAATAAAATGTGTTCCTATCAGCATCCCACCTCTCACATAGTGCAAATATATATGCCCTATTAGTATGTATGCTGGTACACTCCCATACACCTCGGAACCATATATCATCCAACCACTTCAGCTCGTCTTCCTGATTCATCACCTTGTCAAACACACCCTTTATTTTTTGCATCCAATGACGGGGTTCGAGCATCTTCACCTGTTCATCCACAAAAAAACACATATTAGACATCTACATAAGTGATGCAATCAAATCAAATTTCATAAACCAAAATTTACAAATTAAAACCTATTAATTTGACATGCACTTTGATGCTAAACAATGCACAAAATAGATGACAAAAAACATCGACATAAAAATCACACATTTGGATACCTATTTTGGAATTTCATGGTAAAAGTTCAAACTGACGTTACAAACAACATAATTTGGACTCCCAATAGCCTAGTTCAAATTTACAACTACCTATTAATTGACACGTAAATCAAACATAAGCCAAAAAACAACATCTACAAAAACAAATATTATTTTTGGATACCCATTTGCCCAGTTATCAATAAATGTCTCGACAAAATTCAAAAAAAAACATACCACTCTACATAGATCTAAAAGTCAACTCCATCATAAATACATCAAAACCGAACACATATCACAAGACATAATTAAAAAATAACAGCCATATTTTTGGATACCCATTTGCCTACTGATGAGGTTTAATTAGACTTTAGGTTTAATTTTTGTTTTTCCTAAAGTTTTGTATTTGCCGACATTTTATTGTCGGCAGCTTTGTAATGTCGACAGTTGCCGACATTCCTTGTTTTCATTTGTCGGTAGCTTCTTATTTTTTCCTGCTGACTTTCTTTGTTTTAGTTGGCTATTTAATCCTGTAAATAAAATAATAGTGCAGCTTGGCTAATACCACATCAGATTGGTATCAGAGCTGTTGGAAATCGTGAAGGTTTTGGGTCATTTTCGACCTCATTTGATTGTCTTGTTTGAAGCTCTATTCTCCTGTTGCAAAATTGCTGTGTAGTTGCTGTTCTAATTAGCAAATTTGTAGTATATTATTGCACTCTATTGTCTTGTTTTCATCAACAATTTTTGTCTGTAGGACCATGATTTTTGGCCTTCGTGCCCATGAAATCAGTTGCTGTTTTGGCTGGCGATAGCTATGCACGAGTGGATCTGGCGAATTCTGCCTTCTTGCGATTGTTGATTTGAATATAATAGTGATTCGGCTCCTGTGTCTTGACTTTGGCCTCACAATTAGTGGTGCTCATTGTTTGTTCTGATTGATTATGGCATGCTGTCAAATTTTGAAGCCAAATCTATCGAACTGTGCCTTCTGCCACAGACCTTAAGGTGTAAATTTGCCTGCAATCTGCATTTGAACACCTGGTTGCTGCGACTAAACCATAAATGTGGTGCACCTATGTGATCTGGAAGTTGTTCGATGTCTTCGGTATTTCTCCATGATCGCGCATGTTTTCAATGTTTTTCGGGTCTGTAGCAGGGTCTTCAGAACATGTTGGGACAGGCAGCGACTCCATAAGGCACCATTGAAGTTTGACGCACAATTTGTGCGGTTCCCCCACATGCTATGGGTAAATGCCTTTTTAGGCTATAAAAACACTTGACCGTCCTTGATAAACACCCAACAAAATAGTTTTGTTGGCTGATGGTAGGTGGCAAACCATAGGCGTGAATAAAAATTCATTTTTTTACCCCTGTTGCCGATTTTGTGACCCTGTTTCGACGAAAAATTTCCAGCATGCAGCAGCAAGACGCATACGATGACGCGGTGACAATTTTCCCTCTGCTATTCCTCTTCTACAAATGAATTGCAGATCCAGATCCGACGATGTGTTTCTTGCCGGTAGACTCTGCCCGAATCGACTGTGACGAGCCAAGGGGTCGAGCGTGTCACGACCCAATGAGGGACTGTTTGGATTTTATTCTATTGTGTCGGGCCAAATAAACAGCAGGCGACAGTTTCTTGACATGCGAGCCAGCTGTTTAGAGCTGTGAAGGAGACAACGGACTGCTATTTCAGCTCTAAGGATGCATCGGTTGACACTGTTTTCGGAGGAGGAGGTTCCCACCACGTGGAGGACGTGCATCGTGTTACGTTCTGTCTTCTCCTAGTTGTCACGCCGATAGCATACGCAAGGCGGTCATGGTGGACTTTTTTGTTTTGTTTTGGAGGTCCTAATTGCCATTAAACTTTTGTGAGGTCATCTTGTATTATTCACACTTTTCTTTTTTTTTCATTTATTAAAAAAAAAAAAAAAGAAAAGAAAAAGAAAAGAAAAGAAAAGTAATTTTATTTTTGATTTAAAATCATTCCTTTTGTTCCATTGTAAAATTGCATATCATTTTGCAATTATTATTGGCAATTACTTTTCTATCGACCTCTTATAACCACTTTTTGCTACCATCCTTGCTGGCGCGTACTCGAGCCCAAATGGCTGCCGAGTTGGCTGACAAAATGGCCCAACTCACACAACTGGTGAGTGTTTTGGCCGATAAAGTCACCACTCAAGACATTCAACCTCATTGTGATGTTGCCAATTATGACGGTTCGCGGGATCCGAAAGTTCTCAACAGTTGGATTCTCGACATGGATAGTTGGTTCGAGTATACCAAATTGGAGAAGGTCCAACGAGTTGCTTTTGCCAAACTCAAGTTGACGGGCCTTGCTAAAATCCTTGTCACAGATCGCCACCAAACTCAGAATCCCATTGATACATGGGACGAATTGCAACGCGTTTTGAAGAGTAGTTTTTACCCTTCAAATTATGCTGAAGACCTTCAAATTAAGTGGTTACGTCTTCGCCAAACAGCTCACATGAGTGTTCATGATTATGTGTTGCAATTTAACAAATTGAGAATTCTGAATTCTGTGCAGGATACTGCAATTCAACTTGTTACCAAGTTTAAAAGTGGACTGCAGGAACCACTTTATCGCAAGTTGAAATACAAAACCATCTTGAGCATTGATATGGCTTTCAATCAAGCCATTCTTGCGGAGGAGGAATTACGAGATTCATCGCGCGGGGCTCGCTCTTCGTCATCGGGAGGAAATCCGAAGGCTTCAAATCAGCAATCCAAGGCGGCTAAGTCTTCTTCTTCTTCTCCCTCTTCTCCTTCTCCTACTTCTTCTTCTTCTTCTTCTTCTCCAAAATCTTCCAAATCTTCTGTGGAATGTACATATTGTAAGAAGAAGGGCCATCAAAAGCATCAATGTTTTAAGTTGAAAATTTTGAAAAAGAAGTCCCTAGTTGTAAAGCCTTCCAATGAGGAACCTCAAGAAGGTCCCATTGAGGCTACAGGGGAAAGAAAGACTTACAAAGAGTTGGCTGGGTTGAACAAATTGACCCTCATGAACACTTCACTAGGGGATCGAGAGAACTTGTTTGTGACCACGGTCCACCTTGATGCATCTTTTGTAGTTGATTGTATCATCGATAGCGGCTCGCAGAAGAATCTAATTGCGAGGTCTGTTGTCGACAAATTGAAGCTGCCCATGAAACCCCATCCTCATCCGTATCCTTTAGGGTGGAAGGATAATGGGATTTCATCGGACATCACACACACTTGCACTGTGAATTTTGCTTTCAGTCCCTCTTTTGTGGACACAGTTGTGTGTGATGTTACTCCAATGGATTGTTGCGGTTTATTGCTTGGAAGACCCTATCAATATGATAGGAGGTCTATTCATGATGGGTTTAAAAACACATACACCTTGCACAAAGATGATAAAGCCTACATAATCAGAAGCACTCAGCAAACTCCACAAAATTTAATGCTAAGTTGTAGACAAGCACGTAAGGCTGTAAATCAAGCAAGGGAATTGGCACTCATCTTCATCAGACCACATAATGAAAATAAGCAAGCATCCAAGCCAATACAAGACAAGCATGCTTCAGTTAATTCTTTGTTGCAATCATATTCAGGTGTGTTTCAAGAACCCACAAGTCTTCCACCTCAAAGAACAATTAATCATTCTATTGAAATTGTACCTGTTGCTTCACTTCCTAATGCTCCAATGTATAGACAATCAATAGTGCAAATGGAGGAAATTAAAAGACAAATTCAAGACTTATTGTCTAAAGGTTTCATTAAACCTAGCACTTCTCCTTGTGCTTCACCTATTTTGCTTGTATTGAAGAAAGATGGCACTTGGAGACTATGCATTGATTTTCGAGCATTAAATAAGATCACCATCAAAAATCGTTATCCACTTCCACGAATTGATGATCTCTTGGATCAGCTCCAAGGAGCTAAGTTCTTTTCCAAAATCGATCTCAAAAGTGGATACCATCAAGTCAGGATTGAGGCAAGGGACACTTGGAAGACAGCATTCAAGACTAAGATGGGACTCTTTGAGTGGCTTGTCATGCCCTTTGGTCTTACGAATGCTCCAACCACATTCATGCGGCTAATGAATGAAGTGTTTCGTGATTGTTTGGACAAATTTGTAATTATTTATTTGGATGACATCCTTGTATTCTCTTCCTCTTGGAAAAGTCATCTTGAGCATTTGGAATATGTTCTTCAAACTCTTCAGAAGAATCAATTGTATGCCAATCTTTCCAAATGTTCTTTTGGGCAAACTTCCATTGCCTATTTGGGATTTGTAATCAATGAAAAAGGCGTTCAAGTGGATCCTGCCAAAATTGAAGTCATTTTCAAATGGCCAACTCCTACTTCTATCACGGAGTTGAGGAGTTTTCTTGGACTTGCTAATTTCTATCGCAAGTTCATTGCAGGATACTCCACTATCGCTGCTCCTCTTCATTTTGTAACCAAGATCAAGATTCAGTTTCAGTGGACACAGGACCAGCAGAAGGCCTTTGACACTTTGAAACGGAAATTGTGTAGTGCACCTGTCCTTGTGTTGCCAGATCTTGCACAACCTTTTGAGATTGAGACAGATGCTTCACAATATGCACTTGGTGCCGTGCTTAAGCAGAATGGCCATCCAGTGGCCTATCATTCTGAAACATTTTCGGAGGCAAAGAGGAATTATTCCACTTATGATAAGGAGTTGTATGCATTGGTGCAGGCCATCAAATACTGGAGACATTACCTTCTGGGTAAAGAGACTGTAGTTCATACTGATCACATGCCCCTTAAGTTTCTTCAATCTCAGTCCAAAATTGAAGAAGCTCGACACATGAAGTGGGCATCCTATTTGCAGCAGTTCCATTTGGTGATCAAATACAGGAAAGGACAAAATAATGCAGTGGCAGATTGTTTGAGTCGACCTCCATCAGCTCGTGCCTTGACTGTAGTGACTATGTCTCATGTTGGTTTTCAGACTTGGCCTTCTCAGTATTCATCAGATCCTGATTTTGCCAAAGTTATTCAACAACTTTCTCATCCTTCTTCTTCCAACTTGAGAGGTCTTCAAGACTTTCACATGCAGGATGGAATGTTGTATAAGTTGGATAAACTTTGTGTTCCTCATGAGCATAGGGAGTCTCTCTTGAAGGAGGCTCATTCTACACTTTATGGAGGACACTTTGGCAAGCAGAAAACTCTTCATCATCTTCAGAGGTTCTTCTTTTGGCCCCATATGCAGAGAGATGTCCTTCACTTCTTGCGACAATGTGCCGTTTGCAACCGCTCTAAATCCACCAATAGGAAATTGGGTATGAGCATGCCTTTGCCCATTCCTTCTCGTCCTTGGGAGAGCATTTCCATGGACTTGTTGAGCGGTTTCCCAATGACAGTCCGACAACATGATTGTGTCTTCGTCATTGTGGATAGATTCAGCAAGATGGCCAAATTCATTCCATGTCGTAAGACGAGTACTGCTCAGGACTTGGCTCAGCTCTTCTTTGAGACAGTGTGGCGCTCCTTTGGTCTTCCTACCAGCATTGTTTCTGATCGTGACTCCCGATTTGTGGGTCACTTTTGGCGATCCCTTTGGAAGATCTTAGGTGTTTCACTTAACTTCTCTACTGCCTATCATCCACAGTCAGATGGGCAGACTGAGGTAGTTAATCGTACGCTTGTGCAGAGTTTGAGGATTTATCATCATTCCACTCCAGCCAAGTGGGACTTAAGCCTCACTCACATTGAGCACGCGTACAACAGAGCTGTTCATAGTTCGACAGGGCACTCTCCTTTTGAGGTTTGTTTCGGTTTTCAGCCGTTGGCTCCTTATGAGTTGCCTTTGTCCTTGCCCTCACCAGCTACTATGCATATTCAGAAGGAGCAAGACAAGGCGAACTCTTTCATCCAGCATCTGCAGAGCCTTCAGTCCAAAGTAGTTCAGATTCTTCAGAAGACTCAGCAGAAACAACGACAACAGATGGACCGACATCGTATTCCTCATCACTTTCAAGTGGGTGATAAAGTATGGTTTTACCTCGACAGGCGACGATTTGTGGATAAGACCCATAGCAAAATCAAACCTTTACGCTATGGTCCTTATACCATTGTTCAAAAGATTTTAGAGAATGCCTTTCGCCTGGATCTTCCAGCTCATCTAGGCATTCATGATGTCGTCAATGTTGATCTTCTTAAGCCGTACTATGATTCCACCTTGGAATCTGATCCAGCTATCAGTCATCCGGTTGATGTGGTTCCTGATGCACAACTTCCGCTTTCTGAAGATACACTTTTTGATACGAAGACTCGACAAACTCGCCAGGGTACTTCTACTTCATATCTGGTGGCCCGTCGTGGCCAGTTTCCACACCAAGCTCGCTGGATTTCTGCTCACCTCATGTCCCGGGATTTTCCCGCTTTGTTACAAGCATTGGAGTCCAATGCTTTTGTTGATGGGACGAGTGATGAGGTTTAATAGACTTTAGGTTTAATATTTATTTATTTTTCCTAAAGTCTTGTATTTGTCGACATTTTATTGTCGGCAGCTTTGTAATGTCGGCAGTTGCCGACATTCCTTGTTTTCATTTGTCGACAACTTCTTATCTTCTCCTGCCGACTTTCTTTGTTTTAGTTGGCTATTTAAGCCTATAAATAAAATAATAGTGCAGCTTGGCTAATACCACATCACCTACTTAGCAGTGAAAGTTCAAACAGACGTTGAGTATAGTCTAAATCGAGCACCCTATAGCTCATTTTTAGTTTAACATCATCTACACCTTGGCACGCAAATCAAAGGTAGGCCAAATGAAGTCATTCACCAAAAAAAACAACATTTTTGGACACCCATTTTGCCCTTCTAAGATGAAAGTTTCATCGGTTTTCAAAATTTTTACCTCTAACATGTCAAATCTAACAGTCTAGGTTTCATAAATTACACCTCAAAGCGGTAAATTTCGAAATCACATCAAACAAAGTCAAAAAATATAACAGTCACAAAATGGGATACCATTTCCCACTTTAGCAGACAAAATACAAAAACATATCACTATCAATACACCGTTCCTTCCAAAAACTTACGGTCAAACCTCACACCTACTCTACCCTTCACCCGGTCAAATCAGCATCAAAACAAGTCTAATTCAGAAACCGATCATGTTTTTGGATACCCATTTGGATTGTTTATCACTTTGTGATCAAATTTCAAATAAAAATTTCAAAAAAAAAAATCGGGATGAAGAACTCCCTCCCCCCTCATTCACATTTTCCTAGAAAAATAAAACAAAAGCAAAACAAGGCAAAATATCACTTATCTATGGATCCCCACACCTATTTCCATCTGCTCTGTGTCCTCTCGTCATCATCGCTCTCACAATCATCACCCCTGCTCCTCTCGTGCCATCGAATGCTCTCACAAGTCGCTTTCCAACATTGTGTGCCATTAAAATAAGCAACCCCATGCAAACTAGGGCTTAAATATACCTTATCCACAGATTCACCCCTCGGGGGGCGAACCAAAACCCAATTCGCCCCTCGAGTGGTGAATTAGGTCAAAATCACCCCCTAGGTGGCGAATTCAACCAAAACACCCCAAAATGCTCCCAAAACCCTAGGAAAGCAGGCAAATGTCCCCTAAAACCCTAAGAACATTCCAATATTACCTTTTACCTTCATTTACAATCATATTCATCATGCATTAGTATTTTTATCAATCGCTACATCATCAAATCACCACATTCCATTTGTCTCATTGTTGATTCCTCGTTTGAGGGGGTATTCATATCCAAAGTCAGTTTTGCATGCAACCAAAACATCAAAAATCCAAAAGTGCGATTAGCACATTTGTCTACAAAATTTTTTGTTGAAGATTATCATACGAAATAATCTCAATCCCAAACAGACATGGGTTACATCACGAGAGCTATGCGTTTCAATGGAGAAGTCAATCTAGCATTCTTGTACATTGAGTACATAACGGATGATACGTTTGACATAATCCTAGTGCAACATTTAGAGTATTTATATATGGCATTCATGGAGCATCATGAATGACACATTTGAATAAGCTAAATGTCCCTTTAGTTCAAATGGTTTGACACTTGTCACCATGTTCTCATCAATCAATCAACAACAAAAATTTAGATAGGCTTTTGTCCTATTTATACTTTTAGACCATGCTGATCTGGTCGTAAAAGCAAAACAGTCAAAAGTTGTTGTTCTCGAGAAACTAGTATGGCATCGTAAATGCCATACGGACTCAACAAAATCACTTCATTGCATCCGCAATCATCCATTTCCTTTTACCGATATTGTTTTTATTTCTTTCCTCTTTTATTTTCCTTCTTCTTTTCAACTTATTGGCTATCTAGTCAATGTTGTATGGTCATGCTTCGAGCGACTACATACCTTTGATTGGATCCCATTCTTTTCTCCTTATTGGCTATCTAGTCAATGTTGTATGGTGACGCTTCGAGCGGCTACATACATTTGATTAGATCCCATTATTTTCTCCTTCTTAGCTATCTAGTCAATAATGTATGGTCACACTTCGAGTGGCTACATACCTTTGATTGGATCCCATGCTTTTCTCTTCTCCTTATTGGCTATCCAGTCAATGTTGTATGGTCACGCTTCGAGTGACTACATACCTTTGATCGGATCCCATTATTTTCTCTTTTCTTCTTGGCTATCTAGTCAATGTTGTATGGTCACGCTTTGAGCGGTTACATACCTTTTATTGGATCCCATTATTTTCTTCTTCTTGGCTATCTAGTCAATGTTGTATGGTCACACTTCGAGCAGCTACATACCTTTGATTGGATCCCATTTTTCTCTCTCATCCTTCTTGGATATCGACTAATGTTGTATGGTCACGCTTAGAGCGGCTACATACCTTTGATTGAATTCCATTCCCCTTCTATACCTTTTCCTTCTACACAAACCCTTCACATTTTTGTATTAAACTATGTTCCATACAGTATAGTACAAGAAAGGGTAAATGTAGACACCCAAAAGTTGCACATTGCTATACCTACGCACTTGTATATCCTTTTGGACACTTGTATGTTTACATAGGTTGTCCTAGGTACCCCTAGGCTATCGTAGAACAATGTAGAATATTGTAGATCCTCCTAGACATGCGTAGATTGTTGTAGTCATGCTTAGTCATACGTAGACAGTCGTAGTCATGCTTAGTCATGCATAGATCGCCATAGATTATCATAGCGTCGTGTAGACTCCCATATACCACCTCATCGGATTTCAAGTCCTAAACCCCCATAAGCCTTCAAAATCACATCTCGTGCACTAGGACATCCTTCGACAGCCTATTTGCACTCGATTGAGGTCCCCACGGGGTATTAGTTGACCAAAACAAAATCTAATTTAATGTTGACTTCACTTAAGTCACATTTTTAGGGTAAATTTGATTAAAAGAACCCTTAATATTGATTAAAACTAATTACATCCTCTTACATGTGTGAAATTAGGGTTTGTTAGGATATTTCTTTAATCATGTTCTAAATTGACTTAAGCACCTCCTAATCAAGATTAGCCCTAATCCATCCTCACACATGTGTGAGGATGAGATATTTCTCATAAGGAATGTGATGTTGCCACATTGCATTTCTTAACCTAAACCTAGTCAGAATCAAACCTAGGTTTAGTCTATCTAACCCCCCCTACACCTTGCATTTGCCTATAAATAGTGGGTCCTAAACCCCTAATTGACATCTCTCATAAATTCAAAAAAGCACAATTACTCTGCTAAAATGTAAAATGAACATTGAATAGTTAGTTTTCGATGCACACAGTTGGATTTCAATGGTACACAGAGGCACCCCAACTACCTAGGAGTCGACCCATCGGAAGGATTTTGTAGAAGAGGCCTCACAACTCAGATCACCCCTTGCCCCGCAAATCCGGCCTTAGTTCTTATTAAGTGGGAGTCATAAGGTGCAACATTAATAATTATTTTGTATATTCTGTTTTGAGTTAGTGGGAGTCATAATGTGTATGAGGATAAATTAAAGATTTTCATTCACACATTGTGTTAGGTGTATTGGGATAAATTGAAGATTATCATTTGCACATTGTGTTAGGTGTATTGGGATAAATTGAAGTTTGTCAATTTGTACATTGTATTCGGTGTATTGGATAAATGGAAAATTGTCTTTTGCATATGATGTGAGGGTGTTATAAGGCATATTGGAAAATTATCTTTTGTATATTGTGAAAGTAGGAGTTATAAGGTGTGATTATGGTTTGATTTTTAAATGTAATTTTGTATGATATAAGAAGAAAATTTGAGGGTTTAGTCACTACTAAAAGCTTTATTTTGGGAGACTAAAAAAGGAGTTATAATACATAATTTTCAAGCCTTATTATGCACATATTTTGAGAAGGCTTTTAATGTGGATGATTTTAAAGAGAAATTTATTAACCAATTTTTAAAGTAGCACAAGAAAGGAAAATTATTTTTGAGACAAGTTTTGAAAGTACATCATCATCAAGGCAATTTTTAGAGGTATGTTATTTAACTCATTCTTAAGGTGGTTGAGTTGTCATATATATGGAGAAATAAGGATTGATTGAGTGTGCATTACTTTGATAAAAATTGGAAATAAAAGTGCAAGGGTTTGAAAGCAAATTTGATTTGCATTAGTGATTTATTGAAGATAGGAGTAATGGTGAATTATTGTTGAATGAAATTGGAAATATATGTGCTAGGTTTTGAGAATAAAGTTGTACATTATTGTTGAATGAAATTGGAAATATATGTGCTAGGGTTTGAGAATAAAGTTGTGCATGAATTTGAAAATATACTAGCAAGGGTTTGAGAGCAAATTGGTGCATTAACTTTGAGTCATATTGGGAATGAACTTGCAAGGGTTATAGACCAATATTGTGAAGCAAATCTATGCATTAGTTTTGAGTGATATTGGGAATAAATTTGCAAGGGCTATAGACCAGTTTTGTGAAGCAAGTATGTGCATTGGTTTTTATTAATTTTGAAAGTACATAAGAAGGTCAACTATCAAGTGCTATACTAGAGTATCCTTTTGAATGCAATGAATGTGAGACATGTGAAAGTGATAGACTTAATGAATGTGAAATAACATACTGAGTATTTGTAGTGCATATCATTATTCATATGTTCATGAAGATAAAATAATTCTGGGTAGAATATGTCTAAATTACTTTAGTCAAAGAAAGCACTTTTGAGAAGGATATAAGCATTGTTTGTATGCAATATTTGAGAATATTTGAGCAGGTTCTATGAGCAACATTAAGGTATACTTGAGTAGGTTTGAGTAGCGATGGTGAGCAGACTTTAGCAGGTTTGATGAGCTAATTTTAGCAAGTTTGGTTAACTAATTTCAACAGGTTTGGTGAGCTGATTTGAGAAGGTTTAGTGAGTTGATTTGAGCATGTTTGGTAAGAAGAGTTGAGCAGGTTTGGTGAGCTGATTTGAGCAGGTTTGATGAGCAACATTGAGTAGGTTTGGTGAGCTAATTTGAGCAGGTATGGTGAGCAAAATTTGAGTAGGTTTTGGAGCATATTTGAGCAAGCCTTGTGTAAAGGGTTGGAGCATATCAGAGCAAAGGTGATTGGTGTATCCTATTGATATAGGTCCACATGTGTGATCCTAGGGAGCGTGCACCATTGCCCCCGATTGTAATGAAATGATTGCTATATCAAATGGAAAAAGGCACAAAGAAAATATGTGTAACTCAAAAATAAAAATAACAAAGAAAGATCCTCTTTTTATTGATTTCAATAATGAATCCGATTACATATTCGTCCCTCTGAGGGATAACCAGTTTTTGATACAATCAGTTACAAGCGGGACACAAATGGTGGAATAAATCCCCTCGCAAAGGGGTGATGCACTTTCATAGGCTTCTCGATCCTGCACACAAACTTGTCTGAGGGCTCACAGATGCCTCCTTCTCCTTCTCTCATCTAGGAGGGATCCCGTGCTCCGAGTGTCTTGATATGGTCCTGTAAACCTGTAGATCTACGTACATGGAAACAACAAAGCACGCTTAGTAGTCCGGGCTACCTCCCCGGATGAGGTTGTTAGTATAAAATCTGATAAGCAAGATAGAAAAGCATAATATGACTAAATGCAATAAAACTAATGAAATATATGGGCATATCTCAAAAATAATAATGTAAGTGCATACAATAAATCAGATCTATGCTAGAGATAAATGTTGAAGTAGAAAGTAATTGAATCTAATGCTAAAACAAAGAAGCTAATGTCAAAACCCTAGGTTATGCCTATGGGCCACTGTCTAAGATAGCGACCATGAAATAAACCTTCCTCCTCACGATCCAAGGGTTGTAGCACCAGGTTCTCTGCTCAAATTGATGTTCAAGGGTCATCGGATGTGTCAAATACATGGAATGGTGGTGAATAATAATGGATGTGAATATCGGATGCATAGTCTCCCCTCAACTATATAGCACTTCGTTGCTCCTCAAGGGTGCATAGATTCTCTCTCCAATATGATAGGGCTTCGCTGCATAAACTCTAAAAATTATGGATCCTTTGCTCTTTGTGGGAGAGTCCATATGTAGACTTCCCTCTCTCAGATCTAGACCTTGGCTTCCTAGAGAAGCTTCAATCCAAATTGCATGTGATTGACCATCCCGGGTGGAAAGCATCAGTCACAAACTAGCATTGAAGGGGTAGTTAGGAGGAACTCAGGTAGTTCCTCACCAAAATCCACCCATAAACAATGCAAAGGTGTAGTCATACTATGTGATCTGGGCCCATATTCATGGCTAGACTATGCATGGTGCTAGCCGCTATCAGGTTCAGTGGCTAGGTGTGGCCACTGTAGTCTTCAGCGGCCAGGTGTGGCGGTCGCTCTGCTTGAGAGTGGCCAAGCCTAGATGGGCTAGAACTGCCCTTTTTGAGTGGTTAGGACCACTGCTTGCTCTTGGAGAGATCCAAGAGGATTCATATGGTCTATGAATGTGTCCATATGGGTAGTCTCCTAAACATGACATGTTTTAGGTGTCTATAGATGCCCCTTTTGGGGATATGTTGTGGGAAAACATAACGTCGAGCAAAAAATAGACCACCTAGGGTCACATTGTAGGTTGGATGATGATCATTGATCTGATCAACATTGGATGCCCCAGTCATGTGGGAGGGTGCACATCCTAGAATCATTGCTTCCAATAGGATGGAAGGCTTAAATTTATGGAAGTTTGCACTCGTTCATCAAGCGATCGGGTAGCTTTAGTACTACTATAGGTCCAAAAGGAGGAGAGCTACAAACTTAACTGTCATGTTTGCTTTTTTCCCCAGAAAAGGGTAAGCTTATGATAGTTGTTGGCAATGATTCGTAAGATGAACGCAATTTGACATGATCGAGTGATCTTTTGTTGACTTTGATTATGATTGTTGAAAATTTTGACTACCCCCTCAAGCGACGAGTCGATGAGGAAAGGACAATTAATAAAGCGATGAGTCGCTTGACCAAAATGAATGATTTGGACCTCCTTAGAGGGTTGCTTTTGTTGTTATAGGGTTGTTCTCATCCAGGTGTGATTTCAACCATTTTTTGTAATTGCACATCTCCATCCCTTGGGGCGGTCCGATCGCAATGGCCTTCTTAGGGAATTAACATGTTAGCAATTCTATTTAAACTTGTGTTGAACCACTATTTGCTATAGGATAAATGAGATGGATCCTCGCTCCCATGGGGTGGTCCGGCCATCATGGCCTTCTTCGGGTTTGAAGTGAAGCATCTCAATTCTATCATAACTATTTTACCCCAAGTGGCCTTATGGTAATTTACTCATCTTGTCGAATTGCATGGAGCGCTAGTCGCTGCAATCGCCAAGTGTATAGGGTAAATAACTGAATACGAGGCTCAATTGAGATTTTGTTGTTATTTGATTTTGTTTGTATTAATCTAGATTTTATGATGTTTTTGGATTTTGATATATGTAATTTTTTTTGGTATTTGTGTATATTTTGGTTGCTTTTGATTTATGGATGTGCCTAATGACCCATTTTGAGGTGCTTTGTGGTGAGAAATTGAATGAATTTCTCCCTGTTGCTTAGTCGTTGTCAGGTCCAACGACCCCCAATTGTTGTTGTGTGGCCACTATCAGGTCCAGTAGCTAGGAAGTGTAGGTCGTTGATGCCAACAACGGTCAAGGCATATTTTGGGAATACAAAAGCAAATTAGGGTTTTTGACCTTTCATTTTCTAGCTGTCATTGTACTTTTGAGCTCTGAGTTGAGAGTGACTACTTGTGACCCAGGACGCTATCGATTTGACGCCATGGCTGAGCAGGGTGAGGCTTCGACCAGTGGAGGAGCCGAAGCTTCATGGGTACCTTTCTAAACCCTAACCCCCTTTTGTTAATGCGATAAAATGAACCTAACTAAAAAATTTGGTAAAGGAACCTCATTAACCCTATTGGCAATGAACTAAACTAGTAGATAGGGCTAGTTTAGGGTTTAAGCAGATGGGTTTCCTTTAGTTTTAGATTTTTTGTAATTTTTGTGATTTTTGGCCATGGGGGAACGTCGTTGGTGTGTCACCCGTTGGCCACTACCGCCCAGAGTGGCTAGCCTAGCCTGAGGCTGGTCGTTGTCACCATCAGCGACCAGTTTGAAACTCCAATGGTCAAATTTTTTACCGTTGGAGGTTGGCCACTATCGGCTTCAGCGGCCACTTCGTGGCCGCTCTTGGCATGAGCGGCCAGGTGGCCTTAGGTTTATTTCTCTGATTTTTGAATTTTAAAGCAATTTTAATTGATTTTTTTGAAATTTTGAATAGTAGTTTTTGAGTTTTTTGGATGTTTAGGTGCATTTAACCACTATGCTTGTTGCCTTAAGCTCATCTTAGATTATCTTGCACCATTTTTGTTTTATGCATTTATTAGTTTGTTAGTGCATTTGATTTAGGCATTTATTTTGCACTTCTAGATTTTGTCTACGTGGGCCCGGGACCTGTAGTTGCTTGTGGACCTCTTGCCTACCATGGATGACATGGACTGGGGTTGGCTCGATGCTCGTGGCCTCCAGTATGTTACCAGGCTTTCGATGATCATGTCGGATCAGGCCTATTTGACTGCCCTGGCCCACAGGTGGGATTCTAGGACTAACACTTTCCATCTTCCTACCGATGAGATGACCATTACGTCGGAGGACATCTACAGGATCTTTAGGATCCCCTTTGATGGAGTGCCTATTGTTTCTTCCCCCACTAATGCCCGAGATGCAGTCTTCACGAGGGTCTTTGGGAGACATGCCATTGCTGCCTTCTAGGATACTCGATCTAGTGGGGTATCAGTTGCTCGATGGTACTAGGAGAATGTCTTCTCCCATAGGCATGCTGTGTTGTTGATGGTCATCTACAACATCCTTATTCCTGATTACTCAAGAGTGAGGTTCCCATGGAACCTCTTAGCCATGGTTCAGGACTTGATGGATAGTGCACAACCTATTATCTATGCTTGGGGTAGTGCTCTATTGGCTCAATGCTATGATGAGCTCTATCGGATCCAGTGGTGGGGATGCACCAGCATCACTTGTAGCTTGCTCCTTCAGATCTAGGGATGGGAGCATATTAGGGTGGACTACCTAGTAAGACTTCCTATGGAGATTACTGGGGTGGCTGATTCCCACTAGTGCTATGGATCTAGGTGGCCTAGAGAGCTCGAGGAGTGTAAGAGTTAGCCTCATGCAAGGGAGATTTCCCACTACATGACATCATTGACTAGTTTGTAGGCCCAGGATGTCATCTGGAGGCCTTACCATGAGTGCCCTGCTTGGAGGGATCCAACTAGTTTCATAGCTTAGACTCAATGTGACCGATGGGTTATCAATTATAAGGATGGCATCAGGGAGTTCTTTCACTATTCTAGGGTGCTTTGATAGTTTGGTCTACTATAGGATGTGCCACTCCAGCTAGTTTTGTATAGGTGGATTATTGTAGAGAGGGATCTTCCATGGCCTCAGGTTATAATGGTGATAGAGGATGATGATCCTCTAGTAGTGGATGCTAGTATTATGGATGGTGGAGTTATAGAGGACTACACTCGATGGTGGGGCATACGGTTGTGGTAGGGCGATGGTAGTTTGGGCCATGATCGGGATGTGGCTACTATAGGGGATGATCCTGATGGACATCGAGTGCGGGCTTGGATGGAGGGCTGGGGCCATCTAGTAGAGTAGGAGGTAGTAGAGGAGCAGGTAGCTCTAGAGGAGGAGGAGGAGTTGGCTCTCGAGGAGTAGGATTCTCCTCTCTGAGCTTAGTTGCATCAGGTGGAGGCTGAGTTATAGGTATCTCAGATCTAGGTATAGTAGAGGGATGCCACCATTGCTTTGTTATAGGCTTAGGTTTAGTGCTTCGATGCAGAGTGGACCACACTATAGAGTAGGATAGATCATCTTATGGCCAAAGGGGGTGCTACTCAGGGATAGATTGCACCATCTATTCTAGTACCTCAGGGACCTGGTGGTCTAGATGTAGGTGTGGAGATCTGATGTTTGCATGGGCTTTTAGTAGAGGACTTGGAGCAGTGCACCCTAGATTCCTCCTATATCCTAGCACTAGAGCATGAGGTCAGGCTTCGGGGAGATCACCTACCAGATAGGCCTATGGTAGGAGGGTCACAGAGGACCGGTCAAAGTACCTCAGGGTAGTCATCAGCTCGATCGAGCCACAGGACTAGGACCCAAACAGAGCGGACTAGGGGTGCCAGTTCTATGCCACCTCCTAGAGGGGGCGGTGAGGGCAGAGGTGATGCTAGTGGTGCAGGCCACTCTTGAGCACTATGGCCCCTTGGGCATTTTGTACTATTTTGAGTGTAAGGTCAGCTGACCTACACGATTGTAGCCTTATGGCCCTTTTGTACCTACATGTACTTATTTTGACACATATTTATATGATATCTAGACTTTGAGACTCATTATGTGTATCTTTTATGATTATGTTTTTATGTTTATGTGATGCAGTATCATGCTATTATGTGATATGATGTGATGTGATGCTTTAGATGTTATGATGTGTATGTGTAGGTGGACTACTTTATGATTTTATGCTATATGGTGTGGTTTATATGACTTATGCTTTATGATGCATGGATGATTAGATGGCATGATCTAGATGATGATGATGGATGCATATATGGATGCAATGCTTATTGTTAAATGCATGTTTGATTTTGATGTATTGTATGCATCTAACTTATGTTGCTATGATATGGTAAATGAAATGTGTTATGCATTATGTTGATGATCTAATGTGAATGAACTTGTATGCTTTAATCACTTAAAACATATGATATGATATGGCATGGGTTTTGACAATCTAATGGACAACACCATAGAATGTATAAAAATCATGAATAAATAATAACTCTTATAATAAGAATTAATCATTTAAACATCCAAATGTGAGATGAGATGATGTGATATGTATGTACTTTCTTGATTAGCTTCTATAAATTAAAAGGTATGCACAGAATAGTCAGTGGCCATCTAAATATCATTGCTGACATTCATCCGGTATCTATCCTATTTCATGGACACCCTCTAACGATCAAAATATCTTAAATAAAGTTGATGATGCGAGTGATGATATGATTTGTTGCTATGAGGGGATTTTTGAGGTTTTCCATGAGACTCAAACACCCTAGTTGCTCCATCAAAAGTTGTATACTGATCATACAGAGCTTTTGAAGGATAAAGTTTTTGTTATGAAGACCTAGATACTCATTATCCCTGTGTGTGCAAATGAATATATTAGATAGAACATAAGCATACCCTAGTGCCAGGAGGGGATTCATTCAGCCCATTGTTGTATTGGGGATCCTCAAATGTTTATCCTGATCCTAAGTTGGACTTAGTTGGATTAGACCACTAGGCGGTACAGGACACCTAAAGCTAGCTCTTCCACATGCAAACATTGGTCTGCACAAAAGTAAAATGCTAATGTGATAGACATATCATCATGCGCAAGGATACCTTACGACTCGTTCATGCTGAGAATTCTAGGGATTCAAGTTCAATACTCCCTTCTTTTCTTCATATTTATTTGGGATACTTGCTCATGCTTAGTGATGAAAACCACTATTTATTTTGAATTTTTGTTTTTCTTTTGAGCAAGGGATTTATGTAGTGATGATAATCATTGTTTATTTTGTTTTTTGAATTTTGCTTTGTTCAGGATTTTTGCTTGTTTTGATTAAAGCAAGGGATTTCTTTGGGTAGGGATGAACTTGTCCTTTTGCCAATTCTCAACATTTTCGAACCGATCGCATAGGGGGATGAGCAAGATAAACTTTTCACCTTAGGATACCTAATACCACTTCGTAGTGTTCATATTTCCCTTGTTCCAACTAGGATCTTAGTGTTTTGATTAGTGATAGGATTTTGAAATATACCAAGTGCTATCAAAACTAAACCTCACCTATTAGAAGCTAAGATAACTTTCTACAAAGTTTGATAAAACCACTAGGTATGGCTGAGTGACCAAAAAACCCTAGTACATTCCTCATAGCAATAGGAGGGGTTGTGTTGAAAAATATAGTTACACACATGGGTGATGGATGATGATGGATTTTGATGATGCATGATTGATGTACAAATGTGGTGTCATTTGTAAGATTGCAAACACAAATGTATCTAATGCAAATGTAATGGATGGAAATGCCTAATGCAATGCAACTAAGTGAATGCAAATGCAAATGCAAATGCAAATGTTTTTGTATTTTTTATGTTTTCAATTATTTTTGGGTTTTGATTATTATGAATGTTTTTGAACTTTTTGATTTTAAGTTGTTTTTGTGTTTTTATGTTTTGTTTTGACCAAAGGGCTTATGGTGCCTTTGGGGCTTTTTGTGATTTGACCAAAGGGCTTTAAGATGCCTTTGGAGCTTTTGTGATTTGACCAAAGGGCTTTAAGATGCCTTTGGAGCTTTTTGTGATTTGACCAAAGGGCTTTAAGATGCCTTTGGAGCTTTTTGTGATTTGACCAAAGGGCTTTAAGATGCCTTTGGAGCTTTTTGTGTTTTGACCAAAGGGCTTTAAGATGCCTTTGGAGCTTTTGGATTTTTATGATTTCTATTATTTTTGAAACTTTTGAAATTTATTTGAATGTTTTTGATATTTTGTTGATTTATGTGTGAAACACCTTTAGATGAATGATGTTGAGAGGCTCCGGCTCCTCAACACCCTCTAGCATTGTTAGGTGATATGCCCCAGGCCCAATCTTCTCAGAGATGATATAGGGACCTATCCAATTGGCCGTAAATTTATCTCACAGATGTAGTGGTAGATTTGAGTTCTGTTGGTTTTCTTTAAGCACAAGATCCCCAAATTTAAAGTCTCTCAGGTGGACTTTATTGTTATAAGCTCGTGTTAGATGATCCTGGTAAATGTGAAGATGCTCAAGAGCATTGATGCACTGTTCATCCAGAAGGGTCAATTGATCCAGGTGAGCTTGTCGTGCAGTGTCGTCATTGATGAACTCTTTCAATGCGACGCGCAATGTCGGAATTTCCAACTCTAAGGGCATAATGGCCTCAGTGCCATATACAAGAGAAAATGGTGTTGCCCTAGTGGGCGTCCATACGCTAGTCTTGTAAGCCCACAATGCTAAGGGTAATTGTAGATGCCAATCCTTATGATTTTATTTCACCATCTTCTTTAATATGGCTACTATTATCTTGTTTGAGGCCTCTACTTGCCCATTTTCCTATGGATAGTATGGTGTCACAAAACTATGTTGAATGTTGTATTTGGTCGTTAAAGCTCACACATTTTTTTTTTTGAATGATAGACCATTATCCGAGATTATCTTGAAGGGTACCCCAAAATGATAGATGATATTGTGAAGTATGAACTCCACAATCCGAGGACCAATTGTCAAGGTTAAAGGGACCGCTTCCACCCATTTTGTGAAGTACTCAGTGGCCATTAAGATGAATGTGTGTCAGCCTAAATATGGGGGAGAAATATTTCCAATCAGATCGAAACCCCATTGAGAAAATGGCCAAGCCGCTTGAATGGGTTGTAAGGCCTGAGATGGCAAGTGCATCAGATTTGCATGTTATTAGAATTTAATGCATTTCTTGACATACTCACAGCAATCCTTCTCCATGGTGGGCTAGTAATAACCCATTCGAAGGATGCACTTGATAATGGCCATGCCGTTGAAGTGGCCACCGCATGTACCATCGTGAGCTTGCAAAATCACCCAAGTTGATTCTTGGGGCTCTAAGCAATGTAGGAGGACTCCATCGTAGCTTCGATGATACAATATACCTCCTAGAAAGACATATCTTATCACTTTTTTCTTGAATGCTCATCTTTCGGCATGCGACAGTCCCTATGGGACAATTCCAAGCCTAAGGAAGTCTTGTAATTGGGATAGCCAATCCTGATAGGCTACAACCTCGATAGATAAGATGGCTTGTTCCTCCTATAATTTGATTTGCACAAATGTAGATTGAGAAACAACCTTATGGTGAATAGTGGTACCATTCTCCGTAGGACCTTACGAGATCAGGGACCCCCAAGGTGCCTTCTCTAAGAAGTCTTTGGCTTTACAGAACCAGTCATGGTCTAGCTCTATATGAATCATGTTGAATAAATTCCTTGTTATCAAAAGCCTCATGTTGGATCACTGAGTGCGAGAGCATTTTGACATGAATGGTAGTGAAATCAGCAGATGGATTCTGAGGGATCAAGGATCCCAGAGATGCCATGGTGTCTATGAATCTGTTTGATGAACGAGGGATTGCCTCGATGTCATACCACTCTAGTTTGGCTAGATATGTGTCAACAAGCTCCTTGTAAGCTTTCAGGATTGGATCCTAGCATTGAAATAGTCCCTTGACCTGGTTGACTATGAGGAGGGAGTCACCAAAGATATTTAGCCTTTTGATTCTCATGGTGATGGTTGTTTGGAGACCCAAGATTAGGGCCTCGTATTCGGTGTTGTTATTAGTGCAAGGGAAGTCTAGCTTGAATGACAAGGGCATTGGAGCACCTTGTGGCATGAAAAAGATAATCCCTACACCGCCCCCTTGCTCACACTTTGAACCATCAAAGAATAGAGTCATATCAGCTTCATTTTTTGGTTCTTCGGGTTTGGGTGCTTTTGATAGTGCAAAGACTGCATCATCAGGAAGTTCTATGGTGAGGGGCCTATTATTCTAAAGAGGCACCTCAGCCAGCTGATCAACTATGACTTGTCCCTTGATGGAATTTTGGCTTATGAATTCCAAATTGAATTCTATCAATAGCATGATCCACTTTGTAGTACGTGTGTTATGATATGTCTTGCTCATCATATACTACAAAGGATTTTGTTTGGATATTACATATGTCGTATGGCTCAGCATGTAGTGGCACAATTTCTTGGTTGCAAAGACCATCGCTAAGCATAACTTTTCTACGTATGCATATCCTATCTCGTAGCTCACCAAGGTGTGGCTGATGTAATATATCACTTGTTCCTTGTCTTGCATGTTCTTTTGAGCCAACATGGTGCCCAAAGCAAAATTTATAGTAGATATATACAGCAGGAATGGCACGTCTAGCCTTGGTGGAGCTAATACTGGTGGTATTGCCAGGTACTCCTTGATTTTAGCAAAGGCTTACTAACATTCTTCATCCCACTGGAATGGGACCCCCTTGTGTAGTAGTCGATTCATGGGTCGATATTTATCCGATAGTTGTGCGATAAATCACTTGATGGATGCTACTTTGCCCTGTAAGCTTCTCAGTTCTTTGATGTTCATGGGCGGGACCATTTCTAGGATAGCCTTTACCTTTTTTGGGTCTACCTTGATGCCTCATTTAGAAATGATGAATCCCAAGAGTTTTCTAGAAGTTATGCCAAAGATGCATTTCTTGGGGTTCAATCTGACATTGTGCTCAATCAGGTGATCGAAGACCTTTCTGAGGGTCTCAGCATGCTCTTCTCATAGTAATGACTTGGCCAATAAGTCATCGATGTAGTCTTCCAAGATCTTGTGCATGTAGTCATGGAAAATGTATGTCATAGCCCGCTGATATGTGGCACCAACATTTTTAAGACCAAATGGCATCACTTTGTAATAGAATGTCCCCCATGGAGTGGTGAACATGGTTTTATGTTGGTCTTCGAGTTTAATCCAAATCTGATTGTAACCAGAAAAATCATCCATTAGGGAGAGCATCTCATGACCTACAGTTGCATCTACAAGAGCATCTATGTTGGGCAATGAGAATGAATCCTTTGGGGTTGCCTTGTTGAGATCCCTAAAATCCGTGCAAATGCGGACTCTTCCATCAGGTTTTCCTATGGGCACCATGTTTGATACCCATTCTGGATAGTCGATGGGAACAATAAAGACTACATCCAATAGTTTTTGCAACTCATTTTTAACCATCAAAGCGATGGTTGGATGCATATTTCTGAGCTTTTGCTTGACCGATTTCTTCGCGGGGTCTAGCGAAAGGTTGTGGACAACCAACTTTGGATCTAGCCCCGACATGTCTTTGTAGGTCCAAGCAAAGAGATTTGGTCTCTCTTTCAGTAGAGGAATTATGATGGTCTGTTCTTCTAGAGATAAGATTTCTTTGAACTTGAATTTCTTTGGTTGAGAAGGATCATTGCTGATGTCCACCTCGAAAGTCTCCTCTATTGCCATATGTGACCCCTCCTCAAGCTGGTGAGGAGTGGGGATTAAATGAATGTCATCTACTGGATTTATAGTTCCCACTGACTTAGGGTCGAGACCAGCATGATAGACATCATGTGTGCATCCTGATGCAAAATGGAATGGTTGTAGCATCTCTTCATTGGGGAAGAAATCTTCAGGCTCTAGGGGTGAATCAACATGATCCCAATCAATAGCATCTAAGTTAAGACACAATGGTTTTGAAGGATCTATTGGGTTATGGAGTGGAGTGGTCAAATCAATGGAGATCATGTTGATGGATGGAATGAAATCTCTAGGACCATGTGGGTGAAGCTCTACATCCTGGGTGCACCCTCCATACTCATGATGAGGCTCTAGGGGCATAGGGATCTCAAGATCTGGTCTATGGATAGATGAGATGATGGGATCGTTAGGCAACAACTACTCTCTAAATGTTGGTGGATCCGGGAAGACCATGCGATAGATGACATCTAGATTTATTGGTCTCCCCAGGAAGTGAAGGTTAGGATCTATGGTGTGAAGCATCACTTCTCTCTCAACAAGCAGATCGACTGGACGCAAGTGTCGAGGCCCAAGATAAGCCATCTCGATCTCATCCTCAAAGTCATCATCGCTTATAAAGAAACCATTGGCATTTGTTTCTAGCCCTAGGATGGGGTGGTGGCTTACCTATTGATGCCCTAGATAGGCCAACTCAGTCTCATCTTCATAGTCATCATCACTTATGAAGAATCCATTGGCATTTGTCTCTAGCCCAATGATGTGGCTCATATGTCTAGGCTATAGGTAGGCCATCTCTGTTGAGTCCTCTGACTCATAGCCACTCTCATCTGACATGTATCCACCCTCATCCAAGATGTATTCACTCTCATCTGAGATGTACCCACTCTCTGTGTGGCCCGTCCAAGCAAGGTTTTGCACATACCGAGGCCCATGGTAGGCCAAGCCGGCTTCATCTTCATCCTCGCTTGGGACATAGTCATACTCCTCTCGCTCATATCCATGCATTGGCTCTTCCTCCCATAGGATGGCTCCTGATGGGGGTGCTTCAAGAGAGGATTCAGGGTGATACTTATCAAGTGGTGCGATATTGACCATCGACACCCATCCATCACCCAAGTAGTTTCTGCTAGGGGGTTGATAGGGATTCCAATCAATGTCCTCCCTGAACCCGATGCTCAACCTATCTAGGGCTGCTTCCAAAGAGTCATCATGACTCTGTATTTGATAGCCTAAACCGCACCTATCAGTAGGTAGTTGGTACTATGGCTGAAATGGAAGTCGATGCCCTTGCTCATATAGGCCTAGGCCATAGCCTTACCAGTGACACTACTCAAAGTACTTTAGAGCAAACTCGAGATTCGACAAGTAATGAACATTCATGGTGAATGGCTCATCCTCATCCCTTTCAAGATTAGGAGCAGTATGGGCATAATCTAAACCAGCATATATGAAATTAGTTTGGTTGGGTGGAACCCCTAAGGGAACCACTATCCCTACTGGTAGATTTGGGACTCTTGGCCATCCCATGTCTTGTGTAGACTCAATAATTGGCGTGAAAGTCATGTTCTGCACAAGATATTCACCTAGTGTTGTGTTGGCTAGGTGAACTATCACCTACGGTGTAGATGATGTTGTTGATGATGCAGGTAAGGCAGGTTGAGGTACCTCCTGTTGGTTAAATATCTACCTAATCAATAAAAACTACGTTTATACGCCCTAGATACGACCAATATTGAAAGGTCGAAGGAAATAGATGTCCTCCATGCCAATATCCAGAGAGGGCTAGTTCCCAAACTAATTCTAAAACTGGTAAAAGACTAAGGATGTAGGAAAGAAATTGGAAATAATAGAAAGAGATGGGAAATATGGCCATAGGCCAAAGTGTAGAATTGGTGTTAGACTAACTAGCAGGAAAAAACCCAAGCAAGAAACAACACCTAATAGAAGGAAGAGCAACAAAATTTACTTGCGATCTTGCACTAATGACATCCAAAATGTTACTCCAACATTCCCTCTCTCAATAGCAATACTTAAATCCAAGTATAGAATTTAAAATTAACAACCAAAAGAGAAATGTGGATGTAATATATAAGCGCAAAACACAGAAAGATATCATACACAAAATCGCTCACAAATTTAGAATCCTGAATGCCTTGTATTAATGCAGAGAGCTTGGAGAGACCTCTCACAAAACGTCTAATCCCCCTTGTACAATGAAATTTACCTAGTATTTATAGAGATTTTCACCTCTTTCATTTAATACATATGAGGGAAGAATGTCTGAGAATCAAAGACAAAATTAGCAAAATATTCCTTGAATTCTTGGAAAATACATTCTCCAGGGGAACAAATTCTTGAAAATTCTAACTTCGAACGGAGGTGCGCCTATTAGGAGAAAATATTAAATTCTTCGAATTGCTTCTGATACATTGGAAATCATGAAGTCTCATTTTCCTTTGCCTTCCTCATTGTGGTCCATAAAATGGAGTAACTGAGAGCACCCTTCATTTAATGTCAAATTCAACATCTTAACTAAAGTTCCATTCTTTCGATTTATCTTAGCCCTTTTAGATGCACGTGACCTTGATACAAACAAGTTCACCCAATTCAAGGGTGAATGGCTCATTCACCCCTAAGGGAAGGCAAACATGATATTTTGTCGTCACTAGGTGGTTCACCCATAGGAGAGGTGAACGGTGTGTTCACCCCTCGACTAGGGTGAACGTAATTTGATTCAGGTGCGTGCACTAAGTGGTTCACCCATAGGAGAGGCAAACGGTGTGTTTATCCCTCGACTAGGGCAAACGTAATTTGATTTGGGCATGCGAGCGCTATTGATGATGCCAAGGCAAGTTCACCCCTAAAAAGGGTGAACAGCCCATTCATCCCTAAGGGAGGGTGAACGCGATTTGTCACCTTTTAATTTTTTTTTTATTCTGCTTTCAAAATTGATTCTCCCTTAGAAAGGGCGTGAGGGATGTTCACTCCTAAGTAAGGGTGAACGTCAATGCACAAGATTTTTTGGCGATTTCACTTCAAAATTTTTATGAAACTCATTCTCTCCATTATTTTGGACTCCAAAGGACATATCCCCATTAATCATTAAATGCATTGGATTTCAAACAATTGTTTCAACTTATTAAAACTTATCCAAAAATAAAAGAGACAAATATATTATCACTTTATACAAAATTTCCAATGAATACAAAATGATAAACATTTCTTGATGACTCACGAGGTATCCAACTTGCATGGATGCAAGCGATACCATGCCTTTATCCATTGGGTGTAGAGTTATTTTTTCTAGCTTTTACTGCCTTCTTCATTGTGGAAGCTTTCTTCATGGACTCCTGTTGTGCGCGTTTTGCTTCTTCCTGTTCCATCGCGGCTGCAACGCAAAGTACTTTCGCATGTTCTGCCTCTTCTACCGCCTTTGTCACTGCTTGCTCTTCTTGCTCTATGATAACCTCTAAAAGGGCCTCGTAGGTGTGAACAGCCTCATGCCAAGCTTCAATATTAAATAAGCAAGTAACTCTGAGAGATTCATAAACAAAGTGAAGATTTTACACATACATCAAGTTGAGGTGATTCGAATGCTAGGCTAATTCATAAAGAGACAGCTCCAAACGTGTATATTTTTCAATCAAAGTTAACACTTGCGCTTTAGTAAGGGGATCAGTCAAGGCATTAATATCCATAGTATATTCAATAAATGCACTCCAAAGCTCTTGCAATTGCTCCATCATAAGAGGTTCGCCCCATTCATCCAGGAAGATAGTGAAACCCAACTAGTCAATAGTCTCAAAATGGGACATCGAAATAGTATGCTCCTAGCTAATAGTATTGAGGATAGTCCACCCTTCATTTACAACGTACATGCACCAAAAATAGCTCCACAAGGTTACGCACACTTGGGACCAGGCATAATCCATCTCACTAAGAGGGCGAATATTCAGAGACGTATTCAACAATGCCTGTATTTTCACAATCATCTCCATATGGGGCGATAAAAACTCCTCCACTGAATCAATCATTTGTTGCCCAATCTGGATTTGTATCCCTGCTTCCTATAAGTACTGCAACATATTGATGGCTTGTATGGCCAACTTGGTAGAATTTTGGGCGGAACGAAGGCGAATATCTCTTAAACTGTCACGCAAAAATCTTGCATTAGGCACGACTTTGGATTCCAACTATTTCTTGAGTTATTCGACCTACTGTTGAAGATTATGCATTTCAATTCTAGCGGCATCATGCTCCTTCAGGTGCACTTGGACTTGATTACACAAGTATTCATTTTTGATGGCCATATTTTCTTCTGTTGCCCTGCTCTTGGACAAGGCACTTTCAAGCCCCAACACCTTATTTTACACTTCAAAATATTTCTCTTTATAATTCTCCTCATGCAAATACAATGAAATCATATCAACTTGCATATTACCCATTTTTTCAATGGGATTAATTCATGTCAGATCTTCAGTGATAGTCTTAGAAACATAGTCTTTAGGCTGTAATTCGCCTTGAGGTTTTTGAACTAGTGGAGTGAATGTTTTCATATAAGCCTCGTTGGAAATTGTATCGAAAGCCACCTTCTTTATTGGACGTGCTAGCGCCAAAGCCTCCTTTCACCACATACTATTCAACCATTGGGAAGAGCTCAGATGCGCTTGATTTAATTTTTCAATGTCTGGCTGCTTGTGGGTTACCTGTATATATGGGATAGTTTGCAACTCCAAAAATGGTGTAAATGGAACAAATTTTTTTGGGTGACCAGGCCCAGTGGACACGGATGACATAGATTGCAATGAAGGAATGGAAATGGGAATGGTGGAAGGAAGAGAAAGGGCAGAGGAAGTGGAAGATGCAGGTGCAACTACAGTTATACTAATTTTAGATGGAACTTGGTTGCTAACAGCTGTAATAATAGAGGAAGTGACAACTAAGGGAAGGGAATAGAAAAAATGATTTTCCCCGATGCATACAAACTAAAAGAAATGGAAGATGAAGGAGCGAGAATAAAGGAAGGAGCAACAACGATTTTAGAAATGGAAGAAGTCGAAGCAGAAGAAGAAACTATAGAAAATGAAATAGAAGGACTACCAAAATGTGGAGAGATAGAAAGTGGAGGGAACAAAAATGTAATAGATGGGACCGAAGAAGAAATCGTTGTGTGCTCGATAAGAGAGAGAAGAAGAGGGAAAATATGACGTACCTTGAGGCGTGGGCACCACTTGTTATGTAGATGAGGGAGGTTGCACAACTGCCTCCTCTTCTATATTTACCTCTGGTTCACCAACACTTAGGGTCATCCCCTCATCCAGAATCTCAACATGAGAATCTTCAGAAAGCTACTCTTCCTCTCCCTACTATTCCATTAGAAATATTTGTGCTACAAAAGTAGGAAGTTCAACATTGGGCGAAGGCGTTGCTACCAAAAAAAAGGTGACTATAGAACTTGGCATGGCAAAAATTTTAGTACCTAAAAACATGGGTGCTATCATAGTGGAAGTAGTAGTTGTGCCAGTGCGAAGTCGTTTAGCTGCTTTAGGAAATGGAGTTGTCATTGGTTGTTTTTGCTGTTTGAGCATGGGAACCTCCTCCTGAGGGGGCTTCATCCTTTGTAATAACCTTTTGAAGTTATATTATTTTTGTTCTTCTTCTTCTGATTCCTCTTCTTATTCGGTGTCATCCTCAACTATAGGATTTTCCTCCTCAGGGTCACTCTCGCCACTTTTGGACTGCTGAAAACTTTGCGATAAAATAGTGGCAAAAGCAATTGGTTGGTTAGATTTCACAAATTTATCATAAACTTCAAAAAATTGGGTATCAAGATTCATACCATAAGTATTATATAGCTTCCTCCTATGAACGCGCATCATCCACCAATTCATAATTTTCTCCTCCATCTAATCAGAATTCGCTTCTTGGATAGTTTGTTAAAAAACTCGGAGGAGGAATATGCATTGCATTCTTTTTTGGATTATACTCCACTTCCTGTTCGTAGTAATTGTGCCATGGAGGAAGGGAGGACATCTTCTTTATATGCCAATTCATGTCTGGCCCATAAAAATTGTTTCACCGTCTTTGAATATTCGAGCGCGGGAAACAATGAAAGGACTTTGCCTTAGTAAAATCTAATTTTTTTTTGAGTGGGTCATAGCGTCAATGTTGCGGTAACTCAATTAAACCTAGGTCTTGAAGTGCCACTGTCAACAGGCGATTTTGCCCAACCTGATTCACTTCTATACTCTTGAACTTGAAGGGCATAGTACAAGTTGTCTTCTTTCCTTGTCCAAAGCCATATATATCATTGATATAATCCATCTAGCGCACCACTTCCATTGCAAAAATGTGCACAGTAGAAAAATAAGGTAACAAAAATGGTTTACCTGTATATCCAAAAATTTGAACTGCCACGCCCTGAGTGAGAAAAAATATATCACCCTCTTGCTTTGAAACAACTACATCTCTCAAGTCACGAGGCACTTGGTCATAACTGCCACAAAGCAATTCAATGGTGGAGCACAAAAACCAGCTATTAAATATGTAGATAGACTCTTTCTTTGTTAACACTTGTGTCCACTTATAAACCGATAGAGGCTCATTCTTTTCGTCCACCTGCATAACAACAATAAAAGAAAAACATCGTTGCATCTAAAAAAAGAAGAACCATACTAGCAGTGACATATACCGGAATGATCTGGATTTCCCTTCTTGCAATATTTGTAGCTGCAAATTGATTCTCCATGAAATAAATTTGGCCCAATCAAAATAAATCGGATTTTCACCCTACCTCATAGTAGCAGGCGAATAAAACTCCACCTTGGAAATACATTGAGCTATAGTTGTCTGCCATTTATGCACTGTTTCATCTAACGGTAACCTAGCAATCCAAGCAAGCATGGAATAGATATCCTAGCACTTGAATTCTGAAAGAATTTTAGGCAAACTCGGTAGCTGCCCCATCTGTGGATCTTTGACAAGTTGAGTTTCCATGAATTATCTCATTGTAACTATGGAGACATACCTATGCTCTTATTCATCCGTATGGATCTTTTTGTTTACTACATAATTTGGTGCGTCTACCCCACAGGTGAAAGCTTCTCAAATATCATCCGTTGTAATTGTGAATAGAATATCTTGTTTGGCATTACACATGGCCCTAGTAGAGGAGTCATAAAATTATGCAGTTAACTAAATAAGCTCGGGGCACAGATGTTTGAGCAAACAAAGATACCATGAAAGCTGTAAATTGTGAGGCATCATGAGCCAACTATTATAGGAAACTCCCTGACTTATTGTAGCTTCGAGTTCTTCCCTCAACTGGTCAACTCATTTATGCATGATCAAACAATCACCAATCTCAGCCATATTATCTTCGTAAGGATCCAGGCCAACATAATCATTTTGTTGAACTTTCTTGGCCCTTGAACTTCTTTCTCTTTTCTTAGCGGGCTTCACTTATGTGACATCCTGCTCCTCTGCTAATTCTTTGTCACGTCTGCCCATTTTTCCAAACAAAAGTAATGACTTTTTTGGAATTCCCTACTCTAAAATATTGAAAATTATTTTACACTTCAAAGCACAAGATACAGAGAAGCAAAAGACTTTAAAAAATTAGGGTGAAAAAACAAAATTAGCATTTTACCTCCCTGGATTTATAGAGTCACTACCAACTACTACAGTAATTACAGAATTCAATGCAAGCACGCCTTCAGGGAGAAATATTCTTTGAAAACTCCTTAAATTTCCTTTCTAAGGTGCAAAAATATTTTATTCTGGTTCACCGTCTGATCCTCCTGAAAAAACATGCCCTCTGCACTGCGCAATATTATAGAAAAATGTGCCTTGGCGCTAGAAGCTTGTTAGGGAAACCAACCCGTCCATTACTCATTCGATCATTAATTCTGACTGCTACCTTAGAAAAATCAATTTGAATGCTTCCCACATTTGGAAATCATTACTCGAATTTATCGCCCACTACTTTCGATTATCGCCACGTACTCGTTGGGAATATATTCTTAAGCAAAAACTCTCTCACGTGCTTATAAATCATGTGTTTTAAAATCTCATAGCATGCCTCCTGAAAAAACAGTTTTTTTTTCTCTTTTCTCTTTTTTTTTTTAAATTCAGATGATGTCATTTAAGTGTGTTCATCCCAAATATAGGTGAACATGACGTTCACCTCTTTCAATAGGCTCATGCAAAAATCTATCACTGCTTTACCCATATTTGAGTTTCTTTTCTCCTCTTTTTTTTTTTTCTTTTGGGCGAATGACGTCTTAACCATCATTTCTTCTTTTGTTTTTTTTTAGAACATATTTATGCCTATGCAAAATTGTTTAAAATGCATGAAAATATTTACATATATATAGGATGTTATCTTTGGTTCAAAATATTATGAAACATAAGCCTTCAGATGAAGGCCATTCACTGGGATAGGGAGCTCATACCCTTCTATGTCACAAAGTCAGAATGCATTAGAAGAAGTAACAACAAAAATTTGAAAAGGTCCTTCCCATATTGCATCAAATTTCTGATGTTTTCTTGGCTTCAATTTTTTCTCATTCCACTTCAATACCAAATCACCCACCTGGAAGCTTCAGTCAGTTGTTTTTCCTTGAACCACTTCATCTCAATAACATGTTCTATGAAAGTATGGTAGGCACACCCCATTTATTATTCTAATTGCAAAAATCATGCCAATATAACCTCCATTAAATCATTTTCTTCGTTATCATCACAAAACATCTACAATGCTTGGAACATAGGAAGCTCGATATGCATAGGAAGGATAGCTTCTTTCCCATACACCAAACCGTACGGGGAGGTCTTTATTGACTTTTCACTAAAATGTGGTCATCCCAAAGTGCCTGATTTAATAACAAATGCCAACTCTTCTTATTGTTTCCCAACATTTTCTTCAAAATTCAGAGCAAATTCTTGTTATTTGACTCAGCCAATCCATTCCCCTATGGGTAGTAGTTGGAAGAGTTCTTCAGGTAAATTTCGTATCTACTGGCGAATTCTATAATTTTGGCTCCAATGAAGGGAATTCCATTGTCAGTGACTAAAGAATCTGGTATGTCGAAATGAGTTATAAGGCTTTCCAAAAAATAAATAGCAGTTGCATGATCTGCCTTGTTGGTAGGTATAGCTTCTGCCCATCTGGTAAAATACTCTGTCATGGTCAGAATATATTTATGTTTAGCAGAGGAATGTGGATCCATAAATCCTATAAAATTGATACCCCACTGCTGAAATGGTGCTTCCACCTAGATCAGATGCAGCGGTAATGCTCCTTTCCTAACTCGACCCACATATCTTTAACAACTATCACACCACTAGCTTATCTTATGTGAATTGGTGAACAAAGTGGGCCAATAATATCCTACCCAAATAATTTTCAAAGTGATAGGCCTACCTATGTAATACCCTCCTAATAGCCCAGAATGGAATTCTTCTAGAATCTTCTCTTTCTCAAAATATTTTACACATCTAAGAAGTATACCATCAATATTCTTATAATATAGGTTGTTGGGCAACAGTACATACCTGAGCACTTGTAATTTGAACCTTCGACGCTATGAGGAGTTAAGGTGGCTAGGACACCTTCCAAAAACAAAATACTCAATGAGTTCCTCGATCCATTCCTTACTGACTACTGCACTATTTGCACAAATTACATCTTCGTGACTTGTCTCAACAACAGCGCTTTTGGCCAACTCCTAACACAAAGCACATCCATGAAACAATTTTGTTGGTTTAATTTCTACATCATACTCCTGGATATTTGAGACCCATCCAACCCTTTTATCACCCAGTTCTCCTTGAATGATGAAGTTCCAGAAATCAGGATGAATGATTTAAATCATAGTTTTACTCTGAGAAACACAGTGGTAAAACTTCTTCAAGGCCTTCATCACTGCATAAACTTGTTTCCCTATAAAGATGTACTTTTATTGATGTGGTCCTATAACCTGTCTTAGAAAAGCGATAGGCTTTTCTTCACCATTATGTTACTTTTGTGTTAGTACTGCATCATAGCTCTCCTGCTCACCCACTGCATAAAGTATAAAGTATTTGGAGTAATCAGGGTCGATTAACACTGGCGCTTGAGTAATTATCTCTTTGATTTCTTGAAAATCCTGCTTCTTGGCTTCTGTCCACTTAAATTCAACATTTTTCTTTAGGATCTCGGTCATGGGATTGACAACTTGGGAAAAATCAGCAATAAACTTACGCATGAAGTTTATCTATCCAAAGAAGGACTACAAATCTTTCTTATTAGCTAGTAATAACAATCTCATACGCGCTTTCACTCGTGCAGGGTCTATGGCCAATCCTTCCTATGAAATCACATGTACCAACAATTTCCCTTTCTTGACCGCAAAAATTAACTTCTTTGAGTTTACAGAAATCCCAATTTCTTGACATTTCTCGAATATTTGCCTTAGATGGAAAACATGATCTGTTCTTTTTGGAACAAAATTTTCCTTCGGTTAATAGTGTTGCGCCTTAGACTTTGCCAACATTGAATAGACAGATCTTGCTTGAGATCATCTGTCTAGTCTCTAGAGAAGGCTGGTTCCTTTGATTTTTTTAGAGAAAAGGGGAACAAGAGATAAGGGAAATATAGCCTAAGCTAGAAATTTTCTCATGGTACACATTAGACAACAACAAACATTGATAATGCAGATTACTACTTTCAGAGTTTTCTTTATATCTTCTTATAGAAAACATGAATTCCTGAGTGCAAATTTTAGATATTCGTCTAAAAGCATGTAACTATATTTTAATGTTCAACTCTAGAAATAAGATTTATACGTGCACAGTCCAGATTTCAGAACAGATACATTATAAAACTTAGAGTGAATAAAAGTTAAAACACTAGATACATACACTTGCACACAGAAGTTTCGGAAGCCAGAAGAAGAAATATTTTATTGCTTGTAATCCAGTACATGTACATCAAGCTTGTAAATGTCCAAGAGCCGACCATGAGAAAAGTTCTAGCTTAGGCTATATTTCCCTTATCTCTTGTTCCCATTTTTTCTAAAAAACTCAAAGGAACCAGCCTTCTTTAGAGACTAGACAGATGATCTCAAGCAAGATCTGTCTATTCAATGTTGGCAAAGTCTAAGGCGCAACACTATTAACCGAAGGCAAATTTTTTTCCAATAGTTTTTTGCACTCCCGGTGGGACCAGCAATCCCATAGTATTGTATAAGTTTTGGTGTTTTACCTTAAGAGACTTTTTGTTTGAAAATCTCAAGAAAAACCACCTGGCGACTCCGTTGCAATTTAGACCATAAAAGAAAGACCTTGTCTAGAAACCTTTTGGTTATATAGCCATATGATAACCAAATCCCGAGCTAGAAACTCTGAAGAACCTATCAAGTTCTTTGAACTACATCTCAAAAACCTAAAGGTACACCCTATGCTAGCTGCACAATCAAATCCACCTAGCACCATTAGCACCTCGTTAACACCCGTTGTAGGAGCATTTGAAAGCAATCCTATAGTAGTTGTAACTCCTTTAGAAATCATGGTAGCCACCCCTACCATAGCCCATCTTGTGTGGAATCAAACTGGCCCTTTGAAATTGGGAGCACACCACCAAATTCCACAAGCTACACTAAAAGCATTACCAACCTTTGACAAAACAGGAAAAACAACAGATGAGCACTATTTAGATGTATCATCGCTAGCATCTATTTACAACATCACTCAGGAAGATGTAATGGTCAGATTTTTGGTTATATCTTTGAAAGGAAAGATGCTCTATTGGTATAGAGCACTTCCTACTGGATCCATTACTTCTTGGGTAGTACTTGTCGATCGTCTAGTCGATGAATTTAATATACATGCAGATCCTTTCACATTGTTGAATCAATTCACTGTCATTAAGAGGCATCCATAAGAAGAAATCCAAGATTTCAACATCAGATTTACCAGAACTCATGGTAGAGTACTGTAGGGCCTAAAACCCATGAAAGAACAAGCTATATGCTATTAATTAAGGGCTTTTGATTTAGATCTCAGTATGATAATAAGGCAATCTCATGTAACCACTTTTCCTGGGATCTATTTAGAGGTAGCAAAGGGCGAAGCTGATCTCATTACCACAAAAAGATATCCATCAAAGAATCTATTTCCAATTGTACCAGAGCTTTCCCAAGCATCAATTTCTAAACTGTCTGTACTCCCATCAACACAGGCTCTCCCATCTATAGCCACACCTCCTACATTCCTTGCATTACCAGCCACACCCCTTGCATAAGCTCCCCCCACTGATAAATACATGACCATAATTGATACAATGAAGACATTGTCAAATGAAATGACATCCATGAAAAAGAGAGAGGTGCAACGGAATATCCAAGCAAGAAGATTTCCATAGATACAAAAGGAAGGTGCTTCAACAAGCAATAGGGGACAAGAGAGACCGATAACGGTATATACAAATGAGATAGTGGAGGTCGAAGAGCCTCCCACTGATTCTAACTTTTGGTGTACTACATGTAACGATCCACATGGGGAAATTTCATGTATGATACACCAGCATTATGTACAAAGTATAACAGTTGAAAATATTAAAGAAAAAATGAAAGGCCATGTAAATATAATTAGAGAGAAGTACCACAACTTCATGATGCCTATAGTAGAACATTTTTTAGTTTTGACAAGATCAAGTAAGAAACCACTGCAAGTAGACCCTAAAGAGCTTCAGCCATTGAATGTTTCCCCTTCTCCCAAGGAAGTTCCCATAGAAACTCCTAAGGGAAGTCTCCCTCAGGAAAGAAAATATCAGTTTCTAGCCAAAAGTCAAGGGCAAGAAACACACAAAGAATTTATTCCTCGGGGGGAAAATGAAACCCAAGAACGGGCTAGGGAAAGGTTGAGATTCCCCTTGTTGACAAAAAGGCAAATAACTGAAGCTACCCAGGGATACAAAAATAAATATGAAACTTTTTCCAGAGAAAGAGAAAGAATAGTTTATTCACCTACATTCAGTATAGTAGAGGAAATGAAAAAGACTCCTTCTAAGGCAAGTATGTATGATACTCTTCAAATCCTAGGTCAAATCGATCTCCTATAGAAATCCCTAAGAAAAATGAAAAATGGAGGTAGGATTGCATCATATTCAAAAATGGTTCTAACAAACTTGACGTCTGCCACTGGTAAGAATAGGCCACCACCCTTTTATTTGTCCCTTCAAATGGAAGTATGGGTTGTCCACAACTGCATGATAGATTCAGGCGCTGCTACCACTATGATACCCAAAGCAGCATGTGATATTATGGGAATGGAGTACACTAGGAGCAGTGTAGACGTCCTATAGTTAGATGGTACTCCAGTAAAAACTATAGGAGTGATAAAGGATATTCCCATATGGTTGCATAAAATGCCTCAGATGACAGTCATACAAGAGGTAGTAGTCATAGACTTGGAGCCCTATTTTGGTATGTATCTATCCAGAGAGTTCATAGCAAATATAGGAGGATACTTATCCTTAGATTATTCTCATTTGGAGATACCTTTCAAAGGTATAAGGGTCAAGATTTTTAATGAGAAACCATCTACGTTTCATGTAGAAAATATTGGTGAAACTGACCGTGTAAATATGATGACTGAAGAAACAATAGAAGAAGATCTAATGGAAGAAACATTATAAGAGCTCCAAGCTGAGGATGAGTTTCCTCTACAGAATTTTAATGCCATGATAGAAATAGAAATAGGAAACTATTCTATTGAGAAATCAAAAATAAAATTGATACCCTTCCTAGAAAAGGATGGTTCTGTGAATCAATTGTGGAAGCTTTTCTTTGATGGGGCTAGGTGCAAGAATGGATCTGGTGCCGAAATAGTTTTGATTTCTCCCCCCGGAGAGGAAAAGGTTTTCTCTTATAGGTTGACTTGGAGTTGCTCCAATAACGTAGTAGAATATGAGGCCCTGTGCTTAGGGTTAAGAAAGGTTGAGAAATTGGGAATCAAACAGTTAATCATCTATGGAGATTCAGAACTTATTGTGAATCAAGTCACCAAAAAATGTATAAGTAAACAAAATTATTTGAAGGCTTACAGGAACAAAGTGTGGGATCTCTTAGAGGCATTTGAGGCCCTAAATATAAAGTTTATCCCTAGAGAACAGAATACCCACACGATTTGTTAGCTTCAGTGGGAGCTAATTTTTGTCCTGTAAGTAATGTTATTCAGAAGTCTAAAACTGTTAGACTTATATACAGGCCTTTAGTGCCTGATAAAAATATTTTTTGGCAAGTTTTTGAAAATGATGAATAGATACTAGATTTCTTAATCCATGAAATGAATTTCTCAGCCAATCGGGATCTGCAAGATGAAGAGGAAGAGGACATTATTTAGTTAAAAAACAATCATATTCCTAAGGGTCTCATCACCCTTGAAAGTCTATTTGATAACAATGATAGAGCATTTGGATGGAAAATCAAGGTCGATAAATGAAGATACAAAGATGTAGAGTTGGAGCCAGGCAAAATGATTAAGGTTGGAATCAGTTGTACAGAATAGGAAGTGAACCAACTTAGAGAATTGTGTAAAAAATTCCCTGACATCATAGCTTGGGTGTATAGTGATCTAAAAGTGTACAATAAAGATGTTATTCAACATACCATAGAATTAGAAGAAGGAGCTAAGCCTTTTAGGCAAAAGAAAAGACCAGTGAATTCGAAGATATAATCTTTGATGAAATAAGAACAGCTAAAAATCCTTCAAGCTAAAATAGTATACCCTGTTAAACACTCCACCTGGGTGGTAAACTTGGTACCAGTCAAGAAGAAAAATGGAGATATCATATTGTGTGTATATTTCAAAAATTTGAATAGAGCATCACTCAAAGATAATTACTCGCTACCTCAGATTGACCAAATTCTACACATAGTTGCAAGAGCAATGTAGCTATTACAGTTAGAAGAACAAAGAGAGAAATCATACAATCACAATCAGAAACATGTGGCAGATACTGAAGGATGGTTCAACAAAGAGACAACTGCAAAAAACTTTAGAGTGGGAGACTTGGTTTTGAAATGGAATGTAAAGAAAGCTAAGCCAGGTAACCATGATAAATTCAATGCTTTCTGGGAGGGACCATTTGAAATTGTTTCAGAGAAACAATTCAATGCTTTCGAGTTGAAAGATCAAGATGGATTGGTTCTTCCCATCATGGTGAATGCATTTCACCTAAAGTTATATTTCTATTGAGAAAGCAGAAAAGGAATTATATGTATAGTATAATATAAGTATATTCAGACAATATTTGTAAATATTATGGTTTTTCAGCCTCAACAAAAAATTTTAGTTGCAGCCAATCATAAGTCAAATTTTTTTTTTTGAATAGAGATACTAAGGTATAAAGGGAGTTTTGACGAAGTAATGTTCACTTTTAATCTAAGTGCATTTTCCTGTGTTCTTTGTCTTTCTCTGAAAGATTATTTTTACAACTACGTTGTTGACTCCGTTTCCCAATGGATGAAGGCCTGGTTCAAAATTTTTGCAAGCAAAAAATTCCTTGGAAGGCACCAAGAATGTTAGTCAAAAAGTGACTAACTACAGAAAAACAGTTGATGCAACTTTTTGCATATTTTCCAAGAAGACCTAAGTGGCCCATATGCTAAATATCAAATAAAAAGCAAAACACCGCAAGGAGGAAAAAGTGTCGCGATATCACGACATGTTGAATTTTCGCGGTCCAAAGCGAAGAGAAAGAGCAAGGAGGAAAAGGTGTCAAGATATCGCAACATGTTGCATTTTTGCGGTCCAAAGCAAAGAGAAAGAGCAAGGAGGAAAAAGTGTCACGATATCATGACATGTTGCATTTTTATGGCTAAGAGGAACAAAAGGGAGAAAGGAGGCAAAAGTGTCGCGATATCATGACATGTTACATTTTTGTGGCTAAGAGCAACAAAAGGGAGTAAGGAGGAAAAAGTGTCGCGATATCGCGACATGTTGCATTTTTGCTATCCAAGGCAAAGAGAAAGAGCAAGGAGGAAAAGGTGTCGCAATATCGTGACATGTTGCATTTTCGTGAGAAAAAGCAAAGAGAAAGAGCAAGGAGGAAAAAGTGTCGCGATATCGCGACATGTTGCATTTTCACGGGAAAAAGCAAAGAGAAAGAGCAAGGAGGAAAAAGTGTCGCGATATCATGACATGTTGCATTTTCATGGATAAGAGCAACAAAAGGGAGCAAGGAGGCAAAAGTGTCGCGATATCGCGACACTTTTGCATTTTCGTGGCTAAGAGCAACAAAAGGGAGCAAGGAGGCAAAAGTGTCGCGATATCACGATATGTTGCATTTTCGTGGCCAAAAGAGAAGAGAAAGAACAAGAAAGAAAAAGTGTCACAATTTCATGACATGTCACATTTTCATAGTTGAAGGCGGCAAAAGATTCCAAGCAGGAAATAATGTCACAATTTCATGACATGTCGCATTTTTATGGCTGAAGGCAGCAAAAGAGCAACGCAAGGGAAATAATGTTGTGATTTTGCAACATGTCTCATTTTCATGGCTGGAAGCGATAGAAGAGCAAAGCAAGAGACGAATGTCGTGATTTCGTGACATGTCTCATTTTCATGGCTGGAAGTGGTAGAAAAGCAAAGCAAGGAAAGAATGTCACGATTTCACGACATGTCTCATTTTCACGGTTGGAAGCGACAGAAAAGCAAAGCAAGGAAAGAATGTCGTGATTTCATGACATGTCTCATTTTTGCGGCTAGAAGTGGCAGAAGAGCAAAGCAAGGAAAGAATGTCGTGATTTCACGACATGTCTCATTTTCATGGTTGGAGGCGACAAAAGAGCAAAGCAAGGAAAGAATGTCGTGATTTCGCGACACACCAACTATAAAGGAATAAAATGTATTTTTGGCAATCAAAGGCATGCACTGACACCAAGAAGTGATTTCTGACATTATTATCAGAAATCTAGGATAGATCAGGCTTGCTAGATGATTGAAAATGTGACAGGCTCGTCTAGAATCTAATCTGCAGAGAAGATATCTAATTCATAGAAGATTTGTTGTGTATTATTAGAAACTGCAGATGATTGCTTGTAAAATAGTAAGATGTACTTAGAAAAATATACTCTTTTAGGGTATATATAGGGGTGAGCGACTTCAAAAAAAATGTTGGCTCTTGGACGTTTACAAGCTTGATATACATGTACTGGATTACAAGCAATAAAAGATTTCTTCTTCTATCTTTCGAAACTTCTGTGTGCAAGTGTATGTATCTGGTGTTTTAACTTTTATTCACTCTAAGTTTTATAATGTATCTATTCTAAAATCTGGACTGTGCATGTATAAATCTTGTTTCTAGAGTTGAACATTAAAATATAGTTACATGCTTTTAGATGAATATCTAAAAGTCGCACTCAAGAATTCATGTTTTCTATAAGAAGATATAAAGAAAACTCTGAAAGTAGTAATCTGCATTATCAATGTTTGTTGTTGTCCAATCTGTACCATGAGAAAAGTTCTAGCTTAGGCTATATTTCCCTTATCTCTTGTTCCCATTTTCTCTAAAAAACTCAAAGGAACCAGCCTTCTCTGGAGACTAGACAGATGATCTCAAGCAAGATCTGTCTATTCAATGTTGGCAAAGTCTAAGGTGCAACACTATTAACCGAAGGCAGATTTTGTTCCAACAGTTCTACAATGTGAAAAAATTGTCATATCATCAAGATAAATCACAATTATTTTGTTTAGAAACTCACCAAAGGTGACGTCCATGGCTCTCTAAAAAGTAGCTCCAGCATTTGAAAGTCCAAAGGGCATCTATTGGTAAGCAAATGTGCCAACTTAGTTGTAAACGTTGTCTTGTATCTGAGGTAGATGATAGTGGTCTTTAAGTGATGCCTAATTTAAATTTCAAAAATTGATACATAGGCGTATGTCCCCATTCTTCTTCCTTACAGGAACCAAGTTTTCTACCTAGGTGGAATGCTTAATAGGGTATATGATCTTCACCTCAAGAATCTTCAGTAACTCTACTTTCATGAGAACCTCAATCTTAGGATTAACAGGGTGTTGCTTTTTCCAAAAATGCTTAACTCCTTCTTGTAGCTTGATAGTATGCTGAATTACGCTCTTGTCATATCCTTTCAAATCTTGATAACTCCATGCTACTATATCTGGGTATTTAGAGCATAGATTTCTAATGCCCTCAATATCATCTGGTTCACAATCAGTACCAATCTTGATAACTTTTCCTGGCTCCAACTGCAATTCTCTGAATTCCTTAGCATCCACATTAATCCTATGCTTATCAGCCCTATCGATTTGATCAAATAAACTTTCTAGAGAAATCAAAGCTCGAGGAATGTGATTATTTTTTAATTGAATCATACCTTCCTTTTCTTCTTCCATAAGAATCCTATCTTCTATGTTGGCAGCTTCTTTTAGCAAAAAATTCACTATTTTCTCATCATTATCAAACACCTTCCAATAGAGGTTCTTATTAGGAATGGAAGGTCTGTAAATCACCCTTACTATCTTGGGCTTGCAAACCACTTGTTCATCAGGAGAATAATTAGCGCCCAAGGAAGCTAAAATGTCAGCATGTCTATTTTTTTCCTGAGGAATTTCTTGAATATTCAAAGCTTTAAATGCTTCCAAAATATCCCATACTCTGTTGCGATAAGCCTTCAAGTAATGTTGCTTTGATACACATCTATTTGTAACTTGATTAACAATAAGCTCAGAATCACCAAAAATTTGCAGTTGTTCGATTCCTAATTTTTTATAGCACTTTGTATTCAGTCGCATTATTTGTACAGCTCCAGGCCAATATGTAGGAGTAATTTTTTTGTATGTCTTCAAGGGAAATCAACACAACACCTACTCCTGCACAATTCTTACAGCAAGCGCCATCAAAGAACAACTTCCATAACTGATGTGAAATAGGTTCTGGGGATTCAAGGATTTGCTCTTGGGACTTCTTTGGCTTCTAAATTGAATAACAACCAATATCTATTTTGATCATAGTGTTGAAATCTATCAGCAGGAACTCATATTCCAGACCAAGCTACTAGGATATTTTTTCAACCAATCCAACTTCCTCCAATTCTTCAGTCATCATATTCACCATGCCTGGGAATTGTTCTGCCTCCTCAATTTTTTCAATATGAAAAGGGGAGGGCTTCTCATTATGAATTCAAATTCACCTACCTTTGAATGGAATCTCCATATGTGAATAATCTAGGGAAATATAACCTCCTAGCTTAGCTATGAATTCTCTTGAAAGGCACATGCTAAAGTAGGGCTCTAAATTGACAACCACCACTTCTTGGATGACGATAATTTGTGGCATGCTATGGAGCACTATTGGAATATCCTTGATTACTCCAGTAGTCTTAACTAGCATACCATCCAATTGTAAAAATATTGGGTTGCTTCTTGTATATTCCATTCCCATTACTTCACATACTGCCTTCGGCATGACAGTAGTGGCAGCACCAGAGTCAATCATATAATTATGCACGATCCACCCTTCCATTCTCAAATATAAGTAAAATATGGGAGGCTGATTCTTCCCTATCGTTGAAGTGGGGAGCACTTGAGCCAAGACTGTTTGTAAATTGTCCTTCTTTTGATCTTTGGCAGTCTTCAAAGATTTTTACAATAAATCAATCTACCCTAGTAATTGCAATGCATCAAACAAGCTAATCCTTACCAAAATTTTCTTCATTTCTTCCATGATATTGTAGCCACGAGTAGGTGAGATATTTTCTTCTAAAGTCCGCTCATATTTGTCTTGGTATTTTTGCATAGCGTCGACTCTTTGCCTTTTTGTCAATGAAGGATACTTAAGTCTTTCCTTAGCTTGCTCCTTAGTTTCGCTAGGAAATGGAGCAGTAGAGATGCATTACGAAGTTGAATGCTGAAGCTGCGCCTTATCTTGCACTTGATCAGGTAATGAGTTTTTAAAGTTGTCAGCATCAAGAATCTTTGTTGGGGATGCCCGCTTTTCTTCCTATGCTTTTGGAGCCGTAGGTACTTTCAAAGGTTGCAAGGTTGCAGGATCAACAGTCACTGGCTTCTTTCTAGACCTAGTAAGTACTTAAACTTGCTCTAGGGATGACACCATACATTTACACTCCATATCTCAAATCATGTTGACTTTCCCGCCCAAATAACTTTCTATTAATATCTGAATATAGTTTAGATGTACCATACATGTGTCTTCACCATGAGGATCATTACATGTAGAACACCAATATGTCCTTTCGGATACATTACTCTCATCATTTTATTGAATCATAGTATTTTTCTTAGGTCCCTTGTTGATAGATACTTGTTCTCGGGTTATGGGTGGAGTCTAAAACCTTCTTGATCAGAACTCAGCCTCTGCTTGCTTCTTCCTCACAGTAGTAAGCTCATAAGCTATCATCCTCAAAGTTGCATTATTAGATTTTACTTCTTGTAACAAGGCTGTGAGAGGGTCTGTATTGGGTGATGAAGTTGGCGCTGGTAACGGCAAGGGCATTGGTGGTGCAGGTAATGGTAAGGGCGTTGGGGGTGCTGGTAGTGTTGGAAAAGAAACTGCTGAATGTTGTGATGTTACTGACGGGATGAGAAATTATGGAAAGCTCATAGCAGATGACTATGGAACAAGGATAGGAGCTATTTGAGGAGAGCCCGAATTCCATGAAGGAATAGGATACATCGATGGTATAGGCTGGAAAAATGCATTAGAGTAAAGATAATGTGGCAGATCAGGGAGGATAGGCATCGTCACCTTCAAAGGAAGCCTACCTACAATAATCAAATTTGACTCGGCCTTTTGATATTATGTATAGATATCAAGGAATGTAGTCACATTGGCCTGGTGCACTGCCATACCAATATCGGTACCGAGTGCTCAAATATAATAAAATATTGCTTGCTCATGAGTTGGTCATAAACCATCTGGGACCCTCTGCCAACTTCATGCAAATTGAGAATTGAAATCTACAAGTTCCTCTTGCAGATGTCTTTGGATTGAGGTGAACTAGTGCAACAAAGAATACAGATTAGCTTGTTCATGGAAAATCTTAATCAGTAACCCTACCAATTGATCCCACGAGGTAATGGTACTCGGCTACAAAGATCGGTACCAATACAATAATTTCCCTCTTAATGACAGGACCAAAAGTTTTATCATCACATCCTCATCAGTTATATCATGAATAGTTGGCTACATCTTGGATATGATCATAGGCATTTTTCCTAGTACCATCATATGTGGGTAAAGCCTTCAAAGTAGCTTGAGGTACGAGATTTTGCACTTACAGATTCAACGCTCCTGAGCTATTCCAAACTAAAAACTGCCTTGGAAGTTGTTAATGTGGTGGAGGATTCTGGCCCATGTGGATGGGAATATGAGGAGCGGCCTCGAGACGTTAGCAGTTGTACTAGGTAGAGGCTAATGGAAACTGGTGGCAATGCTTACAGAACTCACAGGGGCAAAAAACACACCAGCTAATCGAGAAGATGAAACAGGTGGTATGGATGAGATATGCAAAAGTGAAGATGTTCATCAAAAAGTGGCTATTTGAGGATGTTATCCTAGCCTTTTAATATCTAGTTCATAAAATCTAATATGATTATCAAGATTTTTGGCTTTTGATCTTGTATTCATGAGAAAACAACTTGCGTCGTCCTCACGCTTACAGTGTTCTGGGTAAAAATTGAGTCACCAGATGTTCTAATCTCAAGCAGGAAGGCAAACACAAAACCTAATGCTACTGGAAGTGGAACCTTAAAAGTCCTACTGGGTGTGCCAAAAATTATTGGTCAAATATCTTACTAATTAATAAACACTGCGTTTATGCACCCTAGATACGACCAACGTTGAAAGGCCAGAGGAAAGAGATGTCCTCCATGCAAATCTCTAGAGAGGGCTGGTTCTCGAACTAATTCTAAAATTGGTAAAAGAATAAGGATGCAGGAAAGAAATTGGAAGTAACAAAAAGAGATGGGAAATATGGCCATAGGCAAAAGTGCAAAATTGATTCTGACTAACTAGCAGGAAAAAACCCAAGCAAGAAACATCACCTAACAGAAGGAATAGCAGCATAATTTACTTGCGATCTTGCACTAATGACATCCAAAATGTTACTCCAACATTCCCTCTCTCAATAGCAATACTTAAATCCAAGTATAGAATTTAAACTTAACATCCAAAAGAGAAAGGCGGATGTAAGATAGAAGCGCAACACACATAAAGATATCATACACAAAATCACTCACAAATTTAGAAGCCTGAATGCCTTGTATTAATATAGAGATCTTAGAGAGACCTCTTGCAAAATGTCTGACACCCCTTTTACAATTAAATTTACCTAGTATTTATAGAGGTTTTTGCCTCTTTTATTTAATACATTATGATGGAAGAATGTCTAAGAATCAAAGACAAAATAAAAAAAATCCTCCTTGAATTCTTGGAAAATACATTCACCAGGGGAACAATTTCCTAAAAATTTGAACTTCGAATGGAGGTGCGCTTGTTAGGAGAAAATATTAAATTCTTTGGATTACCTCTAATACATTGGAAATCATGAAGGCTCATTTCCCTTCGCCTTCCTCATCATGATCCACAAAAAGGAGTAACTAAGAGCACCCTTCATTTAATTCCAAATTCAACATCTTGAATAAAGTTCCATTATTTTGATTTATCTTCGCCCCTTCAGACACGCACGATCTTGATACAAACAGGTTCATCCAATTCAAGGGTGAACGACTCGTTCAACCCTAAGGAAATGAGAACATGATTTTTTGTCATTGCTAGGTGGTTCACCCATAGGAGAGGCGAACGGTGTGTTCATCCCTTGACAGGGCAAATGTTATTTGATTCGAGCGTGCGCACTAAGTGGTTCACCCATAGGAGAGGCAAATGGTGTGTTCACCCCTCGACTAGGGTGAACGTAATTTGATTTGGGCACGTGATCGCTCTTGGTGATGCCAAGGCATGTTCACCTCTAAAAAGGGTGAACGGCCCGTTCGCCCCTAAGGGAGGGCGAACACGATTTGTTGCCTTTTAATTTTTTTATATTCTGATTTCAAAATTGATTCACCCTTAGAAAATGTGCAAGGTACGTTCACCCCTAAGGAAGGGCGAACGTCAATGCATAAGATTTTTTGGTGATTTCACTTCAAAATTTTTATGAAACTCATTCTCTCCATTGTTTTGGACTCTGAAGGACATCTCCCCATTAATCATTAAATGCATTGGATTTCAAAAAATTGTTTCAACTTATTACAACTTATCCAAAAATAAAAGAGACAAATATATTATCGCTTTATACAAAATTTCCAATGCATACAAAAAGGCCAACACCTCCTTGACTATTTCTTGGGAATCCTCCTCCTCCATGGGAGTCAAAATTCCCACATCTAATATGGTTGAAAGCTCCTTGGGCCATTCCTCTTCTAGGGGTGCCTTCAACTTCTATTTATCTTTTGCCTTAGATTTCGAAGGCTTTTTAGAAGCACCAGTAGCTTTAGAGGTGGGAGGCCGTATCGATGTGGATGGGTCACCCCGCACTGATCTACTTTTGTTCTTTGGCTATGTGGTTGGGGATGAAGGTCTTATGTACAAGTGCATTGATGGAAGTACAAAGTCCCCAAACAAGTCGACTTGATGCACATACTTGAACAACTCTTCATCGGATGGAACCACATGAACTTGTCCCTCATGCACATATTTGATGCATTGGTACAGAATTGAGGGCACGTACTGCATGTCCCTTATCCAGGGATGACCTAGAAGGATGTTATATTGCATCACCCCTTCTAACACGTGATACATCATGGGGATGGTCTTATTTCCTACCTTTATAGGTAAAATTATTGTACCTACTATGGAGCATAGTGTATCGTTGAAAGCCCTAAGCATGTAATAAGTTGGTACAATGTTGGACTTAAGGATCTTCAAGTGCCCTATAGCCTTGGTAGTTATGATGTTGATTTATTAGCCCATATTGATCAGAACTTGCTTGAATGGTATGTCATTGATTGAAGTAATAATATGTAGAAGAGGGTCTGCTAAGGTAGTAGGAACTACCTTAATTTCATGATCATAAAAATGAATCATGGGCTCTTGGCACTATTGCAGTTGCCCCATAAAATTTGTGAATGCATCTGGGTTCTTGGGTTGAAGCTCGATTAATCTCAAAATCTCCATTAAAGTCTCCTTGTGCCTAGGGGACTATTTTATGAGCTTGTAAATGGACAACTTGGTTGGAGTCATTTGTAGATTTTTTTTAGTCTACTCTGAATAGTTACCACAGGTCTTGCTAGTGGAGGATTATTATGCACCTGTCTCTATCGAGGTGTAGTTGGTATGTTAATGGGAGCCACTGGAGGCTGTGGTTTCCCATATCTTTGACTCTTGGTTGCCACATTAACTACCTCAACCATTTTTATGCATCCTTGAATAGGTGGCTTGACTTGGACCTGGTTGACTTGGGCACCTTGATATTTAGGGACCTCATGATTGGGTAATGGGTTCCTGAATGTACCCATATCTTTGTTATCGAGAGCTAGTGGGTTGTCAAATTTTATCTCTCCTTTTCAATCATGTTTTGCACAACATTCTTGAATCCTATGCAATTTTTTAGTTCATGCCCCCATATCCTATGATATGGGCAGTATTGATCTTCCCTATACCCCTTGGCTTGGGACAGTTAGGTTCAAAAAATTGTACGTTAGGAAATCTTATCCTCTATGCCTCACTCAATTAATTAAATATTGACTACATCGATTAGTTTAGAGGCATGAAATAATGAGGTGGTTGACATTCCTTATTTCGGCCTTGGTTGTTCTTAGGGTCATAGTTGGCTGGCGAGGGGTGAGCCTGATAATTCTGGGGTTGCTGCCCATTCCATTCCTTTGGTGTGGCCAATACAACCTAATTAACCTGAGCAGGCTTGGCCTACTTCTGCTTATTTTTGTCATTCTGATCATTCTTGCTCCACTCTTTCTTGTTGCAAAGCTTGAGGTCTCCCTCATCAACCTTGATGTCTTAAGCTAAGGCTTATTTGAATGATTCATATTATTGCAGTTGCAATAATAGAGAGATGTGTTTTCCATAGTTTATTGTGAACATTCGGATTAGTTTTTTAGTGGGGACGAATAATGATAGTTTTGCCATGATTTTTCTCCACCTGTATCCATAATCCATTACTGGCTCCTCATCATACTTCTTTAAATTGGCCATATCATACAGGTTCACCTTCTTCTTGGCATAGAATGAGAAGCATTCAATAAATGCATTTATCAGTTGCTCAAAATTGGTGATGTTATGCTTGGGCAACTGGTTGAACCATTGAGTTGTTGCACCCGAGAACATCATGATGAATATCCTCAACATTAGGGCATCATTCTGCTCAAGGTGGAAGCACGCGTTCATAAAGTTGGTCATGTGTTCTTGTGTGTCTCCATCTTACTTAAACTTGTCTAGCCTAGGCATATCAAAGTGCCCAAGATATGCGAGACTCGAGACTGAGGGGCACAAAGGCTGGTTGTGTATCTTTCTCAATGTCGACTTCTATCCACCCGTGTCCTGCTTCTCGAGAGACTTGACTCTCTTGACAAGTGTCAGGTATACCTTTGAGAAAATAATATATTGTTCCTGAAGGTTTGCTCATGGTGGTAAGGGAGGTAATCCTGTGTTTGTCCAGTTTGGACGTCTGTACTCATCTCCCATAACCATATATGGAGGTTCAGGATATGTCTATTCTTGATCTTCCATTCCTACCCATTTCTCATGGAATTATGTTTATTTGAGGTCCAGGTGTTGTTGATTTTGTGAAGTGTGGTGAGCATGCTCATTTCCTTACCTAGTGATTCTCTCTTGCTAAGAATCGACACATATATCTGTTGGAATTGATTTTTGCATCCGTAGGATTTTTATTGTCATGCTACAAGAACCCGTTTGAAACCAACAAGATATTATAGGCTTTGGTTGACCTACCTCATGTTATGCTAAACACAAATATTGCTAAAGAAGACTACAGAACAGGTAAGGAAACCCCAATGGCAATTCTTTAATTAAACTTCTAATTTGCACGCTCCAAATTTATATTATACTATATATGTTAAAATTACCAAGCATGAAAACAACTATTCGTTATGCCTTATGTAGACCGGTGCCTAGATTCATTGGGCTGTTATAGTAATTTAACAACAATTTTAATATGAAATAGATAGAAGGGGAGAAGAAAATTGGCATTCTTAATCTCATTTGAATATCGCAATAAAATCAAGAGTTAACAAACGAAAGAAACGTATATAATACGTTCAAATAATGTAATCCATTACACAATGACACGCAGTACAATGACAAATAAATGACAAGAATAAAACCTATAATTGTATTGATTTCATAAAATATTACATGTAGAGTGGATGGGATGCCTTTTAACTCTATTTTTCTTAAATAAATACATCAATACAATGAAGAGGGCTCTTTTAAAATAATGTAATAGGTCTCTCCAACTCTCCTTGTTCCAATATGGTAACAATAGAGTCTCTGAATCCTAGGCTCAATAAGGTAGGAAATAATCTCAGCTTCTTGAATGCTTTCCTATCACAATCCTATAAAGCAAAGGGAAGAAAAAGAAATGAGAAAGGAAAATAGACATAGAAGGGAATACAACAACACAAATAACCAGGCACTCAAGTATACCTCTTAGAAAAAATGCTACTCTCTCTAATTGCTTGATGCATAATCCAGATCTGCTTGCTTCCTTTTATAGCTGCTGGTTCTTGATTCTGTTATTTTTTGTTCATCCCTGACTCTACATTTGTCAGCATTTGTTTGAATTTCAAAATTGGTACAGTTGGCTCCCACTACTCTTGTAACCTTTACTGTATTATTCAATTCCACTAGTTATTAATGTATGAGGGAGGCCTTTTTCTTTCTCTGCTACTTTCTGGTGCGTTTGGATGTTGTCTTCTGAACTGGTCTCTTTTGGGTTGACTCCCTTTGATTTCTTGATCCTCTAACTGTGCCAAAAATATTGCCTATTATTAGTGTTGTTTGTTGTGTTGAACTCACTTTTGGTTATTGATCCTCTAGGTTTGCTCCATATCTCTAGGTTTGTTGTATTCATCTTTTTCCCTTTTTGACTTTGTTGCAGCTGTTTTATATGTTCATCTATCAATATCCAAAATCTTGTATCAAATGTGGCTATAATCCTTAGCATGTTCATCTCCTGCAAGATTTTGTTTTTATGTATAGCAATAACAGGCATATTCTTGTCGTATTGAGACAGTAATATTTCCACAGTATTCACCATAAATGTGGTTTGCTTAATCATTTCTTCCTCATCACCTAGTTCACATTCGAATATTTCAAAGGTTTCTTTAAATACCTCTTCTATATTCGAGGCTTCTAAGCATTGGTCTAGGGATAAGCCAATATCTTCCAGTTTCACTATAACATCTTTTATTAAGTTGTTTGTTTCCATTACAAAAATTATCCATCTGTCTAGGTTTACTCCAAACAAGGATGCTTTGAAAAAGTCAAAATTGATCTGGATCTTATTATCATTTGGTGTCATTATTTCTTGCCCTTTTAACTCTTCAAAATGATCTCCTACTAAATATAAGGTAGGGTGGATGATTCCAAAATCCTCTTCCCTTTCCTGTATTAAGGTCACAATTTCTTGAGAAGTTATTTGGATTACCCTTATTTTTTTGAAAATTTCAAAAAAAACTTTGGCATGATCTTTTATTCTTTTCAATATATCATTTTTCATTACATTCAGATAGTATACATGATCTTTCACCTTTCTCACTAATGGAGGTTGTGCACTTGAAGTGTCTCTTCAAGTCAATTCTTCTTGTTGCTTATTTATCAATACTTTTAACCTTGCCTTTTCCTCCTCTTTTCTTAGTTGTTTTCTTAGTTTATCAATTGTTTCAAAAAATTGGTCTATGACTTGAACCTGCACTGCTTTAGAAAATTTTGCCATTTCTCCATATTTTCCTTGCACTGATGAACCCCATGTTTCTTCATTAGCTTTGAAGACTAGTGGATTTTGTAGAGGAGGATGATTAATTTATGCTATATCCGATATGTGTGCTTCTTATTTACCTTCTTCAGTGAGTTGTTCTCCCATAATTCCTATCCCTGCTACTAATTGCAATTCTTGTTCATTTACAATAGTGAAGGTGGTATGATCATATGTTCTTTCCAAAACCACTTGGGTAGTGGGAAAAGACAATCTAGGTCTCTTTGTGTTGAGCAAAGTGTAGCAAACAGTATTGTCATTGTTGTCAACACAGTCAGACTGATTTATTGATGCAATGGACAAGAGTTTATTGAACAGCAAGGTGCAGCAAAAGTACAATGGATAGGAGTTCAGTGTTGAGCAAGGTGTTGCAGGGAGGATTGTCATTGTTGTCAATACGATCAGTTAGATCTAATGATGCAATGGACGAGCGGTTCGAAGTCACTCGGATGCGAGAGGATAAAGTTCGAGAAGTTAGTCGGATCATGAGTCCTTAAATGATAGATGCACGAAATAGAAAACATAATTCAGAATGAGAAGAAGAAGTCTTCGGAACTCGAGATGTCAAGAAGCGGAAAGGTTTTTTTGTGAAAACCAAGGCGATCTAGAATAAAAAGTTTTATTTAAAACCATGGATAATATATTTGAAATGGGTTTTTCTTAAAACCCAAGTTGGCTCTTCGTTTCGTTGAAAAAGATGCCCCGGTGATGAAGATATTTAATTTTAAATATTTAGTTTAAATTTTATTTTATTTAAAATTTAAATTAAAATATTAAATTAAATTAAAAGGGCCGACATGTTACTATTTCGTGACAATAAGCTACAGGAAAGTGACGAAGGTGGAAGAAGTGTTTGAGGCCGACAAAGTTAAATCTGGGCCGACGGATTTTAGGGTTTGGCAGCTGACAAATTCTAGGGTTTCTCAACAGACGTTCTTTTAGGGTTTGTTCCTAAAACTTCTTCTATAAAAGAAAGGGTACTTCGAGTTTGAACAATGGGGTGAAAAGATAAAGTGCGAATGCGAGCATAGTGTTTGTGAAAGTGAAGTTCGTGTTGAGCAGAGAGCAGAATGTGAAATGACACAGAGTGTGCAAAGCGTGTGCGTGAGAAAGCGAGTGTGCGAGAGAAGCGAGAAGGGCAAAGTTGATTGCAAAGTCCAGTTGTGCATGATGCGACAAAGCGTGTGAAGTGATTATGCAAGAGAGAGCGAGTGCACGAGATATTGCAAAGGTGATGTAAACCGAGTTAGAGTCTTGCAATAACAAAGGTATATGTCAAACATTTTTTATTCAATATTGAAGTCCGGTTGGTGCTTGGCAAATTAAGGGGTTGGTGCCTCTTTCCGAGTTGGTCTTTGGTAAACAATTTGTCCGGTTGGTGCCTCTTTCCAGTAGGTTTTGGTAAAATAGGAGTTGGTGCTCCATTCTGTTGAAGCGAGATAAAGTTAAGGGGTTGGTGCTCCTTCCGAGTTGGTGCTTGGTAAAGGATTATGTAAAGTTGTAGCTTTGCATTGATTGGATTTGGATGGTAGTCCAAGCAGTATTTTTGAGGAGTAGCCACATTGGTGAACCTCGTTAAAATGTTGTGTTATGTGTGATGCTTTCTTGATGCTCTTAGTACTTTTATTATTTCTGTTTTAATCTGTTGTAGTTTATTTAAAAGTCTAATTGCTTTTAGAGTTTTTAAAGAACACATTTGATTCACCCCCCTCTCGGTGTCATTGTGATTACAACAATTGGTATCGAGCCAGAGTTCCCAATTTTGGCTAAATCAGTCGGGGTTGATCTTGGATTAGTACACAATGGCTAAGAAGAATAGATCCTCATCCAAAAAGGCATCCCAGTCAGTTTCGGTTCCTGTAGAAGAGAAATTTGAACCGAAAAAGGTAGAAGAAGTGAATCCTGAAGTTTGTGATGAAAATCTTGAGGCTGAAGTAGATTTTGAAGGAGAGTTGATATATGCTCTTGAAGAGTGGAGAATAGAAAAGAAAAAGAACAAAATACTGTCCAAGAAATTAGAAGAATATGAGGATGAGATTGAAGATCTCTTCCTACAAGTTCAAAAGGCCAAGAAATCAGAAGAAGCCGTGAAGACACGGTTTGGATAATAAGAATAATGTATACGACACAAGTGAAGAGGAATATAAACGAGGTTATTGTTGATCTAAAGCTACAAGTAGAACAGAACAAAAGGATTGAAGATATTCTTAGGTATCATATCAATGAGAAAGAGAGGCGTATCCTGCCAACAAGAAGAAGAGATTGTTTCATTGAAGAAACAACTAAAAGAGGCCAATATAAATCTCAAATTTGAGAAGAGCACGAGTTGCTAGATACAATGATAAATCAACAAAGAAGCTCCACAGCTAAGTTTGGTCTTGGATATGAAGGCTGAACAACCTTCATCCTCCAAATATGCGAGAGAAGAAGAAGTCCTCGGTTGAAGGATTGAAACAAGAAAAGTCTGAAGTTGAATCCTCAAAAGGAAGAAAATATCAAAGAAGATCTACGACAAAGCAACCACGACAAAAGAGGTTCTCTCACTCTCACTCTTTTAATAATAATGCTTTTTATGGCTATTGTTCTAAATGCAACCACTTTGGTCACAAGGCAATTTATTGTGGAGTGAACAATAGATCAAAGAGTTATGTCTGATAAAAATACTTCTATTTTTTTGAGTGAACACCCTATGCAATGTTTTAAATGTAATGGCCATGGGCACATAGCAAGGTTTTGTTCAAGCACTTATGTATCCAATCTAAGGCAATACCATAGATTTCATCATACACATAGAATGCAATACAAACGGGGAATAAAACATGTGCAATGTTTTAAATGCAACGGTCAAGGGCACATAGCAAGGTTCTGTCCAAGCACTTCTATATCTAATCTAAGGCAAAACCCTAGATTTCATCAGACACAAAGAGGACAACACCGACAAGGAACATATCATGTGCATAAAAGAAAAGAAAATAATCATCCATCAAGAATGCACAAGAGACAACCCCACAAGAGAAATGTTCAAGTTCACGAACGAGGAGCAAAATAGGGATGTTGTTGAAAAACCCAAGCCCAAGTTCGGGAAAGTTTGGAGAAAGACGAGAAGAAAGGAAATTGTGTCTCCTTGGAGTGAAGGAGGCTACTCTGCCATTGCTCTAAGCAACTCCGGGTGGCACATCCTCGGGAGGAGCAATATTAAAGTTTTATTTTAATGCTCCTATGTATTTGTCTAGGTATCCGAGGATGAAAGGTAAGCGATCGGAGTTAATGTTGTATAGTTGTTAAAGTGTGTTTTTCAGTTTATATAGTGGTTTGTGGAAATGCCATGAAGTGTGGTGTTTAATTTGAGAGTTGTCACCATTGGTAGTTTTGAGATATGTCAATGTTGTAATGTTGATGATTCTTGTTCAAAATTACGAATCATAATAGTCCAGATAATTTGCTCAACAAAAGAATGCTTGCCCTAGCTGTGTATTTGTGTTTCGAGCGGCATGTATTTGTTTTTACTCTTTGATGTGAAGATTGCCGGATCTTTCATGACACCTTGGTGAATATATTTAATTCACGAGACAGTTTTGTTTTAACTATTGATTTAATGCCAGTCCAAGGATAAGAAGCTTGAGGATTAGTAAGGTGCACTACGGTTGGCCATAAAGTGTTTGACAAAATGTCTTCTTCCGACATGCATAGTTGAAAGTAAGAGTTGGCGACAAAATTGCGGTCTTTGGACAAAAATTGAGTACGAGATGTGAGTCACTTGTCAATTACGGTGACAAAAGTGAAATCGGCATGTTGAATGGGAAGATTGAAGAAAAAAGTTTTTTTAATGAGCAGCCAGATGATTTCCAGCCTGGTGATGAATAGTTGAGTTGCTTTCATAGTGGTTGTTTTGATCAAGTTAATGCTTTTCTTGATACATGATTTGGGCTTACTCCATTGAGTTTGATTTGAGCAAGTTACTCTTTGCCTTGGTGATTTATGTTGGTGGCTGTCTTGTTCAAATACCTTTGGAAGGAAAAGGATGTCTACTAGTTTCCTTTTCATGTAGTGATTGATTGAATGCTTCAAGGTTAATCTTGAGTTGAATGATGTTGGTTAAACCTTGTCTATAAGCATTGTTGCTAAAGCCCTAATTGGTTGAGAAAAGATGTTGGTTGTGCTATGGTACAATGTTTGGTACTTGCACAGAGTTGAAAGTGGATTGAGGTAGCTGCTTTGGATTCTCACTGCGAGAGAGAGACAAGCAGCTGTCATTGGGTTCAAGCTTGTTGAGAATATATCCAAGATGCATGGTGAAGTTGTATGCGAGATGTTCTTGGCATTGCGAGAACAAAAATTTGGCTATATAAGATTATTGTATGCCTTCACTAACAATGGACAAGTTTGAGTTTGCAAGGTAACGAGAGGGTAGTTGCACGAGAAGACAGTGGTTCAGTCATGTTCTTACACATGTTATATTGGTGAAGTTGACGGTGATGGTGTCATTCACTGGTTATTGTTGCTATTCACATTGTTGATTTTATTGATGCCTATTATGCTTATCATGATGTTGTCAATAAGTGAAATGAAGTGGTCTTGGACTCAGGGGGAGCATTTGTGTATTTATTTTTCTTCTTGTTCATGCTTGGAATATTTGCTAATTGTAATAATTTGTGTCTAAGAATGTTGTGCATAGACTCAGGGGAGTCTGTGACGACCCTTTGGTATTATTGTCAAAGGGGGAGAAGATTTACAGGAAAATTGCACATGTGTTGCCAACAATTCCAAAGGGGGAGATTGTTGAGCAAAGTGTAGCAAACAGTATTGTCATTGTTGTCAACACAGTCAGACTGATTTATTGATGCAATGGACAAGAGTTTATTGAACAGCAAGGTGCAGCAAAAGTACAATGGATAGGAGTTCAGTGTTGAGCAAGGTGTTGCGGGAGGATTGTCATTGTTGTCAATACAATCGGTTAGATCTAATGATGCAATGGACGGGCGATTCAGAAGTCACTCGGATGCAGAGGATAAATTTCAGAAGTTAGTCAGATCATGAGTCCTTAAATGATAGATGCACAGAAACAGAAAACATAATTCAGAATGAGAAGAAGAAGTCTTCAGAACCCGAGATGTCAAGAAGCGAAAAGGTTTTTTTGTGAAAACCAAGGCAGTCAGAATAAAATTTTTTATTTAAAACCATGGATAACAGATTTGAAATGGGTTTTTCTTAAAACCCAAGTTGGCTCTTCGTTTCGTTGAAAAATATGCCCAGTGATGAAGATATTTAATTTTAAATATTTAGTTTAAATTTTATTTTATTTAAAATTTAAATTAAAATATTAAATTAAATTAAAAGGGCCAACATGTTACTATTTCATGACAATAAGCTACAGGAAAGTGACAAAGGTGGAAGAAGTGTTTGAGGCCGACAAAGTTAAATCTGGGCCAACGAATTTTAGGGTTTGGCAGCTGACAAATTCTAGGGTTTCTCAACAGACGTTCTTTTAGGGTTTGTTCCTAAAACTTCTTCTATAAAAGAAAGGGTACTTCGAGTTTGAACAATGGGGTGAAAAGATAAAGTGCGAATGCGAGCATAGTGTTTGTGAAAGTGAAGTTCGTGTTGAGCAGAGAGCAGAATGTGAAACGACACCGAGTGTGCGAAGCGTGTGCACGAGAGAAATCGAGTGTGCGGAGAAGCGCGAAGGGCAAAGTTGATTGCAAAGTACGGTCTGTAGCGATGCAGACAAAGCGTGTGAAGTGATTGTGCAAGAGAGAGCGAGTGCACGAGATATTGCAAAGGTGATGTAAACCGGTTAGAGTCTTGCAATAACAAAGGTATATGTCAAACATTTTTTATTCAATATTGAAGTCCGGTTAGTGCTTGGCAAATTAAGGGGTTGGTGCCTCTTTCCGAGTTGGTCTTGGTAAACAATTTGTCCGATTGGTGTTGGCAAATTAAGGGGTTGGTGCCTCTTTCCGGTAGGTGCTGGTAAAATAGGAGTTGGTGCTCCATTCTGTTGAAGCAGATAAAGTTAATGGGTTGGTGCTCCTTCCAGTTGGTGCTGGTAAAGGATTATGTAAAGTTGTAGCTTTGCATTGACTGGATTTGGATGGTAGTCCAAGCAGTCTTTTTGAGGAGTAGCCACATTGGTGAACCTCGTTAAAATGTTGTGTTATGTGTGATGCTTTCTTGATGCTCTTAGTACTTTTATTATTTCTATTTTAATCTGCTGCAGTTTATTTAAAAGTCTAAATTGCTTTTAAGTTTTTAAAGAACACACTGATTCACCCCCCCTCTCAGTGTCATTGTGATTACAACACTTTACTTCCATAGGAGTTATCTCTTTTTGATCCTTCACTAGGTGGCTTCAAAAAAGGCCACCTAATCCACCAACTGCCCTAGGATTCATTTGTATTACTTATGGGATTTTAATATCCTATCCCTTTATGTTTATAGAGGTAGGGATGGCCATGGATGCTAATTTCTTCACATTGGTTACAGCCAATACATGATCAAAAATGGGAACTATAGCTTGCTCTGTAGATGATGCTTCTTGAAAGGATGTTGTTACCATTTCCTTTCCTTTATTTGTATTGGTTTTTTGAGAATATTCTTGAGGAATGTTTGGTGTTGCTTCTATTTTGAGTTGAGCATTCTCAGGGAGCTTGACTTGTTGTTCTATTACATCAGCAGCTTTGACAGTGACCTCCATCAGATCAATGCCTTGTTCTTCTATCATTTCCATAAAGGGGTCTTCCTTAATTGTTGGGCTTGATCTTGGTTAAATAGGTGCTACAACATCTACTAAACCTTCCCAAAGCCTTCTCAGTTCTGTAGGGTAATAATAGGCTTCATAAACCTGTGTGCTGCTAATTTTTATTGGGGGAAATCATCCCAACCTGCATGTAAACTTGTTCCTTTTTTTATAGCTTCTAATAGAATCTATTCAAAAGCATCTTCTTTGTGGTGTACCCTTGCATATTCTCTTTTATTAATCATTTTACTGTAGGTTCCCTTTGGATCATAAAACCTCCATGAAACTTTATCGAATCCCATATTGTCTAATTCAAACATTGATTTGAGCAGTGAAGGATATCCAACAAATACATAATCCCCAAAGTAGCAAGGAACATCAAGCTAGGGTACTTTGACATGCTTCTTAACCAGTATTATTTTAGCCTCTTTTGCCACTTTCTTGCATAATTCTAAAGCTTCTATGGATAATGGGCAGTACTGCGATAGCACTTTAGGAGGGATCTTAGCTCTATACAATTTGATATAAGTAAATCCTTCTGTGAAGAAGAAATCTCCAATTTCCTTTTCTTTAATTAAGGCTTTTACCCCTGGCCCTAATCTCTCTGTAACTAAACCAGTTAAGGCCCAATGTATTTCTACCATGAAATGATCACAGAACCATCCCATGTGGGTTCGTCCTTCATGAAATCTCCATAAGCTATTTTGAACATAGGTGTCGTCGAGGGCTTTTACTCTTTTACGAGATTCTTCTCCCAATTGGCCTACTATTAGGTGGATGAGAAATGAATACTATGAAAAACGAGGCATCTCCTACCTCTGTTCGAAAATTGCTCTTTTTAATTCCATCATTTATTTATGTATTTGGGTACTTAATTCTAGTTCCCAGGCATAAATTGAGGTGTTACATGCCCTATTGCATTGCGCAGCTAAATATAAAACCCTTTTTTTATCCTATTCATATCTTGTACCCCCAATACTATATTTATCATGTCACAAAAATATTATACCTAGGGTTTAAAAGCATTTTTGTTGATTGGGAATTTTTTATCTATCGTTGCATGTGTGTCGAACAAAATTTTAAAAACTTCCATATCTATAAACATATGATATTGGTGTTCGATTACCTGGTCTACCAGAATGGTGGTGTAAGTAGTTAATCTGAACACCTCCTGGATATCATTGACTTTGATGTTGAACACCCATCAATTCTGGTGGTCTCAAAAGGTCATTGTTCTTTCATCGTATGCTACTGCCAGCCAAGCCATCAAGTCTGAGGAGAAGTACAATTTTAGACATATCAGCTTCCCAAGGTTATTGTTCCATCTATTGTTTTTGGGAAAACCCTTGTACTGTAACCTATGAGCTTTATGGAATAAATCCACCATTATCCACGGGGTCCTGTTATCGCCTTTCATAACTTGGGAAAAACTCTTAATACAGATGTTTCAATCTCGTACAGTTGAGCCTGGTTGGGTTTTTTATCTGCCCCACATTTTTGGGTAAACTCATACATAGTGGTACCAAGAACAGGCGACCTAGAGATCACAGAGTAGGGTGACCTATCTATGATAAATTTCATGGCTTCTCATGTATCTTCTAGCACGTAAACATCTCCCCATGATGCCATTTCTCTTGCGACTGTGGGTCAAGTTCTTCTTGAGTTATCAAAGCTTGAATACTCTCTCCTCTTTGTGCCTCTAATGTGTCAACTTTAATTCTTGGATTATCAGGATAGTGGCCTTGACTGATTTTGTAATTTTGTATACAGGGTGGTGGAGTGAGCTTGATAAATTTGCACATTTTGTCATCGACCCGATACCACCAACCGCTGTTTAAAATTGGCCAACAAGATCATGCCAACTTGTCCTTTTCTAGAATTTAGTGTTTTATGATGGGCAATACCTATTATCTTACATGTCTGGGGATCCTTTTATTTGTATGCCTATAATCATTTAAACCTTCTATTCATTCATCGATGGGGATAGTATCCTTTTTTGAACCTCGTTCCACCTCTAATTCGAGTGATAACTAGATATTCAGGATCGATTATGTTTCCTTTGTGTCTTTTGTGACATTCAATTTTTGGTGTGAGTGTTAGCTTTTTAATTACCTTTGGGGTCTCTTTTTTCTTAAGTCAACCATGATTAATCACAATCGTCAGATCTAAGTGATTGGTTTTGCTCTCAAAAAGTTGATTGATGCACTGTCATCTGATCTTGATAAAAAAATTTAGCACGACCATTGATATCCCAAGACCTACATGATAGTTAGTATACCTGGCTACATATAAACATTTTGAAATAATGCAGTTTATTGGTCTTCGTTTGATCATGATTATCCATTGTTAATCTTCATATTTTTAAACCTTAACAACTCATATTGAGCAATGATAACATATAATACATTTACTATCCATTTATGATCATCGTTAAATCTTACTATGGTAGGATGTGACCATTGGATCATATAGATGCACATTATTCTTAACAAAGGGAAAAAAACATGCGTACCTTGGGCTAATTTAATCGATCGTTTGAAATAATCATGTTTAGACTAACCTCCGATTGTTTTTCAGTATGCGCATCGTTGGATCTGAGGAGAAAAGAGCATCGACATCTGATTTAGATATCTTCATTTAGCTTTGGATATTTTACCACCACCATAGGCCTTCGCATCCATTGATTCTAGGATTAGTTTGGACGTTGTCGTTGGATCTCCTGTAAGATGCATACTACATAGCCAAAAATATAAACTTTTTGATATATATTAATCATGATTAAGCCAAAAGGGGGGGTAATCATGCAACATATTAGACCCTTGCTAAAGCACAATTAATTTTTTCTTTACCTTCGTCTTTCTCTTACCATTCATGGTTTTGACATGGTCATCGAATCTTGATCGATGTTCAACGTAAACGTTGATCTCCTTCAACCTGCGGGGTCAGTTATTAAGAACATGCAATTTTAAACCTTGGTTTAAGATGAAAGGGGGATGATTTTTCAATGTGCTTAGACCCTTATTTAATCCTTCTTAACAATTTTAATTAATCATACGGGGTTTCACCCCTTTAATGCTTATTTTAATGGCGCACCACCATAGGATTAGACCTAGATCGAGCACTATCGTCCGATATTCCTAACTTGATCAATGATTAGTCCAAAGATGGCACACTCTCTTAATGTTGATTTTAAAGCTTGTTTTAATTGAAGCAATTGCAACTGTTGATCTAGGCTTTGCTTGGTGCGATCGTCTGATCTATCAGAGTTGCTCAGATTTTAACTCAACTTTTTGATCCATGATGACTTTGATTAAAACTTTGACTTTTTGAAAATTGTGCAGTCGTCGAATTTGTTTTAGATCAAGCGTGTCTATTAGATCAGTCGAAGATGCTCAATTTTTAAAATTTAGGTTAAACCTCATTGACCCTTTGACTTATCTTTTAGATTTATTTTAAATGCGTGTCCGTTAGATTTATCCTGATGAAAGCACAACCATCTGATTAAAATTATGATGCAGACTCTTTAACTTTTACCATGGCTTTGATCTTTGGATTATCCCTTGTTTGATTTGATTAATGTGTTGTCGTCCGATTTCTTTTGGATCAAGCGCGGCCCTTGGATTAACCCTGAAATACTTGATTTTTAGCTTAGTGGGACGCCTATCCTTAGGTTTTAATTAATGTTTTCTTCGAAGTTAGGTTTTTTTTGGATTTTTTAGACCACGATGATTAATTATTCCCTTATATTTAGCATACCTTAGGACTTTATGATTTTATAAGTTAGTTTAGGCCTAAGGGAACTTATTGTTTATGAAGGTCGAACTTCAACTTTAGAATTTTTTGATTAATGAAACTTTGCCCTTTCTATTTTTGGGAAATTCAATTAATAAAGAGAGGCATACCTTATAAATAATCAAGGTTTAGAATTCATTTAACCAACCAATGGAATTCTTTTAAGAAACTCACAACTCAAGCAATGACCAGCATTAAGGATACTTTGATTGAAACCAAAAAAATTAAATTTGAGGGTTTCAAAGTTGAGTCAAATTTGGCTCCAACACTCTCATATCAGTATCTCTCACCACCTATGTGTGCATCTATTCGAGCTAGCCTCTCTACTAGCTCCTCGTTCTCAACTCTTTCTTCTCTTGAGCATTTTTCTTGTAGGCACGGGTGCCTCTTCCTTCACTATTCTTGCTCAAGAGCTTCTACACACTCTCGCTCGATGCAGAGTGCTTCCTCTAACCTACATATACAATTAGATCGACCTACTACTAAAGGTTCATGGCTTTCTATCTCTGTGTGAGGAGTTCTAATGCTTAGATCCCTTGGAGATGCTCCTACTATGTGCTTACCCTTATCCACCAGGGTGACCTGTTCTATGTACTATGTTATGGGTTGAGTACCCCCATGATCTAAAGTAATGTATGTGTTGCAGGGTCACTTTGAATCTTCCCCTGGTTCATTAGTGCATCTGGTAGATACGCTACATGAACTTCCTGAGGCAGAATTTTTGGTAGCAATACTTTTAGGAGCTGATCTTGAGGGAACTCGATCCAACTCATCAATTTTTTAGGTTCTCTACAATTGATCCTGCAGAGTCCCATTAGCACCAATGAGCTCATAGTCCAAGGAAATAGCCCTAGGGTCTTACCACTTAGTGGGCTGATCCGTCCTATGTGTATCATGTGAATATTGGGGTCTTGCAACCCCTGCATGCCAATGCGATGATGGAGGCCTTGATTCCTCCTCATGTTGGCATGATGATGAAGGCCTTAAAGCCTCTACATGTCTGTGCAATGAGGGAGATCGTGATGCCTTCACATGTCAGTGTGAAGAGAGAGATCATGATGCCTCTGTGCACCTGAGTGATGAGAGAGGCCAGAGGCCTCCTCATGTCTATGTGAAGAGGAACCAGGATGTGGCTGTCTTGATGGGGTCTCTTGAGGAGTCCCCCAAGGGTTGATTTATTGCCTCTAAGACTTACTGAACTTCGTCCAGCGACACTATGGGTGGGCAGCTCAATGCCAGTGTGACTATAAGTGTGTGGAGTGTTAGTTTCCCCTTGGTGTTGGACTAAGAGTGGTTACTCCATGTGTATACCATGGTGACTTATGAGTTATCTTCTTAGGTAGATTCAAAAGCACACAAATAAAATAAGCAGATTTTTATCTCTTTTAAGGATTTATGTGTGTACCCTAGACTGTTTGGTGTGTTTTGATTCCTTGGATATATAAGCTAACTCTCATCATGTTTTGCATTTTTTTTGGATGGTATACTTAATTTGTTTAAGATATTTCACCTGTACACTCGTAGCTCGACAACCTGTTGATGAAATACAGGTCATGTAATCCAACCTATTTCCACACATGGTCAGGGAGCATAGGTCCTTTCGGTCCTCACCCAGTTCACCTGCAATCAGTGATATACCTCTTTGAGGAGAGATACGTGCATATTTTCCATGGTCTATGATGGTTCTTGGATCTGATATTGGCCAAAAATAGAGGGTGCATGGGATTTGAGTTAGTGGATGGAGATAAAAGCCACCTTGTTGGATCTCTACTAGTGATTGGTCATGACTTCCAAATCACTAGTGTTTAAAATGGTGCGGGGTGTGTGTAGTTTTTTTTAACCTTACATGTAAATAAAATGCATCACCAAGCAAGCATGATCTTTCTTATATGTCTAAGATAAAATATGTTTCATTTCAAAAAGATGCATGTATTCAACTTATATGATCTTCAAAGAATGTATTCTATTCTATGAATTTAAATGCCACTAGTTGGACCGCATGCAAGCAAATTAAACACACATAAGCCTAGAACACTGGATACTAGGGCAAACCTTACACGTAGAGGCCCACTGTTCCTAGCAGTTCCTAGAGAAAATTAAAGAAGATCCTAGGAAACATTAAATGCATTTTTTGTTCCCATTTTTCTTTATGTTTTCCTAATTAAACTATGATTTTGCTTATTGTTTCTGGAAATAAAAAGTTGCAGATATAAAACATAGAGAAAAAAAAGGATGAAACCAACCTCAAATCCTGCTCTAATGATGGAAATTCCACTCTTTGCTGCACTTTGCTACTGGATACTATTGACCAGAGTGGTTTATTTTGGCCACTAATAGTAGGAGCAGCTAGGATCAGCTGGTTGTTTTTGACCAGCGTGGCCAAGACCTGTGGGTCACTGTCAACCAGAGTGGCAAAACTTGCACACAAAAAAACCCATGAATGTTAATAAATTGACTAAAAAATAAAACTTGATGGGGATCCCATTGTGATCACCATATGTACAACCTTGGGGAGCATGCACTGCTACCCCCACTTGTAATTAAATAATTTCTATATCAAATATAAAAAGGCATAAAGCAAATATACGTAACTCAAAAATAGAAACAACAAAGAAAAATCCTCTTTTTATTGATTTCAACAATTAATTTGATTACATATTCATCCCTCTGAGGGATAACCAAATTTTGATACAATCAGTTACAAGCGAGACACAAATGGTGGAAAAAATTCCCTCATAAAGGGGTGGTGCACTTTCGTAGGCTTCCCGATCCTGCACATAAACTTGTCTAAGGGCTAACATATGCCTCATTCTCCTTCTCTCGTTTAGGAGGGATACCGTGTTCTGAGTGTCTCGATATGGTCTTGTAAACCTATAGATCTACGTACATGGAAACAACAAAGCATGCTTAGTAATCCGATGTACCTCCCCGGATGAGGTTGTTAGTATGAAACCTGATAAGCAAGATAGAAAAGCATAATATGATTGAATGCAATAAAACTAATTAAATAATGTGGGCATATATCAGAAATAATAATATAAGTTCATATAGTAAATCAGATCTATGCTAGAGATAAATTTTGAAGCAAAAATTAATCGAATCTAATGCTAAAACAAATAATCTAATGTCAAAACCCTAGGTTATGCCCGCGGGTCACTATTTGAGATAGCAATCATGAAATAGACCTTCCTCCTCATGATCCAAGGGTTGTAGCACCAGGTTCTCTGCTCAAATTGATGTTCAAGGATCTCCAGATGTGTCAAATACATGAAATGGTGGTGAATAATAACATATGTGAATAGCATATGTGTTGTCTCCCCTCAGTTGGATAGCACTTCATTACTCCTCAAGGGTGCGTAAATTCACTCTCTAATCTGACAGGGCTTCACTACATAAACTTTGAAAATCATGGATCCTTTTCTCTTTGTAGGAGAGTCTATATGTAGACTTCCCTCTCTCAGATCTGGACCTTAGATTCTTGGAGAAGCTTCAATCCAAATTGCATGTGATTGATCATTTTGGGTGGAAAGCATCAATCACAAACTAGCATTGAAGGGGTAGTTAGGAGGAACTCAGGTAGTTCCTCACCAAAATCTACCCATAGATAATGGAAATGTACAATCATATTATGCTATCTGGGCCTATTTTCATGGCTAAACTATGCATGGTGCTATCTGCTATAAGGTTCGGTGGCTAGGTGTGGTTGTTATAGTCTTCAGTGGCCAGGTGTGGTGGTTGCTCTGCTTGAGAGCGGCTAAGCCTGGATGGGCTATAACTACCATTTTTGAGTGGTTAGGACCACTTCTTTCTCTTGGAGAGACCTAAGAGGATTCATATGGTTTGTGAATTGTCCATATAGGTAGTCTCCTAAACATGACACATTTTAGGTGTCTACACCACAAACCAAAGCAAATGGGATTGGTGTCTCTTATGGATAGAGGTCCATGAACCACAACAAAGGGGATTGGTGTCTCCTATGGATAGAGGTCCATGAACTAGAGCATAGGGGATTGGTGTCTCCTTTTGGTTGGTGCCCATAAACATTATAATAGTGAATTGGTTCCCAAGAGATTTGTTGAGAAAATTTATAAGAAATATTTTCTCCGTGGATGTAGCCCATAGTGGGTGAACCATGTTAAATCTATGTCTCTTATGTATGTGATGATATGTGCATTGTTTCATTATTGCAATTGATAATATTATTTTGGAAAGAAAAGTAAAAAAAAATATCTTATACTATTCACCCCTCTTCTCAATATAAGCTTGTGTTCTTCACTTTTTACGAACATAATTGGGATATAGTGAAGGATTATTTATTGGTGGTAGTGGAGCAGTCTAGGGTAAAATAATACATACCTTATAAAATAAATACAACATATCTTACCCTAATTCCAAAAAATAAGGATGTTGGATTTTTTGACTCATTTAGACCCATAAGCCTATGTAATGTGGCATATAAGATTATTTTCAAAATGATGAAGCAATGAGGATTTGTGAAAGGGATACAAATTTTGGACGACATCATAGTAGCTCATGAATTTATATATTCAACAGCTTCAAGAAAAGAGAAAGCAATGATCTTAAAATCTGATATGAATAAAGCCTATGATAGGGTTAAATGGGATTTTCTTTTTGTAGTTTTAGAAAACTTTGGATTTGGGAAGAAATGGGTTAGATGGATTAAATATTGTATCTCTATAGTTTCTTATTCAGTGTTGGTCAATGGGTTAATTACATAATATTTTAAAGCCAAGTGAGGCCTTAGACAAGGAGATTCTCTATCTTCTTATTTATTCACTATTATGGTAGAGGTTTTGAGTAAGAACTTAAAGAAGGCTTACAAATATGGGCTTATAAGTGAACTTAAGGTTAGTAATAACATCAATAATATGACCCATCAAAAATTTATAGATGATACAACCCTTTTATAAAGGGTAAGGATAAATGAGGCTAGAGCTTTGAATAACCTTTTAAAGAAATACGAAGGAACATCAAGGCAAAAAGCTAATAGGACACTCCAACTAATATAAAATAAGAGTTTACAGGTTACTTCAAATGGAGGAGGCAAATTTACCAGCAACTTATCTAGAGATACCTTTATTTAAGGGGATAATAAGGATAGAATTGTTGGAATCCAATTATTAGTAAAGTTTAGAATAAAATACCAGTTTGGAACGATAGATGATTATTGTTAGCAAGTTGAGTGCAATTAATTAAGTCGGTATTATAGGTCATTCCAACATATTATATCATTGTATACTATGCCAAAATCAATTAAAAAGTTTAATCTATATTATGTGATCTTTTTTATGGTTAGGTTTACATGATAAAAGGAAATTTTCTTTGGTAAAATGGAGCAAGATGTGTGATGATAAAACTATGGAAGGTCTTGGTTTAAGAGTTCTTAAAAATGCAAACTTAGCTCTCACAGGAAAATTAATCTAGAGATTGTACAAAGAGAGTCAAAGACAATAGGTAGGAATTCTTCTAAGTATTTTTTTTTCTTGACAAAAAATTTAAAATCTATTAAACATAAACCAAATTACATAGTCGCAAGGCCTTCCGTAGATGGGTCGCAACTTGGAAGTACCTCTAGATATACATACCTATAATCCTATGGAGGCTAAATTCCCAGTTAGAGAATAAACAAACTTTGCATAAAAAATCATTGTTACACCTAAGAATTGAATGACATATTAGAGGACTCATCAGAACTGTAATAAGACAACCCATCGATGTATTTTCCTTATATACAACATATCCTCTCGAACCGCATTAGAGAGATATTCATTTTCAATGGTAATTACAAATTCCTACAACAACACCAATATCATCCTACTAATATCCATCGTTAATTATTTGTCTTATCCCCACATTCTCACATAAAAAGAGATTCAAACAATTCCTAATCATGAAACACCGAGGCCTTCATTCTTCATGTGCACAATTACTCCCTCCCCCTAGGAGTTGCCACATTAGTACTATTTCCTTCTCCATCATTGGGGTAATCCTTCATAAGCAAAACCTATAATTCCATATAATATTCCCTCAAGTTTTTCCCCTATCATAATCCCACCAATGATGACCTCTCTCTATTCCCCAATTAGCCAACTTATCTACAACTTTGTTCTTTTCCCTCACCACATGGAGAAATTTTATCTGCACTCTATTTTTTAAATCCATAATATTGTCCAAGAGTCATTGGACCCTCCATTCCATTTCCCCTCCTCTTCCAGCTTGTTCAACCTATTGATTAAGTCCTAAGAGTCAAACTCCACCTTAATTCTCAAGTATCCTTGCTTAAGAGCCATGGCTAAGACTTCACAAATAGCCATGGCATTGGCCACCATGTTGTTGTTCCTCCCAATACCTCTATGTAAGCTAAAATTCATCTTCCCTTAATGCGTACGATCCGCCCCTCCAATACCTACCTCCCTAGATTGCCATGAGTAGCACCATTAATGTTAACCTTAACCCAATCTATTGGTGGTGGCTTTCACTTCCCTCCCCTACCCAAATTTTTATAAGGAGAAACCTTCCTTACTCCTAAGCTCCAATTCCATAGATATTGGGATTGAACCCACCCAAGGATCATAATCCCAAGAATATTCAATAACTCCTGGTCTCTAGCCACAAGTTGGGAACCTTTGATTCCTCTTACAACCTCTCTAATTGTAGACATGAAAAATTGATCCACTTTGAGTGAACAATATTCCTTAGTACCCCTAAGAGACCCTCAACCCTTTCCAAGGGCAAGGGAATACCTCTTTGCCTCCATTTTTTTAATTTGTTTGCCTTTTAGCGAAATCGGGCCCCATCTTTACAAGGCGTAACTTCGCATTGACGATATTGCACCCCATCAATATGGAGCGCAAATTCGTTGTTTAACCTAGTTTTTTAAATTTATTTTATTTTATTATTTTTGATCCTGCTTAGACCCAGGTTTAAACCCTCTCGCATGTTTTGGTGTTAGTTGTGAGTTTATTTGTGCCCACTTTCTTCCTCCAATTTTATCTATAAAAGGAAAGATATTTTTTCTTAATCATAACAACAAGAATAAGTGCAAGTATGATATGCAAATTTTTGTGTGATATCTATGTGAATTGATTAAGCTCAAAATTTATAGTTCATTCTTATTTATTTTCTCTACTACAAGATAACCCCCGAAGTGTAAATTTCATATTGATATTCTATTGCATGGATTGGATTGATTTAGTTGTGTGATTTAGTGGATCCATGGTGTAGTTCAAAGAGACAGAGTACCTATATGGATACTTGAATCTCTTCTACCTGCTTATGCAATGTCCATTAGGGTTTAATTACTTGGTTGTCTGCATTTATTTTATTTTCTAAATTTTCTTCTTCTTTTTCTTTAGTCTATAGTGAAATCGTTCCTGGCATTAGTGAGGCGCAACTTCGCTTGCCCTAATTAGGGTAAAGTTATTTGTAAAAGAAAAATTGTGTCCCATCCAGACAGGGTGCAACTTTGCTACTGCGTTATCGTGCTCGCTCCAGATGAGGCATGAATTTTCCCCTAGGGCACACTGGGGTAATTTCTAAATTTTGCTTTCACTATTGCATTCTATTTTGTTTCTAGATCATACTGTTGTACTTTTATTTATGTTTTTTGTTGTCTTTCTGATTTATGATTAATTATCCAAAGGTTAATTTTTTTTTTATTAAGAGGTCATCTAAAATGACCTAGAGGGCTTGACTGCTGCTAGATCTATCATACAACGGCCTATGCAAGCCCCGTAATACTAATTCTATTTTTTAGTGTTTCATGATTGATATTTTAGAAATACAAATTCTTGATATCATTGAACAAGAGGCAGAAAAGGCTAAATCAACCACCAGTCTAGATAAGTGCTCTTTTTATTCTATTGGTTGAAAAATATGGTTTCACTATTGATTCTTAGGCATCTAAAAGGAAAAAGCATCTAGCTTGCATCTAGGAATAATTTTTGTGCAATTTGTCTAAGTATATTTCTACTTTAAAGGTTTTCTGAAATAAACCCTAGGTTAGTGAGCATTCAAAAGAAAGAATCATTCTAGGATAGCTCTTGTATGCCTACATTCTATTTTCAGTTATCTTATTTTGTTTTTTGCATTGTCCTTTATCTTTTCTAGCTTAGATCTAGAAAGTCCAAACTTAGGTGTTTGTCTTGAAACTGAATGCATCAAACTATCCCAAAATCTTGAGGACTTGGAGTGAGCCCTTAAACCATTCCTAGTGAACCTTTCCCCCTATTACTGAGTGTAGAGCACAACATACCCACACGGTTCACCCCATAAAAGGATTCTCTCCTTGTGGATCTAGCCATTTTGTTTGAGAATTGTACACGGTAGGGCAGTTTTCCCCATCTACATATTTGGTGAACCCGACGTGAACACCTCCTCTCTTTTTAAACTATAAGAAAGACCATTAAAATTTTGTGCCAAATATTTAACAATATAACTTTGTGTATAAGTGCATAGGTTTCTTTTGGTCTTAGTTCTTCTTCTTGTTTTTATCCTTTTTCCTCAATGGATTTTGACCTTGAGGGAGGACAAAGACTCCTTAGGTTTGATGAGATTTTTTAGGAGAATGATCAAATTGATAGAGAAAATCATAACCTAGAAGAAAATACTGATAATTATCTTGATCCTATCCAAGATCCTAATGGGAAAATTATCTTTAATTCTTTTTTGATCATATATGGACCTTTTACAAGTATCATAAACATGCCTTAGATATGGCCTTAGAAGAAGAGGTATTGCTTGAAAAATATATCCCACCTTAGAATATTTTGAGTGAATCTTTGAATCATAGCTATCAAACTTATCAACCTACTTATGCCACTACTATGACCACCAACATTGGAATGGATTCAACAATTCATCCAACCAGTAGTAGCACTCAAATTGATTCTCAGTTTCCTCTTCCATACTCTAATATCAATGCTCTTTCTTCTATTCCACCACAAGTAAATATTCTATTCTCACAAGGCACCACCTATAACAACAACCTTCACACGTCCAACCTAATTCAAGGGAATAGGGGGAACATATGTAATAATTCATAGATACAAAATTTGACAAATATTGTGAATCAATTGGTTTCGAGAATGGATATGATTCAACCATCAGGGTTTACATATAGCTATAAGGAAATTTGCAGTCAGCCGTTGGATCCTATTGTTGCTGCTAGGCCTTATCCTAAGCACTTTCCCATACCGGTATTGCCAATCTATAAATGGAATGAAGATCCAATAGAGCATTTGATAGGGTTTAGAATAGATTATCATGATCTTTTTTATGATGATATGCTTTTATTGAAACTATTTCCAAAGAGTTATCGATTACCCAACCACTCTTTAAGGAATTTTGGAGAGATTGCAAAATTATTTGTTCATCAGTTTAGTACTTATATTGAAAATGAAATAACAATGAGAGATTTATATGATTTAAAGCAAAGTGAAGAGGAAAGTTTTTCATAATTTTTAGCTCGTTGGAGGAGTTTAGTTGGCCGATTAAGACAATCTGTATCTCAAAAATATGTGCTTGATATATACAATAAAATTACAAGAACAGTTGTCTTATTCATTAGAAACTACTAATGTCACATCTTTAGGCCAAACAATTGAGTTAACAACAAAAGTGGAACAAGCTCTCATCAAGAGAGTTCAACTCAAGGTTAAAGAAGATAAGCCAATTAAGTCTCAATCTAAGAAAAAATATATAGGAGTTAATAGTGATAATAGACCTATTAATAATATCAATAATAGCCTATAGAATATTATGCTTCAGAAACCTCCTCAAAGAAATTTACAAGACTTAATATCCCTATGGAATCAGTTTTAAAATAATTATTGGATGCTAAGGCAATAGAATTACCTCCATTAAGATATCCAGATACTACAACTCAGTGGTACAAAGCAGATCAGCATTGTGCATATCATAGAGTAGAAGGACATTGGCCTAATTCCTATAAAATATCAAAACATGTGGTTCAAGACTTAATTGATGCAGGTCGTATTGATACTAGCAGTTTTTAGTATTCAAGCAATCAACAAAATCAGAATAGAACAAGACAAGCCAATCAAATATCATATAACAATGTACCACACCAATATAATAACAACATGGTTGGAATGATAATAGCTACTTCAGGAAAAATAGTATAGAAGATGGATGAATTGGTAAAAATTCCACTCTTAGAACTTTTACAGAATTCTCAAGCCCATAAAGAAGCTATGATAAATGTTTTGGAACAACAACCAGTACCCCCGGATATCTCTTAGGATAACATGACAAAAGTTATAGGCTCTCTCTGGAAGCCTCGTTTAACATTTTTAGATGATGACATAACTTCTTTAGAAGTACAAGAAGATTCTTCGTTATATATCACTGCTTGCATTGGTGACACTCTCATTAAGAGGGTTATGGTTGATAATGATTCTTCACTGAACATTTGTACACATTATTTCTTTCAAATTTTGGATTGAAGAAAGAATATTTAATTACATCCTGTGACATCATTAAGACTTTCAGCAATGATTCTCAACAAGCTTGTGGCACTCTATTACTTCCCCTTAGGTTTGGACCAAAAATTCTAAACACAATATTTTATGTGGTTTCTTGTCCTGCATATTTTAATCTCCTTCTTGGATGACACTGGATTCATGCTATGGAGGTCGTCCCTTCTACCTTTCATCAATGCATAAAATTTTAATTTGGAAATCGAATCATTTCTAATATGGGTGATCCTCGTCCATTCGAATTTTGTTCACCAAAATATCTCACTCAAATTAATTCATCACAGTCTTCCTCTAAGAATTCTTCTACAAATATTTCATCACAAGATCAAGATGACTCTTCTTGTTTAGATCTTCTATTTAAGGAATCTCATCAAATTTTAGAATGCAATGTTAAGGATGAGGATCCACCCTCTCCTAAATTCTCAACCCCATAGTCATATGTTATAGATAAGGTTTTATCTCAGAATGACATTGGCTTTGACTGGTATGTCCCTTGCATAGTGCAGGTTGAGTCTTCTAGTTCTCAAGTAGACTTTGGTTATATGTCTCTTAAGGACCTTGAGAAACTAGGAGTGATTCCTACCCTGCCTCCTCTTGAGGATGATTTTTCCATACTTGTTGAGGAGACCCTATATGTGAACATAGGTTATGAGGAAGCCCCTAGAATCCTTAAGTTAGGTAAAGCCTTGACCATGGACGAGCAGGATCAATTGACCAATTTATTGAAATAATATCATAATATTTTTTCTTGGTCATATGTCGACATGCCAGGGGTTGATCCCTCCTTTGTCATGCATCATTTGGTAGTTAAGCCTAGTGTTAATCCTATTAAGCAAAAAATTTGAAATATGCTTCCAAAGGTCGCCCTTTCAATCAAGGAGGAGCTCCAAAAACTCCTTGATATCAGTTTTATAAAAGCCATCGACTATTCTAATTGGATCTCTAATATCGTTCTTGTGTCTAAGAAGGAAGGAACAATCAAAGTATGTACTAACTTTTAGGACATTAACTTAGCATGTCCCAGGGATGATTTTCCTTTGCCCAACATAGATCAGATTGTATATTTCACTACCATATGTGGAATGCTCTCGCTCATGGTTGGTTTCTTAGGTTATAATCAAATCATGATTGCTCCTAAAGACCAGGCCAAGACTACATTCACCACCCCCTGGGGTACCTTCTACTGGAAGGTCATGCCTTTTGGCCTTAAGAATGTAGGAGCTACCTATCAGTGGGCCATCACTTATATTTTCCATGACATGATGCATGATATTCTCCAGGACTATGTGGATGACCTTTTGGCTCGTTCCTTAGAACAAAAGGATCATTTCCATGATTTAAAGAAAATATTTGAAAGGCTTCGACAATAAAAAGTTTACCTTAAACCTACGAAGTGTGTGTTTGGGGTCACATCTGGTAAGTTGTTAGGTTTTATAGTGTCTAGGAGAGGCATTGAAGTAGACCCTACCAAAGTGGCAACTATCATTGACATACCTCCTCATAATCTTATTGAGTTCTGAAAGCACGAGGATACGGAAACAAAAAGGAAAAGCCAAGATGCGATGCAAAACGAAACAAAAGATAACGCTAAATCCTATGAATTGAAAGTGCATGAAAGGAGAGAAGCATAAACGAATCGAAACCAAATAGAAAGCCAATATGGAAGACAACCCTTTTTATTAATATGTTTCAGAACTCGGTTACAATCCGCCTCCTCCCTTTTTAGGGGCTAGGAGCGTTAAAAGTGTTCTTGTCACATCCACAGATGGTATTCCTTCTTCCGCGTGCCCACATGTAGAATGGGCGGACCAAACATCGCCACCGCTTGCGTTGATGAGTCTTGACTCCTTGCTGCTCCTCTAAGGTCGAGATCCTACGTTCAAGGAAATAGAAAATAGTCAGTAGCACCTGTAGATAAAATAAAACATGCAATCCCCAAGCCTACGATTAGTGAATGCAAAAAATGAATAAAACGGTAACTAAAATAGATCCAAATGAACTAAAAACTTGATAGGGGCATGAGGACATTACCAGGAGGGCACTGCAAATGGAACAATCAGAAAATTAGCCACATATTCGTATTCGCTCCGGGGCGGGATGAATAGACCTACAACAAAGTGTCAAAAAGCATAGTCCCAAATGTCTAGTCTAGAAGCTTCCAAATCACCTGCAGAGTTGGGGTTAGCTAAATGGGGGTATTTTGGGAAGACCCAGAAGGTCAGATTTTCCCAATTTGGCCTCTATCACCAGGAATTTGATGATGCTACCTGCATGTTAGTAAAGGCGGGAAATGATAAAAACATGATCAAAAATGCTCAAAATGATGTGAAATTTGAATGACAACCTATCTAAGCAGTATAGAATCAGATGCAAAAATAATAGAAAGGAAATCTACCACAGATTTCTATTCACTCCGGGGTGGGGCGATTAGAACTATGACAGTTTGGGGGCCCGGGGTAGGACGCCCACCGTTTGGGACTTTGTTTTGGCACCAATCCACTTGGGATGGGTCCAAAACCTCTTATGGGGTGTTGTCAAAAAATTTGGTGGGATATTGTGGCCAAATGTTCGGGTTTGGGTCTAGATTGCGCTTCCAATAATCACCCAATAACCTCCCTCCAAAAGAGAGATCAAGGATGTAAAAGCACAATCGATGGGTGAGGATATAATTTGGTAGCACTTCGTTGCTCCAAAGGCTCCTCTCTGTCTCTTTTTTGGGTGAGAAGACTCACCAATTTATAGACCTAGGGTCTCTCTCTTTGAATGCGCATGCGAGGGCGCCACTTGAGTTGCTTGTCCTATTTTGAGAGAAAATATTATTCCCTGATTTAGAGTCTCCTTGCATGAGGCCTCCAAAATCAAAGACATGCATGACTGAAGTCTCTCTCCTTGATTTGAAGTCGTTCCTCACAATTGCATGGCCTGAAGTTGCAGTTAACTGGCGGACCTATCGAGGTTTGACTTTTTTCCAGTCAAACCTGCTATTCGCCCCACCCTGGGGCGAATGTTGCTAATCGTCCCTGGGTGAGATGAATACCAGTTTGTAATCATCCCAAGGTGGGACGAGTAGGGAGCAAAGTGCCAAAAAGGTGCCAAATTGACCTTTGACCTTCCAAACTACTTTTGGGAGTGGTTAGGACCACTGTTTAACCTCTGGGGGCTGCCCTAGGGGTTGTGTGTGTCAATGCGATCGGTGCTTGTTGTCACATAATCGGATTGGTGTTGTTTTGGTGTCTACAGATGCCCCTTTTTGGGAAGCGCTGTGCAAGGCACAGCGCTGAGCAAAAATAGATAACCAAAGCACTAATGATTAGGGTTTCTCAGTAACCTAACCAACTCTTGATGCCCCAAGTATGGAAAGGGCATGCATTCTTGAATCCTTGCTTCTGACGAGCTAAGGAGCTTAATTCAAGTGTTAACCTTTTTTGGTGAGGTGTTACTTGAGCTTGGACATTGATCAGTCATGAATAGGCAAAGGGCGCAACCTTTTGTCTATGGGAACCTTGAGTTCATGATTCATGAATGCCAAGTGTTTGATCAGCTTGTGATTATTGCTTGTTTGCTGCCCCAAGCAGGGGCATGATTGTCTTTGTCAATGATCCTTTGAATGCATGTCATTTCCTTGATTGGGTATGTTTTTGTTGATTGGTGACTAAGTGTGACTACCCCCTCAAGCGACGAATCGATGAGGGAATGACCAACATGAGAAAAGTGATGAGTCACTTGACCCAAGATGACTTATGTAAGGGTGCCTTCAATTGTTTTCCATTGAATGCTTAAGCAGTTTTCGAACATTCTGACCTATTTTTGGTGGGTTTGAACCCTTTTTGTGACGCATTTTGGAGCTAAAATTGTCAAAAATTCATCCTCCCATGGAGCGGTCCGGCTATGGTAGCCTTCTTAGGGAGTAGGATAGTGACAATTTGTGACCCCAACGTCTATTTTGGATGCCAAGAATGTCAGGCGCAAAGGTCGTTTTTTTTTTTGTTTTTTTTTGGGGAAAAATTCCTGGCTTATGGTAGCCTTCTTAGGGAGTAGGATAGTGAGGATTTGTGACCCGACGTCTATTTTGCATGCCCAAAATGTCAAGTGCAAAAGCACTCTTATTGGACAATTTTTTTGCTTGTTTTTGGTGCATTTTGTGCAGTTTTTGTTGTTTTTGAAATTTTTGCTCTGTAATCGTCCCTGGGTGGGATGAATACCAGTTTAGTATTCATCCCAGGGTGGAAGAGCACTAACTAGAGTGCTCATCCCAGGGGAGAATGATTACAGGCTCAAAAACCTATTTAAGGGCCAAAACTAGGTTTTGGGCTCATTTGCATTTGTTTTTCCTGGCGATTTGGAGCTCTGAGGAGGAGGAGGTCAAGTCTACGAAGCGAAGCGCTACCAAATTTTTCCCGCCACCATGAGTTCATGGACTGGATCATCCAGTGGTGGAGCCGAAGCGAGACCAGTGAGTGCTCTTCCTCTTTATTTTGTTGGTGTTGTATGTTACAGTTTTTAAAACCGCAATTTATTTGTTTTTTTCTTTTGTATTTTGTTTTTCAAATTAAAAATGAAACCCTAAAAAGTAGTTTTTTTATTAGTGTGATATTTTGTGTTATGGCTTCATTAAAACTTAGGTTGAAACCCTAGTGGAAACCATGTTTTTTTTGCATTTGTTGATAAACTAAAAGAAACCCTAGTCTAACAAAAATTAAAACTTAGCTTAAAACTTAGTTTAACCCTAGTTAAACAAAGATCAAAAGTTAGTTTAAAACTTAGTTAAAAACTTCGCTTAACCCTAGTTTAACAAAGATCAAAACTTAGGTTAAGTTATAAACTAGTTGTTTTTTTTTTTTGTTTGTGTTTTTATTTAGTTGATTTAGGTAAACCCTAGGTAAAAATTTTTTTTGATTTTTTTTTTTTTTTTTTAATTTATCGGTTGTAGAGTTAAAAACCCTAGGATTGATAAACCATTTTTTTTTTGAATTCTTTTGTTTGAATTTAATTTATCAATTTAGAGTTAAAAACCCTAGGATTGAAAAATTATTTTTTGAATTTTTTTGTTTGTTTTTAATTTATCAGTTAGAGTTAAAAACCCTAGGATTGAAAAATTTTTTGAATTTTTTTGTTGTGTTTTTAATTTATCGATTTAGAGTTAAAAACCCTAGGATAGAAATATGTTTTGAATTTTTTTGTTTGTTTTTAATTTATCAGTTGACTTAGAGTTAAAAACCCTAGGACTGAAAAATTGTTTTTGAATTTTTTTGTTTGTTTTTAATTTATCAGTTTAGAGTTAAAAACCCTAGGATGAAAAATTATTTTTGAATGTTTTTGTATTTTTTAATTTATCAGTTGACTAGAGTTAAAACCCTAGGACTGAAAAATTATTTTTGAATTTTTTTTTTTTTTGAATTTTGTTGCTCGTTATTTGTTATTTTTAGTTGTACATTGTTTTATGCATTGTTGTATATTCATTTTTTTTTTTCATGGTTTTAATGTTTTTGTTTTGTTTTCTTTTGCAGGTTGTGAAGAGCCGGTACCGTGTGCCCATGGTTTTCACTGAAGCACGTGAGGCGCTGACTTTGGCTGACTAGGAGTGGCTTGATGCCCTTGGGCTCAAGCAAGTGACTCGACTAGAGCTTGTGGTCGGGGATCGGGCCTATCTGATGGCCCTGATCAACTTGTGGGATCCCCGGACCAATACCTTCCATCTCCCAATAGGGGAGATGACGGTGACCTTGGAGGACGTCTATCGGATTCTATGGATTTTGATAGACGGACTATCGATCAGTGCTGACACGCTACTTCGGGCATGGGGAGGAGTTGGGTGTGGTAGCCCAGTGGAGAGGGTAGAGGGTGACTGCTAGATTGGTGGCATTTTGGTTCGATGGTGGTTAGAGATGGGTGTGTTGGGAGTGAGGCATGCAGTACTGATGGGCCTCATTTCCAACATGCTGCTACCTGACTCTTCGGGTGCAAGGTTCCCTTGGAACCTGTTGGAGGTGGTGTTTAGGTTGGTGGAGTGTCCTACGGAGGCACCTATGATCATGAGATGGGGATAGACTCTACTGGCACAGCTCTATGATGAGTTGTACGAGGTCCACTATCGGAGGTGAAAGGGGATTGGATGTAGCTATCTGTTGCAGTGCTGGGCTTGGCAGCACATAGCGGTGGAGAGGTCGGTTGGGTTGCCATGGATGACTCGAGCAGAGATGGTAGACCGAGAGATCGGATATGGGGCATTATGGCGGAGGTCTAAGGAGCAGGGTCAGAGTCGATGGTGGGTAGGTGTCGTAGGGCACTATGTCGATGCCTTCACTCGGCTTGCTCTAGGGGAGGTTTTTGGCGCCCCTATCGGGACTGTCCGACTGGCCTGAGGTTGGAGAGTGGCTACGATGGGTTCGTAGGGGTGGTGGCTGATTGGGCGACATGGGACTGAGCAGGAGTTCTTCTCGTATGGTCGGGTGACATGATAGTTTGGGGTGCACTAGGGGTTTCCTGGTGAGCCCTTGATCTATCGACATCGGGGGGACGAGAGGACTCTGGTCTGGCCGGTCATTGCACCGTTGGGTGAGGATTCAGATACAGTGATTGACGTCCTAGACGTGGATGACGTCGGGGTTACCATTGAGTATGACCAGTGGTGGACTTTGCGGGATGGTGAGGCGAGGGGCCTCTAGGGGGTGCAGAGGCGGTAGCAGTAGGGGGTGATGATGCAGAGGCATCAGGAGAGGGTTGGGGGGTTCCGCTGGAGGATGCGGACATGGTAGAGGTGGATGATTTTGGGGGGGATTTTGGGGTTTCGGATCAGTCGGAGATGCAGGACGTCCCAGAGCAGTGGGAGCTGGAGCAGGCTACTATTTCGGAGATGCCAATGCCTCAGGCAGTCTTAGGGGATATGGAGGTAGGGTTGCACATTGAGAATGCATGATTGGAGGGGCTGCTTCGGAGGCGGGATGAGGAGCTCGGGGATGCGCTGTGGGAGAGGGATCTCCTACGAATGTAGTTGGCAGAGAGGGAGAACGCATTGGCTGCGTACCATCGATAGGATGGGGATATGGATGCTACATGGGAGAGAGATCTTCTATGGATGCAGCTGTCGAAGAAGGAGAAGGCATTGGCATAGTGTGATGATGTAGTAGCTTTATACCATTAGTGGGAGGTAGAGTGGTTTTGGTATCGGATGGATTTGGAGGGAGAGATTATCCACCTCGGGGGTGGATACCTAAGCCCTCTGGAGGTGGGTCTTCACATCGGATGAGGGGTAGTGATACTGAGCAGTCAACATCATCTCATCGTAGGCGATTGGATGAGGGGGGTGCTAGTGGGCATGATGCGGGGGCTAGCAGCAGTCACCCTGAGAGGTCCCATAGGACCCACACCACGGGGGGTAGTTCCCGTCGCACCGATCCTACGTGATCATGGTGGCCGACGCCCTAGGCTTGGGGTTTTTGAGTTTTTGGCTTTGTTGCGAGGTCAGAGGACCGGTTTATTGTAGCCTATGGGCATTTTTGATGATATATATATAGATGACTTTCTTTGTGTTTATACACTTTTCATGGTTTTTGTTTCTATTTATGCTGATGTATGCATGTGGTATTATGAATGCGATGTTTCTAATTAGATGATGTATGCATATGGAATGAATGAAATGAGTTGTTGATAACTTGTCGATGGCACCATAGACTGTACAAGAGTTACTAGATTTTTGTACTTATGTGATGGCTTTGTGGAATGACTTTGCATGTGATAACTTTGTTTTTGTATTTTTGTATTATCTGATGGTGATGTACGTAATGAAATGTACCAGTTGTTTTAAAATGTAGTTAAGCTTTTCGGAGATTCAGATATTTTAACTAACTAGCCAAGACTGTACATTTATCTCGTAAGACTTTTGAACAAGGTATAAATCTGACTTGAGTTTAACCAAGTTATTTCACATCCCTGTGTGTGCAATTGAGTTCGTTTATGTGGTATTTGTCAGGATACCGCCGAGTGCTGAATAGGCTATCAACCAAACTTGTATTGAGGATCACCTAATTAGCTCCACTAACTCCGTTGTTGTATTTAGTAAGATTAATCCATGGGACAATCTAAGGTACCATAAGCTAGCTCATCCACATGCAAACATTGGTCTGCTCACACGCAAAGCTAATGTGATAGACATATCGTCATGCATTTAGGATACCGCCATTGCCAGGTAGGTTGTCCACCAAACCCGTAATGAGGATCACCTAGATGGTTTTCGAATGCTGAGAATTCCAGGGATTCAAGTTCAGGATTTTTATTTGCTCAATGTGTTAGGATACTTGCTCGTATACATAGTGATGAAAATCACTATTTATTTTTCTCTTTTGTTTTTCTTTTTGAGCAAGGATTTTGAATAGTGGTGATAACCACTGTTATTTGATTTTGCATTTTGAGCTTTGTAAGGTTGAGCTTGTAGGTTTTTGGCTTATGAATGACATTGATCCTTTTGGCCTTGGGGATGACTACCCATCCTATTCAGGGACGTGTAGTACGAATCCTTACGACTTTGGGAACCAAAGGGGATTAGGGATATTATGAAGTAAGGGCATTGATCTTTTAGGCCTTGGGGATGACTACCCATCCTTGTCAGGGGTGTGTAGTACGAATCCTTACGACTTTGGAGACCAAAGGTGATTGGATATGTTCGTGATGATGGCTTGTTGGGATTTTGCTTTGGAATGGCATTGATCCTTTTAGGCCTTGGGGATGACTACCCATCCTTTTCAGGGATGTGTAGTACGAATCCTTACAACTTTGGGGACCAACGGTGATTGGGATTTTTGCTAGTGGTGAAAACCACTATTTATTAGGGGGAATTGATGGGGAAGAGCTTGTCCTTTTGTCAATTCTCAGCACTCTTGAACCATTCGCATAGGGGGATGAGCAGGCTAATCTTTCACCTATGGTATCCTAGACTGCTTTGTAGGTTTTTCTTGCATTCACACAACTTAGGAATTATTTTATGTGTTTTAACTTGTGTAGGGATGTTACATAACGAGGCGTGACCCAAGTAAAACTTTCCTTTGTAAAATCCGTTTAACTTTGTACAGTTTTTGGCTAGCAATTTAAAGACAATTGAATAACGAAAAACCCTACATACATGAGGAGACAATTGACTTTGCTAAAAATGGGGATGGTGTTATTCTGGATGTATGTGTTTATAAAATGGATTGAATGTGGAAAATGATGGAATTGCCGAGCAATTATAGTCTATGGTGCTTGTGACATGTATGACCAACAAATATGCAATGTATGGATGCGATGCCTAATGCAACTTATATTTTTGTATTTTGATTTTTACGAGTATGCATGGAATTGAGATGCAATTTTTTTTGTTATTTTTGATGATTTTATTGTTTTTGTTTGTTTTTGAATATTTATTTTGACCAAGCGGTTATGGTAACCCTTGGAGCTTTTGGTTTGACCAAAGGGTTTATGGATACCTTTGGGGCATTTTTGGGGTTGACCAAGTGATTGTGGGAATCCTTGGAGCTTTTGGTTTGACCAAAGGGTTTATGGATACCTTTGGGGATTTTTTGGGTTGACCAAGCGATTGTGGGAATCCTTGGAGCTTTTGGTTTGACCAAAGGGTTTATGGACACCTTTGGGGCATTTTGGGGTTGACCAAGCGATTGTGGGAATCCTTGGAGCTTTTGGGTGGACTATGGCTCTCTAAATGTGGAATGGCCTCAAATGACTGATGTTCAAGGGTTCTAGTTCCTTGATTCCTTCAAGAGAGGTGAGCCGGTATGTTCCAGGTCCTATTTTACTATCAATCACATAAGGACCTAACCAGTTTGCCGTGAACTTGTCCCTTAGATGGGGCGACAAATTAGAATTCTGTTGGTTCTCTTTTAAGACCAAGTCACCAACCCGAAAGTCCCTTAGGTGAACCTTCATGTTGTATGCTTTCTTAAGTCACTCTTGATAGATACGCAAATGCTCGAGAGCATTGACGCGTCGTTCATCGAGCAACGTAAGTTGATCTAACCGGGCCTACCATGCAGTGTCATCATCGATGAACTCTTGCATTGATATGCACAGTGAAGGGATTTCCAACTCGAGAGGCATGACTGCCTCGGAGCCATACACCAGCAAAAATGGAGTTGCCCCAGTGGGCGTCCGAATGCTAGTGCGATAAGCCCATAGGGCAAGCGGGATTTGAATGTGCCAATCCTTATGACTATCTGCGATGGTCTTTTTGAGGATGGCGACTAGCATTTTGTTTGATGCCTCTGCTTGCCCATTTGCCTGCGGATAATAGGGTGTTGAAAAACTATGCTAAATTTTGTACTTTGTTGTCAAAGCATGCACATCTTTGTTCTTGAATGACGTCCCATTATCCGAGATGATCTTGGATGGAATACCAAAATGACATATGATGTTATGTAAAATAAACTCCGTAATGCGGGTTCCAGTCGTAGAGGTTAGCGAAATTGCTTCCACCCACTTGGTGAAGTACTCTGTGGCCGTTATGATGAACGTGTGATGACCTGACGATGTAGGGGAGATCTTTCCGATTAGATCGAAGCCCCACTATGAAAAATGCCAAGCCGATTGGATCGGTTGCAAGGCCTGAGAAGGTACGTGTGTCAAATTAGCATGGTGTTGACACTTCACGCACTTCTTTACATATGCACAACAATCTCGCTCTAAATATGGCCAATAATAGCCCATGCGAAGAATGCGCTTTGCGATGGCCATACCACTGAAGTGGCCACCGCATGTACCATCGTGGGCTTGGGTGATCGCCCAAGCGGACTCTTGCTGGTCCAAGCAATGGAGGAGGATTCCTTCATAGCTCCGACGATACAAAATGTCTCCTAGCAAGACATGTTTTGCCGCTTTCTATTTAAATGATCTTTTCGTGGCTTGTGTCAATCCAAGTGGGAGGTTACCTAACTTAAGGTAATCCCTGATGGGTGTGTACCAATCCTGCTGATCAGAAACCTCGATGGTATGAACGGCCAATCCCTCTTGAAGTTCATCCCTAGCAAAAGCTGAGCGGGAAAGAACTTGTAAAAATAGCGTTGTGTTGCTATTAAGAGGGGTCGGGGAGAACAAGGACCCCCAGTTGGCTTGAGTCAGACAATCATGGATTCGAGAGAACCTATCCTGAGATGGTTCAATCTGGATCGGGTGGATTCCTGGCGTTAGGTCAGAGCTTGCACGCTCCATCATGGATTGCGATAATGTTTTGACCTGAATGGTTGTCATCTCATCGAAAGGGTCTTGCGGGATTAGTGACCCCAAGGAGGCCATAGTGTCCACAAAATGATTCGATGATCGAGGGAGTGCCTCGATGTCGTACCATTCAAGTTGTGCCAAGAATTTGTCCACAAGGGCTTTGTAGGCCTACAAAACTGGGCATTTACATTGGAATACCCCTTTGACTTGATTGACAATTAACAGCGAATCACCAAAGATGTTTAAACGTTTGATGTTCATGGTGATTGTTGTTTGAAGACCTATGAGCAAGGCTTCGTATTCTGCATTGTTGTTGGTGCACGAGAAGTCTAATTTAAATGATAGAGGCATTGGAGCCCCTTGCGGTGTGAAGAATACAATTCCCGTGCCACCTCCTTGCTCACATTTAGAACCATCGAAGAATAGGGTCATGTCGACCTGTGACTCAGGCTCATCAGAATCTGGCGATTCTAAAACATGGAAGACCCCATCATCTAGTAGTTCTACGGTCAGAGGCTGATCATCTTCAAGAGGAGCCTCTGCTAGTTGATCGGTGATGACTTGACCTTTTATGGATTTCTGTCCAATGAATTCTATGTCAAACTCCATCAACAACATGATCCATTTCATCGTGCGGCTACTATGATAAGTACGACTCATCATGTATCGCAATGGATTCTCCTTAGACACAACATACGTCGTATTGTTGAGCATGTAGTGGCATAGCTTTTTGGTAGCAAACACCACTTCCAAGCAGAGCTTCTCAACGTATGCATAGTTAAGTTCATAACTGACCAGGGTGTGGCTAAGATAGTAATTAGCCTATTCTTTGTGTAGTTCATTTTTTGGGACAGCATGGCACCCAGTGCCACCTCAGTAGCTGAGATGTATAAGTAGAATGACACTCCTGGTCTAGGTGGTGCCAATACTGGCGGTGAAGCCAAGTATTGTTTAATGTCATCAAAGGCTGACTGGCACTCGTCATCCCAGTGAAATGCTACCCCCTTGTGCAATAATTTATTCATGGGTCGGCACTTGTCAGATAGCTGCGCTATGAAGCGCTTGATTGACGCGACCTTTCCCTACAGACTTCTGAGCTGCTTGATGGTAGTTGGGGGAAGCATTTCAAGGATTGCCTTGACTTTGTGTGGGTCTACCTCGATTCCTCATTTGGAGACTATGTAACCCAAGAGCTTTCCGGATGTGATGCCAAATACGCACTTCTTGGGGTTTAGTCCGACTTTATGTTCAATGAGGCGATCGAGGATCTTGCTCAAGTCATCGAGATGATCCGGGCACAAAAGAGATTTGGCCAACAAATCATCCATGTAATCTTCCAAAGTTTTATGCATGTGATCATGGAAGATGTATGTCATGGCACGTTGGTAGGTGGCGCCAACATTTTTAAGGCCAAAGGGCATGACCTTATAACAAAATGTCCCCCAAGGCATTGTGAACGCCATTTTTAGTTGGTCCTCGGGATTGATACGAATTTGATTGTATCCCGAGAAACCATCCATGAGGGAAAGCATTTCATGGCCCGTTGTAGCGTCTACCAATGCGTCGATGCTAGGCAAGGGGAAATCATCCTTAGGACTCGCTTTGTTTAGATCTCAAAAATCGATGCATATGCGAATCCTCCCATCGAGATTTTTGATGGGCACCATGTTAGACAACCATGGTGGGTAATCCATGCAGATGACAAACTGTGCATCCAACAACTTTTGTAGCTCATATTTGACCATTAAGGCTACTGTTGGATGCATCTTACGTAGTTTTTGCTTTACTGGCTTGACTGTCGGATCAAGCGTAAGATTATGCGTGACTAGCTATGGGTCTAGCCCCGACATGTCTTTGTAGGACCATGCAAAAACCTCCTTCTTCTCTTTGAGAAGGGCAATGTAGTCGGCTTGCTCTTCGGGGGATAGACTTACCCCGACTTGATGATTTGCAAATTCATTGGATCTGAGCCGATGTCTACGTCAGTCGTCTCCTCGATCGACATGTGGGACCCGTCCTCCAACTGGTGTGGAGTTGGGATCAGGTGGATATCATTTGCTGAATTTAGATCATCGTTCGGAACGTCGGGTTCCTCTTCAGCATGGAAGACATCCTGAGTCTGTCCTGGGGTGAAATGGAACATCCCACCGCAAGGCCAGTACTCTGATGGGGATGGCGGTGTGTCAGCGCGATCCCAGTCTATAGCATCTAGGTCTAGATGCAATGACCATGTTGGGTCGGCTGGATTATGGATGGGGGCGGTTAAATCAATGGAGATCATGTTGATGAAATGATTTTGGTCTCCATTACCATGGGTGTGGTTACTCGGACATCCTAGGTGATCTTTGTGCTCCGGATCTGGCTCTGGAGGTATTGGCACAAATGGATCGGCCCTATGTGCGGATAAGAGGATAGGGTCTACCCTAGGCACTGATGGCTCTATAGGGTCTCCAGGCGGAAGGTGCTCTCTATATACCTAGAGTGGCGGGTGCAGTAATTGGTCCAACTACACCGGGTTGAGGTGCCACCTATGTCTTGGCCCGATGTGTAGTTGTTCAAACATGTCATCTATGTCCAAGGGATATTGTTGCTATCGCATATGATTGAGATAAGCCATCTCAGTTTCATCTTCATAATCACTATCGGAGATCCAAAGGCCTTCGTTGGCTCCAATAGCTATTTGTGACATATGAGGCTCATCTTGCTCGAGCAAATTAATGTGGTCCCATCGAGGTTGTTCCGCTCTCTGCGGGGGACCTGATTCTCTTGAGGTGGCATATGCTCAATTGGAGCATCCAAAGGGAACATTGTCAGGAAGCTCTCCCGATAATCATCCATGGGAGTCACTTGTGAATGATTGCTATCAGACTCGAAAGGATCCCAAGGTGCTACCTCGTACTCTGACTCATCTTCTGAAGACCCTTCTTGGTCTTGTCTATATCCCTCTTGTAGGTGAGTCCTCGAACTTTCTCCCTTTTCGACCGAAGGGAAAGGGTTGTTAAGGTCAACAAGGTTGGTTGTTAGCAATGGGAGATAATCCCCCAATGTATATGTTGTGTTAGGATTGGCATATGGATCTAATGCCAACCCATCCTTGTTGCCTATCCCTAGGCCTTGCATGTTCTCTACCAAGATGTCCAAGGGGAGGGGGTGGTTGAACCCTACTCCTGACTTGTCATACGACATTTGATATCTTGGTTGGCATAGAACACGCACTCCTTGCTCATACCTGCCCAACCCATATCCATGCCAATTACATTGGCCAAGATATCTCAAAGCAAAATCTGGGTTGGACAAATAGTTGACATCCTCAACAAAGGGCTCTTCATCTTCGTCTTCTTGCATGTAAGGTTCAATGCCATTATCCAGGCCCCCATAAACAAAGTTTGTCTGATTGGGTGGGTAGCCTAGAGGAACCACAGAGCCGATGGGGAGTCGAGGTCTCCCCATGTCCTGCATGGACTCAAGTGCGGGTGTTGCTACAATGTTCCACACTAGATACTCCCCTAGGCCCGTGTTGGCCATCTCAATGGTGATCGTTGGTGGTTGAGGGGGAGCGAATGGGAGTTCTTCCTGAGTCCACTCCATGTAGGGTGAACTAGGCATCTCGACTTCCATTCGGCTAGGCATCTCTTCGGTAGAGATGGTTGAGACTAGGGGTGGTTCCTCTTCTAGGGGTTTCTTTCCCTTGTCCTTTGGTGTGGCCACCGTAGGTGGCATCGTTGTTGAAGGACCAGATGAGGAAGATGGACCCGATTGGGGATTTGATGGACTTGTCAATGGGGATGCCTATGAAATCGGACCCTGTTTAGATGGATTCAACTAAAAATCCAAATGCATTGATGGAAGGGTCGACTACGGCATTAGCTGCACCGTATTGCAGTACTTGAAGGGCTCTAAGTCTATCGGGACTACATGCACCTATCCTTCAAATGTATACTTTAGGCACTGATGAGCTATTGAAGGGACACACTTCATGTCCCTGATCCAAGGCCGACCCAACAAGATATTATAGGCCATCTCACCTTCCAAGATGTGGCACAATGTATGAATAGTCTTTTGTCCCACTTGGATGGGTAGGACAATTGTGCCAACCGTCGAGCATATTGCATCATTGAATGCTCGAAGGGTATAGGTGGAGGCCACGATGTGAGATGCCGACAACTTCAGATGTTTCAATGTTGCTATTGTAATGATATTACTGGATGAGCCAGTGTCCACCAACACCCTCTTATATGGAATCTCGTTGACCCATGCAATGACGTGCAGGGGTGGATCCACCACATCACCAGTCACTGATTTCAATTCATCTTCTCTAAAGGTGATGACTGGTTCTGTACATTGTTTTACATGTCCCACAAAGTTGTTGAAAGAGTTTGCTTCATGGGGCTGCAGCTCGATGGCTTTTAATATCTCCATTAGAGCCTCCCGATGGGGCATTGATTGTTGAATGAGCTCGTATATGGAGAGCCTAGCCGACGTGGTCCTTAGACTTTGGGTAAGTCTAGTCCGAATCGTGGCCACTGGTCTAGGTGGGGGAGGTTGCGTAGGGTGTTGTTGAGGTTGTGACGTCGATGGAACTTCTCCGGTGGCCATCGCGGGGCAGCTCCTGGGTACCTCCTGTTCCTAGTCACTATGCTTATCATCCCTACATACCCCTGCATGGGGCAATTCTGTTGCACCTCATTGACTTGAAGGGGTTTTGCCTACGCATCATGGGTAGGCAGGGGGTCTCTGAAGACTCCCATCTGTTGGTTGTTTGGCGCTACGGGGTTGTCCACCGCCAACGTCTTGTTGTCGATTAGGTCTTGCACCAAGCCTTTAAACTTCCAACATGCATTAAGGTCATGTCCCTTCCATCTGTGGAACCTATAGTACAAGTCCTCCCTGTACCCCTTAGGCTTTGGCGCATTGGGGTCTATGGTTTGAATCTCTGGCAGGTTGATCAAGTTTACCGTTGACAAGCGATCAAACAAGGAGTCCCTGGACTCTGTGTAAGGTGTGAATTGTCGCCTAGGGTGACGCTACTGATTTTGTTCTTGCCTCTGGTTTTCTCTGTCATAATTGTTAGGAGGCACCACTTGATAGTTAGCCTTTTGAGGTTGTGTTGCTTGTGCAGGCTTAGGGATGTTTATAGCAACCTGATTGACCATAACGGGTTTCTGTTGCATGGTCCCTATTTTGGTGTTCTTAGACCATTCTTTCTTCTTTGGCTTGGCAATCTCACCATCCTGTATCTTGATCTCCTCAATGATTCTGGCTTGCGCCAAAGCTTCCTCAAGAGTGGCATATTGCTGCAGCTGCAATAGCATGGAGATCGATCTCAAATAGCTCTTTGAGAACATTTGGGTCAGGTCGAACATGGGAGGGAGGTAGGGCAGCTTTGAAAGCAACGTCCTCCATCGGTTCCCATATGCCACCATGGTTTCTTCCTCATACTTCCTGAGGCTAGCTAGGTCACTTAGTGACACCTTTTTCTTGGTGTTGAAGGTGAAGCGTTCGAGGAACGCATCCACTAGCTGATCCAAGTTACTGATGCTATGTTTTGGCAATTGAGTGAACCAATCCGAGGTAGGGCCTATGAATGTGGTTATAAATGTTCTTAGCAACAAAGCATCATTGTCCTGAATGCCAAAGCATTGGCTCAGGAATCTAGTCACGTGCTCTTGGGCATCCTCCTCCCCTCTAAAGAGTGCCAACTGGGGTAGTTTAAAGTGTTCAGGGTATGGAGGTGTCGGCACTGATGGATGCACAGGGTGACTATGGAGTTGGCGTAAAGTAGGCTTTTGGGGCCCAGAAGTCTTGGTCTCCATAGACTCTAAGCGCTCTAACAACGCTTTATATGCATCGAAGGATTTGATCTCTTCCTCCTTGGTTTGCTCCCGTTGTGGGTTGCGGGGAACTTGAGGCCTATGGAGGGGTGGCTGGATAGCACCCCCTCTGCCTTGGTAGGGCATTTCAGCCCGCTCTTCTTCTTGCTCATACTCCTCATAGGCTTCTTGAGGAGTGCCTAGGCGAGACCTATAAACATGGGTGGGTGCCCGTGGAGGGTGCCCATCGTTGTTTCTAGGAGTGGCCTCCCGCTCAGGTCTAGGAGGTCTTGGAGGCAATGTTTGGTAAGGTCACGGGGACCTGTCTCGCACCAAGGGGTTGCGCCTCTCATACACTTCTACTTTATGCGTGCTGAGGGGTTGGGACCTTCTCAGGCATAGTGTTATGAAGCAATTCGGTTGTCTGACGCTGAATGCGCTCTTTGCTAAGGCGGTACAGATGCTCTAACTATTGTTGATCTTGCCTGAGCTACGTGATTTGCGCTTGGTGGGTGGCATGTCTGGCAAATGCCAAGTCAATTTGTTCTGTCGTCTCGTGTTTAGGAAGCCTAGATGCCTCTCCTACATGTCTATCTCGGTCATGGTGATCCGAGATCCCTATGGGTTGCTTTCCTCTATCGAGGTTAGCGGCATTCACCCGAGGCTCTGGCCTCAGTGGGTGATCCTGATACATAGCAGGTGTGGAGGTGCATTGCTCCCATGTTGTGTGTTGCTCTTGAGGAATGTAGTGGTCTTCCTCGTACTCCCTTTCGTATGTGTGAAAGGTGCGGGCAGAATTGGCTTGCCCTGTCTGGAGAGCCTTGTGCTCTGGATTTGGTCTAGTGTTTCTAATAGTAATAAGGGGTAAAGGAGGGATGACGAAATCATGTGGCCCCTCCTTATGGACCCTATGTTGCTCTAGCGCTTCATCACTAGGCCACTCATAACGAGCATCTAAGGGAGGCCTCCTGTCTATGTTGAGTGCCACGTGTAGGTCCTCCTCTTGAAAGGATCTATGTTGAGTGGGGGTGCCCCTCAAAGAGGTGCCTCTATAGTCCTATTCTGTGATGGCATGATGTGGACTATCTTGTGTGTCGAGCCACCAAGGCGGGATGACCAAGTCCTCGGGACTATATCGGAGGTGACTTGTCCCCCTTTGTGCACTCTCTGCAGCTCCTGCCCATGATTGGGCTCGGCTACGGGTGTACACCATGGTGATGTTTACCTAAAGATGTGTACATTTTTATCTTCTTTTAGGATTTCTTATGCTACACTAAATAGAAGGGAAACACACAATCAAAGCAATGATTATCTTGTTTATAGATTAAAAGTGTGCCCTAAATCTGGTTTAGTGTGTTTTGATGTTTGTTTTGAAAGCTTTTGTAAAGAACATTTAAATGCAATATGATGGCTCTTATGACTCCCAAAAATGGTCACCCCTTCGATATACCATTGCCAGGCCGATATACCAACCTCTCTATATACCCGCCCTTACGTGAGGGAAACTATTGGTACGTGAGAGCAGATGGTACGTGGAACGTAGGCGGTACGAAAGGGGAATCACTCTGTTTATGACACCTACCATAGAAGACTTATCCTCATGCACTTGGAATCACCCCAGCTACACTTGGTCAGCTTTCATCAGGATTTACGTCTAGCAACAGTCACGATCGGGGTTATGTATGCAGTATCTCAAGCCAAGGTGGTGATGAAATCCACCGTTGGTCTTGCTCAAGGGTTGGGGTTTTACGACCAACTCCTTGTTGTTTTAAATTACCACGTGGTGTGTGGGGTTCTTTTTAATTTGCATAAATGAAGGAAACAAGCATTCAAACTCTCCTATGCAAGCAAATAACCAGAGAACAGAAAGCAAAAAATGATAGAAGGTGTTTAGGACCCCTACCTCTTCTCTGCCCAAATCGGATGTCTCTGAATTTCTACCCTAAAACTGCATAGAGAGCTATTCATCCTTGGGTGAAATGAATAATAGAACTGTATTCATCACAGGGTGGGGCGAATGCCCATTCGTCCCTGGGTAAGATAAATTCCAGCTCTATACTCGTCACAGATTGAAACGAACAATAGTCCAACGTTTGAAAACTTGGTACCTGTAAGCAAAAACAAGCAACTTTTGATCAAAAATTTAATCTTAAAATCAAGGGACAGAGGTCCCACCATGATCACCACTGAAATCATGAGGATACGGAAACAAAAAGGAGAAGCCAAGATGCGATGCAAAATGAAACAAAAGATAACGCTAAATCCTATGAATTGAAAGTGCATGAAAGGAGAGAAGCATAAACGAATCAAAACCAAATAGAAAGCCAATATGGAAGACAGCCCTTTTTATTAATATGTTTTAGAACTCGGTTACAATCCGCCTCCTCCATTTTTAGGGGCTAGGAGCGTTAAATGTGTTCTTGTCACATCCATAGATGGTATTCCTTCTTTCGCGTGCCCACATGTAGAATGGGCGGACCAAACATCACCGCCACTTGCATTGATGAGTCTTGACTCCTTTCTGCTCCTCTAATGTTGAGATCCTACGTTCAAGGAAATAGGAAATAGTCAGTAGCACTTGTAGATAAAATAAAACATGCAATCCCCAAGCCTACGATTAGTGAATGCAAAAAATGAATAAAATGGTAACTAAAATAGATCCAAATGAACTAAAAACTTGATAGGGGCATGAGGACATTACCAGGAGGGCACTACAATTGGAACAGTCAAAAAATTAGCCACATATTCGTATTCGCTCCGGGGCGGGACGAATAGACCTACAACAAAGTGTCAAAAAGCATAGTCCCAAATGTCAAGTCCAGGAAGCTCCAAATCACCTACAAAGTTGGGGTTAGCTAAATGGGGGTATTTTGGGAAGACCCAGAAGGTCATATTTTCCCAATTTGGCCTCTATCACCAGGAATTTGATGATGCTACCTGCAAGTTAGTAAAGGCGGGAAATGATAAAAACATGATCAAAAATGCTCAAAACGATGTGAAATTTGAATGACAACCTATCTAAGTAGTATAGAATCAGATGCAAAAATAATAGAAAGGAAATCTACCACAGATTTCTATTCACTCCGGGGTGGGGCGATTAGAACTGTGACAGTTTGGGGGGCGCCCGAGGGCAGGACGCCCACCGTTTGGGACTCTGTTTCGGCACCAATCCACTTGGGATGGGTCCAAAACCTCTTATGGGGTGTTGTCAGAAAATTTGGTAGAATATTGTAGCCAAATGTTTGGGTTTGGGTCTAGATTGCGCTTCCAATAATCACCCAATAACCTCCCTCCAAAAGAGAGATCAAGGATGTAAAAGCACAATCGATGGGTGAGGATATAATTTGGCAGCACTTCATTGCTCCAAAGGCTCCTCTCTGTCTCTTTTTTGGGTGAGAAGACTCACCAATTTATAGACCTAGGGTCTCTCTCTTTGAATGCGCATGCGAGGGCGCCACTTGAGTTGCTTGTCCTATTTTGAGAGAAAATATTATTCCCTGATTTAGAGTCTCCTTGCATGAGGCCTCCAAAATCAAAGACATGCATGACTGAAGTCTCTCTCCTTGATTTGAATTCGTTCCTCGCAATTGCATGGCCTGAAGCTGCAGTTAATTGGCGGACCTGTCGAGGTTTGACTTTTTGCCGATCAAACCTGCTATTCGCCCCACCCTGGGGCGAATGCTGCTAATCGTCCCAGGGTGGGACGAATACCAGTTTGTAATCATCCCAGGGTGGGACGAGTAGGGAGCAAAGTGCCAAAAAGGTGCCAAATTGACCTTTGACCTTCCAAACTACTTTTGGGAGTGGTTAGGACCACTGTTTAACCTCTGGGGGCTGCCCTAGGGGCTGTGTGTGTCAATGCGATCGGTGCTTGTTGTCACATAATCGGATTGGTGTTGTTTTGGTGTCTACAGTTCCATAGTCTACAAGGTAAGTTGCATTCTATACAGTTCATTTTCTAGTTAGCTGATAAGTGTCAAAATTCCTTTAGTTTCTTAAGAAGGATGTGGTTTTATGGTGGGATTCTGAGTGTCAAAATTTTTTTTATGATCTCAAGAGGTATCTTACCTCCCCGTCTATTTTATTTCCCCCTATGCCTAGTAGACATCTGTTTCTTTACATAGCAGCTACTACTCACGCTTTGGGAACCATCAGCATGATGATGAAAATAAAGAGATCTATCTACTATATCATTATAACCTTGGTTAGATATGAAACCAAGTATACTCCCTTAGATAAGCTTTGCCTTATCGTAATGTTTGCTTCTTATAATTTAAGATACTACATGCTCAGCCATAAGACACTAGTAATCGCAATGTTTGATTCCTTGCATTACTTAATGTTTAAACCCCACCTGTCAGGTTGAGATGCTAAATGGGTATTGGCCCTTAGTGAGTTTGATTTAACCCTCATAAGTCAAAAATCTATCAAGGATCATTTGATCATTGATCAGTTAGCCTTCGCTCCCCTAGAATCTGCCCATCCCATAATTGTTGAGTTTCCTGATGAGTGCTTCAATTTTGAAATTAAAGAGTCTGAGTCTTGGATTTTTCTTTTGATATATCTCGATGCATGAAGGGAATTAGAGCTAGAGTCATTCTAGTTACACCACAAAAACAACTCATCTCTTTGTCCTTCAATATTTGTTTCACTTGCATAAATAATACTACGAAATATGAAGCTTTGATCCTTGGTCTTAGAGTAGCCTTAGCTTTACAAGTTACGGTTCTTTCAATCTTTGGTGACTTTCAACTTGTGGTTAATCAGATTAACGATGTTTATCATACTTGGGATGATAAGCTTAAACCCTATAAGGATATTGTTACCAAGTTGTTGTCTTCTTTCGAGAAGGTAACCATAGAGTCTGTCCCTAGATCCTCAAACTGCCATGTGGATGCCATGGCAGTGGTTGCATCTTTGTTCCCTTTGGAGTTAGAAGATGATCAAGCTTTGTTTATCATCCGACAACTCTGGTAACCCACATTTTTGAGTTCTTGTTTGGATCCCCTAGAGTGTTTTGCCATCAGAGATTCCTCATCTTCACCATGGTATAATGATGTCTTTAATTTTCTCAAAGACATCTTGATACTTGATGGTTTAGATCATAATTAGTGTAAGCTATTGCACAAGAGAGTGTGCCAATTTGTTATAATTGACAATACTTTATATCGACATTCTTTTGAAGGTGTCATTTTATGATGCCTTAATTCTAATGAAACCCAACTTTCTCTTAGTGACACTCATGAATGTTCATGTGGAGGTCATTTTAGTGGCAATGCAATTGCAAAAATGCTCCTTCGAATGGAATATTATTGGCCTTCCATGGAGAAAGACACATGTAATTTTATTTGATGTTGTGATAAGTTTCAATGCCATTATCTTATTCATGATCCTTCTCAAGACCTTCAAGTAATATCTTCCCCTTGGCCATTCTCCATGTGGGGATTGGACATTATTAAGAAATTTAACCCAATGTCGTCTAATGGTCACAAGTTTATCATCACTACGATCGAGTACTTCACTAAATGGATTGAAGCCATACCTTTGGTTACGGTGACTGGAAATCAGGTTTCTAAGTTCATCTTCAACCAGATCCTTTGTATATTTGGGATTCCTTCGATGATTATTTTTGATAATGGTACTCCTTTCAATAATAAGGATGTCTATAATCTTTGTGCTAGATACAATATTCAGCATAGATGGTCAACTCCTTATTACCCCCAGGGTAATAGACAAGCCGAGGCATCCAACAATTCCTTGATCAAGATTTTGAAGAAGCTGGTTAATAATACCGGTCATGACTGGCATACTCAACTTTATCCTACCCTGTAGGCATATCGTACTAACATGCATACTCCCATAGGAGCCTCCCCATATGTCTTGATTTATGGGTATGAGGTAGTGTTTCGTTTTGAGCTAGAGGTACCTTATTTGCACATTTTGTTACAAGATGTCGAGGTTGGTGACGAGTTTCGTGCAAAGCATTTGCACCAATTGGAGTTGTTGGATGAAAAGTGCATCCATGCCTTAGAGCATTTGTGGGCCTATCAGGATAGGCTCCAGCAATATTATTCTAAAAATATTTGCAACTATTCTTTTGAGATTGGGGACCTTGTCCTCAATGAAAACCAAAAGAACACTAATGCTTGTGTTGATCTTCGAGGTAAATTTCAGCCCAACTGGTTAGGGCCTTTTGTCATAACAACTAAATTTGGTTTTGGTGCTTATAAGTTAGCTTCCATGGATGGTAAATAACTTAAAGAACCTATGAATATAATACATTTAAAAATATATTATGCTTTATCTATTGTTTCACTTTGCATATGCATTTAGTTAGGTCATATTGCATGTTTTCCTAACATATTATGCACATTTGCCTGTCATGTTTTGCATGTTTGCCTATCATTTTGTTCTTGCATTTTTGCTTGTCATAATTGCATTGCTACTTGTTCATGATTTCCTGATCATATAGTTTCTATGGATTTGTGACAATAGCAGGTGATGATACCTAGTTAGGTCATAGCTCACATGCATTGCATTATTCACTAGGATTTTGATTCTTAGCAAAGCCCCAACCTAGGGCCCATGCATTTTCATCCCTTCTTCTATTTCTTTCTTCTTTTGCTCTTTCTCCTCTTCTCTCTTCTTTTTTACAATGATAATCATCTCCCTCCAAATTCAAGGAATGCAATCCTCTTTCGATATGTCCCTGTGTTTTTTTGCATGATTCCTATTATTTCTCCTTTGTCTTCTTTGCTCATATAAGGATGTACATTTTTATTTCTTCTATTTTCACATTTCCTCCATCTTGAATTTTCACTAGCTAAAACTTCAAGCTAGGGGCACACACGCATAGTTCTATGCTTCTCATTTTCTTCCTCTCATTTCTTCTAGTACATGCACACACGCATCATGTTATGCTGATATTGAATGGTCCATACATACATGCACGTACACCTTCTTAGGAAGTATTAACATATACATTACATACATCATTTTACATCAACATTCACTATAAAACCCCTATCGGATTATGTCTCTCTTTGACTCAGCAGGTCCAACACCCCATTACAGGATCAGCTCCTTGGCCATTGACAGTAGGCCTCGACATACATCCTAGCAGGTAATCGCCCCACAGTAGTCACTAGTGAGTGACCATCCATAGCGGGTTACACTATACAATTCACTTATCAGTCCATATTTAGTGAGTACTACACCCATAGTGGGTTCTTCACTCCATACATAGACCATATTTTGAGCATAATATCCTCTAGTTAGGATTTTGGTTTATCTTCCTTCTCGATTTCATATGGTTGACCTTTGGAGTTTTATCATTATATTTTTCCTTCTTCCTTTTTCCTTCATATTTATTTTCTATTCTTCCATTCATCCATGCATTTCACGCTATCTGTATTAGGCTCATATTATACCCAATGCTCTTTGCTTTGCTCTTTATTTGCTTGCTTTGTTTCTATGTTTTTTCTTTTCTTTTTGTCTTTTTCACGTTTCTTAAGGAACTTTCATCCCTTTCGAACCTCGATGGGACACCTTAGCCATAGAGGCATTAATGGTTCTAATACCTCACCCTTTTTGCCAAACCTAGCTACCCCCTTGCATTTTTTGGGTGCTTGTTATATGCTTACCCATAGGAGTCTACATCCTTTCTTTAACACATTTAATAGGCCACAAATGCATCAAAGAGGGGGAAAAATGTAGACACGGAAAATTGACCCACTTTGAGAGGACAATATTCCTTAGTGCCCCTAAGAGACCCTAAACCCTTGCCAAGAGCAAGGGAAGACCTCTTTGCCTCTCTCTTTTTAATTTGTTTGTCTTTTAGTGAAATCGTACCTCATCTTTACGAGGTGCAACTTCACACCGGCGATATTGTGCCCCATTAGGATGGAGTGCAACTTCGCTATTTAACCTAGTGTTGAGTGGTATTTTCACCCAGTTGTGAAAGTACAACTCTCCTATAGGATTTGGGTTCCAAATCCTCTCTTGCAAAGAAGTCAAACAAACAACTTCTCCAAGGTCTCCGTTGTATTAGCATTTGCAACTGTGTATTGGTAATCTCAAATGAAGATAATGAATTTAAATGCTTGGAACACCTTAGTGATTGCAAGTAACTGTAAACAAGGGGCAATGTTGGTTTATTTCATCATGAAGCTTTAGTGATTGTTCATTGTTTTTTTTGGATTTTGTAATTTTTAAATGTTTATTTTAAATAAGTTAAACTTTCTGGAGAAATAAAATAAAATGAAAAAGAAATGTAGAAAATTAAAAATAGAACACATTCAGTCTGATGCTATCCTGTTTCGACAAAATCAAAGATTTGAGGTCTCTATGCATGCAACCTAACCTATTGGACTTGCAAACATGCACAATCCCCATAGACTAAGTGTTGGTTCCTAGGGTACGAAATAACATTTCAGATTTCAAATATTCACCTAATGTAACCCAAAAAGATGGCATTTAACATTATCTATAAATTCGAAATCTAAAAAATGAAAGAATAAACATTAAATCCATAGCATGCAAAGAATATCTCCTTCTTTCTTGCCTACAAGATGCAAATTTTTGAACACTTCTGCATTAAAAATATGTCATTTTACAATAGTAGAATCTCTGGTTTTTCCAAACCAGTCTGTGGAAGAGAAACAACTCAAACAGGTCCAAAATGGCTTCCTCGCCTTCAGCTCTGCAACTCTGCTTGCAGTGGTTTTCGACCTCCCTCTGGCCTCTTTGAATGGCGTATTTAACTTCTGAACAAATTGCTTCTCCTTCCATGATGGTTCATTTCATTTTTTGATGGCTGCTCGTTTCACCTTCCCTGACTGCGTGTGCTTTGGTTTCCATTTTGTGGCCCTTCGATGCATTTTCTCCTCATTGGCTCGCATTCATTTCTCTCCGTGTGTAACGGTCATCTTGAATGATCATGTAACGCTTTGTCTTATTCATTATATTTTGTCTTTATGTCCACATCACTATGTAGGTCCGTTACCTTGGCAAAACTAGAACATGTCGCGATATCGTGACACTTCTTGTTTCTCAGCTTGGCTGCCCCTTTTGAATCGTGAAAATGTAACATGTCGCGATATCATGACACTTTCAGCCCTTTCTATCTTCTGTTGCTTTTAGCTGTGATAGTGCAACATGTCGTGATATCGCGACACTTTTTCTTGTACGATCACGAAAATGCAACATGTCGTGATATCGCAACACTTTTTCTCTTTTGGCCATGACAGTGCAACATGTCGTGATATCGCGACACTTTTTCCCTTTTGGCCATGACAGTGCAACATGTCGCAATATCGTGACACTTTTTCTCTTTTGCCTTCTCTCTATGCTTTGAATCGTAAAAATGCAACATGTGATATCGCGACACTTTTTCTTGTTTGGCAGCGATGACGCAACATGTCGTGATATCGTGACACTTTTCTTTTCTTGTTCTTTCTTGTCTTGTACGGTCGTGAAAATGCAACATGTCGCGATATCGCGACACTTTTCTTTTCTTGTTCTTTCTTGTCTTGTACGGTCGTGAAAATGCAACATGTCACGATATCGTGACACTTTTCTTTTCTTGTTCTTTCTTGTCTTGTATGGTCGCGAAAATGTAACATGTCGCGATATCGTGACACTTTTCTTTTCTTGTTATTCCTTGTCTTGTACAGTTGTGAAAATGCAATATGTCGCGATATCGCGACACTTTTTCTTTCTAGCTCTCTCTCTTTGCTTTGCATCGTGAAAACGCAACATGTCGCGATATCGCGACATTTTTCCTATACGGTCACGAAAATGCAACATGTCGTGATATCGCGACACTTTTTCTTTCTAGCTCTCTCTCTTTGCTTTAAATCGTGAAAATGCAACATGTCGCAATATCGTGACACTTTTCTTTTCTTGCTCTTTCTTGTCTTGTACGGTCACAAAAATGCAACATGTCGCGATATCGCGACACTTTTCTTTTCTTGTTCTTTCTTGTCTTGTACGGTCGTGAAAATGCAACATGTCACGATATTGTGACACTTTTCTTTTCTTTTGGGCTGCGATGGTGCAACATGTCGCGATATCATGACATTTTTTCTTTTTTGGCCGCGATGGTGCAACATGTCATGATATTGCGACACTTTTTCCATTTGGGCCACGATGGTGCAACATTTCGCGATATCGCGACACTTTTTCCTTTTGGGCCGCGATGGTGCAACATGTCGCGATATCGTGACACTTTTTCTTTTTTGGCCGTGATGGTGCAACATGTCGTGATATCACGACACATTTTCTTCTTTGGCCGTGATGGTGCAACATGTCGCGATATCATGACACCTTTTCTCTTCTTGTCATGAAACTGCAACATGTCGCGATATCATGACGCTTTTTCTATTTTGGTCACGACCAAGCAACATGTCACGATATCGCGATGCTTTTTCTATTTTGGCCGCGACCAAGCAATATGTCACGATATCGTGACACTTTTTCTATTTTGGCCGCGACCAAGCAACATGTCACGATATCGCGACACTTTTTCTATTTTGGCCGCGACCAAGCAACATGTCGCAATATCGCGACACCTTTTTTTTTCTTGTGGAGTTTTGCTTTTTTTTCTTGATTTTAGCCTATGGGCCACTTTAGTCTTCTTGGAACACATGCAAAAGGGTGGGTCCCCAATTTTGGGGTACGTTGTGGAACAGCCACAACAAATGGTGACTCTGTTGGGAAATGCTCCTGAGCATTTCGGTGAGAACTCAACCTGAAAACACAGACTCAAATACAAGTGTTAGAAAATATCCCAAGAATGAAACTAGACGAGAAATACATTAAGCATTAGAATTATTAAACATCAGCTCGGTGTGTGCAATGTGCTTCATTCCCTATCATTTGAAACTTGTTCAACTTTCCATTGTCAATTTCACTTATGATTCGTATGCAAGGCTATGAATGATTTGTGTAGGATTTGATGTATGACAACTATGCTAGAGATATAACAACCTGCTTTGCAAAGGCTCAAACCTTCTAGTATCATGAACAACATATCAAAACTGTCAAACCCTCTTAGGACCAAATATATGTATACTGAATTAATTTATTAGATCCCAAAGTTGGTTATGTGTCATTACCATCTTGAACCCATGTGCAGGTGTAAGTGAGATCGGAGCTTTGGGGAATAGGATTTCCAACCTAAGCGAGATGGGAATTTAACCCTATCCTTACTACTCTGATCTGGAGTTCATTACCTCATCTTGAACAAAATGATTTAACCTATTATGGATGAAACTATCAGGCTAGCCTGTTCGTTTGAGTAGTCAGTGGACTTGCTTTTAGACAAGACATGTTGCCATGCATGAGCATACTTCATTGCCATCCAGGCGTCTATAGCCCCAGTGGAGATTAACCACATAATCCATGGTTTGGATTTACTTTGATTTCTTAGACCTTGGGGATGACTACCCATCCTTGCAAGGGACATGTAGTATGATCCTTCCAATCCAATATTAATAAAGAAATGCAAAATATTTTCTTTGGAATTTCAAGTCCTTGAATGGGCAAAATAGAAGCTTTGGGGAATCGGATTCTCAACCTAAGCGAGATGAGAATTATACCCTATCCTTACTACTCCATGAAGATCAAATCAGAGATTTGGGGAATTGGATCCTCAACCTAAGCGAGATGAGGATTTAACCCTATCCTTACTACTCTGATTTTAGGCTTTAAGCATTATGGGAGTGGTAAAAACCATTATTTTAAGGATTATGTTGCATGATAGGACAGACACAAAATATTCCTTTCGCCTCACCTTTTCTTCCAAGTATGGTTTTGACCATTTTGCTCAAGATTCTCTTTAATATGCGTAGAACGTGCTTGGTTCAAGATAGTTCGGGCATCAGTTCCCAACCTTAGGATCCTTTTAATATATGTTATGTAATAACCTTAAGAGGATTCGACACCTTTTCAATGATTGCACATGAAATGAAGATGCAACTGAGATGAGATGTATATGCAATGTGGAATGTAATATGAGATATGAATGCATTGCTCCTTTTGAAATGCGGATGGAGTATATATATCACCTACTTTACCATAATATGAAAAACTGACAACTTCATGCATCACAAGTTCCAAACGATATTCTTTAATGTATTTGCGATATTCGTGGAGCTTTCTACCATACAATTCCGATGTTTCATATTTTCCAAGTCTTAGTCAACATTCATAAGGACCTAAGTTGACAAACCAAAAATGTCCAAAGGACCAACACACAAAACTTAAAACCAAAATGAGATCCATTCCGAAACCAAAACACGAAAACCAAAAGTATATACAAATGTACAAAAATTTTGGATTATCATTTTCCCGGATCCCAAACCTGATTAGAATTCTTTAAAAGATATATGATGTGATACGCATACCAAGTTTTGCAGGAATCCAACAAAAACAAGATCAAACCAAACAAAGAACCAAACCTCCATTTGCCCCTCTCACCATACCAATTTGATTTAATTTCATTAATAATATTATGGTGGAGCTTCAAGCTTTCAAATTGATTAGACAATGATTGATATTCAATTCCTTTATGTCTATTCTTTAAGGTGCAAATTTCATAATTCCATTCATGATTTAGAACTAGGCTTTCTTTATTCAAAATGAAATTTTGTAAGCAAGAGCCTATTTCTAAAAATTTCAAAGCTAATTCATTTTCCATGTTCTTAGACCAATCAAAATTGTGCAATAATTTACAAGTATCTAGGATATTTACTAAATGGGGATCATTAAGAATTTTTATCCTAGATTCAAGAATTAATTGTTGATGAATTTGATTTAGCAATTTAAGTGCATCAAGCTCCTTTTCATTCATTAAAGTAATATTATCAAAGGTGTGGTTAGAAATTAATCCTTGTTCTTCATTCACCTTCAATGGCATTTCATCATAAATATCATTTGAATTATACAAATCTTCACCAAAATCTTGGATTTTTGGACACAAAGGTTGAGATTTTACCTTTTTCACATTTTCATTTACCAAGATTTGGTGAGGATTTGCAATTTCCTCTTTTACCTCATGGTCTTCGTATTCTTCATTGATTACTTGTTCATCAAACATACCAAAATTGGGCACCCAATTAAAAACATGCCCATCCTTTTCAACCCTCAAATATTCTTGGTCAAGGTGTATGTCAAGTAACTCATCTTCATGATCAATCGCTTTCATTGCTTCCAATAGATCAACCACTTTGTCATTTAATTCCAATTCTTTGTTCACTATCCATGGTATCTCTTCTAAAACATCCTCAAATTATACAGGAGTTGTACTATCTTCCTTTGAGTAGGCGATTATGTTGTCATGTATATCAATTGGCACACAAGTTTCATTAGCAGTTTTGGAGTGAGTGTAGTCTTCCCACTTCTTCCACGAATCATAGTAGTCATCCTCCAAGTTCAAGTTGTGACGTTCAACTACTTCTTCAACATCTTCCAATTCATCAATGTGCTTCTCATCTAATTCATCTTCACCTTCCTTAGATGGTTCAATTATTTCCAAAAGTGGGTCATTTTTGAATTCCAATTTATAAGGCTATCATCGTCCAAATTAGTAACCCATGATTCAATTTTATCACAATTTGGAGGGTGACGAATTTTTTGATCATTAATTCCAAGCTTCTCATCAAGAGTGTCTTCCAAGAACAAGTGGTGAAATTCTATCATATCTTCAAATTCATTTATTGATTTTCTTACAATTTCACTTTCAACCACTTCCTGTTCCATGATTTCATCCTCTTCTTCCTCATTCTCACTCTCTTGACGATATAGAGTTTCCACCACCAAAATGTTGTCCTCTCCTTGTTGATGTTGGGGTGGACCCTCATTTGGCACAAGTTCCAAATCATCCACTTGAGCTTGGAGACAATGGGTATATCTAGCAATTTCGGGACAATTCCTTTCATTATGCCCCTTTGTATTATGCAATCTACACCCCTTTTCCCATGCAAAATCAGAAATATTAAGAATAGAACTAGAGTGACTTGGTCCTACAGAAGTATCTATCTGATTAGCAATAGGGGAAGGCACACCCCCATTGTTTGGCTTCGTATTCCACTGTCTCCCTCTATTGTTGAAATTTTGATTTGGGTGAGGGGCATTGGATTCATACTTCTATTTTTGAACCAAATCATTACTCAATTTGTGAATCATCTTTTTGAGTTCTTCAACCTCTGAATAAATCTCTTTTGGTTGAGCTATGTTATTGCTAGTTCCAGTAGGATTTGAGTAATTGGTGAGATCTTGACTTAACATTTGAGTTGGATTTTGAGCCACTTGATTTGCGTAGGGATTCACACTTTGAATTAGAATTGGGTTGGGGACAAGAACTATATCCTGAGAATTAACCGAACTGGCTCCCTGCATAGTTTGCTGACTGTTTTGCAAAAATGAAGGAATGGGGGCAATGGATGTGATTGGTTGAATTGGAATGGGTGTGTAAGCGGGTGTTGATGAATACGGCTGTTGATAAGGCAAAGCATTTATGCCTGATAATTGTGGTGCCATGATCTGATTCATCATAGGAGCTTGACCATATGAGCCATATTGTCCTAACATAGGAATCTGGGATAACCCATAATTCTGTGGTGTCATTTGTTGTTCAATGGTCATAGCTTCATTGTAGGCTAGAGCAAGCGTGGTAACTTGAGGATTTCGCCTTGCAAAAATTGTCGTCATAGGATCCAATGCCCTAAAGTATATTTGCAAAGCTACTGTGGGATCAATGGCAAAGTGTCGAATTACTCTATTGTAGAACTTTTGAAATCTCTGATTAAAAGTTCGGATGGGCTCACCCTGGCCTCTTTTGCATGTAATGAATTGATTATAGATGATTGTGGGATCTAATGGTGACCTGAATTGATTGACAAAAGCATCCTCCATTTGCGTCCATGATGCAATGGAACCAGTAGGTAAGGAAATATACCATTCGTAGGCCACTTGGTCTAGGCTCATGGGGAAGAGTCTACAAGCCACATCCTCATGTTGAACGTGCAGTCTTATCAAAACTTCCCTATAGGCTTGAATATGTTCTTCTGTGGTCTGTGGGCCTGTTAAGATCCTGCTATAAAATAAACTCAAATAACACACTCTCACACAATTGCTTGGAAATAACTCACATAAACATCACATTAATATAACAGAAATTTGCATAAAGAACAATCTCACAATAGAGGCTGAATCGCGAGGCCTCTTCGAGGGGGCAACCTCCTTCAATACTTCATTAATTTTGCAAAAGATGGTTACATTGGTGCCTTTTCGGGTATTTAAGGAGTTTCCTTCCAAGGTTGGCTTACATGCAAAATGCCACCTGGATTACATGCATAATGCCACCCGAATTACATGCATAGTGCCACTTTGAATTACATGCACAATGCCACTCGAATTACATGCACAATGCCACTCGAATTACATGCACAATGCCACACGAATTACATGCACAATGCCACCTATCTACCATGTGTTACATAAAAAGGGTGCCATTTGTCATAGGCACTACCTAAGCTAAAACTTAGAACATTACAAAATATTAATCATGGGTACTACCCACGTTCACTAGGAATTATTACAAAAGGGGAGTTATTACATTAAGGGTTAGGATGAGATCCTAACATGCCCTTCTCCTTAAAGGAGCTTTGTCCTCAAAGCTGAAAATGAGGAAGCTGTTGCTGGAGTTGATGGAGAGACTCCCATGTAGCATCCTCAGGTTGAAGTCCACGCCACTGAACCAGGACCTCTGTGATGGTACGGTTGCGCAGAGTGCGAGTTCGACGATCCAGCGATTGTTCGGTGCAAGTAAGATGGAGCCTTCTTCATCCAATTCGGGGAGTGTTGATTGAACCTGTACCTTTGTGCCCACAACTTTCTTGAGAAGGGAAACATGAAAAACAGGGTGGATCTTGGAAGTGGGGGGAAGAGCCAATTTGTAAGCTGTTGGACCAATCCGTTGCAGAACCTGATAAGGACCATAGAATTTTGGAGCAAGCTTCTGACACCTGCGGAGTTGTAGGGATGATTGTTTGTATGGCTGCAAGCGAAGGAAGACCATATCACCCACATCAAAACTACGCTCAGGAACGATGCTTGATCAGCTTGTTGGCGCATCCGATTACGGGCCATGTTCAAATTTTGCTTGAGTTGGCGGAGGACCTCGGTGTGTTGACTCAGAGCATTGTCGACGGCCTGGACCTTGGAGCTGCCCGGAATGTAGGAGGAAGGCGTGAGTGGAGGGCGCCCGTAAAGCTGCCTCAAACGGTGTGAGTTTGGTGGCGGTATGATAGGAAGTGTTGTACCACCATTCAGCCAAAGAAAGCCATTTTGCCCAATGAGTAGGATGATCAGAGGCAAAGCGGCGAAGGTAGGTTTCCAAGCATTTATTAACAACCTCTGTTTGACCATCCGTTTGCGGATGGTAGGCTGAACTCATTTTGAGTTGAGTCCCCTGCCAACTTAAACAACTCTTGCCAAAAATTGCTAGTAAAGGTGGGATCACGATCGGATACAATGGAGGCGGGCATGCCATGAAGGCGAAATATGGAGTCAAGAAAAGTTTGGGCAATAGTGGATCTTTGTGTAAGGATGGGTTAGGGCACAAAAGTGAGCATACTTTGAAAGGCGGTCCACTACCACAAAAATAACAGACTTGCCTCCAGATTTAGGTAGCCCTTCTATGAAGTCCATGGAGATGTCAGTCCACACCTGATCTGGTATCGGCAATGGTTGAAGAGTGCCTGGGGAGCGCACTGTTTCTCCTTTCATCCGTTGACAAGTGTCGCAATCCGCTACAAAAGAGCGAATGTCCTGTTTCATGCCTTTCCAAAAGAAGGTGCGCTTGAGTCGTTCATAAGTTTTTAGGAACCCTGAATGGCCAGCAGATGGAGTAGCATGTGATTCCTTCATGAGGAGTTCTCGAAGTGGGGACTTAGGAGGAAGAACCAGACGTTGATGGTAACGTAGATCTTGGCCATCCCAACTATATCCTGGTGTAGACTCTGGATCATCCCTAAGTGAAGCAACCAGGTCTTTCAAATCTGCATCCTGAAGTATTTCCTGACGTAAGGGCTCAATCCATTGGGGCAATGGTGCGAGAGATGGCACACGACATACTAAGGGCCTCAAATTGGCGAGAGAGAGCATATGCCACAAGATTTTCCTTCCCTTTTTTGTACGTGATGTCATAATCATAGCCCATGAGTTTTGATACCCACTTTTGTTGCTCGGGAGTGGCAACTCGTTGTTCTAGAAAGTATTTAAGGCTACGGTGGTCAGTTTTGATGGAGAAATGGCGCCCAATGAGGTAAGGCCGCCAATGTAGGATCTGCATGCAATATTGCCAACATTTCCTTAGCATATGTGGATTTTCCCAAGTTGCGATCAGATAGGGCTTTGCTGGTAAAAGCCAAAGGGCGTCCTTCTTGCATCAATACTGCCCCAATACCACGACCAGAAGCGTCACTTTCAATGACAAATTTTTTTGAGAAGTATGGCATGGCTAAAACCGGAGTGGTGGTCATGGCATGTTTGAGGTCCGGGGAATGCTTGCTCAGCCGGCCTTGTCCACATAAAAGAATCCTTCTTCAACATGGAGGTGAGGGGGTGACTATCTTTCCATAATTGCAGACAAATTTACGGTAATATCCTGTAAGCCCTAAAAATCCTCGAAGTCCCTTGAGTGTGCGAGGTTTTGGCCATTCTTGGGCTGCTTGGATCTTCTTAGGGTCAACCTTGACACCATCCTTTGAGAAAATGTGTCCCAGGATATTCTACTTCGATCAAACCAAAGGAGCACTTGGACCTTTTTGCAAACAATTTATGGTCGGCCGGTAGTTGGAGAGTTTGATCTACATGATTGAGATGCTCTTCCCATGTGTGTTTGTAAATCAAGATGTCATCGAAGAACACAAGGATGAACTTCCGCAAGAAGGGGCGAAAGATGTTGTTCATCAGGCTTTGGAATGTGGAAGGAGCATTTGTGAGACCAAATGGCATTACCAAGAATTCATAATGACCTTCATGAGTGCGAAAAGCAGTTTTAGGAATATCTTCATCCCTAAGCCGGATCTGATGGTACCCAGAGCGAAGGTCTAGCTTGGTGAAGTACATGGTCCCATGTAATTCATCTAGTAATTCATCAACCACAGGGATAGGAAATTTATCCTTGACCGTTATCTTGTTGAGCTCTCGGTAGTCAATACACAATCGCCAAGAGCCATCCTTCTTGAGGACCGGTAAGGCGGGTGCGGAGTAGGGACTAGTACTAGGCCGAATGACACCCGCCTTGAGTAATTTCTGTATCATCTTCTCAATCTCTGACTTCATGGCATGGGGGTATCTGTACGGGCGGATATTGGGAGGTGTACTATCTGGCAATAATGGAATGGCATGGTCATGAGAGCGATGCGGTGGTAGTGTGATTGGTTCTAAAAATATGGCCTCATGTTTGTGGAGAACTTGTTGCATGTCTGGTGGAATTTCACCCATTGGGGATGTGGATGGTTGGATGGAGAATAGTTGTGCAATGACCCCACGTGATGATTTCTTTAGCAATTTCTCCATGCCGTTTGAACTGATAATTTGAGGTGTTCTGTTTGGGGAGCCCTTGATGATGTGTGTTTGGCCATTACGGGAGAAGCTGCATCCAAAGTTCAGCAAAGTTCCAGGCGATAGTGCCCGATGTACTCAACCATTGAGATCCCAAAACAATATCACATCCACCCAACTGGAGGGCAAACATGTCCTGCTTGAGTGCATAGTCCCCTATCTGGATTTTAACATTGCGACACTTTCCCTTACAAGGTAAGGTTCCCCCATTGGCTACCATGACCTCAAAGGAGTTACAAGTGTGGATATAGCAATTTGCCCACTGAGCAACTCTAGGGTCAATAAAGTTGTGTGTGCTTCCCGAGTCCAAAAGGATGGAAAGACGTTGGCCCTTGAAAAATCCTGTAACCTTCATGGTTTGAGGGGTAGTAATGCCGCAAGGGCATGGGTGTAATTCTTGTTTCGGGTTCTGTTTCACTTCTTCTTGTGGAGGAGGTGTTTATGGAGGGTCCTCATCCTTATCACTCTCATCAGAGGTATCAGGTTCTTCAACATCGATCAGGAACAATTTTTTGTGTGCACACTTATGCCCTTTGAAAAACTTTTCATCACAATTATAGCATAATCCTTGGGCACGACGTGCATCCATCTCTTCGGTGGTGAGGCGCTTTGGTGCGGCGGGTTTATTATCAAGCTGGGTTTTGGGCTCTAGGAGGAAATGAAGGTCTATTTTGCGGGAAACTTTGATGGGCGTCTTTGGGCGAGAGAGTTTAGATTCGGCCGGACGGGCCAAGCGATAGCTTCCATCATAGTTCGTGGTTTCAACATTTTGACTTACGCTTGGAGTTCCATCTTCAACCCACCGATATAACAACTCTGGAAGAACCCTTCACTCAATCCTCTTGTTCGATTGGCCAATTTTTCAAATTGAGCTTGGTACTCTCGAACTGACCTTGTTTGTTGTAGTTTGGATAAGGCTCCTGTGAAGTCCTCAAACTCACTAGGACCAAATCGAGTGAGTATTTGGGATTCAAAATCCTCCCAAGAGAGATTTGGGTAGGTAAGACGCAACCATTGAAACCGAGTGTAGAGCCTCGGATTCCAAGTTAAAGGAAGCCATCCGGACTCGATGAAATCCTTGGTACATTATGAAGTCGAAAGAATTGGTCAACCCGACATAGCCACCCATCAACATCCTTCCCACTTGAATTTGGGAAAGTCCAACTTGGGCATTCCGAAGGGTGTATCATGGTCACGATTCCTTGTAGAACTCTCGGCTTGGTATTACGATTTGGGTGGTTCTCTTCTCGGTTCGTTGTCCACTTCGATCAATGCTTCTTCTAAGCGATTGCTAGTGGCCTCATGCTCTAGGCGAAGACCTTGGACTTCTTCCCTTATGGAGTGAAAAGCCGAGTTCAAGTTCTCAATGGCTTTTGTTAGGGAATCCAAGTGTTCTAGTTCTTTATGGTGTCCACGAGTACCCTGGGCCATTTTTTGACCTTTTGTGACCAGTTACTAAAAATAGAATTGAATTTTTTTGACTTACTATTTTTAGTAAATGCCCAAAAAGTGCTTGGGTGCTATATATCAAAATGATCAGCAGGAGGAGGTGGTCACAATGAGCTATATCTCTTAACACTACTTTTTGGCACCCCAGACTTTTTTTTTTTTTATCTCTGTTTCTTTGAGTCTAACGGTGTTTCTGATTCGATTACGAGCTGCGAGCAAAAGTTGGGTCCTTGGAGCACTATCTATAACTGGCCGTGTTTCACACTCAAGATTCTCTGTATTTTGCGGGTGGCGATATGACGATTCTGTTCGACTACGAAGAGCGTGAATTCCGCTTCATTGTCTTGACCTCTCGACTTGGTGACTTTGTGATCGCCCCTTGTAAATTTGGCTGTTACTCTCCAAGACTTTCAACTTAAGTGTCACCCTCATGGCTTATCCCGAATGCATGTCCCTTTTGTTATTTTTTTGGTAGAGGACTCCTTTCTCATATGCTCACTTTTGAAATGCAGGTTTACGAATGGGGGTGTTTGGATTCTTATTTTGATTTTTATTTTTGTATTTTTTACGAGGTTGCGGTTTTAACGAGAATCAGGGAATGCTAAGTATAGGAGTATGTACCACCCATAGGCCCTCTAATATACCGACAGTGACGAACAATAGTGCTCGGACCAATATTTCAGGCCACTACTCAAGGAGGATTCCACACATACCCTTGAGCACACTACCTGCCTCTATGACAATACGGGAGGGTAATCGTCTAGGATGCTTGTGTCCCGTAGACTATGAGTAATACAAGGCTGAAGAGCTTCCTAATGGCTAAAAGTTTGTTTAATCCTAGATGGTCTCCCGATATACCCGAAGATACGTGGGAGCTCAAGTCCGTGCGCGAGTTACGTACGAGGCACGGGTATTGGAGCACGATCGCCCCTCACTTCACTAGACGCTTTATGGGCTATCTAGCTTAGCCAATAACGACGGATCCTTCGCGATATTTTAAAACCCCCGGTACGGGGTTTCTACCTACTCAACTAATAATATATTTTTTTTTGTTTTGGTGCGGAAAAAAAAACAACTTGTATTTTTTTTGGATTTTTTTTTAATAAGGAAAAACGGAATGGAAAAAACACACGGAATTTATACCTAACAGGCGGATTGGATGGCAAGAATCGTTGCAGTTGCAGCCAGAACTTGGCCCTGGAAAGCGCTACGATACCACTTGTTAAGATCCTGCTATAAAATAAACTCAAATAACACACTCTCACACAATTGCTTGGAAATAACTCACATAAACATCACATTAATATAACAAAAATTTGCATAAAGAACAATCTCACAATAGAACTGAATCGCGAGGCCTCTTCGAGGGGGCAACCTCCTTCAATACTTCATTAATTTTGCAAAAGATGGTTACATTGGTGCCTTTTCGGGTATTTAAGGAGTTTCCTTCCAAGGTTGGCTTACATGCAAAATGCCACCTGGATTACATGCATAATGCCACCCGAATTACATGCATAGTGCCACTTTGAATTACATGCACAATGCCACTCGAATTACATGCACAATGCCACTCGAATTACATGCACAATGCCACACGAATTACATGCACAATGCCACCTATCTACCATGTGTTACATAAAAAGGGTGCCATTTGTCATAGGCACTACCTAAGCTAAAACTTAGAACATTACAAAATATTAATCATGGGTACTACCCACGTTCACTAGGAATTATTACAAAAGGGGAGTTATTACATTAAGGGTTAGGATGAGATCCTAACAGGGCCATCTAGTTTGTATTTGTGAAAAAATCTCTCTATATTCCTAGGGATCTCGTGAATATCCCTTGCAATATTCAAAGGAATGTTATGGGCTCCGTACCAAGGAGGTGGTGGAGGTTGGGCCATTTGATTCAAAATCGATGATGATAACCCTACAAAACCCTGACAAAACTCTCAGTACCTCCAAGAAAACCTGCGAGACAAAGAAAATCTTGTAATTAGTGAAATTCATAGAATAACTTCCAAAATCAATCCGTTAGTCATGATAGAAGGAACCTTGACAAAGCAATATTCTAAAACAATGCATAATCAAAACACCTTATTCAAAACATCTTATTCCTGTATGAACAATCAAAAAGTGTTAGGACAATGAAATAAACACATTCAAGGCCCTCCTTCTAGCACCAATCTGTTGAGTGGTATTTTCACCCAGTTGTGAAAGTACAACTCTCCTTTAGGATTTGGGTTCCAAATCCTCTCTTGCAAAGAAGTCAAACAAACAACTTCTCCAAGATCTCCGCTGTATTAGCATTTGCAACTGTGTATTGGTAATCTCAAATGAAGATAATGAATTTAAATTCTTGGAACACCTTAGTGATTGCAAGTAACTGTAAACAAGGAGCAATGTTGGTTTATTTCATCATGAAGATTTAGTGATTGTTCATTGTTTTTTTTGGATTTTGTAATTTTTAAATGTTTATTTTAAATAAGTTAAACTTTCTGGAGAAATAAAATAAAATGAAAAATAAATGCAAAAAATTAAAAATATAACACATTCAGTCTGATGCTATCTTGTTCCGACAAAATCAAAGATGTGAGGTCTCTATGCATGCAACCTAACCTATTGGACTTGCAAACATGCACAATCCCCATAGACTAAGTGCTGGTTCCTAGGGTACGAAATAACATTTCATATTTCAAATATTCGCCTAATGTAACCCAAAAATATGGCATTTAACATTATCTATAAATTTGAAATCTAAAAAATGAAAGAATAAACTTTAAATCCATAGCATGCAAAGAATATCTCCTTCTTTCTTGCTCACAAGATGCAAATTTCTGAACACTTTTGCATTAAAAATATGTCATTTTACAATAGCAGAATCTCTGGTTTTTCCAAACCAGTCTGTGGAAGAGAAACAACTCAAACAGGTCTAGAATGGCTTCCTCACCTTCAGCTCTACAACTCTGCTTGTAGCGGTTTTCGACCTCCCTTTGGCCTCTTTGAATGGCGTATTTAACTTCTGAACAAATTGCTTCTCCTTCCATGACGATTCGTTTCATTTTTTGATGGCTGCTCGTTTCACCTTCCTTGACTGCATGTGCTTTGGTTTCCATTTTGTGGCCCTTCGATGTGTTTTCTCCTCATTGGCTTGCATTCGTTTCCCTTCGTGTGTAACGGTCATCTTAAATGATCATGTAACTCTTTGTCTTATTCATTAGATTTTGTCTTTATGTCCATGTCACTATGCAGGTCCGTTACCTTGGCGAAACTAGAACATGTCACGATATCGCGACACTTCTTGTTTCTCAGCTTGGCTACCCCTTTTGAATCGTGAAAATGTAACATGTCACGATATCGTGACACTTTCGGCCCTTTCTGTCTTCTGTTGCTTTTAGCCACGATAGTGCAACATGTCGCGATATCGCGACACTTTTTCCTATACGGTCACGAAAATGCAACATGTCACGATATCGCGACACTTTTTCTCTTTTGGCCATGACAGTGCAACATGTCGCAATATCACGACACTTTTTCCCTTTTGGCCATGACAGTGCAACATGTCACGATATCGTGACACTTTTTCTCTTTTGCCTTCTCTCTATGCTTTGAATTGCGAAAATGCAACATGTCGCGATATCACGACACTTTTTCTTGTTTGGCAGCGATGATGCAACATGTCACGATATCACGACACTTTTCTTTTCTTGTTCTTTCTTGTCTTGTACGATCGCGAAAATGCAACATGTCGCGATATCGTGACACTTTTCTTTTCTTGTTCTTTCTTGTCTTGTACGGTCGCGAAAATGCAACATGTCGCAATATCGCGACATTTTCTTTTCTTTTTCTTTCTTGTCTTGTACGGTCGCGAAAATGCAACATGTCACGATATCGCGACACTTTTCTTTTCTTGTTCTTTCTTGTCTTGTACGGTTGCGAAAATGCAACATGTCACGATATCGTGACACTTTTTCTTTCTAGCTCTCTCTCTTTGCTTTGCATCGCGAAAATGCAACATATCGCGATATCGTGACATTTTTCCTATACGGTCGTGAAAATGCAACATGTCACGATATCATGACACTTTTTCTTTCTAGCTCTCTCTTTGCTTTAAATCATGAAAACGCAACATGTCGTGATATCGCGACACTTTTCTTTTCTTGCTCTTTCTTGTCTTGTACGGTCGGGAAAAATGCAACATGTTGCGATATCGCAAAACTTTTCTTTTCTTGTTCTTTCTTTTCTTGTACGGTCGCAAAAATGCAACATGTCGCGATATCGCGACACTTTTCTTTTCTTTTGGGCCGCGATGGTGCAACATGTCATGATATCACGACACTTTTTCTTTTTTGGCCGCGATGGTGCAACATGTCACGATATCGTGACACTTTTTCCTTTTGGGCCACGATGGTGCAACATGTAGCGATATCACGACACTTTATATCGCGACACTTTTTCTTTTTGGGCCGCGATGGTGCAACATGTCGCGATATCGCAACACTTTTTCCTTTTGGGCCGCGATGGTGCAACATGTCGCGATATTGCGACACTTTTTCCTTTTGGGCCGCGATGGTGCAACATGTCGTGATATCGTGACACTTTTTCTTTTTTGGCCGCGATGGTGCAACATGTCGCGATATCGCAACACCTTTTCTTCTTTGGTCGCGATGGTGCAACATGTCGCGATATCACGACACCTTTTCTCTTCTTGCCGCGAAACTACAACATGTCACGATATCGCGACGCTTTTTCTATTTTGGCCGTGACCAAGCAACATGTGATATCATGACACTTTTTCTATTTTGGCCATGACCAAGCAACATGTCGCGATATCGTGACACTTTTTCTATTTTGACCACGACCAAGCAACATGTCGCGATATCGTGAAACCTTTTTTTTTCTTATGGAGTTTTTCTTTTTTTTCTTGATTTTAGCCTATGGGCCACTACAGTCTTCTTGGAACACATGCAAAAGGGTGGGTCCCCAATTTTGGGGTACGTTGTGGAGCAACCACAACACCTAGTTTTTTAAATTTATTTTATTTTATTATTTTTGAGCCCGCTTAGACCCAAGTTTAAACCCTCTTGCATTTTTTGGCGTTGACTATGAGTTTATTTGTGCCCACTTTCTTCCTCCAATTTTATCTATAAAAGGAAAGATGTTTTTGCTTAATCATAACAACAAGAATCATTGTAAGTATGCTATGTTAACTTTTGTGCGATCTCTATGCGAATTGATTAAGCTTGAAATTTATAGTTAATTCTTGTTTATTTTCTCTACTGTAAGCTAACCCCCAAAGTGCAAATTTTGGATTGATCTTCTATTGCATGAATTGGATTGACTTGGTTGTGTGACTTGGTGGATCCGTGGTGTAGCTCAGAGAGACAAATTGCCTATCTAGATACTTGACTCTCTTATGCCTACTTTTGCGATTTCCATTAGGGTTTGATTACTTTATTGTCTGCATTTATTTTATTTTTTGCATTCACTTCTTATTTTTCTTTAGTTTGTAGCAAAATTGTTCTTGGTATTAGCGAGGTGTGACTTTGCTTTCCCTAATTAGGGAAAGTTATTTGCAAAAGCGAAATTGTGCCTCGTCCAGACAGGGCACGACTTTGCTACTACGTTATCACTCCTGCTCCAAGTGAGGCATGATTTTTCCCTAGGGAACATCGGGGGAAATTTCTAGATTTTGCTTTCACTGTTGCATTCCATTTTATTTCTAGATCATACTATTGTACTTTTATTTATGTTTTTTGTTGTTGTCTTTCTGATTTATGATTAATTATCCAAAGGTCAATTTTTGCTTTTGTATTAAAAGGTCATATAAAAGGACCTAGGGGGCTTGACTGTTGCTAGATCTATCATACAATGGCCTACACAGGCCCCCTAATACTAATTTTATTTTTCAATGTTTCATGAGTGATCTTGCAGAAACAAAAATTCTTGACATCATTGAACAAGACACAAAAAAGGCTAAATCAACTATCGATCTAGATAAGTACTCTTTTTATTATGTTGCTTGAAAATTTTGGTTTCACTATTGATTCCCAAGCATCTAAAAGGAAAAGGCATCTAGCTTTCATATAGGAATAATTTCGATGCAATTTGTCTAAGTATATTTCTACTTTAAATATTTTTTGGAATAAACCCTAGGTTAATGAGCATTCAAAAGAAATAATCATTCCAAGATAGATCTTGTATGCCTGCATTCTATTTTTAGTTATCTTATTTTGTTTTCTACATTGTCCTTTATCTTTTCTAGCATAGATCTAGAAAGGTTAAATTTAGGTGTTTGTCTTGAAACTGAATACATCAAACTATCCTAAAATCTGAAGGACTTGGAGTGAGTCCTTAAAACATTCCTGGTGAACCCTTCTCCCTAGCACCAAGTTTAGAGCACAATATACCCCCATAGTTCACCTAATATTGAGAAAAAAATTTAAGAGAGTTGACTCCCTAAATGAACACTCATCATGAAGAATATATTTGTTATGCTCCAACCACACCTACCACAAATTGAAGGCCTTGAAACAATGGACTAGAAGGGCAGACTATCCACCTACCCCCTAGAGCTCCATGAATCAAAGAATTGCTCCAATGAGACATCACCAAGTCGATGCAAAATTAAACATCCTTTCACCTTGCTCCTAGATCCAACTAGTAAAAGGACATCAAACTAGAATGTGGTACACATATTCTCACACTCCATAATAGAGCACACATCATTTTGGTTCCATCATGCCCCTCTTATGAATATTATCTTGAGTTAAAATCCTATTTTGAATGGCTAACCAAATAAAAATGATGACTTTCAACCAGATACTTGAGTTCCACATATTTTTCCCAATTTCTCCCTCCCTACCTAATCCCCTTGTGAGCCATTCATATCCCTTCTTAATGGAATACTATCAATTTCCTGTGTCTCCCCATCCCAAAGAGTCCTCTTATAACCATGGGCACTACCTTTTATCCAAAATAGCCCTTAAACTATCCCCATCTCCTTCAACTATCTCCAAATTGAGAGTTCTTTCCACCTCTTCAAACCCACTCCCTCTTCATCTTCCTCCCATATGTCCTTAACATAAAACCAATTTACATTCTTAAAAATATCTACAACATTACTTGGGTTTGAAAACTATGCAATAATTGGTTGGTATTGATCCCATGAATCATACCAAAATTTTACCTTTCTCCCATTTCTAACTTTCCAAAATAACCCTTTAGGAATAACAATACTAACATAAGAAGTATTACTCAAAAAAATAAATTAGAAAAAAATTAAAAATAAATAATTGTACTAACATTTTTAATTGTAGTTCAAATAATAGACCCCCTATTAAAGGGAAGGCCATAAACTAGTTACACCTCATACCCATACTTTGTAGATAAAACCTTTGACTTAAGGTTGTACTGGTCCAACATCCAATTCCATAGCAATCTAGTCAATAAAGCCAAGTTCTGACAAGTCAATCTATGAATACCCAACCCCCCTTTATTTAGCGGGAGGTAGACCGAACCCCACTTTACCAAACTCTATTTTTTAATTTTGAGCCTTCCTAAAGGAAATATTTCAAAATTCTATCAATCTCCTTAACATAGTGCATGGGACCAATCATAGTCATAAATTAAAAGATCAAAATAGCCTACAAAATTGATTTTATCAGAGTCAATCTTCCTCCCAACGAGATCCATTGATGGGTCTAATTATTTAACTTCTATCAAATTTTATCTATAAGAGTCCTCCAGTATTCCTTTCCAAGATGTCTTCTTGCCACTGGAAGCCTGAGGTACTTAAAGGGGATTGAGCCTTTCTTGAAATTTAAAATATTAAGAATACGATTTTGCACCCTATTATCAACATTGAAAAAGAAAACCTCAAACTTATCTTCATTGATAACTTGACCCAAAGCTCTCTCATATAGATCCAAATATCTTCTAAACCCCTTGGTCTCCTTGATATTTTCTATCCCCATACAAGCATAATTATCCACAAATTGCAAATGTGTTAGAGGTACGACCCCCCTAGACACTACAAAATCTTTTATTTTCTAGGATTTCTTATATTTATGGATAGTCCTACCTAGGGATTCTTCTTGAAAAGTCTCCCTATATCAGGCCTCTACTTACCCCAAACTACTTTTATGGGACCCCATTTATCAAGACATAGTAAGTAGGATTGGAAAAGCAAGTTGCCACCCAATCGATCCACCTATCCTCAAATGCAAAATTTTGCAAAACTTTAGTCAAAAAACTCCAATAAACTTAGTCATAGAATTTGGACATATATAGTTTAATAAACATATTACCTTCTTTATTGAGTCTCATAGAGTGAGTACATTCATGTGCCAATATAATTTGGTCCATGATTTATCTCCCTTGCATAAATCCATCTTGTTCCTTAGATATAATGGCTAGTAAAATCACCTTCAAACACTTTGTCAACACCTTAGAAATAATTTTATATACAATTACAGAGGAAAATGGATCAAAACTCATCCAACAAGGAGGCCCCATCCTTTTTTGAAATAAGAGCAATAAAAGTACAATTCATAGCTCTTAATATAGATTTAGATCTTATGGCCTCTTCAACTACTTGTAGGATTTCTTCCCCAACTCCTCCTACATAAATTAAAAGAATTGAATTGGAAACCCATCCATTCGTAAATTTTACCTTTTTCACCTCAAATACTATCCTTTGCACTTCCTCCAAAGATACCTCTTTGGCTAGGAATTAATTCTCCTCGACCAAGGTAAAAGTAGGAATCGAATCCAATATCTCTCATTATGCCTCATCATCCAAAGGAACCTTCAAAAAAATATCAAAGAAGTACCTCCTTGCTTCCCCTTGCATCTCACTCCATGTCCTTATGACCTATCCCCTTCCACAGGTTAGATACTTAATAAAATTAAACTCCCTTCTAGCCATGGTTTACTAGTGGAAATTTTTTGTATTTCTATCCCCCTACCTCAACTAGGTAATTTTAGAATTTTGTTTTCATAATGATGCAGGAGCATCCAGGGCAGCACAGCAATCTTACATCATCGAAAAGAAAAACAAAAAAAGTTCAAAGTTTGAAAATTTTTCTAAGTATAAAAATGGTCTCGATATCACGACACAAATGTCGTCGCGATATCGCGACGTATTTTAGAACCGTGGCAAGCGCAAATAATGGTCGCGATATCGCGACATCAAAGTTGTCGCGATATCGCGACACTTTGGCAGCCGAAGTCAAAAGCCACAAAAGTGTCATGATATCGTGACACTTTGGCAGCCGAAGTCAAAAGCCACAAAAGTGTCACGATATCGCGACACTTTGGCAGCCGAAGTCAAAAGCCACAAAAGTGTCACGATATCGTGACACTTTGGCAGCCGAAGTCAGAAGCCACAAAAGTGTCGCGATATCACAACACTTTGGCAGCAAAAGCCAAACGCCACAGAAGTGTCGCGATATTGCGACACTTTGGCAGCCAAAGCCAAAAGCCAAAGAAGTGTCGCGATATCGTGACACTTTGGCAAGCAAAGCCAAAAGTTGAAGAAGTGTCACGATATCGCGACACATTGGAGAAAGAGGACCAAAAGCAGAAAAACGTTGTGATATCGCGACACATTGGAGAAGGAGAGCCTAGGGCAAAAAAGTGTCACGAAATCATGACATGTCGCATTTTCGCGACCTGGCTAAGAAGGAGAAGACGGGTTTTTCGCAGACTATTGCAGAACAACAGGTGGCGATTCCAGAAGTCGTTAAGGCAGTTCCAAGTGGCAGTTCTAGAAGCCATTAAGGTCATTCCATGTGGTAGTTCCAAAAGCCGTTAAGATGGTTATGAAAGATGGTTGCAGCAAGAAGCCTGGATTATAAAAGGGGATTTTTTCGAAGGATTCGAGAGGCTGAAAAGACGTAGATTGAGACTGCATTATATTTCCCTTATGTACTTTGTAATATTTCCATGTTCTCTGAATAAAATTGAGTTTTATCTTGTTAAATCTTGGCTCCCCATCAAGTGGTATCAGAGCAGCAAGATTCTGAGTGTGTGAGCAGAGCGCCGAATGTGAGGTAGCTCGCACTAGGATCTGGGGTTACGGGTTCTGAGAAACTGTGAAGCAGAATGCCACCGCGAAGAAATCATGGTGCTAAAAGGAACGTGGTTCCTAAAGGAGACTTTTGAGCATTACAAAGGCAAGTGTTGGCCTTGCAGGAAGAATTGCACAGAGGAGTAGAGCCGAGAGGAGAATACCACAACGATGATGACGGATTTGAAGACCCATCTGAAGAAGAAGAGGAAGCAATGAGTGCCGCAGAATCGAGAATGATTAAAGCTATTTCTCAGATTGGGAAAATGCCAAAGCTAGATGTATCCACATATTCTAGAAATTTAAATCCAAAAGAATTAATCAACTGGATTAATGACATGGAGGAATATTTCAAATATGAGGAAGTTGAAGATCCAAATCGAATTAAATTTGCCAAAACAAAATTGAAAGGCCATGCTGGCATATGGTGGAAAGGAGTGCAACTGGAAAGAAACCGGAGAGGAAAAGAAAAGATCACCAGGTGGGATTGAATGGTGGAAAAATTGAAATGGCAGTTTATTCCAATGGATTACAAATTAGATTTGTTGAGAAAAATGCAGAGTTTGTGCCAGTCCAGCAAATCTGTTAAAGAATATACAAAAGAATTCTTTAAAATTTCTATCAGAACCGACCATACAAAAGCAAATAAAGAAAGAGTAGCCCATTACATTAATGGGTTGAGAACCAGCGTGCAAGAAGAATTGAGTCTGGTTTGAATGAACAACATTGAAGATGCTTACCAGTTTGCTCTGAAAGTGGAAGAGAAACTGAACCGTAGATTTGACAGCAAGCAAAGAGGAAGAGGTCATGGTGGAAGAACCAGTGGAGAAAAATATGATGATCAAAAATAGACTGGTGAAACCAGCAATTGCCAGGAATAGAAGGAGGAAAATGCTTACCGATCGCGTAATCAGAACAATGATTATCAAAGGGGACGAGGAAGAGGTGGACGTGGATATGGCAGAGGCAGATTTCGTGGAACCTATTTCAATTGCGAAGAAGAAGGGCATCGATCATATGAGTGTCCCAAACACAAAGAAACACCGAACAAAAGGCCTAAAGGTAATGCCAGAGCTGCGATTGCTGAGGATGGTGTTGAATATGAGCACTCTAAAGAAGCAGAGCATGGAGAAGTGATGATCACAAGGAGAACTTTGTTGAATGAAGAGAAGAAACCAGATCAATGAAAAAGCCTGTTTCGCATGAGGTGCAAATGTTCAAGTAAAATCTGTAATATTATTATTGATAATGGAAGTACAGATAATTTGGTTTCTGAGGAAATGGTAGCTAAGTTAAAGCTAAAAAGAAGACAAAGACCCGCATCCATACCGGATTGCGTGGTTGCAGAAGGATCATAGAGCATTGGTCAGTGAACAATGCTTGGTCAAGTTTCAAATTGGAAGATACTAGGATGAGGTCCTGTGTAATATTTTTTCGATGGATGCTTGCCATTTGTTGCTTGGAAGACCATGGTAATTTGACAGACGTGCAGCGCATGATGGACATGCAAATACCTATTCCCTAACAAAATACGGAGTACGCCACAAACTGAAGCCATTGAAGGAGGTTGAGGAAAAGGTATGCAATAATGCTAGAATTTGTTTAGTAGATGGTAGAAAATTTTTGGATGGTATAAAGAGGGATTCAATGTGTTATGCATTAATTTCTACTGTAAAAAGAGCAGATACTACTAACATTTCAGCAAAATTTGAACATCTATTAGCAGAATTTCTTGATATTATATCAGATAATGTGCCTGAGGGTTTGTCGCCAATGAGGAAGATTAGTCATCAGATTGACTTAATGCTAGGATCTAGCTTACCCAACAAGGCAGCCCATAGAATGTCTCCTGTTGAGAATGAAGAGTTGAACCGACAATTTTAGGAATTGTTGAGGAAGGGTTTGATTCGAGCAAGTTTGAGCCCTTATGCAGTGCCAGCAGTACTTGCACCAAAGAAGAATGGCGAATGGTGAATGTGCACTGATTCCCGAGCCATTAATAAAATTACTATTAAATATCGCTTTCCATTACCCAGAATGGACTATATCATGGATTGCTTGAGTGGAGCTAAATACTTCGCTAAGATTGATTTGAAGAGCGGATATCATCAGATACGTGTTAGAGAGGGTGATGAATTGAAGACAGCCTTTAAAACCAGAGAGGGTTTGTATGAGTGGTTAGTTATGCTATTTGGATTGACTAATGCACCCAGTATGTTTATGAGGCTGATGAATGAGGTATTGCGTGACTTCTTGGAAAAGTTCATGATAGTTTATCTGGATGATATTCTAATTTTTAGTAAAACTTTTGACAAACATTTGTTGCATGTTCGGACAATTTTTGAAAAACTACGTGAGGAGCAGTTATTGATAAATATACAAAAGTGCAGTTTTGTGCAGAAAGAGTTGATATACCTGGGATTTTTCGTCTCAGAGGAGGGTCTAAAAATGGATCCTGAGAAAGTGAAGGCTATCTTTGAATGGCCTGCCCCAAGGAATGTAACAGAGGTAAGATCATTTCACAGTATTGCAAGTTTCTATAAAAATTTTATTAGAGACTTTAGCAGTATTTGTGCACCCCTAACGTAAACTATGAGAGGGGATAAGAGAGAATTTAAGTGGACTGCCAAGGCAGATACCAAGGATGAACATATTGAAGAAGAAAGTGATAGAACAGACCCATTCTGGCACTTCCAGATTTTAATAAAGTGTTTCAGGTTGACTGTGATGCCAGTGGTAGTGCCATTGGAGCTGTGTTGAGTCAAGAAGGTAAACCTATTGCCTACTTTAGTGAAAAATTGAATGATGCTAGAAATAAATACTCTATTTATGATCAAGAATTCTATGCTGTAATTCAGGCTCTTAAGAAATGGAGACATTATTTGCTAACCAAAGAGTTTGTTTTATATACTGACCATCAAGCTTTGCAAGTATATAAATAGTCAAGGTAAACTTAACCAACGGCATTTGAAGTGGGTTGAATTCTTGTAGAGTTATACCTTTGTACTAAAGCATAGAAGTGGCAAATATAATAGAGTTGCAGATGCCTTGAGTAGAAGGCATAATTTTTTGATAGAAATGAGAGTGCAGGTTGTTGGGTTTGATGAACTCAAGAGTTTATACCCAACGAGATCCAGATTTTGCAGAGGCATGGACAGCATGTGTGTCTCCTACTACTGTGGATCGCACTAAGTGGTTGGATTTCATGATCCAAGATGGGATGTTGTTTCAGTAGAATCAGTTGTGCATCCCATGAAGTTCCATGAGGGAAAATTTGATCAAAGAGAAACATAGCGGAGGACTAGCAGGACATTTATAAGACCATTTCTCTTATTAGTGAGAATTACCATTGGCCACAGTTGCAGCAAGATGTGACCAGATTTGTGCAGGGTTGCAAAGTGTGCCAGATGGCAAAAGGTGTCAGTCAGAATACAGGAATGTACCAGCCATTTCCTATACCAGAGAGACCATGGGAGGACATCAGCATGGATTTTGTTCTTGGTCTACCAAGAACACAACATGGAAATGATGCCATTTTTGTTGTTGTTGACAGGTTTTCAAAAATGGCCCATTTTATTCCATGTCAGAAGACAAGTGATGCGGTTCACATTGTCGGCTTGTTCTTCAAGGAGGTAGTCTAACTTCATGGTCTACCCCAAAGCATTGTCTTGGACAGAGATACCAAATTTGTGGGGTATTTCTGGAGAACCTTATGGAAGAAGCTGAAAACAGACTTGAAATTCAGTTCTACGTACCATCCGCAGACTGATGGACAGACCGAAGTAGTCAACAGAAGTCTGGGTAATCTTCTACGCTGTTTGGTAGGATATAAACCCAAGGTATGGGACCTAATTTTACCACAAGCAGAGTTTGCTTACAACAATTCTGTCAATCGCAGTACTGGTAAATCACCGTTCTAGATTGTGCATGGGTACAGCCTGAGAAACGCTTCTGAGTTACGACCGATGGATAAAGCAGACAAGTGCAGTGCTGAAGCTGAAGACTTTGCAACACACATGAAGACTTTACATGAAGAGGTACAATAGCATATCAGTCAAATGAATGCTACTTACAAAGCCCGAGCAGATCAGAAGCGATGTTTCAAAGAATTCCAGGTGGGGGATGAAGTCATGGTTCATTTGCGTAAGGAACGTTTTCCTTGCAAAACATACAATAAGTTGAAGATGAAGAAGTTTGGACCATGTCGGATCATAGGTAAACGAGATTCAGGCAATGCCTATGAAGTTGATCTACCAAGTGAACTGAATATTTCACCTATCTTCAATATTTCAGACTTGGTTGAATATCATGCAGGAAGTTGTAGTGAACCACCCAGTCCGGATCTGTGGAACATTCCTGCATCCACTCCAAACAAAGAAGAAATTGAAGACATACTCGAAACTCATGAAGGCAGAAGTACCCGAAATAGGCAATATTCAGAGTATTTGGTCAAATGGAAGAACCGACCTGTCGAAGATGCCACATGGTTGTCCAAATCAGAGGTTGATCGTTTGGGTTTTCCTCTGATAGCCCAGAAGTGAGGATCACTTCTAAAAAAAAATCTACCCCGAGTGTCTGATGCAGGAGCATCCAAGGCAGCACAGCAATCTTGCATCACCAAAAAGAAAAACAAAAAAAGTTCAAAGTTTGCAAATTTTTCTAAGTATAAAAATGGTCGCGATATCGCGACACAAATGTCATTGCGCTATCGCGATGTATTTTAGAACCGTGGCAAGCACAAATAATGGTCATGATATCGCGACATCAAAGTTGTCACGATATCGCGACACTTTGGCAGCCGAAGTCAAAAGCCACAAAAGTGTCGTGATATCATGACACTTTGGCAGCCGAAGTCAAAAGCCACAAAAGTGTCACGATATCACGACACTTTGGTAGCCAAAGCCAAAAGCCACAAAAGTGTCGTGATATCGTGACACTTTGGCAACCAAAGTCAGAAGCCACAAAAGTGTCACGATATCTCGACACTTTGGCATCCAAATCCAAACGCCACAGAAGTGTTGCGATATCACGACACTTTGGCAGCCAAAGCCAAAAGCCAAAGAAGTGTCGCGATATCGCGACACTTTGGCAAGCAAAGCCAAAAGTCGAAGAAGTGTCGCGATATCGCGACACATTGGAGAAAGAGGACCAAAAGTAGAAAAACGTCACGATATCGCGACACATTGGAGAAGGAGAGCCTAGGGCAGAAAAGTGTTGTGAAATCGTGACATGTCACGTTTTCGCGACCTGGCTAAGAAGGAGAAGATGGGTTTTTTGTGGACTGTTGCAGAACAACAGGTGGCGATTCCAGAAGCCGTTAAGGTAGTTCCAAGTGGTAGTTCCAGAGGTCGTTAAGGCCATTCCATGTGGCAGTTCCAGAAGTCGTTAAGACGGTTACGAACAGCGGTTGCAGCAAGAAGCCTAGATTATAAAAGGGGATTTTTTTGAAGGATTTGAGAGGCTGGAAAGAGGTAGATTGAGACTGCATTATATTTCCCTTCTGTACTTTGTAATCTTTCCATGTTCTCTGAATAAAATTGAGTTTTCTCTTGTTGTTAAATCTTGGCTCCCCATCACATAACACCTCCTCCTTTCACTCTCATTTCTCCACCTTCATTAATACCTCCATCTCTTGTATCAAGAGCTCCCAAGACAAACCTTCAAAATGAATCTTCTCAGTCACCTGCTTAAGAGATCGCACTACCTCTTGGGACTCTTGTTAAATATTCCTAAAAACTATATGGTTCCATTATTTTAACCTATATTTCAAATAATGTAGTCATTTAAAAATACAAATATTGTAGTTCCAATTCTTGGGCATCCCTGTGTCCACCATCTAAGGATAAAATCATTGAAACCCTCATTGTGGAGCCAAGCAAGTTGAAACCGAAAAGGGTTGTTTCCTAGTTTAATCTAAATCAAGACATCAAGAGAGATTATCCAATTATTAGTACCCACAAAAGAGATAATATCTTAGCACAACATTATTTCACTTGCTGCCTAGGAGCCGTCAACTAAAAAAAACTAATTTTTCTTGGATATGGTCTAAGTTTTGTCTTCTATTACTCCAGGTGAACACAAAAACTTTCAAAACCACATCTCTAAGACCTAACCTATCCATTTGGTCAATGAATAAACAACTCTCCACATCCAGGTTTCTAGAGCCTCACTACTTTTCCTCCAATAAAGCAATAGCATTAAAATCTCGTCTAACTATTTGAAACATCTCCTTCCCTCTTTCTAAAATTACCTCCATTGTCCTCCATTGCTCCACCTTTTTTGTTATAGTAGCCAAAGCATAAAAGTTAACTATTTGAAAGGGAGTCACATTTGAAAGCAGATGCCCTCTTATCTCCAATATTCCTATAGCTTCCACTACATCCACAACCTCTATCTTCTTGGGATTCCACATACAAAACAATCCTTCAAAACTACCCTTGGCAATAATAGCTAAATTAAAACTTCCTTCCAAATTATCTTACAAACTACTAAGCTTCCTTCTAAACTCAATTTGGAGTCCTAAATCAACATCAAATCAGGATAATATTTTCTAATAAAATGCTTCACAATATTCTACTTGGGTTTCACCCCCAAGTCCCTCATATTCCATGGAATAATCTTCATTTGGAGAAAGAGTTGAAATGTGAATCAATAGTTCGCATAATCCTCACTTCCACAAAATGTTTCCCTTCGTTATCTCATTTGTCTTTTTTTTTCTTCCAGATGCATGTTGTTGAGCTCAATTATCCAAATTTAATATTTATTATATTCTCTCTACCAAGCTCTTTGGAATGGTGTAAAAAAATCTAGTGATTAAAGGTTTGATATGGGTGCTAGAAATTGGAGAAAATTTCTATTTGGATGGATACTTAGTGTGATTAAAAACCACTCAATTTAGATCCAATTTTGAAACCTTGGATGAGATTGCTTCAAGACAAATATGGTGATAGGGTTTCAAACATTTGGCACAAGGATCAAGAAAGAAGATACAAATGGAAAGAATATTTTTTTACAAGTATACAAGATATTGATGCTAGGAGGCAATTGAGTAGAAAGATAACAACTATGATTATTCTAAGGGAAGCCAAGGATAAATTGATTTGGGAGTTGAATAGATTAGGAGAATATACAAAAAGAAGTGGATATAATGCAAAGCACCAACAAAATAGTAATATCACTAGAATATGGAGATATATTTAGGAGAGCCCAAGCATTCCTAAAGTTAAAATTTTTATTTTGCTAGTAGGTGTAGACACCTAAAATGCATCATGTTGAGGGGGCTACTCATATAGACACCTTTTTAGGTCATGTGAGTCATCTTGGATATTTCCAAGACCCAGTAGTGGTTCTAACCACTCAATCAGGGCAATCTAGTCTTGTTTAGCCTTTGTCATTGATGTCATCAACAGTGGCCATCATCATTGCTGACGCTCTAAGTAACCATGGGCTGGTTGCACTTGTTGATAGTGGCCATGGCCATATCCATGCCTATCGATAGTAGCTAATTTTATAATAAACTTGGGCTACCTAATCCAAGAAGAATTCATTATGAGCAATAGTTTCTTGAGTGGTTGCACCTGTGAAGCTTCTAGAAGCATCCATCCAAATACCTCAACATAATAGATTCTTTATCTTGGATTCTTGGAGAAGTTAGGATTCAGATTTGGGAAGTCTATTTAAGGCATCCCAAAATAAGAGAAAAGTCTAGAGAATTCATGAACAATTACCATAGTGGAGCACTACTGAACTGAAAAGCGATTTCATATCCCTTTGAGGTGCGACAAAGTGCTGTCCAATTGTGTAATGACATCTGCATATTCACTCATTGATTTTATCAAATCTTGAGAATCAACCACTTTATCATTCTTCACCGATTCACCTACAATTTGAGCCCAATTTTGTGATCAACTGTGTCTTGAGACACGACCAATCCTTGCACATAAATTCAATGGAGGAATTGATCATCATCAAGCCTAGAACATAGGGAATAGAGTCTTTATCCTACGGTCATTATTTTCAACATTAGATCACAAGCATCACCATCAATGTTGATAATGACTAACAGAGCTCACTGCCCTGATTATCAATGGCTATGGGATGATGTATATATTTCTTTATTTTAAATAATAGCTTAGTCATTATATGCTTTTATTCAATTTTCTAACATAGACTAGCAGCATTACATTTTCTCTTTACGCATTTTCTTTCTTTTTCATGTATTTTATCACTTCTTTATGCATTTGCTTTACAATTTGTATTTATGGAGAACTAGCCTCATCTTGAGATGCCTCATATGCTATTGATATTTCTTGTAGTTTCTTGTGTGTAGGTTTTAGACCCTTTGTAGGAGCTAAGCACCATCAAGACCACATTTCTTGACTTCATCACGTGGAGGTTGCGAAGGAAACCCTTCTATAATTAGTTTATGAGGGATTACAAATATCTATTGAAGACACCTATCATTTGAATCATTTATTGTAATATGTATCAAATTGGTTAATACCTCAGAGGGATATCTTGTAATCTTGATGTAAAAGAGCAATTTATAAATATGAATAAATAAGGGTACTATTTATTTTATCTTTTTTTCTTTACATTGATTATATGATGTTATCTTATCAAATTTATTTCATACTTTCTTACTCCCATCACTCTTGTAGCACATTCTAGATCATCTAGATAATATGGAGACCCAAGTGGATCAACAAAATAATGTGTTACAACTAATAATTTACCAGCTCACGAGCATGGAGCTACAAAAGCAAATTGTATATGAGTTCAAACCACCTCTTACGCAACCACAAGAAAAGCCTTAACAAGAGTAGGCACTAATTTTCTCACACTGATTACCTTACATTTTTACACTATTACCCAAACCTATGATATCGATTTTCAATTGATAATGTGTTGCAGAATCCATTACTTTTCTTAAGGTTTGACCCTTAGATCCAAATCAACTAAAATCCCACGGATATAAGGAGGTATATTGTCTATATCATAGACAAAATGGTCATGACATTTAGTCATGTTACAGTTTCAAGACCACAATACAAAACATGCTTGAGAGGGATCAACTTCAAATTGATAGCCAACAAATAATAATCATCAGTGATCCATCCCTTGTGCTAGAAAAGTAGGAAGATCCATCTAAGCAAACAATCGGGATACCTATAGTTCAATCACTTCTCCAAAATTATCCAGTGTGTTCTGCATGCTTGAAACACTAGCAACTTATTTGGAATCCATTGAATGAGTCCATTTCAACCATTTTTTAAAAGCTACAAGAAGTTAAGGCTATCATTTTGCTTGACATACGCCCTTTAGACCCAAATAGAAATAAAACTAAGGATTATAGGAGGGATCACTTTTGCCTTTATCATCGAATAAAGGGCCATGACATTCACAATTGTTATAGGTTTAAAAATGTCATCCAAGACCTTATTGACAAGGAGGCCTCACTCATAGATGGTTCATCCACCTTAGCTCAGCCCACCTCAGGTCATGCTTTAGCATCCCATTTGTGACCCTAATAGTAGTTGCTATCTCATTAGCCTAACAAGCCACCTTATCGAGTAGTCACATTTTCTATGGCTACTTTGGCCCTACTTCAAAAACTATACGATTCAAATGTAATATCATTACTAGAAGTCAAACCAATAACACCTAATCTCGGGTCACACAATGAAAGCCTCTATTGTACCTATCACCATATAAATGGGTATGACATCTATGATTACTATTCATTCAAGAATGTGATAGAAGAAATGGTAGAACAAAATGAGCTCCACGCAGACGGTTTTCTTGTTTTACCCCATCACAATATTAGCATCTTACGAAGTTTCATACCCCAACAGGGAGAGTTGATTTCCATCACTCTTCCTAAGCAGGCTGATTATATTGTAGTGGATGACATGTACAATGGGGATATTCAAGGTAATACACCTTCCCCACCATCCACATTGTAACCAATGAAGCAAAGTGATAACTCATAAGGTATCACACCTTCCTCACTTTCATTGAGTGGCACACATACTAGGGGTACATAAGGTATCACACCTCCTCCCTAAAAAAACCGCAAAACACAAAAACAATTCAAAACATCAAAAACACAAAAATATTTATATTTTTGCATTTTAGTATATGCATCCATTAATTGCATTGCATTAGGCATTTCCATCCATTGCAATTGCATTAGGATAGGTCGTATTTTCATTCTTATGATTGACACCATGTTTGTATGCCAATCATGCATCCTTAAAATCATCATCATTCATATTCCTTGTGATTAAATGTGTTTTTCAACACAACTTATGAGTTGCTATCAGGTGTATAATAGGGTTTTTCGATCATTCAACCATCCCTAGTTATCTTTTCAGCTTTTATAGAATTCTATCTTGGCTTTCGAAGATGAGGTCTAGTTTTGATAGTACCTTGTATATCTCAAAATCCCATCACATTTCCAAACATTAATAATCCTAGCTTGAACAAAGAAAGATGACACTACAAAGTGGTCCTAGTCACATTAAGTGAAATTTTTTCCTTTCTCATCTTATCATGTGCATGGTCTAGAATGTTAAACAATGGCAAAAGGACAATCTCCCCCCTACCCACATAAATCCTTTGCTTTTATACAAAATGAGAAAAATTTCAAAGAAAAAAAGTAAAATAAACAATGATTTTCATCACTTAGTAAATCCTTTGCTCCAAAATAAAACAAAATATAAAATAAATAGTGATTTTTATCACTAATCATGAGCAAGTATCCCAAGCAATCAAAAGAAAAGAAGGGGGTAACGAGATTGAATCCTTGGAATATTCAGTATTTAAACACCATGGGATGATCTCCATTACAACAATGTGTTGAATAAAACCTTCCTGGAAATGGAGTATCCTCACGCGTGGTGATATGTCTGTCATAGTAGCGACCTTATTTTATACATACCAATGTCATCTTATGGATGAGCTAGCTTTATGTGGCTTGTATTGCCTAGTGGTTTAATCCAACTACATCCAAACTTAGGATCATCATGACAATATGGTAATCCTCATTACAGCAATGGGTTGAATAAAACCCGCCTAACAATGAGGTAGTATTATTCCTCATCTAATATATTCACTTTGAACACATAGAGATAGTGAATATATTGGTCTTCTTAACATGATTATATCTTTCAGGAGTCTTGTGTAGTCATTATACAACTTTTGATTAATCAACTAGGGTGTTTGAGTCTCATGGAAAACCTCCCCTAACAGTAACAAATTGTCTCATCAATCACTCACAGTTTTCCTTATGAACTTTTTTTTATTAAGGGATGTGCATGGAATAATATAGATACTTGATGGATATGAGAAATGATATTTAGACAGTCGTTGACTATTTTATGCATATCTTTTAATTTGCAGAAGCTTATAAGGAAATTCCCTACATCTCACATTCATTTCATCTCACATATGGATGTTTAAATGATTAATTCTTATGATAAGAGTTACCATTTTTATTCATGATTTTCATACATTTTGTAGTGTCTGCCATTAGTTTGTTAAACACATATTCATTCCTTATGTTTTAAGTGATTAAAGTATATAGGTACATTTGTATTATACCATCCTCATATAATTAATGCATTCCATAAACATTACACTCACCACATCATATCACATAGATTAAATGCATAAACAATTGGAATAAATTAAACATGCATTTAACATCCACCATTGCATCCATATAATCATACATAGTAGAACATCTACACATCTAGATCATAGCATTTAATCATACATCTATCATCTAGATTATGCATGTCAATAGTGCATCATATACATATAGCATAATCATATCATCATATAGGTATTGCATCAATTAATGCATCCATAAATCATAACACATAGTGCATCTAATGGTCTACAACCTCCAAATTGCGAATAAAACAAACATTTTTACACATCAATTTGGGCATCATCAGTATCATACTTCCCCCAATCAACGATCAGCCAATTAGGAAACATGGGATAAATCAAGGTAGCACATCTTCCTAATCAAAGGTCTATTTCAATCCAATTGCTAATTGACCAAATCAAGTGCTAGGTTTCAAAATGTTGTGCCCTTTGCCTTGCATGTCATAAATTAATTGCTAGGTTTCCAAAAGGTTACACTCTTTTCCTTGCATATAATCATAATCAACTTCTAGGTTTCAAAAGCTTACGCCCTTTTCCTCGCTATCTCAATTTCAAAATGCTCCATAGAAGCCTAGTTTCCTTTGGTCAAATCCTAAAAATATCCAAAGAACTCCAGTTTCCTTTGGTAAATTCCAAAATATTCCAAAGAATCCTAGTTTCCTTTGGTCAATCCCAAAAAGCTCCAAAGAAGCCTAGTTTCCTTTGGTCAAATCCCAAAAGGCTCCAAAGATGCCTAGTTTCCTTTGGTCAAATCCCAAAAAGCTCCAAAGAAGCCTAGTTTCCTTTGGTCAATCTCAAAAGCTCCAAAGAAGCCTAGTTTCCTTTGGTCAAATCCCAAAAATCTCCAAAGAAGCATAGTTTTCTTTGGTCAAATCTCATAAATGCTCCAAAGACTCCTAGTCTCCTTTGGTCAAATTCCAAAAAGCTCTAAAGAAGCCCAATTTCCTTTGGTCAAATCCCAAAATGCTCCAAAGAAGCCCAGTTTCCTTTGGTCAATCCCAAAAATGCTCCAAAGAAGCCTAGTTTCCTTTGGTCAATCCCAAAAGGCTCCAAAGAAGCCCAATTTTCTTTGGTCAAATCCTTAAAAATTAGATTTGGCTAGGCCCGACCGTCGACATCGATAGCGGTTACAGGATTTGCAAATATTCATAGTTTTCTTTGATGGTGACTGAGAAACAATCATAAAGCACTCATATGCTCATCATAAGAAGTTTAATATTGTACATAAATGCATATCTATCAGTCCATAATCATCATAAATCAAAAAATTTACACAAAAATAAAATAAAACAAAATTTTAAGTGTGCCTCGTATCCAGTTATTTACCCTATACACTTGGCGGTTACAATGACTTGCACTCCATGCAATCCATTAGGATGAGTAAATTACCATAAGGCCATTTGAACCAAATTATTCATTGACAAATTGAAATGTTTTCACTTCAATCCCCAAGAAGGCCATTGCGAGCTATACTGCTCCATGGGAACGATGTGTTCATTTAATTTCTTCTATGAAATTACATCAAATCATCGAACATAGTGATTTATTACACGCTTAAATTAAATTGCTATCATCTTGATTTTCTAATAAGGACATTGCGGCCAGACTACTCCACAGGATAGATATGTACAATTACTCTTAATGGTTGAAATCACATCTAGAATAGGACCTACCTTAAAATAACAATAATCATCTTGAACTATCCAAATCAGTCATCTTGGTCAAGCAACTCATCGCTTTCATCACTTGTCATTTTCTTCATCGACTCGTCGCTTGAGGGGGTAGTTATAATAATAACATTCATAATAAAAATAAAAAATTGAATACTTAATCTTGTTAATTGTATTCGTTTGTGAATCATTGCCAAAAATAATCATGCCCCTGCTTGGGGTAGAAAACAAGCAAATTAATTAAACAAATGCTTGGCATTTTTGAAGCATGAAGGTAGGTCCTTGCCTCTTCATGACTGAACAATGTCCAAGATCAAGTAGGCTTGAGGTGAAATTTTGTACTTGAACCAAGTTCTCTAACTTTGTTTGAATAGAGATGTGCACCCTTTACATGATTAGGGCATCTAAAGTTGACTAGATCAACGAACATCAATCAATCTGCAATGTGACTTTAGGTTGTCTATTTTTTCTCAGTGTTGTGTTTTCCCACAACACATCTCAAAAAGGGGTATCTGTAGATACCTAAAACACATCATGTTGAGGAGGCTACTCATGTGGACACCTTTTCAGGCCATGTGACTCACCTTGGACCTTTCCAAGACCTAACAATGGTTCTAACCACTCAATCAGGGCAGCCTAGTCCTATTCAACCTTCATTGTTGATGTCATCAATGGTGGCCATCATCACCATTGATGCTCAAAGTGGTCATAGGCTAGCCATGCATGTTGATAGTGATCATGGCCATAATCATGCTTGTTGATAGTGGTCGAGTCTATAACAAACTCAGGATACCCAAGTCAAGTAGAATCCATTACCAGCAATGGTTTCTTGAGCGGTTACACTTTCAAAGCTTTCAGAAGCATCCATCCAACTACCCTAGCATAACAGATTCTTGATCTTGGCTTCCTAAAGAAGTTAGGATTCAGATTCGATAAGTCTATTTAAGGCATCCCAAAATAAGATAAAAGTCTAGAGAATTCATGAGCAATTGCCATAGAGAAGCACTGTCGAACTGAGAAGTGATTTCATATCCCTTTGAGGTGTGATGAAGTATTGCCCAATTGTGTAATGGCATCTACATATTCACTCATGGAGTTCATAAAATCTTGAGGATCAACCACTTTGTTATTCTTCATCGATTCACCTATAATTTGATCCCAATTTTATGATCAACTATGTCTTGAGACATGACCGACCCTTACACATCAATTCAACAAAGGAATTGATCATCATCATGCCCAAAACATAGAGAATAAATTCTATGTCCCACAGCCATTATTTTCAATAGTGGCCCATAGGCGTCATCGCTAACGTCGACAAAGGCTAACAGAGCTTGTTGCCCTAATTATCAGCGGTTATGGGATGATGTATATTTTTCTTTGTTTTAGACAGTAGCTTAGTCATTAGATGCTTTTATTTGGTTTTATAACATAGACTAGCAGCATTACATTTTGTATTTACGCATTTTATTTCTTGTTTCATGCATTTTATCACTTCTTTATGCATTTGCTTTACAATTTGCACTTATGGAGAAACTAGCCTCATCTTGAGAGGCCTCATATGCTATTGATATTTCTTGTAGTTTATTGTGTGCAGGTTTCAGTCCCCTTTGCAGGAGCTAGGCACCATCAAGACCACATTTCTTGACTTCATTACATGAAGGTTGTGAAGGAAACCCTCCTATAATCAGTTTATGGGGATTACAAAGATCTATTGAAGACACCTATCATTTGAATCATTTATTGTAATATGTATCAAATTGGTTAATCCCTCAGAGGGATATCTTGTAATCTTGATGTAAAAGAGCAATTTGCAAATATGAATAAAGAAGGGCACTATTTCTTTTATCTTTCTCACTTTACATTGATTATATGATGTTATCTTGTCAATTTGATTTCATACTTTCCTAGGTGTTAGATTTTTGTCAATCTTACAGTAGGTCATAGAAGAAAATTTTCTTGGGATAACCTTATGAAAAGGGGGTTTTGTGTCACCTCTCAATGTGTTCTTTGTAAAAATGAGGAGGAGAGTATAGACCATCTCTTGGGATATTTCTTGATAGTCTAGAAACTATGGCAATGGATTCTTAATATGTTTAGTAAGTGCATGGTGATGAATAGTAGAATTGAAGAATGGTTAAAGCAATGGCAGAGCACTAATAAAATTGGGGCTTTACAAATAATATGGGATATATCAAAAGATATAGTACTTTGGATTGTATGGCTAGAAAGGAATAGAAGAATTTTTAAAGGAAATGAAAGCAATTTAGAGGTAATGAAAAGGAATATATGTCTAGCAATAGAGGAGTCTAAACCAACCCTATCAACTCACCCAGTCCCTAATCTAGAAGTAAAAAGCCTTGTTAGATGGGGTCAATTCATTAAATAGAATTATAATGTTGGGTACAAGAGAAGAAAAAAGAAGGCAAATAATATAAAGTGGAAACCACCAGATGTGGAGTTGGTTAAATTAAATTTTTATGGAGCATCTAAAGGAAATCTAGGACTAGTAGGAGGAGGAATAATAAAAAATAATAGAGATATTTTATCTCATTACGCTTTCAATAGTGGATTTAAGTTAAATAATGAAGTTGAATCTTGGGCAACTTTGGAAGGGTTAAAAATATGTAAACAAATGAAATGGAAAAGAGTATGGATGGAAGGTGATTCTCTCATAGTAATAAATGCAATTTTGAGGAAAGCAAAGGCTTCATGGAACATACAAGAGATTATTATGGAAATTCAAGATCTTGCTAAAGATTTTGAAGAAATCAGGTTTACACATACATTAAGGGAAGGAAACAAAAGTGCAGATAGGCTAGCCAATAGAGGGGTTTTGATTGAGGATCATTAAATTAAATTCTCCTTTCTATGGTTAATGGAAGTAGTAAGTTCAGATGAAGTTAACAAGAAAATATTGACTGCCTGAATCAAATAATTATTCAGATTTACTTTAATGTTTTCCATTGGTAATATTTGATTTATATTATAACATTAATGTATTCTCATATAAAATATTTATTATATTATTGTGGTTGTACTTGTGTTTCATGAAGGAAACTAGCAATCCAAATTTTGTAAAGTGGACTATGATAGTGTGATGTTTTGGAAATATTACTCTACTAAGATGCAATGTATAGATAGTAGAGGTGAATTTTTGGTATTTTGAAGGCTGCTATAGAAAAATTTCAAGAAGGATGCTAAATTCTACAATATTTGTATTCATACAAAAAATTGAAAAGATCTAAAAAATGAAAATCAAGAATTTTGACTTTTTATGTAAGATGATGTAGGTTTCTAGCTTTAGCATCTCAATTGAGATGAGAAGTGTATCTATTTGTAAAATCTCAAGCTCTAAAGAAGAGATTTATAGTTTTTCAAGGGTGGGGGACTTGAGTACAACCCCTTAGTATCCAACCCCCTCAAAAAAACTTTCAAAATTCTAAAAAGGTGGTCATAATAATCCAAGCTCGAAGGAAAGGGAGTTGCTTAGTGAATATCATAATATTTTGAGTAAGGAAGAGAATATTTGGAGATTAAAATCGAGATAGACTTGGTTAAAAGGAGATAAAAATACAATTTTTTTCATAGGATGACAATAGTATAGAGATCAACATCCAAAATTAGTAGAATTAAATCCATAGAAGGGGTTTGGATTGAAGACCAAAGTGAAACCAAAAAGGAGTTAAGGTTGTTATACCAAAATATTCTAGGATCAGAGGAGTTTGAAGTTCTTAATAATAAACTTCTTCAAGATGTACCTTTAGTTATAACACATGAAGACAATAGGAAACTGATGGAGCCTATTACTCTAGAATAAGATCATTTAGCTCTTTTCTCTTTTAATGAGGATAAATACCTAGGTCTATATGGGCTCTCTACAACTTTTTACCAACATAATTGGGAAATAGTGAAGGATTCTTTATTGGTGGTAGTGGAATAGTCTAGGATAAAACAATACATGCCTTATAAAATAAATGCAACATATCTTACTTTGATTCTAAAAAAGGAGGATGCATAATTTTTTTATTATTTTAGGCCCATAAGCCTATGTAATATGACATCTAATATTATCTCCAAAGTGATGGTAAATCAATTAAGACTACTATTAGATAAAATTATATCAAAATAGCAAGGAGGATTTGTGAAAGGGAGATAAATTTAGACTGGATCATAGTAGCTCATGAAGCTATGCATTTAACAACTTCAAGAAAAGAGAGCAATGATCTTAAAACTCGATGAGTAAGACCTATGATAGGGCTAAATAGGATTTGAGAAGAATTGAGTTATATGGATCAAATCTTGTGTCTCTAAAGTTTCATATTTGGTGTCGGTTAATGGGTTAGTAACAGATTCTTTTAAGGTCAAATAGAGGTATTATATAGGGATATCCTCTATCACCAAATCTATTCATTATTATGGTAGAGGTATTGGGTAGGAACATGAAGAAGGCTAACAAATATGTGCCAATAATTGGACTTAAGGCTAGTAATAACATCAACATCACCCATCAATATTTTGTAGATGATACAACCCTTTTGGGGAGGGCAAAGATATTAGTTTTTGAGGATATATGCAGTGGGAGAGATCTAACACAGGTCCTGATAATATGAAAGAAGTGAGTCTATAATATGACTGAAATATACTATAAATAGAAAGTGGTAAAAATACAGGGCAGCATGGAGGATAAGGTCACTCCATTAATATAAGCTAGATAACTACATTGTGCTCCATATAGGAGCTCTACCACAAACTACTCTCTACAAAAATGCTACTGATATCTATGTGCTACATCCTATGATCTATCACTATGAGGCCCTTTATATAGGAAAATAGATTCCTTGGCCAACACTCTACCTAGTTGTACAAGTGGACACCTTTCACATTACAACATGCACATTGACACTTGTGCATTTATTACATTGCTTGAAATAGCTAACTTTCGTCTAAAGTAATATCTACTCTAACTATGTACCTGTTGGTCATAAAATTTGCCTAGGTAAGGATTTAAGGTAAATGTATGCGCCCTAGACCTGGACCAACATTGAAAGGTCGAAGGGAAGAGATGCCCCTCATGGAAATCTTCAAAGAAATGTCGACTCCTATGCTAAACTACTTGGGTGTTTGAAGACAAGAGTGCAAGAAAGAGATAAAAGGAGTTAGGGTTAGAGAAATAAATAAAAAAGGGTAAGGGAAGAGAGATCGATGATTTGATGTGGGAGAGAACAGGAAGCACAATCACTAACAGAAAACTTGAATAGCAGTAAGGAAAACCAAGGGAAAATGAAGGAAATGCAATATCGACCTTCCTATGTATCCTGCGGGTGAGTTTCAGGGTACCCTCCCCAATCGCACACCAGACGCAGAGTTCAGCATCCAACATACGAACGAGGAAAGAGAAAAGAAGCAAACACAGAAGGCAGCATAAAAGAAAGCCAATACGACACTTTTCTACTCCTATGTATCCTTCAGAGCGAGTTTCAGGGTGCAGTCCCCGATCACACACCGGACGTAGGATTCAGCATCTCGATATACAAACAAGGAAAGGCAAAAGAATCAAGCACAAAAGGCAACATAAAAGAGAAGAATTGAGCTCAAAGCATTTTAGTATTAATTGCAGGACATCAAGTTACAGCAGCTTTCTAGCAGATAGTTCCCCCCCTTTTCCATACAATGCCTGGGTTTTTATAGAGGACCCGGGCCTCTGAATCATAATTACATAGTGAAGAAGAGTACGCCCTCGAGCCTTGAGAATCGGCTCCCCGAGGCTCTCGTGACCGAGCTTTCAAATCCGTTACCAAAAATGGCAACTGCAACCGGGTCAACCATGGAAAGGTGCATTGATGAGCCGTCTAGACGTCCTTGGTCTCTAGGTGCGGTGCTCGAGTGGCCGCCATGCTCACCGAGCTCTCCATCATGGCTTGATACTTCGTTTTTGATTGCCAAAAATGAGCAGCGGGCTTGTTGGGCACAAAAAATTGCATTTATGAGGCACTTGATCACCTCGGGAAAATACTCGGCTTGGAACATGTGCCCATGAAGCGCTTCGCTAAGTTTTCATTCACCACTTCGCTTCGCAATGGTTCTGGGCTAAAGCAAAAATCCTCCTTGGATTATACTTCACAAAACCGAGCTTCACAAAACTGCTTCGGGGTTTAGGAGTGCCGAAGCATATTTACTTCGCAAAATGGGTCTCTTCCTCTTTGTCGCTTCACTAATTAAATTACTTTGCTGATGCCTTCAAGAAATGCTTCGCTACGATCCTTTTTCAAAACTGTGGTTCAGGAAGATTTCGGCTGAAGCGGATGTTTTATTCTTTATGACCTCCGTCACTTCAGGTGGAAGTACTTCGTATGAAAGCTTAGCCGAAGCAAATGCTTCGCAATGACTTTCACCGAAGTAAAAATGGTTCGCTGATTTTTTGGCCGAAGTGACTGATGGAAATACTTCGGATGCAAAGTAGTTTTCTTGCCTTCTCCTTTGTATTTCTTCTTCAACACATTGCTTCATAGAAATATTGCCCAAAGTAGCTGCTTGAAGCACTTCGGGCCCGAAGTTCTTCTATTGCTATCCTTGTATTTTACCTCGGTGATACTACTTCGCAAAAAATTCCACCTGAAGTAGTATTGAAAATGCTTCAGGTGCGAAGCTCTCTTTTATTTTGGAACGTCGCTTCGCTCAACTTTTGCCCGAAGTAACTATTGGAAGCGCTTCTGGTGCGAAGTAGTTTCATTTTCTTTTCCTTGTGTTCTACTTCGGCGAAAACCACTTCACAATACTTTTACCCGAAGTAGTGCTGGAAATACTTTGGGTGCGAAGCTATTTTTATTCTCCTTCGACGAAGCTCTTTTCTCTAGCTTGTTTGCCAGCAAAGTTCTTTCTTTTCTACTTTATGTACAAATGGGTGGCATTGTAATCCAAAATTGCTGCAACTTGTCAAAATAAAAATAACAAAGCAAAAACTTTACACAACACTATACAAAACTTGTTTCTTTTTCTACCCCTTGAGAAATGTGACAAAATTGTCAACATTCTTGGTGGCTCGCGGGGCAACGAGCTCGTCTTGGTGGGAGGACCCTTTAACTTTGATCCATTGGGCCAGAGTCCTTTCCCAATCCCTCCTCTCCTTCTTCTTTTGGAAGTGCTTCTGTAGCTGGTTCTTGTTCTCCCTCTTCTTTTGCTTATTTTTCCTCCTCTGCTCCTTCATCTGTTGGCGTGGCCTCCTGTTGTGGCGATGGGACCAGATGATCATGGATTTTCTTTATAGTTTGGCGAACATGAGCCCAAACCCCTTTCTAAAATGGTTCTTGGTCTTCGAGTGCCTTGACCAGAACATGGAATCGATCAATCTGCCTTATGTCGGCGTGTTTGATTCTCGCACTTAGATCATTTAGACAAGCTGTGATTCTGCAGTATCTTAGGATGAAGTCGGTGACTTGTCCTTCTGTGACTGGCTCTTCCCATCCATCAATTTTAGAGATGTCACTCTTGAAATGGAGCCATGTCGGCTTAAGTTCTTCCCAGGTGAGAATATTCCCATCATCATCTGTGAAGCTCAGGAAACCCAAGGAAGATAGGTCTTCGAAGTAACTCATCGATGTGCGCTGCTCCTGCTCAAATATATCAAGGAGGTCTTTCACCTTTTGCACTTTCTTTACCTTGGAGAAGAAAGCATGAACAGTGGCTTGGGCAATAGACCAATCCCTAGTCGTTCGACTCATAGCAACGACCTGCAGATCTTGATATTTGATGCTTTGGACCTCAAAGGCAAGCTTGAGTCGCTTCTTGATTTTTTGGATCACCTCATCCACTATTGGTCCCTCCTTAGCAATAGCATGCTGAGCTTCGGTGACAAAAATTAAAATTGATAAGGCACTGGAGGCTCGAGACCTGAAACCTTTAAGTAGGTGAGAGTGAATCTCCTTTATCCTACCTTTGTCGAACAGCTCCAGGTTTGCCTTTTCATACAATTGTTTCTGGGCCCACAAGATCTTACCCTCGAGCTCTTTGGCTTTCAGCTCATTTTTTGCCTATTTTTGTGCTTGATGTTCAGTCGAAGTCTGCAGTTGTAGAATTTGCTGCTTGAGGGTATGCATTTCTTTTTTGAGCAATTTGCACTGCTTCTGAGAATCCTCCAGCTCAGAGCGAATTCTAGCCAGCTCTTCTTCCAACTTGATGTTGGTGTTTTCTGCTTCAAACCTGCACTAGTTGGCAATGTTGGCATGTGCTCGGAAAGTATCAACCCTGACATGCATAGACACAGATTCGTCGTCTATGTTTAGATGCTCTAGGTCCTTGGTCTTCTCTTGGTAGTCGTAGTCAGCTGGAGTCATTTCATCTAGAGGCTTCTGGACCTTAGGGACCTTCCTCACCTTATGCAACTTTCCACCCTTCAGGTCGAAAACTGCACATTTTTCAACTTGAGCCAGAGATTTCCCTCTTTTCTTTCTTGCCTCTTTAGCATCTTCTTTGTATTTTGTCGAGCTAGGAGGAGATTTTCAGCCAGGGGGCACTCCTTTATCGAAGATAAGTCAATTTCAGAGAAAGTCAAATCTCAAGCCAAAGGTGTAAACAAATATAGAGAACTAACAGAGGCAGATTCCCCTGATGGCTCAAAGACTGGTGTGGCAGGAACTTTGGCAAACAAGATTATGCTTTGGCTATGAGATAGTGGGTTATGGGGATTGGTGTGGGGACACTACCTTCACCTTGGCCTGGGATTGAAGGAACAGGGGCATAGGTAGGTGAAGGGGTCTCAACGGGCTTATCCTGGTCAGATGACTCAAGAGAAGTGGAGCTATGCAGGATTGGACTGGCAATGGGCAGTTTTTAAGTGGGGGAATGACCCAGTGGGGGATGGGGAGATTGATGAGGGCTTCCACTCAGGGCTGCCTTGGATGTGTCAGAGATCTAAGTGAAGGGAAGAGAGTGCGTACCTGCATGCCCTCTTGGCAAAGCGGCTATGGTAACTTCTTGTGTGATTGGTTCTTGGCTCGATTGGGCTTCGACGCTCTCGACCTCCACAACTTCTTCTCTAGGACCTTTCTCTTGTTGGAGGAGTTCCTCCACATCGATGATATCTATTTCGGGGACCGTCTCAGCACTTGGTGCCCCTACGTCCTTGATATTCGCCTCAGCCAGGCTTGATGCAGGGGATCCAACAGAAGTACTTGTAGGCTTCGTGCGAGGGCGCTTCGGGTGGCTCGGAGGCACTTGAATCTGCTCCTACATTTTCATTTTTTTCCTCTCCAATGGTAGTTCTACTTCTTCGGTGCTTGCTTCCCTATCTTCCTCTGAAGCATCCTTAGCCCCACTTGGGCTTTTGCCTGATCCTAAGGTAGCTGGGTGAATAAAATCTGTAAATGATATAGACTTCCAGGTTTCGACATTGGAGTCATAAAGAATTGTGAAGTCTTTATCCGATGCTAAGATTCCATAGGAGTTCGTTTTTTGGCGATGGACTCTCATTATCCACCATTCCCAAAGCTTTTCCTCGCTCCAGTATTTTACCTCCTCCCTCAAATCATCCCTCGCTTTCTTCCAGAATGTGGAGCCTAGAGTTGGGAGGGGAGACTGATCAGGGTCAAACTCGACCTCCATAGGATAGAACTCATGCCATGGAGGCAATGTCCTCATCCTTTCTAAATGCCACTCCAGATCCTTTCCATTGGGGTTATTTCTTTGTTCTACAATTTCGAGGTGAGGGCAGATGTGGAAGTTCTTGAATTTTAAATGATCCCTCATCACGCCCAAAGGATCATAGAGCCATTGCTGAGGAATCTGGAGTAGGCCAAAGTAGGCAATTTTTCCTCCAGGAAAATGTTCTGCTTCAAGGCGAAAACTTCAATCACCCCCATCCTAAAGGGGAAATCACAGGTGGGGGCCCACTTTCGGCCATGGCCATAGATCTCATTGGTTGTGTCACTCTGTCGAGCGACCTCCAGCACGAATTGGTACTCGAATGGGAAAACAGGCAGCAGGAAGGGCTTTCCCACGAAGCCAAACAGGCATATCATGAGCTCATGTGTTAGCTAGAATACATCTCCTTTCCTCACCTGTACCACCCTGTCTCTCAAACTGAGGGGCACCCGAGGGCTGGACCCTGTTAACAATTGCATGGCGGGTCCCAAAATTTTTTGATTGAAAGAATAATAGGACTTCGACCTCAATAGGAGGTGAGTCCACTGATATACAGGCAAATGATTTCCATCCTTGTTGGTCGGTGTAATTGCCACATGAGGAAGATTCTTATGTGTATGGTAAAAGAAAAGCTATACAAGAAAAGAGCATGGACTGAAGTGTTGCTTTGCTCCAGAGTTCTTCATAGCGGTAACCCACGTGTGCAGGTTTCGGGCTACCCATTCTGCCCAGTCGAAGAAGACTGGGTTGGTGTTTGACCTCGAAGCATCAGGGGCATAAAACTCCCCTTTGGAAATACATTCAGCTAGGGACACCTGCCAAGGGTGCACCGAAGCGTCGGTTGATAGGCCCGCCACCCATGCGATGATGGAAAAAATATCTGTGTTCTTGAAGGCCTCCAAGGGTAGGGGCATTTGAGGTGGCTTGCCTGAAGGGAGCCTGCTTTTGAGATTTTCTCGAAGAAATTTTAGCACGTAGTTGTTCGAGGTAAACTTCTCCATTTGTTCGCTCAGAATGACGTTGCAAATCGTGTACCCCTTTGGAGGCCCTTGCTGCGATGCAAAATCTGCTTGCACGTCCTCCTTCAAGATAGAGAACAAATTGTGACCGACGACATTTAGCACTTGCCTGGAAGCTGGTTGATAGTTCTGTGTGATAGCGTAAATCAGCTCAGGGTAATGGTGCACAGGAGGAGTCAAATACCAATAGGTTTTGGAGTAATACACGATGACCCTCTTGTTGTCAGTTGAGAGCCTACTCCTCATAAAGTTGATAGTGTACCTGAGCTCGGCCACACTTCTTGAGAGTTTTGTATCTTTAATTTGCTCCCACATATCAACTGGTGGCTCTACAAGTTGTTCATCTTCGAATTCTTCTCTTTCTTCCACAACTTGTTTCTCTGGGCAGAGGTTCGGGTTGACCTTCTTAGGTCTCTACTTTTTCTCCTCCGAACCTTTCATTTTTTTAGGCGTCGTCACCTCTGGCTCCTTTTCTTTCTGTGTAGAACTTTTCCTTCCCATGTTGTATGATTGTGGCAGCAACCAACAGCATAGATTGTTTTGGCGTCAGGAAGCTTCTCGACGAGTGGTAGCAAAATTCGTGGACAAACAATGTGCTTTCAATCTTACACTTTCAAATAACCTTTTCTTTGCTAAAGCCTACCCTTTATAGCATTAAGGGGCAACTACCCCTATTTATGGTTCTTGCCATAGTTAAACCTATGCTAGTGGCCTAGGAAATTGTTGCACCATCCGATTGGCTATCCAATGGCATCATATGCGAAGTTACACACCCTAATGATTACACCTTGCATTGGAAGAACATCTTATACTCGGGTGTGAGCTTTAACTGAATTGCCTCGGGACATGCCCCTCCACCTTCGCCTTAAATTCTTATGCTTCGAGCTCTTTTCAAGGTGGTAGTCAGCACATTTCTCGAGACGTGCTTCAAATGCTCCCGTTCTGCACATTATTGGTTCGACGAAGTTGGGGTCGGACTTGGAAATTCTTTGTGGCAAACTTCTTCAGGCTGATCTTCTGCATTTCGGGCCCGAGGTACTTATCCTTTACCGTGCTTTGCAAGGACCACCTATCGAAGCTTGTGCTTTTGAAAATTACTTCGCAAAATTTCTACACGAAGTGGTTGCTGGAAATGCTTTAGGTGCGAAGATTTTTCGTGCCTTTGTTTGAACTTGGTTCGGCCCTTTACTTCCTCGCAACTACTACTTTGGGTAAAAATCCCCGAAGGAGATTCTGAATTTTTTTTTTTTTAAGCATTTTTATGTTTTTACCCCTTGTGTAATGTGACAAGACTTGTCAACATTCTTGACGGCTCATAGGGCAACAAGCTCGTTCGGGTGGGAGAACCTTTAGCCTTGATCTATTGGGCCAGAGGCACCTCCAGACCCTTCTCCTCTCACTCCCTCTGGGAGCATTTCTACATCTGGTTCTCCCTCTTCTTTTGCTTCTTAAAACACATTCAATGGATTCTTGCTGAGTTCTTGTGTCTTGTCCCTCGGGATACAAAAGGGGCACAAAAAGGTGCCTTCCTCATTCTCAGGCCTTACAGCTTGAGACTGCTCTTCTTGGACTACCTCCTGATGGAGATTGCAAGCAACCACATTGTTCATTGTTGGTTCAAAGCTTGCATATTCCCATTGCTATTCTTGGGAAAAAAAAAATTCTTGAGCTCTGAATGACTGCATCTCAAACCTATGCTCAGTACGAGGAGTCTTCCATGATGAATACTATGCAGGATGGCCAGAAGCAGTGAACAGTGATAGGTTTTATCCCCACTGCCACTTTCCAAATAGGAACAAGAGCTATTATGCTCGTATTGCTTCCTCAAATATCTGAGGAAATATTCGTTCACCTGATTGTAGTAAGAGAAGGCGTATGTCCGGGTGAAAGGCACAAACATAGAAGAGGTGAGCTTGGGCATGCATTGGTTGGATCTCCACTAGAATATTCTTCCAACTTCTGCAAAATCAGACATTGAAGTCCATGATGCTCTCCAGAGGTGATCTCATGATAGCAAATAGATCCATCAAAATATGGGAGGGATCTTGAGAGTCGTCGAATGTCTTGATCAATGCTTCTGCTAAATCGCTCCACGAGCATATGCTTTCATATTCAAGTAATCTGAACCACTGCATCGCTTCTCCTTCCAAAGACATGACCAGAAGTCTCACCATGACATCTTCATGGATTATGTTGTGGAGGTTCGCCAATGCAACAACGTCTTCAAGGTGCCTTTGAGCCATTCCTTTAGTGCCATCGTATTTCGTCAATGTATGCAAGGCTCCTCTAGGAATTTTATGATAACCCTAAAGGTTCAGAGGGGAGCGAGCATTCCAACTAGGATAACGTGCTTCTTCCATTATGGCAATGGCCTTGATTTTTTGGGACGTTTTCTTTCAGCTTAAAATGCGTCTACGATGAAGGAATTTGGGTTTTCAACTCAGTTAGAATAGCCAGGTGATTTTGACAGATGGGGGCAAGCTAGAGATTCACCAACTCAGGCTTCCTTAAAACATGGGGACTTTTGCCATGAAGGTAAAGGTTTAGGTACTGGTCTTTATGACTTAGAGATTTTTGGGTAAATAGAGTCGCCAGATGCTAAGAGTCTTTCGGTAGTGAAAGCATCGGTTCTCACTACCATTAATCAGGTGGGACTGACCGGGTCACACCGGGAACTTAGTTAGAACTATTGACCCCGGTGAAGACAGGTTTGCATTAAAATATGGGACCTTAACTGGTTATGGGTCTATCTAAGACAGATATAGTCTGTCCCACCGGGCGTGCTAGAAACTGTTGGTCATCAAATCTACCTAGGTAAGGATTTAAGGTAAATGTATGCACCCTAGACTTGGACCAATATTGAAAGGCCGAAGGGAAGAGATGCCCCTCATGCCAATATCCGGAGAAAGGCCGGCTCCTATGCTAAACTACTTGGGTGTTTGAAGACAAGAGTGCAGGAAAGAGATAAAAGGAGTTAGGGTTAGAGAAATAAATAAAAAAGGGTAAGGGAAGAGAGATCGGTGATTTGAGGTGGGAGAGAATAGGAAGCATGATCGCTAACAGACAACTTGAATAGCAGCAAGGAACACCAAGGGAAAATGAAGGAAATGCAATATCGATCTTCCTATGTATCCTTCGGGCGAGTTTCAGGGTACCCTCCTCGATCGCACACCAGATGCAAAGTTCAGCATCCAACATACGAACGAAGAAAGATAAAAGAAGCAAACATAGAAGGCAGCATAAAAGAAAGCCAATACGACACTTTTCTACTCCTATGTATCCTTCAAAACGAGTTTTAGGGTGCAGTCCCCAATCACACATCGGACGCAGGATTCAGCATCTCGATATACAAACAAGGAAAGGCAAAAGAATCAAGCACAGAAGGTAGCATAAAAGAGAAGAATTTAGCTCAAAGCCTTTTAGTATTAATTGCAAGACATCAAGTTAGAGCAGCTTTCTAGCAGATAGTTCCCCCCCTTTTCCATTGCAATACCTGGGTTTTTATAAAGGACCCGGGCCTTTGAATCATAATTACATAGCGAAGAAGAGTACGCCCTCGAGCCCTGAGAATCGACTCCCTGAGGCTCTTGTGATCGAGCTTTTGAATCCGTTACCAAAAATGGCAACTGCAACCGGGTCAACCATGGAAAGGTGCATTGATGAGCCGTCTAGACGTCCTTGGTCTCTGGGTGCGGTGCTCGAGTGGCCGCCATGCTCGTCGGGCTCTCCATCATGGCCTGATACTTCATTTTTGATTGCCAAAAATGAGCAGCGAGCTTATCGGGCACAAAAAATTGCATTTATGAGGCACTTGATCGCCTCGGGAAAATACCCGACTTGGAACACATGCCCGTGAAGTGCTTCGCTAAGTTTTCATTCACCACTTCGCTTCGCAATGGTTCTAGGCTGAAGCAAAACTCCTCCTTGGATTATACTTCGCAAAACTGAGCTTCACAAAACTGCTTTAGGGTTGAGGAGTGTCAAAGTATATTTACTTCACAAAATGGGTCTCTTCCTCTTTGCCGCTTCGTTGATTAAATTACTTCGCTGATGCCTTCGAGAAATGCTTCACTGCGATCCTTTTTCAAAACTGTGGTTCGAGAAGATTTCGGCCGAAGCAGATGTTTCATTCTTTATGACCTCCGTCACTTTGGGTGGAAGTACTTCGTACGAAAGCTTAGCCGAAGCAAATGCTTCGCAATGACTTTTGCCGAAGTAAAAATGGTTCGCTAATTTTTTGGCCGAAGTGACTGATGGAAATACTTCGGATGTGAAGTAGTTTTATTTCCCTCTCCTTTGTATTTCTTCTTCGGCACATTGCTTCGTAGAAATCTTGCCCGAAGTAGCTGCTTGAAGCGCTTCGGGCCCGAAGTTCTATTGTTATCCTTGTATTTTACCTCGGTGATACTACTTCGCAAAAAAATCCACCCGAAGTAGTATTGAAAATGCTTTGGGTGCGAAGCTCTCTTTTCTTTTGGAACGCCGCTTCGCTCAACTTTCGCCCAAAGTAACTGCTGGAAGCGCTTCGGGCGCGAAGTAGTTTCATTTTCTTTTCCTTGTGTTCTACTTCGGCGAAAACCACTTCGCAACACTTTTACCCGAAGTAGTGCTGGAAATACTTCGGGTGCGAAGCTGTTTTTATTCTCCTTCGATGAAGCTCTTTTCTCTAGCTTGTTTGCCAATGAAGTTCTTTCTTTTCTACTTTATGTACAAATGGGTGGCATTGGAAGCCAAAATTGCTACAACTTGTCAAAATAAAAATAACAAAGCAAAAAATTTACACAACACTATACAAAACTTGTTTCTTTTTCTACCCCTTGAGAAATGTGACAAAATTGTCAACAGTACCATAGGTGGTAAATTTACATAGCCCAAATGATGTAATATTTTCTAACTCTAACACCCCCCTGTATTACATTATTTGGGTATTGAATATTTCAATCTTCAATATGGATCTTCTTCCTTGTCTTGGAAATTGTATTTTTCTTCTCTATCTTATGTAACTTGTTCAAGCAAGGAGTTAGTGTCTTCATAACCTGTTGTTCTTGTTGGAAGAGCTTTCATTTCATAATCATTTGTAGAATCCTCCAGATTTTTAATTTTCTTCTATCCATCCTCCTTTTTTTTTTTCTTCATAAAGTCTTGATCCTCCTTCAGGTTGCAATTGGTTGAGTAAGGCATAGTGTTGTTGATCTCTCATTTTTTTCATTTTGATTATTCTCTGCTTGTCTTTATGGTATACTAGTTCTTTATTTTCTTCAACCTATTCCTCTGGAAATAAATCAGTATTTTTATATATAACAATGGCTTGTGAAATTTCCATTGAATCTATTATATAGTCAATGTATTTTTTAATCTAGTATATAGAACAATGTCTTGTGAAATAAATAAGTATTTTTAAATATAAAAATGTATGTATTTTCATGGATTGATCTTGTTGCTTCTATCTCACTTTGTTTACGATAAGATGTATTGATCCCATTCATATATATATAATTGAGTGTCCAATTGCTTTCTACTAATTTTCTTACTGAAATGAGATTGAATGTTAAACCAAGAACATATAGTACTTTTTATAGTAGAAAGTTTGCAAATGACTTACTTGGTGTTACACATCCATATCCATGTGTAGACACCTAAAACGCATCATATTGAGGTGACTACTCATATGGTACATGCTAATAGACCATATGAATGATCTTAGACAACTCCAAGGTGAAGTAGTGGTTTTAACCACTCAATTTGGCTAGAGTTAGCTAACTTAGCCTTAGCCGCAACTGACACCCACGGTTAACAAAGTTGGTCATGCCTCAAATTCATGGCTAACATCAAAACTATTTTGAATCTCGGGTTGAGCAAAATTCGGTTACAACGGCCTGGGAAATGAAGATTCAAACAATTTTTGTCAGGGAAGCTTTGAGAGTTTTCCTCCCAACTGATCTAACCTCCTGGATCTTGATCTTGGCTTCCTAATCAAGCCAATATTAGATATTAGGAGTCCTATAAGACCCACCTCCAAATTGGGGATAAATCTAGAAGAAATTTTGCATTTGATCATAGCGAAGCTCTACCAAAATGGATAGCAAATTGATAACCCTTTGAGGAGAGTCGACATGCTAACCAATTATGGAGTGACAAGCATGAATTCGTCAATGAAGCTTCCAAAATACTAGGAAGCACAATCAAACCAATCGAATACAAATCTCATCAAATTCGATCACCAATCCATCTTGGGATACAAAGGTGACCCTTGATCATTAATTCCACTGAGGGAATTGGAGATCTAAGCCCTAATTACAAGAGCAAAAGCATTCTCATCTCAACTGTGGCTAATAGTGTCCATCGTGCCTCAGACCCGCAACTGGAGTTTGATCCTTGATTTCTTTTGTTTTAGCATTATATTTACATTTTTAGTTATGTAATTAGCTTAGTCTAGCATAGATTAACAATTTAGCAGATATTTGATTGGTTAATTCTAGGATTTAATGGTAGATTTACTTCCATTTCCTTACATTTGTCAATTTAGCATAGTTTCTTGTTATTTCATGTAATTCAAGTTTCTAATGGCTAATTAGGTTGCTTATTACCTAGATTACATGCTTTCTTTCTATGCTTCATAGAAATTTGATGATTTTATGCTAATATTCATAGATTTACATCTTTCTTGCTTTCTTTATCATCATTTATGCAAGTTTCCAATAAAAGCCTCATCAAGAGAGGCCATATTTGCTTTTAATCCTTTCTTGTTGTTTCTTGAATGCAAGGTTTATAGGATCCATTCATTTCGAGGCATTTAAGGCAACAAATGCCTCTTTCATGAGAGAAGAACATCACCATTGATCTTAAGAAGTTCGTGTCTTTATGGAAAGCCTACGAATTACACCACCCCCTCGTTTAGAGGGTCTCTAATATTGTATTAATTGTATCAATATTATCCCTAAGAGGGACGTACTTGTAATCAAATTTGACAAAAGATTTAATAAAAGAAACATTCTCTTTCTTGTTGAAGTTATTATTGTCAATCTTTTATGCTTTAATGTTTGATATTAATTGATGTATTAGTTAAATGAATGCTTTATATGAGGTTACAGATGACAATCATGATGGAAACCCTACAAATTTTTTAGTAACTAATGGATTTATTTTGTTCTTTTGTTGTAGGTGTTAGCCACGGTTAGCATTAGAGAAGAAAATAGGCAGGAAGCAGACTGCCTCTCCATCGAACAAGGACTCCTGGTAATTTTGACCCTCTATGTTTTTGGTTTTTAGCTAAGTAAAAGCACATAGAAAATAGTAAAAGAAAAAGAAACATGAAAATATCATGTTGTCTATTAGTCACAACTAACAGTCACAACCAGCACTGTTAGTTGTGCTTGTCAATTGCAGCTAAGATCTTTGCCTGCGGCTCTATCCTGCGGTTAGAACTGTTACCTACAGCTCTATCCCGTGGCTAACAGTTAGAGTATGTTTGTAAATTTTACCTGTTGTGGCCCAATCAAAGGTCTATTAGAATATTTTACTGTGCATTCTTTGAAACAACATTTAGATCAATCAGATGCATCTTTTTGAATATTAAACGCTTTTATCATTAGGCATTTAGGAAAGAGCATTGTGTGCTTGGTGTTGCATTTCTACTTTCATGTAAAATCTAAAATGAACAAACACACACCACACACTATCTAAATGCTAGTGATTTGGAAGTCATATCCAACCACTGGTAGGGTTCAACAACGGTGTTAGTGATTTCTCATCCATTGGTCCAACTCCCTCAACCCTGTTACTTGGCCAACGTCAACTCCAAGATCTATCCTAACCGTACAAAATAGCATGCATTCCTCTTCGGGGGGGTGTATTATTGCGCACAGGTGCTGGGTGAGGATCGGAAGGACCTGTGTTCATTTCTCGAGTGTGGATTTCATCTCCACATTTTGGGGGGTTTACATGGTCGTGACTTTCATTATCGATTTTCAAGTTGTGAGCATACAGGTGAAAACTCTTAAACTATTGAGTATATCATCAACAATTTCAAACACGATGAGAGTAAATTAGGTTTTCAAAAAAATTTAAAATACATCAAACCAATTAGGGCTCACAAACAAAATTTAAAAGAGATAATTATCATTGTTTACTTTTTTTTGCCTTAAAATATACATACGATATAATACCATATCATGGTTATCACACAGAGCGATCGATATCGACACAGAACTGAGGTTAGATTTGAGGCTCCACCCAATTCACAACACAACATGAAGAACCCTCAATCATAAGATCCTCCTGAATGACTTTCGATGAGCATTAGATGGGATAACTCTACAAGTGGGGGTTCTCGTCAGATACCCCACTTAGAGGAGGCAATGCACATGCCTCGTGAGATAGATCTGAGTATGGAAGATCCCAATATGGACCCTTCAAGCATTGGAGTATATATCATGATAGTACATCTCACGTATCTAATTGATCCACTAAAGAATACATCATTGAGGAAGTAACTATAACTAAGTTAGTTCCCATCTATACTCGAGATAAGGGAGGCTCAAGGCCCCACCAATCCAAAATAGACAAGTAGAAAATATGCCCAGTCAGGGACAAGAAGAGAGGTTTGCTTCAAAGCATAGGCCCTCATAAACTCCAAATAAAAATCAACCTGGCAAGTTCACATTTGATATTTCTAAGATTGGAGTCAATGGTATGCCACCACGTGAGCCGTGGTGCACTAGAAAATTGGATGGTCTAGATAGAGTCTTAGGGTAGGTAGGATATAAACCCTCAGTTGTGCATTCTCATTCTACTAGTTCTCTTAGTTGATGAGGCCCAAAAATACCTCATTATTACACAATATTTTACTACCATATGATAATTTAATTGCCAAATAATTGACTAAAATATACTATTTGTTAAGTGTTTGCATGATTTTATGTTAGGAATACTATATCTCTATTTTTTACTATTTTCAGCATTTTGTGACTAATTTTTCTTGATTAAGTAGCAAGTAAAAACATGCATTTCAATTAACCAAATTTGGTATGCTGATATCCATTAACTTCTCAATGTTTTTTGAATGTTTTCTTGCCCTTCAACTTGTTTCAAATCCACATTGAAGCCAAAATTTTAGGACTATCATAAATATGAAAATCTGAAAAAAAAAAATAACCATATAAAAATCAGCAAGCTGTCACTTTATAGGAACACCTTGAAGTTGTCAAGAAAAGCATGAGGATATTGATGGAATGATTTTAGAAGGACTACAGAAGACATATGACCTATTTAGAAGCATTCACACATGGTCTAAATAGGCAGCAACAGGGTATAATAGAGCAGGGACAATTGTGTAGCACTGTTGCACTATTTCAGCATGGTTACTTGGTGAATGAAGTGTATAAATTCAGTAGCAACTTGATGTACTCCTTCATTTTGATATTTGAATAATTTTTCCATGTTCTAATTTGCTTGAATTTGCAAGAAATATCAATATTTACAACTGTGTAGCAGAGTTGGAAAATGCAGTAATTTACCATGTAAATTCCAGCAAGCTACCAATGAATGGCAAGACATGGAATTCACACATGGAGAGGAATGAAGGCTATTACAATCTGATCCTAAGGGCTAATACACCTAAGAAATGCAGCTAAAATCACTTGAAGAGCACACAATTGGTCATTCCAAAGATCTTCGGATTGAACAAGTATCTTCGAATTGAGAAATACAGTCTCTTTGAATTGAGCCACTTAGCTCCGGATTGAGAACAGAAAGTGCTTTTTGACTTTTTGACTATTTTTTGATGGTGGAAAAAGGGAAAGAAGTTTGGGAAGGTTAAGGTAAAATATACCCCAGTTGTCTTTGTCGTCCTTGTCGTCCAAAGCCACCATTCATTGAAAAAGATCAATTGATCCTCTTCTAGGATAAACCCAGAAATAACTACAACATAATAGGAAGTTGTTTGCAAGATAGAATGGCATATTTTGAAGTGGAGAAAGATGTGTGAGATATTTCTATACTCCTCCCATGTACTCCCACCATTGAAGATGCTTTCTAAGGGCCAATGACTACTACTGCAACACAAACTGTCTAGATTTGCATTTATTTCAGATCTAGAATTATTTACAAATCATTGTAAAGTAGCACATAGGCTGATTTGAGCATGGGATATGTTGTAAATATTTATATAAATAACATAGCTCCCTCCTTATTTGAGCCAGTTAGGAATTAGAATAGAGGATATTTTTCAATAGCAGTAATTAGGACTGTACAATAATTTTCTGTAACAGTTTTCAGCATATTTTGTCATCAATAAAAGTGCAGTTATTTTATCATTTTTTGTTCTGAGTGTTAATCAGTTAAGAAGTGCTTTTCACCTCCTTCTAGATCAGGAAGTATGGGCCCACTTTTAGATCTAGAAAGAGGATTTTTATGACAAGTTTTAATCTATAATTTTGCTGCAGCATAATTAATAGATTACTTGTCAAGTTTACTTTTCTTGTTTTAAGTTTGTATAATGTTCTTTATGTTTTCTATTATGTTTGTGTACAAAATTTGTGTGTGTCAGCTGATAAACTATATTAAGAATTTTTCCTTTTCTTTCCATGTTTTCCTTGCTTTTCTTTTTTAGCAACTTTCCATTTTCAGCATATTTCATTTTGTTGTCAATTCTTGTAGCAGAAGCTTGATGACCTTTTGTGGCAGGACATTGACAGGTGTTTTTAGCATAAGTTTCATTTACAAGCATCATTTCAATTATGCAAGAGTAACTAGGTTTCAATTCTGCAAATGTAACTTAGGATTTCATTTCAACAACATTTAAATTTAGCAATTTAAATTTTGTTATTTTAATTCTGCAAAAGTAGATTAGAATTTCAATTTAGCAATTCCAATTCCTGCAATTATAGTTAGATTTCAATTCCTGCAAATTAGAATTAGTTTTTAGTTCCTGCAAGTTTCCATTCTACATATTAGGTTTAGTGTGACACCAAAATGCTAAACCAAATCTATCTCACCCAATAAATACTTGAAATATGAATGCTTGAATTGTACTCTGCCCTAGCCTTCTATCGTAGACAACCTTGGAAACCACCCCAGATTGATAAGATATTTGAGATTTAATGATGTTCTTAACGACAACGCATCATTTTGGAACTGTTTTTGGGGAACACGGTGTTGTTAGAGGGTAAACGTAGCCCAATAATTGTTAATTATACTAAATTATGAACTTTAGAGTAAAATCTGGATAAATGATTGGTATTAGTAACAATTTTTGATAAATTGCATTTTAGTCCATTTAGAAAACAAGCAACCACAAGGAGGTGATCTTCACACCTATGGGTTAAATTGCTTATGTTTGAAATTCTTGTTAAAAATTGAAAGAATTCATCATCCTCATTATCAAGAAACATAAGATCTCTTCGAGGAGCCATCTGCTAGTACTATCATTTTTATGTCCATATCATCAGGGTTTTAGGGTAAAATAAGGTAGTGTATTGCATCACACTACGTGGGGTTATTACATTTATTTTTCTATGTAATTATGTAATTACCATGAGATATTTTCCTCATGGTTAAAGTAGGTAAGTACCTAAATATCCTATGTTAGATATTTAGGTTAGTGTTATGGTTAGAACTCTCTACCTAGGTTAGTGGTTAGCATCATGCAACTCTCTCCCTATTCTATTATTAGAGGGTAGTTAGCGCTATATCCTCAGAGCTGTTGGTTAGTCTATTATTTAAGATACGACTAAACCTTAGCAATGGTTAATTAATCTATTTGATTATCTTGTGAACTTACCTTCGGACCTACATTGGTATCATTCGCCAAGGAGGAGAATACGAGCTCTCGCTTGTTCCCCATCGACATGGACTCCCATGGAGAAGCCACGATGCTCAACAAGGACTCTCCCTCATGGAGCAGCTACAACGCTCCTACCTTGGTCGACGTATCGATGCAGGCCAAGGGCCTATGTGTTGACCGTAGACCTGGTCAACGTAGTCGACGTAGGCCAAGGGCTCACATGTTAGCCCACTGACCTGGCTAACCCAGTCGACACAGGCCAACGGCTCGTGATCCCCTAGACTAGACGTCGTCGATGTACCAAGGCCACCACTCCTCAGTTATCACACTAGCCCAGGGTCTACAGAGCCACTAGGCCAAGTAGGCCACGTGGCCCATTCATGGGAAAGAAGTGAGGGCAGGAGTGCCCTCCCCTCCCTATGGACATAGACCTAGACCTCGAGATCTGAGAGGGCAAGAGGCCCTCCAATCCCTAACTAACATGTGGCACCTTTCTATGCCTCACCTATACGCACCCCGAGGGACATGTGGATTGGACCCTAGCACGCACCCTGAGGGACACATGGACTGGACCCTAGCACGCACCTCGAGGTGCTGACTAGACTAGACCAAGATTGGACACGTGGTGGACAGCCACTGGATGACGCACGATGTTGACTGGACCAGGACCAGACACATAGTGGACAGCCACTAGACACTGACCAGATATGACTCGACATGTGGAACATCACCACAGGACTGACCAGGAGTGACTTGCCTACCCCTGGTGCCATGTGGCAGCGTCCAAAAAGGGCAGGCGACTCTGGTCGATTGCTCGAAGGCAATCGACGAACAAGGGGAGCTCTCCGCCTTATCAACCACTTTGCATCCCACTACGAGATGCATGTGGGATAAAAGTCAGGCAACTTTTAAATAAAATCCCATCGTCCACAGTGTTTAAGAGGCACATCCTGTGCCTCAATACCCATCGAGCTCTTTAGCCCGACCGGTTGATCAGGTCGAGCTAAGGCCCTAGGCAAGGAGTCTAGGGTTCGACTCTCACCGGGTACAAAAGGTAATTTTTTGCCTTAATCGATTCCCAGGTACATTTAAAAATATTTTTTTAATTTTTTTTATTGCATTTTAATTAAAGTTTTTTTCTTATATTATTTTTTTTAATAATTTAAACTTTAAAATACTGTTTTATTAATTAAATCAATTTCTATTTCATATTTAAATTGATTTATTTAAAACATATATTTTTAGTTTTTTATTATTAATTAAAATGATTTATTAAAACTTTTCTTAACTATTGCAAATTAAAATTAAAGAAATATTTTTTTTGCAACTTTGAAATTTAAAGGTGCTAGTGTTTTCTCACAAAATGGAGATATGAGACATAGCAAGAGCACAATTTTTTTTGCAAATTAGACAACAAGGAGCCTAAAATTTTTTTTGTAAGAATCAAATTCAAAGAGTGCATTTTTTTTCTCCAAGGAGATATAATACATAAAATTTCACATCCCTTTTTTTCTGCAAATTTGAGAAGATTTTGTAACCTTGGGTCCATAAAAAACTAAGTTGCGTGTCGACTAGTTCTGGAAGCCTTTCAAACGCAGGTCGTGTGTCGACTTGTCTTGAAAGGAGTGCTCTAAATTCTACATTTTGTAACCATTAAGGGGGGATAGAATTCATTTTTTTTTATTTTATAGTTTGCAAAATTGTAACGAAAAATGGGGGATATTTCAGAGTAAGAAAGGTGCATTCTCAATTTTACTCGACACCTCTTAAAAATTGCTTGTACTAGGTGCATTTTTGGTTGCATCCGATACCTAGAGTGATACAAATTTGGGTTGCTCTCATGTTTTGATTATTGCACTAACACTCATGTTTTTGTGTGCAATTAAAAAGTCAAATACAACATTAAAAGAAGCATTTCACAAAACCCAAACTTCACTCAAAAACCATGCTAAACTTTGCATAGGTTAAAACAAGTTATTTTTTTTTACTCCTCATCAACAGGTCAACAATCCAAAACACCTTGATTCACTCTCTTTTTTTGGCTTAATAACCTCAAATTTTTCATCCTTCTTTCAGTGAAGCTACGATTTTTAAGGCAGCATGGGATGCCTTAAATACCATCTTTGAGGGAAATAATCAATCAATGATTCTTAACCTTCAAACACAGCTTCATACTCTACATATGAAATCAGGAGAAACAGTAGAGCTATTCCTCTGCAGAGTCATAGAATTGAAAACAAAACTGCAATCCTTAGGAGAGAAAGTGGAAGACCAAGTCTTGAACTCAATCATTTTAAGAGCTCTTCCTGACTCTTATCGAACGTTGATCACCTCACTACAAGTTTTTGGCAGGACAGTAACTTTCGTCGAGTTGGTAAACATGCTTCAAACAGAAGAAGCTAATCAACTCCAAAGAGATGAGGCATCCAACAATGCTCTTTTCTCAAAAAGACAAGGTGGTAAGAAAAAGTGGAATCAACAAAAAGGTTCTTCTTCTAATCAAGAAAAAGGTAAAGCCAAAGAGATTCCGAAGAAGAAGCAGTATTGTAAGATTTGCGACAAAGACACTCATGAAACCAAAAGATGTTGGTTTAAGAACAAATCACCCAATGAACAAGGAAACAAAAAGGGCCAAGGAAAACCTAAGAACAAGAACAAATAGCAAAAGGGACACATTGCAGCTAAAGATTCTAGTTCAAATTCTAAGAGAGCACACAAAGTGCTCATGACACATATAGATTCCTCCCACAAGGACTCTATGTGGTACATAGATTCAGGCGCTAGTAAACATATGACTGGCGATAAATCTTGGTTTGCAACATTTGAGGCTCGAGAAGGTAGACCGGTCACCATTGCTGATGATCAGACCTATCGAGTTCAAGGAGAAGGAAGTGTTTTTGTCTCCATTCTATATGGAGAATGTAATATTCAAAAAGTTCTTTATGTACCAGGATTGAAAAATAATCTCTTTTCAGTTCCATAAATCTTGGACAATAACATGAATGTCAATTTTACTATGGACAAAGAAAAGAAACATTGCTTTATAATTAAAAATGGAAAACAAATAGCAACAAGTTCATACAAACATGGTTTGTTTGTCTTAGATGCAATTACCTCTACCCATACTGCAATGGCAGTAACCACAAAGGAGGCCACTTCTCTTTGGCATAAGAGATTTGGGCATTTGAGTTCAGGATATTTACTAGAGTTGAGTAAATATCAAATGGTGAAAGGACTGCTTACTCTTTCATATACTTTTCTAGTGTGCTCTGATTGCTTGTCAAGAAAGCAACATAGAGTACCTTTTAAACCTAGCTCTTTTCGAGTTAAGGTACCTTTGGAGTTGGTTCACACAGATTTGTGTGGTCCCATGTCTATAAGTTGTGGAGGAAAATGGTATTTTCAATTGTTTGTCGACGATCACTCACAAAAAATGTGGGTCTTCTTGTAGTTGAAGTCTGAAGCATTTTCCTATTTTCAACAGTTCAAAAATCTTGTTGAGAAGGAATCAGGATGCTTTATTAAGACCCTCCGTTCAGATCGAGGGGGGGAATACACATCAAAATAATTTTCCTCATTTTTATAGACACATGGGATAAAGATACAATGAACAACAGCCTACACTCCTCAATCTAATGGGGTTGTTGAGAGAAGAAATTGGTCCATAAAGGAAATGGTTCGATGTATGCTTAAGGAGGCCAATCTTGAGCAAACTTACTGGGTTGAAGCTATTCAAACGATAGTATATCTTTTGAATAGGGCTCCCACAATGCCTCTTGAAGGTATGACTCCTCAGGAATCATGGAGTGGTAGGAAACCCTCCATAACTCATCTAAGGGTATTTGGGTGTAAGGCATTTATGCATATACCTAAGGAGAAAAGAAAGAAATTAGATGAGAAGTCCCTACCTTGTATATTTCTTGGATATGATGAATTTTCAAAAGGCTATCAGTTGATATACCCATTTACTAAGAATATACATGTAAGTAGAGATGTAGTGTTTGATGAAGCTTTCACATCCAACACTACATCAGTATACCTAGATTATGAGGAGGAACATCAACTTCATTCTTCACAATAGAAAAAGCCATCCAAATGGTATACAAGCACAGTGAAAGAATCTAAACTCACTTCCCTACATGATCTTACTCTCAATCATCCAAAGACAAGAAGCATGACACAGAAAGAAAAGAATGAAGCATCCACTTCAGTTGATGATCTTTGTGCAGATTTTCAAGATCTTTCTGTTGATAGAGAGTTACCAAGGGAAGATGATATGGAAATAGATGAGGAGAGGATTTACTTATCAGCATGTGATGAGAATGAACCTTCTACAGTTGATGAAGCACTTAGACTGCCTCAGTGGAAGGCAGCTATGGATGTAGAATATAACTCCCTCATAAAGAATAAAACATGGAAGCTAGTGGATTTGCCTAAAGGAAAGAAACCCATAGGTTGCAAATGGGTTTACAAAATAAAATATAAGGTAGATGGAACTATAGATAAGCATAAATCCCATCTTATGGCAAAGTGCTATGCTCAAAAGGAAGGACTTGACTATGAGGAAACCTTTGCTCCTATAGCAAGGATGACCACCATTCGAGTGCTTTGTGCTATGGCAGCATAGTTCGGATGGAAATTACATCAGATGGATGTAAAAAGTGCCTTTCTTAATGGTGAATTAAAAGAAGAAGTGTACATGACTCAACATCTTAGATTTGCAGAGGTAGGCCATGAGAAACATGTTTGCAAATTGGTCAAATCATTATACGAGCTAAAATAAGCCCCAAGAGCATGGTACATAAAAATGGATAGTCACCTATTGCAACATGGATTTAAGAGAAGTCCATCTGATGCAAATCTCTATATCAAGAACATGGGTTCTGAGATAGTGATTCTTGTGTTATATGTAGATGATCTAATCATCACTGGCAATTCAGAGAACTTGATTAACGTCATGAAATATGACTTGAAAGATTCATTTGATATGACAAATCTAGGACTTCTCCACTACTATCTTGGCCTTGAGATAGAATAGAAAAAGAATCATCTAAGGGTGACTCAGACAAAGTATGCCAAGACTTTAGTAGAAAAATATCGTATGACTAATTGTAAACCCAAAGCAACATCGATGGAATCAGGGCTACAGTTATCACGATATGAAGACTCACCACAGGTAGATGGAACACTTTATAGATAGATGATTGGAAGCCTCATCTATCTGAATAATACTAGACCAGATACTACTTATGTTGTAAATTATCTCTCATGGTTCATGCAAGAACCAAAGGTCTTCCATTAGAAAGCAGCTAAGAGAGTCTTACACTACATTTAGGGTAGTGTCGATTATGGTCTAGAGTATAAGAAGAATAACTCATTCTTCTTACAAAGTTACACTGACTCTGATTATGCTGGATCCATAGATGACAAAAAATCAACCTTAGGCTATGTTTTTCATCTTGGATCCGGTCCTGTCTCATGGCATAGTAAAAAATAATAGGTGGTTGCTTTATCTTCAACTGAGGTAGAATATCGCGCTGCACGTGGAGCTGTGTGTGAAGCGATATGGCTAAGTCGCATCTTGGCTACCATGGGCCTACCAAAGAAACTTCCCATTAACATGTTTTGCAACAACTCAGGTGTTTTGAACTTGGTCAATAATCCAGTGCATCATGAACGAACTAAGCATATTGATACTAATTGTCATTTCATTCATGATGAATTTCCTAAGCACAGAATCAAGCTCTAACACATTCCCACTGACGAACAGGTTGCAGATATTTTTACAAAGGCACTTGGACATGTCAAATTTCAACTATTTTGGAGCAAACTTTGTATATCAAAGTAATGTAATAAAGGGGGGATGTTAGGGTAAAATAAGGTAGTGTATTGCATTACACTACATGGGGTTATTACATTTACTTTTCTATGTAATTATGTAATTACCATGAGATATTTTCCTCATGGTTAAACTAGGTAAGTACCTAAATATCCTATGTTAGATATTTAGGTTAGTATTATGGTTAGAAATCTCTACCTAGGTTAGTGGTTAGCATCACACAACTCTCCCCCTATTCTATTTTTAGAGGGTAGTTAGCATTATATCCTCATAACTGTTGGTTAGTATATTATTTAAGATACGACTAAACCTTAGAAATGGTTAATTAATCTATTTGATTATCTTGTGAACTTACCTTCGGACCTACACAGGGTAGTATAAACAAATTTATACTAGGTGTTGGGAAGACATCATAGCAGATATACAAGACTATCCCTTGAACATAACAATCATATCAGTTATTTGTAGCATTTTTTCACAAGGACATATCACTGATAAATGCCATTTACTTCCACAACTCAGAGATGAAAAATTTGTTTCCTGGTTTAATTCTTCTCAAGGGAGATCCCAACAACAACAAACAAAGCAAGTAAAACCACTACCTCTAGCCCAACATGTGGTCAATATGAATAATACAGGACAGGTAACCCTTGTCTATGTAAGCTGAGCCAGTTAAAAAAAAAGAAAAAGTCACAAAACTTTTGCACAATCAAAATAGAAGTTTACAGCTTAACGATGATCCTAGAGTTTTGTCATTATTGCTTAAATATTGTTAGGGTTTTACCATGCTAAACCGCAACCTAACAATTCTTAGCCTACATCAACAATATTTGATCTCATTAGAGGTGATCCTACCTGACAAGTAGTTGATCTGCTAAAGTTGTACACTTCTTGTCTCATTGTGCAAACCAAAAATACATCTTTTTTGGCCCAACTTGTGATCAATATGAATAATACAAGATAGGCAACTCTTGTCTATGTAGCTGAATTTGGTATTAAAAAAAAAAAAAATTGTAGGAAATGTTATTGACTGCAGCAACATCCAATTGTGCTCAAACAATAACTTACCTGAGCTTGAAGAGAAAAAAATCAATGGAGATACACAGAAAACCTTTAGTCCAAACACACATAAATTAGCCTTGGATAAAGGAGAAAAACTAGAAAAACTGCACATAGAAAATTTACTTCCATTGAATTCCTTAGTAAGAAATTCAAAGGGGTAAATTTTGTCCTCCTAAGAATGAAACAAATTGAAGTGCAACCAAGAAAATTCTTGAACATAATTAGCTGGATGAATTATAAACAAAAAGCAAAATTGTTGCTATTTTGAAACAATATTTCAATCCCTTTACATGGAATTACAAGGGTATATCAATATTTTATCTTGATGTAAGCACTTAACATCTTTTGGGAATTGGTATTTAATTGTTTCAAGTATAGATTGACAAGATTATGCAGAGTAGGAGGCATGGATAACACTTGATTGAAGAAGTTTTCAGATATGGAGCAGTGCTTCTTTCTCCCACTAGTAATTCATGGAGGATGTTAGTGGTGAATGGACATTGCCTTCGGGTATACCATGCACCATTAACTAAGGAGGAGTTCTTGAAGGAGATTCCATTGGATGTACACATAATGGAAGATAATTTCTCTTCAATATCAGATTCAGAGTGATGATAAAAAGTTTGACAAAAAAAATACAAGAAAAGCAAAAAGAATAATAGTCTTGTTTGTGAACTTCCTTCTTAGGTACAAGCAAGACAAGAAAATTTGAAAAAAAAAAGAAAAAAGAGACAGAGAGAAAAAAAATTGCAGTAAAGGCATGTTCCACAAAATGGAGATACATGAGGACAAGCATCAATTTCAGCAAGGAAGAGGAACAATGGAGCCAATACTTTATTTTCAGCAATAAGGAGGCAATTATGATGTATGAAGATTCTTATTGCTCATCTAGAAAGGAAGGTTGCATCAATGTTGCAGGTTTCAACAGAAAGAGATGGTGTTTTCATACAACAATTGACATGTTTTTGTAGAATAAGGATTGGTCTTATCCAAATAAGAGTGAGAGATGTTCTCTCTCATTGAAGCACTTGAAAAAAAAAAGGATAGAAGTTGGTTGAAAACCAGAAATGGCAGCCTCTTCTGATGAAAAAAATGAAAAAAAAAGGAGAAAAAAATGAAAAAAATAAAGAAAAAAAAATGAATAATTCAATAGTGAAAACCTTCTTGGAGGCGCTACTGAGTTAGCTTGCATGAAAACCGATTTTTTGGTATGCATTGCCCTGTTGATCTACCCATCATTGTTCCACCATTGTACAAATCTCACACTGCACATGTGTTATGTTTAAGTTTTCAGATAGCCTGCTAACGATCATCAAAAGCAACTTGTAAGGTGCATGACCAATTTTTAGGACAGTAAGGTATGTGTTTCTTGCATTTAATTCATAGTAAACTTTTAGCATTTAGTGTATAATAATCGGTATTTGGCATAAACTATTCATACAGTATTGGCAAGTTGAAAATGGAACTTGTTCAAGATGTCAAGAAACACCCCCTTATGACCTTAATTGCATGGAAATTCCCAAACTATGTAAAAACCTGATTTTGGGACAAACATGGTAGCAATTCTATTTCAATTTGTATGGCAAGTTTCAGAAGGAGAACTGCAAGTTTATATCTCACAATTGTCTGATAAATTGAAGGAGGATAATCAACAAAATGCACCTGAAGGTTCTATTTTAGTACTACTGGAATAAAAAAACAACATACAAAACAAATAATAACATCTAAACAAAAGGATGAAGAAGGGATTTTTGATGTTATGGAAGGCTTATACACTCTAGAGATGGGCCCACAATAGAATCTGTAGCTAAATTTTGCATAGGAGGTCATTTCTGCGTTTTCTTATGCATCTTCGGAATGAACAGTCATATCTTCAGAATGAACAGGCATATCTTCGAAATGAGCAGGATATCTTCAAAATGAGAAAAAACTATACCAGAATTGCTGAAAATGTTACAAAATAGCAAAAAGAGTAGGTTACATCAAATATTGAGGTTCATAAGGCTCTACCACAAGTAAGTACATCCCTCAAGCATTTCAAATCCAAAAATTTTATCAATTTTGTTCAAAAGGTGCAAACAACATAAATAAGCATTCAGGTTGAAATGTTGTTAAGAACAAAAAATTCTATCAGTAGTAGTGCATCTACAAAATACGGTTCCACAATAAGACTATTGCAAGATGAATCACATGATATCAAGCCTTTAAGAGGTACCTTGCAACACTAAAACTTGTAGAAAGACAGAAAAAAAAGTCATACATGTATTTAATTGCAAAATACTTGATATAGTGCAGCAAAGAGGAATTTCTCAGTTAGCAGGTAGCAAAGGATGTTCACAAGAATAAAACTTGCATATTACTATGGCCTACTAAGATGTATGAGGGCATTCATTAGTTCAAGTTGGGAGGGATGATGAGGCCCAACAATGCCTCATTATTGCACAATATTTGACTACCATATGATAAGTTAATTGCCAAATAATTGACTAAAATATACTATTTGTTAAGTTTTTGCATGATTTTATGTTAGGAATACTATATCTCTATTTTTGACTATTTTTAGCATTTTGTGACTGATTTTGCTTGATTAAGTAGCAAGTAAAAACATGCATTTCAATTAACCAAATGTGGTATGCTGATATCCATTAACTTCTCAATGTTTTTTGAATTTTTTCCTACCCTTCAACTTGTTTCAAATCCACATTGAAGCCAAAATTTTAGAACTATCATAAATCTGAAAATCTGAAAAAAAAACAGCCATATAAAAATCAGCAAGCTGTCACTTTATAGGAACACCTTGAAGTTGTCAAGAAAAGCATGATGATATTGATGGAATCAGTTCAGAAGGACTACAGAAGACATCTAACCTATTTATAAGCATTCACACATGGTTTAAATAGGCAGCAACAAGGTATAACAGAGCAGGGACAATTGTGCGACATTATTGCACTATTTTAGCATGGTTACTTGGTGAATGAAGTGTATAAATTAAGTAGCAACTTGATGTACTCCTTCATGTTGATATTTGAATAATTTTTCCATGTTTTAATTTGCTTGAATTTTCAAGAAATGCCAATATTTTGCAACTGTGCAGTAGAGTTGAAAAATGCAGTAATTTACCATGTAAATTCCAGCAAGCTACCAATGAATGACAAGACATAGAATTCACACATGGAGAGGAATGAAGGCTATTACAATCTGATCTTGAGGGCTAATCCACTTGATAAATGCAACTAAAATCACTTGAAGAGTACACAGTTGGTCATTCTAAAGATCTTTGGATTGAACAGGTATCTTCGGATTAAGAAATGCAGTCTCTTCGGATTGAGAAATGCAATCTCTTCGGATTGAGAAATACAGTCTCTTCAAATTGAGCCACTTAGCTTCAGATTGAGAACAGAAAATGCTTTTTAAATTTTTAACTATTTTTTGACAATGGAAAAAGGGAAAGAAGTTTGAGAAGGTTAAGGTAAAATATCCCCCAGTTGTCTTTATCATCCTTGCCATCCAAAGCCACCATTCATTGAAAAAGATCAAATGATCCTCTTCTAGGATAAACCCAAAAATAACTGCAGCATAATAGGAAGTTGTTTGCAAGATAGAAATGGCATATTTTGAAGTGGAGAAATATGTGTGAGATATTTCTAGACTCCTCCCATGTACTCCCACCATTGAAGATGCTTTCTAAGGGCCAATGACTACTACTGCAACACAAACTGTCTAGATTTACATTTATTTCAGATCTAAAATTATTTGCAAATCATTGTAAAGTAGCACATAGGCTGATTTGAGAATGGGATATGTTGTAAATATTTATATAAATAACACATCTCCCTCCTTGGTTGAGCAAGTTAGGAATTAGAATAGAGGAGATTTTTCAATAGCAGCAATTAGGACTATACAATAATTTTTTGTAACAGTTTTTAGCATGTTTTGTCATCAATAAAAGTGTAGTTATTTTATCATTTTTTGTTCTAAGTGTTAATTAGTTAAGGAGTGTTTTTCACCTCCTTATAGATCAAGAAGTATGGGCCCACTTTCAGATCTAGAAGGAGGATTTTTATGACAGGTTTTAATCTATAATTTTGTTGCAACAGAATTAACAAATTACTTGTCAAGTTTACTTTTCTTGTTTTAAGTTTTTATAATGTTCTTTATGTTTTCTATTATGTTTGTTTATAACATTTGTGTGTGTCAGCTAACAAATTATATTAAGCTTTTCTCCTTTGCTTTACATGTTTTCCTTGCTTTTTTGTTTTAGCAACTTTTCATTTTTAGCATATTTCATTTTGTTGTCAATTCTTGTAGCAGAAGCTTGACGACCTTTTGTGGTAGGACATTGACAGGTGTTTTTAGAATAAGTTTCATTTATAAGCATCATTTCAATTATGCAAGAGTAACTAGGTTTCATTTCTACAAATGTAACTTAGGATTTCATTTTAGCAACATTTAAATTCAGCAATTTAAATTCTGTTATTTTAATTCTACAAAAGTAGATTAGACTTTCAATTTAGCAATTCCAATTCTTGCAATTATAGTTAGATTTCAATTCCTGCAACTTAGAATTAGTTTTTAGTTCTTGCAAGTTTCCATTCTACAGATTAGGTTTAGTGTGACACCAAAAGGCTAAACCAAATCTGTCTCACCCAATAAATACTTGAAATTTGAATGCCTAAATTGTACTATGCCCTAGCCTTCTATCGTAGATAGCCTTGGACACCACCCCAAATTTATAAGATCTTTAAGATTTAATGATGTGCTTAATGACAACACATCAGTAGTGAGAGCACACGTTGGACCATTAGAGATATAGGAGAATGCTCTAGACATGCTCATAGTATAATTGCCCCATTGACCCACGCAAGCATAAAGTATAGAAAATACTAGAATGTGAATGCCATCTATACAAACAAGGGCAAGAGCATGGTAAACTAATCTGTTAGAGGTCATACCAATAAAGCTGCTCAGACTAAATGAGTACACCAGAGACCGCACACAATCGATCTTATAGATCAATCACAAAAATTAGTGTTGAAACAACGACAGTAGATTCTCCAAGATCAATTAAAGGATGTCTATGGAGAGCATGAGTGCCTAAAAAATGAGGATACACAGATATAGATATTGCTAAGGCAGTGTCTTTTTGAGCAACGCATGCACGAACAATGCATCCTTGATCAAAAGGAGTGTGTTGAGCGAGAGGATCGATTGGCTCGAGCTAATTTAACCCCTATTAGTGAGTACGGGGAGTGCATTCATAGACAAGCTACTTCGTAGCCTAATTTGCATCTTGAGCATATTGAAAACCATACTCATCACATGGCCCAAATACGATGTAGCATCAAGCGCTAGAACATCATGGGCGTATGTAGTATGAAGAAGAAGCGAAAGATGATCAAGAATAGGAGAATCCTAAGATATCCCTAGTAGATGTGGAGGATGATCCCATTCCACTACCTTGTTTGAAGAAGAATTTACCTCCTAAGGCTCCTCGTGGACCTCTCAAAGAAGAGGAAATTTTGTCTTCGAAGGCCTATCAGGCCTTGGTAGAAAAGGTTCGAGCTATAGAGAAGTAGAGGACGACTTATCAAAAGCTAACCTTGAACAAGATTCATAACGAATATTTATGCCCGTATGTGCTCATTCCAGCGTATCTCGAGCATTTTGAGATGCCAAAGCTGGAGACGTTTCAAGGTGAGGAAGATGCTCAGGAACATGTTACAAGATTTATGGATATGTGCTTTCATATTAAAAGTAATGATGCTCTATTACTGAGGATATTCATCACAACCCTTTCAAGCCCTGCCCAAGAGTGGTTTAATCAACTTAAAAGATATAGCATAACCAACTTTGAACAACTGGCTAATGCATTTCTTGAACGCTTCTCCTTCGACATCAAGAAGAAGGTGAACCTATTCGATCTGGCTTCTTTAATGCAACATGATGATGAGTTGATCATGGATTACAGTAAAATATGGAAAAAGATAATGGTAAAGTTGCCATTTTCTATTCTTACTATCGAACTAACTTAGATGTTTACCAAGAGTTATGTGAAGCACATCTTGTTACTACTATAGTTGCAATAATATCAAACATTCGAAGAAGCCTTGGCGCAAGCCAAGGTAATAGAGGACATCAAGTTATAGGAGGGTAACTTGAAGCTCCGTAACAAGAAGAAATGGAACAAAAAGAAAACCCACAATTATAAGGAACAGACCAAGCTGGCCCATGTCAACCAAGTGGTGCTAAACCTCTAGAGAGGGGATAATGGGCAATAATAAAATTATCAAGTCCAACTTCCTCCTGTGCGATATGATCAACACAATAATAATAAAAAGGGTAATAATAAAGAACAACGTCCACCTTGTCAATTCATGCCTTTGTCAGAATCGATGATGTCGATATTCCATAATTGTGTGAGGCCAAGGCCTTCAACTTATTGGAGATCAATTTAATAGACCCTAATCATCCCAAGACAAATGGGTATAGGGATGATTTATATTATGCTTTCCATAGCGTGAAATGACATGACATCGAAGGATGTTGGAGTTTCAAACATGTAGTAAAAAACATAATCGAAAGAGCAGAGCTAACTATGGACAACCCTCAGGCACCAAAAAACCAGAATATGGGGATCTTCAAGAACCCCTTACAAAATCATGAGCCACCGAAGAACAATGTCGGTCATGTGAATCAAGTATGGATTGAACCGCCAACTCAAGAATTCATTGGCATGGTTAATATTGTCATGAGACAAGGGAGGTATGAAATACCAAATCCACCTCCAGCTCCAATTAGAGTGCATGCTACACCTTAGCAAAGGCTAGCTCAAAATATGATAGGCCCACCTACAAGACCGATGGTGACCATTAGGAGTAGGCTAGTTCAAATCCTATGGACAACTCCAACAAAGTTGTCGATCTATGAACTGATTCAATAGTCTCCTAAGCATAGGGAGACACTCATGGATATTCTAAGATCAATCGAAGTTTAGTCCCAATATCTTGAAGCATTTACAAACTTTGTGGGACATGTGCAGTAATTTAGTGAACCAGTCATTCAATTTAGTGATCACAAGATTAAGACGGTCTCCACTGCCATAGTGGACCTACCGTTACATATAATTGCATGTGTTAATCACACACCATTCAAATGGTTATTGATTGATACAGGGTCATCAATCAACATAATTACAACCAAGGCATTAACATATCTGAAGTTGCCAAAATCGCATATTGTACCTTTTACTTTCACCTTGAGAGCATTCAACGATGTGCTATGCTCAACGGTAGGTACTATAGTTCTTTCGATTCAAGTTAGACTTAATACCATCCCTGTGATGTGTCATGTGATCGAAGGTGCCATGTAGTATAACATCCTTTTGGGGAAGCCTTGGATTAGAGAAATGCATTGTGTTCCCTTGATCTTACATTAGTGCATAAAATATGTACATGAGGGAAAAGTTCACATGGTTCCTTTTGATGAAGAGCCATTCAAGTATGTGAACCTAGCTGATTTTTTGAGGGATTTCATTCTCCCCTCAATGCATATGGATATATGACCGATGTTTCTTATTAAACATCTAGAAGGTAAACTCAAAGGAGTGTGTACGAGATCTTCCATGATTGCACCACAAGTATTAGAGCACACACTAGCAGCTTTGACTAAACCTACGACATCCATAATGCTAAGGAATGATAAGAATATTAAGGTGAAACTGGATGAAAAAGAGTCAAAGCAAAATCCCAAAGAAGCAACTATCGAGGGTCCTAGTCCCATGGACGAAGGGGACACTCAAAATCAAGTCGAGGAGGCACCTCAGCCTACCTCGCCTGCATATTAAACAGGGTCATCTGCACCGTAGGTGACCATATATTTGGTTAACCTTGAATTAGCAAAATATATCATGCAGAATGTGACATTCATGCCATTTATTGAAACTGCATAGGATATGGACTAACATCAAGCCCATCGCTTTCTCATGGGGATGGTGGTACCACTAGGGTGTCGCCCAACCAAACAAACTTTATTTGTGGAGGGCTAGATCAACTGATAAATTGTATGCCCATAGATCAGGATGATGATGAACCATTCATGGCAAATGTTCATAGACTGTCTAACCTTGAATTCACCTTGCACTACTTCAAACGTTATCATTGGCATGGTTATGGCTTGGGCTTATTTGAGTAGTGGCATCGAGTTCCCATCGAACCATAGTATCAGCTACCAACTAATAGGTTTGGGTTAGGCTATTATATTTGAGGACAATATGAGCTCCTAGCAGCATCTTTAGATCATCTAAACCTCACTTTAGGGGATGATGTGGATTGGAATCCTTATCACCCTAACCCTTCTTATCTATGAAGGGGTAATAGCCTTGTAACCTATGTATCAGAAGTGCCACTAGAGATCTATCATGAGCACATCGTGGTAGAGGTAAATCAAGGAGACAATCCAAGAGTTGACTTGGACAACGAAAGTCATGAAGCTACCGAAAACATAGTTATGCAGATCTAGAATCCGGGTATAGTAGAGTCTATTGTCGAAATTGATGGACCAGATTGTAATTTTGAAACAAATTATGATGAGCTATCCTCACACAATGAACGATATGAGGATGAAACTGAGTTGGACTACTTAGGCCCCCTAAATCTATGTCATCTATTATCCATGGAGCAAATGGGTGAGAATGAGCAATTCTTCATGGTCGATAGCAACTATGAGGATGAAACAGAGTGGGCCTACCTTGGGCCTCATCTTGCTAATCATCCAATTCCAGTGGGTAGGGACGAAGGACTCATATATGACAATGATGATGAGGATGAGATCGAGAGAGCCTATCTCAAGCCTCACTATTTGCATCATCATCATCATGAGTCGGTTGACATCGATGATATGTATCGATGAGTCTATCCTAGCCTACGACTCAGAAGGAGACCACCCAATTTGAATATAATTTATCAGTCTTTCATGCTCTACCAATGTACATGGAGCTCCTTGAGCCCAGCGATCCCGCTTTCGATTCTGTCTATAGATCTGATCCAAAGATCACCATACCCCTAGAGCCACATCTTAGGGATGGAAGTTATATCAACATAGTATCACACACACGTGGTCCTAGAGATATAATTAATTCCATCAATATGATCTCTATTGATTTGACCACTCCACTTCGTAATCCAGCTGACTCCTCAAAACCATTGTATTTGAATGTAGATGCTATTGATTGGTATCGCACTGATTCACCACTAGAGCCTAAAGGTTTCTTCCCTAATGAAGAAATGTTGCAACCTTTTCATTTTGTGCTAGGTTGTGCACACGATGTTTATCATGCTAAGGAAAATTATGATGTAGGACCTTTAAACCCATTTGATGACATCCACTTGATTCCTACGCTTCATCAGCTTGAGGAGGTATCACACATGTCAATAAAGGAGACCTTCGATGTGGATATTAGTAATGATCCCACTAATCCTAAGAAGGTCAAATTCGAAGAGATTCTATCTCCTAATGAGCGTGCCATACTCATCTATCTATTGAAAGAGAGACCTGACCTTTTCGCTTGGACATAAAATGATATGTTGGGACTAGATCTAAAACTGGTTACTCATAATATTTCGCTAGATCCCGCTAAGAGACCTTTCAAGTAGAATCTCAGGAAGATACATCCAATAATCACTTTAATGGTTAAATATGAGTTGTAGAAGTTTTTGGACGTACAGTTCATTATCTCCATTGACTATCCAAAATGGGTATCAAACATGGTACCTGTAGGAAAACTTGATGGAAGGATTCGCATCCGTACGGATTTAAGAGACCTCAATAAGGCAACACCAAAGGATTCATTTCTATTGCCCAACATAGACACTCTTGTAGATGCAACTGTAGGTCATGAGATGTTCTCCCTTATGGATGGTTTTTCTAGTTATAATAAGATTCATATTAAAGTCGATCATCAGCACAAAACCGTGTTCATAACACCATGGGGAACATTTTGCTATAAAGTTATGCCATTCAACCAAAAAAATACTAGTGCTACATATCAACGAGCCATGACATATATATTTCATGACTATATGCATAAGATATTGGAATATTATATTGATGACTTGTTGGAAAATTCATTGTTGCATTCAAAGCATGTTGAGGTCTTGAGGAAGGTCTTCGATCACGTGATAGAACATAATGTCAGGTTGAATCCTAAGAAGTGCATATTTGGCATAACTTTTGGAAATTTCTTGGGATTCATCATTTCAAAATGAGGGATCAAAGTTGACCCAAAAAAGGTCAAGGTCATATTAGAAATGCGTCCTCCCATAAATATCAAAGAGCTAAAAATCCTACAAGGCAAAGTAGCATCCATAAAGTGATTTATCGCATAAATATCGGATAAATATTGACCCATGAATCGACTGCTACACAAAGGGTTCCCATTCAAATGGGATGAGGACTGTCAAGTGGCCTTCACTAAAATTAATCAATACCTAGCAACATCGTCAGTGCTAGCTCCACCAAGACCGGATGTGCATTTTCTACTATATATATCGGTGACCAACTTTGCATTGGGAACTATGTTAGCCCAAAATATCTTGCAAGATAAAGAGCAAGTGATATATTATATCAGTCACACCTTGGTGAGTTATGAGCTCGAATATGTATACATGGAGAAGTTGTGTTTAGCAGTGGTGTTCACAATGAAGAAATTGCATCATTATATGCTAAGTCATACGATGTATGTAATATCCAAATAAAATCCTTTGTAGTATATGATGAGCAAGACATATCATAATACACATACTATGAAGTGGATCATGCTATTGATAGACTTCAATTTGGAATTCATTAGCCAAAATTCCATCAAGGAACAGGTCATAGTTGATCATCTGGCAGAGGCGCCTCTCGAGAATAGTAGGCTCCTCACCATAGAGCTTCTTGATGATGCAGTATTTGCATTATTAGAGTCTCTTGAACCTGAAGAACCAAATAATAAATTTAACATGACTTTTTCTTCGATGATTCGAAGTGTGAGCAAGGGGGTGGTGTAGGAATTGTCTTCTTCACGCCACGAGGTGCTCCAATGCCCTTGTCATTTAAGTTAGATTTTCCTTGTACCAATAAAAATGCTGAGTATGAAGCCCTAACCTTGGGCCTCAAAATAGCTATCACCATGAAGATTAAATGATTAAATATCTTTGGTGATTCCCTTCTCATAGTCAATCAAGTGAAGGGACTTTTTCAATGTAGGTGTCCCATATTGAAAGCTTACAAGGATCTTTCTAACACTTATATAGCCCAGATAGAATGGTACGACATCAAGGCAATCCCTCGCTTGTCAAATAGATTTGCAGACACTATGGCATACTTGGGATCTCTAATCCCTTAGAATCTGTCTGCTAACTTTACTACCATTCATGTAAAGATGCTATCGCATGCCACGATGTAGTATGTGACTTTTGATAACAAGGAATTAGTCAACATTATTCATATAGAACCAAAACATGAGTGGTTCTATCAAGCCAGATACTTTCTCAAGAAGACGTCCTAGGGGTCTTTGATCTTACAAGGTCTTACGAGGAATGACACCACCGTTCACCACAAGGTTGTATCCCAGTCTACATTCGTGCACAACGAAATGTTAGGGAAATAAGTCATCTTGTCGGTTGAGTTACAAGTTTATCAGGATTGGATGTCATTTTTACATGACTTCCTAAAGCTTGGCTTAATCCTGCAAGGATTATCGTGTATCATGAAGTATGCATTTAGATAGAAAGCAACAAAATATATCTTGTTAAGAGATATCTTGTATCGTAAAAGCTAAGATGGAATTCTCCTTCGTTGTCTTGAGCCCCAAGAATTAGCTTGGGAAATTTTGCAAGCTCACGATGGTATGTGTGGTGGCCATTTTAGCGGCATGGCCATTTTCAAGCGCATCCTTTGAATGGGTTATTATTGGCCCACTATGGAGAAGGATTGCACCGCGTATGTCAAGAAATGTGTTAAATGTCAGCATCATGCTAATCTTATGCACTTGCCATCGTAGGCCTTATAGCCCATTCAAGCGGCTTGGCCATTTTCTCGATGGGGTTTGGATCTAATTGGTAAGATCTCTCCTCCATCATCGGGCTAGCATACATTTATCATAACGGCTACTGAGTATTTTACAAAGTGGGTGGAAGCAATCCCTTTAACAATGACAATTGGAGTGCGTATTACAGATTTTATACTTCATAATATCATTAGTCATTTTGGGATACCATCCAAGATAATATCGGATAATGGAACGTCATTTAAGAACAAAACTGTGAAGGCTTTAACATCTAAGTACAATATACAACATAGTTTTGTGACTCCATACTATCCGTAGGAAAATGGGTAAGTTGAGGCTTCAAATAAGATAGTGGTTGCCATATTGAAAAATACGATACAAGAAAACCACAAATATTGGCATATTCAGTTGCTCCTTGCATTATGGGATTACAGGACTAGCATACGAATGCCCACTAGGGCAACCCCATTTTCGCTAGTATATGGCATTGAGGCCATTATGCCCTTAGAGTTAGAGATTCCAATGTTACGCATCGCATTGAAAGAGTTCATCGATGACAACATGGTATGGCAAGCTCACCTAGATCAACTAACGCTTCTTGATGAACATTGCGTGAATGCCCCTAAGCATATCCACATTTACCAAGAGCGCTTAAAATGAGCATACAATAGTAAAGTACACTTGAGAGACTTTAAGGTTCGTGATCTTGTGTTGAAATATAACCAACAAAACTCAAACATGTTGCCGCACTTGCGAGATAAATTTATGGCTAACTGGTTAGGTTCTTTTGAGTGGTATTTTCACCCAGTTGTGAAAGTACACTCTCCTTTAGGATTTGGGTTCCAAATCCCCTCTTGCAAAGAAGTTAAACAAACAACTTCTCCAAGGTCTCCGTTGTATTAGCATTTGCATATGTGTATTAGTAATCTCAAATAAAGATATTCAATTTAAATGCTTGGAACACCTTAGTGATTGCAAGTAACTGTAAACAAGGGGCAATGTTGGTTTATTTCATCATGAAACTTTAGTGATTGTTCATTGTTTTTTTTGGATTTTGGAATTTTTTAAATGTTTATTTTAATGCCTGAAAATTTAAAATAAGTTAAAATTTTTGGAAAAAAATAAAATGCAGAAAAATGAAAATAAAATGCACTCAGTATGATGCTATCCTGTTTCGACAAAACCGAAGATGTGAGGTCTCCATGCATGCAACCTAACCTATTGGACTTGCAAAACAAGCACAATCCCCATAGACTAAGTGTTGGTTCCTAGGGTACGAAATAAAATTCAGATTTCAAATATTCGCCTAATGTAACCCAAAAAAAATGGCATTAACATTATCTATAAATTCGAAATCTAAAAAAATGAAAGAATAAACATTAAATCCATAGCATGCAAAGAAAATCTCCTTCTTTCTTGCCCACAAGATGCAAATTTCTGAAAACTTCTGCATTAAAAATATGTCATTTTACAATAGCAGAATTTCTGGTTTTCCCAAACCAGTCTGTGGAAGAAAAACAACTCAAACAGGTCCAGAATGGCCTTCTCGCCTTCAACTCTGCAACTCTGCTTGCAGCGGTTTCCGACCCCTTTCTGGCCTCTTTGAATGGCGTATTTAAACTTCTGAAAAAATTGTTTCTCCTTCCATGACGGTTCGTTTCGTTTTCTGATGGTTGTTCGTTTCACCTTCCCTGACTGTTCGTTTCACCTTCCCTTGTATGCGTGTGCTTTGGTTTCCATTTTATGGCCCTTCACTGCATTTTCTCCACATGGGCTTGCGTCCATTTCCCTCCGTGTGTAACGACCATCTTAAATGATTTCAAATCATTAAATATTCCTTATGTAACGCTTTGTCTTATTCATTGGATTTTGTCCTTATGTCCACGTCACTATGCAGGTCCGTTACCTTGGCGAAAATGGAACATGTCGCGATATCACGACACTTTTGCCTCCTTGCTCTCTTTTGTTGCTTTTAGCCATGAAAATGTAACATGTCACGATATCGCGACACTTTTCTTTCCTTTTTGGTATCGCAACTTTTCCTTTTGGCCGTGAAAATGCAACATGTCGCGATATCGTGACACTTTTCTCTTTTGGCCGTGAAAATGCAACATGTCACGATATCGCGACACTTTTCTTTTGGCGTGAAAATGCAACATGTCGCGATATCGCGACACTTTTTCTCTTTTGGTCGTGAAAATGCAACATGTCGCGATATCGCGACACTTTTCTTTGTTCTCCTGGTCGCGAAAATGCAACATGTCGCGATATCGCGACACTTTTTCTCTTTTGATCGTGACAATGCAACATGTCGCGATATCGCGACACTTTTTCTCTTTTGGCCGTGATAGTGCAACATGTCGCGATATCGCGACACTTTTCTCTTTTGGCCATGAAGTGCAACATGTCGCGATATCGCGACACTTTTCTCTTTTGGCCGCGACGGTGCAACATGTCGCGATATCGCGACACTTTTTCTCTTTTGGCCGTGAAGGTGCAACATGTCGCGATATCGTGACACTTTTTCTCTTTTGGCCATGAGTGGCAACATGTCGCGATATCGCGACACTTTTCTCTTTTGGCCTCGATGGTGCAACATGTCGCGATATCAGACACTTTTCTCTTTTGGCCGTGATCAACATGTCAGGATATCGTGACACTTTTCTCTTTGGCGGAATGCAACATGTCGCGATATCGCGACACTTTTTCTCTTTTGGTCGCGACAGTGCAACATGTCGCGATATCGCGACACTTTTTCTCCTTGTGGTGTTTTGCTTTTTTCCTTGATCTTTAGCCTATGGGCCACTTCGGTCTTCTTGGAACACATGCAAAAAAGGTGGGTCCCCAATTTTGGGGTACGTTGTGGAGCAGCCACAACAAATGGCGACTCTGCTGGGAAATGCTCCTGAGCATTTCGGTGAGAACTCAACCTGAAAACACAGACTCAAATACAAGCGTCAAAAAATATCCCAAGAATGAAACTAGACGAGAAATACATGAAGCATTAGAATTATTAAGCATCAGCTCGGTGTGTGCAATGTGCTTCATTCCCTATCGTTTGAAACTCGTTCAACTTTCCATTGTCAGTTTCACTTATGATTCGTATGCAAGGCTATGAATGATTTGTGCAGGATTTGATGTATGACAACTATGTTAGAGATATAACAACCTGCTTTGCAAAGGCTCGAGACCTTCTAGTATCATGAACAAACATATTAAAACTGTCAAACCCTCTTAGGACCAAATATATGCATATTGAATTAATTTACTAGATCCCAAAGTTGGTTATGTGTCACTACCATCTTGAACCCATGTGCAAGTGTAAGTGAAATCAGAGCTTTGGGGAATAGGATTCCCAACCTAAGCGAGATGGGAATTTAACCCTATCCTTACTACTCTGATCTGGAGTTCATTACCTCATCTTGAACAAAATGATTTAACCTGTTATGGATGAAACTGTCAAGCTAGCCTGTCCGTTTGAGCAGTCAGTGGTCTTGTTTTTAGACAAGACATGTTGCCACGCATGAGCATACTCCACTGCCAACCAGGCGTCTATAGCCCCGATGGAGATTAACCCCATAATCCATGATTTGGCTCTACTTTTGATTTCTTGGACCTTGGGGATGACTACCCATCCTTGCAAGGGACATGTAGTACGATCCTTCCAATCCAATATTAATAAAGAAATGAAAAAATATTTGCTTTGGAATAAAATAGAAGCTTTGGGGAATCGGATTCTCAACCTAAGCGAGATGAGAATTAGACCCTATCCTTACTACTCCAGGGGGGGATTGGGGGTTGGGGGGGGGGGGGCCTCCACCTAAGTTGGGGGGGGTTTTACCCTATCCTTACTACTTAGATTTTAGGCTTTAAGCATTATGGGAGTGGTAAAAACCACTGTTTTAAGGATTATGTTGCATGATAGGACAGACACGAAATACTCCTTTCGCCTCACCTTTTCTTCCAAGTATGGTTTTGACCATTTTGCTCAAGATTCTCTTTAATATGCGTAGAACGTGCTTGGTTCAAGATAGTTCGGGCATCGGTTCCCAACCTTAGGATCCTTTTAGTATATGTTATGTAATAACCCTAAGAGGATTCGACACCTTTTCAATGATTGTACATGAAATGAAGATGCAAGCTGAGATGAAATGTATATGCAATGCTGAATGTAATATGAGATATGAATGCATTGCTCCTTTTGAAATGCGGATGGAGTATATATCACCTACTTTACCATAATTTATAAAACTGACAACTTCATGCATCACAAGTTCCAAACGATATTCTTTAATGTGTTTGCGATACTCGTGGAGCTTTCTGCAATACAATTCCGATGTTTCATATTCTCCTAGTCTTAGTCAACATTCATAAGGACTTAAGTTGACAAACCAAAAGTGTCCAAAGGACCAACACACAAAACTTAAAACCAAAATGAGATCCAATCCAAAACCAAAACACGAAAACCAAAAGTATATACAAATGTACAATATAATGCAAGATGGTGCAAAAGTTTGGATTATCATTTTCCCGGATCCCAAACCTGATTGGAATTCTTTAAAAGATGTATGACGTGATACGCATACCAAGTTTTGTAGGAATCCAACAAAAACAAGATCAAACCAAACAAAGAAACAAACTTCCACTTGCCCCTCTCACCATACCAATTTGATTTAGTTTCATTAATAATCCTATGGTGGAGTTTCCAGTTTTCAAATTGATTAGACAATGATTGATATTCAATTCCTTTATGTCTATTCTTTAAGATGTCCATTCCGCACTTTGATTCATGGTGTAGAAATAAGCTTTCATTTTCATTCAATAAAGCCATAACATTAATAATATTTGAATCAAACCATTCATTAGGCAAACCTTCATTCGAATTTTGCATGGTGAAACCAAAAAGGTGAGATTTTACCTTTGGCATGTTTTCATTTGACCTTACTTGAAGCGGATTTGAAAATTCCTCTTTTCTCTCATGACATTCATCATCATGTAGCACTTGTTCTTTCTCCATGACTTGTTTATCAAAGGCACCAAACTTAGGTACCCAATTGAAAATATGTCCATCCCTTTCAAACCATAAGTCTTGTCTATCTAGGGGTGGGTTAACTAACACATTTCCATGATCAATCACTTGGGTTGTTTTGGGTAACGTGAGATTTTCAATTGGATCATCAATGATATCAAACCCAAATGATTTAGGTTTTGTAATTTTCTCATTTTGAAATGGCATAATCATTGTAGCACAAGTAAGTGGATCAAGATTTTCAATTTCTTTTCCTTCAAAGGAATCTAAAGCAAATGACTCTCTTTCTTGATTCATGGTTGTAGAATCCTTATCATGTTCCAAAATTTGATGAGATTCTAATTCCTCTTCCAAAACTTTCTCAAATTGTACAAGATTTATAGTATCCTCATGTGAGGAAGCAATTGAGTTATCCTGCATATTAATTGACACAACAAGTTTATTAGAAGATTTAGATTGATAATATTCTTCCCATTTCTTCCATGAATCATAGTAATCATCCTCCAAGTTCAAGTTGTGACGCTCAAGTACTTCTTCTTCATCTTCTGATTCATCAACATGTTTCTCATCCCATTCATCTTCACCTTCCTCATTCTCACTCTCTTGACGATATAGAGTTTCCACCACCAAAATGTTGTCCTCTCCTTGTTGATGTTGGGGTGGACCATTATTTGGCACAAGTTCCAAATCATCCACTTGAGCTTGGAGACAATGGGTATACCTAGCCATTTCGGGACAATTCCTTTCATTATGCTCCTTTGTATTATGCAATCTACACCCCTTTTCCCATGCAAAATCAGAAATATTAAGAATGGAACTAGAGTGACTTGGTCCTGTAGAAGTATCTATCTGATTAGCAATAGGGGAAGGCACACCCCCATTGTTTGGCTTCGTATTCCACTGTCTCCCTCTATTGTTGAAATTTTGATTTGGGTGAGGGGCATGGGATTCATACTTCTATTTTTGAACCAAATCATTACTCAATTTGTGAACCATCTTTTTGAGTTCTTCAACCTCTGAATAAATCTCTTTTGGTTGAGCTATGTTATTGCTAGTTCCAGTAGGATTTGCGTAATTGGTGAGATCTTGACTTAACATTTGAGTTGGATTTTGAGCCACTTGATTTGCGTAGGGATTCACACTTTGAATCGAAATTGGATTGGGTGCGTAAGCGGGTGTTGATGAATATGGTTGTTGATAAGGCAAAGCATTTATGCCTGATATTTGTGGTGCCATGATCTGATTCATCATAGGAGCTTGACCATATGGACCATATTGTCCTACCATAGGCATCTGGGAAAACCCATAACCTCGTGGTGTCATTTGTTGTTCAATGGTCATAGCTTCATTGTAGGCTAGAGCAAGCGTGGTAACTTGAGGATTTCGCCTTGCAAACATTGTCGTCATAGGATCCAATGCCCCAAAATATATTTGCAAAGCTACTGCGGGATCAATGGCAAAATGCCGAATTGCTCTATTATAGCACTTCTGAAATCTCTGATTAAAAGTTTGGATTGGCTCACCCTGGCCTCTTTTGCATGTAATGAACTGATTATAGATGATTGTGGGATCTAATGGTGACCTGAATTGGTTGACAAAAGCATTCTCCATTTGCATCCATGACGTAATGGAACCAGTAGGTAAGCAAATATACCATTCGTAAGCCACTTGGTCTAGGCTCATGGGGAAGAGTCTACAAGCCACATCTTCATGTTGGACTTGCAATCTTATCAAAACATCCCTATAGGCCTGAATATGTTCTTCTGCGGTCCTTGGGCCATCCGATTTGTATTTGGGCAAAAATCTATCTATATTCCTAGGGATCTCGTGAATATCCCCTACAATATTCAAAGGAATGTTATGGGCTCCGTACCAAGGAGGTGGTGGAGGTTGGGCCATTTGATTCAAAATCGATGATGATAACCCCACAAGAACTCGACAAAACTCTCAATACCTCAAAGAAAACCTACGACACACAGAAAATCCTGCAATTAATGAAATTCAAAGAATAACTTCAAAATCAATTCGTTAGTCATGAAAGAAGGAACCTTGACAAAGTGATATTCTAAAAATGTAAGTTTCTGATTCACCAGATCGCATATGCGCAAGTGAAGAGCATACTCCTAGTGTTGTAGGCTTTCTGATTCACAAGATCGCATTACGCGCAGGTGAAGAGCATAATACCGACAACAAATACATTTTTAGACAAAATAATTCCTTACAAATTAGCATTAACCAAGAGGTGTATCCATTAAAATCGAATGAAAGTAATTGCATGGAGACAACCTCGTTAGTCAAGACCAATTTTTTTTTTTTTAAATCAAATCAAAACACATTATTCCTGTATGAACAATCAAAAGCGTTAGAACAATGCATAGCAATTCATGTCCTCCTTTTAACAGTACAAGGTTGTATTATTAAAAGAGGGCTAAAGATAATAATCAATAGGGCATGAAATATTCAAAATTTAAATCCCTATAGCATTTAAATCACTCTGAAATAAAACAATTCAGGCCCTCCTTCTAGCGCCAATCTGTTGAGTGGTATTTTCACCCGATTGTGAAAGTACACTCTCCTTTAGGATTTGGGTTCCAAATCCCCTCTTGCAAAGAAGTTAAACAAACAACTTCTCCAAGGTCTCCGTTGTATTAGCATTTGCATATGTGTATTAGTAATCTCAAATAAAGATATTCAATTTAAATGCTTGGAACACCTTAGTGATTGCAAGTAACTATAAACAAGGGGCAATGTTGGTTTATTTCATCATGAAACTTTAGTGATTGTTCATTGTTTTTTTTGGATTTTGAAATTTTTTAAATGTTTATTTTAATGCTTGAAAATTTAAAATAAGTTAAAATTTTTGGAAAAAAATAAAATGCAAAAAAATGAAAATAAAATGCACTCAGTATGATGCTATCCTGTTCTGACAAAACCGAAGATGTGAGGTCTCCATGCATGCAACCTAACCTATTGGACTTGCAAAACAAGCACAATCCCCATAGACTAAGTGTTGGTTCCTAGGGTACGAAATAAAATTCAGATTTCAAATATTCGCCTAATGTAACCCAAAAAAAATGGCATTAACATTATCTATAAATTCGAAATCTAAAAAAATGAAAGAATAAACATTAAATCCATAGCATGCAAAGAAAATCTCCTTCTTTCTTGCCCACAAGATGCAAATTTTTGAAAACTTCTGCATTAAAAATATGTCATTTTACAATAGCAGAATTTTTGGTTTTCCCAAACCAGTCTGTGGAAGAAAAACAACTAAAACAGGTCCAGAATGGCCTTCTCGCCTTCAACTCTGCAACTCTGCTTACAATGGTTTCCACCCCTTTCGGCCTCTTTGAATGGCGTATTTAAACTTCTGAAAAAATTGTTTCTCCTTCCATGACGGTTCATTTCATTTTTCGATGGCTGTTCGTTTCACCTTCCTTGACTGTTCGTTTCACCTTCCCTTGTATGCGTGTGCTTTGGCTTCCATTTTGTGGCCCTTCACTGCGTTTTCTCCACATGGGCTTGCGTCCGTTTCCCTCCGTGTGTAACGACCATCTTAAATGATTTCAAATCATTAAAGATTCCTTATGTAACGCTTTGTCTTATTCATTGGATTTTGTCCTTATGTCCACGTCACTATGCAGGTCCGTTACCTTGGCGAAAATGGAACATGTCACGATATCGCGACACTTTTGCCTCCTTGCTCTCTTTTGTTGCTTTTAGCCATGAAAATGTAACATGTCGCGATATCGCGACACTTTTCTTTCCTTTGGCCATGAAAATGCAACATGTCGCGATATCGCGACACTTTTTCTTGTTTGGCCGTGAAAATGCAACATGTCGCGATATCGCGACACTTTTTCTTTTGGCCATGAAAATGCAACATGTCGCGATATCGCGACACTTTTCTTTTCCTGGCCGTGAAAACAACATGTCGTGATATCGTGACACTTTTCTTTTTTTCTTTGGTCAAATGCAACATGTCGCGATATCGCGACACTTTTTCTTTTTCTCTTTTGATCACGAAAATGCAACATGTCGCGATATCGCGACACTTTTTCTCTTTTGGTCGTGACAATGCAACATGTCACGATATCGTGACACTTTTTCTCTTTTGGTCACGAAAATGCAACATGTCGCGATATCGCGACACTTTTCTCTTTTGGCCGCGATAGTGCAACATGTCACGATATCGCGACACTTTTTCTCTTTTGGCCGCGATAGTGCAACATGTCGCGATATCGCGACACTTTTTCTCTTTTGGCCGTGATGGTGCAACATGTCGCGATATCGTGACACTTTTTCTCTTTTGGCCATGATGATGCAACATGTCGCGATATCGCGACACTTTTTCTCTTTTGCCGCGATGATGCAACATGTCGCGATATCGCGACACTTTTTCTCTTTTGGCCATGAAACTGCAACATGTCGCGATATCGCGACACTTTTTCTCTTTTGGCCGCGACGGTGCAACATGTCGCGATATCGCGACACTTTTTCTCTTTTGGCCATGAAACTGCAACATGTCGCGATATCGCGACACTTTTTCTCCTTGTGGTGTTTTGCTTTTTTCCTTGATCTTTAGCCTATGGGCCACTTCGGTCTTCTTGGAACACATGCAAAAAATGTGGGTCCCCAATTTTGGGGTACGTTGTGGAGCAGCCACAACAAGTCCTTACATCATCTCAGAGCATATTGGACCGAGAACATATCGCCTAACATAATTGAAGGGGTTGAAGATCCTAAACCTCTCAACATCCTTCATCTTAAGGCGTTCCATACGTAATAATTCAAAAACTTAAAATTATGGAAAATTTCAAAATCCATAAAAATCAAAAGGCAATAAAATCTAAAAATATTGCATTTCATTGGCATCATGCATTTTTATTTTGCACATGCATTTTATTTAATTGCATTGCATTAGGCATTTCCATCCATCGCACTTGCATTAGGATAGGTTGTGTTGCAATATTACAAATGACACCACGTTTGTATTTCAATCATGCATCTATGTATTATCATCATCTTCCATCACCCTTGTGAGTAATTGTGTTTCTCAACACAACCCCTCATGTTTCTATGAGGAATATACTAGGGTTTTCGATAATTCAGCCATACCTAGTGGTCTTCTCAAATTTAGTAGAAAGCTTGCTTTGCTTTTGTAGATGAGGTCTAGTTTTGATAGCACTTAGCATATCAGAATCCCATCACTACTCATACATATTAACAATCCTAATTAGGCTAAGGAAGGATGAGCATTACAAAAGCAGTATGGGTCACCTTAGGCGAAAGGTTTTGTTACTTGCTCATTTTGTGAGGCGCAATGGTCTAGAGTAGAGGTCATTGGAAAAAGGACAAGTTTACCCCCTAATCGAATAAATCGCTTGCTTACATAAAGGAGAAAAAACCCAGAAATTAAATCAAATCCCTTGCTCAAAACAAAATAAAAACAAACATACAAAATAAACAGAGATTTTTATCGCTATATATGAGCAAGTATCCCAATAAATTGAAGAAAAGAAAGGGGTGAACTTGAATCCCTAGAATGACCAATGCTCAAAAATAATAAGGTGATCCCCAATACAAAAATGGGTTGAATGAATCTCGCCTGGCATTGGGGTAGATCTAAGAAATTTACAAATAAGCTAGCTTTAGGTGGCTTGTATCGCCTAGTGGTCTAGTCTAACTGAGTCCAAACCTAGGTAGGATTGGATGGACATTTGAGGATCCCCAATACAGCAATGGGCTGAATGAATCTTGCCTAGAACTAGGGTATGCTTATATCTCATATAATATATTCATTTGCACATACAAGGGTAATAAATAGCTTGGTCTTTCATAGCAAAAGATTTATTTTTCAGAAGACTAGTATAGTCATTATACAACTTTTGATAAGTCAACTAGGGTGTTTGAGTCTCATGGAAAAACCTCAAAAAATCCCAAATAGCAACAATTCATTTCAAATCAATCAATTATCAACTTATTTTTATGAGAATTTACTTGTTACGGAGTGTTCATAAAATAGGTTAGATACCAGATAGATATCAACAATGATATTTAGACAACCACTGACTATGTTGTGCATATTCTTTTAGCTTACAAAAGCTTTTGAATAGAAACAATACATCATTTCATAGCACATATGGATGTTTAATTGATTAATTCTTATGATAAGATGTATCAATTACATTTCATGATTATTATACATTCTATGGTGTCATCCATTAGATTGTTAAAATCATACTACATTCATTCTTTATGTTTTAAGTGATTAAAGCATACAGGTTCATTTACATTATATTATCATCATGTAAATAATGCATTACATACACTACATTCATCATATCATAACATCATAAATTAAATGCATAAAAGTAAAGCAAATTAAACATGCATTTAACATCAAACAGTGCATCCACATATGCATACATCATAGTAGTCCATCTACACATCTAGATCACAATATCTAATCATACATCCATCATCTAGCTAGTGCATGTCATCCATACATCACATCATATAGCATCAAATAAACATATAATATAAGCATTGCATCCATATGCATCACATAAACATAAAATAAATAAATGTACACATATAATGAGTCTCATAAAAATCATATTATATAAATATGTGCCAAAACAAAATAGAATACATAAGGCATATGTCCAAAATACCCGTAGGCTACAACTGTGTAGGTCCTAAACCTTACACTTATAAATGGTATAAATATATATCAAGATTTATGCTAGGTAGCACCTACGCCCCCAGTTTGTGAGGCTCCTCCACCAGTGCCACCCTCCATATGAGTCTACCTGGAGCTAGCACCAGAGGAAATCTTTGTTCGATGAGTCATGTGGTTGGATCGAGCTGAGGATTGCCCTGTATCTTGTATCCTAGTCTGTTGAGACTATGTAGTTGTGGATCGCTTTGGCACCTCATTTCCTAGCAATATGATATCTCCTGCTAGGAAAGAGATGTAAGTCGCATCTACTGACTATTGTGTATGACCATCCCAAACGAGGGCATACAATCTGTGAATCTCTATGCTTGGATCCAAACCTACTAATCTTGGTATAGCTAAAGCGACAAGAGTAACTTGAGAAATCGAGGAACCTCCCCTTATGGCTTGGAGCAAGTCATGCTCTATGGTGACAACACCAAACTTAGCCTAGAGAAGATCACGTTGTCTAGTGATCCTCTTTATCTTTGTGGCGGTAGTAGCAATCTGTGCTCAGAGAGCTACTCTCTCGTCCTTGAATCCCTACCACTGCTCTTGTCTCTATGTCAGCTAAGACTACGTTGCCTACACCCGTGCCAATAGAGTCACCATGAAAGTGTCTTTCTCTAGAATCAATTTTTGTAGGGTCCTTACCCATTTTTGTAAGCTAGCAACCTAGGCCCTGAGCTAGGCCACCTCGTCATCAGGCTCCTCATCGCCCTCCTTTGCTTGGGACTCCTTCTCAACTATAGTCTCACCCCATCCACCCTCTGTCCACTAGTGCACTTTATGATCGTGAGGGTCTACTCCCTCTAGGTGTGCCTCCTCTACCCCTATTGTTGCAGTGCCATATGTAGGTCTTCCTAGGGGGTCATCACCCCTCCATAACCTAGTAGTCCACCAAGCATCATAATTTATTGTAGTCTTTGCATCCTCCAGTCCAAAATCCTATAAATCATCGTCCTCATCCCCTAGTGAAGTTACCTGAGGCCATTCCAAATCCCTCTTCGCCTTAAGGTGGTGGTAGATAGTAGAAGTGGGAGGGATATCCTGGTGAATCTTGAAATTTTTGGTCACATAGGAGAAGTAAAAGAACTTTTGTATCTCAGGATTATGCTCGAGAAACCATATTTCATGTTTTATTCTCCTCAGGTATCTGTCTACCTCTGTCAATGTTAGAAAATCCATGTAGGGCCTCCATAGCACCTTCCTAGGCTGTAGTTGTGCAAGCTGATCAATGTAATATTGCACATCCCCTACTCGAGACCTTCTCTAAAATCCCTCAGACTCTTGAGGCCAGTATGAAGCATAGTACTGGTTCTCCTCAGCGATATCGATAATCTGGAGGGGTAGTGGTGTAGGGTGCTCAACTGTGATGTGCTGCATGGCCAGATCTGTAGCAGGAGATTGCAATTGACTCCCATGTGGGTCCTCTATGTGATTCGATACATCTCATCATAGAGCTATGCAAGTAGAGTTCTCCCTCAGGATAGGATCAATGGCTCTCTGGTGTTGCTCGCTAGCACATCTTGTGTCCTGGCCAAGAGGTTCCAAGGGAACCTCACTCTTGATCTATTTGATAGCACAATATGAACTATCAAATGCATAAGTACAGCTGCCCATCATGAGAAGACATTCTCATGGTACCATTACTCAATATAGAGCCCATTATGGTTTAAATATGCCTACACTGCAGCACTCTAGGTGTCAAAGATCTATTGAAATACAACATCCTTCGCCTCCATAGGCAAATATGTGATGGCCTCATCATCGATCAAGATCTGAAAGATGTGGTAGACATCCTCCAAAGTGATAATAATCTCACCTATGGGTAGGTGAAAGGTGTTGGTCCTCGCATCCCAGCGATGGGCCAAAGTGGTCATGTAAGCCTGATCGGCTCTAATAGATGGAAGTTGTAGTACGTAGCCAAATCTAATGGCTCCAAACTAGGCCCACTCAGTGTCATTGAGGCCATTGCAAAGGGTACGAAGGATATCTGATTTCCTTGCCCTCGCAGTCAAAGTATAAAGAGAAACATAAATAATATACGTAAAAATAATAAAAAATATAAAAAATGACCTTAAAAAGTCAAACAAATTCAAAAAATATTCAAAAAAAAAATCAAGATTGCACTTCAAACATTCAAAAAGACTCAATTAAATCAGTCAAAAACTCAAAAAAATTAATTTTTTTTTCTAAAGTCGGCTAACCGCAGCTGAGACCCGCAGTCAGTGGCAACGATCAAATTTCTAACCATTGGGATTTGAATCCTGTCGCAGTTGACAACCACAACCCCCAATTTACCAATTGGGAACTATGGTTGCCACCTACAACTAAGAGCAACAACCCTTTTTGGGTCGGGTCCCATCCCAAAAAATCCCAAAAATTAAAATCCCACCCTCTAAGCTACCCTAGACTAATCCTAAACTAGGTGAGTTTCTTTACCGGTAGTTTAGTGAGGTTCAATTAGCCCATTACTTAATGAGGTTCATTTTATTTAGGTAAATCAAATAAGAGAGTTGCAGTGCTACCTTTCTAGCACTGGCTCCGCCACTAGTGGATGCATCCATTGGGTCCACCGTGTAAGTGTTTCGTAAGGTTTGCGACAGTGTTTCGTATCAAAATTTTAAACTCACCTCTCAAAGCTCTCAATTTTGCAGTTTGGCAGTTGAAAATAATGACATTGAAAATGATAGATTTTTTTTTATATTTTCAATTTTGCCCTCGACTGCACCTGGCAACTGCAGGCACAAAATTAGGGTTTTTCGATCCCTGATCAAAGCCGTGGTTAAGAAAATTGCAAAAATTGGTTGTGGTTGACAAGCGCGGATAGAAGCCAACAATAAATGCCCTTAAAATTTCACCATGAAGGGCTCAAAAATGCAAAATCAAAAATATTCAATGGTGCAAAACCCTCAAAATTTTCAAAATAACAAAAAAAATCATATAATTCAAAATTTCAAATGTACCTCATATCCAATTATTTACCCTATACACTTGGTGGTTGTAGGACTTGTGATTAATGCAATCCAACAAGATGAGTAAATTACCATAAGGCCATTTGGGATAAATTAGTCATCACTGAATTGATATGCTTCACTTCAATCCCTAAGAAGGCCTAGATGGTTGGACTGCTCCACAAGAATGAGGTATTCATATCAATCCTTCTATGACATTTTTAGCAAATCATCGAACATTATGATTCAACATAAGCCTAATTGGAATTGTTATCATCTTGATTTCTTAAGAAGGCCATAGCGGCCAAACTACTCCATGGGATAGAGATGTACAATTACTATTAATAGTTGCAATCATGGTTGAATTAGGCCTTGCCAAGTAATCAAAGTGCTAAAATATTCAATTGTTCAAATCACTCATTGTGGTCAAGCGACTCGTCGCTTCATCAATTGTCCTATCCTCATCGACTCGTTGCTTGAGGGGGTAGTCATAATATTAATAATCATAATCAAATTCAACGAGAGATCACTCGATCTTGTCAAATTGTGTTCACCTTATGAATCATTGCCAATGACTATCATAATCTTACCCTTTGCTGGGGAAAAAAGCAACTATGACAATTAAGTGAGTAGCTCTCCACCTATCGGTACTATTGTAGCACTGAAGCTACCCGATCGTCGTTGGAGCTTGCAAAAGCTTTGCAAATTTAAGCCTTCACTTAGTTAGAAGTAATGATTCTAAGATGTATATCCTTTGGTAGTATTGGGCATCTAATTTTGATCAAATTAATGATCATCATTCAACCTAAGACATCATTTTAGGAGATCCATTTTTTCTCAACATTGTTTGTTCTCACAACGCATCCCAAAATGGGCATTTGTAGACACCTAAAATGTGTCATGTCAAGGCGACTACTCATATGGGACATGCTAATAGACCATATGAATGATCTTGGATAGCTCCAAGGTGAAGCAATGGTTTTAACCACTCAATTTGGGTAGATTTGGCTAACTCAGCCTTAGCCACGACTGACACCCACGATTAACAGAGCTAGTCGCACCTCAAAGCCATGACTAGCATCAAAAATATTTTGAATCCTAGGCCGAGACAAATTCGGTTACAATGGCCTGGGCAACGGAGATTCAAACGGTTTTGGGCGGGGAAGCTTCGAGAGTTTTCCTCCCAACTGATCCAACCTCCTGGATCTTGATCTCGACTTCCCAAGCAAGCCAAGATTAGAGATTAGGAGTCTTATAAGACCCCCATCCAAATTGGGGAGAAGTCTGAAAGAAAATTTGCATTTGATCATAGTGAAGCTCTATCAAAATGGATAGAAATTTGATAATCCTTTGAGGAGAGTCGAAATGCTACCCAATTGTGGAGTGACAAGCATGAATTTGTCAATGAAGCTTCCAAAGGACTAGGAAGCACAATCGCATAATCAAGCCAATCAAACACAAATCATCATCAAATTCAACTTCCAATCCATCTTGGGACATAGAGGCAACCCTTGATCATCAATTCCATAGATGGAATCAGAGATCTAAGCCATGATTATAAGAGCAAAAGCATTCTCGACTCAACCATGGCTGTTAGCCGTGACTAACAGCACCCACCGTGCCTCAGATCCGTGGCTAGGGTTTGATCCCTAATTTTTTTTTTTTTGTAGCATTAGATTTATATTTTTAGTTGTGCAATTAGCTTAGTCTAGCATAGATTAACAATTTAGCATACATTTGACCAGTTAATTCTAGGATTTAATGGTAGATTTACTTCCATTTCCTTGCATTTGTCAATTTAGCATAGTTTCTTGTTATTTCATGCAATTCAAGTTTTTAATGGCTAATTAGGTTGCGTATTACCTAGATTACATGCTTTCTTTCTATGCTTCATAGAAATTTGATGATTTTATGTTAATATTCTTAGATTTACATCTTTCTTGCTTTCTTTATTATCATTTATGCAAGTCTCCAATAAAAGCCTCATCAAGAGAGGCCATCTTTGCTTTTAATCCTTTCTCGTTGTTTCTTTAATGCATGGTTTACAAGATCCATTCATTTCTAGGCATTCAAGGCAACAAATACCTCTTTCATGAGAGAAGAAGGTCACCATTGATCTTAAATAGTTCTTGTATTTGTGCAAATCTTGTGAATTACACCACCCCCTCGTTTAGAGGGTCTCCAATACTGTATTAATTGTATCAATATTGAGTATACCTAAGAGGTATGCACTTGTAATAGGATTTGATAAAATATTTAATAAAAGAAACATTCTATTTCTTGTTGAAATTATTATTGTCAATCTTTTATTCTTAAATGTTTGATATCAATTGATGCACTAGTTAGGTGTATGCTTTCTACGAGGTTACACCATGTATATGATAAGTTTGGCTATCTACAATTCTTAGTTTGTAGCCATTAGTAATTTCAAGACAATCAAACCATTGAATATTTTCAGTCATGTAATGACTAGCCCCTAAGTCAATGAGTTTTCCATGCTAGAATTATTTTTGCATTTATGGCATGATATAGAGTGTGTGCTTTGTTCTTGTTTCTTTGTGTGAAAGTATGTTCTTCCTTCCATAGAAACTTGACAATAGTCTACCTTAATTTTGATCTAGTAAGACCCTCATTTTTTTGTTGGTTTAGTTTTTTAGGATTCCTTATATCTCCCTATTTAAGAGATGTGAATTGGTAGATTACTTGTAGACTTTGTAGAAACCTTATGCTTCCCAAATGGATTAAGTACTTGAAATTTTTTTATGAATAACATTATTATGAAGTTTTGTAGAATGCCTTATGACTCCCTAGTGCTTTTGGATATGCTATATAATGGATAAAGTACTTGAGAATAGTTGTTCAATTTTGAGTTGATTTTGTAATTTTTGTAAGTGGTAAAAATCAACTTGTATTACACCTTATTACTCCTATTGAACTTAAGCACTTTCTATTTTGATGAGGTTCTAATGGTTGGATTTCTTTTGTCCCTTTAAAATGGTTTGAGACAAGCATGCCAATTTATTTCCAACTCTTGATTTCCTTAATGAACCTTCCTTTATAGCCTTTGATATTTAATTTTTAATGTTTCTAAATTCCAATTATCTACTTTGATGTAGTATTCCTTATGACTCCCTAATATGGAATATTAGAAAAAAATATAATATTTGCATGATAGGATTTTTAATTTCCAAGTTGAAATTCCTTATTCCTCCAACATTATTATTTTCAAATATAAATATTTTGTAATATGCTTGCTTAATATATTACTAATGCTAAGTGAATGAATTCCAATTGTAAATATAATTTCCCTTATAACTCCAATATTTTTTTATAGCAAGCAATAAATAGTCTTCGATTTACCTTAGTATTCCTTTGCATTTGACGTTGTGAGGTGGTAAATTTGAATCCTTTTATATGGCATTCAATGCTTTCTTAGACTGATGCTAAATTCTCTCTTACGTGGTGCTTTGATTAGTGATGAATTCTCCTTTACGTAGTGTTTATATTCTTTGTAACTAGCATTGATATGAATTAAGAATGCTCAGTCTTATCTTCACCTTTAATAATGCATTTCCTTCTTTGTGAATACTACGCTAATATGTTGGTTTCAATGACATATTCCTTCTATGAACAAGGCGTTGAATTACTGATTGAATAAGGCATATTTGCTGGTCTTTATGACAACTTCTTTAATGCTACCTCTTTCTCCTTCAAATGGTGCATAGGCTTGGATTAGCCTTCTCCTCTAAATATGTTTCAAACCATACAATTCTAATCTTCTCCTATGACCTTTGATGTTTTTCTTATTCAATATGAACACCTTAAATAGGAATTCTTCCTTGTGACTTTCAAACAAGTGTCACTTGAGCATTACTTAGTAGGCGTTGATATTCCAACGTATGCAATGATGAGGTTGGTGGTAGTGTAACTCCTCCTATGTGAGCATTGGATTATTCATGAACATTGGATGCTTAGAGCTCTTGTACCAAGTGACACTCATGGTTGTGCATTAAGATCTTTCTTCTAACGCTCCAACGATGGGCATTGATGCCCTATCTTTGCCTATATCTTTGATATATGCGTTGGTTTGCTATGTTTATTAAAACACAAGCATTCCCTTGTTTGTTTGTATGTTGTCTTGATGAGGATAATGGATGGAACCAATTGTATTGCTCCTTGGTTATATGACGCTCTTCAATGGCGGTCTTATGGCAGCTTCTTGTGCTCTTCAATGGCGGTTGTTCTCTCCAAGTAGAAACCTTGGGTATTGCACTTCTTCCTTTGTATTTTCACACCTACACATTTTATAATAGCTTATTTCTAGACTTTTTCTTAGCTTCAATGGTGCTTCTTCTTACGTAGATAGTATCCCTCTATATGTTGCCCTTTTATCTACGTACACTTGGACGATAATGGATTTATTATGACTCTAATATTGCAGGTGATACACTCTCTTCTAGGGCTTGGATTGGACGTGGAAAAATGGTGTTTTTAAACACCTTGATTCTTAGACATGTGAGCTCTTCGATGGCTCCTTACACTTGCTTGAATTATACCCTTCAACCTGCAAAATATGATGACTGTGCTGCTCCATGTAAATATGATAGCTTTTATCCTTTTAATGGAACAAAAGATGTGCTTTGTAATAGTTAAATTTGCACCAAAATAAAGGACTTTTTGGTGAAATCCTTCTTGCATCTTTTAATATTCTTCCTTGGATATTTTAATGATAGTTAATCCAAGTTAATGAGATGTTGTTTTTGAAGTAAGGATTTTTGCACTCTACACTTAAATGAAATCCTTATATTCTCCTTGAATCTTGAGACTCGCCAAGTCTCGATTTGAGGCTTCCTTCAAGGATATTAATGGTGGCTTCCTTTGGCCACACAGTGCTACAAATTCTTGTGCTAGTTTTGTGCTTTTAGTAACACAAACTAATTTCTTGAGAGTAACTAGTCAAAGATCAACTAGTATAGTGCTATAATGGATTAATAATGTAATTTTAATGATAATAAACTCTTAGAATAAATTATAATGCTTTTGCAATTTTTAACTACAATCAACATTGTAGGATGTAGTCTTCTTGCTTTCTAGATAGATAATAGGTAGATGATAATTTTATTTCTTTCAAAATATCCAACTCCTATTAATGTGCATAAATATCTTAAAGTTTTTTCTCCTTTTTGCACTTTCTGGAAGACTATAATATGAGCCCTTCTTGCAACTTTAATCCAAATATGGTGCTTAATGGAATTTGATAATGAACCCTAAATTAAGTTCAACTGATTGCACACTAGTTGCTTACCTTTAGTGGATTCTGAAGTAGATTTAAACCTTGGTTCTTTGTTTCCCCAAGTTGCTGCCTTGTAGTAGATGAGTTCACAACTTCTTGTTGGCTATCTAGAACAACTTCTTGCTTTACCAAATTGAGGTCTTGAACTTTTTGTCTTGAGCCTTAGGTTTGGTGGCTTGATCTTTCCAGTGATATTATGCCTTCTATTGTAGTTTCAGAAAAATCCTTTCTCTGAACTTATGTCTTCTTGTTGTGAGAGGTAATCTCCAAGTCTCCTAGATTTTGTAGGCTTCTTCTATCTAAATATTCCTTCAACCTTCTTGTCTAACTCTGACTTCAAACATGATCTTCTTCTTCTCAAGATTCTGAATGTTTTGAGGTCTTCATTGGAATCTTCTTCTAGATTTGGCACTCCTTGCTAAATTATTATTTTCTTGGGTTTGTTGTCGAATGGCGACAATTATCCCAAGTCCTTCACTATCAATATTTTTCCTTGATAGTGGAATTCTCCAACGCGTTCTCTTAGGAACTCTTTTTAAGGATGCTTCTACGAGCTCTATAGTAAGGCTCTCCAAGTCTTCTTTTTTTGCTTGAGACCTATCCAAGATATTTTATTTGGTAGCTTCTTTGATCTTCCAATTGAGACCTTGTCTTCAACCTTCTGCTTTTGGAAGTATTGGTGAAGAGATCTTCTTATCAGATATATAATTTTGTTGCTTCTGTATTTTGGAATAGGACTTCACTAGTCCTTTCTCTTTCTTTTATAATTTGTAGGATTTTATGGAGATCACCAATATTCTATTTCTTGGACTCTTCTCTGGATTCTTCTTCTAAATTAGGAACTTTATCTTTTGAATCAGGAATTCATTTCTAGAATTTTCTTCAAAAACTCTTCTTTGGAGTTTTCTTCTGAGTCAAGAATTTATCTTTTGAATCATGAATTCTTCTCTAAAATTTTCTTCAAAATTAAGGTTTTTATGGCATTTTTTGGATCAAGGCTTCTTTGGTCTATTCTTCTTCTAGGCTTCTTTGGCCTATTCTTCTTCTAGGCTTCTTTGGCCTATTCTTCTTATGCACTTTGCAAGTATTGATCTTGAACGGAGATCACCAATATCCTATCTCCTCCTTGACTCGACTTATGGAGTCTCTTCTTCCTTGAGTCTACTATAGGGCTACAATGGCCTTTTTCTTCATGTGTACACTTTGTAAGATTGCATCTCTTGTAATGGGACCTTTCTTGAGATCTTTGAAATCTTTAGTCGTATCCTTGTTACTGCAGGTGCTTGAATGGTTTTAAGAAGATATTCTTCCTAACTCTTTTGTAGGAAGCTTCCCAACCTTTTTTTGAATCTTCTTTTTCCTGCAATAAGTTGTTAGAAACTAGAAAGGAAAAACTTATAAATTTGGAGATAATAATATTCACTAGTTTATTTTTCAAACTAGTGGCTTGAATGTTGAGTCCAAGTCTTCATGAATTTTTTTGCAACTCTGTGGAAAGAATCTAGCCAAATATAATCTCAAGTTTTCTTCAACTGAGATTTATTTAAGTCCTCACTTTCCTAATCATGTTGACTAGTATGGTTTTTTCTATTAATTAATCCTAATGGTAGTTTTTGAATGCAACAAAACTCAATGGTAGATTTAGTTTGCAAAGATACAAGCCAACAGTAATAATGACTCTCCTTATTCCTCTTGACCTACTAGACTTCTCTTATTATAGATGTAGGTCCTCCTATTCCTATCTCAATTCACCATGGCTCTGATACCACTGTTAGCTTTTGAGGATATATGCAGTGGGAGAGATCTAACACAGGTTCTGATAATATAAAAGAAGTGAGTCTGCAATATGACTAAAATATACTATAAATAGAAAGTGGTAAAAATACAATGTAGTATGGAGGATAAGATCACTCCATTAATATAAGGTAGAGAACTACATTGTGCTCCATACAAGAGCTTTACCACAAACTACTCTCTACAACAATGCTATTGATATCTATTTGCTACATCCTAAGATCTATCACTATGAGGCCATTTATATAGGAAAAAATATTCCTTCACCAAAAATCTACCTAGCTGTACAAGTGGACACCTTGCACATTACAACATGCACATTGACACTTGTGCATTGCTTGAAGTAAGTAGCTAACTTCCCTCTAAAGTAATCTCTACTCTAACTATGTACCATAGGTGGTACATTTACATGACCTACATGATGTAATATATTCTAACTCTAACAAAGGATAAACGAGGCTAGAGTCTAGAATAACTTATTAAAGGAATACAAAATAGCATCAGGGCATAAAGATAAAAAGACAAAATTCAAACTCTACTTCCTAAACACACCAACAAGAATCAAAGCGAGGATTTGCAAGTTACTTCAAATGGAGGAGATAAATTTACCAACAACTTATCTAGGGATGCCCTTATTTGAGGGGAGAATGAGGATAAAATTTTGGAATCCAATTATAATTAAAGTTTAGAATAAACTACCAACATGGAAAGGTAGATGGTTATCATTAGCAGGAAGAGTGCAGCTAATTAAATCAGTCTTACAAGTCATTCTAACATATTATATGTCCTTGTATACTATGCCAAAATCGATAGGAAAAAAAAATTAATCTATATTATGCGATCATTTTTGTGGTAAGGATTACATGATAAAAGGAAATTTCCTTTGGTGAAATGGAGCAAGGTGTATGATGATAAAACTATGGGAGATATCTGTTTAAGAGTTCTTACAAATGCAAACTTAGCTCTTAGGATAAAAGTAATTTAGAGATTGTACAAAGAGATTCAAATATAGTGGGTAAGAATTATTCTAAGTAAATATGTTAAGTCCAATGATCCAGGCTTAATATTTATTGCATTCTCACTACCAAATGGTTATGCTCTATGGAACGATTTTAAAAAAATCAATTAATTGATGATTAAAGGTCTAAGATGGGTGGTTGGAACTGGAGAAAAAATCTCTTTGGATGGATACTTGGTGTGATAAAAAACCACTCAATATAGATCCAATTTTGAAACCATGGATGAGATTGCTTCAAGACAAATATGGTTATAGGGTTCAAACATTATGTACAAGGATAAAAAAAGAAGATACAAATGGAAAGAATATTTTTTTACAAGTATACAGGACATTGATGTTAGTAGGCAGTTGAGTAGAATGATAACTATAATGATTATTCCTAAGGGAGCCAAGGATAATCTGATTTGGGAGTGGGATAGCTCAGGATAATACACAACAATATGTGGATATAATGTAAAGTACCAATAAAATAGGGATATCACAAGAAATATCGAGAGATATTTGGGATAGCCTAAGTATTCCTAAAGTTAAAATGTTTGTTTTTCTAGTAGGTCATAGAAGAATTTTATCTTGGGATAACCTTATGAAAAAGGATTTTCATGGCCTTTCACAATGTGTTCTTTGTAAAAAGGAGGATGTGATTTTAGACCATCTCTTGGGACACTACTCAATAGTCTAGAAACAATGGCAATGGATTCTTAGTATGTTTGGTAAATGCATGGTGATGAATGGAAGAATTGAAGAATGGTTAAAGCAATGATAAACCACTTTTAAAAGTGAGGCTTTATAGACAATTTGGGATATATAAAAGGATACAATACTTTGGATTGTTTGACTAGAAGGAATTAAAAGAATATTTAAAGGAAATGAAAACAATTTGGAGGTAATGAAAAGGAAGATTTGTTTAGCCATAGAGGATTCTAAACCAACCCTTTCAACTCATTATATCCCTAATTTGGAAGTAGAGGGCCTTGATAAATGGAGTCAAGTCATCAAATGGAATTATGATGTTGTGTATAAGAGAAATAAAAAGAAGGCAAAGAATATAAAGTGGAAACCACTGGATATGGAGTTGGTCAAATTGAATTTTGATGTAGTATCTAAAGGAAATCCATGACCAACAAGAAGAGGAGGAATAATTAGAGATAATAAAGGAGATATTTTGTCTCATTACTCTTTTAATAGTGGATTTAAGACAAGTAATAAAGCCAAAGCTTGGGCAACTTTGGAACGGTTAAAATATGCAAACAAATAAAATGGAACAAAGTATATATGGAAGATGATTCACTAATAGTAATAAATGCAATTTTGAGGAAATCAAAGGCTCCATGGAACATATAAGAGATCATTGTGGAAATACTAGACCTTGCTATAGAATTTGAAGAAATTAGGTTTACACATACGTTAAGGGAAGGAAAAAAATGTGCAGACACAATAGCCTATAGAGGGGTTTTAATTGAGGATCATAAAGTTTAATTCTATTTTCCTTGGTTAGAGGGAGTAGTAAGTTTAGTTGAAGCTAACAAAAAAATGTTGATTGCCTGAATCAAATAATTATGAAGATTTACTTTATTGTTTTTCATTGGTAATATTTACTTTATTTTATCTTTTTTTTCTAGAGAACAAGGGGTTGTACTTGGGTCCCCCACCCTTGAAAAATCACAACTCTCTTCTTTAGAGCTTTGAGAGTTTACAAATAGATTCACTTCTCATATCAATTGAGATGTTATAGCTAGAAATCTATGTCATTTTACATAAAATGTCTGAATTCTTGATTTTCATTTTCTATATTTTTTCAATTTTCTCTGTGAAGACAAGTATGCCAAAATTCAACATCCTTCTTGACATTTTTCTACGAAGCCTTCACAATACCAAAACTTCACCTCTACTATCTATGCATTGCATCTTAGTAGAGTAATATTTACAAAACATTGCACTATCATAGTCTACTTTACCAAATTTGGATTGCTAGTTTCCTTCTTGAAGCACAAGTGCAACCAAAAAAATTATAATAAATAGTTTATATGAAAACACATTAATGTTATAAAATAAATCAAATATTACCATGGAAAACATTAAAGTAACTCTTAATCATTATTTTATTCAAGCACTCAACATTTTCTTGTAAGTTTTAGCTAAACTCACCACTTTCTATAACCATGGAAAGAAGAAACTTCACAATCCTCAATTAAAACCCTTCTATTGGCTAGACTATCTACACATTTGTTTCCTTCGCTTAACATATGTGTAAACCTGATTTTTTCAAACTCTTTAGCAATATCTTGAATTTCCACAATTATCTCTTGTATGTTCCATGGAAAGTTTGCTTTCCTCAAAATTGCATTTATTACTATGAGTGAATTACCTTCAATTCATACTTTGTTTCATTTTATTTGTTTGCAAATTTTTAATCCTTCTAAAGCTGCCCAAGATTACTTGTCTTAAATCCACTATTAAAAACATAACGAGACAAAATATTTCCTCTATTATTTCTAATTATTCCTCCTCCTCCTACTAGTTCTGGATTTCCTTTAGATTCTCCAACAAAATTCAATTTGGCCAACTCCACATCTGGTGGTTTCCACTTTATATTATTTCACTTCTTTTTATTTCTCATGTACTCAACATCATAATTTGATTTGATGACTTGACTCCATCTATCAAGGATCTCTTATTCTAAATTAGGAATTAGGTGAGTTGATAGGGTTGTATTAGACTCTTCTATGGCTAAACAAATATTCCTTTTCATTACCTCTAAATTGCTTTATTTTCCTTTAAATATTATTTTATTCCTTTCTAGCCATACAGTCCAAAGTATTATATCTTTTGATATATCCCAGATTTTCTATAAAGCCTCACTTTTAAAAGTGCTCTACCATTACTTTAATTAATTCTTCCATTCATCATCATTCATTTACCAAACATACCTAGAATCCATTGCCATTGTTTTCAGACTATTGAGCAATGTCCCAGAGATGGTTTATACTCCTCCTTTTTACAGAGAACACATTGTGAGGGGCTATGAAAACCCCTTTCATAAGGTTATCATAGGATAAAATTCTTCTATGATCTACTATATAAACAAACATTTTGACTTTAGGAATGCTTGGGCTATCCCAGATATCTCTCCATATTCTAGTGATATTCTTATTTTGTTGGTGCTTTATATTATATCCACTTCTTCTTGTGTATTCTCCCGAGCTATCCAAATCACAAATCAATTTATCCATGGCTCCCCTCAGAATAATCATAGTTGTTATATTCCTACTCAACTACATCCTGACATAAATGTCTTGTATATTTGTTAAAAAATCTTCTTTTCATTTATGTCTTCCTTCCTGATCCTTGTACAAAATGTTTGAAACCCTATCACCATATTTAGTAATCTCATACAAGATTTCAAAATTGGATCTAGATTGAGTGGTTTTTTATCACATCAAGTATCCATTTAAATAGAATTTATTTATTCACTTCCCACCACCCATCTTAAATCTCTAATCACTAGATCAATTGATTTTTTTAACATGTTTCAAAGTGCATAACCATTTGGTAGAGATAATGAAGTAAAAATTAATCTTGGTTCATTGGGCTCAACATACTTGGAAGAATTCATTCCCATTGGCTTTGACTCTCTTTGTACAATCTCCATATTACTTTTCCCCTAAGAGCTAAGTTTACATTCGAAAGAAATCTTAAACTAAAACCTCCCCTAGTTTTACGATCACACACCTCTTTCCATTTTAGCAAAGGAAATTTTACTTTATCATGTAATCCTAACCATAAAAATGGTCACATAAAATAGACTAAACTTTTTTCTATTGATTTTGGCATAGTATATAACATTATATAATAAGTTGGAATGGTTTATAAGACTGATTTAATTAGTTGCACTCTTCCTTCTAACGATAACCATCTACCTTTCCATGTTGGTAGTTTATTCTAAACTTTACTTATAATTGGATTCCATAATTCTATCCTCATTCTCCCCTCAAATAAAGGATTCCCTAGATAGGTTGTTGGTAACTTTACCTCCTCCATTTGAATTAACCTGCATATCCCTACTTTGATTTTAGCTAAAGTGTTTAGGAAGTAAATTTTAGATTTTTTCCTATTAACTTTTTTCCCTAATGCTCTTTCATACTATTTTAATAAGTTTTTTTTAATGGGTTATGTGGGATTGAAACGGGCCCCACCCGTATTACATCATCACCACATAGTGGTATTACAATAAAGCTTGGATATTATCCATGTATCGTTTGGAAAGATTCGAACCTGAGTCTCCTCCTTAAAATGTTGAAGAATTTAACCAGTTGAGCTAATGCCACTTGATGTATTCTTTTAATAAGTTATTAAAAGCTTTGGCCTCATTTATCATTGCCCTTCCAAAAGGGTTGTATCATCTACAAACAATTGATGGGTGATGTCGTCGATGTTATTACTAGTCTTAAGTCTGCTTATAAGCCCATCTTTGTTAGATTTCTTCAAGTTCCTACCCAAAACCTCTACCATAATAATGAACAAATATGGTGATAGAGGATCTCCTTGTCTAAGACCTCTCTTGCCTTTAAAATATTTTGTTACTAACCCATTGACCAATAATAAATATGAAATTGTAAAGACACAAGCTTTAATTCATCTAACCCATTTCTTCCCAAAACCAAACTTTTCTAATATCGTAAAAAGAAAATCCCATTTAACCTTATCATAGACTTTACTCATATAAAGTTTTAATATAATTGCTTTCTCTTTTATTGAAGGTTTTGAATGTATAACTTCATGAGATACTATGATACCATCTAGAATATGTCTCCCTTTCACAAATCCTCCTTGCTCTTTTGACATATTTTTGTCTAACAGTAGTCTTAACCTATTTGCCATCACTTTGGAGATAATCTTATATGTCATATTACATAGGCTTATGGTCTAAATGAATCAATCAATTTTACATCCTTATTTTTTGGAATCAGGGTAAGATATGTTGCATTTATTTATAAGGTATGTATTCTTTTACCCTAGACTGATCCACTGCCACCAATAAAGAATCCTTCACTATATCCCAATTATGATGATAAAATGTTATAGAGAGCCATGGACCTAGGGATTTATCATTATTAAAAGATAAAAGAGCTAAATGAACTTCTTCCAAAGTAATAGGTTCCATCAGCTTTCTATTGTATTTGTTTGTTATAATTGAACTTCTTGTAGAAGTTTATAATTAAGAACTTCAGACTCCTCCAATCCTAGAATATTTTGAAAAATATACCTTGCTTCCTTTCTAATTTCACTCTAGTCTTCAGTCCAAAACCCTTCTACTAATTCTATATACTTATCTCTGTACTATATCTATCATATAAAAAAACTTTGTATTTTTATCCCCTTCTTTTAACCAAGTTTGTCTTGATTTGAATCTACATAATATATCTTCCTTACTCAAAATATTATGATATTCACTAAGAAACTGCCTTTCCTTTGAGCTTGTTTTGTTATGATCACCTTTTTGGATTTTTGAAAAATTATCTTTTAGTTCTTCTTTCTTATAAAAAATATTTCCAAAAGTGTTCTTGTTCTATTCTTTTAATCTAGATGTTATTGATTTAATTTGTTTTGGAAGTGTATATAGCCCACTATCCCTTGAAGAGTTTCAAATTTGTGTTATCATATCAAGAAATTGAGGATGGTCTTCCCACATCTTCTCATATTAAAAATATGATATTTTTTTTAATTTACTTACAACCATTTAACTCTTATTGGCCAACAATCTGAACCAATCCATGTCAAGATATTATTTTTAGCACAAGTCCCTTCATCTAGCCAATGATTTGAGAGTATACATCTATTCAATTTTTTGGCTATTAGGTTCTGGCCTCTCCTGTTGTTGGTCCATGTATAATTGTCTTCTTCAAACTTGATTTCTCATAGTTAATTATTTTGAATAAAGGTTGAGAAATCTCTCATACTTTGGGTTAATTTCCTAATTCCTCCAAATTTTCATCCAAATTGGTTATGGCATTAAAATATCCTATAATTCTGAATCGAGTTTCTTGGTCTTTACTTCTCATAAAGGTTTAAAACCCACTCTAAATTTCTAATCTACATGATTGAGTTATAGGTCCATAGATATTGATATGGATGAAACGAATATCTGCAAAGTAGCAAGTGACTAAAGAGGTTCTCCAATATCTAGTTTTAAGAATGACTACATAAGAGGTTCTAGTAGGATTCCAACAAGTTAGAATTCTTCTTGTCGCTCCTTCAGAATCCATAGCATCCCATTCACATCTCACCCATATTGTTTTCACAATTTTGGAAACTTCTTTTGTCATTTTAGTTTTCTAGATACAAAGAATATCAGGATTATTACTTAAATAGAGATCCCTAATATACCTTTACTTTGAGGGGGCATTAGAACCCCTTATATTCCATGATATGATAATCATGTCTCATTAGGGGCTATTGGACCCACCTGTGAATTATCAATATCAATTTGTTGTTTGATAAAGAGAAGTTCAACCAACCTAGTTTGTGTTCCTTTCTCTATGTTTGCTCTTGTTTCCCTGAATCTCGCTTGATAATTTGAGGGTTCTCCTCTTTTTGCCTTGCATGTATTAGTAGTAGGTCTTATTATTCTATTCGTCAATATTCTTTCACAATTTTCTTTTTCATCAGATTTATCCCCTCATAGCTCTCCTATAAAAGATTTTGACTTATCCTGCTCATTTTTTGGTATTTCCTTATTAATGGTAGAGGAATTAACATCTAACATTGCATTTTATTTACCAATAATAATTTTTTTCTCCTAAGTGGTGCATGGTACTTCAAGAGAGCCTTCAAAATATGATGAGACATATTCCTTAGGTTTATTGAGAATGTTTATCCCTAAATCGAGATCATACTGAATAGACGATTCCTTGTTAATATGTTGAATCTATTGTACTATATCCTCTAAGCTTTGATCTACTTTTTCTTCATGGGCTCTTCTTAGGGCATGATCTCTCAATATACCCCACATCATGACATATTCTACATATAAAATATATGTTTTCATAATCTATGGTTTGGTTCCACATCTTATCTCCATACTTAAGAATGATTGGTTTTGGTAAAGCTTTACTTATATCAATAATGACCAATATCCAAGCCTAAATAGCAAGAATCCATCTTTTGTAGTTTTTGAAATCTTAATAAATTATCCTAAAGTGTTGCCTATTGCCTCGAAGGTATCCATTTTCCAAAATTCAGTGGGTAACCCATACATCCTAATCGAGACCGATACTAGGGATAAATTTAGATTTTAAGATGAAAAGCCTTCATATTGATAGGTAAGGAATATTCTTCCTCTTTCCATAAATCAACAACCCCCTTTTAGGATTCTATCTCTTTCTTCCTTAGAACAAAAAACAAATACGAAAAAACCTTTGGGAAGAAAGGATAAACTCACTCCTGGAGACTTCCAACTCTTACCATTCTAATTTCTCAAGGCTGAAGCCCCTGGCCAATGCCCATTGAATTTACCAAAAAATTCCCTATCTTGGAGCAATGAGGATCAACCCTTTGTGATGCGCTTACTAACCTCTACTACTAGAGGTAATTCTAAGGATTTAGTAATAAATCGGTCCATGGGAAGGAAAATAAAACACAAAATCTACTGAAATTTGTGAAAATATCCTATAGCAAATATATTATATAAACAAATTATAATAATTTTCATGCAAAAATTCTAAGATAAAAGAAGAAAAAAATAAACTTAGCTGAAAAATTCTATGCCCAAAGAGAATGTCTAGCCTCACTAAAGCCCTAGCCCTCCATTGCTCCTTCCATAATTTGAACTCTGGCTGACAAATATTTACAAATTTTATTTTTTGTGACTTGAAAAATCACCACTACCCTTGTTCCGGATGGCTGACTTCACAAGGTCGTATATCCCTCAATATTGCTTCTTTATATGATCACTCATTTTAAAGCTATTCAAATTCCCCACAAATTGATCAAATAATAAGCTGAATTGGATAACCCTTCATGAAGATATGGCTTCTAAAATATGAGGTGTTTTAAAAAAAATACCCTAATCCTTTTCAAAGATTAATATAATTTTGCTTTTTTTTATAACATTAATGTGTTTTCATATAAACTATTTATTACAATTTTTGTGGATGCACTTATGCTTCAAGAAGGAAACTAGAAATCCAAATCTAGTAAAGTGAACAATCATAATGCAATGTTTCAAAAATATTACTCTACTAAGATGCAATACATAGACAATAGAGGTGGAGTTTTGGTATTGTGAAGGTTGTTGTAGAAATTGTCAAAAAGAAGGATGCTAAATTTTGGAATATTTGTATCCAAACAAAATTCTGAAAATGAAAATCAAGAGTTCAAACATTTATGAAAACTGATGTAGGTATCTAGTTATAGCAACTCGATTAAGATGAGAATCGAATCTACTTGTGAGTTCTCAAGCTCTAAAAAAGAGAGTTGTAATTTATCAAGGATGAGGGACCCGAGTACAACCCTTGTTCTCAAGCAAAACAAACATATATAATAAATATAATTTATATATACCATACTTACTTAGACGAGGAGTTCAGTGTGTGTAGGGTCTCTAGACCCTAACCCATTATGTAGCTTTTACAATTAGGACTCTGAAACACTTTGGACATTCATACTAGTTTAACATGTTTCTAATGACACGGTAAATGACAAAATAATTTTAGGTTAGAGTAACAAAATAACATTATGAACAATAACGATACGAATCCCAAAGTAGCCCTTGTGATTTGAACCCTGTGCTTGTCAAGTACTAAAAATAGTGTGGTTGTGACCAACTCTCCTATATAACTAACCAAAAAAAAACATTGTCACAAAAAATTACTTTAGTGGTTATATACAAACTCAATGTTTAACATCTTTGATAGAATACTTAATAAATACAACTTATACATTATATTAAATAATAAAATAACATAATATTAAATAATTAATTACGCTTGCTTTCAAGGTAGAAAGCCAAATTTTAATTATATTATAAATGTGAGATTATAGTTTTTTTTAATTTGATTAGTGTGAGAAACCCTTACGAATGATAGGGTTGGGCATCTCCATCCCACCATGACCTCTCATATAGGAAAGAGTTAAGATTAATTATAAGGAATTTAACACACAACCCCACACACGTTGTGGTTTGAACTTTGAACCTCTCGAAGAAGAACCAAACCCATTGAACTTTGAACCTCTCGAAGAAGAACCAAACCCATAATTGTTGTCTTATCTTAGGACAAGATTAATGTTGTATTTTAAAAGTAATAGTTATATTCACAATTATGAAAAATATTGTTGTTATATATTTATTTATTTGTTTGTTTATTTAGTGTGAAAAACCCTTACGACCACAACGTTGGACAGTCTCCTCCCAACTATAAAGTTGAGAGCTATGCTTATCAAATATTATGATTTGTTTAAATATTGTAACAAAATAGTAGTTGAATGTGTCCCTTTGAGGTCTCTATTCTAAACTTGAAGTATTAAATTAAATCTATAATTTAAAAAACTATTCTATTTATAAGATGTGCGAGGGATATCGTAGTAGTAGTAAGTCTTTGGGTTTTCATCTAACAAATCTAAGTTCAAACCCCAACACGATACGAGGGAATTGGAGCTCCTCGTAAATACTCGTGTAAACCTAAGTTCAAACCTCGATACGATAAAGGGGATTGAAGCTCCTCATAAATACTCGTGTAAACCTAAGTTTTGAAGCTCCTCATAAATACTCGTGTAAACCTAAGTTCAAACCCCGATACGATACAAGGGGATTGGAGCTCCTCATAAATACTCATGTAAACCTAAATAAAAGCTCCTCATAAATACTCGTGTAAACCTAAGTTCAAACCCCGATACGATACAAGGGGATTGGAGCTCCTCATAAATACTCGTGTAAACCTAAATAAAACAACTGCAAGCTTACTGCAGTAGTAAGGGTTTCGGCCTCTCTTTGTCACAATGATGAAAACTATTGTTGTAATATCAAATATATGATTTGTTTAAATATTGTAATAGTAGGTGAATGTGTCCCTATGAGGTCTCTATTCTAAACTTGAAATATTAAATTAAATTTATAATTTAAAAAACTACTTTATTAATAAGACATGTGAAAACTATTGTTGTAATATCAAATATATGATTATTTTAAATATTGTAATAGTAGGTGAATGTGTCCCTAAGAGGTCTCTATTCTAAACTTGAAATATTAAATTAAATCTATAATTTAAAAAACTACTTTATTAATAAGACATTAAGAGGTCTCTATTCTAAACTTGAAATATTAAATTAAATCTATAATTTAAAAAACTACTTTATTAATAAGACATGTGAGAGATACTTCAAAAATAAGTCCTTGGGTTTTCATTTAAGAGATCCAAGTTCAAACCCACCCCAAGGAGACCAAAGCCTTTTGTAAAATTAATTAAAATAATTGCAAGCTTACTGCAATAGTAAGGGGTTTGGTCTTCTTTGAAAGGTTCAAGGTTCAAACCCCATTCAGTATGAAAGGACCAAAATCCTTCATAAAAACTTGTGTAAACTCATAAATAACTGTAAGCTTATTACAATGGTAAAGGTTTTGGCCTCTCTTTGGGAGGTTTAAGGTTCAAACCCCACTCAGTAAGAGGGGACTGAGACCCCTCATAAAAACTTGTATAAACTCATGAAAATAAAAACTCTCGTAAGGAGAAGAACTAAACCAAACTAAATTTTTCAATAAATATTTTAACACACAACCATGCACACACCCATCAATGGTAAAGGTTTTGGCCTCTGTTTGGAAGGTCTAAGGTTCAAACCCCACTCAATATGAGGGGACCGAGACCCCTCATAAAACTTTGGGAGGTCTAAGGTTCAAACCCCACAAAATATGAGGGAATCGAGACCCCTCATAAAAACTTGTATAAACTCATGAAAAAAAAGCTCTCATAAGGAGAAGAACTAAACTGAACTAAATTTTTCAATAAAGATTTTAACACACCACCATGCACACCCCCATCAATGGTAAAGGTTTTAGCCTCTCTTTGAAAGGTGTAAGGTTCAAACCCCACTCAATGTGAGCGGACCGAAACCCCTCATAAAAACCTGCATAAACTCATCGAAAAAAAAGCTCTCATAAGGAAAAGAGCTAATCTTTTTAATAAAGATTTTAACACACAATCATCCACACACCCACCCCTCAAACACTTGCCCATGCCACGGTTTGAACCTTGGAGCTCCCAAAAAAAAACCAAAACCCAACCAGTTGTCCCAGGTTCATAAGGGTTTCTCACACTAACCAAAAAAAAAAAAATTAACCATAAACTTACTACAATAGAAAATGCTTTAACCTTTCTTCAAAGGTTCAAACCCCACTTAATGTAAAAAGATCAAAACCCTTTATAAAAACCTATATAAACTCATTAATTTTTTTTTAAGCTTAAAATAATAAATAAATAATAAATACAAACACTAAATCCAAAGTCCCCTCTGCATGTATTAGATCAGTCAGGAATTGAACTTTAGATCTTTCCATTCAAAGCCCAAAATTTTAATTGCAAATATGCATTACTAATACCATTAGCATATGTTGCATTACAGTACCGAATTCGTTCATTTTAAAAGTATGACTATTTATTAAATAATTTTTAATAATATATTATAAAATAAAATAATTTTTAATATCTATAAAATTATAAATCATTAAAAACATATAATTATTTTACTAAAATATAATACATAACCCTTCCTTTTTAATTTATTACTATTTAATTTTATTTAAAAACTACACTATTTATATTATATTTTATCATAAACTTTATTTTATTTTGTGTTGCACCGCAACCTCCTCCTGGTCACTAAAACCCAAAACCCCAAGAATGCTTATTCCTTTACCTGTTTCAAATTACTGCAACCTTCTGCCGGATGGGAATGGCACCACCAGCTTGGGAGTTCTCAGGTCCGTGTTGGCTGGACTTAGTCGAAGTCCTATACATAATTCTTATGTAGTTAGAGGTTCTATGGTTAAACAGTGTAGCTCAGTTATTGCTGTGTAAAATTTCTTACTGCACATATTTTTCAATGCAGGGTACTGTTGTATTGCCGGCATATGTACCCATGGGAGGGTACTGTTATTCAAGTCACTGAACCCAGGTGAGTAATAGAAGCTTTAGTTTGCTCTTTGGGCATTTTCAAAGGAAAACAATTATCATCTGGGTGTGAGGAGAACTTGCGTTTTAAGGATTATTGGTGATTTAGGTCTCTGATACAAATGAAAAGCGTGATGAAAAGCGTGTTTTGTTTTGGGAGTAAATGTTGGGAACAATAAATGAGTTAGTTTATAATGTGGGCACTATAAAAAATGGAATCACGACGGGTAGGATATGGGTTGCAAGCATTACTGGTCATTTGGGTCTGTAACAGGAATTGAGAACGTGGTTCGCTTAGTGGTTAAATACTGGAAACAAGTATATCGTGTCCTTTACACATGAGTTTCAGGCGGAAATGTGTTTTGGGTGGCCAGTTGAACAATTAGATATGGGTTGAAGGTAGACTAAAAATGCATAGCTGTATGAGAACCAAGTTTCAAACTGTCACTAGAAAGGCTATGGATTGGAATAGGGATAAAAAGAGATCAAGAATTGCTGTTAGTTGTGGACTTTCCAAGTATAAAATGTTGTCCTGTACATCAAAAGAAGCCCATGATGCAACTGCTGATCGGACTTATCCAACTACTGGGAATGTCCGTCAAGAAAGAATGAATGATGACAAATCACCTGTTGAAAAACTAAACACAATGACAGAAAAATGTCAAAAAATTGGGAGTATAGTGGAAGGGAAGCAAACTGAAACAAACTGTGCTGATGCAAATCAAACCCTAATTGAAAAGTGTGTACTGACTAGAATGGTGGAAGAAGGACAAAAGCGTCTAAATCTCATTCCATGTTCTCCATGCCAGCCTATTAAAAAGCGGCATGATGGTTTCTTGTGTGCATCTCTAAAAGCTTGTGATACAAAGCTCAATAAGCGTGTTGAGATTCTACAAGAAATTAATTTTTCTGTAACAGCCCCAATAGCTCCAACTTATAATTTACTTATTATTGACTGCATCAAGATGGGAAAATTGAACGACAGTTTGACACTTCTAGAGAAAATGATCCAGAAAGGATTTCGTCCTTCCATAAGCACTTGGAGGCGGCTTCTTAGAAAGTTACTAAAGTCAGGGAAACTGGAGGCTGCACAAGATGCCTTGCACAAAATGTTGGAGGTAAGGTCCTTCCTCACGGGATCTGCTACCTATAGTCTGATACATTGTCTTTGCACACAGGGCAAACTTGATGATGCTTATTGCCTACTAAGCATATTGATTAGCAAAGGATTTTCGCCTAATGCTTTTACATACTACCCATTGTTTCTAGCTTTATGTAGGTCAGGCAAAACTTGCTTTGCACTGAGACTTTTTCATTCCATGAAGCAAAAGGGCAATGCTTCAAATGCTTATGCTTACACTGTTTTGATTGATGGATGTAGCAAAGAAGGTAGATGGAGGGAAGCTTACAGTCTTTTGGAAGAGATGAGTTCCAAAGGTTGCAGTCCAAACATTGTAACATTTACTAAAATAATTGATGGTCCTTGCAAGCAAGATAAAGTTGAAGAAGCCTGTGCAGTTCTTGGTCTGTTGGATAAGAACCACTGTCATCCAGACTTGGCCACTTATAATATAATTATTAATGCACTTTGTAGGTCAGGCAAAACTTACACTGCATTGAAGCTTTTTGGCTCTATGAAGCAAGAAGATTGTGCTTTAAATGTGCACATATACACTGCTATCATTGATGGTTTTAGCAAAGAAGGTAGATGGAAGGAAGCTTCCAGTCTTTTGGGTGAGATGGATTCCAAAGGCTACAGTCCTAATGTTGTAACATTTACTTCAATAATTGATGGTCTTTGCAAGCAAGGTAAAGTTGAGGAGGCCTGTATGGTTCTTGATATTATGGTTAAGAATCATCGCTCTGCAGCTTTGGTGACTTGCAATGTTATTCTTGATGCTCTTTGTAAGTCAGGCAAAATTTGCAATGCATTGGAACTTTTTCACTTTATGCAGCAAAAAGGCTGTGCTCCAAATGTTTACTCCTACACCGCTTTGATCCATGGTTTTAGCAAAAAAGGTAGATGGGGGAAAGCTTTCAATCTTTTGCATGAAATGGATTGCATAGGTTGCTGTCCTAATGTTATAACCTTTACTACCATAATTGATGGTCTTTGCAAACGAGGCAAAGTTGAGGATGCCTGTATGGTTCTTGATATGATGGTTAAGAACCAATGTTCTGCAGACTTGGTCACGTACAATATAATTCTTGATGCTCTTTGTAAAGCCAGGAAGTTTTCTGAAGCTTGTCAACTAATGGATGCTATTTCTGAGAAAGGCTTTTTGCCTGATATATACACTTGCACTGCTCTTATAGGAGGTCTCTGCATGGCAGGCCAATTTATAGCAGCTCAGAAGTTGCTGAACGGCCTGTTGGCAAAGGGTTGTGTTGATATTGTAACATGTAACATTGTATTGAATGGTTTATGCCAGCAATATAAATTAGAAGAAGCTTGTGCACTTCTGACATACATGGAATGTGAGGGTCTTTCCCCTAATTTAGTTACATATAATACGTTGCTGAATGGCTTGTGTAAGGTAGATAAGATGCAACAAGCATGTCAACTATTTGTTCAGATGCCAAAGAAAGGTTGTATTCCTGATATTGTTTCTTACAACACAATGATATCTGCACTTTGCAAGGAAGGCAAGTCTTTGGTAACTGTAAAAGAACTTCTATGCAAGATGTATGCTGAAGGTTGTAGGCCAAATGTAAGGACTTACACTTCTTTGATATATTATAATTGCAAGGCTGGAAACCTCTGGAAGGCCTTTAGTCTGTTGAATCACATGCTGAGAAAAGGTTGTCTTCCAACTATTGTTACCTACAATGTGTTGTTGGATGGCCTTTGCAAAGAGGGAAGATTACAAGAAGTAAACAAGCTTTTAACTGATATGTCCAAGAAAGGATGTCCTCCAGATCAAATTTCTTACAATATATTGATCCATGCCTTTTCTATGTCAGGCCAAGTATCAACATCAGACAAAATCTTTAGGGATATGTGTAGCAAGGGTTGGGCTCCTGATGTTTTCACTTATGGTTCCATGATATATGGATATTGCAAGGTAGGCACAGTAAGCAAAGCGTTTGAGCTATATGACCAAATGGTAGCCAAGAGTTGTCTACCAAATATTTTTGTCTATAATGCATTGTTATATGGTGTAGTTAAGGAAGGTAAAGAGCATCAAGCAAAAAAATTTTTTGTTGACATGTTAGTCCATGGATGTCATCCTGATAAAGTTTCTTACAGTATGGTGAAAAACAGTGTTTTTAAGGGAGGCAGCTTTGTTGAATCATTTAAATTGCTAAATTATTTGATGTATTCTGGTTGTTTTGTACACATTGATCAGAGCAAAAAAGAATAAATGCAAGCACTTGAGTTCATCAAAGTACTGGTGAATAAGTTGCGCTGTATGGAACCTGGGATAGCCGGATTTTTATTTGCAAAAAGGCATGTATTGGCTTCACAATTGTTTGGACTCCAAAAAAACATCTATATATATCACATTGAGAACTGCAAAAAATGATTGAAGTGTCACGGATTGACAAGAACAACTTTTAGAGGAAGGGTTTGATGCAGCAGCAGCTGCTTTGAAGGGAGAGGTTGATGCATTTGGAGGTCCCTTAATGGGTTCTTGCTCTGTTAGTTGCAAATTTAATATTTCTATCAGAAAAAAGGTCAGTTATTTCCATCCACTTCATTTCTTTTGGTTGTTTTTATTTTTCAAGCTTGTCTTGCACCATTATTTTGACAGTCGACGTTTTATATTCTTTTTCATCTTCAAAGTTTAGAGTAACAAAGGATAAAAACAATCATTTCGGACATACTCAGGATTATGAATAATTTGCACTGGATGGAACATGGTCTAGCTGGATTCGTATTCCAAAAAGGACATATATTGGCTTCAGGATAGTTTGGAGATAAAACAACCATGCATATGGAGAGGACTACATCGTGCAGTGTCAGTAAGATTTAAGTGCAGCTTATAAAGGGATACATGCATAAGCAGTGTTGCTGTACTTTGAAGAGGGCAGTCTGCACCTGGAAGCCCCTCTATTAATGCTTGTCTCATTACAATTTTATGAATCTCATGGCAAAAGCCAAAAGGTTAGTTACTTTCATCCACTTCATTTCTTATAGTGATTCTGTGAATGAGTGTCTCTCATTATTATGTTGACACACAACCATTTTGAATACCCTTGCTTTGTAGCACTATATATGTTTATGTGTGTATAAGTTTGAAATAAGGAAGTCCTTCTTCTCCTTTAAAGATTCTGTTCCATTCTTAATGTAATAATGTGGGTTTGTACACTTTGTTGAAACTAATGAATAAATATTTGAACAGAATTTTCATGCTTTTCTCTGTCCTGCTTTCTGCTAAATTGAAGGTTTTAAACAAAGGGTGTAGAAATTGAACAAGGAGAAAGAGTGAAAAATTTTACATCAGTATTTTATTTTACATAAAACTCAGATTTGGAAAAAGAATTTTGTGAATAATTAGCAATTGTATAGATTCTATAGAAGGAAACAAAGGTTTATCTCCATGTATTTGCTACGATGTATGATGGTGCATTTATCTATGCCATAGTTATGAAGCTTGACGTGTTTTTGAAAAACTCACCAAATCTGAGTCCGAGTTGGCCAGAATGAGTTGCTTGGGTTCAACTCAAAAAATTTAAAAAAATTGCTGAGTTTTTGGAAGAACTTGCCTGATTTGCAGAGTTTTTGCCAAGCCAATGAAATTTTTCATTTTTATGTTTTTGTTGCCAAGTCTTTGCAGGTCTTTGCCGAGTACTGAGTCTGAGTCAAAATTGGTCTTGCCGAGTCCGAGCTTCTCAACTATGATCTATTTTATTATTCAACTTCAAAGCCGGAGTGAGGGGGATTGGTCTTTCTAACACTTCTTGGTCCCTATAATATGTACTGTGGGATTAGATGGAGGAAAATATCAGTTCACTATGAGCTTGGTCAAAGGGTTGAAACTCAGAGGTAAATTTGAAATTTTTTATAAGACTAGCTCAAATATCTATAGGATAGATATTTTCTTAAATGCTGAGAGATATCAAATTTGAGGTGCCTATCTCAATTCATCTCAATTTTAATAATTTTCTAATATATTGGATTAATAAAAAAAATGGGTGTGTAGGTTTCTTCTATATGAATTTCTTTTATATTAATGTTAGGGTTATGGTTTTGAAAGGTTGTTGGTGGGAAAATACTTGGTGAGTAAATTAGAAAAAAAGTCATTAACAATATGTCGGCTATAAGTTTATGTTCGTCAAGGACAAAAGAACACAACTTTTACAACCTGCCTCCCCCTCTTGGCTATAATTGTAGATACCTCTTGGCGTAATAAAGTGGGAAATTCTCTTTTGACTTGCAAAAGGGTGTTTCATACATCAATTTGACATGTTGGGTAGGCTGAGTCCTAACAACTAACGAATAAAGCATGGAAAGGGAATGGATTAAATATTTCAGCATTGGGTGTTTATGTTCGTACTAAGCATGTATTATATTTGAGGTAGTGAGATAACATGGACAACACTAAAAAAGTTCAACTTTTTTCTATTTCACTTCCATTGGAACTTTGGTTGTGTGGTGGTTAATTGGCTCTCTATATAAAATGGATTGCACCCATTATAGGCTGAAGGTTGACCTTCAAATTGTCCTGTCTTAGCATGCTGTGTTGAATTGTAAAAAGAGCTAGGACGACCACACTTGTCCTTTTGAAATTGATTGTAATTAAAAAATGATGAAGGTAAAACTTTTCTTTTCTTAAAGTTATATTGATTATGATTGGACAGAACCTGTAGAACCAAGTACAACTTTTCCTATAAACTGATGAAATCAGAGTCAAGAAAAATGAACTTGTGTTGCATAGGATACGTATTCATATATGCACACATAGAATGAGTAATACATTAATGGCATAAGTTAATAACATGATTAGTGCTTTCAAAGCTGGCATGGTTATTGCATATGAATCATTCCTTGGGACTAAGTTCTTATGCATTTTCCAATGTTTATTTGCAAGTAAACGTGGACTTGATAATCACCTTTTCTTTTATCACAAATATTTTCATATTGTTTTCATATCTCTTGGAGAAGAGTTAGCACATAAACATCCAAGGTTGAAATCTATCCTTACTTTGTTGGAAGGGGCCATTAATCATTTTTAATTGCCCTTTTTTAATATAAAGTCTTGCACACACTTTAGATGTAACATTTGAGATTCTTCTAAACAGATAGAAATCGATTTTGTTGTTTTTGTTGCCATTTATTTATCTTTTCAGTAGTAGCTAAACTTTATTCATCGCAATTTGTTCAGCATAGTTTTCTGAAATATATCATTCATTCAATGGGTTTGGAGGCAATTGGAGCTTTTACATGTTGTGCTTGCTACATATTGATGATTTCATATTGTTTGAAATACCTAGGTTGAAATTTGATAAATTGTTGAAATGAATGGTGTATATCCTTGTTGGATTTGCTATATGTTTTTGATTTGGAGAAAGGATTACTAAAGACAACAAGAAAGATAAGATAAATTCTATTAATGTCCATAGATGGCCAAAGTAGGCCAATGAGACTTGTTGAAAAGAGCGGTTACAAATTACAATGCATTATAGTAACCACAAAGTACTACGAAACTAAGCTAAACTAGAATAAATAATCTAGTGTAAATTATTCTGAAGTGGAATAATTGTATGGCATAAAATTACAGCCTCGAGGGTTACCAAAATGGATAAACTTTAACATGCTACAAGTAATTACGCCGATAGGCGTCCTACAATGGCAGCCAGGAAGGTCAGCCACGCCGTAAACAATATTAATATTTTATTAAAAAAGCCGACATTAAGAAAATTATCCGCCGACATTAAGGGTTACGATGGATTTAAAATATTTAAAAAATATTTAAACTATTTAAACTAAAATGGTGCCCAAACTTTCTAATATTATTTGCTTATCTCATTTCTTGGGGGTGTGATAGATAGGCGCCTCGAGATTGATAACTCTCGGCGTTTATAGATATATATATTTTATATATCTAAGTTAGTGATTAAGAGAGATCTAGAAGTTGAGGTACAATAGAGATAGAAAGAAACTTCAATGTATCCAAGCACCATCATTAATCTATAGTGGGATGTAAAGTAGAAGCACAGTCGTTTTCACCATCCCAAAAGGGCCAACACAGGATCTAATGATGCTCCCAGGAGAATGGCCAGGACTAAGAGGGCTTGGTTGGATAATCTTGGGAGGACATGGAGTTCAATCCCTCAAGACTCTTCTAGCATCCATGGTTGTGGAACTAATAGAAGAGGACAAGAAACTAGTAAGTCGCGTCTATCTACAACTCCTTGGTATGTTAAGGGTGGCCGAAACATGACATCAAAGAACTGTTGTCTTGTCCTATTACAAGCAAGAAGAAATAATTGAAGCCCTAGTAGCCACTTTTGTATGTAGACAAGGGCGCACAAATTTTTCATTAATATTTTGGATAGTTGTAGCTTCCAATGAGCGCTTATTAATCTCAATTGCAGAGATAGGTTGACAGAACGAGGTGATTACTTGAGTGGTAGTCTCTCTCCCTAGTAATAACTGACGTTGAAGAGTGATAGCTTCCTTGAGGTAAAGAGCCAAGCATGTTTGGTTAGGATAGCTGAAAAAAGTGGCAAGCAATCCACCCGAGTCTCTATACAAGCAATAATACCTCCCTTGAATCTCATAATAAAAAGGACGTCTGAAGATGAAATGTTCTCCAATCTCCACCTCTCGAATAGAGAAAATATGACATATCCTATCCCCTTGAGGAATATGGTGGTTCGTCTCCACCTGCGACTGATGTGAGCATGCTCTGAGTTGACCAAGAGGAATTCTAAGACTGTGTGTCCAGTGTTTTTTGACATAATTAGGACGAGTAATGATACCATTCTTAATCCTCATGAAATGCTTAGTGTAGAAGGCCAACTTAGGACTAGGTTGAGATGGAGTGACCCAAGTGATTTGAATATATTGTCGATTATCGTCATCTTTGTCTGCTTGATTAATTTCCCTCTTATCAAGAAGAAGGTGGGGAGGAGCATTTAAAGAGTATTTGAAAGGAGGTAATTGAGCTATGAAGATGCCAACTAACTGAAGAAGAGAAATAACTTCTTAGTACCATCCATGATGAGGACCAAAATAGCCCCTAGAGGTAATGCATTTCGAGGAGCAAAGCGCCAAATATGGGTATCTCTCTCGGCCTGAGGTGCAGTCACCCATGGATCTAAGGCGATGAAAGCTGAAAAATAGTTCTGAAGATGCTCTCAAGATGAAGAGGATGAATGCCAAACTCAGCCTGAACAATATATTGGGGAATTGTTCTTTTACATTGGATAAATTGCTGAAGCAAAATAGTTTGGACCCTCTCAATGTGAGCCCAATCAACACACTCTAGACTTGGACCCCAAATCTCAGATTCATAAAGGACCGTGCGTTTGATGATGCAATCAAAGAGGTGCATAATGAAACCCACATGGAACACACATGCACACAAACACACACAAAAAAAATGTCAACATGGAAGGAGAAGAATTCACTGTTTGGTTCGAATGCTTGGCCAACATTACAAAGCCTAAAAGTAAGGTTTTTAACTTTTGGTTGAGAAAAAGGGGAGCGCTTTTTGATTTGAGCCTTCCCAACTGTAAAAGACAAAAAAAAACTCCTTTATGGCATACTAAGAAATGCAAGGTAGTTCTCATGTTCATATAGGACCATCTTTCAGTTTTATTTGCTGTGTACATATTCTTTTTTGAGAAATGGATGCCTTTTTGTGATTTGCTCCATGGTGATGTCTCCCAAATGTGGTTTTGCAACGCTTTTAAATAAGTGCCTTGAATATATTGTGTGAGTCTCTCTCTCTCTGTATATATATGTTTTTTTTCATATTATATACTATGTAGATGTACAATTTTCAGTTTAGGCAGATCAATTGGTAACAGAGCATAACCTGGAGTTCTAGGAGGTTTTGCAGAATATATGACACTTCCTAGAATAGTCAGAAATAGAGGTGAAGAAGAGTTCGAGCCTTTTTTGAGAAATGGAAATCCTCTTTTGAGTTGTTCCATGGTGATGTTTCCCAAAGTGGGTGTGTTGAGTGGTATTTTCACCCAATTGCGAAAGTACCCTCTCCTTTAGGGTTTGGGTTCCAAATCCCCTCTTGCAAAGAAGTTAAACAACCAACTTCTCCAAGGTCTCAGCTATATTAGCATTTGCATATGTGTATTAGTAATCTCAAATAAAGATATTTAATTTAAATGCTTGGAACACCTTAGTGATTGCAAGTAACTGTAAACAAAGGGCAATGTTGGTTTATTTTACCATGAAACTTCAGTGATTGTTCATTGAACCAAAATAAAGCAAATGTGAGTTGGCCCTCATATGACCACGATGTAGTGCCTTAATTCCTTTTATCTTGAGGGTTTTAAAATAGATTTTATCTTGCATTAAATCCTCAATGATGAATAGGGTCTTCAAATGTAGATTCAAAATGTCACTTTAATTATCCTTCTTAAATGAAATCAGATTTTCATCAAGACGAATAATTTAGTGCTTTGATTGCTCCCAAAATGGTAATTTGCAAAGTGCCATAAAACACGACTCCTTCATTGAAATTAGAATTTTCATGAAGAGAATGTTATCATAGGCTCATTGAATGAAACATGAAACTGAAAAAATGAAATTTGGCCCTAAAATGGAAATTTTCTATTTTCGGATTTTTCAAAATCTGTAATAGAAACAACAACTTCGATGAATTTTTAAAAATACTAAACAACTCCGAAAATGAAATTTCAAAGTGCGTATTGGAAGTACGAAGTATAGCCTACGCAATGGTGAAATTGTTTTTGGATTTTGAAAATTTTTAAATGTTTATTTTAATGCCTGAAAATTTAAAATAAGTTAATTTTTTTGGAAAAATAAAATGCAGAAAAATGAAAATGAAATTTAGAAAACTGAAAATAAAATGCATTCAGTATGATGCTATCCTATTTCGACAAAACCGAAGATGTGAGGTTTCCATGCATGCAACCTAACCTATTGGACTTGCAATACAAGCACAATCCCTATAGACTAAGTGCTGGTTCTTGGGGTTTAAAATAAATTTCAGGTTCAAGCATTCACATGAAGCAACCAAGCAAACTTGCATTAACTCCATCTACAAACTCGAAATCTGAAAAAGAGAAAAGAAATAGACATTAAATCCATAGCATGCAAAGAGAATCTCCTTCTTTCTTGCCCACAAGATGCAAATTTTTGAAAACTCCTGCATTAAAAATGTGTCATTTTACAATAGCAGAATTTTTGGTTTTCCCAAACCAGTCCATGGAAGAAAAACGACTCAAACAGGTCCAGAATGGCCCTCTTGCCTTCAAATCTGCAACTCTGCTCGCAGCAGTTTCCAACCCCTCAAAACATCCTTGCTTGGCGTATTTAAAACTTTTCAGGAAGCTTTTCGTTTCATTTTCCAATGGCTGTTCGTTGTGTTTTGGTTTCCAAAAAAAAAACTTTTCGTTTCTATTTTGTGGCCCTTCGTTTCATTTTCTCCACATGGGCTTGAGTCCGTTTCCTTCCGTGTGTAACGACCATCTTAAATGATTTCAAATCATTAAAGATTCTTTATGTAACGTTTTGTCTTATTCATTGGATTTTGTCCTTATGTCCACGTCACTATGCAGTCTTCAGTTTCACTGTCCTGGTGTTCATCACTAATATCAGACGCATTGTCAACTACTCTGTTCCCTTGGTGAAAATGCAACATGTCGCATTATCGCGACACTTTTGCCTCCTTGCTCTCTTTTGTTGCTTTTAGCCGCGAAAATGTAACATGTCGCGATATCGCGACACTTTTTCTTTCTTGTTCTTCTTTCTTCTCTTTTGGCCGCGAAAATGCAACATGTCGCGATATCGCGACACTTTTCTTTCTTCTCTTTTGGCCGCGAAAATGCAACATGTCGCGATATCGCGACACTTTTCTTTCTTCTCTTTTGGCCGCGAAAATGCAACATGTTGCGATATCGCGACACTTTTCTTTCTTCTCTTTTGGCCGCGACAATGCAACATGTTGCGATATCGCGACACTTTTTCTCTTTTGGCCGCGACAATGCAACATGTCGCGATATCACGACACTTTTTTCTCCTTGCGGTGTTTTGCTTTTTCTTTGATCTTTAGCATATGGGCCACTTCGGTCTTTTTGGAAAACATGCAAAAAAGGTGGGTCCCCAATTTTGGGGTACGTTGTGGAGCAGCCACAACAGGGTGTAATGCCACTTGAAATAAATGGTTCAAATTTGTTGTGTGTGAATGTTTCTCATTTCTGTTCTATACATTTTTTTCAGTTTAGGCAAATCAATTAGTATCAAAGCATAAGCTGGACTTGTTGGAGGTTTTGCAGAATGTATGACATTTACTAGTGGAGTCAGAAAGAGAGGTCAGGAGGGCTTGAGCTAGAACAACCTGAAATTGTTGCCTGGAAGTGGAAATCAATTTCTAAGCATGTCAACTACTAAGCAAAAGGATGAAGAAGCAAGGTTCTCATAAATTAAAGGCCACAATAGAGGAAGTAGCTAGTATGATGGAGACACTAGTGTCCTCTAAAGGCAATAAGTTCTTGCCTGAAGAAGATTCCTTTGAGAAAGCAAACAACTCTTCAACCAGTATGAATCCTTATCCCATTGACCCTTATTAGATTTTTGATCAGCCACTTTGAAAGAGAAATTAATGTGGAGTTGGATGGATGCTTGGAGCAATTGGAAGTTTGTTCTTTCATTAAGATGAGATGGGAACTATGCAAGAACAAGAATGGCTGGTTATGCACTCGGTGGAATAGTCATAAGAGTTTTTTGTATTTTCAATCTCAACTTGGGATGCATTCAAATCTGCGCTCAAGAGATTCACTTGGTTGGCCATGAAGAAGAAAAAGGTGGCATGGAATCTGGCAAAGGCAAGGACAAACTATCCAAGAATATAGAAATGAGTTCCAAAAATTGTAGACCACATTTGGCAGCTCTATGGCACGCGAAGAAGCACTCTCCAAGTTTATGAGAGGGCTACATCACAACTTGAAGAAGCATGTATTCTTATACCAAAAAGTGTAGATGAGGCTTCTTTGATGGATAGCTACATTGGAAATGGATCTAAAGCATTGTAAGGAGGCACTTCTTGCAAGCCTACAAACAAAGCCAATGGAAAGCAAGACATGAGCCAAGGGAGCAACAACAAAAAAAATTCAAGAAAGGTGAGAAGCACTTTGTGCATTCAAGCGTGCAAAACTCAAATAACCATTTTGTGAGTATTGTGGAATTGATTTAAGCGAGTGGTGGCTGTTGAAGGGAGTGAAGAAAGGGACAGAGTGCAGCTCTGATGCGTACGGGAAGTAGTATGCGCCTCCATGCCAAGGGCAGGCTGATTCTCCCATGGAAACGAAGAGTTGTCAGCCTACTAATTTGAAGAATTTTGCTGCTTCAAAGCAAAGAAAAATCAACAAGAAAGAAGAAAAATACTAATTATGATTTCACCCGAAAGAAAACAATCTCAAAACCAGAAGCATTAGAGCAAGATGACTCAGCTTTTCCATCAAGGCAGAAGCGTCGAAGGAAGAGAAGGAAACTTTTACTTGAACATTCAAATTAAAAATCAGAAAGTGGATGCACTTATAGATTTGGGAGCATTAAAGAATTTGATTTCATGTGAAATTGTTGAACAAATACAACTGGAAATGCCTCATCTAAAGCCTTATTCCTTTGGAGTAGTAACCATAGGCTTAAGTGAGAAGGTAGAATTACAATGCACCTTTACATTTGTAATACATTTGTAATCTCAGCTGATTATATTGGTGAAGTTATGTTTGATGTGGTTCCTTTAGATATTTGTGGAATGTTGGTTGTTCTACTTTAGTAGTGGGAGAGTGATGCTCTCTCCATGAGGACATAGCATCAACAATTGTTTGTGAAATACGAATAGCATATAATATAAATATTAATCTATACAAGTGCAAGAAAAAATTTGCATTGGTCTCTTCCAATCAAGTAGAACAACTGGTTAAGCAAGTACAATGTTTGTATTTCATTTGTCAAGAGAAAGGAAGGAACATCTGAAAGTGTTCATGGATGTGGGCACAAAGCAAGTTTGTTGTTCCAAAAAGCAAAGTCAGTGGTTAGAGAGGATTCTTGAAGGTTTTAAACTTCAACCAAGTCCATAAAGAAAGAAGCTTTGGAGGAAGAGAAGGAGACTCTCTTTTATTTGAAGATTCAAATTAAAATTCGAAAAGTGGACGCACTTGTAGATTTAGGAGCATACAAAAATTTGATTTTATGCAAAATTGTTGATGAATCAAAGTGGAGATCATGCCTTGTTGAAAACATTATTCCTTGGGAGTGGTGACAAGAGGCTTAAGTGAGAAAGTAGAATTACAATGCACCTTTACATCTCCAATCTTAACTGATTATATTGATGAAGTTACATGTAATGTGGTTTCTTTTAATGTTTGTGGAGTGTTGCTTGTCCAACTTTACTTGTGGGAGAGAGATGCTCTCTACTTGAGGACATATCATCAACAATAGTTTGTGAAAGATGGATAAGCATACAATATCAATCTAGGCAAAAACAAGAAGAATATTGCATGATCTCTTTCAATCAAGCAAAGAAACTGATTAAGGAAGTAAAATGTTTGTGCTCCTCTTGTTGAGAGAGGAAGGAAGAAGAAAAAGCATTATTGGCTGTGGACGCAAAGCAAGTCTGTTGTTCCAAAATGCAAAGTCAGTAGGTCAAATGATTCTTGAAGGTTTCAAAAGAGTATTTCAAGCTGCAAAGGGTCTTTCACCCAAGTGTGAAGTGGACAATGTGGTACAACTCCAAACCGAAACTCCGATATCCAACATTTGACTCACACTAGCAGTCTATATTTGAAGCAAATAAGGTTATTTTTTTGGGTTAAAGTACTAGAGTAGGGAATAATCATGCCTAGTACTTCATGGTGAGGTTTTGGTTCTGTCAGTCTTTTGGTGCCTAAAAAAGATGGGACATGTTGTATGTGCATAGATTTTAGACCCCTCAACAAAGCTACAATTAAAAATATGTACCCTCTTCCAAGAATGGATGATTTAGTTGATCATTTGCAACAAGCTAAGTATTTTACCAAGTTGGATTGGAAATCATGTTGTGATCAAATAAAGATAAAGGAAGAGGGTACTTGGAAGATGGCCTTCAAGACCAAGCAAGTGTTGTATGAGTGGTTGATTCTTCCATCCCGTTTTTGCAATGCACCAACTGCTTTAATGAGGGTAATTAATATTTGTATTTCATCCCTTAATTGATTCATTTATAATTGTTCTTTCTTTTAAGTTGATCATGGAAATAACATCCAACACATCTCTAATGTAGTACATCATGGAAATGGCATATGGTCTTATCTCTTACGAGTGTTGCATACTTTGAAGAGTCTCAATACGAAAAAGCATAAAGTTGACAAAATCTCATTGTGGCTATGTTGTGGGTGGTGAGAAATGAAAATAGATCCTAGCAAAATAGAAGCCATTGTGAATTGGCCAAAGACCCAATGTATATGGAGTGTAGAGCTTTGTAGGGACAGTCCAACAAAGGAGGAAATTTATTCCTTTTCCAAGATTGCCTCTCCTTTGCATGCCTTGACATCCTCTAACAAGGCATTCAAATGAGGAAATCAAAATAATGTTTCTTTGATGAATTGAAGAATAAAATGCCAAATACGAGTTTTGGTATTGCCCAACATAAGAGACTTTTGAAATAGAGGTAGATGCCTCAAATATCCAATGGGTGCTATCCTCAAATAAAGAGGTGAACTACTTTGCTAAATTCAAAAGTGTTTCCTTCCAACGCTTTTGATTTATTGCATGTATTACAAAGAATTATTTTCTCATGTTCACTAATTAAAATTTGGAGTCCTAATATCATGGGGAAAAGAGACAAAGTGCATTCCCATCATCAATCATTGCAATACTTGCAAGCTTAACACAAAATCCAACAAGTAAAGCAGTACAAGTGGATGGAATTCGGGTAAAGCACATTCACAAAGATATTGCAATAAAACAAAAATTCATGAAACATAAGATATTGCAATACGAAATACAAGTACAGAAATGAAACAATCTCACAAAATAATACAAAATCGCAGGCCACTTCGAGGGGACAACCTCCTTCAATACTTTCAATTCAATTATGCAAAAAGATACATTCATTCCTGCCCTTTGCAATTTTAAAGACTTCATCTCTCTACTTAACGCTCAAGGTTGGCTTACATGCAAAATGCCAACTAAGCTAAAATCTCTACCAATAAAACAATTACATTCTTGATAACAATTACATAAAATGGCGCCACTTGTCTAGGTGCTTCTAGTGCCACAAACTATTACAAAATATTACATAATATCATTACAAAACATTATCATGGGTGTCCCCCACGTTAAGCAAGGGTTATTACATCATAGTGTTAGGATGGGGTCCTAACACACATATCTAGATGTTAACTTTTTGTCATCTACAGATCTGGCATAATGAGTCTGTGTATCCTTGTAGGAAAAAAATATCAATCTTCTTATATTCTAGGCCATATTATGTTGTACCACGAATATAATGCAATATTCTCTTGCAACTTTCCAATGACTCTCCTTAGGTTCCTACATAAATCTTGAAAGTTAGCTTACAACAAAATTGATATCAAACCTAGTGTTTGTTAGGTATATGAGACTCCCAATCCATTGGTGTTGCCTTAGGTTTACAATTTGTCCTTCAGTATTTTTCTAGTAGTGTCTTGGTGTACTTTGTTTGTGTTACCAAAATGTGATTCGTTCTTTGCCAAACTTCCAGTCCAAGACAATAGTGCAAAAGCCCCAAATCTGTCATGTCAAATTGTTTTTTCAAGTCATCCTTCACATCATTCACCAATTTGTTTGAACTACCAGTGATGACCAAATCATCAACATAGAGCACAAGGATCACTATCTCATTTTCAATTTTCTTAACATAGAGATTTGCATCAAAGGGACTTCTAGTGAAACCATGTTGCAATAGGTGATCATTAATTTTGATATACCAAGCTATGGGAACCTGCTTCTATTAGGAGATGAAGTCCATATCTAGATCTTCTATGTTATTTAGAAGAGTAGAGCATGGTGATGTAACATATAGTAACCCAACCCCACGCGCAGGGGATTCGGGGGTGGAGCCCCTGACCCAAAAATTTACCTCCGTACATTTGTACGATGCAAGTTACTAAAATGCAATAAAATCGCGTTTGTTATAAAACGCAGTATAGCGCTTTTGTCATAAAAGCAGTAAAGCGCGTTTATGATAAAACACAATTAATAAAGCGCTTTTATCTGGAATGTGACACAACTTTTTGGAATCTTCCTTTGTATTTCTATAATAAAGCACTTTTATCTGGAATGTGCCCCTTGCATTTGAATAGTGTGAATGTATGAAAGCTTGCTGAGAATAATAAAAAGAGTAAAGCTGCCATTGCCCCGTGGTTTTTCCCTGCACACTATAGGGTTTCCACGTAAAATCTTGTGTACTGTTTTTTGTTGTTTAGCTTGCTTGCTTTTAATTTCCTAACATTTGGTATCAAAGCGAGGTTCATTGAAAACTCGTTGGTCAGGGTTTTGTGCGAGTGGGAGCTGCAACAATGACAGGAGGTGTAACCAAGTTCGAGATTGAAAAGTTTAATGGTAGGAACTTCGCCCTATGGAAGATGAAGGTGGAGGATTTGTTGGTTTAGAATGACCAAGCCCTAGCCTTGGAAGGGCTTGCGGGTAAACCTGACAACATGATAGATGCAGAGTGGATAAAGTTGGACAGGAAGGCGATGTCTACAATTCGTCTTTGCCTAGCAGACTCTGTCTTGTTCAATGTTACTGAACAAACGACTGCATAAGCCCTTGGAAAAATCTTGAGAAGTTATATGAGACTAAATCAGCAACAAATAAGGTCTTCTTGAAAAAGCAGCTTTACAGCCTGAGGATGAAGGAGGGTTCATCTGTGGCAGATCATTTGAATGAGTTTAATACTCTAATCAGTAAGGTGGTCTCTGTTAATGTGAAGATGGAGAATGAAGACAAAGCAATCACCCTACTTTGTTCTCTTCCGGACTTCCGAACACCTAGGATCATTTGGTGATGACCATCAACAATGCATCATCAGGAGCTCTAAGAGTTGATGATGTTGTAGCCGCTTTGTTGGCAGAAGAGTTGAGGCGAAAATCATCTCTGGAACCCTTAACCGCTAGCTGTGAAAGGTTGATCTAACGAAAAGAGTCAACAAGGTAAATCACAGTCTAGGTCTAAGTCAAAAGGATGCAAATTGAAAGGGAGGTGTTGACATTGTGGAAGCCAGCGCACTCGAAGGACTGTTGGTATCTGAAAAAGTAGAAGAATGGTGAAAAGCAAAATCAACCATCAGTTGAGGTCTATACAGGGGATGCAGTAGAAATGGCAACATGTGACGCCTTTTGTATCAGTAGTAGTAGATCTATTTTATATACCTGGGTTTTGGACTCAGGTGCATCTTTCCACATGTCTCCACATAGAGATTGGTTTGTCAAATATGAGTGCTATAATGGAGGGATGGTCTATTTGGGTGATGATCATCCTTTAGAAATTGTGGGAAGATGGGACATAAGGATCAATCTGGACGATGGGAGAGAAAGGATGTTATGTGATGTACGACATGTGCCTCCTTTGCGGAAGAATTTGCTCTCAATCAAGATGAAGGATAAGCTTGGGTATTGTATTACTTTTGGTAACAATTTTTGCAAAATTACCAAAGGATCCCTAGTAGTAGCAAAAGGAGAACCTTATGGGACCCTATATTGTTTGTGTGGTGATACGGTGACAAACCATGCAACAACAACTTCTGTTGGAATATATTACATCATTTGGTTCTTTACTAATGTACCTTCATGGGTACATATTTAGATTAGGATTATATTAGGAGATAAATGTTTTAGTAATTTAATAAATGCACAAGTGTTAGAATGTGCAATGATGTAAATGTGCATGTAGTCCACATGTACATGAGTCTTAGGGTTGAGTGAGAGGCAAGGAATCTATCTTTCTATATAAAGGCCTCATTGTGAGTGTTTGTGTGAGAGTTTTTTGGAGTGCATAGGTTTGAGTAGTAGTAGTCACAATGTAGCTCCATTTTGATATCATGGAGGAGTTGTAAACTCCATGAGAGGAGCATTGTAATTTTCGTAAGCTTTCTTCTATGAGCATTTTTAGAGCATTGTAATTTTCGTGAGCTTTCTTCTATGAGCATTTTTAGAGCATTGTATCAAGTTTTCTATCATATTTTCATGCATGTTAAGTTTCCATTATCATAGTTATAATATTGCATGCTTATTTTTATACTTGTGATCACATTTCCTTTAAGTTTAAGGCTCCAAAAGCTAATAATGGTATCAGAGCCACGGTGGATCAAAGGAAATCACAAAGTGATCACCATTGCTATTGTTGAGTATTTGCAAACCGGATCAGCCATAGTGCACCACTGCATGCAAATACCATCACAATAGATTTTTTGATAGAAGTAGCTCTAGGTAGAATAATAGAAAATAGAGAAAGCCACATGATTGATTTGGCTAGAGTTTTTCCACAGAGTTGCAAAAACTTGTGAAGACTAGAACTCAACATTGCATCCACTAGATTGGCAATCCAACTAGTGAAGATTATTTTCTTTAGAGTCATAGAAATTTTTATTATCTCTAATATTTCATTGCAAGAGAGAAAATAAGTTTTCAGGAGAACCATTGGGTTACTATCATCTAAGTTTTTCTTGTTGCAGAAAATTAACTCTCAGAAGTTGGGAAGCTTCCTACAACAGATAGAGAAGAACTCCATCTTTGTTGCTTGAAGGTCAACGTTACTTTCCTCATGCAGGGATTAATTCTTTGTTGTAGAAAAATAAGGATTGAAGATTTGGAGGCCTAAGGAGAAAGGTCCCATTGAGAGATTTGCAAATTGAAGACTCCTAGTTGAAAGATTGAGGAGAAGATCTAGTGGCCAAGGAAGCCACATTGAAGTTGCAAATCTAGGAAGGAGGTCCTAGAAAGAAGACCCCATTGAAGATTGAAGAGACTCAAGGAGAAGAGTCCTAGAAAATATTGGAGATTGGTGACTCATGAAGACTGAAAACTTCACATTGAAGAAGAGGTCCATTGAAGGCCCTATTGAAGAACTTCCATAGTGGAAGATTGAGCATTGAGAAGAACTAACAAAAGTTCTATTGCAGATTTCAGTAGCAGCGGATTTGGGAGATCCAAGGAGAAGATCTCACTACAAAACTTCCATAGTTGAAGATTGAAGAGGCCAAGGAAGGTCTCATTGAAGATTTTGAAGCTGCAAGATTGAAGACCTTGGAGAGGTCTCAAGGAGAAATAAGAAGAAGGCTTGGTGAGCCTCATTGAAGGAGTTCCTAGAAGAAATCATTGGAGAAATTACTACCAAGGAAGAAGCTAAGGAATTGGGACAATCGTCGCCATCTAATGACAAGCCCAAAGGAGAAGGTTTGGCAAGAAGATTGTCAAATCACAAGGTAGTATGGAATAGATCTCAAGATTGACAAGATTGTTTGAGGAGGAGATCTACTTTGAAGTCAGAATTCGGCAAGAGAAAGGAGATAGAAAAACCACCAAATTTGAGAGATTTGGGGGCCATCATTGAAGGTTTCTTGAGTGAACATCTCAGCTGTGATTTGGGGGAGGATCCTACCAATTTTTTGGGATTCAAGGACAGCTTTTCAGTGAAGGTATTGACTGCTTTACAATCTGAAATTTTTCAGATTTGAGGATAGAAAAAGGCAGCAATTTGGGCAGTGTTAGTGACTGCTAAAGATCAGATTTCAGAGGTACATCCTGAAGGAGCATTTAAGCCACCAAGTTACAGTATTGGGCAGCATATTAGTCAAGTATTGAAGCTGCAAAAAGGTGAGCAAGTGAGCTGTTTTGGACAGCCTAGAAGAGCTGCAATAACATCTACAAAAGGCAGCCATTGAGGTGAGTTGAATCACATCATCATCATCTACAAGGAAAAAGGTATGCAACAAAAAGGTGCAAAATTTCATTAGTTGAGCTTTATATATTTGGATTTCTATTAAAGTTTTAAAGCACCAATTACAAAGTTTAAAGGTTGCATCAAAAGTTTCATTTCAAGTCTTCAAAAGTAGTGCAGAAGTTATAGTTTACAAGGATCAAACCTGCACATAGAAGAAAATAGAAGTTAGGTATATTTCAAGAGAAAGAAACGTATCAACATTCAATTGCTTATTCTAATCAAAAGAAGACAGTGTGCAAATATTTGCATAAATCTATAGTGCAAAATATTTTATTGAGAAGCTTGGATTTGAAAGAGAAAGAATAGCCAAGCAAGGAAGATATTGCCAAGGATTAAAGGCAATAATAATATCAGTTTTATCTCAGCCAAAACAGTGAGCTAAAGGCAGATTACACAAGAGCTCTTTTGAAGAAGGAAAAGGCAGTTTACTTGCAGAATATTGTGGCAAAGGAGTAGCCACCAAAAAGGTTAAGTATTACCTCCAAAATTTGGAGAAGAAAGTCAGAATATTAAGGCAAAAGAAAAGCTTGAAAGGGAGAAGAAAATCCAAGTCTAAGGTGCAATCGAAGGCCACATTTCCAAAAGGATTATTTGGGCAGATTTGAAGAGGAGTAAAAACAGTTTTTGAAAGCTATCTTGGACAACACAATCAAATAGAAAAACCAGCCAATTGAAGCCTATAGTTTGAGTGAGTTAAAGGCTCATCTTACAAGCACAGGGGGCAGTCATAATCTACGTATAAGAGTCATCCAAAAAGGACTCTACAAGCGCGGTTAAGAGGCAGATTGGACAGCAATAGAGAAACGTAGCAAGGTCTCCAAGTGGACATCCTACAACATCCTAAAAGAAAGCCTTGGTAAGCATTAGGAAGAGCCATCCAAAGGCTCTAGCTAAATGAAAACCTGAATTCTGCTATCAATACAGCTGATGTCTGGCTCTAGACTTGGACTTCTATCTTCATGTGTATGTCTTCTATTGCTTGTCTTCTATCGTTTCTTACTTTAAACTGTAACTTGAATTCTAATATCTGGATTTAGTTGCTGATAAAGTAGTAACTCTGGAGTAGTCCTGGAGATTATACATGCTAGATGTTCTGGTTTAAATTTCTATTAGTTATCTGTATTTGAGGGCTATTTGGTTCAGAATGCAATAGAGTTTTCGTGCTGTTAGTCCATCACCCCTATTCTATCCGGCCTGTGGCCATATTTCCCCTTTCAGTCATTTCCCATTCTTTTCAGTTCCTTGATCTCAAAACCCCCCAGTTAGAATAGTAAGGGAACCAGCCCATCTCTGGAGATTGGCACGGGAGGCATTACTTCCTCTCGGCCTTTCAATGTTGGCCGGGTCTAAGGCGCACTAAAATACCAAATCCTTACCTAAGGCAGATCTTTGACCAACAGATCCATTTCAAATATCAAGGTTGTGAAGAAGATGAAGAATGCATTATCTACTGCCAGCAGAAATAATGCTTGATTTCAAGAAAAGTGGAGGCCTATTCCACACTTCAAGATGTGAATGGTTAAGTTTGTCCCTATTCACCTTGTTTCGCAGATTATAATCCAATTGATTGTTTGCAACTAGTAGAGTTTGACCCTATTTGAGAATGTTCTTGTGAATGTGTGTCCTTATTCAAAAGAAGAGTGATATGATTTGTTGTGTGTATCCCTAGTCATAGGTGTTTGAGATTTTGGATAGTTGCGTATGTCCCTGTCCATGATCATGAATTCAGTGAGGCCATTTATATTGACGTGAACAATTGAGTGTGTCCTAGTCTGTGATCTTTGTGTGCTCTCATGAACTATGAGTGTGTCCTGGTCAAGTGATTGGAGAAATTTGCACTGTTGTGTTAGTCCCTATCTAGTTACTAGTGTTCCTGCACCTGGATGTGTGCCTTGGCCTTGTGTTTGACTTCCTGAATGTCTTCATTGTTCATGCACAATTTTCTTTACTGACCTTTGTGATTTTAGGTAGGTGCCTTTTTTAAATATAGAAGTTTAAGCTAGAAAGAATTGTAGTTTGAAATGCCTGGTTACCTATTCTCATACCCATCCAGTGTTCACCTACATATATTGGTTTTAAATTTTGCTTTAAATTTTCTTTTTTTGTTCATTGCCAACCTGTTAGGTGGAAGACATGGTGTGAATTATAAAATCAACTTTTATCAGTATCTTGGCTATTGTGTGGAGTCCCTTTTTTGAGCAAGTCTCATGTTAATGGGTTATATGGGATTGAAACAGGCCCCACCCATATTACATCACAACTGTACTACCACGGTATTTCAGCAAACCACATAGTGGTATTTTTGGCAATTATGCATATATTGCTTGGCAAGATTTGAACCTGTGTCTCTACATTGAAAATCCATGTTTTTAACCACTCCAGCTTGTGCCATTTGATAAGCAAACACTATTTATTTTTAAAAATTTTTAAATTTTAAATCCTGTTTTATCCTAACTTTCCCCACTCATTGTGCCTGTTGCAAGAAGACCTAGCCTTCGTTGTGTTGCCTGCAGCAGAATTTCAAAAAACAAAATTAGAGAAACAAAACCGAAATTGAAACAAAAAAAGTAGAATGAGCACCTCTAAAAATGGCGGCAATGAAAGCTCATACCCTGGAGGGGCATTCCTGTAGAGATTCCACAACTTAAAGCGGTCATGAAACTCTTTCCATTCAAACTTCAAATTAAACAATGAAATGCTGTTGCTATAGTTGATTCAAAAGGGCCATCACTCAATTGGTAATCAAATTGAGCAAGGGCAAAAACAAAAACCAGCGGTGGAACACCATTGTGGCTTTGCATTTGTTGTATGAAATGTTTAAGGGAAGTTATTCAAGGGTAAAGCAGTGCCTCCTTGCAATTATAGACAAAGGAATTAAAATATGCAAGAGATTGACCCTTGAAAAGAAATCTGAGACTTGTAGGATGCAAGCACATACAAACAGAGTAAAGAAAAGAAAGGCAAACACCTTTAAATTGAATTCAAAATTCTTGCTTCAATGCAAACTTCCAGTGTTCCAAACGTCTAGAGAAAATGAGTAAGTTGTAAGCAGTAGTGAGGGAAGCACCTGCAAGAAACAAATAATTGTAGGGCAGAATTGAGAAATGTACAATATGCAACTCAGAGATATTCCAGATGAAGGGGATGCTGTTTTTTAAAGATAATCTCCTTTAACATCATTTGTTCTGCTTATTATAGAAATATGTTTAAGAAGGTTCTGGCTGTTATGTAGTATAGATTTTGTGTATTCAAACATCACGGACAAACAAAACCAAATGAAATATACAGCAATATCAATATATCTTGTGACACCTGCTATACTATGTTATTAGGATTACATCTACGATCTGTTAGGAGGTGAAGTCAATATCCAGATCTCCAATGTTCTTCAGCAGCAAGGTGTATGGTGGTGCAGTTCCAGATCCATACCCAAGTGCTGTTTGTATGCGCTGGGCGCGTTGAGGGGGGTCTAGGGGGTTCAGGGGCAGAGCCCCCGCCCCGATAATTCTGGGCGTCCGTACAACCATAATTCTGGGCGTCCATACAACCGTATCACTTGGGTGTCTGTATGTTGTGAGAGGCAGCGAACAGTTTTCTGGAAGCGAATGGTTTTTGGAAGAGGAAGCGAACAATGTTTTGGAAGAGGAAACAAACAGTTCTTGTTTTTCTATAAAAGGGAAATGACCCCTTGCATGTAAATGTTGATTGAATGTAAAAAGTTTGCCGAAATCAATAAAATATCAAGCTGCCGTTGCCCCGTGGTTTTTCCTGCCATTTTGTTGTTGTATGTTGATGATATGTTGGTTGCAGGCCCCAACATGAAAAATCATTGAACTTAAGGCTCAGTTGGCTAGGACGTTTGAAATGAAGGATTTAGGAGCAGCAAACCAATTTTTAGGGATGAAGATACACAGGGACATAAAAGGAAGAAAGATCTGGTTAAGCGAAAAGTCATTTGTGGAAAAGATTTTGCAGCGCTTCAATATGCAGAATGCAAATCCAGTTAGTACCCCACTTCTTCCACACTTAAAGTTGTCTTCCAACCAGTGTCCTAGGACAGAAGCAAAGAAGACAAGCATGTCTCGTGTACTGTATTCATCAGCAGTAGGAAGCCTCATGTATGCCATGGTGAGCACCAGACCGGATATTGCCCAAGCAGTGGGATTAGTCAGCTGGTACATGGCAAATCCTGGTAAGGAGCATTGGAATGCGGTGAAGTGGATATTTAGATATTTAAGAGCCACTTCAGATGTTGCCATTTACTTTCGATCGACAGATTTGCAAGTTAAAGGTTTCGTTGATTCTGATTATAGTGGAGATAGAGATGGGAGAAAATCTACTACAGGATATACCTTCACTCTTGCTGGAGGAGCGGTGAGTTGGGCTTCTAAGTTGCAGTCTGTTGTGGCTTTATCAACCACTAAAGTAGAAAACATTGCAACAACTCATGCCAGTAAATAGGCAATTTGGCTAGAGCGATTGTTGGGTGACTTCAAGGTAATGCAGGAGAAAATTACGTTGCATTGTGATAGCCAAAGTGCTATTCAGCTAGTGAAGAATCCAACATTCCATGATCGCACGAAACACATTGATGTCAAGTACCACTTTATAAGAAATGTGGTGGAAGAAGGTAGGATCCTGTTGCAGAATATTGACACTGAAGTGAATCCTGCAAATATTCTTACATAGCCGGTCGAGGTAGAGAAGTTTGAGTGGTGCAAAACTTCTCTGGGCTTGCTGAAAAAGTAACAAGGGCAACATTGGGCAATTGGAACTGATCTTTGGCAGAAAAATTCCTGAATACTGACTTCAAGTGGGAGAATATTAGGAAGTGAAGTCACTATGCAGGTGCAGAAAGGGAGGCTTCAACATCCTAGACGTCTAGGTCAGACATCTAGGCAGCAGGCCAGACGTCTACGCAGCAGGGCTGCTAGACGTCTAGGCAGCAGACCAGACGTCTGACCTGCTAGACGTCTAGGCAATAGGCCAGACGTTTGGGCTGCTAGACGTCTTGGCCATACGTCTCGGCAGCAGACCAGACGTCTGGGCTGCAATACGTCTAAGCAAGTAGACGTTCTGATAGACGTCTAAACGCGGAAGACGAACAGGTTTAGGGAGCGAAAACAAACAGTTTTTGGAGGCTTCCGTCGGGAGAGGAAACGAACAATTTGAGTCTTCCTTCTGCTCTATAAAAGGGATGTGATCCCTTGCATTTGTTATGTGGTTGAAACGTTGAGAAATGTGAATGTAAAGTTTTCTGAAAATAATAAAAAGAGAAGTTGCCATTGCCCCGTGGTTTTTCCTGCACATTGCATGTTTCCACGTAAATCTTTGTGTCACCTGTGTTGCTGTTTATTTTTTCTGTTATTGTGTTTCCTCTTGCAGGTATAAAATCTGAAGGATTTCCTAACACATATGGACAAGATGCTAAAACATGTGAGATTGACCATGACAAGGACAAAAACATGCAAAAGCAGGCTAAAACAAATGTCAGCATTAGTCTATAGTTGGTCCTCTTTAAGATCAGACTGCTACTTGATCGTATGAAACCACCGCTTGATAATCAAAACCACCACCTCAAACCAGGAACATTTTTTGGTGGTTTTCTCTTAATGTATAAAAAGACTAAAAAGAAGGGAAAATGACAATTTGAATGACTTTTGGGCAGAAATGCTTTGAGATGACAAAAGCTATAAACAACATCAAACAAGGTTGAAAATGCAAATTTAAAAGGCTGAAAAGAGAGGATTGTGCAGACAATTGAGGCAAAAGTGTTCCTCATTTGGCATAGTTAGTAGTGATTGGTTTGATCATCATCCAATTGAAGTGGCATCATAGGGCTTAACGAACTATGGATGATCAAATGCAAGTACATACAAGAATCTCATATTCTTGTCTAGGTGAGACTAAACTTAGGACAACATAGTTGGCCAAGAAAGTCTTGTTGATTGAGTTGCAAAAGATGATATGAAACAAACGTGGACAAGTGGAGGGTGTAACATTTTTATGGATGAGCAAAAGGATATCCATTAATGTCCATTGATTAACATCATAGTCTTGTCTTTAGTAGGTCCATTTTAGAGGTTGATTGTAGTTGAAAGCTCCAAGGATGCACCCTTTCAATTTGAGGTTCTTTCAATAGAGGAGGTTGAACTGTTGTATGTGGCACAAGTCATTACAGATGCAACACATGTTTGTTGTGCAGGTAGCCAAATAATTGAAGCAAGACACAAACACATTCATTGGACCCTCAAATGTACTGCAACTAATTAAAGATACAACATATGTATGTCGTGTAGGTGGGGAAATAATTGAAACAAGGTACAAACACATCTATTGGACCCCATATTTTATGCATGCCCTCAACAACACACTTAGGACAAAAGCAATTTTTTTTGGCTCTCTCAATTGAGTTTATTAGGTCAAGATATGCAACTAAAGAATTCCTTAAAATTGCAACACAGGTTGTGTGAATTTATTTTATTGGAGAGGATGGTGGAGGTGCAAAATGCCTTGCAAACTACAATGGTATGCACTGATTGGGAAAAGTGGAAAATATCGAAGACTGATAAAGGAAAGTGGATAAAGTTGAAGGTATTGGCTGATGGTTGGTGGGCTGATGTGAAGTATGTGGTTTCATTTGCTGCCCCATTGGCGGAGGTCATTCTATATGCAAACTAGTCCCCTAATTTAGAGGAGATAAATGAGACATTTGATAACATGTTGGGCTATCCCAAGCTATTATTAGTGAGAGGGATCCCACTTTGGCCCTTTATGAGCAATTTCGAGGACTTATACAAAGAAGGTAGACTAGATAACACTCTCTCCATATGGCATCTTGTGCATTGAATTCAAAATGGCATGTACAGAGGCTTGGTAGAGTGCCTTGATTAATGATCTTGAGGTGAATGAGTGATTTTGAGTTGTTGTCACAAAGATATTTGTAATGGAGGAGGCTAGTTTGATTCAACAACAATTCTTAGATGATGTAGAATTCAATGGCCTCTTCAACACATTGGTGTGAGCTGAGATATTCTAACTAGGGCCCAAAAAAATCCAATAGGATGGGGGAGGATGCATGGGATGTAGCCTCTCAACTTAAGTAGTTAGCCATTTATCTTTTGGCATAGGTTGCTAGTTTCTCATCCATTAAATGAAATAAATTGACATCCAAGAGAGCAAAGAAGGCTGTCCAAAGTAGTCTTCAACTTCAAAATCAAAACAATGGAGAGTATAAATCGAGGCCATGTTGAACATGGATATTGGCAAGTGAGATTTGTGTCTGTGACCACAATTCAACAAATGGATGGGGAGGGCTTTACTTTGCCCAACCTCTAGAGTTGAGCTAGTTCCGTTTTAGCTAAAAAACGTGAAAAGAAACTAATCTAAATATGCATAAACAAATTTAATCTACTTTATTAAGGAAAAGGATGCAAGAGAAATCAAAGAAAACATAAAATACGGTCGAAGCCAAATAACTTCAGCGTGTAAGATCTTTGAGTAACCTGCAACATCAATAAAAGAAAGGACTAATAGGGGAAAGGTGGGCAGAGTCATTGGTTTCACACATTCATGAAACAAGAAGTCAAAGACATAGTTGAATCAGAATGCCATGCACAATTCTTTTATTGATTGCAATTTGAAATGTTTAGTACAATCTTACTCTAAAGAGTAGCTCTAGTATGTTGATAGCCAAAAGACCATTACAATGAGAATTGATCTCTTATTTATACTTGCAGAATAAGAATCCTAATCTATTTTTGGACTCAGTGTTTTGCCTCTAAGCTGCAGTTCAAATTTGCATGTGATTTTTCATCCTTATCCATTTGCCAAAATAGAAATGGAGTAAGGTGTGTGGGGCGCATCGGTCAAGTGGGGTGCTGTCGAGCGTGGGCTTTTGAGTGAAGCGCATTGTAAAGAGGCACACTGGAAATGGTGTATGCTATTTAGAGCAAGGCATACTCAAGGCAAAAGTGCACTACTTGGGAGCAGGACACATTCGGAATGAAATGTACTCGAAGCCTTGACCTTGTCCTTTTCACATTCTTCATCTCGTTTTGTGCGATAGAACTTGGTTTGGAAGTGGTGGTGGTAGTGAACTACTACAAGCCAACATGATGATATGTAGATCTAGAGGATGCTACATATGAGTTTGGTTTGAGTTCCATTAAATATTTTGAACAACCTTGAGCATAGTGATGGTAATGACATTAATGAGACTAAAGCCTTGCTAGAACATTTAGAGAGAAAGGCCGAAGTAGTTGCACAAACCATTTGAGCCTAACTTAGTAGGTCTCCAAACATTCATCGTTTTAGTTTCTAGTTCTTTTGTTTCGTTTTTGTGTCAATTTGGTTCTATTTTCAACTTGTGATGCAGTAACTTTAAATCTAAGAGTTTATATAGTGCAGAGTATAGATTTCAAATTGTGGACCATATTGTATCATTGTATTTTAATATTTCATTTTATAAATATTAGTTTTTAGTTCTACTTATACATTTTATAATGCTTTTCATTTGACGTCTTAATTTTTTTATATTTCTATATTTTATTTATTTTTGAATATTTTTTTATTGTCGTCCTCTTTTGCATCCCTTTTTTACCAAAATTGGTGGTATCTTGAAGCTGTCCTCTCTTCAAGTCCCCAACTTTCCCCATCCCCACCAAAATGGGATCTTGTGGAACTCAAGAATGAACTCAATTGAGACAAAAGCAAAAACATGATCACCATAGAAGACGTCACAAATTGTAGGTTGGTGGCATGGTTTGGCTTAACTTAATCAAGGACAGTTTGCAAAGTGAAGGAAGAAAGTTAAAGGCAATTTGTTATGGTCCTCTTGAGGTCATAGAACAAGTGAGAGCAAATAGTTTCAAACTGAATTTATCTTCATTCTTGAATATTCATCTATTGATTAATGTTGAGTATCTTAGACTGTATTAGCTAAGCATATTGGATGAGTCACAAATTCACCAAGCACTCTTTCAAGCATTGTAGACCTTATACCATGTGCAATGAAAGAAGTGGAGGAGGATGACTTTACTCACTAAATATGAAAAAGCAGGAACTTTTCATCCACTAACATGGAAGGAGAAGAGTTGGCTATTCGTTTTCAATGCCTAGCCAATAAAACAAAGCATAGAAGCAAGCATTTTGGTGGGCAAAGGGTGGAGCATTTTTTGATTTGAGGGTTCCCAGTTCAACATATAGAGGAGTGCAAGAGAGTTGTCATTCACATATAGGGTCATTTTCAGTTATATTTGCAATGTATGTAGCCTTTTTTGAGCAATGGAAGTCCTTTTTGAGTTGCTGGCTGGTGATGTTTCTCAAACTGGGTTTTACACCACGTTAAATTAGTGCCTAAAATCTATTGTGTGTGAATGTTTCTCATTTCTTGTCTACATTTTTTATTTGGTTCAGTTTAGACAGAACTCTTTATTTATTTATAATTCGTTATATGGGATTGAAATGGGCCCCACCCCTACTACATCATGACCACATAGTGGTATTACAACAGCTTGGCAATTATGCATGTATCACTTGGCAAGATTCGAACCTAGGTCTCCTCCTTGAAAGTCAAGGAATTTAATTGGTTGAGCTCATGCCATTTGATTAGAAAGATATCTTTAGTAGTATTATTGGTTTATTTTATTTTGGGTGGGGGGAGGGATTTTTATTTTGTTCAGTTTAGAAAGATCTTATTATTATTATTTTTATGATGTTATTTTATTTTGTTTGTTTATTTATTTATGAGTAGGGGGATGTGAAAATACCACTTAAAATATGCCCTTGTTTGTTTATTTTATTTTGTTTGTTTATTTATTTATGAGTTGCAAAGCATAGGGAAGCAGGTTCATTCTCTTTGCTAATATTCTAAAATCTGCTCAGGATTTTGCATCCATATTCATACCTTTGGCTACGGGCCACAAAATCCAAACCCTGGTAGGTGGCTTGAAACTCGTTGACAACAGACCACATGAGTGCCAAACATCTCTTCTTTATTTTCTATGCCTTAGAACAAGTTGATAACACACATTTGACATAATATGTTGTGATTTATTTATGTAACAGTGGAGTATTATGATTCATATCCATAGAGGTCTTCAAAGAGGGATGTGTCCATTGAGGTTTGATGAGGTGAAATGTATAATTTTTTGCCAAATAATATTTCTCTTTCCTGTATAGAGGGATGTGATTTGTCCATTGAGGTTTGACAAGTCGCAATGTATAATTTTTTGCCAAATAAAATCCATGTTTCCCATCTAAATCGTTTATGCCCCAATTTTGATTTGTTGGTTTTTGCCAGATGTCATTGTGGAATCTATTCTTAAATTTGTAAAACATTGTTGATAATTTGAACACTATATAAGTTGTCCAAGTCTTAGGGTCTCGGTATGTTTATTTGTTAACACATTATGTATTTACATAATTGACACAACGTTGGAGATTCATGCCATTGCATATATAATAGAAAATACACAATGCTAACTTAATTTGACTAATGCCAAATAGTAAATAAAGTGTTCTTACCATTCAAAGCAATCAGAGACGTATAGTAGGTCAGATGTTTGGCCTGCTGCCTAGACGTCTGACCCAGACGCCTAGTAGGTCAGACGTCTGGCCTGCTGCCTAGACGTCTGCTACAACTTGATTTTCTGTTGCCTGTACTTGCATAGTGACTTCTCTTCCTAACATTCTCCCACTTGAAGTTAGTATTTAGGAATTCTTCTACCAAATATTTTCAGCCAGTGCCAATTGCCTGATGCTGCCCTTGTTACTTTTTCAGCAAGCCCAGAGAAGTTATGCATCACTCAAACTTCTCTACCTTGTCCGAATTTGTAAGCATATCTGCAAGATTCACTTTAGTGTCGGTTTTTTGGAACATGATCCTACCTTCTTCAACCACATTTCTTATAAAGTGGTACTTGACATCAATGTGTTTCGTGCGATCATGGAATGTTGGATTCTTCACTAGTTGAATAGCACTTTAGCTATCACAATGCAACGTAATTTTCTCCTGCATTACCTTGAAGTCACCCAACAATCGCTCTAGCCAAATTGCCTCTTTACTGGCATGAGTTGCTGCAATGTATTATACTTCAGTGGTTGATAAAGCCACAAAAGACTGCAACTTAGAAGCCCAACTCACCGCTCCTCCAGCAAGAGTAAAGGTATATCCTGTAGTATATTTTCTCCCATCTCTATCTCCACCTTAATCAGAATCCACAAAACCTTTAACTTGCAAATCTGTCGATCGAAAGTAAATGGCAACATCTGAAGTGGCTCTTAAATATCTAAATATCTAAATATCCACTTCACCGCATTCCAATGCTCCTTACTAGGATTTGCCATGTACCGACTGACTACTCCCACTGCTTGGGCAATATTCGGTCTGGTGCTCTCACCATGGCATACATGAGGCTTCCTATTGCTGATGAATACAATACATGAGACATGCTTGTCTTCTTTACTTCTGTTCTAGGACACTGGTTGGAAGACAACTTTTATTGTGGAAGAAGTGGGTTACTAATTGGATTTGCATTTTGCATATTTAAGGGCTGCAAAATCTTTTCCACAAATGACTTTTGGCTTAACCAGATATTTCTTCCTTTTCTGTCCCTGTGTATCTTCATCCCTAAAATTTGGTTTGCTGCTCCTAAATCCTTCTTTTCAAACGTCCTAGCCAACTGAGCCTTAAGTTCAATGATTTTCTTCATGTTGGGGCTCGCAACCAACATATCATCAACATACAACAACAAAATAATAAAACTGCCATCATCAAACCTCTTATAGTATCCACAATGGTCAGCTTCACTCCTGTTGAAACCTTTGCTCTTCATGAGGGTGTCAAATTTCTTGTACCACATCCTTGGCGCCTGTTTCAACCCGTACGATGATTTCTTCAATCTGCAAACCAAATGCTCTTTGCCTCTTTCTTCATAGCCCTCGAGCCGATCCATATATATCTCTACCTCGATATCACCATGCAAGAAAGTAGTCTTTACATCAAGCTGCTCTAGTTTCAAATCTCGTGCGACTACAAGTGCAAGTAGAACTCTAATAGTAGTCATCTTCACAACTGGAGAGAAAATTTCATTAAAGTCAGTACCTGACTTATGCACATAGCTTTTTGCCACCAAGCAAGCTTTATAGCGTTCCAACAACCCATCACTGTTCTTCTTCACTTTGCTCACCCACTTGTTTCCAACAGTCTTTCTTCTAGGTGGGAGATCCACAAGTTCCCACGTTTTATTCTTGCAAAGTGCCTCGATTTCCTCTTCCATGGATTTCCTCCACTTTTCTGCATTCTTAGACTCTCTAGCTTCCTGAAATGAACTAGGTTCACCATCATCAGTTAACAAAACAAAAGAGGATTGATAAACATGAGAATACCTTTCCGAACACTTTTGTGGACGTGTAGATCTTCTAACCCAATGATCTGTTGATTATGGCTCTTGGTCTTGTGACCGTTGTGGCTGCTCTACTTGCTGTTTTACTTCTTGTTTTGCATGCTGATCAAAAACTTCAGCATGCTGATTTTCATATTCATCTTCACTCATTTCTATTTCAATTGGTACAACATTAGGAGTTTGCTGTACCTCCTTCTTTTGCATTGATTTTTCATCAACAATTACCTCGAATAATAATTACCTTGTGGGCAGTAGGATCCCACAGAGTATACCCCTTCAATATATCTTCATAGTCGAGAAAAACACATTTGCTTGACTTTGGGTCAAGTTTGGACCTTTTTTCTTTGGGTACATGGGCAAACGCATCACAACCAAAGGTACGCAAATGAGAGTAATAAACTGGCTTACAACACCAAACCTCCTCTGGAATTTGTCCATCCAACGCAGCTGTAGGTGACCTGTTAATAAGATAAACAACTGTATTAACAGCGTTTGCCCATAAATTTTTCTCCAACATGGCTGCGCTAAGCATGCTTCTTGCACGTCCCATGATTGTGCGATTCATCCGCTCAACCACACCATTTTGCTGTGGAGTATATGGAACTGTCTTTTGGTGCTTAATTCCTTTCTGCGTACAAAATTTATCAAATTCCTTGGAGCAATATTCACCCCCATTATCTGACTTGAGACATAAAATCAACTTGCCCAAACTCTTCTCTACCCGTGCTTTGAAATCTTTAAATTTTTGCAAAGCCTCCGACTTCTTCTTAAGAAAATAAACCCACACTCTCTTAGAATAATCATCTATAATTGTCAGAAAATAGATGGCGCCATTCAAGGACCGAGTGGGGACTGGTCCAAATATATATGAATGTATAAGTTGCAGAAAATCAAAACTGTTACCAGGACTTGCAGTATACCGAACCGTCTTCTATTTACCAAAAATACAGTGCTCACATAAGTCTGAATTACAAGACTTAATCCCAGAAAGCATACCTTTGTCATGCAGAATTTTTAGGCCTTTTTTCACTCATATGGCCTAGGCATTGATGCCATAGCATTACTGCATCCTGAACAGAAGTTGCTGTTGCTGCATGATTTGTCACCGTATCATCACATAAACGATATAGGGTTCCATAAGATTCTCCCTTAGCTACTATAAGAGCCCCTCTGGTAATTTTGCAGTAGTTGTTGTTGAAAGTGACATAATACCCTAGCTTATCCATCATTTTGATTGAGAGCAAGTTCTTCCGCAAATGGGGCACATGTCGCACATCACATACCATCTTTTCTTTACCATCGTCCAACCTGATCCTTATATCCCCTCTTCCCACAATTTTTAAAGGGTGATCATCACCCAAATAGACCTTTCCACCACAATATGACTGATATTTGTCAAACCAGTCTATGTGAGGAGACATGTGGAAAGATGCACTTGAGTCCAAAACCCATGTATATAAAACAAATCTGCTGTTACTGATACAAAAGGCTTCACATGTTTTCGTCTCTCTTGAATCTGTTGCACTGGCCTCAACTGATGGCTGATTTTGCTTTTCACCATTCTTTAATTGTCAACAGTCCTTTGAGTGTCCTGACTTCCCAGAATGCCAACACTTTCCTTTTTGCTTACGTCCTTTAGACTTAGATCTGGATTGTTTTCTACCTTGTTGACTCCCCTCGAAAGATCAACCTCTCACAGATAGGGCTTCATTGGTTGAGGGTTCCAGAGATGTTTTTCGCCTCATCTTTTTTGCCAACAAAGCGACTACCACATCATCAAATTTGAGTTCCTGATGATGAATTACTAATGGTCATCACCATATGATGCCAAGTGTCCGGGAGGGAACAAAGTAGGGTGATAGCTCTATCTTCATCCTCCATCTTCACATTACTTGAAACCAATTTACTGATAAGAGTATTAAACTCATTCAAATGATCTACCACGGATGAACTTTCCTTCATCCTTAAGCTATAGAGCTGTTTTTCAAAAAAAACCTTATTTGTTGCTAATTTTGTTTCATACAACTTTTCAAGCTTTTGCTAATGGGCTTCCGCGATCTTCTCTTTAGCTACATTGAACAAGATGGAGTCCGCTAGGCAGAGACAAATTGTAGAAACTGCCTTCCTGTCAAGCGTTGCCCACTCCTCATCTTTCATGTTGTTGTGTTTACTTGCGACCCCTTTCAAAGCTTGAGCTTGGTCATTCTGAACCAACAAATCCTCCACCTTCATCTTCCATAGAGCGAAGTTCCTGCCATCAAATTTCTCAATATCAAACTTGGTTACACCTCCTGTCATTGTTGCAGCTCCCACTCGCACAAAACCTTAGGCTCTGATACCAGATGTTAGGAAATACTTCAGATTTTACACCTGCAAGTAGAAACACAATGACAAAGAACAAAAATAGCGACACAAGTAACCAAAGATTTACGTGGAAACTTGCAATGTGTAGGAAAATCCACAGGGCAATGGAAACTTTTGCTTTCTATTATTATTTTTAGCAAACTTTACATTCACGTTTTTCAACGTTTCAACATTCCTTCAAAATCACATATGCAAGGGGGATCAAGTCCCTTTTATAGAGCGGAAGGAAGACTCCAAACAGTTCATTTTCTCTCCCAACGAAAGCCTCCAAAAACTGTTCGTTTCTTCTCCCAAGGAAGGTGCTTGAACCTGTTCGTCTTTCATGACTAGATGTCTATCTAGGATGTCTACTTGCCTAGACGTTTGACCTAGACGTCTAGCAGGTCAGACGTTTGGCCTGCTGCCTAGACGTCTGATTCAGACGTCTGGCCTACTGCCTAGACGTCTAGCAGGTCAGGCGTCTAGTCTGTTGCAGCTTGATTTTCTGTTGCCTGTACCTACATTGTGACTTCACTTCCTAACACCCCTTGCTTTGTAAGGTGCGCTTCGCTTGGAGAGTCTCATGCCACGCCAGATTTTAGCTTGTTGCATGTCTTGAGCAGATTGGGTTGTGGATGAGATGGAAACCAAGATGGCGAACGTCAGAGAACATTGAACGAATTTGGAGAATGTGATAGATTCTAATACACCAATTGAAGCTAACAACAAAATTTGAGGCCAACAACAAATATGAGGAATATGAGCCTCTGTAGTTGAGTCAATATGGAGAAAGTAAAAAGAGAGAGCAGTAGGGAGGGAAAAAAGTCCATAGAGGAGTCATATGGCCTACCATACTATGATACATACGCCAATATTCACGAGGGCAAATATCGATGTGTGCTTGGTACAATGAGGAAGGAAGCTCTTACACGTTACTAGTTTGGGCCACAAACTGATTAATGGACCATTAATAGAGTGTGGACTTCAAGATTGGGTAGGTTCCTAGTTCCTCAAGTTTGGGAGTGTAAAGAAGTTATAGAGTATTGTGCTCAAAGATATGATAGTGAGAACAGATCATCAAGGTTCGAGGAGATAATTGTCAGGCATCAATCTATATTTCGACGGATGCCATTAAATAAATGATGTGTATTGAAGCCAAGAAAGGAGAATGGAAATTGTTTAATCCCAAATCAAACATGACTTACCAAAAGAGTTATGATAAAGGAAGATGGGTTGAATTCCTGAGGATAGATACAAAAGCCAAAGGAAGTTCAAAATTTTAAACATTCCCCGAGGATTAGCGAATTCAAAGTTGATGCACACATGGCTTTGTTTGGGGTGGCTTCGTTGTTGGGCCAAAACAATAATAGAAGGTTGTGGCAAGATCACATAGAAATCTTGAGTGTAGTTCAAGAATACTCTGGGCTACGTTACCAAATAAAGTGTGCAAAGTACATTGCATATCAAATAAAGATTCAGTTTGAAATTTTTCAGAATTTATACACCTTCAAGTAGTCATCTTATCTGATTTAGCTAATTATACATCAGAAGACGGAATGGTTTTGCGAGCTATGGTTGGAGTAGTTTTTTCATGACCCTCTCTTGGCCAACTTATGCATATGGTGATTTAAATTCATTTTGGGTTTAAAATGAATTTATATTTATTTATTTATTTTATTTGAGATAGATTTAAAGGATTTAATCTGAAGATTAAATATAATTCATTTTGGGTTTAAAATGAATTTATATTTATTTATTTATTTTATTTGAGACAGATTTAAATGATTTAATCTGAAGATTAAATATAATCCATTTTGGGTTTAAAATGAATTTATATTTATTTATTTATTTTATTTGAGACAGATCTAAATGATTGAATCTGAAGATTAAAAATAATTCATTTTGGGTTTAAAATGAATTTATATTTATTTATTTATTTTATTTGAGACAGATTTAAAGATTTGAATCTGAAGATTAAATATAATTTATTTTGGGTTTAAAATGAATTTATATTTATTTGTTTATTTTTATTTTTGATAAGTAACTAGAATTTTATATACAAATTGGCTTTTTTAAGAGGATCCCAAAACCTTATAACAAAAAGGGCCGTAGCACCGAGATTTAAAGCAATTCCTTAGTACATGAAAATAAACACAAACTGTAAGAGAAAGGGCCAGAAACAACCCTTGATCCAGCAGAAAGACCAGATTCTAGTACCAACTAGTGAGGCCCACTTCGCGAAAATATCATCCTCCCATTGTTGGCAGTCTGGGATCCTCCTAGGGGTGGATACAACAGTCTGGGATCCACTTGGGGGTGGATACAACAGTTTGGGATCCTCCCAGGGGTGGATACAGTGCACCCGCCCAGACCTGCATAGGGAGAGCGAGAAGGCCAAAAATAACCTGTAACCAGAAATCTTGCTCGAAAACCAAAAAGCAGGGAATTATTAGAAAACTAGAGAAGATCCTTGCCCAGGGACGACTCGGGATGCAACCTAGGGTGTAGTGGAGCAGCAAGCAACTGCGTGAGCAAAGCAACAAGCAGCACCGGGATACAGGCAGGGATCAACAACGGGACAACCTGGGAAATGACATCAGGGTCCTCAAAGAAAAAAAATGGGAAGCCTTCGCATGAGCCTGAAAAGTGGAACAACACTACTAGGGATATCTACAGGCCAAGATATCCTTGTGCACAACAAGGAGAAATACGAGGAAGCCGGAAGGATCCAAGGAAAACAACAACAGACGCAAAGATAGGATCCCGGAAGCCAAAAACTGAAGGAGGAAGGAGAGACCACAACTGCAAATACACTGATCTCCCTCCCAAACTAGAGAATACAGAAGGAAGCCACCACCACTCCAACAGAAAGGCTCAGGAACCACCATCCTTGCTCACGAACATATCCAGGGAGCTGGGACCAGAAGCCCCTGAACAAGAGCTAAAACAAACAACTTGAGGATCCCAGGCGGGAAGCGACAACAAGCACAAAGCTCGTATCGTCGGAAGCCTAACCTGGGGGAACCAGGGTTTGCATGCACTGATCATGGGTCCCCCCCAAGATCCAGACATGCAACAGAAACCCTAGGAACCCCAGAAGAAGGGACCAAGATCCCCCATCCTTGCTCATGGATAGCTTCAGGGAATTGGGACTGGGACTGGGAACAACCCAGGTAGAGGAAGAGACCCATCCCGAAGGCCAACCAATGCCTTGGGTGTCCACCAAATCATAGATCCAGCAAGAAGAAGCCTTCGAACAGGAAACCGAAAAGGGCCCTACCCAACGGGACGAGACCAACAACAACCACAGGCATCCTTGAGAGGAGTCATTGGCAAAAGAGGAAACTGGCCCTCCCAAACCAACCCCGAAATAGAGAGGACCTCACAGGATACACCAAGAAGCAGTCAAAATCACAACCTGCCACAACCACCGAAAACCCCAGGGGAAAGCCTGAGGGAGATCGGGGAAGGGATCTCGAAAACATGCAGTAAACCCTAGGAGACCCCTAGGATGCACCAGACCATGGGCTCAGGCAAGAAAACCCTGAAACTACTGGGAATGGAGCAGAAAGTAGAGAAGGATCTCCCCCAAGGAGATCATCTGCTACAAAGCATTCCTAGAGCGGGATGACCCAGGATGAGTCAGGGATTAGGCAAGAACCAGGGGAGGGGGAGCAGGGAGAGGGAGCAGGACCCTCCCCCTACCCCTCGTCCATCAAGTTAGTTGAGATTTACACTCAAGCATTTATTTATTTATTTTATTTGAGAGAGATTTAAAGGATATAATCTGAAGATTAAATATAATTTATTTTGGTTTTTAAATGAATTTATATTTATTTATGTATTTTATTTGAGACAGATTTAAAGAATTTAATCTGAAGATTAAATATAATTCATTTTGGTTTAAAATGAATTTATATTTATTTATTTTATGTAGATAGATTTAAATGATTTAGTTTGAAGATTAAATATAATTCATTTTGGGTTTAAAATGAATTTATATTAATTTTTTTATTTTATTTGAAATAGATTTAATTTAATCTGAAGATTAAATATAATTCATTTTGGGTTTAAAATGAATTTATATTTATTTATTTAGAATTAGCCTAGGGAAATGATGTATGCTTGATTGGAATTTGTTGGTCATGTGTGTTAGATTAGTTGAGTTGCTATTATTGCCCAAGGAAACGTGCTCCGGTGTTAGCAATTTAAAATGGTTTATATTTAAAATTGTGGCGATGATATTGGGACAAGTGTTTTAAAATGGTTTATATTTAAAATTGTGGCAATGATATCAGGACAAGTGTCGGAGAACTTATAAATGTGCGTCGGTAAGATAATGACCATCGTGCACAATAAAGAAGGAACGTGGATAAGTGGTTAAGAGGTTGCACGATCCCGAATTTGGTACTTAATGGAAAAAACGAAAGAAGCAGAGGTTGTTCTACGGGCTGGTATGCTGGGATAGGAGGATTGATCTGCTTTCTTCAGGAGATGAGCCGACTACTTGAGAAGAACTGCACTTTCAGGTAAATCTAGAACTTGTGATAGCTAAGTGATGTGATTAAATAATTAATTGAAATGTTTGGAAAAGCTTGCTGGCTTGTAAAATTATACTGCGAGTGTAAAATTGAGTCTAATTGGCTAAGCTTCTATTTGATTGACGATTGGTTGCTTAAGAATTAAATATATGTCTTGCATATAGCGTTGCATTTAATCTGTAAATTAAATATAATTCATTTTAGGTTTAAAATGAATTTATATTTATTTATTTAATTTGGGGAAGATTTAAAAGATTTAATCTCTAGATTAAATGTAATTCATTTTGGGTTTAAAATGAATTTATATTTATTTACTTAAATTGAGCCAAATTTAAAGGATTTAATTTGTAGACTAAATGTAATTCATTTTGAAAAAATATTCTTTTTAACGAGTTTGATTGTTCAAGATTTGGGTTCTTGACAAGGATTGCTTATGAAAATCACATGCAAATGGAACTGCGGTAGCGTAGAATTATATTACGAGTGCAAAATGGAGTCTAATTGGCTAAGTTTCTATTTGATTGACAACTGGTTGCGTAAGTATGTCTTGCATATAGCGTTGCATTTAATCTGTAAATTAAATATAATTCATTTTAGGTTTAAAATGAATTTATATTTATTTATTTAATTTGGGGAAGATTTAAAAGATTTAATATGTAGATTAAATGTAATTTATTTTGGGTTTAAAATGAATTTATATTTATTTACTTAAATTGAGCCAGATTTAAAGGATTTAATCTGTAGATTAAATGTAATTTATTTTGGGTTTAAAATGAATTTATATTTATTTATTTGAGATAGATTTACAAGATTAATTCTGTAGATTAAATGTAATTCATTTTCGGGTTTAAAATGAATTTATATTTATCTACTTAAATTAAGGCAGATTTAAATGAAATTCATTTTGGGTTTTAAATGAATTTTTATTTATTTTGAGGTAGATTTAAAAGATTTAATCCGTAGATTAAATGTAATCCATTTTGGTTTAAAATGAGGTTATCTTTATTTATCTATTTAAATCTGAGGTAGATTAAAAGATTTAATCGGTAGATTAAGTGTAATTCATTTTGGTTAAAAAATGAATTAATATTTAGATTAAATGCATTTCATTTTAGTTTAGAATGAAATTGATTTTATTAAGTATTTAGTCTAAGGGAGATTAGAAAGGAATTAATCTCGAGACTAAATGAAATTCAATTTAAGATCTAACTGAATAGATCATTATTGTGTTTGATCTATTTCTAATTGATAGGAATTGAATAGCTTTTGTGGAAAGGAAGAATACATTCAGGGATCAATTTGGGAAAATTGATAGGTTTATAGAACATCTTATGGAATCAATTTACCTTAATGAATTGAAGGACTAATACATTTAGTGTTGATACTGGTGGTAGGAAAGTTTATGTGGAATAGATAGAATGAATAATCTATGTCTACTAATAGGGTAGATAAGATCAAATGACTTATCTAGGTTTTGAAAAGGATAGATCTTAAGAGTTATATGTGATTGGAAAGAATAGATTATTGATTCATCTATGCTGAATGAAGGATAGATTAGATGAGTTATATTAGTTTGGAAAAAGGTTAGAATAAAGGACTCATCTATGCTTAAGTGAATGAAAAAGGAAGGAGCATTAGGGGACTGGTTGCTACTTGATTGGATGGTTAAAATATGTTAATGGATAAAATTAGTGCTTGGAAGAAATTCATTAGTAGGAGAATGTATCTCTTGGAACTAGAAATGTATTAGCGGATAGTATAGTACATTGTGATTAATTATTGCTAGTACTTAAAAACATGGAAAGAGACCTACAAGGATATGGTTGATCAATGTTTGGAATGACTCCTTACATGGAGTAAGTGTGGCTAATGTCAGCGAGTGACAACATTTTTTGTTACGACATCTCACGTGGAGTGAGTAAATCACTGGCATTATCAAGAAAATATGATGATAATTCTATGTATGTGAAATTGTCTCTATGATGCAGGTAATATTGCAAAGCAAGAACCATCAAGACTGCTATTTGAACTAGGTACCATTATGGAAAGTGGGGGCAAGGAAAACCAATGTTCATGATTTTATATGCTTGTATTGTAGGGAAACACATGGGACTGTGTTTAGCCTAAGGGGGTAGTATGTCATGACCCTCCCTTGGCAAACCTATGCATATGGTGATTTAAATTCATTTTGGGTTTAAAATGAATTTATATTTATTTTATTAAAGACATATTTAAAGGATTTAATCTAAAGATTAAATATAATTCATTTTGGGTTTAAAATGAATTTATATTTATTTATTTTATTTAAGACAGATTTAAAGGATTTAATCTGAAGATTAAATATAATTCATTTTGGGTTTAAAATGAATTTATATTTATTTATTTATTTTATTTGAGACAAATTTAAAGGATTTAATCTGAAGATTAAATATAATTCATTTTTGGTTTAAAATGAATTTATATTTATTTATTTATTTTATTTGAGACAAATTTAAAGGATTTAATCTGAAGATTAAATATAATTCATTTTGGGTTTAAAACGAATTTAAATTTATTTATTTTATTTGAGACATATTTAAAGGATTTAATATAAAGATTAAATATAATTTATTTTGGGTTTAAAATGAATGTATATTTATTTATTTTATTTGAGATAGATTTAAACGATTTAAACTGAAGATTAAATATAATTCATTTTGGGTTTAAAATAAATTTATATTTATTTATTTAGAATTAACTTATTCTAGGGAAATGGTGCATACTGGATTGGAGTTTGCCGGTTATGTGTGTGTTAGATTAGTTGAGTTGCTATTATTGCCCAAGGAAACATGTTCCGGTGTTAGCAATTTAAAATGGTTTATATTGAAAATTGTGGCGATGATATTGGGCAAGTGTCGTAGAACTTATAAACTTGCTTCGGTAAGATAGTGACCATTGTGTACAATAAAGAAGCAACATGGATAAGTGGTTAAGAGGTTGCACAATCCCAGATTTGGTACTTAATGGAAAAATAAAAAAGTAGAGGTTTTTATACTGGCTAGTATGTTGGGATAGGAGATGAACTGTACTTTTAGGTAAATTCAGAACTTGTGATAGCTAAGTGATGTGATTAAATAATTAATGAAAATGCTTGGAAAAGCTTGCTGGTTCTTTTTATTGCAGAAAAAATATCCTTTTTAACGAGTTTGATTGTTTAAGCTTTGGGTTCTTGACTGGGATTGCTTGATGAAAATTACAAGCAAATGGAACGACAGTAGCATAGAATTATACTGTGAGTGTATAATAAAGTCTAATTGACTAAGTTTCTATTAGATTGTGTTGAGCAAGGTGCAGAAAAAGAATTGCAAAAGTATTGTCATTGTTGTCAACACAATCAGATTGATGCAGTTGATGCAGTTCAAAGGTCAGTCAGATCAAGTGCAGAAAGTTTCAAGGAAAACAGAGGTGACCCAGATTCAGAAACTGGCAAAAAGAGACAAGGAAGAAAAATGTCGCGATATCGCGACATGTTTTCTGTCACGATTTCGCGACATGGTCGAGGAGAGAGAAGGCGCAGTCGAAAATGTCACGATTTCGCGACATGTCGAGTTTTCGTTGAGGAGAGAGAAAATGTGTCGCGATTTCACGACAAAAAGTAGGAGAGAGAAAATGCACGCCAAATTGTCGCGATTTCGCGACATGTCCGAGGAGAGAGAAGATGCGAGCAAACCGTCGCGATTTCGCGACATGCTGGCAGAGAAGGAAACAAAGGTGTAGCGATATCGCTACATGTTGAAATGAATGGAAACAAAGGTGTAGCGATATCGCTGCATGATGAAAATACATGGAACTAAGGTGTAGCGATTTCGCTACATGTTGAAACAAAGAGAAACTAAGGTGTAGCGATTTTGCTACATGTTGAAACAAAGAGAAACTAAGGTGTAGCGATGGCGCTACATGTTGAAACAAAGGGAAACTAAGGTGTAGCGATTTCGCTACTAGTCAAAAGTGTAGAACTGAAAGATGCAAAAATGATATTACAAGTCAAAATTTCATGAAAAGAGGCAAGGTGAAAACACAAGGCACAAAGATGTAAAAATCTCGCCATTGCATGAAGCATAGTGTCGCGATTTCGCGACATGTTCCATTTTCGCTGAGAGTTGGCAAGAGAGTCGTACGGAAGAGCAAAGTGTCGCGATTTCGCGACATGTTCCATTTTTGAGTTGGCAAGGAGAGTTTTGAAGAAAAGTGTCACGATTTCGTGACATGTTTCTGGGCAAAGAAGAGTGTACGGAAGCTGGAAGTGTCGCGATTTCACGACAAGATTGATGATGACGTCAGCAAAGTTGAAAAGTGTCACGATTTCAGACAGGATGAAAGGAAAGTGAAGCGTGCGATTTCGCGACAACATTGATGATGACGTCAAAAAAGTTGAAAAGTGTCACGATTTCACGACAAGGATGAAAGGAAAGCTGCTGGAAGCCGGAAGCGTCACGATTTCGCGACAAAGATTGAGGATGACGTCAGAAAAAGTTCAAAGTGTCGCGATATCGCGACAAGATGCATGGAAAGCTTCCAAGAGCCAAAATGGTCACGATTTCGTGACATGCTTAAGGATGACGTCAGCAAAAGTTCTAAGTGTCGCGATATCGCGACATGAGCGGGGGAAAAGCTTTCAAGGCCAAAATGGTCATGATTTCACGACAACCTTCAGGGTGACGTCAGCATAAGTTAAAAGTGTCACGATATCGCGACGAGTAACAGTCTGGCAGGTAAAACCCGTAGGAGCATGCAAGGTGACACGTGTCGGAAAAAGCAGACAGTTAAACGTTGATAGGTGTTGGACATGCAATGCAACAGCCAAACATGCATAATTGAAACGCATTCGAAAAGCCGAATATGAAGGATAATAAAAGTATTCGAAAGGTCGTATTTGTAGGCATTCTAATGTATTTATTTGAAGCATACGTAAAAGCCGAACATGAAGAATCGAAAAGCTTTCGAAGAATCACATATGGAGTTTCGAAAAAGCATTCGAAAAGCCGTATTCGAAGAAATTGAATAGTCGAAGTGCATGAAACAAAATTGCCGTATTGCATGGTTTCCAAAAGACGTATTGCAGGGTTTCGAACAATTGAAGTGCATGGAACCGAACAACCGTATTGCATGGATTCGAACAATCAGAGTATGTGATTCGATTGCATGCAGGATTGAAAGGTTATAAAAGAATAATCGTACAGAGAAGATGTTGCTACTGTTAGAGAGAAATTGCTGTAAAAGGAGGGTTAGAAAAGAATCAAGAGAAAAATAAGCAGAGCCGTGAGAGTGTGTAGAGTTGGGTTAATTGCAGACCAGTCAGGGTCATGCATGAAGTGAAGACATTTTTATGTCATTCTAAATTGATCGTAATTGCAGTCCAAGTTGGTGCTTGGTACTAGGAGTTGGTGCTCCATCTGTTGCAGCCAAAAATTACAGGGGTTGGTGCTCCTTCCAGTTGGTGCCGGTAAAGTGTTTGTAAAATTGATTTTGCAAAGACTGGATTTGGATTGGAGTCCAAGCAGTCATTTTTGAGGAGTAGCCAAATTGGTGAACCTCGGTATATTGAGTGTTGTGGTGTGCTCTCTTGTTCAAGTTGTTTTTCAGCTTGTCAAGTTCTCTTTATTTCATATTAAATGTCTGTAGATATAAAAATTAATAGCTACACTGATTCACCCCCCCCCTCGTAGTGTCATTGTGTAATCATCAATTGGTATCAGAGCAAGGTTCCTTGTACAAGCTTAATCAGCTAAGGAGATCTTGGAAGAAACAATGGCAGGTGGTGAAGGATTTTCATCCAACAAAGCTCCCTTATTTGATGGAACAAATTACACCTTCGGAAACTCGTAATGCAAACATATCTGAGTGCATTGGGATACGATATTTGGGATTCTGTAGATAGTGGATACACAACACCCACTACCCCTCCAACAGATACTGCTGAGAAAAAGAAATTTGAAAACAACTCCAAAGCCAAGAATGCCATAATGTGTGGGCTTGTTGACAATGAACTGATAAGAGTCATGAGTTGTAAATCAGCAAAGGACATGTGGGATAAATCGAAGAGCATCCATGAAGGAGACAAGAAGATTAAGGAAGCAAAACCGCAAACTCATCGAGCACGAGTCGAAGCACCGCAAATGAATGAAGATGAAAACATAGAGACTTATATGCTCGAGAGTCAACGGAATTATTAATGCAATCGAGAGGACTCGGTGAAGAAATTGATGATGCACTTGTTGTGAAAAAGGTTCTCATAACACTTCACAAAAGATTTAACTCCAAAGTCTCTGCAATAGAAGAGGCAAAAGATCTAAACAACTTCAGGATGGATGAGTTGCATGGTTCCCCTGACAAAGATATGAAATGAGAATAGGACAAACCAAGTCTACGAGACAGAGAAGCAACTTTTAAAGCACACAAGAATGTAAAAGCTGAACATGAATCTGAGGATGAAGGAACACTGGATGAAACAGAAGCCAATTTTGTTCGAAAACTCACAAAAGGAAAAGGAAAATATAGAGGGAAGCTACCTTTTAAATGCTTCAATTGTGGAGGAGTCGGTCATTTTGCAGCCAAATGTCCAATGCAGGAGAGAACCAAAAATGGTGAAGGTTCACACCAAGAAAAAGGTGACTGGAAGAAGAAACAAAATTTCAGAAAGAACAACTTCAAGAAGAAAAGCTTCATAACCAAGAATGTCAGTAGCTCAAGAAAGCACGGATGAGGAGTCCGAAGAAGAAGGAGGTGAAGCTCTGTTCATGGCACTTGAAGAAGAAAGAACAGAGGAAAATCAGGAAGGTGATGAAAATTCCAAGGATGAAGCCGAAGTGTATTTGGAAGGAGAATTGGTTGCTCGCACTTGAAGAGTTGAGTGCGTAAAGGAAGAAGAATAAAATTTTTCAAAGAAATTAGAGAATGCCACAGTACATAATAAACAATCTGAAAATACGAGACAGAGGAATTCAAGAAAATGTCCGAAGTTCTTGATGAACAATTAACTCAGTAAAGACAGCTTGAATGCAACAAGCTAGAGGAAGACATTGTTAAGTTAAGGATGAAGTTAGAGGAGATGAATAGAAAATTGAACTGTTTTCATAAGTTTGAAGAAAGTACTGTAAAGCTGGATAAAATGTTAAATAACCAAAGGCCTTCTGGCATCAAATTTGGTTTAGGCTTTGATGAAGGAGAATCTTCAAAGGATTCAAAGAACTTGAATATAGAACCCACAAAGAAAGAAGAAAAGATCAGGGTTGAACCAGAAAAACAAAATCATGCAAAAGAAAACAATAATGCCAGATTCAAGAAGAATACTGACAAAGATGGATTCACAAAAGTCACACATCCGAGGAGGAGAAGAGTCATGGCTCCTACTTCAAACTGGCAAAGACCGGCACCCAGGTTTAATCATGCATTTTCTCGGTTATTGTTTTAAATGCAATGCTTATGGCCATAAGATTTCAGATTGCGTGCATAATGTATCTCAAAGGAATTTTACCAGTAGAAATGTTTTTTCTCCTTTAATGAATTATGCAGTTGAATGTTATAATTGTCATAATTTTGGACATATTGCTAGAAACTGCAGAAGCACTTTTGCATCAAATAATTATCAAGGTAGAAAATCTCAGCCAAGTGGGTTGAAACAAAACCAGAAATTTCCTGAAAAACAGGCACATGCTAATGAAAGGACAAAGGCAAAACAAGTAGCAAAATCTGCTATCAAACCGTAATGGAAAGAAAAGGAATCTTTGATTGTCCGGACCGCTTTTAAAGCTCATAACAAATCAGCACCTTGGATACTTGATAGTGGTTGTTCCAATCACATGACAGGTGACAAGCAAAAGTTTGAGAATTTACAGAATTATGAAGGTGGTTCCGTGAAATTTGGAAATAATGATGGAGCAAAGATTGTTGGAAAGGGATCAGTCAAGATCGGTGATGGCAATATAAAATCAAAAGAAGTCTTGTTTGTAATTGGCCCGAAGCATAACTTGCTAAGTGTAAGTCAAATATGTGACAGAGGTCATGATGTAATCTTCAAGAAGGAGGGTCATGAAGTAAGAAAGACAAAAAATGGAAAGTTAATAGCCACTGGACCGAGAACTTCAGGAAATCTGTATACACTTTCGTAAACTGCAGAAGGAACATGCTTGATGGGACAGGAAGATGAAAACCGGCTATGGCACAAGAGGCTTGGGCATATTAGTTTTGACAATCCGGCAAAAATCAGCTCAAAAAGAGCGAGTTAGAGATATACCAAACATTGGCAAACCTCGTAAATAGCATCTCGTGAGTCATGCCAAAAGGGAAAACAAACCAGAGCCACTTTCAAAGCAAAAGAATACTTCACTAGCAAGCCATTAGAACTAATTCACACCGATCTATGTGGACCCATGAGAACCGAAAGCATAAATGGACACAAATATTTTATGCTGTGTATAGATGACTACTCAAGAATGACATGGGTACTATTTCTGAAACTCAAGTCGAAGCCTTTGAGATGTTTAAAACCTTCAAAAATCTTGTTGAGAATCAATCAGAAAAAGAATTAAATGCCTAAGATCAGACAGGGGAGGAGAGTTTATCTCCGAAGAATTTGCAGAATACCGTCAAAAACATGGGATAAGAAGACAGTTTCAGCAGCTAGGACACCTCAGCAGAATGGTGTTATATAAATGAAGAATAGAACAAGGGCAGGAAATGGCAAGGACAATGTCGCGAGAAAACAAAATAGCCGACGATTTTGGAAAGAGGCGGTTCATACTGCAGCTTACATTCAAAACAGTGCATGCCGAGACCACATGAAAGCAAAACAACTTATGAGTTGTGGTTTGGCGTAAAGGCAACAACAAGACATTTCAAAGTATTTGGCAGCAAGTGCTACATAAAACGGACTGAAGATAACCTCGGTAAATTTGAAGATAGAGCTGATGAAGGTATCTTTCTCGGTTACTCAACAAAAAGCAAGGCATACACATGTTACAACAAGAGGTTGAAGAAAATTGTTGAAAGTGCTGATGTGAAAGTTGATGAAGGTAGAGAACAAGAAACTACTTATCAAGAAAACTACCCTATGTATGAAGAAGTCATTGAAGGTGATGATGAAAAAGAAACAGAGAAGAATCAGAAAATTGATCCGGATAGTGTAAAACCGAATCAAGAAGAAGAAAATAGGAAATTTAAAACAGGCAACCTGCAGAAAAATCATCCAAGTGAACAGATTATTGGGGATCCCACGGATGGTATTCAAACAAGAAGAACAAGAAGTGAGGAACTATTCTCTCGTTATCTAGTATTGAACCTAAAAATGTTGCTCAAGCAAGCACTGATGAAAGTTGGATGAAGGCAATCAATGAAGAACTAGATCTGATAGAGAAAAACAATACCTGGGAATTAGTACCTAGACCAACAAATAAAAACATAATTGGCACTAAATGGGTTTTTAGAAATAAATTGAATGAAGATGGGCAAAGTTGTCGTAAATAAGGCAAGATTGGTATGTAAAGGCTATGCTCAAAGTTGAAGGCATTGATTTTGAAGAAACTTTTGCACCGGTAGCTGGACTAGAGGCAATCGTAATGTTTCGGCATTAGCAGCTCATAAAAACTTCAAAGTATATCAAATGGATGTAAAATCAGCATTTTTGAATGGAAAACTAGAAGAAGAGGTTTACATTGAACAACCCGATGGCTTTCAACTTGGTGAAAATCCAGATTTTGTTTGCAGGTTAAAGAAATCTTTATATGGATTAAAACATGCACCCAGAGCATGGTATGCAAGGCCGGATAATTATCTAATTAAACAAGGGTTTAAGAAAGGTTTGGTGGATAGCAACTTATATGTCAAAACAGAGAAGGGTCATCTTATTGTTCTTGTTGTTTATGTAGATGACATAATATTTGGCAAAGAAGATGGATGAATACCGCAAAGACATATCAATTAAAATGAAAAAAGAATTTGAGATGTCAATGATTGGTGAACTTTCTTATTTCTTAGGTCTGCAGGTCAATCAAAATGAAAAAGGCATTTTTATTTCTCAAGTTAAATATGTAAAAGAAATGCTGAAAAAGTTCACAATGGAAGACAAGAAACCGGTCAAGACTCCCATGACAACAAGTCGCAAGTTGAGCAAGGATGATAAATCCCCGGATGTAGATCAAACAATGTACAGTGTCTATGATTGGAAGCCTCATCGTATTTAACAACCACTAGACCAGATATATTACAAGCAGTATGTATGGTTGCAAGATTTCGAGCCACTCCCAAAGAAACTCATGTAACAACTTGTAAAGAGGATTTTCGAGATATCTCAAGGGCACTATGGATTATGGGTTGTGGTACCCAAAAGGTAAAGATTTCACTTTGATTGCATATTCTGATGCAGATTGGGCAGGATGTATTGATGACAGAAAGAGCACAAGTGGAGGAGCATTTTATCTTGGTGACAGGTTGGTAGCATGGCACAACGAAGAAACAAGAATCAGTATCTCTATCCATCGCAGAGGCAGAATACATTGCAAGCAACAACATGTCGTACTCGGATATTATGGATGAGACAAACGTTGAAAGATCTTGGTATTCATTTCAATGAACCAATTTCAATTAAATGTGATAACACTAGTGCTATCAACATATCCAAGAATCCAGGAATGCATTCAAGAACCAAACATATTGCAATCCGATATCATTTCTTGAAGGATAAAGTTGCATAAGGAGAGGTTAAATTGGATTTTGTTCCAACTACAGAGCAAGTAGCTGATATATTCACAAAACCTTTGCCTAAGGAAGTATTTGAATACCTTCGAAAGAAGTTGGGAGTAGTCACACCACCCAAGCACTGACTAGCTATGGGAAACACATTCTCGTGGGGAGCATTCAAACTTTTTAAGTCCGAGAATGTTGTGCATAGACTCGTGGGGAGTCTCACAACAGACCCTTTGGTATTATTGGCAAAGGGGGAGAAGAAATTAAGCAAGGTTGCAGTGTGTTGCCAACAATTCCAAAGGGGGAGATTGTTGAGCAAGGTGCAGAAAAAGAATTGCAAAAGTATTGTCATTGTTGTCAACACAATCGATTGATGCAGTTGATGCAGCTCGGAGGTCACGGATCAAGTGCGAAAGTTTCAAGGAAAACAGAGGTGACCCAGATTCAGAAACTGGCAAAAAGAGACAAGGAAGAAAACTGTCGCGATATCGCGACATGTTTTCTGTCACGATTTCGCGACATGGTCGAGGAGAGAGAAGGCGCAGCCGAAAATGTCACGATTTCGTGACATGTCAAGTTTTCGTTGAGGAGAGAGAAAATGTGTCACGATTTCGCGACAAAAAGTAGGAGAGAGAAAATGCACGCCAAATTGTCACGATTTCGCGACATGTCCGAGGAGAGAGAAGATGCGAGCAAAACTGTCGCGATTTCGCGACATGCTGGCAGAGAAGGAAACAAAGGTGTAGCGATATCGCTACATGTTGAAATGAATGGAAACAAAGGTGTAGCGATATCGCTGCATGATGAAAATACATGGAACTAAGGTGTAGCGATTTCGCTACGTGTTGAAACAAAGAGAAACTAAGGTGTAGCGATTTCGCTACATGTTGAAACAAAGAGAAACTAAGGTGTAGCGATGGCGCTACATGTTGAAACAAAGGGAAACTAAGGTGTAGCGATTTCGCTACTAGTCAAAAGTGTAGAACTGAAAGATGCAAAGAATGATATTACAAGTCAAAATTTCATGAAAAGAGGCAAGGTGAAAACACAAGGCACAAAGATGTAAAAATCTCGCCATTGCATGAAGCATAGTGTCGCGATTTCGCGACATGTTCCATTTTCGCTGGAGTTTGCAAGCAAAGTTGTACGGAAGAGCAAAGTGTCACGATTTCGCGACATGTTCCATTTTTTGCGTGGCAAGGAGAGTTGTAAAGAAAGTGTCGCGATTTGCGACATGTTTTTTTTTGTTGGAAAGAAGAGTGTACGGAAGCCTAAAGTGTCACGATTTCGCGACAGCATTGATGATGACGTCAGAAAAGTTGAAAAGTGTCACGATTTCGTGACAGAATGAAAGGAAAGTTGAAGCAAGTGCGATTTCAACGAATTGATGATGACGTCAGAAAAGTTGAAAAGTGTCACGATTTCGCGACAGGATGAAAGGAAAGCTGTTGGAAGCCGAAAGCGTCGCGATTTCGCGACAGCATTGAGGATGACGTCAGCAAAAGTTCAAAGTGTCGCGATATCGCGACAAGATGCAGGGAAAGCTTCCAAGAGCCAAAACGGTCACGATTTCGCGACATGCTTAAGGATGACGTCAGCAAAAGTTCTAAGTGTCGCGATATCGCGACATGAGCTGGGAAAAGCTTTCAAGGCCAAAATGGTCACGATTTCACGACAACCTTCAGGGTGACGTCAGCATAAGTTAAAAGTGTCACGATATCGCGACAGGTAACAGTCTGGCGGTAAAACCCGTAGGAGCATGCAAGGTGACACGTGTCAGAAAAAGCAGACAGTTAAACGTTGACAGGTGTTGGACATGCAATGCAACAGCCAAACATGCATAATTGAAACGCATTCGAAAAGCCGAATATGAAGGATAATAAAAGCATTCGAAAGGTCGTATTTGCAGGCATTCTAATGGACGTATTTGAAGCATACATAAAAGCCGAACATGAAGAATCGAAAAGCTTTCGAAGAATCACATATGGAGTTTCGAAAAAGCATTCGAAAAGCCGTATTCGAAGAAATTGAACAATCGAAGTGCATGAAACAAAATTGCCGTATTGCATGGTTTCCAAAAGACGTATTGCGGGGTTTCGAACAAATGAAGTGCATGGAACCGAACAGCCGTATTGCATGGATTCGAACAATCAGAGTATGTGATTCGATTGCATGCAGGATTGAAAGGTTATAAAAGAATAATCGTACAGAGAAGATGTTGCTGTCGTTAGAGAGAAATTGCTGTAAAAGGAGGGTTAGAAAAGAATCAAGAGAAAAATAAGCAGAGCCGTGAGAGTGTGTAGAGTTGGGTTAATTGCAGACGACCAGTCAGGGTCGTGCATGAAGTGAAGACATTTTTATGTCATTCTAAATTGATCGTAATTGCAGTCCAAGTTGGTGCTTGGTACTAGGAGTTGGTGCTCCATCTGTTGCAGCAGAAAATTACAGGGGTTGGTGCTCCTTCCAGTTGGTGCTGGTAAAGTGTTTGTAAAATTGATTTTGCAAAGACTGGATTTGGATTGGAGTCCAAGCGAGTCATTTTTGAGGAGTAGCCAAATTGGTGAACCTCGGTATATTGAGTGTTGTGGTGTGCTCTCTTGTTCAAGTTGTTTTTCAGTTGTCAAGTTCTCTTTATTTCATATTAAATGCTGTAGATATAAAAATTAATAGCTACACTGATTCACCCCCCCCCTCTCAGTGTCATTGTGTAATCATCAGATTGATGGTTGGTTGCCTAAGTATTTAATATATGTCTTGCATATAGCGTAGCATTTAATCTATGGATTAAATGTAAAATCATTTTGGGTTTTAAAATGACTTTATATTTATTTATTTAATTTGGGGAAGATTTAAAGGTTTTAATCTGTAGATTAAATGTAATTCATTTTGGGTTTAAAATTAATTTATATTTATTTATTTATTTTATTTGAGATAGATTGACAAGATTTAATCTGTAGATTAAATGCAATTCATCCTTTAAATATGCCTCAATTTAAATTCATTTTAAACCCAAAATGAAATGCATTTAATCTACAAATTAAATCCTTTAAATCTGCCTCAATTTAATTAAATAAATGCAATTCCTTTTAAACCCAAAATGAATTGCATTTAATCTACAGATTAAATCTTTTAAATCTGCCTCAATTTAAGTAAATAAATATAAATTCATTGCATTTAATCTACATATTAAATCCTTTAAATCTGCCTCAATTTAAGTAAATAAATATAAATTCATTTTAAACCCAAAATGAATTACATTTAATCTACAAATTAAATCCTGTAAATCTATCTCAAATAAAATAAATAAATAAATATAAATTCATTTTAAACCCAAAATGAATTACATTTAATCTACAGATTAAATCATTTAAATCTACCTCAATTTAAATAAATAAATATAAATTCATTTTAAACCCAAAATGAATTACATTAATCTATAGATTAAATGCAAGACATGCAACGCTATATGCAAGATATATTAAATACTTAAGAAACCAACCATCAATCAAATAGAAACTTAGCCAATTAGACTCCATTTTACACTCAGTATAATTCTAAATACTGCAGTTCCATTTGCATGTAATTTTCATCAAGCAGTCCTAGTCAAGAACCCAAAGCTTAAACAATCAAGCTCATTAAAAATGATATTATTTTTATTTTTATTTTTATTAAAACAAACCAACGAGTTTTTCCAAGCATTTACATTAATTACTTAATCACATCACTTAGCTCGTCTCCTGAAGAGAGCAGACCAATCCTCCTATTCCAGCATACCAGCCCGTAGAACAACCTCTACTTCTTTCGTTTTTCCATTAAGTACCAAATCCGGGATCGTGCAACCTCTTAACCACTTATCACGTTCCTTCTTTATTGTACACGATGATAACTATTTTACTGACGCAGGTTTATAAGTTCTCCGACACTTGTCCCGATATCATCGCCACAATTTTAAATACATACCATTTTAAATTGCTAGCACCGGAGCACGTTTCCTTGGGAAATAATAACAACTCAACTAATCTAACACACACGACCGGTAAATTCCAATCAAGCATGCACCATTTCCCTAGAATTGGCTAACTCTAAATAATTAAGTATAAATTCATGTTAAACCCAAAATGAATTATATTTAATCTTCAGATTAAATCCTTTAAATTTGTCTCAAATAAATAAATATAAATTCATATTAAACCCAAAACAAATTCACTTATAATTTTCATATTAAATCCTTTAAATCTTCTCATATAAAATAAATTAATTTAAATTCATCTTAAACCCAAAATGAATTATATTAAATCATTTAAATTTGCCTTAAATAAAATAAATAAATAAATATAAATTTATTTTTAAACTCAAAATGAATTATAATTAATCTTTAGATTAATTTTTTAAAATCTGTCTTAAATAAAATAAATAATTAAATATAAATTCATTTAAAACCCAAAATGAATTATATTTAATTTTCAGATTAAATCCTTTCAAGCTGTCTTAAATAAAATAAATAAATAAATATAAATTCATTTTAAACCCAAAATGAATTATATTTAATCTTCAGATTAAATCCTTTAAATCTGTCTTAAATAAAATAAATAAATAAATAAATAGAAATTCATTTTAAACCCAAAATGAATTTAAATCACCATATGCATAGGTTGGCCAAGGGAGGGTCATGACAAGTTTGTGTAGGGAAGCTACGTCTAGTATGTGATTGGACTGAAGTTCATGTTAGCAACGAAGAAAGAAATTGCTATGAATTCTATGCCAAGGTGTATGGTCCTTTGGTGTAGGGTTACGAGGAGAAGTACCTAGGCTGTCCAAGTTCCTTAGGGCATTACTTAGACATGGAGAAGAAAGTTGTTGGAGATTTTTGCTTGGGGAGAAGTATTTTTTCATTTAAGTATACAAATATTTGGGACAACCTTTTGAGCTACATGTTTATGTATCTGATTATTGCTATCTCAAAGTGGTTTGCTAGCTCAATTTTGTCGATCAAAAATTCTTTAAGGGTCAAAGGAGGGCCATCGTATACAAAGTGCCAAGGAAATACTTATTGATTAAGGCAGAACACAAGAACTGCAATCAACTTCTAGAAGAAAGGCTAACACAATTGTGTTTAAAGTGAATGTTCGATTTTTGGTCATATGATCTAGACGCAGTGTTCGCGCAAGTATCGAAGAACTACAAAACAAAAAAGTAGGCCCATGAAAGGAGATCCAATCTAGAAGCGGAAAGGAACCGGGAGGAAGAGCTTGTAGTGGCAAAAATGAATGTGTCGATGGCATATAAAGACGAGGTGGATAGATGGTATGGAGAGCTTCCATAATGGCATGCTTTCTATAAAAGGGTCCAATTTGGTTTTGACCCTTATACAAAAATTCAATTCCATGGTCATTAAGGTCCTATAAAACCACAAGTGGAGTCTAGAGAAGATGCTTTGGTGGAGGTGTATGCACTTCAAAATTAACACAGTGAACACTCCAATGGAAAAAGATGATCGGGATAGGGATCGGGTGCTTTCATATATTTTGGACCAACATAATCCCAATGAAGAAGACTAGAAGGGGGAGATGTGCCTACAACAAAAGCCAAAGGCACATCCAAAATACAGAAGGTGGGTTTGTCTAAAAGTACAAAGGGAGGCATCAACCAACCAAGGATAAGAGTAAAGTTCAACCTGTCCCAAAGACAGGGAGGTGATTAGAGTTTTTGAAGTTGTACAAAGAAATGTTATGAAAAAGAGCGGATACCCAAATGACCATTGCACATCCAGGATGAACAATTTCCGCACTCAAAATAAAACCTAATCTATTTATGGACTTGTAGTTCAAAATTGCATGCAGACTCATCATCCTTATCCGCAATGCCAAAATTAGTCGAACAACCCGGAGTGAGGCACATAGGAGTAGAACCGGGGCGCACCAGGTAGAGTTAGTAGGGCATTTTGGAATGGAGTTGGTCACACTTGGATAGTGCGGGTCACATTAAAATGGAGCGGGCCCCACTTGGAGGAAGCGGGTCCCACTTGGACTGAGTGGGTTGCACTTAGATAGAATGGGTCACATTGGAATGAAGCGGATTGTATTGGAATGAAGTGGGTTGCATTGGAACTGAGCTAGTCATTCTCAGAGCAGGTTGCATTGGAATGGAGTAGGTCACACTAGAATAGATAACCAATTTTGATTGATTTCTACCCTGCTTTGCCTTCAACTTCAGCTCATGTGATGGATCTTTTTTTGGAGCATGATGTTCATAGCGAGTTACCACAATTATGGCGAGGGATGTCAATCTTGATTGGCAGAATGTCTCACATTGTGCCTTATTCTTTGGGCACCCAGTCAAAATTGAGGTCATCTCACAACAAAGTTGATGCTGGTGGAGGGAAGAGTTTTATTGTACTTGTAGTGACATATGGATCAATGAGGGCAAGGATACTAGTTTGATGTGACAACAGAGATGATGGCACGGATAAGGTGATGAGAAGGGTTGAGATGAGGACACATGTGGTGACAACAATGCTTGCGGTATGGGGTTTAAAGGTAGCATGGGTGTTGATGGACTAGTTGAGGATGGTGGCATCAATAAAGGTGTGAAAATTTGAGATGGGATGTCGTAAGTTGGTAATGGCAAATGGGATGGACCTAAGACTAGAGTAGATGAGCTTGTTGGTGGCCTTTGGACTACGATTGCATTTATTGGATTTGAGATGGATGTAATATAAAATGAAATGAATGGATAGACACCCATCACACAAAATAATGAACATGAAAGAGACTAAGTCAGAGCTTCGAGGGAGCCTCGCTCCAGACAATGTGCCTGGTTCTAAGTGCACCTTGTTCTAAGAGCGCTTTACTCTAGATAGTGCACCCCATTCTGAGAACTCCTCATTCCAGGTAGTGTGCTAGTGCCTAGCCCTAGGTAGTGTGCCTTGCTTTGAAAGAGCGATTTGCTTCCAAGTGCGCCCTACTCAACATGACTAGTGCATCCTGCTTCCTAGAGAGCCTCGCTTCTAGTGTGCTTCGCTTCTCGATGTGCTTTGCTTTCAATCCTGCATGCCTCGCTTTAGTTTGTGCATCTATATTTTGCGTTGTGGATAAGGAAGATGTGATTGCATGAAAATTTGAATTACAAGTTCAAAAATATATTAGGGTTTTTATTCTAAGTATAAATAAGAGAATGATTATCATTGGAAGGGTTTTTTTGGCTACCCTCTACACCAGAGCTACTTTTTGGAAATCAATTATACTTTTGAAGAACAATAAAGCGAAATATTGTGTGTGACATTTTGAATTAATTGTGTCTATGACCTTTTATTAGTGGCTTTGCTCTATTTCTTTCTATTAATCCTTATTTTGTGATATTGCTGATAATTTTTGAAAACTTGATTTCCATTGAAGTTATTTGGTCCCTATTGGAATTGCTGATTGCACCAACGCTGAATCTTGCTACAACTTCGGCCGTATTTCTAAACTTCTTGATTTTTTTCTTATACCCTTTTCCTTACAAAGTAGATCAAATTTATATTTTCCTGTAAATATCTTAGATTTCAAATTTTGCTTGCTTAGACTAGTTTTCTTTTCACGTTTTCAGCAAAGTTAGAAGGGAACTGGCCCCGATGTGAAGGCCGAGGAGAGTAAAATCCTCCCCATAAATTTGTTGAACTGCAGTCATGGGCGCAAATCACAATTGACAATTTCTATGTTTAATAGCAGTGCCTCCTGTGCCATAAAATCAAAACCTTGTGTTAACAAAAACATGGGTGGAACATGCAAGAAGTTACAAATTGAGTGTTGCATGCTAAAACTTGCAACTCTTAGAGGCTGTTTTGTGTAGGGGCATGGGTTGACATACATCTTATGACATTGATTTTTTAGCAGGTTCCCAACCAACATGCCTCCAATATCTTGCAAACAGCCCAAGACGATGCAACAGATTAGATGCTACATGGAAAAGCAACAAAACACATATCACAATCTGAAAAATCATGTCTACATGCTACATAAAATTGTGTCCATATATTACACAAATTTGTGCCTATCTTCTACCTTCTAATCAAACTGAGGCATTGATCAGATTTGTAAAAAATGACAACAATGAACATCTCAGAGTAGCAAAGTTTCCCATTTTAGGCAAATATTCTAGCAGATGTTTGTCACCAAGCAGATACGTCAACAAACGAGAGGAGCATCAAGGACTTTGACTGTAAGAATTTAGATGAGCTTCTCCTTTGGCTGCGACTGTGCAGATCTGATAGTGAGGGAGAGGAATGTGTGGCCTTTGGAGCAAGCAAAAAATGGCGCTAACTCGTGCCTCCAAATGGCAATTATCATAATCTATTGTAGATCATTTTGGGTTAGTCTCGTGTGGCGATGAGACTAGCCATAATTTTCTTGGTGGTCTTGAAGCACATAGATCCACAAAAGGTGTTGTAGATTCCAAAATCTTGGCAGAATAATAGAGAAATTGAAATTGTGCAGATGCAATGTATTGCTCATCTACACATTCCAATGCAAATCCACTAGGAGAATGTCATTGCAACTTCCAAAACCAAGGTTGGCCAATCAACATTAGTGTTGGCATAACTCGAAAGAGAGATTACTAAGCTAGAAGCCCAAATTCATGTCAGGATCAAATGCTTTTATACCACTGATGTGGGAGCTGAATCAACTTGTTTATTGATCAAGGAAGCCTTTCAATAGGTTTTCATACAAAACAACATACATACAGAAATAGAGAACTATATTTCTTGCGAATGGAAACAAATCTGATAGTCCCACATATACAACTAACTAGAAACAAACTGCTAAATGAAGATGATATTATTTGGTACTATCAAACAACCAAATATAAAGAAACACACCTAAATAACACTTAATGGAGCTGATATGCTTGATACTAATGGACTAAAGACATAACAGTCAATCCTTATCAGGTTATCATTTGTAAAGTAGTTACAACTACTGTTGTGGTCCTCCTGCGACCTAAGTTGAGTTGATCATGCTTTAGGAGTTGATGCCAAGACTCCAATCTGTTTGCAATTGTATTTGACTATACTTCGTTACTCCAACCTTTGTGGAATACCTTAAAGGTATGTAGGACCATTGACTTTAAAATTATTAATAATTTTAATGCATAGTCAAATAACCTCTTGCTAAAATTGATCTCTACATCTAGATGGTCGACTTCGTTGTATAGATTGTGTTCGCCATAACCGAAATGTTTTGTTTCATCATTCAAACAACATTCTCCTTTGTCTGAATGACCTACATCCTCAATCATTGGGAAGGCTGTTGATTTCATCCTTGTTTTTATCCTTCATTTGCAAATATAACCATTCAAAAGAAAACATTTCAAAATTCAAAGTTTCCCAAGGTTTTGAATTTCTACCTTGCAATCTCTCCTACCTCTAATTGTATCTCCATTGGAAAAGATGTTTGTATAAGTCATTTTTGTGCTTGTTGCTTGTCCACCATGACATGCTTTTCCTTCTTGACGTCAATCAAGTTTACATTGCCCTTTGCTTCCTATCCAGGACTTTGACTCTCGTCATGATTCACAAGCTTTCTACACATCGGTTGTTCACCTTGAGTTGTGCTATTACAACAATCTCTAGTGAAGTGTTCCCTATAGATGATATTTATAACACTAAACTAAACAATAGGTTTGCTATATGTATCACACTCAATTTAGATTATTTTGTTGCTTTGGCAAGTGATATGAAACCTACATTGGGAGCAGTTTTTGTTCGAACATTATCATGTTGTGTGGTATACACCTGTTGAGTGTTCTTCAAATTAATGGGGGCATTACTTTGTTAAATGTTCTTCCTCTTAACAAATATGGCAAAATATTTGTCCGTCTTCTTTGGAGTCATTGCAAACTGCATCTTTTTCCTCATGCAATTCATGCCCTTAATGGATAACACTTATTGATGTTCCTTCTCCTTCATTCTTGTTCTCCAAGTAACTCTCATCCTCCAAGTTGCTCTTAATCTTGGAGTCAACACTCTTGTATTCAAATATGCTCATCTTTGGAGTCATTCTCATTGCTAACTTCTAGACCCTAACATTTGGATGATATTTCAACTTGCTTTCTAAATTCATGGCTTGTTCAGGGGCCTCTTGATATGAAATGTGGGATACTGCTATGTCACCTCAATGTTGGTGGTTGTTTGGACTAGTTGATTTGGCACTTGGATGATTGAGTTTTATGTTGGAATCTCATCTCATGGACCATTGGAGCCACCAACCTGTAGTTGCTTTTGTGCTGCATAATTTTCATGTGCATTGTTGGATACACCAACTTACAATTTCTCTAATGTTGGACTTCTATCTTGCATACTATTGAACGCCTCAATCTGTAGTTGTTATAGTGTTGGATTCTTGTCCAAATCATTGTTCGATGCACCAACCTATTGTTGCTCTAGTGTTATACTCTTGTCTTTAAGATAAATTCTTACTAATTGAAATATGAAAGAATCCAAACTCAATATTGCACAACCACTTAGAGAGGGCAGGTCTCGTAGCCACTTAGAGAGGGTAGATCTCTTACGATATACGCAACATGAATTAATGTTATTCAATGGTATGAATGATTATGAATAATGATAATTCTAAATCAACCTACATCTATATATATTAATAAATCAATGAATTAATGAACCATTGGAAATATAGCCGATGAGCTATATTAGTATTGTAACATGGCTCCCTCCCTTAAAAGCTTTGTCCTCAAAGCTAGGAAGGACTGGAAAATACTCTACCATGTAGCATCGTCTTCTGGAAGGCCCTGTCATTGAATTAGGAATTCTTGAATGCGGTATGGTCGATGATGGTGTACTTTGGATTGTAGCATTGATGGAGGTATTTATCAAATCTTCTCAACTTTCAATGATCACTTGAGCAGTCACAAGTGAATTGATGCAGAAATTGTCACACAATTTTGCTATAAAAGTCGTTGCCAAAACTGTTGCAAATGTTGTCACCAAAATTGCTGCAAATATCTTCTTCAAAATTGTTGCTAATGTCATCGTCAAAAATTGCCGAGTTTCTCCACCGACCACTAATCTTCAATGGCTATTTGATTTGATTTGACTGCTTTGGCTATTTTATTTGGTTTGACTGCTTTGGCTATTTTATTTGGTTTGAATGCTAACTTGAGGTTTTGAATTCTTAAACTTTTATTCTCCAACGACTTCTTCTTTGAACTAATTTGAAATTTCAAAGCTAGCTCCCACTGCAAGTTTTTTTTAACTGATTTGAAGCAGAATGAAGATTAATGACAAGATGGGACATGCGGTGGCGAGATGGGGAACTCTAAAAAAACAACAAGATAGTATTATGATGCGCGAAGGACAACTTTGAAATGCGGACGGTTTGACTAAGCACACGGTTAAATCAAGCGGAGTTTAGAGAGAATACACATCACACACTACAACGAACGACTAGGAATTCGAGCGGAGTTTGAAACAAGAGAAGGACGACGGTGGTTTAATTGAGTGGCAGTTGATGGTGGAAAATTTTATACGAAATTCGATTTCTTCCATGATTGTCAAATTCATCAAGGGCTAGTTTAAGACTCAATTATGCCTATGCGTAAGGACGACAATGACTATCACACGAAAAGATGATGTTAAACACCACTTACTAGACACAATGACGCTAAACACCACGTACGCTAGTTAGCGACGACAAAAACTTAGTGAACAATTAAACAGTAGGACGAATAACCCAGAGAAATAGGTTCGGGAATGCGAAGCAACTGAATGGAACTTAATAAAACCTTATACAAATTACTTACAAATTAATTTTGTAATCGGATTTTGATTGGCTGGTATGTCGAGGTGTTTAAATATTAATTTTGGAGTTGAACTTGCAAAATGACGATGATGCTTGAGAAGTGATTTGCCAACGTTATGCTTCATTCACACTGAAACGACAATCTGACAAGTCTTTGATAAGCTCCTCTCACGATAGTTGTGAATTCTTTTAACTGCTTGATGTGAATTTTTTAGCTTCCCCAATGTTTTAAATGAATGTGATTTCCTTGACGAGTGTTGCTACTTAGGACTTATTTTAATGGCTCTATCAAACGTGATTGTAAAATACTTCCAACGTGCAATCTTTCATTTTATCGCTTGCTAAGGTCCCAAATGGAATCGTCTCAATAATTCATAGTGGTTACTTATCTTCAATTTTTCTTTGCTCACCTAGATAACGTCCTACATGATGCACTTTTACCCACTAATTTAACTTTATGCAAGAGCAATTTATTCGGCAGCTGTGGAATCGATTTCCTGACTGGGTTTGATTGGCAGATATATGACTCAGATGCAAGATTTTCACTGCCATATTGAAGATTCTAATTCCAACCGTGAGGACTTTGTTTTATTCTGCACTGTCCGGATTGGCAACTTCCAATTTCATTCTCCACAAGGTTACTATGAGGACACAAACAATTTTTTTTAATATCTTTTTGACGTCAGTTGCAATACACGTTCCTTTGATTGGCGCGATGATTTAAAATAAATGTATTGCATCCTTTATAACAAATATTTAAAATAAATAATTTATAACGATGTATTGCGCACTATTTGCTGGTAGTATACAAACACTTGGGGCTTCCTTTGCTAATATTAGTCCACTTTTATTATCGTCGTATATTTGAGGCTGTCACTAATTTACTACTGTTGGAATGTATAACAACGCAGGATTTGAGCACCCTAAAAAACTTGCTCGCCAATTGCACCCATCCCTACGCGCTGGCCGTTGATTATTCAACTTCCACTTTGTACTTATGAACTAGAAAAAATTATATTTTTGTCTTAATACATTGACGTCTTGAATTTTTATTTTATTTTATTTTTTTTGCCGATCAATTTGACTTGCGCTGGGACCCTTCCGTTATAAATTTCGATGCAACTTAGGAAGATTGAATTTGTCTTGGAGGTTATTTTGAAGATGCCGTTATTCAAAAGCTCGCTACCTTATTGTAATTGTGATTTTTTACGTATTTAGTTGTCCGCTTCACGTTTATTTTTTTTTAAAACTTGCAACCGAATGCACGACGATCACTCAGTTTGCTTCAAATTTAGATTTCTTACGCTAGATATTTTACTCCAATTATAAACTTGCTGATATCTCCACATGAGTCTTGTATTACTGAGAATTTTCGAGGCCCTCAGGTGAAATTTTCTCCAACCAGGGCTAAATTTTAAATATTGTTTTCCTTCAACTAATTATCTGTGAACCAACGATGTTATTCTACAAACCAACTGGAATTTCTGCAAAACCAATTGGAAGCTTAAATTTTCTTGGGACTCCTGTTCCTGTTGTCTATAGCTCAACACAATGAGATCTTTCACAAACTCATGGTCTGCAACTAACACCTCAAATGCTTTAACCGCAGAAAAAAATCTTATGGATATACCGCAACCTTGCACCCAGAATTTGCTGAAAAGCTGCGACGTCTAGAAATTAGCTCTTACAAAATTACGAACAAGGGAAGTCTTCTGCATCAATTTGCTTTCTCACTTTGCTCAGAAGGTGGCTCTGATACCACTTGTAAAATAACTTCTTACTAATTGAAATATATGAAAGAATCCAAACTCAATATTGCACAACCACTTAGAGAGGGCAGGTCTCGTAGCCACTTAGAGAGGGCTTAGAGAGGGCATATATCTTGTGATATACACAACATGAATTAATATTATTCAATGGTATGAATGAATATGAATGATGATAATTCTAAATCAACCTACATCTACATATTAATAAATCAATGAATTAATGAACCATTGGAAATATAGCCGATGAGCTATATTAGTATTGTAACATTGTCTCATGCATTGCCCAATGCACAACCCGCATCAATTGTGTCTAAGAGTATCATAATTTCTTGTTGAGTCAGGTTTTATTTATCATTAGCCTTGTTTTCCCTTGGCCCTTTGTTGACAACAACAAATTTTTTGCATCAATGTCAATTTCAGGCTCCCATCTTCTCTCCTCTTGAGGGAGCAAAGGCACGCTTGGACGACTATGCTAATTGACCATGCCTTGATAATCCCATTGTCATTGTTGTTCATCTTCTAGAGCGAGATACTCATCCCCACTTCATGTCACCAACTCCGACCCAACTTTGTAGAGTGACAACACCAAAATGTAGTGTACAAGAGTATTCCAATCACACACAAAGAGATACAATGTATCACACTATATAATGAATAGAGAAACGCAATAGGAAGAAGACACAAATAGATGTAAATACACAACACACAACATGTGTCCTTTAATTCCAATAATTTGTAATGCATTATAGTTTAGTTGAGCGTACAACATATAAAATACGTATCTTCATATCATGTACCATACACATGACAAACATACTTTGACCAATGTCAATTGGTGGGTAGGTAGGTAGTTTGCAATTGCCATACGTACCTTAACTACTTGCATTAAACATACCATATGATACTTTATAATATTACAATATTATAAAATATTTATACAATATTATATGATATTTATTACATATGCATAACATCAAGTATATGACATATTATACAACATGACATACAATGTGATTATGTAGATATTTGATAGTTAATGATTACGTGGACACTCATGCTGTCATGTGCCAACTCATGCTAACTCATCTGCCTACACTCATGAGTGATATTGGAGAGATAGGTAGGATACATGCCTTGACATCATGTAGGAGATATGAGCTTTTTCACATGCACTCAAAATCTTTCACCTTGGATACTAGCCCACAATAATGTTATGATTTCAGATACAAAAGCTTACACTAAAGTTTCCATCAAGGCTTAGAATTGTCAGTACAAATTTAGTTACAATGAAATATGTAGTTACCTCGATAATTAACGTTACATCAACTTCTAAATTAGAAGTTCCACAACAGGACAAAGTATTATATTCGTTAAGAGGAATGACAAAAATCAAGCACACCAACACAAGCATTATTTATTGAATTCCATAGATGTCAACATCAACTACTTTTGAAAACTATCCTATTCAATCATTTTTATAATAACTTTACATTCAATAATGATATGGTATGGCCTGATATTTCTAAATTCTTTATAATACAAAATCATCGCTAATATTCTCTCTTCTCTATCATTAACATTTGTGACATATTGGCTTAGGACCTAAGTGATTAATATTTCTAAATTCTTTATAATACAAAATCATCGCTAATATTCTCTCTTCTCTATCATTAACATTTGTGACATATTGGCTTAAAACCTAAGTGCTTTATTTCTTGATTCAGAGCATGGCCAAATTATGACTGACTTGATTATTCCATTGTGAATTATTGTCATGGTGGAACATTGAGATTCTAATTTATCAGTTTGTTTTGGGTTCGGGTTCAGGTTCGAAGAACCCGGTTTGCCGATATGACAATTTGTTTTTTGTATTAGGTTCATTTTGGGTTTGGCCATACAAAAATTAATAAAAATCATATATTAATTTGCTAAATCAACATTTGCTAAGCATTTCACATTAGTACAAACACTATCACAACTGGGTTGTCAACATTTCTAATGAACCACATCAAAACTATCACATATTGAAATATCAAATATTTTAATATTCTCTTCAATTTCTTTCATCAAAAGCATCAACATCAACATGTGGTTCATTAGAACCACAAGTAGTAGCAGTAGCAGTAGCACTCCCACTCCCACTAGCACTAGCACCGACACCACTCGGTTGGCTTGGCGAAGCCAAATCCTCTATGTCAAGTAATAAACGATGGGAGTGGGAAGCATCTAAATCAATATCTTTTGCCCTAAAATCCCATTGCTTTGTTGACCCTTCCTTGTAGTCTAATTGCATGTGCAATAAAAGGCGCAAATTGGAATGCACGTAGACCAACTCCTCAGCCTTCTTTACTGCCAGCTTGTTGCTCTTCTACAAGTGGATAAAGGAGTATGTACTCCAATTCCACTCGGATGAAGACGAACTCGCAACCTATTAAGAAAATCACAAGTGAAATTTTTTCAAAACCAATGCAAAATAAAAATAAAAATTATATCTATAAAAATAGAGTTTAAAATATAGAAAATATAAATATAAATTTTAAAATTTAAAATCAGACCTGTGATAATATTTTGATTGCAAGAGATTGCAAGGTTGGGGTTGTTTGCCCATGCAAATACCACCATATATGGGCCTCCTTCTTGTATTAGTCACGACAAGCGCTAAGGCTATGTCCTCTAAAGGAAATGAAGTTTGTGAACTTAGCTAAAATTATGTCCTCAATCTCAGGATCGAGAAAGAACCTTCTGAATGATGCCTTGTACCTTTCATTGAATTCAATATCTCTATATGGAACCACTCTATTGGGCAAAGAAAGGATTTCACTGCTATAAAATTTGTGACTCAATGCGAAGGCAAGGAGATGCAATGGAGTCGTCATTTTTTCATTGCTCAATTAGAAATGAATGCACTTGTTTTAAAAATATCTCATGGGGATCTTGCTCTTTTGCATTGATGATGGCTTTGATCTTCTCAATCATTGACTTGATCCCATCATATACCTCTCCTAAACATGGCTGATCCATGTCTACGTATCGGATCATGCTTATGATAGGCTCAGTGAAACTGAGCAAGTAATCAACATGACCCCACCAATCATCATTGAGGATCAACATGTTTACTTTTTGTGCCCTCTAAGTGTTTGAATGTCGCTATATACTCCAAAGGTTACTAATAACCATATTTTGCAATGCCTCTCGCACTTGCACAAGTTACCTCAAGATGATTGTGAGCGAGGCAAATTGAGTCTCAACAACCTAGTAAAATAAAAAAAATAAAACAACAAAACAAAAATGTTTTCAAAATTTAAAACAAACTAAACATAATCATACAAAATTCTTACCTTTAACACCTCCAAGTTTGAGAATTGCCTGAAGATAGCTTGCGACGTGATGGTTTGTCACAAACATTTGAATGTATTTGACCTCGGCATAAATTTCTTTTATCCATTCAATTTGATTCCCTAACTTTTGCTGCATTAAGTTGAGTGAAGGGATAGCACAAGGTGTCTAAAATATATGCCTGTACCTCACCTCCACCAACATCCCTGCTACTTTACAATTTTTGGCATTGCCGTTGTGACTTGGACAACGTTTTGAGAGCCTACCAATTCGATTGCTTTAATCAAAATGTTAGCAATGAATTGGGCATATTTCACTTGCTCTTCACAATCAACTGCTCTTAAAACATTGCTCCCTTGGGTCTTATTGCAATGATATTTATTAATGGATGATTTTTTGTATCTTTTCATCCATCAAAAATGATGGACAACCTCATTTCAACCCATGAATATTTGAAGTGCTGCAATGAATTTTCTACAATTTCTTTTTCTTTTGTTAACAAAGTGGTGTGCACCTTCTCATAACCTAGGCCTTGGTACCCTTTTGGGCCATCATTAATGGATTTCACCATATCTTGCCAATATGGCGATCTAACCACATTGAAAGACAAGCCGTTGGCATACACACAACACACAATCATTTGATCTACAATGTCCTTAGACTCATTTTGGAATGGCTTCTCCAACGGTCCTTTTGTTCTTTTCTATGAAAGAGAAGAATCCTCTTCATGTGTGGAAGGTGTGGCTGAAAATGGATGGGGTGCAACCGCAAATGGCTTGCCAACATGAGGTGGGGCAGTAGGTGGCTTCTTCGATCGAGATATTTTCTTTGCCAAAGGATGGCTTGATTGTAAGGCAGCTAAAGCATCTACATATTTTTGTTTTTTATATATTGCATGATCACAAATGTTGGCACTGGTGCATCTTTTGACCTTGGGTAAACTCTGATGCCTTGACCAGGTATGGCAAACAAATGAACTTTGACTCGGTTGTATGAGCTACTATATCAAACATTGCAGGTATTACAAACCAATTCGTAGCCCCCACCCCTTGAAATCTGCTCTACGTAGTGACATATTTCCATAGTGGGACTTTTGGATCAATTATACATCGGGACTTGCCTACAAAGCTTGCACTTGTTGCCATTCTAATTTATAATCTGCAAGTGAAAATTGAAAATCTAAAATTTTGTCCTTTGCAAGCTTCTCAATCACCTCTGGCACTTGTATTAGCTTAGGAATGTAATAACAATGAGTTTACATCTTTACTTGATGAAATTTGAACCTGAAATAAGCAATGGTTGCTAAAAAATTAAAATGACAACAAGCTTTGAGAGGAAAAAAAAAACTTTCAAATGCTTGGTAAATGATTTATAATTTAACAAGTACCATAAAAATTAAAATATAAAAAATTTCAATAGGTAATTTACATGAATCACAGCTACTTTTGTTATGTTGATGTTGTTAAATTGTTAATTAAAAAGATATTTTAATTGATTTTTTTTAATACATAGGGGAATTGGTAACACCATTGGGTGCTGCCACTATAAACACTAGCCCGCTGGGTTAGATGAAGTCAACAAGACCCTTGAACCTCTAGGGCATCAAACAGGGACAACCAACCGACAAACACTCAACCTCTACCATCTAGCTTATCCCTTTCTCGTTATGCCATGGTTTGAACCTTGGACCTCCCCAAAGAGAGGCCAAAACCCTAACCACTACGCTATCCTTGTGGGACAAGATAATGTAATTTAAAATGTTACAACCACTTATTACATAAGGCTACAATTTATAATGCAGAGAAGTTCATAATCATGTCTGTCAATGAAATTGATATGTTTACATGGACCGAGTCTATAGGCAACACATGCCTGGATTTTCACACATGCCATTTATGCAAACCCTGTTTTGTTGCTCTACAAAAGTGCATCATGAGTTCAACTACTGCATTGACTACATAATTCTTCTCAATAAAAATATGAGTTCTTAAGACACATTTGATGCTTTGGAAAAATTATTCAACCCACACACTGAGCATTTGTTCTTGTAGATTGACCAAAAAGACTTACTAGTCAGGTCATGGTTATTTAAAAGGGAAAATAGGTACAGGCACTGCCATGTGTGTTTTGTCTCAATCCTTTTAGCCAAAACAAAGAAGAATTCTAAACAATTATATAGATTTCATCAAGCAATCGCTGCAATACAAGTTTGTCTATAAAACAATTTTTTTTTGTGTTGTAGGGAGGGGAGCCCACGAAGAGAAGGTTTAGCATGTTGCGTATAGAGGAAGATCTAAAAATAGCAGACCTGGCACTGGGACCACCGTAGGGTCATATGGAGCAGGCCACGTGGAGTAATGTAGGGAAGGCGAGTGAGAGTAGTAGCAAAGTTGTAACTTCTTTCATCAACTAAACAACTTCTTCAAAAGCAACGCTAAATAGCGATCTTTGTGAAACAACTTGGCGACAAGCACTTTAGTGAATGATCGCATATCCAGGCATGGCTGGATGCTTGACACAGGTTGTGTGACCAAAGACCCCATCGAAACCATTGTCTATAGGATCAACTGCGTATAGTTACCTCAAGGAGATCATGCACGACGATCAGCGAGCTAGGGTTTGGAGGAGCTTGTGTACAAATTTTCTATGGTTTTGGAGTCCAAAGTCTTAACAAACACGCCAGCCACACGCTTTGACAAACACTAGTTGTAATATTATCAAGCCCAATCATCAAAAATATTTATTGGTCATCGCATTTTTCATGGTCGTTAATAGTGGCATATTTGACATTGACCAACACCAACACCAACACTTAATTACACAAGAATTATTATTTTTCATTGTTCAACAATAAGGCATTATATTATATTATTATTTTTAAAATTATATTATAGATTAACTAAAAGTCAAACTATTATATTATGTTAGCGTACTGATTGTTTACTATTACATTATTTGTCATTTTATGCATTTGTTATTCTGTTCTAACAAATTGCTATTGTACGCTGGTTGGTTTGGCAACCTCCGGCATTTCCTGTTGTTGCAGTCTTATTTAAACTGCACACAATTCAATAAATGATTGATCCGTTTTTCATTACATGGCATCAGAGCCAGATTGCAGCAGAGAAGCGTAGGGGAGAGGACGCGATTGTTTTTAATCTGCTGTGCTAGGAGAGGACAAAATTTCTGCTGTGCTGGGGAGGCCATTTTTTTTAAAAATCACGTCTGCGTGATAAAAAAAAAAAAAAAAAATTATCGTGGACAGCGCCGTGACACAGCAGAGCGCGGCGGACGCAGCGCGCATCCGCGACACTGAAGTACTCGGCCCCCCCGTCCCCGAAATTAAAAAAAAAAAACGAAATCGCCCCCCCCCCCGTTGAGTGGATTGTCCGGGTAAAAAGTGGGGAACGCGCAGAGCGCGCGTTGTTTTTTTAAAAATCATCGATGCGCGACGAAGCTGCAGAGCGATTTGCAGAGGAGGAACCTGCTCAAATAGGAAGGGCTCCATTGACCCTTCCGGATCAGCCCGCTGGCTCACGTGGTCGTGAGCCATGCGGTAAGGCTCTGGGAGCCTGCAGGTCGGGGGTTCAAATCCCGCCGACTCCCCCTTAAGGTATAATATTTTTTTTCAAAGTTTTTTTTTCTAATTATTATTTTTTAGTTAAAATTTTTTAATTTTAATTTATTTTCTATAGTTTTAAAACTTTAATAAATTAAAATTTAATTTTTTAATTTATTTTTTCATAAGTTTTAAAAACTATATAAATTAAAATTATTTATTTTTAACTTTAAATATATAATAATTATTAAAATGCTTTTTTAAAGAGATTTTTTTTTAAGAGGGGATTTTTTTTTCAAAAAATCAAAGGGGGAATGTGAGTAATTTTCTGAAAAACAATTTGGCGAATTGTAAAAGGTGCATTTTCGGCTGTGCCCGACACCTTGTGGGTTATTCTTGTGGGCAGTTTTTTATGTTGTATGTTGCATATTTCATTTTTGCACTATAACATTAAAAACTTAAAAAAAAATCAAATACACTCCCTAAGTCCCCGGAATAATTAAAACCCATTCATGTAATTTATTGCACTGCAGCATTCGGTATTTGTGATACCTCTGGCCAGCACTTACAGGTAAAGCTGTCGTGATTGGGCTCTCGTATCCGCCGCCTAATATAGCTGCTACAACGACGTCTGAGCTTGTTCTCTATAAATCGTCGGGGAGAGATAAGTTAGCCATTTTTGCATTTTTTACTCCATCCACTACCCTTTATCGCACTTGTGTTTAGGCGTAAATCCTGACGAAGTATTATTCATAGTGTTTAGGGGAAGTTACGCCCCACGCATGAGAAGAATCTTCTATGGTAGGTGCCATCAACAAGGCGATTCCTTTTCAGTACCGCTTATGTTCTACGTATCGTATGATCTCTAAAAATCACCTATAGTCTCCCTCACGTAAGGGCGGGTGATTTTTGTTGATATTTCTAAATACCTATAGTTTCCATCACGTAAGGGCGGGTATTTTGTACGGTATAACGACCTAGCAAAAGGTATATCGAAAGGGGGACCAATTGGTGATATAAGGAACCTTCACTATGGCCGCTGTTGCAAAGTTGATGACCGATCCTCATCAGTTATTGAAAGGTCCAAATTATACACCATGGAAACATAAGATGAAGGCAGTTCTCCAAATGGAAGATTTGTGGGATATTGTTATTGGAGTAACAACTAGGCCTTCACCAACAGCAAGATCCACAGGTCCTTCCGCAGATCAGATAACTTTTGACAAGAAAGACAGTCGAGCAAAGGTGCTCATTTTGTTTCTTCGTTTCGGATGAAGTGCAACCTCATATAGCGACAAAGCAAGTGGTAAAGAGGCATGGGATGCCCTTAGAACCATCTATGAGGGAAAGAATGATTCCACCATTCTTCATCTTCAACAACTTCATAACTCGAGTTTGAGACAGGGTGAAACAGTTGAACTCTTTCTGTGCAGAGTGTCTGAATTGAAAGAGAAGTTGAATTCTTTGGGAGATACTGTGGACGAAAAGCTTCTCATTTCGCTTGTGATGAGAGCTTTACCTTCTTCATTTGATATGTTGATCACCTCCATCTAGGTGTCTCAATGACAAATTACCTACATCGAGTTGGTCAATCTGCTTCAACAACAGGAGGCACGCCAACTTCACAAGGATGATTCTTCCAATACAGCCCTATACACCAACAGGCAGGGTTCTAAGAAGAAAGGTAATGGGCAAAAAGGAGGCAACTTTCATAAAGGAGGAAATTCTCAACAGGATACGAAAGAAAAAGGCAAACAACTTCAACATAAGAAGAGGTGGTGCAAGATCTGTGAGAAAGACAACCATGACACCAATAGGTGTTGGCATAAGAACAAGCAGAAAGGCCAAAACAAACCACAAAATAAAAACAAGCAACCCCAGGTGAATGTTCTCTGTTGAAGAATCGACTCGGATTTTGAATGGGCACACAAGGTGCTCATGACTACCACAGATTCCACATAGAGGGATCCTGTTTGGTATGTCGATTACGGAGCTAGCAAACATATGACTGGTGACAGATCGTGGTTTGAATCATTTGTGGCCAAAGAGGGCAAACCTGTCACCATTGCTGATGATAAAACCTACAGGGTTCGGGGAGAGGGAACGAGTTTCGGTCACTCTTCCCGATGGCAAGTGTCGGATTGACAAAGTCCTCTATGTTCGGGATTGGCCAACAATTTGTTGTCAGTGACACAAATCCTGGATAGAAATATGGTTGTCAACTTTCGTGTTGAGAATGGCAAGTGTTGTACTATTACCAGGAAGGGTAAGCAGATTACAACAGCTTCATATAAGCACGACTTATTTGCCCTAGATGCTATCTCTGCTCCACATGTTGCCATGACTGTCTCTACCAAGGAGGCAACTTCCCTATGGCACAAGAGATATGGGCATCTTAGTTACGGCTACTTACTTGAGCTCGGTAAGTATGAGATGGTAAAGGGTCTTCCTTCCATTTACGCCACATTGCCAGTGTGCTCGACCGCTAGCGGGAAAGCGACATAGAGTACCATTTGAGAAGAGCTCAACAAGAGCACGAAAACCTCCGGAGTTAATTCACACCGATCCGTGTGGTCCTTTCACACCCAAGAGTTGTGGAGGGAAGAGGTACTTTGAGTTATTCGTAGATGACTACTCATGAAAGATGTGGGTTTTCTTTCTCCAAGCTGAAATTTGAAGCTTTCGCATTCTTCCAGCAGTTCAAGAAATCCGTTGAGAAGGAGTCAGGAGCTTCTATTAAAACCCTCCACTCAGATCGAGGGGGAGAGTTTACCTCTAATGAATTTTCTGCATTCTTAGATAAGCATGGAATCAAGAGACAGTTAACAACTGCCTATACTCCTCAGCAAAATGGAGTTGCTGAGAGAAGGAACCGTTTTATCATGGAAATGGTTCGTTGTATGCTCACAGGAGCTACTCTTGGGCAACAATATTGGGCAAAAGCTATCACCACTGCAGTATATCTGTTGAATAGGGCACCCACAAAGGCCCTAAAAGGAATGACTCCACAGGAAGCATGGAGTGGTCGAAAACCCTCCATATCTCATCTACGTATTTTCGGATGTCACGCTTTCATGCACATACCGAAAGAGAAAAGGAAGAAGCTAGATGAGAAAACACTGAGATGTATTTTTCTTGGTTATGATGAGCACTCTAAAGGATATCGATTGATAGATCCTTTGACTAAGAAAATTCATGTCAGCGAGAGATGTTGTCTTTGATGAAGCTTTCACATCACCGAGCACATCTAAAGTACACCTAGATCTTGTGGAATCTAAGGAAGAGAAGATTCCTTCGTCAACACAGACAGGAGGTCCTTATACATCTTATTCACCACCACCGAAGAAGAACCCAAAATGGTGTACAAATACAATCAGAGACGCAAATTTATCCACTCCTCCCAATTTGAACTTGGATAGACCTCGTACACGCAGTATGTCTCAAAAGGAAAAAGAAGCCAAAGAAAGCTGGTGAGGTTGATGATCTTTGTCAATCTTTTGAGGAACTTTCCGTAACTCCACGTACGAAGCGAGAGGATATGGATATTGATGATGACGGGGCGTTCATGTCTACCATAGATGATCTTGAACCTGCATCGGTGCAAGATGCTCTCGGTGAGCCTCGGTGGAAGGCCGCTATGGATACGAGTATGGGTCTTTGATGAAAAATAAAACTTGGAAGCTTGTTGATCTGGCGCATGGAAAGAAACCCATTGGCTGCAAATGGGTATATAAAGTCAAGTACAAGGGAGATGGAACAATTGATAAGCATAAGGCCCGTCTTGTTGCAAAGGGCTATGCTCAAAAGGAAGGCATTGACTACGAGGAAACTTTTGCACCTACTGCTCGGATGACCACAATTCGGGTTATGTGTGCTATGGCAGCACAATATGGGTGGAAAGTTCACCAGATGGATGTCAAAAGTGCCTTTCTAAATGGTGATCTCCAAGAAGAAGTCTACATGACTTAGCCAGAAGGATTTGAAGTGGAAGGCCAAGAGCAGAAGGTTTGCAAATTGGTCAAATCCTTATATGGTCTGAAACAAGCTCCTCGATCTTGGTATATAAAAATGGACAATCACCTTATGTAGCATGGATTTAAGAGATGTCCGTCGGATGCAAACCTCTATTTCAAGAAAGAGGGTTCTGAGATAGTGTTGCTTGTACTCTATGTGGATGATCTGCTCATTATAGGGAGTTCGAAACTATGATCTCTCTTGTCAAAAGAAACTTGTGCAAATATTTTGAGATGACGGATCTCGGACTTCTCCATTCTTGTCTTGGTCCGGAATTCAGCCGGAAGGAGCACTCCATCAAAGTGTCTCAAAAAAAATATGCCAAGACATTCTTTGGAAAAATATCGCATGACTGATTGCAAGCCAATGGCAACTTCAATGGAGAATGGACTTCGATTATCGCGATATGATGATTCACCTTAGGTAGATGGTACTCTCTATCGACAGTTGATTGGGAGTCTCATATATCTGACCAATACTAGGCTAGATCTCGTATTTGCTGTCAACTATCTTTCGAGGTTCATGCGGGGAGCCTAAGACCACTCATTGGAAAGCAGAAAAACATGTTCTTCACTATGTCCGTGGTACTATGAAATATGGCCTAGAATACAAGAGGAACAACAAATTCTTCTTGCAAGGATACACGGACTCGACTATGCCGGATCATTTGATGATCGCAAGTCAACTTCTGGATACATTTTTCATCTGGGATCCGGTCCTGTCTCTTGGCACAACAAGAAGCAACAGGTGGTTGCTATTTCATCAACAGAGGTAGAGTATCGCGCCGCACGTGAAGCTGTGTGCGAAGTGATATGGTTGCATCGCATTCGACAAGTATGGGCCATCCATCAAAATCTCCAATACACTTGTTTTGCGACAATCAGGGTGTTCTGAACCTCGTCAAGAATCCAGTCCATAATGAAAGAACAAAGCACATTGACACACAATGTCATTTCATTCAAGATGAAGTTCCAAAGCACCGAATTCAGCTTCAACACATTCCCACCAATGCTCAAGTTGCAGACATTTTCACTAAGGCACTTGGACGTGTCAAATTTGAATTGTTTCGCAGCTCTCTTTGTATTGCAAAATGATGTAAGGGGATGTTAGTAGTCTAGTATAGCTATTAGTTATTACATTACCCAAATAATGTAATAAAGGGGGATGTTAGCGTACTGACTGTTTACTATTACATTATTTGTCATTTTATGCATTTGTTATTCTGTTCTAACAAATTGCTATTGTACGCTGGTTGGTTTGGCAACCTCCGGCATTTCCTGTTGTTGCAGTCTTATTTAAACTGCACACAATTCAATAAACAATTGATCCATTTTTCATTACATATTAATTAACTATATTGAACTTTTTTTAATCAATAGTATATTATTTCAATGAGACTAATGATTTTCACCCCAGGTTCTCCTCGGGTTCGCCCTAGGTTCTACCAAGGGATCTGAACAAGCCCGTTTTCATCCTTTGGATGGATGTGGACGTATCTGAATCCCCCAAGTAAAACCTTGGACGAACCCACTTGGACAGACGTGGGCGTATTTAGATCCCATGACAGAACTCTGGATAGACCCACAGAAGTACCGGTCCCCAAATCCCATAGGCAAAACCCTGGACGGACCCGCAGGCGTACTGGACCAGTATCGAAACTGGGTACTAGGATCCGAGGGTCCTAGGGGGTAAACTAGTATCCCCTAGGTAGAACCCTAGATGGACCCACAGACGTATCAGACCTGAATCGAGATCGGGTATGGCCCGTACAAGATCTTGGGGTCCTAGGGGGCGAAACGGTAACTTAGTTGAGATTTTATCAACAATACATTTCCTGTACAATATCTCTCTATGAATATTTGTTTGTATGTTACATGCTGTAATATATTATGAAATAATATTGAACAACAATACAATGTGTGGTCGTGACTATTATTGAGTATCTTGTAACATTAATCAATTAGTTTGTGAATTATCAATTATTTACTTATTCTTACCTAAATGGGTTAGATTCAAGGGCCATCAAATTACAAGTAATATCAAAGTGTTGCATGTGGGCAATTTTTAGCTTGCAATGCTTTATATTCCTTTCTCTTATTTTCTTTCTGTCTTTTTTATACTCAACTAGTTAATCTTCTCTGCCTTCCTCTCTTCCCTCTCACCTTCCTAATGTGCATCCTCCATAATTTCCCTATTTTCAACCCTTTTTTTCTCAAACACTCTTCCTGCCTTCAATGGCCATTCTAATCATCATGATTCCATTAATTTACTGATTGTTTTTTTGATATATTTATGTATCCATGTTGTCTGTTAAGTTAACTGATTTATCTGGTACTAAACTAACACGAGATGCTTTATTTCATTTTTCAAGTTTTCGCAACATTGTTAGCATTTTTGCTTCTTTAAGGATGGGTTGACTATTCTCGGTCTTGAGCCTATCACCAGTCTGGATAATTTTGTGGTCTTTCTATTACAATTTTGACAATCTTTTGTGATATTTTTATTCTAAATATTTTTCTAAATCCAATTTAGCGGCACATCCAATATTTTAATTTAATATTTTAAATTTACTTCCAATGTCAACATTAATTGCTTGTAACTCATTAGTAGTTTTATTATATCTTGGGTTTATATTTGCACTTATAATGACACTCAAATTGTGACAGATTTGTGGAAGTGTGTTTCTTTGTACTTGTAATTTTCTAATCTAGATAAACATGTCTCTTATTACAAATTGATTTTCAATTCTTTGTTGTTTGTACTTCCTTTTTCATTTCTTTTTCTTGTTTATTTTAGTACTGGTCTATGGGCTAGTAGAAAGATCTTGAACATAGGTATATCAAATTAAATGAACTGATTGCTTGTCTACCTTCCCACCATGGGCACATCATGATTGTTCTGTTTTCTCTGTTGTACATGATGATATTTATGAATTTGGTTCTTAATGCAATTATTTTCCCTTTAGCCAATAATATTTTGGCTAGAGCTCTATGACCTTATCATCATTTTCTTACTTCCCATTCTAGACACTTCTAATCTTCATAATTTGACATATTGATTTTATTTATTATTTTGTTTTTTACATCTTATAGAAAATAAGTATTAGTAGTTTATTTAGCTTTGGGGCAATAAATAGGGTCATGCTAGTGTACATATATTACAATATATGATGCTTTTTTAGCTAGTTAAATTGTAACACTCATATGTCATCATTTAATCCATTGGGAATGCACTAACAAGCTAAGGGAAAAATTTGGCAATGAATTAGTGTTGGCATTCCTGCAACATTGACCTCCTTTGTACACTTTTGCTATTCAGTAATTTTTGCTTCGATGAATCTCTGTTCTTGTTTTTTAGAATGTGTTCTTGGTTTCTTGAGTTTTGCTGTTAGAGAATTTCTTGGCTGCACCCAAGGGGTGTGCAATTTTCCTATTCATTCATCATACAAGGTCCTTGTCTTTTCGAGGGCGAGGGTGGTTTCAGGTTAAATCTCCAAGCGTAAACGAGTTTCAAAGTAGAGGTAGAGCAAAGGCCCATTTCAGGCCAGAGATCAACACAATCTAGCTTTGGAGAAGGAAACGTAAGCATGCCCAAGATTTTTTTGATTTTTGTGAGAGCGCAAGGCAGTTTCGGGCCTTGGTTGGGCAAAACTCAAATTCGGATGGAAAAAGTGCTGAGTGGGGCCCAAGTGTCTTCGCCCTGACTGGAGAGCACAAAGCATTTTAGGGGCTAAAATGAGTGAAAGCACCTTCATATTGTTCGAACACTTAGTTCAAATTCGCTTCAGCGCAAGTGTGGGGCCCAGTTTTGTTTCGCACCTATGGGTGAGTGCAAAGCAATTTCGAGCAAAGGAGGAGAGAAAAGACCTTTGACTTTTCAATGCCAGCACTGCTCTCGAGGCTCCAAGGCATTTCACTTTGATATTCCAGCGCAAGTCAAATTCAAAGTAAGGAGGGGCGCAAACGCTTTTGACTTTTCCACTTTGGCGCTCCTCCTAATGTAGCAAGGCGTTTCGCTCTAGTTTCCCAGCGCAAGGCCATTTCAGGCCAGGAGAGGGTGCAAACACCTTTGACTTCTCTCACTTCAGCGCTGCTTCTGAGGCTTCAGGGCGTTTCGCTCAAGTTTCCACGATGCAGCCCATCAAACCAAAAGAATGCTAAGTGTGGATCAAGTCATTTCACTCCAATTTTTGAGCGCAAAACAAATTTAGAGTATTTCAACGCCAGCATTGCTCTCGAGGCTCCAAGGTATTTCACTCTAGTTTTATAGTGCAAGGTAGTTGCAGACCTAAGGAAGGGTGCGTCTTTGATTTTTACATGCTGGCACTGCTCTTAAGATGGCAAGTCGTTTCACTACAATTTTGGAGCGCAAACCCATTTTAGGCCAAAAAAATGAAACGTAGGTTGGATTGTGTCTGCAAAGCGCTTGTTTTAGTCAAGTCCTCCCTACTCTTGCCAAAATTCCTCATAAATACTTCTCATCAACAAAACAAGGTGGATCCTTATCCATCTAAACACAGTCTGTCTGAGAAGCTTCCAGACTTGATGTTCCCGGATTTTAGAATCCTATCTTTCATTAAGGCGGTTCCAGCAAGCAAGGAGACAACACCAACAAGCTAACCCTGTTAGCGCATTGAAGAGGTGCAGCTGCATTCTAGTGAGTCATCAGTTTTGGGCCTATTGCCACATTTTGACTGAGGGGTAAAATTTTGAAAAAGCTACTGCACTATTTCCATGTTTAGATCCTCTCCTTTCTTCCTTTCCCCCAGGACTATCTTCATCCCAAAATTGGCTAAGGCGCAAAAGTTCTCTAGTTTGCCCCCAGGAGTAGCGAACCTCGGGTTTACCCGAACTGACAACAATGCTTAGATTCGGGCAGAAGGTGCAGCGAACTTCAACGTCATTTTGGAGCGAAGGATAGAAGGGTGTTAAATTTTTTTCTAAGGAAGGATCACCCCAAGTTCGCTTTGATTTGAAGTGATTCTCGGACTCGCTCCCTTTCATCAGTGAAACCCAGCCTCGCTAGGCCCCAGAGCGATCTGTAGCTCAAGACATGGAAAAAGACTAAGTGAGAAGACCTTAATATCGCTCCAAAAATCAATGAATCCCAGATTCGCTTGGGTTCTTGAGCGAACCACAACACGAAAGGCAAAAATAGGCTAAGGAGTGACTCGGCCCAAGTTCGCTCTAGGATTAAGCAAATCTCAGTCTCGCTCTGGTCGTTGAGTGAATCACAACATGAAAAATTAGTCAAATCAAGGAGTTTTTGAGTCAAAGTAGGGAAGGCTCGAGTTTACTCTGGGAACGAGCTAACCTCAGTATCGCTCCATCCCAAAGCTAACCTCAGTATCGCTCCATCTTCATAGTGAAGCGCAAAAAAGCATGAAAAATCTTTAAGGCACTGTCCGCCTCCCAGTTCACTCCATTTTCGAGCAAACTTCAACATTGCCCCCACTCGCCAACGAATCCCAACGTTGGCATCACTTAGAGCGAGCGAGCACTAAGGTAGAGCCCCCAAGTTCACTCCATTCTGAGCGACTCTCAAACTCACTCCTCCCCTTGTGCAACTCCTAGACTCCTTCCATTTTTGAGCGATTCTCAACATCGCTATCATTTTGTGGTGAACCTCAGTCCTGAGCCAAACATGAGTGATTCTCGAGTTTCATTCTAGACTTGGCAGAATTTTAAGTGAACCTCGATAAGCAGGGTAGGTGGACATCTGAGGTGCATCAATGGCACACAAATTCAGGTCTCAATCCATCCCTTCATGACGTCCTGTCAGGTCCTAGAAGAACCCCAAAGGACAAGCTGCACCAACCGCATTGATGAGACATGCTCTCCCAACTGCAAAAATAGTTTGAAGCCGCTCTAAACATGGGTGAGTCATACTCCAGGTACGCTGTCAGCTGACAGGGGTCAAATATCAACTGCCCCGATAGTTTTTGGGGTTGAATATTAATGTAATCAGGGGAAAAATCTTCTATAAAAGGCCACTCATTGCAATGTAATAGGAGGGGAAAATTTTGCTAAAGAGTTGCTGTACTTGGACTTCCTGCTCCAATATTAAGACTCCTGGTTCTGATTATGGAATTTTTCACTGTGTATGATGCCTTCTATGATTATTTTTGTTAATTTTATTTCTTCATTTGCATAAAGTAAATTCTAAAATTCAGATTGAAGTGTGAATTAAGAACAAAGTCTGGAATTGCTAAAGGATACGTATTAGTGTGTGTCCAATTTTAGTTTATGCTATGTTTATAATATTGATTTCTGCTGGTTCAAGTAGGAGTTAGTAATTGTGCTGTCTGTTCTTCCCCTTGAAACAATCTATATTTACCATCTCTTTCAATTATTTACATTTCTTTCAACACTTTCCCAATCTCTTTCCAGTTCCATAATATGAAACCAAGGGTAGTGTAGTATAGGAGCCAAACTTATCTGGAGATTGGCACGTAAGGCATTCCTTCCTTTCGATATTTCAATCTATTGGGCGGGTCTAGGGCACACAGATAGAAAAAATCCTTTCCTAATGGCAGATTCATAATCACCAATTTTTTCTGGCATGCCCAGTGGGACACAATCGTTCCACCTCATAAGTAGTATTGAGGAAGTGATGTTCGCTTCAGTACTATCAAATCTGAACATCTGGCAACTCTGCTAAACTCGGATACCTCCAAGTCTCGAAGACCAGTCTAAAGAAAGTCATGTATTCATGCGTACAAGATGGAGAGCTAGAAATGCAGAGGAAGAGACCAAGTACTACGAGCTTGATATCAACGCCTTTGGAGAACATCCTAGGCTAGTCAGGTAGAATATTTCTCTAAACGAGGCATCATCGCAAGAAGCTGTCATTGTTGAACAAGATCCGACTTCAAATAGCACTGCAACTAGCTATCTCTAGAATCCTCTGAACTCTCCAGATCATCCAGGTATTCCAGTTCTACCTAACGTTCAGTTAGGTGATTCAGGTGTTTCTGTCTAGCAAAATCCAAACGCGAATATGGCTCAAAATTAGAACCAACAATAAAACTTGTAGGAGAATTTATAGCAAAATCAACTGTCGAACCCACCCAGGCTATTCTCAACCTAGAACCATTCAAGGTTGTCGAACCTAAAAAAACAAGTCACTATCCCAGCTGCAGTGCTGAAGGCTATTCCTACCTATAATGGCACGGGGAAAATGACACACGAGCATGTCCAAGATGTTGCTACTCTGGCCACCATTCATGTATCACAGAAGAAAAAATTATGGTGAGATTGCTGGTCTTGTCCCTTAGAGGGAATCTTTTGTACTGGTATAGATCCTTGTCACCCGACACTAGTACCACATGGGACCAGTTGGTAGAAAGGTTGATACAAGAGTTCAACGAATCGACGAACCCTTACTCCTCTCTCCAACAGTTCATGACCATTCAGAGACATCCACAGGAGGTCTCTAATTTCAATGTCAGATTTACTCGAACTTGGTAGAAAGTCCGTGATGGCCTTTAGCCAACCTCTGAGCACGCCCAAATCCTTTCCTAATGGCAGATTCATAATCACCAATTTTTTTTGGCATGCCCAATGGGACACAATCGTTCCACCTCATAAGCAGTATTGAGGAAGTGATGTTTGCTTCAGTACTATCAAATCTGAACATCTGGCAACTCTGCTAAACTCGGATACCTCCAAGTCTCGAAGACCAGTCTAAAGAAAATCATGTCTTCATGCGTACAAGATGGAGAGCTAGAAATGTAGAGGAAGAGACCGAGTACTATGAGCTTGACATCAACGCCTTTGGGGAACGTCCTAGGCTAGTCAGACAAAATATTTCTCTGGACGAGGCATCATCACAAGAAGCTATCGTTGTTGAATGAGATTTGACTTCAAATAGCATTGCAACTAGCTACCCCCAGAATCCTTCGAACTCTCCAGATCATCAAGGTCTTTTGGTTCTACCTAACATTCAGTTAGGTTCTTCAGGCGTTCCTATATAGACAAATCTAAATGCGAATATGGCTCAGAATCAGAACCAACAACAAAACCTATAGTAGAATCTACAACAAAATCAACCGTTGAACCCGCCTAGGCCATTCTCGACCTGGAACCATTCAAGGTCGTTGAACTGGCAGCACAAGCCGCTATCCTAGTCACAGCATTGAAGGCCATTCCTACCTATGATGGCACGGGGAAAATGACATACGAGCATGTCCAGGATGTTGTTTCTCTGGCCACCATTCATGGTATCATAGAAGAAAACATTATGGTGAGATTGTTGGACTTGTCCCATAGAGGGAAGCTTTTGTACTGGTATAGATCCTTGATGCCCGACACTATTGCCACATGGGACCAGTTGGCAGAAAGGTTGATACAAAGGTTCAACAAATTGGTGAACCCTTATTCCTCACTCCACTAGTTCACGACCATTCAGAGATATCCATAGGAGGAGGTCCTTGATTTCAATGTCAGATTTGCTTGGATTTGGCAGGGAGTCCTTGATGGCCTTCGACCAACCTCTGAGCATGGCCAAATCCTTTCCCAATGGTAGATTTGTAATCACTAGTTTTTTTGGCATGCCCGATGGGAAACAATCGTTCCACCTCATAAGAAGAATTGGGGAAGTGATGTTCGCTTTAGTACTGTCAAATATGAATATCTAGCAACTCTGCTAAACTCAGATGCCTCCAACTCTCGAAGACCAGTCTAAAGAAAATCATGTCTTCATGTGTACAAGATGGAGAGCTAGAAATGCAGAGGAAGAGACCGAGTACTATGAGATTGACATCAATGCCTTTGGAGAACGTGCTAGGCTAGTCAAGCAGAATATTTCTTTGGAAAAAGCGTCATCGTAAGAAGCTGTCGTTATTGAACGAGATCCAACTTCAGATAGCACTGTAACTAGCTACCCCTGAAATCCTTCGAACTCTCCAGACCATCAAGGTCTTCCAGTTCTACCTAAAATTCAGTTAGGTGCTTCGGGCATTCTTGTCTAGCCAAATCCAAACACGAATATGGCTCAAAATCAGAACCAACAATAACACTATTAGCAGAATCTATAGCAAAATCAATCGCCAAACCTGCCCAGGCTATTCCTGGCCTGGAACTAGTCAAGGTTATTAAACCTGGCAGCACAAGCCGCTATCCTAGCCACAGCGCTGAAGGCCATTCCTACCTACGATGGCACGAGGAAAATGACATACGAGCATATCCAGGATGTTGCTCCTCTGGCCACCATTCATGGTATCACAGAAGAAAACATTATGGTGAGATTGTTGGTCTTGTCCCTTAGAGGGAAGCTTTTGTACTGGTATAGATCCTTGTCGCCCGACACTATTGCCACATGGGACCAGTTGGTAGAAAGGTTGATACAAGGGTTCAACAAATCGATGGACCCTTAATCCTTGCTCCACTAGTTCACGACCATTCAGAGACATCCATAGGAGGAGGTCCCTGATTTCAATGTCATATTTGCTTTGAATTGGCAAAGAGTCCCTGATGGCCTTCAGCCAACCTTTGAGCATGCCCAAATCCTTTCCCAATGGAATATTTGTAATCACCAGTTTTTTTTGGCACGCCCGGTGGGACACAATCGTTACACCTCATAAGCAGTATTGAGGAAGTGATGTTCGCTTTAGTACTATCAAATCTGAACATCTAGCAACTCTGCTAAACTTAGATATCTCCAAGTCTCAAAGACCAGTATAAATAAAATCATGTCTTCATGCATACAAGATGGAGAGCTAGAAATGCAGAGGAAGAGATCAAGTACTACGAGCTTGACATCAACGCCTTTGGGGAATGTCCTAGGCTAGTCAGAAAGAATATTTCTATAGACAAGGCATCATCATAAGAAGCTGTCATTATTGAATGAGATTTGGTTTTAGATAGCACTACAACTAGCTACCCCCAAAATCCTCTAAACTCTACAGATAATCAAGGTCTTCTGGTTCTACCTAAATTTTAGTTAGTTTCTTCGGGCGTTCCTGTCTAGCCAAATCCAAACGTGAATATGGATCAAAATCAGAACCAACAACAAAACCTGCAGTAGAATTTATAGCAAAATCAACCTTCGAACCCGTCCAAGCTATTCTCGGCCTAGAACCATTCAAGATCGTTAAACCTGGTAGCACAAGTCGCTATCCCAGCTACAGTGTTGAAGGCTATTCCTACCTATGATGGCACGGGGAAAATGACACACGAGCATGTCTAGGATGTTGCTGCTCTGGACACCATTCATGGTATCACAGAAGAAAACATTATGGTGAGATTACTGGTCTTGTCCCTTAGGGGGAATCTTTTGTACTGGTATAGATCCTTGCCACCCGACACTATTACCACATGGGACCAGTTGGCAGAAAGGTTGATACAAGGGTTCAACAAATTGGCGGACCCTTACTCCTCGCTCCACCAGTTCACGACCATTCAAAGACATCCACAGGAGAAGGTCCCTGATTTCAATGTCAGATTTTCTCGGACTTGGTAGAGAGTCCTTGACGGCCTTCAGTCAACCTATGAGAAAGCGATGTTCTATTTCCTCAAAGCGTTCAACTCAAACCTCAGTATGAATATTCAGTATTCTGGTGTCAACACTTTATTGAATTTGTATACGTAGGCGTAGAAGACCGAGGCCAACTTGATCGCCATTGGCAAACTCCTACCAAAGCTAAAAATACCAATTTTCTCGAATTTACCTGAGTACCAGTACCTCAACACATCCACCCAGTTCCCTCCTACACCTTCCATGTACCCAATTCCCTCATGGAATCCGAGTTAGGCGCCTAGCTTTCCACAACTTCCTACTCTCCCAGTTCCACAACTTCCTCCTCCCCTGTAATATTCAACTTTGCCTCCACCTATGGTGTCGTTACCATTGTCGGCTCCTACGACTGTTGACTCGTAAACCAAGATTTTACAAGAGCTACAGTCTCTTAACTCTACCATGAGAATGCTGTCCAATGATATGGTAGTTATGAAAAAGAAGCTGACTCAACAAGAATTTATGCCAAGAAGATATCCCCCTTCGACGATCACCAGATATCAAGCTACTCAAGTCGGTATAACTCTCACAAGGAATGTTGCCATTCTAAACAGTGAAGAGCCGAGAACATTAGACTATGTACATTGGTGCTCCACTTGCAATGACCTGCATGGAGAGGATACTTGTATGGTGCACTAGAACTATGTTCAAACTTTTACGGGCAACATCCCTAGTGATCAAGTTAACATGATTAGGGAGGCAGATCGTAACCTCATGATCCCCGAGGACGAGTAGGTTTCAATTCTAACCAAAAATGGGAAGAAACCAATCGAGGTGGATGCAGCCCAGATGGAACCTCTGAAGGTGTACACCTAGTGTGAAAAGGAGTAGCCTCTAGAAAAATATCCAAACAAAGTTCCCTTGCCCTCGCCAGTGAAAGAGAAACCCTTGCCGATGAAAGCTCCAGTATTGCAACCTCAAGGTGAAACCAAGGAGTAGGCCAAGGTGAAGCTTAAGTACCCATCGCTGACAAATCGGTAGAGGGTTGAAGCTATGCAAAAACATCACACTAAGTACAAACCCGCAAAAGAACCAAAAGTATCCACCGCTTTGGCTTACAACATTGTTCAGGAGCTGAAGAGAACTCCTGCCAAGATAAGTCTTTATGATACTCTACAACTTCTTGGGCAGGTTGATCTGTTACAGGAATCGCTAAAATCTACCAAGGGAGCAAAGCCAACGCAGTCGGTGCTAGATCAGACTCTGACCACCTTAGCCATAGGAAAAAATAGGCCATCGCCATTTTATCTGTGTCTTTGGATGGAAGGGTAGATCATGTATAATTGCATGATCGATTCTGGTGCAACGACCACCGTCATGCCAAGGGTGGTTTGTGAGGAAATGGGTATGGAATACACACTAAGAAGCCTAGGTGTTCTTAAATTGGACGACACTCCTGTGAAGACAGTGGGCATCATCAAAGATATCCCCATCTAGCTACACAAGGTCCCTTAGATTGTTGTGATATAGGAGGTTGTGGTTGTTGACCTAGAACTGTACTTTAGCATGTGCCTCTCAAAGGAGTTCACTGCTAAGCTGGGAGGTTATCTTTCTTTGGACTACTCGCACATGGAGGTCCCATTCAAGGGAAGGAAGGTGAAGATCTACAATGAGAAACCCTCGACCTTCCTTATCAAGAAAATTGTCGAAGAGGGGTAACAGGACGATTCAGTCCACCTAATGACAGAGGAATTGGAGGAGGTGGACCTAGTAGAGGAATCCTTGGAGGGGATTCGAATGGAGGATGAGTTCTCCTTGATTGATTTTAATGCTATGATTGAATCAGAAAGGGGATGTTATTCCATCACCAATCTCGAGAAGCCGAAGGAGACAGTGCAGGAAAGCAAGGAATCTGCCCCAAAGTGAGCTATGGAAGATTTTATTTGATGGTGCCTGATGCAAAAATGGTGTCGGGGCAAGAGTTATTTTGGTTTCTCCCTCTAGAGAATAGAAAGATTACTGCTATAGGCTCACCTGGAGTTGCACCAACAATGCAACGGAGTATGAAGCTCTATTCTTAGGGTTGAAAAAGGCTGAGAAGTTGGGGATCAAGCAGCTACAAATTTTTGGAGATTCGAAGTTAGACTACAAGCAGATCAAAAAATACGTCTAAAAAAAGCACTATCTCAAGGCGTACCGTAATAGGGTCTGGGACCTGCTGGAGTCTTTCAAAGCACTTAATGTTCAAGCCATATCGTGAGAGAAGAACAAGTACGTAGATGTCTTAGCATCTATCAGAGCTAGATACTTCCCGACTGATGATATGATTCAGAAGCCTAAGGCGGTAAGAACTATTTATAGGCCTTCTATGCCTGATAGGGACACCACTGGTAGGTGTTCGACTGTGACGAATAAATCATTAATTTTTTAGTTCATGAAGTAAGTACAATTGAAGGTAGAAACCCTGATGACAAGGAATATGAGGGGTTGATATAGTTGAAAAACAACCATGTCCCAAAAGGACTAATCACTTTGGAGAGTCTGTTCGACTAGAATGATTGGGCGATTGCCCACAAGATCAAGGTGGATGAAAAGCAATAAAAAGAGCTCGAGTTGGAGCCAGGAAAGGTCATCAAGGTTAGAATGGACTATACCCCAAAATAACTAGAACAGATTCGAGCTTTGTGCCGAGCATATCTAGATATTGTTGCATGGTCCTATCAAGACTTGAACGGGTACGACTGGGAGGTCATCCAACATACCATCAAATTGCAAGAAGGGGTCAGACCCTGCTAACAAAAATAAAGGCTGGTTAATCCCAAGATTGAAGTGTTGATGAGGGAGGAGCTCCTCAATATGTTGGAAGAAAAAATTATTTACCTAATAAAACACTCTTTCTGGATCGCCAATTTGGTGCTGGTTAGAAAGAAGAACGAAGACATTCGCTTGTGCATTTATTTATAAAATTTGAACTAGGCCTCTTTGAAGGATCACTACCCGCTCCCATAGATTGACCAGATCCTCCATGTGGTGGTAGGAGCACAACACTTCTCCCTCTTGGACGGTTTCTCTGGATATAACTAGATTTTGGTAAGATATGAGGATCAACATAAGATGGCGTTCACCACCAAATAGGGAACGTTCGCCTATCAAGTATATATACTATTTTCAATTAAGGGTCTGATCTAGTTATTCTATAGTTTCCACTATTCATTAAGTGGTATACACTTTCCTTCTAGTAAATTTTAGGTAATAGGTGTTTTTGTTTTTTATTTTTAAATTCATGACACAAGCCTTCAATTGACAACACTTCATTGAAAGTTAATGTTCAAATGACCCATCTATTTATCAGATGGTAACTTCATAATAAATAGTCTCGTGTGCATCATTAGATGACCTTGTTGCTAGAAAACCCAATCAAAAGATGGTAGAGTCCAAATTCACTTGAAATGACACTCTTTTTATTTTATGACATGTCTAGACGACGGCTCCACATGTAGCAGCTCTAGATGATAGGTTCAAACAACTCTAGACATTAGCTCTAGATGAGAGAAACTTTGAATGGCAATAGCTCTAAACAATAACTCTAAATGACAACTTTAGAGGACAACTCTTGATGGCAATAGCTCTAGATGACAGTTCCATGACACATATTTTCTAGATTGCAAGTCTTCTAGCACGGATTTAATTTTCTCATATGAATCTGCAACTCTAAGATGAAATAAATATCTGCAACACTTGCAAACATAAACAAGAACAAAAAGAATAAATCTTTTCTTTTCCAAACATCAGGGTATTCTTGCTTAAATTTATGTCTGCTTCTTTTTGGTTTCTCTAGCAACAACATGCTTTCACAAACTTTGAGATGTGTCTCCTACTCCTTGGCAATTGGATCACCTTCACAAATGAAAGCTTCATTTGAATATCAACTTGCTTTGATACCAAATGTTAGAAACACAAAATGTATTTGCACACTACAATCAATATTTGCATTGATGTGATAGAAGTATATATACATGTGAAATCAAGAAGGTACAAGGTTGGGAGTTAACTACTTTTCAACTTCCTATAACCTTTGTAACCATAAGGTGAATACACAATATTCACAACAGTACCACAATCAAAATCTACTGTGCCCAATCCTAATAATGCGATACTAGAAAATTTTAGCATTTTGAAAATAGACCAAATAATTAGCATTAGAAGACGTCACTATATCTGCTAATAAGCAAGGGTTTGAAACCATGAATGAGAGGAAGGCTTCTTAAGAACAACTAGTTAAGAAGTAAACCAAAACTAGGAAAGGTATGACAACCCTTAGAAGAGGGAGGTTGAATTTGCAATTAAAGCATAAAGGACCTGTCGTTGTGCAACAAGAGAAACCAAAGGAAGAGAGCACAAAAAGGAAGCCATGGGTGCACCATAGAAGGGGAAGGGTGAAACACAAAATGATAAAGAGAGGAGGATAAATAGAGGGAAGGAACCTATAACAAACAAAGGAGATAGAGAAACAACTGATATATCCATCGAAAAGGAAGGTAATAAAGGAAGGGATAAAATTTAGGAGGTAGAAAGGTCATTGAAATACCCTTCTGATGAGAGAAGGGTAATCTATAGCCCCAACGTGATATAGACGATGTCAAATGAGGGCTCATATGTGAAGCTCAAATTTTACATTGCAGAGGAAATAAAAAGCTTACTGACCAAGATCAACATGCTAGAAGCATTAGCCCTATGAAGATAGTTGGACCTACTTTAGGAAGATCTAAAAGAGCATGAACAAAGTTATGCTAGGGATAAGTATCCATAATCCACTCTGACCAATATAGCAGATCAAAAAATTTTAATGGCAAAGAATTTGACATACATCTAGGTCAATCCATTGGATATACTGAATGCCCTAAAATCACCCCCATTCTAATGTGATACTCAAGATTGAAAATTATATTCTTGAAATTTTTATAGTCAAATTGGGTGCAAAAACCATAATTATGCCTAAAGATATTTGCAAATAAATGGGTCTTCCTTGCACCAAGACAACTAGACACCCAATCCAAATGGATGGCACAAGGGTTAACATAGTCAGGGCACTCAAAGACTTGATCATGACTATGACCAAACTGATAGTGTTCATAGTAGTGGTAGTTGTGGACTTATCTCTATAGTTTAGTATGCTACTATCCAAAGAGTGGGTGCATAAGTTATCAAGAGATGGTTACCTAGAAATGGACTACAATCATATGTTGGTGCCTAAGGATGAAAATTTAACTAGGATTGAAAACAAACTAACATGAAAATACCTCCTACACAATCACAATTATGAAAATATAGTGAACCAAAATGAGTTGCCAAAATTTGTAGAAGATGATGAATATATTGAAGGCAACCAAGATCCAAATGTTGACATGATAATTGGTGTATTCCAAGATGGTGGAGACCCTAGGATCAAACATGAAGAAACTAAATTAGGAAACTATCTCATCATTGAAACACCTTTAAATCTTCTAGCCTCGATGAGTTGAGGAGTAGATAAGATGTGACTATCTATATTGATGTGTGAAAACTAGGAATGGAGTAGGCATTGATGTTCAATTTATTGACCCATAAGGTACACAAACTCATTATGCTTGTAGATTATTGTTCAATTGTACCAATAATTTGGAGTATGAAGAACTCTATGCTTGTTTGAGAAAATTTGAAAATATGAGAATTAAAGACCTACGAATATATTATGGCTTTGAGCTAATTGTGAATCAAGTCAATTCCTAGTGCATCACAAAGAACAAGAACCTAAAGTATTATAAAAATTGGGTTTGGGATTTGTTGGAAAGTTTCGATACATACAAAATAAAAGAAATACCTAAAAAATTGAATAGAAAGGTAGATGAGTTGGTAGGAATGGTAGTTCAACTTGACCTCATTGATGATATATGGGACAAACCTAAATAATTAGAGGTAGTATTTAGACTAGGATTTCTTGATAATTTTGACCACTAACAAGACTTCAATAATGATGAGAAAATCATGGAATTTCTAATCAAGGAGGATCAATATGCCAAAGAGAAGAATTACTATGGGGATCACATCAAAAATGGATTCATACAACTTAAATCAAATTAGCTACCTAAGGGCTTGATCGCCCTAGAAAGTATGTATAACCCTAATGATAGTATAGGAAAAACGAGTCCTAGGGTGAAGTTTTCTTTGTATCATCTAGTTGAGGTAACTAAAGGGAAGAATATACTACTTGGAAAAGATTATACTCGGGAAGAAAAAGACCTTTTCAAAGAGCTTTGTGGTAAGTATGGAGATATTATTGCTTGGTAATTTGGAGATCTATTTGGAAATCAATGAAACATTACACCCCATACGAGATAGCTTCATGGTCACCAAGCGAACACCAGCTTCCACATCAGGCCATTTGCAAGCATACATCCTAGAAAGTATCCCTCCACATTAGTCATTAGCACACCAAACCCATAGCATGTATCACTCCACACTTACTATTTTTAGAAAGCATAACACCTTCATAGGATAGCTTCATGGTCACTCGCAAGCACTACACCCATAGTGGGTTTCGCTCCATCCTCGACCATTTGTGAGCATACATCCTCACAAGGTTTTGCTCCATATTTTCTTTTCTTTTTCACTTAGCTTATGATTGTTTGATCACATCGACCCCTGGTGGTCTATGCCGATTCAAATGTCATGATCCTTCTTTGACCTTTTGTTGATCTTCTCCTTCTTGGTTTTGTACTTCTTCTCTTTATTTTCCTTATTTTCTCCTCTTTTGTCAAATTCATACCCTATCCTTATGGGGTATGGATTTTCTCTAAGACAAATTCCCAATTCATTTTTATGGGGCACAAATTTGGCTGGAGTGTTGTTTTGTCTTTTTTTTCTTGTTTTCTCTTCTTTTCTTTCTTTCATCCCATTTTCTTGTCTTGATTTTTCTTCTATGATCATTTTGTCATGCATTTAATTTAGTTAGATTCATTCATTAGTTAAGCTCATTTTGCATTTATTAGTTAAGGTTCATTAATCATGAATTGCATTTATTCATCTAATCACGCATAACCAACAATTAACATCAAATAATAAAAACATGCACATACTAAATTATAACATGGTATTACTCAAAGTAAGTCTATGCTAGATGATGTGTTGGTGTGTCGTAATTTGAGATTAGCACACTCGATCATCACCTAGCCTAGCGATCCATGCCAAGATAAAAAATTTGCATGTCATATTAATCCTAGCCCTAGCTTTGTGAGCCAGTCTTCTCTACTCTGCCCATTAGAGGTGGTCTTGGTGGGGGCTTGTTCATGGACCATGAAATAGTCCATTATCTGGACTACAATCTACTATGTCTATAAGGAAGATAGTAGAGGGTAGGCACCCTCTACTCTGTTGGAACCACATATAAATACAAGATCTTGTAGAAGGTCTCCCTCCATACAGACACCTCCAGCCTATCCCCTACCCTCTATAACTCCTCTTATAGTAGAAAAACCTCCTCCTCCTATTGGTTTCCCATAACAATAGTCATCCCTTCATCCCAAGACTATTTTTTCTTCTACTATAGTCAACTCATCTCTCCCCTAAGGTGGTATGCCTCAACTCTCATCGCATCCTACTCTGTGATTGCCATGTTTAGGGCATTCTACATCCCTTCTAGCATCTTGAAGTAAGTCTATATCCCTTTGCATGGCTTACATCTTGACCTATAGTACCTCCATATCGATTCTGCTAGGTCCTAACATCATCAATGTAGAGGCACATCCTATCGCCCTGCTTAGCTTAGCCTCTACCACCATGGGGACACCTCTAATTGTCCCCCTTCCCTTAGATCCAGAGAGGGCGATGGTCATCATTATGGCCATCAACATCTCTATTCTAACCTATACCTATGTTTTCCTAGGAGGGTCTTCACCCCTCTACCATTACTCAATAGTACATCAGGTGGCCTCTCATACTAGCAACTGCACCTATCATGTCATGGCCTAACACATTTGCACTAGTACTAGTGGGGAGATCCTCAAGGGCATAATACCCTTGTACCATCTCCTATACCCGAGGGCTAATTTAATATCATCCATTCTTGGATTGACATAGAGTAGACCATCTAAGTCTTCCTTTGTAAACCTCCCCACATTAGGATCCCCTTTAACTCCTAATAGGTCCCTTTGCATCCACTTAAACCAATAGTCATCGAGATCCAAAATATCCTAGAGAATGTTGAACTATTGCTATACTTGATCAAAATGGTATAGCTCTCACTTGCCTTTATTCATGGTGACCCATCATATCCTTTGAACCCTTGCTATATCCTATGCATCCTTAACCCATATAGGTTGTAGATGCCATTATTGCCATATAATATGGTACTCCCATAACTCATATACCACCCACCTTGTTAGTGATAGAATAATGATGTACGTCCTCTAGAATCACTCGTAGTAGTGGGTCCACCTATATGCTACTAGCCACTTTGGGTTGAGAAGTGGTCCTAGAAGTGCATGAAGTCTTTGGATAGCAATGTGCTCCGAACACCATACCTAGAGTAAGGTCATACAAACTAGCCCTATATGACACTTGTACATGACATTGTACAATGTCCTATACAAAAAAACTAGTACATATGGTCCCCATGTGAATCAAATATACTGATCCCACATGTCTACCACTAGTCATTTCCCTATAGAGCATGGTCATCAATGCCCTGACTCCATATCACATCGACATATCATCAACATGAAGTCCACTTTGCTAGACCTCATGTGTTGGGTCCCTCGATAATCTACATAATACTGTCTCTAGCACTCATGATCTATAAATCATCCTCTCCCTAATCAAAATTCTTAAGATATACCACATGTCCTCTAGTGTGATGGTCATCTTCCCTATGGGTAACTAGAAGATGGATGACTCCACATACCATATCTCTACTAGTGTCATCAATAATGCTCTATCTACCTCCACCCGAGGCATCTCTACTAAATGCAATAGCCCCATTGCTTGTAGTGTGTCCCTCTTTGCCATTTTGAGCTTCCATAGAACTTCCTCCAAGGTGCTCAATTTCCACTCACTATCGAGTACATAATCCTATAAAAAAAATATTAAATGAAACTTCAATAAGTTAAAAGCACTAAAATAAACTCAAATCAAAATCATCATAATAAAATTAACATAAAACCTATTTTCCCTCCTCTCTTTCTTCTTTTCATTTTCCTCTCATTTTCTCTCATTTTCTCTCTTCTTTCGAATTTGAGCCCCCTCTATTTTAGGGTGCAAAGTCTCTAATTCATGCCCTATATTTTTGGGGTGCAAATTCGATCATCGTTGATACCAATACAAATTCATGGTCTGACCCCAAATTCATGCTAGGCCTCATACGGTGATTTCTTCCAAAAATTAAATAAAATTTAAATAAAAGCTTAAATCCTATTCTAGCCTAGTCTAGAAGTTAGATTTTGGTCCTTACCTATGCTCGCTCTACTATTGCACTGGCCTTGCCCCTTACAATGGCTAAATGGTGTGTGGGAAGCACCATTTGCTTGTTTTTTCCAGAGCTGTTCTTCTCCTCTTCATGTGATGAAAATGAATTTTATTTTCAACCCGTTTCCCTTTTTATCCCTCAGTTTTCTCTCTATTTGATCTAATTTTCTTCTACACCTACCATTTCAAGTTTCTTAAAGAATTTTGCATTCATTCTAAACTTGAGGGGGTACCCTGGCCTTAGGGGTATTAATGTCATTAATGCCTTATTTTGCATGCAAAAATTTCAAAGTTTTCAGAATGATACCATTTTTGCACCATCCTTTCTTGTAAACTAGTCACCCCTTTTCATGCTCATCATTTTTTTCCTATAGGTGTCTACATATTTCTTTAACGCATTTATTAGGCCATAAATGCATCAAAGAGGGGGCAAAATGTAGACATGGATTTTTTTTTGATGAGTTAAAATTTCATTAAAAGTAGGTTTTGAAAGGGATTCCAAAACCTTATTACAACAGACCATACAAAGGCTAGAGGATGGACCAAAGTATAGGCCAAAGGATAGGTCGAAGGATAGGTCGAAGGAAAATTACATTAAAAACCCACTCGAGGTAGGGACATAGATAAACCTGCCCAGGCAAGAATAAACTAGAAATATTTTAAAAAACCCACCCAAAGTGGGAAAATTGGAAAACAACCTTAAGTAAGGAATTTAAAATTTCTTGCCCATGCAGGAGTAATACAATTTGAAAATTCTCACTTAGGGAAAAACCAGAAACCAGTATCCCGCCAAGGAAAAATTGAAGACCGAAACTGCCAAACAAAAAAACCTCCCCGAGATGACTGGAGGAGTAGAGGAAACGCTAAGAAGGATCATCCTGCCTAGGGATGAACGTAGGAATGCAAAAAAATAGGACCAGAACAACATCCTGCACAAGATCTGGAATATGGAGCAACAAATATGAGGATTTCTATAGGCCATGAAATCCCCTTGCACACGAGGTAGATCTACGAGGAAACCAAAAGAACCAAAGGATGCAGTAGAGGCAAAACCTTAGGCAATGGGAAGGAGGGTGGGAGGGCTATAGGGAACCTGAATAGAAGGAGCCATAGGGTTAACAGGTTGTAGACATTAAGCACAGTTCCTCCCCAAGACCAAATGGTGTAGTAGAAAACCCTAGACAACCTTCAACTCCACCACCAAAAGGATTTTGGGAAAATTGACCCATCAAAATGAGTCACTTTTCCCCTTAGATCTCTAAGAAGTCCCTCAATATTGCTAAGGATAGGTTTGGGCTTCTTTTTCTACCCTTTGTTTTTTTTTCCCTTGGCATTACTGAATTCATGATTGTCCAAGATGGGGCACGAATTTGACAAAGTTACAATTTTTCTCTTAAAAACCCCCAATTTTGGGTCGATCTCTGTGGTGTCAGCTCTTCACAAAGGTTGTTTTTCATTTTCCCACCTTAGCCCCTCCAAACATCCTATAAATAGAAGTATTGGATCCCCTTTTTCTCCTAGACTTATTTAGGTTCTACCTAGCTAACAAGATTTCAAGATCTGACTTTGTGGTGATTGCAAGTGATTTGATGCTTTTGGAATGCTCTAGTGCTCTACTTTTTGTTTGTTGTGGACAAGCAAGTGGAGAAGCCTTGACAACAAATTGTACACCATTTGTCTTCTAGAGAAGGAGGAGAGGTCTTCCACCTTGGTTGTTGCCTTTATTCCTACTTCCTCCATAGGCTTATCAAGTTTTATCTGTATTATTATCTTTTAGATAATTAAATATTATTTTTTCATTGCATTTTTTATCAATAATTTAGCTCTTTAGTCTTATTTCATGAATTCTTGCCCTACCCTTATGAGGCATGAATTTAAAAAAATCTTTAGTTTCATCATTTATTCTTTGTTATCGATCTATACCTACTAAGTACAAGGCATGAATTTAGTTCTAATAGCTTGGGGGAATGTTTTACTCCCAAAACCCTAGTTATTGCTTGTTCATCTATTCTATCATTGCATTCATTCTATTTATATTATTTTTCATTGTTTTCATGCTATCATATTTTGTCTTGCTTGTTCCCAAGGGTCAACAATAATTTTTATTTTTGAACGAATAACTAAAAGGACCGAGGGGAATTGATTATTGTACCTCCAAGCTCAATCTCATAATAGCCGAAGTAGGCCCCCAAACACTGATCAAAATTTTAAGGGTTTTGAAGTTGTTTTTATAGGTTTCATCAAATTTACGATCAAGATTTATAGGGTGTGAATTTGGCTAGGATTAACTATCAAATCAAGTAAGTGTTCTGATAGATCTGTTAGGTTGTTTGTTTTGTACCTATCCATTTATATTCATTTCCATATTTAAAACATAAGAAAAGAAGATATTTTGATTTTATTTCTAGGCATCAAGAGAAGATATAGTTTGCATATAGGCTAATTCTATTTGTTCATTATCTCAAACCCTTGCCTAAAAAGAAAATATTTAATTCCTTGCAAATTTAAGGATAGTCCTCATTCAATCAAAGGATCATTCTAGGAATAGTCCTTTGTTTGCTTGCATTATTGCTTGCCTTTCATTATTCTTTAATTTTTTATAGCTTAGATCTTAGTGAGACTAAACATAGGTGTTTGTTCAAAGGAACACATCAAACATTCCATCTTGGACTTGGAGTGAGTCATATAACCATTCCTAGTGAACCATTTGATCCCCAAGCTCTCGAGTATAGAGGAATAATAGCCCCGTGGTTACCTCGACTCCTAACGGATCCAATCAAGAATTGTATGTGGTGGATAGTTTTCCCCTTTCTACATTAAAATCTAAAAACCTAGGATATATGGGTAAATCACATCTTGGATAGCCTCCATTCAATTTAAATATGCCCTAAGTCTTGATCCACATCATTAATCATTAGTCATTATCCATTTTTTTTTGGTTAGCAAATTGTCTATTATATTTTGTCCTAATGTCTATGTCATCAAGTTATTTTTACAATGTACAATCATCTTGTTTCTTATATTCATTGTTCCTTGTTATTAGTTTATGATTAATTCATTGTTCCTACTAGTATACCAGTTGTCATTATTAGCATTGTATTCATTGCTTTTTATCTTGTCTTCTATTGTGTTAATGTGTTATTGTAATTGTTAAATTGTCATTGATTAATTAAGCCATTTTAGATTGTGAACCTCATATACAAACATCCAAAAAGTGATTAAAATAACACATGTGAGTCTAAACCATGTAAATAAATATAGGAACTATCATCCATCATATAGGCATATCACATCCATATCATCTAACATATCATGCCTATCTAATCACATACATCCATAAATCATAAAACAATCACAATAGCCTAGACATATACATCACATCATCCATCCATAACATCATATCATGCCAACCATCGAATAATCATCATGTATATATAAGGAAAGAATAATTACAATCCATCAAATGTCGATATACATACAAATCATCATCCATACATATCAATACAAAATTATTGATACATCATAATCATCAATGCCCATTAGTCTACCTCAAAACTACCCTTGGGGCTACATCATCATACATCCGTGTCAATATAGGCTGCAATAAGTACAACCTCCTCATCTCATAAAAATCCTCTATAAATTGTGGCCAATATACCACACCAAAAATAGAATCATTATTGTATTTTCCCTAGAGTCTCTCCTATTAGTGATTTATGTTGACCAAGAAAAAGACAAAATTAAAAGTTCTCCCATGAATTTGAAGAAGCCCAAAAGTTTCTATAGGCCTTGAAGAGTCATTGTGACTATTGGACTTCCAAAATGTGAAATGAAGGGTTGTAACATCATTTCCTCTTTTTTAAATGTACAATGGTGTAAAATAGCTATAGAATAACATAGGGAAAGCATTGTAATACTTTCGAGTTCATTTGGAAGCAAAATAACATTCTATTCCATTCATTTTGTGAAATACATGCTTGTTGTCTCTAATTTTTTGAAAAATGTAGTCAACTTATAGAGCTTATAACTTTTTTTTTATAGATTTATTTTTCACATGTTATACACCATTGGAAATTTTATTTTGTATAGAATCTACTCATAAAATTTTATTGAATTTTGAGTAGTTTTGGTCCCTCAAATTTAGACTATCCTACACTGCTATAGTTTTTGTTGTTGCATTTTTGCTGCACTTTTTTACTCATTGGTTTTGCATCAAATACTTCATTTGGTATAAGAGCTTGGCTAGTTTTTTGGGTTTTAGTGAACTTGGGTTTGTGGTTCTTAGACAAGTTCATTGAAGAAAAACTTCATTTGTTGTTGCTTGAGTCTAATGGCCAACTTCAACAACTCATTATCCATTCCAAAACTTAATGCGTAAGATTATGATTATTGGAGCATAAATATGAGGACATTGTTAAATGGAAAATATATTTGGAAGGTAGTAGAGAGTGGTTATGAAGAACCACCTGATTGAAACACATTACAAGGGAATAATAGGATAGCAAAAAGATAAACAAAGAATAATAATTCATTAGCCCTCTACCATATCCAGTCTACTCTTGATAAGATTTTATTTCCATGTATTACTGCTGCTACATTAGCCAAGGAGGCTTGGAAGTATCTTCAAGAGGCTTACCAAGGAAGTGAACAAGTGAGAATGGTAAAGTTGTAGACCATGAAGAAAGAGTTTGAGAATATACAAATGAAAGAGGTTAAAAGTGTGGGTGATTATTGTGTTAGAGTGAAGGATGTGGTGAACAAGATGACAACCCTTGGAGAGACCTTGAAAAAAGAGGTAGTTTTTAAGAAGGTATTGATATCTCTTACCCCTAAATGAAACCATGTTATAATAATTTAATAGGAGAGTAAATATCTATCTACACTTGAATTTGATTGCCTAGTTGGTTCTCTTATATCACATGAGGAAAGACTAAGAGAAACTAGTAAAGAAAATGAGAAGAATGTATTTAATTCTAAATTAAAAACTTCTAAGAATGATGAAGTGTTGGAATATGTAATGCAACATTGTGTAAATTATTCTTAGATTAAAATATGAAGTCTAAAGAATAATATTTAGAAAATAATTCTATGTAAAAATATTCCCACCCAATTAATAAATAAAATAAGGGTGCTAGGAATATTTAATTTATGGGAAAAAGTTATTCTCCCTTTTCTAGCAAATATTAGAAAGTAACTAATAACTTTCTAATATCTGATAGATGCCACTTATCACATATCTCAAAGATTAGATTGTGATAAAATTAGAAAGGAACTAAAGCACTTTCTAATATTTGATAGATTGTGATAATATTAGATTGTGATAAGATTTAGGGTTGTAGTAGAAAAGCTTATCTTTAAATAAGGGTGTTTTCTACTACATATTATCATATCTTGTCATATTGACTTGTGTTGTAGTTTATGTTGATGCATATTGTTGCATAACATTGAAGCATTTTTGTACTGTTGAATCATTGAGTAATATAGTGAGCTTCATAGTGGATGTTTCCCTTCTTCATTTGAAGTAGGGTTTTACCACTCAATATTTGTGTTGTGGGTTTACCTCTTTTATGTGTGATTGATCTTGTGGAGCATTCTTCGATCTTGGGGAGACTTTGCTTGTCTCACATTTGGTATCAGAGCGGTTGGGATCTCCATCAAGTGTCTTCAATCCTTTGAGGTGAAAAACCCATTAAGGTATATATTTTTTTACATGCATTTGATATTTGGGTATTTCATGTAAACTTATTTTGCAAATCTTCCATTAGGGTTTATAGATTTATTATGTTTTTAGATCTAGTTGTTAGATCTTTTGCAAAAAATATTTTCATTTTAAATCTATTAATTGTTTTTGGCATTAAGCTTTTTCTGGAAGGGTTTTGGAGCTAAACGGACCCCATGGTTGCGTCCGAAAGACCCAAAAACCCCTATTTTCATATATAGCTATTTTTTTATTTATTAAAAAAAAAGAACAGTCGGCTATATATATAAAAAAAAACTGTTTTGCTTTATAAAAAAAAAACAGTTTTGCTTTATAAAAAAAATAGTTTTGTTTTAAAAAAAAAAAAAACAGTTTTGCTTTATAAAAAAAAAAAAAAACAGTTTTGTTTTTTTTGAAAAATTTTTGCTTTATAAAAATATTTAAACTTTTTCATGCCATTTTTTTATTAATAAAATGTGAGACAAAAAAATATTGCATTTTAAGGAGAATAATAATAATTTTTAATACAAAATATTACTTAAAAAAAAAGTAATTAAATTAATAAAAATTATTTTATTAATAAAAAAATGGCATGAAAAAGTTTAAATATTTTTTTCTCACATTAACAATGGTTGTTTGTGAGTTTGCTTGTTTTCCAAGGTTATCCAAGTATTTTTTGGAGTATACAAGACAATTTTGGATCAACTTTTTCATTCTCTTCCCCTATTTTTATTAATTTCTTCTAATCTCTCTCCAGTATTTGCTTGAAGCATACTGTAAATTAATGTAACTTGTATCTCTCATTATGAAAGTAAAAGATAATGAAAAGAGAGTGAGAGTAAGAGAGAGAGTGTATTTATGTTTTGCTTTGTGTCTCCACTATCTCTTGTTCATCTTTCTTACATTTTGCATCTCAACTAATCTAACTACTAACTTGCTACTAAAGCTACTAAAAAATCTACTAACCAACTAACTTGCAATTTACTAATTTTCATATTAATCAAGAAGGTTAAAAATGAATCAACTTACTAACCACAACTTTAGTATTTGATTAAAATTTACTTAATCTTGGAACACAGTTTATATTTGCTAAACACCTATTGAATCCAAAAGAATCCGCTCTATCGGTAGCAAGCCATTTTTGGGTCCTCGTACCCGTACCCTTTTGGATAGCTTGGTTGACATTGGGTGAGATAAATTGGCAATTCATTAGGCTATAGAAAAACCTAAAATGAACACTAACTTACTAACTTATTGACTATCTAAAATTTAACAAATGTTTTATGGTTCAATTCAAGTTAGTTTATTTTGTTGCAAGATGATTGTTATGGTTAGTTACCTTCTTATTGCAAGTTAATCTATTGCAAGTTGATCTTGGTTTATTCAATTACAATATGGTTATAGTTGTTTATTGCAAGATGGTTATAGTAGTTCATGATTATCTTTCATGATGATCAATCAGCTATTGCCTTGGCTAAAAATCCTATAATGCATCAAAAAATAAAGCATGTTGAAATCCAAGCCCATTTTATCAAAGAGAAGGTATTGGATGGGACTATTCAGTTGGAGTATTGCCCATCATCTTCTAATTCTGCTAATTTGTTCATCAAACCTCTTCCCAAGGAGCAATTTTGTAAGTTGAGGGACTCACTTGGTTTGGTGAAGTTGTCCTCAAGGGGGAATGAAGTGTAGTTACAATTGTGTGATGACAAATTCATACTTATGAGGTGTTTTGTGCTATATATATGAGTTGATCTTTAGTGGTATAATTGCTTTTTACATCTCTTTTGAACATGGTACTTTATTGTTTGCCTTGTGCAACTTTTGTACATGTTACTTTGTAGATGGCATTGTGCAATTATGGTATATGATGCAATTGCTTTATGCGACTCTTTTACATGGTACTTTCTTGTTGCCTTGTGCAACTTTATACATGTTTTTTAATGTAGTTGTCATTATGCAATTGGTTTATCATGGTACTTTCTTGTTAGCATTTATGCCACTTTTGTACATGATATTTTATGGTTGGCTTTATGCAACCATTGTGCACACTTTATTATTTTCATATACCTTATGCAACTCTTGTACATGGTACTTTTTTTAGCCTTGTGCTACTTTTGCACATGGTACTTTAGAGTTTGTATTATCATGGTCCTCCTTGTTTGCTTTATGCAACTTTGTACATGATATTTTTTGATCAACTATATAGCACGTGACTATAAATATGGCTTGGAATATTTTTGTGATGACTTATAGTTCACTATTTGTTAGATCAGTTTTGTTATCATCTTTGGATATTCATATATGCTGTGGTGAATATATTTATGATGATGTATCTAACAGATCTTATGTTGAGCTGCTTGTAGCTTGTAGGTACTTCCATTTGGGATTTTGCGGAGCTTACTGAAGACACCCTTGTGATGTTTTCTTCTTGTCATTTGCAACCACTTGTGGTTGATGGATGGCTTTGTAAGCTGCTTGTATCTGAAGCTACTCCGTTGGGGGCTTGTAGTCTCATTTTGGCCATTTTGTATTGGTGCCTTATTATAGACCATTCTTGGTCATAGAAGCTCATTGTAACTATATTACTCATTTGATTCTCATCCCCATTTGTATATTTAGGGGGAGAATGTTTCTTTGTCTCATAATTCCTTTCTCCAATATTGCATTAAGGGGGAGTGTTGGAATATGTAATGCAACATTGTGTAAATTATTCTTAGACTAAAATATAAAGTCTAAAGAATAATATTTAGAAAATAATTCTATGTAAAAATATTCCCACCCAATTAATAAATAAAATAAGGGTGCTAGGAATATTTAATTTATGAAAAAAAGTTATTCCCTCTTTTCTAGCAAATATTAGAAAGTAACTAATAACTTTCTAATATATGATAGATGCCACTTATCACATATCTCAAAGATTAGATTGTGATAAAATTATAAAGTAACTAAAGCACTTTCTAATATTTGATAGATTGTGATAAGATTTAGGGTTGTAGTAGAAAATATTCTCTTTAAATATGGGTGTTTTCTACTACATATTATCATATCTTATCATATCTTGTCATATTGACTTGTGTTGTAGTTTATGTTGATGCATATTGTTACATAACATTGAAGCATTCTTGTACTATTGAATCATTGAGTAATATAGTGAGATTCATAGTGGATGTTTCCCTTTTTCATTTGAATACCACTCAATATTTGTGTTGTGGGTTTACCTCTTTTATGTGTGATTGATCTTGTGGAGTATTCTTTGATCTTGGGGAGACTTTGCTTGAATCACATGAAGTTGGTCCAATAACAAGTAAACAAACATATAGAAGAGGAAGAAATCAAAACTACTCAAGAGGTAGAGGAGGAAGAGGAATATGAGTTGTTGTTGGAAAAGGATAAGGAAGAGTTGATAAAAAAATAGTTGAATGCTACAATTGTCATAAAATGGGTCACATTCCATGATATTGTAGAGTAAATATCATAAATGGAGATATAAGAGCTCACTATGTATGTGAGGATGAGGTTGAACAAGGTAATTCGTTTTTGACTAGTGACATGGCTGAAAAAATTAGCCAAGAAGTTTGATATCTAGATTCCAATTGTTCTAACCACATGACTAGAAACAAAGAGTTGTTTGCTAATGTGAATGAGACTTTCAAGACCAATATCATTCTTGAGAACAATAATGTTTTGGATGTGGCTACAAAAGGCACCATGGAGGTTGGCACTAAAGTAGGTACAAAGAAAATTTATAATATCTATTATGCTCCCGATTTGAAGAATAATTTGTTAAGTGTTGGATAGTCTGTAGAGAAGAACTATAAAGTTGTGTTTGATATAAATGAACGTATCATTTATGATAAGAATAATAGGAACTGTGTGGTCACCAATGTGCCTATGATAAAGAACTAGATGTTTCTTTTGAAGCTTGGAGGAAAAAGGAGTATGAATATGGCACATATGGCACTTGAAGATACAAATAGGCTTTGGCATCTCAGATTTGGAAACTTGAATTTTAGAAGTCTAGAATTTTTGTCTTTGCAAGACATGGTAAATGTACTACCTAATATTGGAGAGAACAAGGGTATGTGTGAAGCATGTGTTATTGGAAAGCATGCAAGGAAGGAGTTTCTAAAAGGAAAAGTATGGTGGGCTTCATACCCACTCTAACTTGTACATTCTAATACTTTTAGACCTATGCAAATATAAATTTTGGGTAAGTCTTCTTATTTTATCACATTCATTGATGATTTTCATGGAAGTGTTGGGTGTATATTTTGAAACATAAGGATGAAGCTTTTGGCATGTTCAAGAATTTTAAAAAATTGGTTGAGAATAAAAGTGGAAATTAAATAAAGTGTTTGAGAACTAACCATGGAGGAGAATTTCATTCAAATGAGTTCAATAATTTTTGCAAACAACATGGTATCAAGATGTAACTCACTACATCCTATACACCACAAAAAAATGGGGTAGCTAAGAGAAAAAAATAGAACCAGTGTAGAAATGGTAAGAAGGTTTGAACAATTTGTATTGGTCTTATGTAGTTAATACAACAATATACATTCCCAATAGATGCTCCACAAGAGCACTACACAAGAATACTCCACATGAAGCATGGTATGGCATAAAATACACTATAAGTCATTTGAGAGTTTTTGTTGTCTTGCATATGCACATGTGAATGATGAAGTGAGAAAGAAGTTGGACCCCAAGAGTGAGCCATGTATTTTTGTGGGATATTCTAAAACAAGTAAGGTATATATACTATATAATCTAAAAACTTACAAGTTTGTAGTCTCCAGAGATGTAATTTTTGATGAAGATGGAATGTATAGTCATCAAAAACTTGTAAAAAAAATATATGATGTTGAAGAAGATAATACAATTGGGGGACGACCTTCAAATGTTCTCTCTACTTCTCCAAACCCACCTAGCAGCCCATCAACAAGTTCAAAGGATACTACAACAAGTTCAAGCACAATAAGATCATATAAAAGTCCCACCAAGAATGCAAATAAAGGAAGGAGAATACTCAAAGAATATTCATCCAACCAAATGATGGACAAGAACTTTCAAATAGGGTTAACAAGAAGCCAATTGCAATAGTTGGACCAAGTTGTTTCAAGATTGGAAAATCTCCAAATATATGGTGATGATGAAGAAGAACCAAAAGATGAGTTGGTAAATTATGCTCTAATTTCTAAAGTTGATTTGAAACCTTCATGTTATGAATATGCTTGTGCTAATTATGTTTGGATGCAAGCAATGAAATAAGAAATTTAGTCCATATTTTGGATCCAAGTGGGTCTACAAAATAAAGTTTAATAGTGATGGAAGCATATAAATATACAAACAAAGGTTTGTTGAAAAAGGATTCACTCAAAGGTATGTTGTGGATTATGAAGAAATTTTTTCCCTTGTTGCAAGATGAGATAATCCAGATGATTATTTCATTGGCAGCCCATAAATAGTGGAAAATTTATCACATGGATGTGAAAAGTGTATTCTTGAATGGTTGTCTAGATGAGCAGGTTTATGTTTAGCAACCTCAAGGATTTTAAATGGAAGAAAAGGAAAACCATATTTATAAATTGAAGAAAGCATTGTATGGACTGAAGTAAGCACCTAGAGAATGACACTCAAAAATTGATGGGTACTTCTAATATTGTGGTTTCAATAAAATCAAGAATGACCCCACACTCTATTTCAAGAATGAAGGTGATGATATTCTTCTTGTGTACTTATATGTTGATAATTTGATCTACATAGGAAGTAGTTCAAATATGATGAATATTTTTAGGTATGCTATGATGAAGGAATTTGATATGAAATATTTAAGACTGATGCAATAATTTATTGGTGTGGAAGTACATCAAGGTAATGGCAAATTTTTTATTTTTCAATCAAAATATGCACAAGATATGTTGAAGAAATATGGAATGGAAAATTATAAACTAGTTTGGACACCTGTGCCACATGGAGAAGTGTTGTGTAGATATTAAGGATAAGAGAAAGTTGATGAAAATTGTTTAAAAGCATTGTTGGGAGCTTAATGTTCCTTACTACAACAAGACTTATATTGCTTTTGCAGTTTCACTTGTATCAAGGTACATAAATGAACCTTCACAAAACCACATGAGAGAAACCAAGAGAATCTTGAGGTATATCAAAGAAAACTTGAATTTTGGCATACATTATGATGCTAACAACAAAATGGAGCTTATTGAATACAATGACTCATATTGGGGAAGTTGCTTGAATGATAGAAAATAAACTTCTAGAAAAATTCACTTGGTTCAAGAGTGATAACATGGAGCTCAAATAAGTAAAGTATCATTGCTTTACATTCTACATAGGTAGAATATGTTACATCTATTACAACAAGTACACAATCACTTTGGTTGAGAAAGGTACTTGAAGATATTGGTGAAGTTCAAAATAGTCCAACAATAATTTTTTGTGACAACACAAGTGAAATCAAGATTGAAAAATTCTAGTTCATCATAGTAAAACTAAATATATTGATTTGAAGATTCATTTCATAATATATATGGTGGAAATGAATGTTGTAGATTTGAAATATTGCAACACCAAATAACTTGCAGACTTGTTTACCAAAGGTGTCAATAAAGAACAAATTTTGAGATTGAGAGATAAACTTGTCTCACCATTCAACATCAAGGGGGAGTATTTCAGAGAATGATTTTAACCAAGAAAAATATAAAATCAAAATTTATCCCATTAATTTGAAGAAACCCAAAGGTTTCTATAGGCCTTGAAGAGTCATATGACTATTGGACTTCCAAAATGCGAAATGAAGGGTTGTAACATCATTTTATCTCTTGTAAAGGTACAATAGTGTAAAATATCTATAGAAGAACATGGATAAAGCATTGTAATACTTATGAGTTTTTTTGGAATCAAATAAATATTTTATTCCATTCATTTTGTGAAATACATACTTGTTGTATCTAATTTTTTGAAACTTGTAGTCAACTTGCAGAGTTTATAACTCTTGTTTTATAGCTTTGTTTTGTGTGTGTCATACACCATTGGAAATGTTATCTTGTTTATAATATACTAAAAAAATTTAATTTAATTTTAATCAATTTTATTCCCTAAAATTTTGACTATCCTACATTTCTATAATTTCTACTACAATTTTTGCTGCAATTTTATATTGTAATTTTTGTTGCTAGATTTTGGATGCATATTTGCTGCATTTTTTTGCTCCTAGTTTTTGGGTAAAATAATTTATATCCACTACCTTCCTATAACACTTCTCTGTCATACAACCCTACACCTCCTTGCTTATCATCCTTGCTACTTTGATGCCTCTCGCTAACTTGATAAGTGACCAACCATGCTACTTGTGACATTGTTGGGTCTATAAAATGGGGCACTAATGGTGTGCTCCTAAAACTCCATCAAGACCATGAAACTATGAGTAATGAAATATCCACATCTTCACTCATCATCCTACCCTCATATAGTTGAGATCTCTCTTTCCTATGACCAACCAACCCTATACTCATCCTTGGCCCACTATAGCTTTGTGATATTGACTGGAAAAACTACCATGTCACCTTCATCCCTTTTTATCACTATCACTGGTGGTTGTATCCTCACATATTGAAGCTACTATTATAACTACTCCAATTGATGTTGCAACCCATCTCACTCCATTGCCAAACTATCTCGCTCTACCATCACTACATTGAGCCAACCCTCCAACCCTATCCTCTCTAGTGCCCATGCCACCTCCTACTCTACTAACTAGGCCTCTAACTATCATGCCAACTCTCTCAAAATCTTGACCTCCTTGGTTGCTATGGCCAACCCACTAAGATCCACTATATTATCAAAATTAGGTTCCCCTAATCCCAAAATTTGTTGTGGGCATCTCCACACTTGTTTCCCTTGATGGACTCACTCCCTCATCTACTAAATGATGTACTTGACACATAAGTAGCACTTCTTATTCTCCTCCCTCACCACCATGTTCACCAGGATCCCCCTCTCCCCCTTAAATATCATATCCTCCATAACCCTCCCTTTGTACCACTACTATGTGGCCCATCACTTGTCATACTATGGCACAGTGCCAACATCATATGTATTTAGCACTAGCACCATCTCATTCGTATGCTTATCCATAAAAATTACTTGAGGTGTTGGCCTATCCTCATCCCTCCTCCTTTGATATATCATAGATGAATCTACTACCCCTTGTATTAGCCCAAACCATCATAACACTCAAGTGAATTGAAATTACTCCATATGAGTGACCTTATGGTCAATCAACCATCTCATTCATTAGACCCAACATAGCTATGCTGCCTCATCCTCCCACACCAGGCCACCCATACATGGTCTTAAAGTAATATCTTGGAACCTCAATCTCACTCATATTTGGTGATAAAACTTAAAGTGTCCCTCATGGTCCCTCCTCTTGTGTCCCTACCTATTCATATACCACATCAAGGCATATGGGTAGTCCTACCTCATCAATACATGAGCATCATATGGTAAGACCCATGGCTTCCCAATCACCATATATTCCCATACCCATAACTACACCAATAAACTATATCTCAATACCCCCTGATCATACCTACTCAATCCATAAAGATCCATGTATTTCTACACCAACAAGGCCAGTTCCCATGCATACATCATTCATGCTTCCATAAAGTTTGACATGATCCCTAATGAGTTCCATTGAAACTATGAACCTAAGGAGTTAGGGAGAAAAAAACTTGATATCAACACCATCACCAATATCTACCTTAGTGATAGTAAACCATCCACATAAAATATCTTATACAATACCCCACCACTCTGTATCCATCCTATCCTAATTCACTCTAAAAATTTGCCCCATCACCATCCCCTACTGTGTCACACCCACTGCTATTACTATACATAACTCATGGGTAATAAATATATTATATACATGTCCTCTAGTGTCAATGTAATTTTCCCTATTGAGAAATGAAAGGTACCTATGTTTGTGTCCCAGCACTCAACCAAGGTCAACATATATGATCGATCAACATGTATCATCTTCATCTAAGTCACTCTCCAAATCTAATCCTTACCAATCATGTCCAATCATATTTGATCAAATGCATCCTCAACCTATACAAGAGTGACCTAAACCTATGTCCATATTGCATTGCTTTCCATTACCTTTAGACCACCCATGAATTCCCTTTCCCTATCACCCCCATCACTATTTAAAAACATACGACTATTGTATAATTACTATAACTATCTACATGGTCGCATGTTCCATATAGCATATGGACACCAAAACCATCCCAAAAGGGATGGTTCATGCCCACATAGTTTTTTTGGAAAATTTTACCAAAAACCAAAAAATTCAAAAAGACAAAAAATTGATAAACCAAAAGAAAAGCCTAACATTCCACTACCCGTCCCTATCCTAGGCTTGAATTCTATGATTTTGTTTCTCTAAAATTGGGCCCTAGGGTTTATTTTACTTTGAAAACCACAAATCAAGAAATAATGGATAAAAACCCACTGACCTACACTACACTCCCTCCAACGTTAGGTCTTGCACCATCATCTGCTATCTCATCCTTTTATGTATCTATTCCAACATCAATTGTTAGCTTTTCTAATGGATTAACTCACAATAAACTTATTCTAGGATTAATAATGAAATAAATAAATACTATTATCAATATCAATAATGAAGAACAATATCATACATAATATAACTCAAATATGCACGATACACAAATATTACATTAATGATATATATTGGTTACAATGCATGGAGCTTTACCTCCAATATATACTTTTACATGACTTTTCAATTCTCTAACTATTGCTCTCCTCTTTCATCCGAGAGATGCAACCTTTCATATTCCTCTAATAAAGATAAAGCTCTCAACTTGCCACATATCATGTGACTTTTCATACTCTCTTAACACTTTGCACTCTTTCTCACATTGCCACATAAATTATAGAAAATATAAATCATCTATAAAACTAATATTGCAAGGGAGATAAATAATTTAATATCTCTAGCACCCCCCTGTATTACATTATTTGGTAGGAAGACTTTTTGCCTTCAATATTTGATTCTTATTTCTCTTCAATATTCAATTTTGACTCTATTATGGCTAAATCAATAATCTATGTCTACCTCTGGATCAATGTATTTGATTTTCCTTTGGGTCTTTGTATCTAGGTCACTACCACTAGTTCTACCTCTGGGTCACTACCTCTAGGTCTCTACCTCTAGGTTCCTGCCTATGGATCTCTGCCTTAGGGTCACTGCATCTAGGTCATTGCCACTAGATCACTACCTTGGGGTCACTACCTAGTGGTATGGTTTCATTTTATCCCATTCATATATATTCACCCATCCAAGATCCACTTTTACTCTAATATTTTTTCCCTTTTGTAGATAAAACATTTGTGAATGATTTTGTGCTCCACAAATATTACAACTATGGACATTCCAACATATCTCTATCTTATGCTCATATCTACCACAATGACTTCATCTATTTTCTATTTCAGAATTCCTTTGATCATTATGTCCTTTATTGCTACTGATTCTATCAATCCCTATCATAGATTTGATATCATTATTTCCTATCACAAATTTAGTTCCTTTCTCATTATTGCTAGTCTGACCTGTATATCCAAGACCTTCATATTTTGGTCTTATTTTTGGTACAATTGGTTCTTTCATTCCTTCATCATATTTACCTAAACCTGTATCTTTATATCCCATTTTATTCAATAACATTGAACCAAATCCTTTAGTATGCTTTTCAAAATAACCAAAGATATCATTAGACTGATATTTATCAATATCAATACAACTCTAAGCATCACTATTTCTATCATCATTTGAATCCATATCCACATCAATTCTTATAGCATTAAATTTTTTGAACAATCACAAAATATATTCAAATCACTTGTATCACATATAACATCTATTTTTGTAACAGGTTCTTCTATATTTGTCATGAATTCTAAATCACTAGTGTCATTGCTTGCATCACAATATTTCCTTTCATTTTGACAAGAATCATAATTTGCATATTTTTCTTTTTGAAGAAGATCACTAGTATCACAACATGCATCAATCATCAATGGTTTTGATTCTATAGTATTGCAACATGAATCTATCATCATGGGCCTTAAGTCATTTGTATCATAAGAAGCATATTTCATCACTGATTTTTTCTCTACTTCTTCAACCTTTTCTTGTTTTCCATAGACTAACAGGTATAGTAAAATAATATCCATAACAATCATTAGCATCATTGAGAAGCTTTGCATGCATTTCTGAAGTATTGAAAATTCTCATTTTTCTAGATTCACTAATAATATGAACAAGCCTATTCTTTAACGTATCATCAATGAACTTATTTTCAAATATTTAATCATGTCTTCTTATCTTCTATACTTGTATTTAAGGATTTCATGAGAAAGAAATACCATATACATCAAATTTCCTATATCACTAGGTAATGTAAAACCAATTTTAGAATATTTATATGCCTCTTGAAGCATTCTATTCAAATAATTACTAAGTGCTAAGAAATTTTCATCTTTGATTTCTCTCAACATTGATTGTAAGACACTCTTTTCACTTATTGATGTATCCTTTTAAATTTCTTCTATCATGTGTTGTGTATGGCATTTTAATATTTCCAACATTTCTGATTTTTTTTAAAGTCTAATCATTTTTATTAGACATATAGGTTTTCTTCTTCAAATGTTTTTGAAAATTCATGTATTTCATTTTTTGACCATTTTTATTCTTTTTCATTTGTTTTTCTTTGCCATGTTTTGATGTAGACTACCTTATATCTCCCTAATTAATTAGAAACTATAAAACTAAAATTTTTACAAATATATATTTTCTAAGTTTGATGTAGAATTCCTTCTCTCCATAATTAAAGAATTTGCAAATATTCTTTTATTTTTAACTTCCAAAAATAAATCTTTTCAAACTTTAATCACTTTGAAAAACTTTAAAACAAATAATTTTGTAATTACTTATTCCTCCAAAATCTTAAAATTGTAATTGAGATGTCTAAGGTTTCAAATGCCTTATTTCTCCTTTACTCAAGTTAAACCTTAGAATAATTAAATGATAAATCTAATAATAACCTTATCTCTCCTTAATTAAATATTAAAACCCTAATTCAAATTTACCTTTTCAATGATGTACCTTCAATGGAATTCTCTCTACAATTTGGTTAGCGGATGTGAACATTTCTATTGCACTTCAAAAACTTTCTTCTACCTCCTTTATTTGGTTGTATGATTATTTTGGCCCTCCAATGTATTACACTCCATGGATGGCAACATGTGGTGGTCTTGTTTGAACAATTTATTGGTCCCTATAGGATATAATAGAAATCATCTATCCTGCTAGGTGTAGGTGTTCGTGGCATGTTACATCTTATCTTGTAATGGTTAAAAATGATTCACCTACCCCCTGTAACTTATGCTATCTACGATACTACGTCCTGATACTACCAAAGGATAGGGATTGTTTCCCTGCTACAACATTTTTCGTGCACACTGATAGGTGACATTCTTATCCCTAAGTCTAAAATAAATCTCCACACAAAATAAAAAATCATCATTTCACTATTTGGTATACCTCGAAATGGGTGATACAACTCATGTAAATGACACATTACACATTTCAACATTTGGAGTTAAATATATATTTTCCTTGGTGTAAAAGGTTTTTACATTAATTTATAGATGCCTGGCCCCATACTTGGTATGTTCACTAGATGTTTGGCTTTTTGATTAACCCTATGTAATCCTTAGATTTTTGTGTAGCTTGATTCAACCTTTTGTCTCCCATATCCTTTAAGATTCTACACACCTTGCTTCGCTCTAGCATTCCTTGACTGACACTTCTACCATGTTCTTTGGAATTCTATGTACCTCAATTGATGCTCGCTTACTGCGTGACTTGGTTACAACTCCTATGGATATCTATGCACCTTAGTTGACACTTTTATCTTATGTGTCTAGACTAGGGTGCTTCTAATCCTTGCTTTGTGCTTTTCTCTAGCTTTGGCCTAAGTTCTTCTTGGTACTTTGACACTTGTATCTAGTTTATTAATGGCTTTGCTTGCCTTTGTGTTCTAGAGGTGAGATAAAAAAAACCTTCTACATTTGGATCTTGATATTTCTAATCCATTTTGCTTCACTATTGGCACATAAGGCTTGCTAAGATAAGATGTATCCTTTATCTTGAAACCTCTATTGTGTCTCGATGCAGGTTTAGGTGGCTTCCCTTACACAAAATTTACTATGGTTTTGAATTTCTTATGCTTGCAATACTTTCCTCCTTGAATACTAAATTCTACTATGCATTTATGCTTTAGCTTGCTACCTTTTGATGTCTATGTTGAACTTCTTTTCTCTGCCTTCACTTTTCATAAACATAGCTTTACTTTTTGACTCTTGTAACTCTTTACTTATTTTTCTTGTGTTATTTCACTTCTCTTCACCCGTGTTACTTTTATCTTCAAATGTTACACTTTCACCTTATATTTTTACAAGATATCACTCGTCTTTCTACCTCCAAATGATGCTTCAACTTTCCTTTCATAAAACAACCTTATTTAGTGCTCAAGCTCCTTTACAATGATTTTCTAAGTTAATTATAATGGTGCTACTCATTCTTGGTGATATATCTTCATCTCTATGGCTCTTCATCTACCTTTTCTCCTTTCAACGTCCTACTTTGCACTTTTTTGGATTGCACCTTCTCCGCTTTGAAGCTTTAATATTTTGCTTATTTTTATAGCTTGTAGATAATTTTCTATTTCTTCTAACACTCTCTATATTCCTACAAATTGATGCAGGTTTGATGGCAGTGGAGAATTCTTAGATATCACTTGTTTTCTTACTTTTCTTTCTATCCAAACTCGTTATCCAAAACTCTAAAATTGTAGCTTTACTCCTCCAAATGCTATCAAATATTTTCTTCAACTTATTATCTTATGTAAAACACTGGGCTTGTTGTTGGATGGTGATAATTATCCTAATATCTTTACTCAGACTCTCCATGGCTTTGATTGTTAGAGTACTATTACCTTATTTGGTAATATGTTAATTCTCCTAGGGTAGTTAGTTTATTTTACCTAGTTAGATATTCGTTAATATATCTTAATTAACGAATATTATATTGTTAGTTTTTAGTGTATTTTGATTAGTTGTTAGCGTGATTTGTGGTAGGATATCTTCTATTCCTATCTTGGCTATTCTAAGCCTAGCATTGTATTATAAGTTTGACTATTATCAATGTAAATATTATTGAGTTTGATACTCTAATATGGTATCAGAGCTTCTTATGCTCTAGGATCATTAGTAGCTTGAGAGAAAAAGGTACAATTCTCAAGGAATCAGTAGGACTGTATTGACATCTGATAGATCCTATGTGTGACATAGTTGTGTGGTCTTAGCTTGATTTTATTTTCATATCTTTGACTCTCATGAGGTATATCCTACTGGACCTATCTAGGTCAGGAGACACTACTGATATGACTCAACCAGCAAGTGTGGAGACGTTGTTGAACCGACATAACTGGCTGTAGATTAGATATGACCTGGACTATGACACCGGACAAGATTTGAACCATGATCCAAACTGGTTGAGGTTTAGACGAGTGTGGATCGATGAACCTAAGGAAAAAGGACACAAATATAACCTATAGGCAAACATGATGGACTAACGGTAGATCAATGAGTGGTTGACTCACTAGCTCAACATAGTAGTGGATGGGATGATACAAAATTTGAGATAGGCTTGATAGGCGGATGCTTACGGTGGATCCTACCCTGATGTGGACCTAACATCCAGTAAGGGTGGATAATCCTAGAGGATGACTTATGTGGAATCTAAGTAAGACACATGGATGCATCCGACCTGGACACGACCGACTCCTAAGGGACCCTAGCAACGACATAACATGATAGGACTAGCCATGTTAAACCCTAGATTGGACATCGATGTATAATCTAAGTGTGGCTAGGGCACTACATATGTTTCATAGTCTTAATTGGACCATTTCATGGATTGGGTGGGAGACAAAAGGTTCTACAACATGTTTGACTAGCTTACGATAGTCATTAACACATACTAGATATTTTGGCTTTAAATCTCTTTGGAAGCCCCTGCGTACCTCATATGGGATAAATATTCCCATAAAGTAAATTGAAATATGCCTAGGTGAAAGCTAATTGTGTCACCTTAGTTGACGAACCTCGTACCATTTTGGATATTGTTTGCAGGATCATAGTGTGCTAGCTGATTTGTTGAGAACAAATGAAGAGGTGATCTGGTCATGAAGAGTGTAGCGATAGTAATCCCCACAGGTCGATCATACCTAAATTGTAGATGTATTCCTCACTTCTCATTTGTTATTTTTGGTGTAGATACCGCCTGTGTCGTAGGAGAGGATAACGTCATTCCACATACATCATTGCTTGGAGCTGAAGTGGCGAACCATAACAACATAGAAGAGAAATACCAAATTGCACTCTTTATTTTTTGTAAATCTGGATGGATAAATTAATTTCCAAAATCGATGGTAGAATATCGATTCACTTATGCAACGATCGGTTATATTTACGCAATAGCGATTGGACCATTTTTTTTTGAAGGATTTTCCACATCTGGATTGCTGGCATTCTCAGATGTATCTACCATAGCCAAAAATCTATGCTGAAGGACACAAGTGGTTGCAACCATCCTCCAGTTGTAGACATCCACCAACGTTACATATCACCTTATAAATGCTCCTTTTATTTTATTTACACCTGACAATGATCAGATCCATTAATGATCTGGTGTTGGGTATCAGAATAAAAAAATAATCTTTGTTGTGCCTGGTTTGAGTCACCCAGAAGGCTGATGATAATTTTTTATACTAACACCTATTGCCTGAGATGATAGGTTATTTTCACATGATCCCCTAGGCGGATGATGTTGTTGACGTCATGGAAAGAAGACACTGTGGAAGCAATGGGTATGACCTACACAACACAAATTGACCCAAATGAATGTGTGAAATATTATGCTCAGAGATAAATTACTGCATTCTTTTCTCGATTGAATGACGACAACAACGTTACCCCCTCTCTGGTTTATGATCTGTTGATTCATTTGGGTTGTGCTGCAATAATTTAGCATCCATGCAAAAGTGTGGAAGAGAAACCACTACTACGCACTCACAAGGGCCCGATTTGGTGAATCATTACCAGTCACAGATCGCGTACAAGCAGTTTTAAAAATATAGTAGAAGGAGATTAAGTTTTTAGTGTGATTTCTCCAGCAAAGCCTCATATGGAGAAAAACAAAAACTTTGCTATAGTTTGGAGGAAGTAGCATTGCGTCGTGCCATCACCGGGAGGTAGAATAGCCTATTGTGTTGCAAAAAATTATTATTAACAAAAATCATTCACCAATATGTAGAAATATCAAATCATTCATCCACAATAACAATCCACAAATTAGAGAGAGATAGATAATACCCTTAAGGTAGGAAAACACCAATAATAATCCTTAAGGAAGGAATAACTACACAAGATCTCCCAAGATGAGAGGCCACTTCGTGGACATAGACAATTACATAAGGTTCTTCTTCAATGATGATTACAATGACAAACATCTCTTCTTTATATATCCATATTCTTATTCTACTTTGGGGAGCCTACTACTAATATAATATTATATTACAATCAACCTTAAGTTATGTATGGCCCATGCCAACCCTTATACAATATAATAATCTATCCCCAAATATCTATTCCTAGGTACCCTACCACGCCACCCTCCTTACAAATACTTCATACTTGAAACATATGAAGAAACATGATAATATGATTTACTAAGCAATGTTAGCAACTGGTACCAATCTCGATCATCCATCCATCCAAGTGAAACACGTTGATGATGGTACACCATTTTGTTACTTGAGTATCCAAATTTGCTTTGTTGGCTCCACACTTCTACTACTGTATTTTGATAACTTGAATGATGGGTCCACTTGTTCCTTGATGCTGATGAACCACTCTGAAAACCATGATCACTATGCTTTCTCTACCAAACACTGCCACAGTTGGTGCCTTTTTGATTCCATGTAGAACCATAATATTATTGCCTTGAACCATGCCCCCAAGATTGTTGCCGCTCATGGTGGTGTGGATGGTGATATGGTGCAACCTTAACTTGATGTTCTACCTTCTTTGACTTCTTAATATTTGGCTCCATTGTTTGAAATTATTCTACACATTGTTCTTTCATGTTATATTTGTTTGGTGTGTCCTTGTGCTCTTCTATCAAAGCTTCCTTGGAATCTATTACTGTTATTTCCATTGACTCCGTTGTTGCTTCTTCTTCCATAGACTTTATTGCTACTACTACCTTCGTGGATTCTATTTCAGGTTCTTCAATTTGTTTCTCTACAATCACTTCTTGATTTTCCTTGCATCCTTGCTTCTCTTCTAAAGCTGAGAAATATCCTACAATGTTATCTTATTTTTCCTATACCATAACTTCATAAACTTCTTTTGCACATTAATGTTAACAGTACCTAAAGAATCTAACCAAGGATAACCAAGAACAATATCCTCATCATCCATCTGAATAGCATGAAAATCTGAATGTAAAACATATTTATCCATGGTGATATCAAATATTCAAAAATCTGAACATTCTCACCCTTTAGCTATATGTCCTTAATTTTTATTGCTTGAACTTGCAACTTCTTAGCCAAAGCAATATTAATAAAATTATATCTGCTACCAGGGTCAATGGAAATAATAACCTATTCCTTTTGAATGCTTCCATGAACCTGCAAAATAGACTTTTTAGATTCAAACAAATTCCTTTGTCCATTTTCCAATTTATCTTCTACCAAAGGTATGGTTTCATTTGTCTGCATACTGACATATTTTTTATCTTCCTTGACCTTTTCTTCTTTCTTCTTGAGTAATTTTATTTCTTTTTCATAGTCTTCATTTTGTTTCTTGAAAAATTTCCATTCTCCTTTTATTGCATTTCGCTCATTTTGAGTTCCCTGTAGTTTCTTTTCAAGGTCTTCGATGACATCCATTAGGCTATCTATATAATATGGGTCCCATTTACTCAAGAATTTATGCTCCATTATTTCCCAAGTTAGTTGATCTTTATGAGGAATTCTACGATACCAAATCAGAACTTCTCCTCCAATAAAAGTAGAAAGCCAATCTATCCAAATAGGATCATGATGAAACAAGTATTTAAAAATTTTCCACCAATCCCTAACATCAATATCATTTTCTCCAGAAAACGTTTGGAGTCTCATTGTTCATGCCCTAATGCAACTAGGGTTTTTTTTTTTGATAATATATATCATGCCCTAATGCAAATTAGGGTTTTATGGAAATAAATATCTTCCCACTGAGTTGAAGCTAAAAATCCACATAGAAAACTAAATCTGCAATTTTTATTCTTAACAAAATAAAGTGCAACTGATTTACTTACCCGAACTAAAAAATTTCATCTTTTGAAAAATTCACGACTTAAAAAATCGTCACTACCCTTGTTCCAGATGACTGAATTTAGAAGGTCGCATCTCCATCAATACTAATTGGATTACTTCATATGAACATTCATTTTAAATCTCTTAAAATGCTACACAAACTGATCCAAGAATCACCTAAATCAGATAAAATATCGTAGAGATATGAATTCTAAAATATGAGACGTTTTTCCAGAAAAAATATGTGAAATTTATCACTATCCTTGTTTCGGATGACTAATTTCAAAAGGTCGTATCTCCCTCAATATTGCTTGGATTATTTCATATGACCACTCATTTTAAAGCTCTTCAAATTTTGCACAATCTAATCCAAGAATCACCTGAATTGAATAAACTTACACTGAGATATGGCTCCTGAAAGATGAAATATTTTTCCAAAAAAAATTGCCCTAATTTTGCAATTTCACAAAAATCCCCACTTTTCCAAAATCGTTGCTCTGATACCACTTATTGCAGAACTTTATTATTATTAAAAAAAATCATTCACCAATATGAATAAATATCAAATCATTCATCCACAATAACAATCCACAAATGAGAGAGAGTTAGATAATACCCTTAAGGTAGGGAAACACCAATAATAATCCTTAAGGAAGGAATAACTCCACAAGGTCTCCCAAGGTGAGAGGCCACTTTGTGGGCATAGACGATTACATAAGATTCTTCTTCAATGATGATTACAATGACAAATATCTCTTCTTTATATATCCATATTCTTATTCTAATTTGGGGAGCCTACTGCTAATATAATATAGTATTATATTACAATCAACCTTGGGTTATGTATGGCCCATGCCAACCCTTATACAATATAATAATATATCCCCAAATATCTATTCCTAGGTACCCTACCATATTGTCTCCAATGGCAGGTAGCAACACCGTCAGAGGAGGCACCACTCTGTGGAAGCGTCCAGGTGGAGTGGGTCATGATAAAGAGCATAAGGTTCTTAATTTCTTTCACCAACGGTGGTAGCCATGACAATCGCCTTCTCGTAGCTAAGGCGTTGCCTATCAACCGATCGAGGGTTCAATACACTACGTAGCCACAAGGCATACTCTTTTGCAAACCACGGACTAAAGGTAAAACAAAAAAAATATTTTTTTTTGCCTTATTAAAATTTTTATCATTTTTTTAATAATTAAATATTCATTTAATAAAAAAACATTTCTTTTAATGATTTTTTTAGTTAAATATATTTTATTATTAATTAAATTTTCGATAACAAATTTTATTCTTGCCATTTAAAATCCAAGCAAAGCCTTGCACAATTGCCTACAAGGTGAACTTTTATAATAGCCCAAGAGGCTTCCTAGTTGCATTATTTTGCACTAAGGAAGGATACATTTTTTTCTCCACCATCTCCTATTTTGCACATAGGGGGGATACATTATAATTTTGCAAACAAAAAGGGGAAAGACTTATAAGGGTGCATTTTCGACAGTGACCGACACCTTTTTCAAATTATTTTACAAAATTTCATTGTAAAAGGTGCATTTACGACAGTGACCGAAACCTTAAAGATGGGCAGATCAAAGAATAAAAATGCACCAAAACCAACTGATGATGTTGAAAAATCAGTTAAAGGTCCCTACTTTCTAGCAGAGATGGACGAGATAGATTTTTATGAGGATGGCACATTTCTCACACTACGCAGTGGTGTAGATGCCATACTCGATGATTCTGTGTCTTGTGAAGACATTCAAAAAAATGGTGTTCTTATCCCTATTGGTGTTGTAAGGGAAATATACATGTCATTGGTTTCTCTTGACATTGCACAATGTAAAGTGAAAAGGGACATTAGTGAGGAAACATAGGTCAAACCCCTAATGGTCGATGCTTGTAGTGACACAAGTTTCCTTCAACCCATGGTGGCGAATGCTTGTTGTGACACATGTGACCTTGAGCCCATGATGGCCAATGCTTGTTGTGATACATGTGACCTCATACCTTCTATGGTAGATATCAGTTGTAGCACAGGTGATCTCATCACAATAGCATATTTTGCTTGTGATACTAATGACTTAAAAACTAAACCTCCTAAAAATGAACTCCATATTCTCATCAATAGTGATAAATTCCATATTATTCAAAGCTTTGATTAAGATTATGAAATTGGGTGTTTTGAAAAACACACCAAAGGATTTGGATCCAAACTGATGAAGAAAATGGGATTCAATGGTGAGATATTAGGTAAACATGAACAAGGCATTAAAACTCCAATAATGCTAAATTTCAGGGCAAAGAATGAAGGCCTTGGCTATTATGGACAAGCAAGTACCAGTAAAACCATGTTTGTAAACCCTAAATATCCTACAACTCCTAAAAAGTATTTTTGTAGTCATTGTGGTAGAACAAGACATGTAGCAACTAAATGTTGGAAATTACATCTTTATGGTTCATGTGGATGTACAAATCACTCTTCTTCAAGTTGTTGGTACAAACTAAAAATGGCCAATAGGGTTCATATAGATTATGGATGGATAGATCACACATAATAGACCATGATGAAAGTAATGTCGTATGGCTTCTATAAAAAAGGTAAAACCTATGGTAGACCTAGAGGCAGATCCAGTGACAGACTGAGTGATAGACCCATAGGCAATGACCCAAAGACAGACCTAAAGATAGACCCAGAGACATAGTTCTAGAGGTAGATCTACAGGAAGATCTAGAGGCAATGATACAAAGGCAGATTCATAGGAAGATACATAGATAGACCTAGAGGTACTCATCTAGTGGTAACCTTAGATCTAGATCCAGAGCCAGAGCCCGAGACATCATATTTCATTTCTCTTCTTCTTTACTGTATTGGGACAATTATATGTGTACCCAAATAATATAATAAGGGGGGATGTTAGAGTACTATTACCTTATTTGGTAATATGATAATTCTCCTAGGGTAGTTATTTTATTTTACCTAGTTAAATATTTGTTAATATCTCTTCATTGAATATTATATTGTTAGTTGTTAGTCTATTTTGATTAGTTGTTAGCGTGATTTGTGGTAGGGTATCTTCTATTCATATCTTGGCTATTCTAAGTCTAGCATTGTACTATAAGTTTGATTATTATCAATGCAAAGATTATTGAGTTTGATACTCTAATACTGATACCACTGTTAGATTTCTAATGGATTAACTCACAATAAACTTATTTTAGGATCAAGAATGAAATAAATAAATGCTACAAACAATATCAACAATAAACAACAATATCAAATATGCACGATACACAAAGATTACATTAATGATATAGATTGGTTACAATGCATGGAGCTTTACCTCCAATATATATTTTTTTCATGAATTTTAGTTCTCTAACTATTGCTCTCCTCTTTCATTTGGGAGATGCAACATTTCATATTCCTCTAATAAAGACAAAGCTCCCAGCTTGCCACATATCATGTGACTATTCATACTCTCTTGACACTTTGCACTCTTTCTTATATTTCCACATAAGTTATACAAAATACAAATCATCTATAAAACTAATATTACAATGAGGATAAATAATGTAATATCTTCAAAAACGCTTCGTGTCAAAATTTTAGCCCCACCCATCCCTCTCACTCTCTATTTTTCCAAATCATACAATGCAAATGAGCACATGTGCCCCTCACATGCCCTTTTTATTTTCCCATGATTATTGACCAACCATATGGTTGGTGACTGTCCAAATAATTTATCATTGGTCATATAGTCTCTAGTCGACCATACGGTCTACCTTCCTATTACCAATTTCTCAATTTCTCTTGTCATTTTCCCTTCGTTGTTACACAGTGATCTTTGGTCAAGCGCTTCGTTGTTGTGTTTTACTTCTTCACCCATCAACTCACTACTTTATGGGGAAGATATTACCTACCAAATATTATCTTGAACATGTCTATTATCCAAAAACTCAATCTTGGAATCGTGTTTATCTAAAAAAAATGCTCGAGATTATCATTAGCCCTCCTCTATTGGGACAAAAGTAAAATTTCTCCTCCTCCTCTTCTTCTCTGAACTCAAACTCTAATCCAATCCAAATTTAGTATGCTCTATTCTAATGTTGTATGGTTACTCATACACTTGCTTCATCGAGGTGGTAACCTAAGCCCACTTATCTAATAAATTAGAGCAACATGAGGCTACATACCTATGGCTGGTCAACTTGCTAAATCAAGTGAGCCCAAAAATCTATCAAAGGCAAAGATTCAAGGATATTCATCCCTTTCATAATTGGGGCATCTTACATTGTTTGTGACTTAAGGTAATCTCACCTCCCCCACTCAACTATCATTACAACATGTTTAAATCCATGATCAACCATTGTCATCCATCATCAATCCATTTTTGTCATAGTCAGCCATCCATCTAGTGTCATGTATTTTTACACTACATTGTGTCTACACATGACAATACAAAAATAGAAAAATGTAGACACTTAAAAATTTCACATTATCCCTTAGGTATGGGTAATATTTAAATGTTTTGCAAAAGGCTCTAAAAATCCAATTATTTTGTATTATTACCTTAATTACCCACCTTAGCACATTTTTCCCATTAAGCCCCATCCTACACCTAGCCCATGATCACCATGTGACCATCCCACTCACCTAGCCTAGGTGCACATCACCCTAGTCTGCCTTACCCCCTACTCTCCACATCCCATGCTCATTCAATGCATATGGGTGGGGTGAAGACTTTCTCCACCCATATGCATTAATGGGGTGAAGAATTTCTCCACCCATATGAATTAATGAGGCATGATGCACCCATGCTCATTTAATGCATGTGAGTGGTGAGAGGACTTCCTCCATACCAAAAATATTAATGAGGTTTGATGCACCCATACCACCTCACCACCCCCTTAACCCTTGGAAAAAATCTATAAATAGCCCTCATTTTCATTTCATTTACATAAATGAGAGATATGCTTAGAGAAACTCTGTCAAAATTACTCTAGTCCCCACTTATATGCATTGAGAAAATCCATATTTGTTTGTGTAAGCACCATGTATAGTATATTGTGTCTCTTCTTGTATGCCTTGTTTTTATGAATATGTTGTAGGTCCAAATTCTAATAGTCACCAAATTCGAAAAACAACTACTTGATACCCTACTGAAGGCCTCCACCAAAGGAAATTTCTCCAAGGTAAACACAAAAAAAATCATCTAGATAGGGATGATCTACAACCAGAATTGTCCTGACATGGACAGTTCCTATTGGAGCTAGATTTCATTCAGGTACATCATAATAAGTCAATAACGAAGGTGAGTAAAGAGGTTTATTATGCTTTTAGTTTCTTTTAAGTTATGTCTACTGCATTAGTTTAAGTTATTCTATTTTCCCATTTTATAATTTTAGGTCCAACTTAGGTGGACCCAATAGGTGCTACTAACATTTGGTTTGGTTTTGTATGCATGAAGACTCTACTCAACTAATGGTGATAGTAATCCCACCTCTTTTGAGGTGGTTACGAAAAGTAGTACAAAAAATTATATTGGAAAGAGATTCCATATTGGAAGACCACTTTGTATCCCAAGGGGTATTTGTAATATCTATATTCTAATATTGATGATATTTTACTGAAATGACACACTTTCTTGTACAGAAGAAATGTTTTTAGCTATAAGCTTACTATAGTGGTAAGGGCTTTGGCCTCTCTTTAGAAGGTCCATGGTTCAAACCCCGCTCAGTATGAGGGGATTGGGACCCGTCATAAAAACCTTTGTAAACTCATTGAAAAAAGAAATAATAAATTTAAAAATATTAAAATAAAAATTATATATAAATTAAAAATAACAATGATAATTAATTCTAGCGTCTATCATTTTAACTTTTACAAGATATTTATCAAGTGGCATCAACTGGTTATATTCCTCAATATTTCAGGAGACCAAGGTCCAAATATTGCCAAGTGATACATGGATAATATCCAAGCTCTGTTATAATACCACTATGTGGTGATGATGTAATACATGTAGGGCCCATTTCAATCCCATATAACCAATTTGAAAAAAATTACGAGATATTTATCATAGATGCTTAGAGTTCAAAGGTGTCGTACATGGGATTCCTAAAGCCACCTAGGCAAATTACAAATATACAAGATGGCATATGTGGTGATATGAATGATCAACACACAGTTTGTTGAGAATTAATGAGGTATGGTTGAGGTGTTGTAGAAGCAATCCCAAGGAGCACACGTTATAGGAAGGACAATAAAATTTTAGATCTAATACACCCCTTGAAATGAATATAATGATAATTTATTCTAAAAGTAATGCCAGGTGAAGAGTCACTAAGTGGTGTAATATTGGTTCACTAGTCAATTACAAATGTCAGAAACCATCTATTAGTTGGCTCCTTTAGCTTTCTTTTTTCTTAGCATTTTTTTGTTTGTAGCTAGATGGCATTTTTGAAACAAGTTGCTATTGTTTTAAGCTCCGTTCTTATGATCCATTGAAATGGATAAATTTGAACCAATGTACTCAATGACTATCTTTATAATAGAGGCTTTTGATTTTTTTTGTGTTCAATCTATGTGTGTTGATGATGGTTGTACTCAATCTATTTCACAATTTGTTGCTCCTTTGAAGATTGCACCTTCTTGGAACTTAGGATATATGAATATGATTGGGTTGGAATTGGTTTAAATTTGATTTGTTGCTTTACCTGATCAAATAGAATTTTATGGTCTTGTTTATTATTCTTTCTTTTCTCTTACCCTTAAACCTTAATTTTTTTATTCTATTTAGATTACGAGTAGATTACTTCCCATTTGAAATGCAATGCATTTAAAAATTTTATACAACTTCAAAATAACCTTTTTTTGTGATATGTGATAATAATATTAAATGCAATGAAAAATATTGATTGGGCAATCACAATTTATAAAATTTATCTTTTTATTGCCCAATTTTAATTCCACTCAAGTCATATATGTTTAAATATCAGTGTAGTAGAATTATTTTTAGGTAGTTAAGTATTTGGTTTTAAAGTATTGTGTCTAGGAAATCTATCTTTTAGAGTCATACCAACAAAGGTCCTTTGAAGAAAAATTTATTAACAACCTCCAAATATATGAATACTAGCCAAGACCTAGCACACCCAAACCTTGGGGGAAACAAAATTCCCTTTCAAGAGGGAACATAATTTGTTCCAAGTAAGTTGGCTTGTGCTTGACACACCCATAGTTGTCTTTTACCTCTTCATACCTAGTAAGGAGGACTAAATTGTTGATTCATTAACCCACCAGGCCCTTATGCTCAATAGAACTAGCATTATATAGGGAAAAGTAAGAGCATGTCATTTACTAGCTCAATAGAACTAATGCTAGGAGGGTCATAGACTATAGCAAATCAATTTTTTCCTAGTGTTTATATTACACATATTGATTGTCAAAGCTAGAACCTAAGTTTATAATCACTAGATCCAAGTCATTTGTAGGTAGCATTGAGTTTCTTAGCCTTTCCTTGTATAGAAGATCCAAAGATAATAAAGTCAAAACCAATACCCCTTATACACTCAGTAGTTCTCTTAGAGTTAATATCACTTTTATTGATCCTTTTGACATCTCCCAAGGTCCACCAATGGTAGCTCTTACTCCATGGTTAGTAGGAAGTAGTCCTCTGAACATACCTGGGCCTACACATGATATGCCTAATGATATTGAAATATATCTTCCCTAGTATAGACATGATGACATAAGGTTATCTAAAGAACATATTTAGGTATGCAAAGAAGTCTTAATACATTTTCAAATTGAATATGGGTATGCTACCTATAGAATGTTTCCACACACACTGAATGAGTTTATATATGACTAGTATATCAACTTACCTTCAAGCTCCATCACTTCTTGGTCTTAGCGAGAAGTAGCATTTATCAATATTTTAAGATTACCTACTAATACAGTTGTGGCATATCATAAGTTTTCCTCTACTTGTAGAGAACGTAATGAACCCCTAAGTCTTTTCAACACTATATTTCGTAAGTTATACTTCAGGTTAGTGACACCTTACATCCTCATAAAGGAAGCAATCATCCAAATATATCTTAAAGCTTTGGACCCATTAAATTCTATGTTTGTAAGGAGAGCTCCTTAAATCACATCCTTACCCATGACATATAGTGAGGCTTTAATAGTTAAAAAATAATTAATACCTCAAGGTTTTGGGTTGGGTCAATTAACTTCACATAGACAACTAGGGGATTTTAATTAGACATTGTTCTTAAATCAAGTCCTTACACAAAACATTCCCATACTGAATCCATTTTCATGTGTTATGTATCCCAACCAATACCGACCTTCTAATATAGCATCCCTAAATTAGATGATGCCTAATGTAAGTAATCAACAAACCATTTCAACATTCTTGAGAAATAAAGTAACCACAAACAACGTTTCCAATCATACACCTCCAAAAAATAATAATCAAGCCTAACCCATATATTTGAATATATTTGCATCCATAAATAATGTAATATCTCAGCCAAGACCAAGTCAACCTCATAATCCAAATCCAGAGTTAGATAAACTTATAAAGGATGGTTCATAAATTAAGGAATGATATGCTTGAACTGTAAAGGCAAGTTACTCAAAACCAAACTATAAATAACACGTAGAATAGGAACTTCAACTTCTAGAAAACTAACCACCAATGGTTACTTGCTTGAACAATGAAGTAGTCCCAAATCTTGTTTGAAACCAAAATCAATTTAATCACAACCTAGAAACTTCCATAAATATAGCTAACCTTGCTCTGTCCAAGTGGTGTAGGGTCTATTCCATTACTCAACATGGTGAAACCGTCTGTCCATAGTTTAAAAATACTTTGGATATTGTCTAGAAAGATATGAAAAATTTAGAGTTAGTTCCCACTAATGAGAATGATAGGAATCAAGCTAATTCAAATGCAGGGACAACCTTAGTTTTAGAAATATATGAGCTCTTAAGTGTAAATGAAGAGGAATATAAAGAATGCCTAGAAGAAGAGGTGCAAGCTCACAAATAATTTTAAAGATATAAAAATTATTTTTTTAGAGTAAAGGGAAAGCACCACTGACATTATCCACACCTCCCAACAAAATTTTTATCCCACATGAAAAGTAGGCCAACAACCTAAGGATCCCACAATGATTATGTAGCCAAAATTCGATATGTCATTACCACAAACTAAGAAAATCCTAGAGTAAAAAAAATTTGGATTTGATATTGTTGATGACCTCAAGAAAACAAGGCAAACATTTATTTGTTTTGAATCACTTAGGTGGTTGACCAAGAGGATTTTTTGTTTAAACCACTCTCAAACCAAAAGGAAAAGGAGTCGAAAAGGGTTACTGATGCTTAGGTGGCTATATATAAAGAAAAAATAGATTCTCCACCTTTTCTATTGACAATTAGTATTGTTGGTAAAAATTTACATAATTGCCTTATGGATTTGGATGTTTTTGAAAATATGGTGTCATACATTGTTAACAAAATATTAGGGTTGAACCCTACTTCACCAAACAAGAAGGTTATTCAACTCGATGAAATAAAGGTAAATGTGGTTGGGATGCTAAATAAAATCCATACACAGTTGACTATTGAACCCAAAATGCAATAATGTATTGATATCTAGATAGTGGATACCCTAGATGTATATGGGATGTTGCTCAGTTGATATTGGTCAAAAGCATAGCATGATTATATGGAAATTGATTTTTTGTATATGTGGCTCTTTTGGCATGACTAATCCAATCAAATTTAGATAATAAGAGAGCCAAGGCTAAAGTATTTTATCACCAAGTACAACAATATCAATGAGGCTCTATATATTGAGACATAATTAAAAGTTTACACTATAGTGGTGGAAACTAGAACATAAAGTAATAATTCTGTAGAAAAGAACCTACCAAGTAAACAAAAAATATTAAAGAGTAGTTATGGAATCTCAAGTATGACATATCAAAGTCCAAGTAGGTAGTGGAATTAGGCTTAGATTGGATAAACTTAGGGGTTGGTGGGGTAAGAGAGAAAAAATGAAGGCCTTTAGAATTTTATATTTGATGTTACTATGGGATGAGACCCATAAAAATTGGTATGCCTATCATGAAAGTTGTCTCTCAAATTATTGTAATCATGTTTGGGACCCAAGGAAATTTGACCATGGAAAATTTAACCCTCCTTTGTCTAGGACCGTTTTAGATACTAGATATCGTAGGATAGAATATCTTTTGGCTAAAAAATCTTAAATGGAGAGGATTCACCATTACCAGTGAAAGGGCAATTCCTCAAACAGTACTTTAGTGCTTGAGAGTATTTTAGTTCTACCTTGTAAATAAGCCATGTGTATAATTTTATTGTTTTGAGATTTTGGTATGTTGGTATTGTTTTATCACTTTTTGTTTTGTTTTGCTTTCTATTGATTTTTAATTTTGCTTTATATTATTCTTTCCTCTTCCTAGCTCAGATAAAATACAACCAACTTATGGTTAATCTAGCATATAAGTATTTTTTGCATATTTTAGGAATGAAAAGTCCTACTTTAAACTCAATGAATTCAATATTGGATTAATCAAATATTTGGTGTATATCCATTATTTTGGGATAAAACAAATCAATCTAGAAGTAATGTAAAAGGATGTTACAACTCCACAATAAAAATGCTTTAAAAAAATTCTATATTAGGAGGAATATAACCATTATGGTTTAGTTCTCAAGAGAAAGCTATTCAAATGTTCACCCTCCTATTTTCTACAATGAACCCCAACCCAAAATAATACACAAGTATTTGTAAATTAAGCAAAATAAAATTGTTCTAAAAAAAATAAACTATGATTTTAAAAAGAAGATGAAGAAGAAGAGGAGGCTCAAGTGCTTAGGTGATTCAAACAATATCTACTAGGGCTATGAACGCCTAGCTGGTAGTAGATAAAGTTATAGAGTGGGATACGAGATAGATTTATTGGGATTACAAATGCTTGGTTGGAAATGAAGCAATATTTGATAGATGGTGACATGTCTACTTGTGTGGAAAAGCTCATCATTAGTAGGCCAATGTATGCTGAGGGATGAACTAGCCTAATTTATAAACTATGGAGATAAATTTCAACTAATTCTAGAATAAAAAGTGAACTCACACACATGCACTTTTGTTGAAACAAAATGGAGTATTGCTTTTAGGTTCATAACTTAACCCTCGCCTTGGATGGATCCCAACTTTTTGGTTTTTTTGGTCTTGTGGTTTTATTTTTTTAAAGGAAGGATTCATTTTATTTCTAAAATGCTCAGGATAATTTCCCAATAAAGTTATCATTTTTTGTTGCACTTGCACAACACACCCCAATCTACATGGTTTGGGGAACCATTATTTTATTTTTGGTAAATTTTTCTTTTGTTTGCTTGAGTTTGTGCATAATAATCAGTCATCCAAAACAAAACTTAGGTTCTCAGTTGAAATCTTTTAATCATAATTTCCAGTCTTTGTGTTTGCTATATTTATCATAATGCTTATTGTTATAATTGTCTCTATTAATCCCTTTAAATGGAAAAACAAATATCTTCCATTAGAATAGGCTTAAAATAGTCTTTCCAAAATGTACCCACATGATTATGTTCCCATAGCCTTAGCCCCTCAAACATGTTTAAATTTAGGCACTATAAACTTGAAATTTCCCCTTGATAGCATAGATGGCTTCAATTTCGGGCCTTATACCTCCCTTACTACTTAAAACATTTGGTGAAACCACTTTCAATAGATGCCTTTCAAAGAGAGCTTTTAAAAAAGTATAAACTTTTCTATGTTCCAATAAAAATTAACCTCCTAAATGGCCTATTATTAGCATGTTATCCAATTGCCCTGATTAATTGTAAGGGCCTGCCTAATCACGTAGCTCTAAATTTTGGGCTTTATATATATTGAAATATTTTATTAAAATATATGGAAACACCTCCATTGGATGTGGCTCAAAAAGAGCTTTCCAACAAATATAAAATTTTCTATATTTCAAGGAGGTTTGAGGTTAAAAACTGCTTGTTTTCTACGAGTTATCCAAGCTAATGTGACCAAGGAAAAATAAGATGCAAAAGTAATTTAAACCCGAACTTCTTTCATTTTGGTTGGAGTTGTCAACTACCTAAGTAAAAACAAAAAAAATTGCAATTGGAAGCCCCAGGGAAATAAAAGAAGTACCAATCGAAAGTTTCATGGGGAAATAATAAGTGCCAATTGGAAGCCTTGACAATCAAAAGTTTTGAGAGGGAAATATATCTTGGCAAGATCTACAGCCTAAAATAGAGAGCAAATAAAATCTAGCTATTAAAATCAACATGTAGAAAGTTAGAGGTTTTAATAAAATCTTAAGGGAACAATTTTGCTTTACAAGGTAAAATCAAAGGTTTTTAAGTGGAGCTTTTCTTTTAAAGTTCCACTAAGTGAAATGTTGGAGGTTTAAAAAAGAAAATCTTAAAAGTCTTGTTCTGCTAAGCCGACAATGGAAAGTTGAAAATTATAAATAAAAATATTAAACTAAAGAATTAAAAAAAAAGTTTCGTTTACATGGTGAAATATGAGGTTTTAAAGAAAAAGGCTAGGGGAAGCTTTAAAAATATCTAACAACAAAAATGTTGGAATTTTTAAGAAAAGCTCTTAAAATTCCATTTTAAAAATCTCGATCAAGGGTTTGAAAATAAAAAATTTAAAAAATTTAAAGAAAAATATAAAAAAGAAAAACATTAAAGTTCTAACAAAACTTTACCCACGAGGGATACCATACTGGTAAGTCCTTAGGTTTTCATCTAGGAGACCAAAGTTCAAACTCTAGTAAGAGTGGACCCGAACCCTCATAAAAACCCGTGTAAACTCTCTTTTTTTCTTCTTTTTTTAAGCTACAAACTTACTACAATGGTAATGGCTTTGGCCTATCTTTAAGAGGTCTAAGGTTCAAACCCCACTTAGAATGAGGGGACCGGGACCCCTCATAAAAACCCATGTAAACTCATTGAAAAACATGTTCTAACAAAGTTTTAAAAGACGCAATTAGAGGTTTTGCCAATAAAAAAAATTAAAAGCTCTATCAATCGGAGAGATTGTTGAAATTTAAACTTGGTAGATCGAAACCTTGGATAAGTAAAAATTTACAGAGAAATTGAAAACTTGCAGATATTTTTATGAAACTAAATAAATTTGCTGGTTTGTAACCCTATCAATTAGAACAACCCGAAAACTAAAAAAATTTACCTAAGGAAAAAGTTATCAAAAAATATAGAGATTGCTAAAAGATGCAGAAAAGGAGAGAAGCATAATTATAAAAGAAATAATAAATTAAAAATAAAAAGAAAAAGAAAAATAATTTATATATATATATATATATATATATATATATATATAAAGCGAAAAACCCCTTGCGGGGCCGCCTTGGTCTGAGAGACCACGAACAGGGGGTTCTACACCGTCAAAGTCACCCGGGAGTCACACCCGACCCTGCCCACACCAACATTATCAATTGGATTTTGGATACCCAATTCAGATTTTTGGTAGGGTGGAGATTTGAACCTGGGACCTCCCTTGGAGGATTGCTCTTTCCTCTCCAACTCACCTACAACACCTAGGTAAAAATAAAATATATATAATTTAAAAATAACAATGATTATAAATTATAATGCTTACCATTTTTTACTTTTGTAGGATATAATAAATTAAAAAATAGAAATAATTTTATTTTAAATTAAATTATATATATATAATTTAAAAATAACAATAATAATAAATTCTACGACTATCATTGTTTACTTTTGTAGGATATTTATTGTAGATGCTTGGAGTTGAAAGGTGTCAAATATAGGATTTTCAAAGTTACCTAGGTAAAGTACAAACATACAAGATGATAAACATGGTGATATTAATGATCAACCTAGAGTTTGCAAAGAATTAATGAGGCATGGTTGAGGTGTTGTAGAAGTAATCCCAAGGAGCACATGTCATGGGTGGAAGAATAAAATTTTAGATCTAATATACCCCATGAAAATGAATATAATGATAATTTATTGTAAAAGTAACACTAGGTGAAGAGCCACCAAGTTGTATAAATATTGGCTCACTAGTTAGTTACAAAGGTCAAAAACCATCTATCAGTTGGCCCCTTTAGCTTTATTTTTTCTTATTTATTTCTACTTGTAGTTGGATGACATTTTTAAACCAAGTTGCTATATTTGATCTCCATTCTTATGATCCATCGAAGTGGGAAAATTTGAATCAATGTACCCAACGACTATCTTTACTAGCTTAGATATAAAGGATATATATCTAAAAACGTCAAGAGTTATCAATCTCAAGGCGCCTATCTTATTTCTTGGGGGTGTGATCTCCAAGATAGGCGCCTCGGGATTGATATATCTCGACATTTTTAGATATATATCATTTATATCTAAGCTAGTTTATTAAAAAATTGCAACAATTGGTTAGTCGATTGTTTTAGTTTAAATATTTTAAATGTTTACAATGGTTGGTTAGTCGGTTGTTTTAGTTTAAATATTTTAAATGTTTTTGTTAATGTTAGCTTTTTTAATAAAAAAAATTGTTTATGGTGTGACATGTATGACCTCTTTGCCTCCCACCCCCCTGTCTGCCATTGTAGGAATGCCTCCCGATGTAATAATATAAGGCTTTTGAAATTTTTTATGTTAGATCTATGCATGTTGATGGTGGTTGTACTCATTATGTTTCACAATTGTTGTTTCTCTAAATATTGCACCATCTCAGACCTTAGGCTATGTCAATACTAGTCGAGCCAAGATTGGTTTAAATCGGATTTGCTAGTTTATTGGATCAAGATGGAATTTCATGGTAGTATGGGCTTTTTTATTCTTCTATATTTTCTCTCTCTTAAACCTTTGAATTTTATTTGGATTCTATTTATATTAGGAGTAGATTAATTTTTATTTGAACACTGAAGCTAGTTTTCTAGAATGCATTTTAAAATTTTATATAGCTGCAAAATAATCATTATTGTTATATATGTGATAATAATATTAAATGTAATGAATGATATTGATTGGGAAATCATAGTTTATAGAGCTTAAAATTTATCTTTTTGTTGCCCAGTTTTAATTCCACTCAACTCACATATGTTTAAATATCAATGTAGTAGAATTATTTTCAGATAGTTAAGTGTTTGGATTTAAAGCATTGTGCCTAGGAAATCTATTTTTTAGAGTCATACCAGCGAAGGTCCCTTGAAGGAATATTTATTAACAGCCTCTGAGTCTGTCCATACCAGCCAAGATCTGGTATTCCCAAACCTTGAGGGAAACAAAATTCTCTTTCAAGAGGGAACACAATTTGTTCCAAGTAAGTTGGGTTACCTTTTATACACCAACAATTATATTTTACCTCTTCATGCCCAACAAGGAGGACTGAATTATTGATTCACAAACCCATGAAGCTCTTGTGCTCAACAAAACTGAAATTGGGGAGAAAAATCCAGAGTGTGTCATTTGCTTGCTCAATAAAGAGTTTTGTCATATGTGAGGAATATGAAAGAATGCATCTCCTATATGTTTGAGAAGAGCAATAATTGAGTATTGAAGATTCATATTGTAAGGTTATATTATGGAGACAAAGCTCCATGCAATGTATCTCTCATGTAACTCGAACTTGATGATTTATGAAAAATATTTGAGTGATTTCTTATTGTGAAATATTGTTGTTATTCTGTGAATGATATTTATTGTTATTGGCCATTTAGTTGAATACTTTAATGTTGTGATTAATATTTGATCCACATAAAGGGACCTATAAGATAATTTTGCAGAATTGCCAACATTCTAATAGACCTTACATACCATGTGTTGAGTAGTTTCACTTAACTTACTTTCACATTATCTATGACAAAATAATTCCTAAAACTTATTAATTTTATATATAATCTATAATTTTTTAGTTCAATAGTTTTTAGATATTATCCACATGAGATGTGTCAACAATTGGGAACACACATATCATTAATTAATTTTTAAGTTTGAGTTATGATGACGTTTTACTTCCCTAGCATAAAAAATATATGACTATAGTTATATCAAACACCCTTACCCCTTTTCATGATCCTACACCAAATATTAATGCAAACTCTATGATTTAGTTTCCAAATGAGAAACATGGAATTATAACTAAAAATGAGTAACATATTATACTGTTAATTAATCTTCAATATTTTAGATCAATGCAAGTTGATATAGAAAATTGTATTATCTATTTATGTAGCTATGGCAAGTATGTATGTATATATGTGTGTGTATGCACACACACGTGTGTATGTGGATAGATAGATAGATAGATATAACCTTGTAGGGATTAGAAAATTATTTTATATGGAAATAATATTCATAATCACCAATATATAATAAACAATTTCAACAATCCCATAATACTAGAATATATCCTTTCTTGAATAATTTTAAAAATCATGTTGCTTATTATCAGACATTTATGGTAATTGGGTTATCTATTACTTTTTGGTCCTCTTATTCATCATCCTTTTTCAACAATTTTAAATTTAATGGGTGGTTTCTTATCTAAGTGTATCGCTCCAAATTTTTTGCACCCTTACCTTCAGGCTATAGGATCCACGCCTCGAAAGGGGGATGTGAAAAGGATGGGACAATACCTCGGACTGAGAGGCCCTTGGAAGGTCCCGCCTCTCGGGGGAGGTGTATAAGGGTGAATTTTTGATGGATGGTGGGTTCACCAGGAAACTTTTGAATGGCAGTTTCCACGCCTAGGTTGATAGTGTGTTTGATGTGTTCATTTTTATGCTTGATCATTCAACTCCTAGGTTTGGCCGATATGAATCTAAACTATTCTATATGCCAATGCTGATTTAAATGAATACAAAAAATAGAAATGGATGCAAATAACAGAGAATATGCTAACTAGAAGATGTCATACCTGATCTCGGATGTCTGATGGAGATTCTGAGTCTTGTAGCAGTTCAGATCATCTCAGTTTGTACGTAATCATCCCAAATCATAGAAGGTCATCTGAAATCAGACAGAATCATCTAAATTCGACGAATTCGTCAAAAACCTGCAATCACAAAAATAGACACAAAATACCAAATATGCAAATGCAGAAGCAAGGGATAATGGTAGAAATAACAACAAACATGCCTAAATAATAGATTATAATAACAAATAAGGAAATGCAGTAAATTTAATGATTGATTTTAACTTTATCATGCAATTATGCTAAATGAGGTGAACTCCAAGATGCATAAAACATAATAACTTAAAACAGTGCAGAGATATGATATGAAAAATGCAGAAAAAGCTAAGAAAATGCAAACTCTAAACTCGGACTGCCCTCAATCTGGACTACAGTCAGGATCGCCTCCAATCGTACGAGATCGTCCGCAATCGTCCGAGATCGTCCACGATGATCCAAGCTAGCTTCGACTGAAAAATAGTAGAGTTCCTGCAATAAAAATACAAAAATACCGAATGCAAGCAAAATAGTGCGAGGGAATAAGGAGCTAACTCTGCAATGAAATCCGTCAACTAAGGGGTTGGGGGTTCAGGGAGAATCAGCCAGGGGGAATCAGGGGGATAAACTAGAAAAATCCTAGTTTATATAGGATTAGGAAGAGGTTTGGGAGGTTGGGGATCATCCCAATCTGGGAGATCTCCAACAGGGAAATCTCCAACTACGCAGACACGCTTCTGCCCGAGTTGGAGAGGTTATTGAAATAGAAGCTAATTATGAAAATTTGGTTTTGGGACGAAATCGTCTGGACGTTCTGTTCCAGACGAATTCGTCAGATCGGGGACGATTTCGTCTAATCTGAGATGATATCGTCCAACGGTCAAAACAAATCCTAAAAATGGCACGAAAAATGGGGAAAGCGGGTAAAAGGCGGTTTAACGGGCAGTTTGGGGTTGAAATTCAAATTTTAATATTTTATCTTTTTACTAAGGTTTTAACCATGCCAATTTTAGGGTGCTACATTTTGCCCCCTCTTTAGCGAATTTTCTAAAGAAAATGCGTTAAAGACGAGTTTTTCCCATTTTACGAGAAAGCAAAAAATATACTCAATTTTTTAGACGACGATTCTTGGTCGAATCGTACGAATGCTGACTATGGTGCCCCCTCCGTGTTTTTACCCAAATCGAACGTTTGAGGTAAAAACACGAAAAAGCAAAAATTTAAAATGCTGATTTTTAAATAAATTAAAGAAAATAGGGAAAACCCTAATTCATTTGTACTATTCACTTTTACTGTTCCAGAGCTCTGCAGAGAAGAAACATGGTGGAGACAGCGCACAGAGCGACAGAGGTCCGACGCGGGCTACGGGTAAGGATCTAATCCTAGTAGATTAGGTTTAATTTAACTTTGTGCAATTTTTGTGATTTAAATTTGATTGTTTGGGGCATCACGGCCATTTTTAGGCCGTCGACGTCGTCGGGACAAAATCATCCCGATTTCGTCGAAATCGTCCCTAGATCATCGATTTCGTCTGACGACGAAATCGACGAATTAGGGGCGATTTCGTCCAACAAGGGGCGATTCCCAAGTTGCAAAATCAAAGATGATTTCATCCTCACAAAGGATGATTTTGCCCAATTGGGGACGATATCATCCAATGGTGGACGATATCATTTTAAATTTGATTTTAAGTTGTTTAATTTGATGTTAATGATTGGTTTATTAATGATTTTGTTGTTTTATTGTTTGTTTTGTAGAAGGGATTACTAAAGAGCCGAGAATGGAAATACGATGGGCTAAGAGATGACATAGCCATGCTTGACCAGGCAGAGCATGACCGACTTGGACAGGTCGGTCTACAACATGTGGCAGAGATGCCACAAGTACCGACTGACATGGGGCTACTGACAGCCCTAGCAGAGAGGTGGTATCCGGGGTCATCCTGCTTTCGGTTACCGACAGGGGAGATGGCTCCCACTCTAGAGGACGTATGGAGGATCATGAGGATCCCCATACAAGGATGATTGATGACGCCTATGGCCAATCAGGGCCAGGCGATGATGAGGCTCACTGGAGACCCGAGCTTCACCCTGGAGAAGGGCGGAGTGAACATCGAGTCTCTACGACAGATGCCTAGGGCATCTAGGCTGACATAGGTTTTGGTAGGAGTTGTCGGTGGCTTACTGTTGTGCCACCAGAGCGGATGCAGACTATCGTGGGTGCTCTCAGACATAGTCTACGACATGAGAGACCACGGGTACAGATTTGCATGGGGCACCTTTGTTCTTTGCCACTTGTATAGGATCCTGTATGGGGTCGTATACAAGGGAGGTCGATGTCTGGTTTTGACATCACTACTACAGGTTTGGTGCTGGGAGCACATTGCGGTGCGGAGGCCGGTAGGGCTCCCATTGATAGGGGTTGACCGAGAGAGGCCTTAAGTTTTCTATTGGTGGCTACAGTGGGGGTCACAGCGATGGATAGATCTATCGATGTCACGGAGGTTGCTAGATGACCTCATCCTAGACCAGATCACCTGGAGGCCATGGCGAGAGCATCCCTGGTGGGTAGAGGATGGGCAGGAGCTGGCTCGCATCAGGCGAGTCTGCTGGCTGAGGATGGAGCGAGGAGAGGTAGAGCTCCACCGCTATGATCGAGTACTATGATAGTTCGGTCTATAGTAGGGGATCCCTTCTCTCAGGGATTATGAGTACTCTTAGACTATTTGGGATAGTACTACACTGAGCGGGGCTCCAGATATGTAATGATTCTAGAGTCAGGATGTAGATGATGCCCCCATCCAGCCAGTGGATGGTGATGACGTCGAGGTTGTGGATGGCTATGATGCTTGGTACGTAGGCATCCACCCTCCTCGGATGATGAGGGTGTAGGGTCCAGTGCACGCTATGGTGCGCCAGATGGGGAGGCGATGACAGGCTGCTATTGAGGCAGTGCGAGGGTCATGGGGGAGAGAGCAACGATGGATCCCATAGGAGAGATGCCAGAGGATGGCACGGGCTCCATAGAGGCCATGGGAGATAGGGCAGAGGGAGGAGGGACTCCCTTCATAGTAGGGGGAGAGACCACCATCGCCTGATAAGGGCAAGGGTGTTGACATAGGGGAGAGCAGCGAGACGGTGGCTCTCCGAGCTGAGGTTGCCCACCTTGGGCTCAGGTGCAGACATTGCAGGATGAGGCTACATGGCTCAGAGCTCGGGGTAGAGGAGCGAGCAGGGATGATCTAGTGCGGTCCATGATGTAGACTACATTTTACCAGGGTGTATACTTTCAGCTGGTTCCAGAGGGCCAGAGGGTACAACTGCCAGCCAACATTGTAGAACCAGTCAGGCTGGGATCGACGAGGACATCCTCCCGATCGACGATGAGGACCCGAGATACATCTCGGACCTCTATGGGACCACCTCCTCCACGTCAGGGTGGGGGAGGAGATGAGGCTGAGAGCTCGAGGGCTTCTCGAGGCTAGGTGTCTATGGACTATAGATTTTGTAGAGATTTTTGAGAGGATTGAGTATGCCAAGGTATAGATTGTGGCATACCAATCCAGTTTTGATATGATGTATATAATTTTTTGATATATATATATGATCTTTTTGATGATATGACTTGTTCATATGTTTTTATGATGCTTTAATGGTTGAATTGTTTGCTTATTGGATTGATGATTCATGTAATTATGTCGTGTTGAAATAGTATAATTTGATGTCATGCTGTAAGATTTTAAATGAAATAATCTGATGTAAACAATTGGTTGTGGTGGTGTGATTTGATAAAAAATAAAAAGAGACTTCTAACAATAATTTCAAAGGACATTGTCACTGTTATAGACCATTTCATGGAGTCGCCGCTCACTCGGTCGTCAAGCTAATCCCAGTATAGAAATATTGTTAAAAGTAAAAGAGTGCTTAAGAGACTGTCTTAAGACTTTGTGTTGTAATGATGGAGATAATGATGGTTTGATGATTTGTTTTCAGATTTTCATAAAAATAGTATGCATGAGATATGAAAAGAAATATGATTTTGCTAGGCATAAATTCCTAAGTGTGATAAAATTTTGAACAATTCCTTAGAATTTATACCATGGTTGCAAAATTGAATTTGAACATAATGACATGAAATAGAATAAGTGTTCGTTTGTTTGTAAAGCATAATTGTGTAACATAATGATGCAAGTCATATGTTTTGATGAATTTGTTTTAAAATAAATGGAAAATAAAATTAGAACAATGGTTTGCGCTAGGCATAGAATTATAGGTATAGACTTATACCATCATCGCGAAATCCAAAGAAGAAAATAGATTGTTGGTTTTATTGCAAGATGAATTTTTGATTTTTGATAAATAGAAAAATAATAATATGAAAATTTTGTTTGAAATTATTTTTAAGATTTTGTGAGAAGATGTATGTAATTGCTCTTATACAAAACAACAAATTCTGAAATAAAAGGATAAAATTATTCCGAAAAGAATTACAGAAATATTTTAAATTATCTCAAAGAGAAATATAGATTTATAAGGAATCCTCATGTGCAAATGTGAGTTCATTACCGATCTTGATTTATCATAATGATACAAAATCTCTCAAATACAAATGTGTGTGCGATTGTATTGTTCATTCACCAATTTTGAGCAAGATAATTTGATACAAGTAATTTGCCTTGACCAAATGAATGTTCATTGACCATGATTTATATGCATGTAACCGTACTATACTACTATGTAAGTTAGGTTATCAAGAGCTAGCTAATCCATAAGTTGACATAGGTCTATACAAAAGAAGGTCGCTAATGTGACAGACATATCGCCACGCTAGGGATTACCCAAGGCCAAGCGGGTTGGGCACAAACCACCTGTTATGGGGCTTACCTCACAGTTTTCGAATAATTGAGAATTCCAGGGATTCAAGCTCATTCACCCTTCTTTTCTTTTCAAGGGGTAGGGAAAGGATTTTATTGCATTTTGCTTTTGCGTTTCTCTTTCTTCTTTTTTTTTTTTGTACTTTTGTATTTTTGCTTGATATTTGAGAAAATATTGAAATATTGTTGTGATGATACAAAATAACCTTTTCTTTTTTTCTCTTTTTCTTGAACTTTTCTTTTTCTTCCTATGCTAGGGATACTTGCTCGGATTAGTTGTAGAGCAAGGGATTTTTATTCTGGGTAGGGGTGAGCTTGTCCTTTTGTCAATTCTCAAAGATTCTAGACCATGTGCATGATAGGATAGCAGGGGAAACTTTTTGCTCAGGAAACCATTTCTACTATGTAGCATCATATCGAATTTGCAATGAAATCATTTTAATGTGAAAAGATATACTTAGTTCAAGTAAATAACAAGATCAATTCTCTATGCTCAAAACTTTATTTAATTCAACTGTGGACTTTGATATAAGAGAGATGAATAATCATACCAAATAAAATCAAGATATTTATTCATGTGAATGTGAAAGTGCGGGATTCCAAATAAATGCTAATTTATCCAAAATAACTGAAAATATAACTGCAATACTTCACAATTTGAGAGGTACAAAATAAAAGATGTTTTTGAAGATTTTGATGATTTGGATGTTTTTAATTTTAAGTTATGAATTGAAAGAAATACAAGATAATTGTTTTTTGAAATGTTTTAAATAAGTGACTAAAAAGGAAATAATATGCAAAACAAATATATACAATGATGAAATGACCAATTTTTATGCATAGTAACGTTTAAGATGCATAATGTTCATAGGTTCTTTAAGTTCTTTACCATCCAAGGTAGATAATTTGTATGCTCCTGATCCAAATTTAGCAGTGATGACATATGGTCCAAGCCAGTTGGGCTCAAATTTACCTTTAAGGTTTTTAGTTGCATTAGTATTTTTTGATTTTCTTTTAAGACAAGGTCACCGATCTCAAAGGATCGAGGATGAACTTTCTTAAGATATGCTCTCTTAAGCTTGTTTTGGTAGGCGCGAAGATGCTCCAAAGCATTGATGCACTTTTCATCGAGAAGTTCTAGCTGACTAAATCTGCCAGCATGATATTCATCCCCTACTTCAGTATCTTGAAGTAGTAGAGCTAAAGAAGGAACTTCTAATTCAAAGGGAAAAATGGCTTCAACACCATAAACCAAGACAAAAGGTGAAGTTCCAAGTGGGGGTTCGAACACTAGTTCGATAGGCCCACAAAGCAGGATATAACTGAATGTGCCAATCTCGACCGGATTTATTAACCAATTTTTTGAGAATTTTGATTAAGGTTTTATTAGATGCTTCTGCTTGACCATTACCCTGAGGATAATAGGGAGTGGACCAACGATGTTGAATTTTATATTTTTGACATAATTTCTTGACATCTTTATTTTTGAAACAAGTTCCATTATCGAAAATGAGATTGGCAGGAATTCCAAACCTACAAATAATTTGATTAAAAATAAACTTGGAAACTTGTGTTCCAGTGCAAGAAGCTAATGGCATAGCTTCAACCCACTTCGTGAAATACTCAATGGCGGTTATGATGAATTTGTGTCCATCGGATGACACAGGGTTGATTTTTCCAATAATGTCTAGGCCCCATTTTGAAAAGGGCCAAGGAGATGAAATAGCCTGCAGTTCTTGTGCAGGCGCATGGACAAGGTCAGCGTGTTTCTGGCACTTGTCGCAATGTCGCACATAAGTATGTGCATCATTTTCCATGGTAGGCCAAAAATATCCTATCCGAAGGAGTTTCTTAGCAATGGCGCTACCACTAAAATGTCCCCCACAAGATCCATTGTGGGCTTCATTCAAAGCTGATCTAGATTCTTCTAGATTCAAACATCTCAATAAGATGCCTTCAAAAGATCTTCTATACAAGGTATTACCAATAATCACAAAGCGACTTGCTTGTCTACGTAATAACCTACGTTGGTTGCTAGTACAACCATCATGGAAGGTTCCTTTCTGCAAAAAATTAAATATATCAGTATACCATGGTTCAGGAGTTGTTTCGTTGATGAGAAACACATCCAAAGGTTCTAAGCATGATTTGCTTGAAGCGGGTTCCTTGGAGTCGATGAATAATGATGGTAGCATATTCATCGTCTAACTCCAAGGGTAAAAGAGATGCAACTGTAGCCATAGCGTCACCGCACGATTGCTAGTTCGAGGAATAGCTTCCAAAGTAACTTGATCAAACAAGGATAATAACTACAAAACATATGCTTTATATGGGCATAATTTATCATCTCTGGTCTGATAAACATCATTGATTTGATTTATGACAAGTTGGGAGTCATCGAAAACCAATAAACTTTTAATTTTCAATGCCAAGGCAGCTCGTAATCCAAGGATAAGAGCTTCATATTCAGTAGTGTTATTGGTGCAAGCAAATGTTAATTTGAAGGATAGAGGTATAAGATGTTTTTGTGGAGATATTAAAATAATACCCGCACCAGCCCCACTCATGCATCGGGCTCCATCAAAGTATAGGGACCATTGCTCTGAATGGTCTGCCTCTAGTTTAAGGCATTCATCAGGAAACTCAATGATGAGGGGATGAGTAGATTCTAAGGGTGCAGCAGCTAATTGATCTGCTATGATTTGACCTTTAACAGACTTTTGTCCTATGAACGTGAGTTCAAACTCGCTTAGCGCAAGAACCCACTTGGCTGTGCGACCAGATAAATATGGTCGACTCATGAGATATCGCAAAGGGTCGAATTTGGCAATAACATACGTTTTTTGATTGAGCATATAATGTCATAGTTTCTGTGTAGAAAATATGACTGCTAGACATAATTTCTCTAATATGGTATATCGAGTTTCATAATTGATTAAGGTTCTGCTAATGTAATAATTAGCACGTTCTTTCTTCTCATCGTCAAGCTGAGCTAACATAGCTCCTAAGGCAGAATCAGAAGCAAAAATGTACAAGATAAAAGGACGATCAGATCTAGGTGGGGAAAGCACTGGTGGTTTGAGGAGATATTGCTTAAGGAGTTCAAATGCTTCTTGGCATTCTTCGTCCCAATGAAAAGAGACATCTTTCTTAAGAAGCTTAAGAAAGGGTCCAGGTTTGTCTGCCAACTTGTCGATAAAGCGGCGAATAGCTTGAAGCTTACCTTGTAAACTTCGTAATTCTGATATATTGGTGGGTGCGGGCATATCTGTGATAGCCACGATCTTGAGAGGGTCAATTTCAATGCCACGTAAAGAAACTATAACCCCTAATAATTTATCGGACTTAACTCCGAATATGCATTTAGCTGGATTTAGTCGGATAAGATATTCCCTTAACCGATCAAATACTTTCCTTAAGTCATTTAAATGATCATCTTCTTTGATGGAACGAGCTATGATATCATCTACATAATCATGTAGGATATCATGCATCATATCGTGAAAGATATAAGTCATAGCTCGTTGATAGGTTGCACCTGCATTCTTTAAGCCAAATGGCATCACTTTCCAACAAAAGGTTCCCCAAGGGGTAATAAAGGCTATTTTGGCCTGATCTTCAGGAGCTATCCTGATCTGATTATAACCTGAAAATCCATCCATTAAGGATATCATTCCACTTCCAGCAGTAAATTCAATGATCTGATCCATGTTGGGAAGAGGAAAATCGTCTTTAGGGCATGCAACATTAATGTCTCTGAAATCGGTGCAAACCCTAACTTTAGTGGCTTCTTTCTTAGTTACTGGAACTACATTAGAGATCCATTCGGCATAATCAATGGCTTGTATAAAAATGACTTTCAACAGTTTTTCTAGTTCTCCTTTGACTAGTAAGGCCACTTTAGGATGCATTTTTCGAAGTTTCTGTTTAACAGGTTTAGCATCTGGATGGACTACTAGATGATGCATAACTACGGAAGGGTCCAAACCTGGCATGTCTTCATATGTCCAAGCAAAGACATCTTCATAGTCTTTAAGAAATGAAATGTATTTATCTTGTTTTTCTTGACTCAATTCTGATCCAATATTGATTATGTGAGGGTTATGTTCGGTTCCAATGTTAATTTTTATAACGTTTTCAACTTCCATATGTAAATCTCTCTCAAAATTAGGTGGGGCGGATGAAACACCTAATTCTTGTAATTCTTCCAAGGTTAGCTTGGATAATTCGTCTTGAGGAGTCGAAGCCTCAAGTCGGGCTATACTAGGGATAGAGCCATCAAAATAAAATTCATTATATAACAATTCCTCAATGGAAACATCATGAAAGATATCTCCCTCCAACTCATCATCGGATTCGACAATCATTTCAGGGTAGGCTATGGATAGCATATTGCAGGTAAAAGAATTATTCTTTAGACACAAAGAATCTTGTTTATCTAGATAATCTTGATAACATACGAGATGGTCATCATCCTCAAATGGAAAGGGCTGACCTTTACTAGAAAATAGGCCCACACCACAGCGGAAGGCCACGGTTCTACCTCAAAAGGTTCTTTCATACCATTTTGGAAAGGTCCCAAACCTTTCCCTTTATATCCCAATTTAAGCATTATGGGCTTAGCTTTAAGATAATCATTAGCAAAATAGCATCTAGCATATCCATCACAATGTGTCTTAATGTTTCTGGGTATTCTTCCCCAATCATATCCTTTATAAATAAAAGCACAACTCCCGACTTGGTAGATACTTCCCATAGGTTGTGGGAGGCCCAAGGTACGAGGAGAGGGTGGGAGTTTATTTAAAAGGAGGGAAGTCTGCATGGCAGTGTTGGCTTCCTCAGATATAAGAATTGTAGATAAATCGGGTAAGAGCTCATCAGTAAGAGCATAAGAGGTAGAAGGAACATTTCCTACATCGTCGGGTGTAGAAAGGATGCCTGTAGTGGATGTAGATGTCATAGGGATATTGATGGGTGAGTCTATAGGTATGGAAGATATAGGAGTAAAACAGGAAGCATTGGTTGTAGTTTTAGGATCTTTTCGAGGTCCTAATGTGGTTTGTTCAGAAGATGGTTGAGCTATATGTATAGGTGTAGTTGAAAGAGTAGATGATGTTATGGGTGTGTGTTTCACACGTTTGGATGGATGATAAGAATTAGGATGTGTGGATGACAGAGCAGGGCAAAATTGAACTCCAACAGGTTCTGCCAAAGCACACATATCAAAGGGTCTAGGATCACCATGAATGGTAACCAACTGGTTTTTAAATTCGAATTTAACACACTGATGTAAAGTGGAGGGAACCGCTCGCATCGCATTGATCCAAGGGCGACCCAAAAGTATATTGTACGATGCAGGGCAATGTACAATAAACACGGTCGTATCTAGGGTTCTAGGACCAACTTGCAAGGGTATAGTAATGACTCCACACGTTTCTTGTGTCTCGTCATTGAAGGCTTTTATAATCATATCAGTTCTTTTCATTTCATCACTTCTAAACCCAAATCGTTGGTAGAAGTCAAAAGTGCATATGTTTAAAGATGAACCATTATCAATCAAGACTCGTTTAACGACTACATCTCCAATTAAGGCAGTAATATATAAGGGGTTATCCTTATGTAAACTATGTTGCGGGATATCTTTATCTCGAAAGTCAATACAATCGACTTCTCGAGTGATGATAGTATTGGACATGGCTTCAGGTTGAATATTTTGTGGTACCATCATTTGGCTTAATGTAAGCATTAATTCATCCCTATGGGTAGGAGAAGATCTTAACAGGTCCAAAAGGGAAATTCTAGCTGTAGTATTGGATAATTGTTCATTAATATTGTAAGGAGGTTTAGGTTGAACATTAGACGCATAATTCCCTTTATTGGGATTTTTCAAAACAAATGGGGCTGATCCATCGTTCTGAGTTTGATCCTGTTGAGAGGTTTGAGCCTGTTGTCTGGTAATGGCTCCGATGGTTCCTACAATATTATTTTGCAAGTGATGAATAGGTCTTGGTCTAGCATTTATGGCTTGTTCATTAGAAACTATTTGGTGAGAAGATGGTCTAGTAGTGACTCTTCTAGGAAATGGTTCTTCTGGAACCATAGAACTGGTGATAGGTTGAATAGGATCTGATTCATCTTCAGAACTATTCGATTGATTTGAGGTGATTTCCATGTCACTTTCAGTCTCATATTCAGTGTCACTAAGATCAAGTATCCGAATATTATGTAGAGGTCTGGTCGTAACTATGGATAAAGTTGTGTCAAATATTTGAGGATCATGAACAGGTAATTGTCCACTAATAGTCCCTACATATCGGGTAGGAGGAGGAACATTGTGATGCTCAATTTGATTGGCCACCTCTTTACCATGTTTTGGTAAAGGATGTTGAAATATGTCCAATGATTGATTGGCATTCTGATTCTGATTTTGGGGAATGCTCTTTTGAGCGTTATTAGAAGGATTTTGTTTAGGTTGGAAGGCTTGCACCTCCATCTCATTATTATCAATCAAATCTTGTATTTTATGTTTTAATATTTTACAAGAGTTGGTAGCGTGTCCAGGTCCTCTATGAAAATCACAATATAAATCAGCTCTGTATCCGGGTATAGTTGGATCAGGTTCTCGGATAGCTGGTAATTGGATCAAGCCTCGTGCTAGTAATTGCGGGAGAATGGTTGATAAAGGTTGATTTAACCTAGTAAATTCTCGGGGTGGTTTATCAGGAGGTTTCAATATAAACTTCTCTGTTGTTTTCGTAGTATTAACATTAGCAATGTTTCTGCTATCAGTGACTCCGTCACCCACAACTTGTTTATTTTTATATTGATTTCTGGATGTTTTCTCATCATCTTTCTTTTTGAGCTGACCTCTTCTAATGAGAGCATCTTCCACCCTTCGAGCTAAGTCTATAGCTTGATCGAAGGTGGTCAAGGTAGCAGTTGATAATTCATAGGATAGTTGTTCTTGTAAATTATTGATAAAAATATCCAACATCTCCCGATAAGGTAACACAAAGTGTAATTTTCCTATCAACTGTCTCCATCGAGCTAAGAAGTCAGCAAAACACTCATCTTTGTCTTGTTTTAGGTTGTACAAATATTTAATGGTTACATGCCTTTCGATATAGGCACTAAATTGATGCACAAAAGACTCAGCGGTCTCTTCAAAATTTCTCAAAGAATGAGTAGGTAGTTGATAATACCATTCCAATGCCATCCCCCCTAAGCTTTTCGGGAACATTTTTAGTAATAGCAAATCATCATGTGATATGTCATGACATGCTATCCTAAACATACGAAGATGCTCTATGGGATCTTCGGTTCCTTTATATATAGGTAGGACAGGCATAGGAAAGTGTTTGGGATATGGTTGTGCTACAACTATAGGATCTAGAGGTTGACTACACATCTCTCGATAATTGTACGAGGGACGGTAGGGATCTATCTGGTCCATGCGAGAGACTAACTGTTTCACCATGGCTTCCAAATTACCAGTTTGTCCACCATATTGGTTTGGTGGTACATGAGTATGGGATTTGTGACCGTAGGAAGGCGGGACATAAGGATTAGATGCTATATTGTTGTTATGCAAATGGTTGGTAGGAAGAGTATTATGAAGAAGATTTGTTGTAGCATTATGTTGTATCCCAGATTGTTGGAAATTGGTATTTGGTTTTGTTTTAGGCTTTTGTTGATTTGAGGTATATTGATCAATAGCTTGGCGAAATAGAGTAGTGAATGAAGGTTTCTTTTGTGTGGGGATAACCCTTGGCTTGGTAACAGGCACTCTAGGTGGTTGGGTAGCCTGTTGTTGTTGCATGTTTTGGATTATAGCAGCCATGTCCAAATTGGACGGTCCGACTTGATCACTCTCTTGATCAACAAAGGACAAAGGATTAGTGCGTGTGTGATATATGTCTTCTAGGGTTGCTTGAGTATCACTAATTTGATCTTTATCCATATGAACTGCTCTATTAAGGGTGCCAATATTATTATTGAGAAATTTCCAAAAATGGTCCATGTTCTCAAAAGTAACAGCTCCTTCTGGAGTTATTTTAGGAGATGAGGATCCTTCCTCTCTATCATTTTCTTTTTGTTCATTTGCGTCCACAAATTCTTCTTCTTGTTGGTTTAAGGTTACTTCTTCTTGAATTGGGTCTTCAAGAAGGGCATCTGGTTTATTTGTGGTTTTTCCTAACCAATCTTCTTCTACTTCAATTTGTTTTCCATTCCCGAGTCTAGTCATTGTGTCTAAATTTAGGTTTTAGCAAATATATATTAATATATTTGCAACAGATCTTGGGAGGTATATATTTTAATTATATACCTACTATAATACTTAAAAGAAAATGTTTTGATTTTTTTTGTTATAATTTTATTTTTTTTTGTTTTTGTTTTTATGCTTATAAAGACAATAAACAACACACTAAATACAAGAAATAACAATAATAAAATAATAACTTAGTTTTCTATAAATAGTTTATAGATATCATTGATAGGATCAAGTTCATCAGGAGTCATAAAGTGCTCCTCTTCAAATTGGAAATTGTTTTTCAAGAAGTCAACAAAGTGTGCTATGGTGATATTATCTGTTTCAGATTCTATTTTGTAAAAATAAATCTCATGGCAATATTCTCGATATAACACAGCTCTGGGAACTCTATTCCATATTTTTCTATCTGTAAGAACGACCTCTTGGTCCTCTATACGAGACAAAAATTTATGCACTATAGCTGCATTCTCAAGGTATTCCTCAAAGGTATACAACTCAGAAGACACAAGGGCTCTTTTATCTGCTAACCACCTATGGCAAGCTCTCTGAAGTTCATGATACAAAATCACTTGATCGGGATCCAGGATTCTATCTAGGACAAACCTCTTGATTTGCCTAAGTTCGGTTGCTCTAGATGAAATGAGATCCAATCTCCTATCAAGTTCATCCCACAAAGGTTGAACCCTATTTGTTTGAGGTACTCTAAGCACATAAGTAATCTCTATAGCTGCTAATTGATTTTCAACATTAATGGTGACAACTCGTCTTTTATTATAGTCTACCATCTAAATATGACATGCAAATTTTCTTAAGTCTAAATGCATTTATGTTTTGTTTTTTATTATTATTTTTTTTAGAAAGGTTTTTGTTTTCAAAAGGTTTCTGTTTCACGTCGGGTTCACCAAAATGTATCGCTCCAAATTTTTTGCACCCTTACCTTCAGGCTATAGGATCCATGCCCGAAGGGGGATGTGAAAAGGATGGGACAATACCTCGGACTGAGAGGCCTTTGGAAGGTCCCGCCTCTCGGGGGAGGTGTATAAGGGTGAATTTTTGATGGATGGTGGGTTCACCAGGAAAATTTTGAATGGCAGTTTCCATGCCTAGGTTGATAGTGTGTTTGATGTGTTCATTTTTATGCTTGATCATTCAACTCCTAGGTTTGGCCGATATGAATCTAAACTATTCTATATGCCAATGCTGATTTAAATGAATACAAAAAATAGAAATGGATGCAAATAATATAGAATATGCTAACTAGAAGATGTCATACCTGATTTCGGATGTCTGATGGAGATTCTGAGTCTTGTAGCAGTTCAGATCATCTCAATTTGTACGTAATCATCCCAAATCATAGAAGGTCATCTAAAATCAGACAGAATCATCTAAAATCTGATGAATTCGTTAGAAACCTGCAATCACAAAAATAGACACAAAATACCAAATATGCAAATGCAGAAGCAAGGGATAATGGTAGAAATAATAGCAAACATGCCTAAATAATAGATTATAATAATAAATAAGGAAATGCAGTAAATTTAATGATTGATTTTAACTTTATCATGCAATTATGCTAAATGAGGTGAACTCCAAGATGCATAAAACATAATAACTTAAAACAGTGCAGAGATATGATATGAAAAATGCAGAAAAAGCTAAGAAAATGCAAACTCTAAACTCGGATTGCCCTCAATCTGGACTACAGTCAGGATCGCCTCCAATCGTACGAGATCGTCCGCAATCGTCCGAGATCGTCCGCGATGATCCAAGCTAGCTTCGACTGAAAAATAGTAGAGTTCTTGCAATAAAAATACAAAAATACCGAATGCAAGCAAAATAGTGCGAGGGAATAAGGAGCTAACTCTGCAATGAAATCCATCAACTAAGGGGTTGGGGGTTCAGTGAGAATCAGCCAGGGGGAATCAGGGGATAAACTAGAAAAATCCTAGTTTATATAGGATTAGGAAGAGGTTTGGGAGGTTGGGGATCATCCCAATCTGGGAGATCTCCAATAGGGAAATCTCCAACTGTGCAGACACGCTTCTGCTCGAGTTGGAGAGGCTGTTGAAATAGAAGCTAATTATGAAAATTTGGTTTTGGGATGAAATCGTCTGGACGTTCTGTTCCAGATGAATTCGTCAGATCGGGGACGATTTCGTCTAATCTGAGACGATATCGTCCAATGGTCAAAACAAATCCTAAAAATGGCATGAAAAATGGGGAAAGCGGGTAAAAGGCGGTTTAACGGGCAGTTTGGGGTTGAAATTCAAATTTTAATATTTTATCTTTTTACTAAGGTTTTAACCGTGCCAATTTTAGGGTGCTACACTAAGAGTATATTTATAGCTCTCCTTAAGATTTGGATGCTATATATTAGAAACCTCATTTTTAAGATCAACTAGTTGTGCTCACATTTGTAACTTATTTGAACAAACTTGTACATATATTCACCAAGACCATGCATTGTCTCAAAATGTAAGAATTGCTATTATGGAGTGATGTTTAGTAATATCTTCTCCTTTTGGACTACATTTAGATTAAAGGGGAATGTTGAGATATGTAATTATTCACTTTTGTTTATGCTTAACATTGCATTTTATGTTGTATTATATTGTAATGGCTTAGGATCACATTTATCCTTTAAGGGATGGATGATGCATTATATTAATGATTGAATAATTATGACTTGATAGTTATTCATATTGATGCTATAATATTATGATATATTATTCTATACCTCACTTACTTATTCTTTCATATATCAGTTGGATTTCATTTTATTATTAATCAAGTCTATTTGTGTTGAAGGCCACCGTATCATATTGTTCATGTACTTGCTTGATGTTTTTATTCTCTTTTATGTCCCTATGATGGATTTGAGTAACAAATTGATTTTATTTGATTAATCTTATTTTAAAATTACTTAGTATATGGATTAATATGATTGAAAAATATGTTTAATATAAATAGGCTAGATATTAAAAAAAATTATAATGTTCATGATAGAAACATGTTCATACATCAATATGCTTGAGATGAATCACGCTTATGTAAAACATATCTAATAGTTTTACCTTAACCTTCTGAAGAGTTATTAACCTTAATATATTTTATTCAATACGTATATTATAAATCACATGTCTCACTTATGTATGTTACTTTATCCTTTATGTATACTATCGAAACCAAATCCTAGCCACTTGTTTTCCACGTATCATCCAATAAAACCATCCAATATTAATTTATATATATGTATATTTATTTATATTTATATTTAAATATAAACATTTTATATATTTATTTTTAAATTATTTATATATTTATATATAAATAAATCTCAACCACTCATCACATCTCAATATCATCCATCCATTTAACTTGATCCATGTCACATATCAAAGTTATAATCTTAGTCATTTATCATGTTTTAATCTTGGTCGCCCGTTGGTGTTGTTGAAGCCCTAACAGGTTGAAGGTAAGTTATAAAATATATTTCACTTTTGTGAATGAGGTTAAGCGGTTAATTGATTTAAAAGTTGATTGTAGATTCCTAAGATCATTAGAGCCCTTCATCCATAATCATCCAAACCCTAACATTTCACTAACACCTCCCCTCCTTCTTGTCGTTGCTGCATCCTTCATTTATATCACAAAAACCCTTGTGTTGGTTTTGTAGTACACCTCCCCAAAACCCATGAATGCTCCAGGGAATTTCTAGAATGCTATTGAGCATTCTAAGAACACTATAGGGTATTCACAACCCTCCTCAAATGCTCCAGAGTGTTTCTCAACCAATTTATCATTGATAAACCCTTGAATGCTTGCGGGCATTCGTGCACCACTATATCATAGAAGTAGAGACATAGGTCAGCATCACAGGTATTATTCTGATAAGATAATAGGTATTATGGATTTTCAACTTACATTTTTTGTGTTTGAATTAAAGTTTATCATCGCTACACCTAGGATTTTTTTATTTATTGTTCAAAGGGTATCACACAATGGAGCCCTTGCATATGCTACTAACTTCCTTGTGTTGTGATCTGCATGTAGGTTATAGGTATAGAAGACATATTTGTTAACAACTATTGTAGCTCGAGTGATCTTATAGGGATATGCAACCCCACCCATAAATTGTTTAGAGTGAAGATGATTTTAGGAGACACTAGTATTATTTTGAACGAGTGTTTTATAACCCTTGCAATGTAATAATTGTATCAAAGCATACACTGCATTGTAACCCTAGATTTAGGGTAAATATATTGTACAAATTAGAGATCCAGGCTCCTTGAGTTATAATAAATTAGATCTATCAATTTTGTGCATATATTGTTGTTTGATTTGATCTATTGATTTATTTGTGTTGTTTGTTTTTAATTTAAAAAATAGCGATCATAGTGGGACCCCCAAAGGGTTTCTTATGTTTATATACCTTGTCAATATGATCTACATTTTTTGTTTCTGGTTGTAGGTTTTGAAAATCTATTCACACAAAAATTATGAGATCTAGGGCTAGGGTTTCTGGAAGCAGTAGGATTCGATATATGGTCATGTAGATGCCATCCAACATTTAGGGGAGACCACACAACATACATGTCAATAATACAAAGTATCCACGGGTTTTACAAGAGAAAACTATAGGTTTTGATAGAGAAAACTGCAGGTTTCAATAGAGAAAATTGTAGGATTTTCCACCATGTTTGCAAAGTTGAAGAAAAATACGTAGGAATTTTGGTAAGTCCTATTTAAACTCTACTCACATTTTTTGCTTTTTAAAAAGAGAAAAATAAAAGAAATATTCATTGTTTTATTTAAAAAGCAACATATTGCATTGATAGGCATTGTAGGCATTCATCGATATTTTTAAAATCATATAGAATTGCACATAGGGATAAATCCGCATTTGTGCATTCATATTAGTTGCATTAGCCTTTCATTACACTAAATTTAAGTTTTTGTTATAATTTTTGGTGTTTTTACTTTCTACCCTGAGTGTTTGCAATAAATCAAAAAAATATAGTAGTTGCCCTATAGGCTAAAGTTTCCCACTTTCCACTTTTCTAAGCTGGAACAAGTAATTGGTACTCAAGTCTCTCCCACTGTTGGAAACACATTGCTGATTCAGAGTGGAAGAACTAGATGAACCCTCCACTATTGGAATCACTTGCTGATTCAAGGTGGATCTTAAGAGGTGTACTCTAGATTATTTTGAGGGGCTTATATGGTATTCTTAGTCACCAACTTGGTGGAGTGAAAGAGGGTTTCTTTGCAATTTTAACACAATAGGTAACACAAATTTAAAAAGAATAACACATAATTGCACGCTTCACTTTCAATATCGGTGAGTTGGATTTCACCACCAACCATTGATCAAGACCAGCGATGATGGGTTTCATATCCATCCGCTAGCTTGCCCCATAGACACCTAAGAAACCCGTGAGTAATTTTTCTAGACTTCATTATCAGGAAAATCCTCACTTGCCATTCACCTTAGGAATCCACCCTGCATAGTCATCTTAGGATTAGAAAGTTTGCACATCAAAACACAAACTACAAAAAATAAAAATAAAAAAACAAAAATAATGTTGCAAGACATAAGATTCAATTGTTTGTTTGATTATGTGTGATTTCCATTATCATTGCACATTTACACACACATCCATTGCCCATACTTGCTCATAGCTTATGGTATTGACCATAAATCAAGCTAGATCCATGAATCAAGCACCAACCTCATCCATGGAGTGCTCCACTCCTTCCTCAACCACTTTTATGGCTAACCCAACCAACCAAACATAGACAAGCTATTTTAGTTTGTTTATAGGACCTTCACACATAATATTCACTTTGAATATTGATGTGATGCGTAAAGCCATTCACACCTCCATCCTAGAAATCTAGCCTTCTACACCAATAGACCACCACATCACCTATATAAATATGGATAAATTTAGAGCTTATTTAAGACCAACCAATATAGCTCTAGAACCAGTCAACATTCCATCTAGACATGTTCCTTCTTCTTAACAGGAACTGGCTCAATCACATCCCCACAATTTCAACCAAGTTTACACCAACCCTCTTTTTGAGGCATCATCCATACCTTCATGGAAAATTCCTCCATCACAATATAGTCAATCCAGTTCCATCCCATCTACCTACACCACCACCTATTCCAAACCACTCTACGAAGCACAAGTTAATGCTGCTTTGTAGATTCCATCCACCACTCCCCATTTAGTTGTGATTCCTTTTGCAACTTACCCTCCATTAACTTCCACCAACATTGTCAACACTCACACTTCATCTAGATCCACTTCCACCACAACCACATAATATGCTTTAGAAATTACCATGCAAAAATTATGGTAGCACCTCAAATCAATTTCTCATGGGACCATAATATGCTTGTTCTTGTTCCCAACAACAAACACAAATAGTAAATTTCAAACCCCATTCCATTCCAACCCAACACATCTACTACACACATGACTTATCCTGGGTATCACCATATTCTCAAGTTGCTATACCAAAACCCCCATTCACCCATATCAATACCATTTTCATAACCTAACACATTCATATTCCCCAAACTTCATCTCCACTCCATCAACAACAATAATTCTATCACCAAGATCAACAATATGCTCAACATCATCAAGTACCCTTCAATCCATCTAGCCATCAACATCACATTCCATTTCAACAATTCACCACTCCATACAACCCACCTCAACACAATCATAAAATAATATAGGGCTTTCATACACATGTGGAAGACCCTAAAATCCAAGCCATGCAACAACATATTGACAACTTGATAATGCATACACCTGGTATGATGTACCATAAGCACACTCAAACAACTGATCAATCAACCTATTCATTTTTTGGTATCATCACCACCTTATCCGATAGACCCCAAAATTTTATAGATTTCAAGGGAATGAGGACCCTAAAGAGCACATCAGCACATTCATTCACTCATTCTTTCAAATTCAAGATCAAGATGCTTTGATGATAAAAATATTTCCTCAGACATTGGGGGGAGATTTAGATTGGTATAATCATCTGCCACACCAAAATATTTACACATTAAAACAATTGGTAGACAAATTTTTAGAAATGTTCTCCATTAATGTCTGCAAAAAAACCACATTGACCAACCTGTACTACTTGAAATAATTTTATGGAGAGTCGATCTATGATTTCTAAAACCGTTGGAGGATAGTTATCACTAAGTTGCCATTCTCCCTACCAATGGAATAACTAACCTAAATGTTCACAAGGAGTTCCCTAAAACCCATATTTTTGTTATTACAACTACAAAAATACAAAACATTTGATGAAGCTCTTGCCCAAGCTCGTGTAATCAAAGAGATAAAAATCCAAGAGGGTGAGATAACACCAAAGAAAAAATAATGGCAAAACAAGGGCCAATCAAAAGGAAGTTATTCTGGCCAACCAAAACAAGGACAAGTAAATCAAGTGGTTTTGAGTCAAACCCAAATGACTCAACAACCCCACAATCAATACCAACAACATCAATCACCATAACAACTGTAACAAGTCAATTATCAAGCGGTACCCCCACCTCAAAAACTTTATAACACAATGTCAAATATGGAAAACCATCAATGTCAAAAATCTATCTGATAAGACCGCACCTACACACCCTTGCCCTAATCATATGCCTCCCTCTTTCATAGGTTGTATGACACTAATGCTATTGCCTTACCCAAAATCATACCAGAAGATCAAGTCAAACATGGTAAGAACTATAAGGAGCACTTGTTTTATCCTTTTCATCATCATAAAGGGTATGACATTAACACTTGCTTTACATTTAAAAATATGGTGCAATATTTGATAGACCTAGGGGTCATTAAGTTTGATAGTCCCTTGGCTCAACAAAACCAAAACCTTAGTATATACCAAACGCCACTTCCTCATCATGAGGAACAACAACAAAAGATAGTGGGGCCAAATACTTTGACTCCTAACCAATTTAATCATGTACAATAGTACCAAGATTTTGTGAGAGTTATTCATGTAGTCACCTGAGGCCAAAGAAGCACCAAGAGATAAAATGAACAACAATAAGTAGTTCAACCTCTTATAGCACCTCAAGAAAGTGTGTCTCAAAAACCTACCAATTTATCATCACCCATCTATTTTTCTTCCAATTCATCCCAACCAATCCACCTTCCAAGTCATCCATCACAACCAATTCATCCCCAAACCATTCACAAAGACCCATCATCTCCCTAAGCATCTGGATAACAACTAGCCTTAAAATGAATTTAGCCAAATTATCCATATATAAGCTTATACAACAATCTCCCCTACAATATGAGGCATTAATGAAAATTTTAAAGTTTATTGAAATTCAATACCAAGACACTAATATCTTTAACGATTTTGTGGGGAGTATTCATACGTGTATGGAACATTCCATCACATTCTGCGATTTTGAAATTAAATTAATTTCATCAGAATCATCAAACCCTCCATTACACATTATGGCTCAAGTTGATAGAAAGCCCTTTAAATGAGTGTTAATTGACACCAGCTCATCCATCAACATCATCACCACCTCTGCCCTTCAAATCTTCCACCATCACACATAACCAAATCCACATTAACCTTAAGAGCATTCAATGATTCTATTTGTTAAATAGTTGGCACTATCGGCTTACCTATAGAAGTGGGTATTAAGATGTTGCATACCATGTTCCATATATTGGAGGGGTCCATGGCTTACAATGTACTCCTTGGACATCCCTGGATAAGGGAGATGAAATGTGTCCCTTAAATATTGCATCAATGCTTATGTACATGAGGGATAGGTTCATTGCATACTAGCAAACATAAAACCGTTTGAGTACTGCAACTTTATTTCCAATCCATATGAATCCACACTTCCATCCACTCACCTATTATTAACCCCATCAACCATACCATCCACCTCACAAAACAAAACTTCTTCATAAAAAAATCCTATTCTTGAGGAGCTCCCCATCACTACCCCACATCAAGCTTCCACTTCCACACCCTCAACTTCATCATAGTTGACTACATGTACATGTAGTTGAACCCAATCCACATCGTCCACATCATCAACATCAACAACATCCATCACCACACATTCAACATCACCCACCCAACCAGTTCCATAAACACCCACTATCACTCCATCCGCATCAACATCAACCATTCATCAAATATCTTAACCAAATCCATCTCCATATCCATCAGCTGATGTCTCACAAGTTGATTTGATAGATTATGAGATGTTATTTCACCATTAATATCTTCCCTCATTGAAGCCACAAGCTACCCATGAGCCCCACATCTCCACTCCATCCACCTCATCACCCACGCAAGTTGTAGTCCACCTCACCAATCCTAGGATTGGTGAATACGTGGTCCAAGATGTCATAGTTACACCACTAAGAATCCAAACTATTAGGTATTACGATCATCCATGTGATCCACCCTTATTCATAGGAGTGGTGTACACCATAGGTTCATCATTTAATTGAATTAATTTTATATATAGGAGTGTCGTTTCATTATACAATCCATATTACCTCAATGAACCTACATAGCTAGTCCTTACCAACATAGAGCACATGATCAATTTCTCTTTACGATACTTTCATCGAGTCAATTGGTAAGGATATGACCTAGGATGCCATGAACAGAGCATGCACAACATCATCGAAACTCCATATTTGGAAGCATATGACCGTTCAAGTTTGGGTTACCATTCTCATTATTCCACTTTCTCTTTTAAACAAGCTTTTTAAAACCTCCATATAAATTTAGAAGAGGAAACCAATCATAATGATTAATTTAAGGAATTCGATGAAGAATACGATATCATGTCGATATATTCCAATGAATTCAAAGAGGAATCAGCCCCAATCACTCCATTCACCAAATATGATGAGCACTACCTCAAATTGTTCCCCAAACATCACCCCATTTTTTGTTTGCTTCTCCCAAGGGAGTGAGTTGAACCAACTAGTGAATCACCACCTCCACCTCATCCACTTCACTGAAACATCATGTAACATATATACATAAAAAAAATGCATTGCATTTGCATGGCCTTGTAATTAATGTTTACATGTGTTGCTTGCTACTATCTAGGTTCCTAGGGTTCCTTCATAGATTCTAGAAGACAGGACCAAACCATCCTTCACATTGCCAACCACCATCCCCACTACGTCAACATGAATATGATTGACTTATTCACCCCACTTCATAATCCATATGATTTAGAAAAAAAAATTCCTTTTGACATAATCCTTATCGAAATAGAACGAATTTCATCACCACCATCCTTTTTTGTGTTCATCCTTTCTGAGGAATTGTTAAGAGCTTCTACCATATACATTATTTCATAGCCTTTGCCTTCACCCTTAGCTATGATTGTTTTCAAGGAAAAAATGAAAGAGACTATGCTTGAAGAGTTTGAAAACATTATTGATGACATTGATTTTATTCCAATGCCACATCATCTTGAAGAAGGTTCACACATATCCATTAAAGATACTATCGATGTGAACCTTAGTATAGATGTGAACAATCCACAAATTGTTAAACTTGTGTATCGCCCAAATTTTTTGCACCCTTACCTTCGGGCTAAAGGATCCATGCCCTAGAAGGGGGATGCGAGAAGGATGGGACAATACCTCGGATGGAGAGGCCCTTTGAATGTCATGCCTCTTGGGGGAGGGGTATAAGGGTGAATTTTTGACGGATGGTGGGGTTCACCAGGAAACTTTGAGTGGCAGTTTCCGCGCCTAGGTTGAGAATGGGTTTGATGTGTTTATTTTATATTCAATCATTCATATTCTTAGGTTGGCCAGAATGAATCTAAGCTATTCTATATGAAATTTTGGGTTTATATGAAGACAAAAAACATGAATGAATCCAAAATATAGAGACTATATGAAACAGAGAGGAATACATCTGATTCCTGATGTCTGATGGAGATTTTGAAGCTTGTAGGAGTCCAGATCATCCCGGATATGATAAGATCATCTATAATTGTACATAATCATCCCAAATAATAGGTGATCATCTAAGATCAGACAAGATCATCGACGACCTGACGAATTCATCAGACAAATTTGTCAGAAACCTGCAATCATGGAAACAGACACCAAAAACCAAAAATGCAATTGCAAGAATGATGTAAAATGATAGAAATAACAATATAGATGCTTAAATAATGAATCTAGATAGCAGATCAAATGGGATGAATTGTTTTAATAACTCATTTTAAGTTTTATCATACAAATATGCTAAATGAGGTGAACTCCAGGATGCAGAACAAAAAAAAATTGATCTAATGCATAATTAAATACGAGAGAAAGGTAGAAAAATGCAAACTCAGGGCTCTAGTTGCCCCAAATCTAGACTGTAGTTGAAATCATCTATAATTGTATGAGATCATCGCCGATCTCATCAGGATCGTCCAAAATCATGTTGGATTTCCTGCGACGATCCGAGCTTCCTTCGACTGAAACACAGTAAAATCCTGCAATAAAACCTACAAATACAAATGCAAATGATAAGGGCGAGGATGTCATAATACAACACAAAACTAGAGTTGTAGGAAAATGATCATCCAGGGGGGATAATCTGGGAAAATCCCAAGTTTATATAGGATTAGGGGGAGGTTAGGAGGTTGGGGATCATCCCAATCTAGGATATCTCCAACGTAGGAATCTCCAACCGCACAGACATGCTTCTGCCTGAGTTGGAGAGGTTGTTGAAATAGAAGCTAATTATGAAAATTTGGTTTTGGGACGAAATCATCTAAACGTTCTATACCAAATTAATTCATCCGATCTAGGATGATATCGTCAGATCGGTGATGATATCGTCCAACGATCAAAAGAAATTCTAAAAATGGCACGAAAAATGAGGTGAGCGGTTAACAGGCGGTTTCGGGGTTAAAATTCAAAATTTTGATCTTTTTACTGATGGTTTAACTGCGCCCATTTTAGGGTGCTAAATTTTACCCCCTATTTAGTGAATTTTTTTAAGAAAATGCGTTAAAGATGAGTTCTTCATGCTTTACGAGAAAGCAAAAATTTATTCAATTTTTTTTAGACGACGATTCTAGGTTGATTCGTACAACTGCTTGCTATGGTGCCCTCCGATTTTTTACTCAAATTGAACATTTGAGGTAAAAGCGTGGAAAAGAAAAATTTAAAAAATGTTGTTTTTAAATAAAAATAAGAAAAATAAGGTAAAACCCTAATTCATTTTTACTGTTTACTTTCACTGTTTTAGAGCTCTCCAGGCGAAATGGTGGAAACAGCACACAGATTGACAGAGGTCCGACGCGGGTTGCGGGTAAGGTTCTAAACTTGATTTATTATGTTTTTAACTTGATTTATTTAATTTTTTAGTTGAATTTTGATTTTTTTGGGGCGTCGTGGCCATTTTTAGACCATCGACAATTGCAGGATGAAATTGTCCCAATTCTGTCGAAATCGTCCCTAGATCACGATTTTGTTCGAGGACGAAATCAGAGAAATAGGGGAAATCTCGTTCAATAAGGGGAAATTCTTAAATTGATGAATCAGAGATGATTTCGTCCTATTAAGGACGATTTTACTAAATTTGGTACGATATCGTCCAATAATGGGCGATATCATTTTTTTATGAGATGAAATTAATTTTAATTGATTTTAATGATTATATACTAATGATTTTTGCTATTTTATTGTTTATTTTGCAGAGAGGATTACTAAAGAGTCAAGAATGGAAATACAAGGGGCTTAGAGATGATGTAGTCATGCTCGATCAGGTCGAGTGAGACAGGCTAGCGGAGGTTGGATTGCAGCATGTGGCAGAGATGCCACAAATTCCTATGAACATGGGGCTACTAACGACCCTAGCAGAGAGATGGTATCTGGGATCATCCTACTTCTGGCTACTGACAGGGGAGATGGCTCGCACTCTAGAGGATGTATAGAGGATCTTGAGGATCCCCATACATGGGTGATTTATGACTCCTTCGACCAATCAAGTCCATGCTATGATGCGACTATGCATGAATCTGAGCTTTGTCCTAGATAAGGGTAGAGTGAACATCGAGGCATTGAGGTAGATGCTTGGGGTGTCTTGATTGACCTGGGTTTTGGCAGGGGTGGTGGGTGGCCTACTTCTATACCACCAGAGTGGATGCAAGTTATCGTGGCTCCTCTCATATGTGGTCTACGACATGAGAGATCACGACTATAGGTTTGCTTGGGGTAGTTTTGTACTATGCTACTTGTATAGGATCCTCTACAGGGTTGTATATAAGGGAGGTTGATATTTGGTATTGAAATCACTACTATAGGTTTGGTGTTGGGAGCACATTGCGATACGGAGGCCGATAGGGCTTCCACTAACAGGGGTTGACCGGGAGAGACCCTAGATTTTCTATTGGTGGCTCCAAAGAGGGTCATAGCGATGGATAGATATATCGATGTCTCAGAGGTTGGTAGATGACTTCATCCCAGATCAGATCACCTAGAGGCCATGGAGAAAGCATCCAGGGTGGGGAGAGGATGGACAGGAGTTAGCTCACATCAGGCGAGTCTATTGGTTGAGGATGGAGTGGGGAGAGGTAGAGCTCCACCACTACGACTGAGTTTTGAGACAGTTCAATCTAAAGTAGGGGATCCATTATCTCAGGGATTATGAGTACTCCCAAAATATTGAAGATAACACTATACTGAGTGGGGCTTCAGACATGTAGCGATTCTAGAGTCAAGACGTTGACGATGCCCCCATTCAACCAGTGGATGGGGATGACGCAAGAGCAGTAGACAGATATGATGCCTGGTATGCAGACATCCGCCCTCATTAGATGACGAGGGCACAAGGTTCGATGCACAATATTATGCAACGAATGGGGAGACGACATCAAGCTACCATCGATGCAGCGAGGAGTCATGGAGGGAGGGATCAACGATGACCTCCTTAAGAGAGATGTCAAAGAATTCCACAAGCTTTGAAGAGACCGTAGCATCCAGAGAGGAGGGAGGAGGGGCTCCCTTCTCAATAGAGGGAGAGGCCACCATCACCTGATAATGGCAAGGGTATCAAGGTGGGGGAAAGCAATGAGATTGTGACTCTCTAAGTGGAAAATGCCCACTTACGAGCTTAGGTGTAGATGCTACAGGATGAGGCTACATGACTCAAGGCTCAAAGCAGAGGGGCTAGCATGCAGGAGTTGGCATGGGCTATTGCTCAGATCACATTCTATAAAGGAGCATACTTCCAGCTGGTTCTAGAGGGCCAGATGTTATAACTACCAGTTAGTATTGTAGAGCCGATTAGGATGGGGTTGTCAAGGACATCCTCACGATTGATGTTGAGGACCCGCAACACAAGACGAACTACGATGGGACCACCTCCTCCACCTTAGGGCGGGAGAAGAGATGAGGCTGAGAGCTCGAGGGCTTCTTGAGACTAGGTGCATATTTACTGTAGACTTGCATAGTTTTGAGAGGATTGAGTATGCCAGGGTATAGATTGTGGCATACCAATCTGTTTTGATATGATGTACATATTTTTCTTGATATATATATATATATATATATTCTTTTTGTGATATGACTTGTGCATATGTTGTATGATGCTTTAATATTTTAATTGTTGATTGATTATTCATGTAATTATGTCATTGGAAATATTATAATTTTATGTCATGCCATAAAATTTAAATGAAATAATTTGATGTAAAAAAATTGGTTGTTGTGGTGTGATTTAATGAAAAAATAAAGTGACTTCTAACAATAATTTCAAAGGACATTATCACTATTACATGACCATTTCATGGAGTCGCCGTTCACTAGGTCATTAAGCTAATCCCAGTAGAGAAATATTGCTAAAAGTAAAAAGGGTGCTTAAGAGACTTTCTTAAGAATTTTGTGTTGTGATGATGAAAAAAATGATGATGGTGATGATTTGTTTTTAGATGTCCATGAAAATATTATGCATGAAATATTAAAAATATGATTTTTGCTACGGATAAAATTCCTAAGTGTGATAGAAATTTGAACAATTGCCCAAGAGTTATACCATCGTCGCAAAATTGAATGTTGACATAATAACATGAAATAGAAAAGGTTTTCGTTCTTTTTAAAGTACAATTGTGTAACATAATGATTTAAGCCATATGCTTTTATGGATTAAATAAATGGAGAATAAATTTAAAATGATGATTTGCGCTAGGCATAGAATTTTTAGGGATAGACTTATACCATCATCGCGAAATGCAAAGAAGAAATTGATATAATAGTTTTATTGCATAATTTATTTGTGAGTTTAAGATAAACAGAAAATATAAGATGAGGACTTGCACTAGGCATAAAATTCCAATTTAGGTTTAGGAACTATACCATCGTTGCGAAAGTCAAAAATATATAAACGTGACTTTATAGATGTTCTCAAGTGAGAAAATCAAATTATTCTAGAAGATGTGCATAAATATTTTAAATTATCTCAAAGACAGAATTTAGATTTATAAGGAACCCCATGTGCAGATGTGAGGTCATTATTGATCTGAATCTATCATAATGATACAAAATCTCTCAAATACAAATGTGTGTGCAATTGTATTGTTCATTTACCAATTTTGAGCAAGATACAAGTAATTTGAATTAACCAAATGAGTGTTCGTTGACAGTGATTTATATGCATATAACTGTACCAAACTACTATGTAAGTCATGTCATCAAGAGCTAGTTGATCCATAAGCAGACATAGGTCTGTAAAAAAATAAGGTCACTAATGTAATAGACATATCACCATGCTAGGAGTTACCCAAGGCCAAGCGGGTTGGGCACAAACCACCTATTATGGGGCTTACCTCACAGTTTTCGAATAATTGAGGATTCCAAGGATTCAATCTCATTCACCCTTATTTTATTTTCAAAGGGTAGGGGAAGGGATTTTACTGATTTTTGCTTTTTCTTTTCTTTTCTCTTTTTTGTTTTTTTGTATTTTTGCTTGATACTGAGATAATGATGAAATATTGCTGAGATGGTACAAAATGCTATTGAAATAATGCTTCTTTTCCTCATGATTTTTTTTTTGATTTTCTTTTTCTTTTTCTTCCTATACTAGGGATACTTGCTCGGATTGGCTGTAGAGCAAGGGATTTTTATTCTGGGCAGGGGTGAGCTTGTCCTTTTATCAATTCTCAAATATTCTAGACCATGTGCATGATAGGATAGCAAGGGAAAATTTTCACTCAAAAGACCACTTCTACTATGTAGCATCATTTTGAATTTGCAATGAAATAATTTTAATGTGAAAAGGTATACTTGGTTCAAGTAAATAACGAGATCAGTTCTCTATGTTCAAACTTTATTTAATTCAACTACGAAATTTGATATAAGAGAGATTAATAATCATACAAACACAGATCAAGATATTTATTCATGTGAGTGTGAAAGTGAGGGATTCCAAATAAGTGCTAATTTATCTAAAATAACTGAAAATATAACTGCAATACTTTAAGAATTGACAGGTGCAAAAATAAAAGATGTTTTTGAAGATTTTGATTATTTTTATTTTTTTAGATTTAGATTTTGATTTATGAATTGAGAGAATACATAATACGACTGTTTTTGAAATTTTTATATGAATTGCTAATATGAGACAATATGTATAATATATACAGTGATGAAATTACCAGAATTATGCGTAATAGCACTTAAGATGCATAATGTTCATAGGTTATTTAAGATATTTACCATCTAAGGTAGCTAATCTATATGCTCCCGATCCAAATTTAGCAGTGATGATATATGGCCCAAGCCAGTTAGGTTCAAATTTACCTTTAAGGTATTTAGTTGCATTAGTATTTTTTTGATTTTCTTTTAAGATGAGGTCGTCGATCTCAAAGGATCGGTGATGAACTTCTTAAGATATGCTCATTTGAGATTGTTCTGGTAGGCTCGAAGATGCTCCAAAGCATTGATGCGCTTCTCATCTAGGATTTCCAGCTGACTAAATCTACCAACACGATATTCATCTCCTACTTCGGTATCTTGAAGTAGCAGAGCTAAAGAAGGAACTTCTAAGTCAAAGGGAAAAACAACTTCAACGCCATAAACCAAAACAAAAGGTGAAGTGCCCGTGGGAGTATGAACGCTAGTTCGATAAGCCCACAAAGCAGGATATAATTGAATGTGCCAATCTCGGCCAGATTTATTGAACAGTCTTTTGAGGATTTTAAGTGATGTTTTATTAGATGCTTCTGCTTGGCAATTATCCTGAGGATAATAGGGAGTGGACCAACGATGTTGAATTTTATATTTTTGACATAGTTTATTTACATATTTATTTTTGAAACAAGTTCCATTATTAAAGATGATATTTGCAAGAATTTTGAACCTACAAATAATTTGATTAAAGATAAATTTGGAAACTTGGGTTCCAATGCAAGAAGCTAAGGGCATAGCTTCAACCCACTTCGTAAAATACTTGGTGGTGGTTATAATGAATTTATGTCCATCAAATGACACAAGTTTGATTTTTCCAATAATGTCTAAGCCCTATTTTGAAAAGGGCCAAGGAGATGAAATAGCCTGTAGTTATTATGTAGGCACATGGACAAGGTCAGCATGTTTCTAGCACTTGTTGCAATGGCGCACGTAATCATGTGCATCATTCTCCATGGTAGGCCAAAAATATCCTATCCTAAGGAGTTTCTTAGAAATGGCGTTACCACTAAAGTGTACCCCAGAAGATCCATTGTGGGCTTCACTCAAAGCTGATCTAGACTCTTCTAGATTCAAAAATCTTAGTAGGATACCTTCAAAAGATCTCCTATATAAGGTATTGCTAATTACAACGAAGCAACTTGCTCGTCTACGTAATAACCGACACTGGTTTCTATTAAAACCTTCAGGGAAGGTTCCATTTTGTAGAAAATTAAGGATGTCAGTGTACCAAAGTTCAGGAGTAGTTTCGTTGATTAGAAACACGTCCAAAGGTTCCAAGCATGATTTAATTGATGCAGGTTCTTGGAGTCAATGAATAATAATGGTAGCATATTCATCATCTAACTCCAAGGTTAAAAGAGATGCGGTTGCAGCCATGGCATCAGCCGCACAATTGCTAGTTCTAGGAATAGCTTCCAAGGTAACTTGATCAAATAAAGATATTAATTTTAATATATATGCTTTATATGGGCATAATTTATCATCTCTGGTCTGATAAACATCATTAATTTGATTTAGAACAAGTTGAGAATCATCAAAAACTAATAGATTTTTAATTATCAGTGTCATGGTAGCTCGTAATCCAAGGATTAGAGCCTCATATTCAACAATGTTATTAGTATAGGCAAACATTAATTTAAAGGATAGAGGTATGAGGTGTTTCTATGGATATATTAAAATAATACCTGCACCAACCCCACTCATGCATCGAGCTCCATCAAAGTATAAGGACCATTGATCTGAATGATCTGTCTTTAGTCTAAGGCATTCGTCAGGAAACTCAATGACAAGGGGATCGATGGATTCTAAGGGTGCAGTAGCTAATTGATCTGCTATGATTTGACCCTTAATAGACTTCTATCCTATAAACGTGAGTTCAAAATCACTTAGCACAAGAACCCACTTTGCTGTGCGACTAGATAAATAAGGTCGAATCATGAGATACCGCAAGGGATCAGATTTAGTAATAACGTATGTTATTTGACTGAGCATATAATGACGTAGTTTCTGTGTAGAAAATACGACTACTAGACATAAATTCTCGAATGTTGTGTAGCGGGTTTCATAACTAATTAATGTTTTTCTAATGTAATAATTAGCACACTCTCTCTTCTCATCATCAAGTTGAGCTAACATAGCTCCTAAAGCAAAATATGAAGCAAAAATATACAAGATAAATGGGCGATTAGGTCTAGGTGGCAAAAGTATAGGTGGGTTAAGAAGATATTTTTTTAGGAGTTCAAATGCTTCCTGACATTCATTGTCCCAATGGAAAGAGACATCCTTCTTAAGAAGCTTAAAAAAGGGTCCAGTTTTATCTGCCAGTTTATCGATGAAGCGACGAATGGCTTGAAGCTTACCTTGTAGACTCTATAATTCAGATATATTTGTGGGTGCGGGCATATCAGTGATAGCCACAATATTGAGAGGGTCAATTTTGATGCCACGTAAAGAAACTATAACCCCCAATAATTTATCGGACTTAACTTCGAATATACATTTTGTTGGATTCAATCGGATAAGATATTCCCTTAGCCGATTAAATACTTTTCTCAAGTCATCTAAATGATCATCTTCTTCAATAGAACGAGCTATAATGTCGTCTACATAATCATGTAGTATATCATGCATCATATCATGAAAGATATAAGTCATGGCTTGTTGATAGGTTGCACCTGCATTATTTAAACCAAATGGCATCACTTTCCAACAAAAGGTCCCCCAAGGGGTAATAAAGGCTGTTTTAGCCTGATCTTCAGGAGCTATCCTGATATGATTATAACCAGAAAATCCATCCATTAAGAATATCATTCCAATCCCAATAGTAAAATCAATGATCTAATCCATGTTGGGAAGGGGAAAATCGTCTTTAGGGCATGCAACATTAATATCTCTAAAGTCTGTACAAACACTAACCTTAGTAGCTTCTTTCGTAGTTACTGGAACTACATTCGAAATCCATTCAGCATAATCAATGGCTTGTATAAAAATAACATTCAGGAGTTTTCTAACTCTCCTTTGACCAGTAAGGCCACTTTAGGATGCATTTTTCAAAGTTTCTGTTTAACAGGTTTAGCATCTGGATGGATTAATAGGTGATGCATAACTACAAAAAGGTCTAAACCTGACATATCTTAATATGTCCAAGCAAAGACACCTTCATATTATTTAAGAAATGCAATGTATTTATCCTATTTTTCTTGACTCAATTGTGATCCGATGTTGATTATGTGGGGGTTATCCTCGGTTCCAATGTTAATTTTTATGACATTTTCTACTTCCATGTGTAGATCTATCTCAAAATTAGGTGAGGCGGGTGAGATGCCCAATTCTTGTAATTCTTCCAAGGTTAGCTTGGATAATTCATATTGAGGAGTCATGGCATCAAGATGGGCTATAGTAGGTATAGAGACATCAAAATAAAATCCATTATGTAATAATTCCTCAATGGAGACATCATGGGAGATATCTCCCTCCAACTCATTGTCGGATTCAGCGATCATCTCAGGATAAGCTATAGATAGCATATTACATGTGAATGGCTTATTCATTAAATGCAAAACATTGCGTTCATCTAAATAATCTTGGTAACATATAAGATGGTCATCATCCTCGAATGGCTGACCCTTACTAGAAAATAGGCCCACACCACATCAGGCGGGCCATGGCTCTACCTCAAAAGGTTCTTTCATACCATTATGTAAAGGTCCCAAACCTTTCCCTTTATATCCCAATTTAAGAATTATAGGTTTGGCTTTAGTATACTCATTAGTAAAATAAAATCAAGCATATCCATCATAATGAGTTTTGATGTTTCTAGGTATTCTACCCTAGTCATATCCCTTATAAATAAAGGCACAACTCTCGACTTGGTAAATACTTCCCATAGGCTATGGGAGGTCCAAGGTATGAGGAGATGGTGGGAAATCATTTAAAACAAGGGAATCTTGCATAGAAACATTCATTTATTTTGATATAAGGATTTTAGATAGATTGGGTAAGAGCTCGTCAGTAAGAGCATAAGAGGTAGAAGGAACATTTCCTACGTCTTTTGATGCAGAAAATATGACTTTGGTGGATTTAGACGGTGTAGAGGTGTCAATAGATGGGTCTATTATAGGTATAGAAATTATAGGAGTAGAATAAGAGACATTGGTTGTGGGATTAGGATCTTTCGTAGGTCCTAATGCGGTTTGTTCAAAATATGGTTGAGCTATATGTGAAGGTGCATCTGATGGAGAAGAGGTAGATGACATTGTGGGTGTGAGTTTCACACATTTAGGATGTGTGGATGACAACAAAAGGGAAAATTGAACTCCAATGGGTTCTGCCAAAGCACACATATCAAAGGGTCGTGGATCACCATGAATGGTAACCAACTGATTCTTAAATTCAAATTTAACACATTGATGTAAAGTTGAGGGAACAACTCGCATCGTGTTGATCCAAGGGTGACCCAAGAGTATATTGTATGATGCAGGGCAATGTACAATAAACATAGTCGTATCCAAGGTTCTTGGACCAACCTGCAATGGAATGGTAATAACCCCACACGTTTCTTGTGTTTCGTCATTGAAATATTTTATAATCATATCAGTTCTTTTCATTTCATCACTTCTAAACCCAAATATTTGGTAGAAGTCAAAAGTGCAAATATTTAAAGATGAACCATTATCAATCAAAACTCGTTTGACTGCTACATCTCCAATTAAGGCGATAATATATAAGGGGTTATATTTATGTAAACTATGTTGCGGTATGTCTCTATCCCAAAAGTCAATACAATAAACTTCATGAGTTATTATAGTATCGGCCATGTATTGAGGGTGAATGTCTTGTGGTACCATCATCTGGCTTAATGTGAGCATTAATTCATCTCTATATGTGGAAGAAGATCTTAAGATGTCAAAAAGAGAAATTCTAGCTGTAATATTTGATAATTGTTCATTAATGTTATAGGGAATTTTAGGTTGAACATTACGTGCATGATTCCATTTATTAGGAACCTTCAAAAAAAATGGAGTTGATCCCCCATTCTGAATTTGATCTTGTTGAGAATTTTGAGCCTGTTTTCTAGTAATAGATCTGATGGTACCCACAATATTATTCTGTGGATGATGAATGGGTCTTGGTCTAGCATTTATAGCTAACTCATTAGAAAGTAATTGGTGGGATGATGGTCTAGTAGTGACTCTTCTTGGAAATGGCTCTTCTGGAACCATATGACTTGTGATAGGGTGAATAGTATCCGATTCATCTTTAGAGCTATTCGATTGATTTGATGTGATTTCCATATCACTCTTAGTATCATATTCTATATCACTAAGATCAGGTATCTGCATATTATATAGAGGCCTGGTTGTAACCATGGATAAAGTTGTGTCAAATATTTCCAGATCATGAACAGGTAAATGTCCACTAATAGTTCCTACATATCGGGCAGGAGGAGGAACATTATGATGTTCAATTTGATTAGCCACATCCTTACCATGTTTTGGTAAAGAATGTTGAAAGATGTCCAATGATTGATTGGCATTCTGATTTTGGTTTTGTGTGATGTTATGTTGAGTGTTATTAGGAGAATTTTTCTTAGGTTGAAAGGCTTGTACCTCCATCTCATTGTTATCAATCAAGTCCTATATTTTATGTTTTAATATTTTACAAGAGTTGGTAGTGTGTCCAGGTCCTCTATGGAAGTCACAATGTAAATTTGCTCTGTATCCGGGTATAGTTGGATCAGGTTCCCGAATATTTGGTAATTGAATCAAGCCTCATTCTAATAATTATGGTAGAATAGTTGATAAAGGTTGATTTAACCTAGTAAATTCTCGATGAGGTCTATCAGGAGGTTTCAGTACAAACTTCTCCACTGTCTTTGCAACATTAATATTAGCAATATTTCTACTATCAGTGACTCCATCACCCACAACTTGTTTATTCTTATATTGATTTCTGGATGTTTTCTCATCATCTTTATTTTTAAGTTGTCCTCTCCTAATGAGAGCATATTCCACTCTTCGGGCTAAGTCTATAGCCTGATCGAAGGTGGTCAAGGTAGCAGTTGATAATTTGTAAGATAGTTGCTCTTGCAAATTATTAATAAAGATGTCCAACATCTCCCTATAAGGCAACACAAAGTGTAATTTTCCTATCAATTGTCTCCACCTAGCTAGGAAATCAGCAAAGCATTCATCTTTGTCTTGTTTTAAGTTATACAAATCTTTAATGGTCACATGTCTTTCGATATAGGCACTAAATTGATGAACAAAAGACTCGATAGTTTCTTCAAAATTCCTCAAAGAATTAGTGGGTAATTGATAATACCACTCTAATGCCATTCCTCCCAAGATTTTCGAGAATATTTTTAGTAATAACAAGTCATCATGTGATATATCATGACATGCTATCCTAAACATACGAAGATGCTCTATGGGATCTTTCGTTCCTTTATATATGGGCAAGACAAGCATAGGAAAATTTTTAGGATACGGTTGTGCTACAACTATAGGATCTAAATGCTGACTACACATCTCTCGATAATTGTACGAGGGTCGGTAGGGATCTATATGGTCCATGTGGGAAACTAACTGTTTCACAATGGTTTCAAGATTACTAGTTTGTCCACCATATTGGTTCGGTGGGACATAGGTATGGGATTTATGAGTGTATGATGGTGTAGCATAAGGATTAGATGCTATATTGCTATTATGCAAAGTGTTGGTAGGAAGAGTATTATGAAGGGATTTGTAATAGTATTATGTTGTATGCCAGATTGTTGGTAATTGGTGTCTGGTTTTGTTTTGGGTTTTTGTTGATTTGAGGTATGTTGATCAATATATTGGTGAAATAGAGTGATAAATGATGGTTTCTTTTGTGCAGGAATGACCCTAGGCTTGTTAACAGGCATTTTAGGTGGTTGGGTAACCTGTTGTTGTTGCATGTTCTGGATCGCAGCTACTATATCCAAATTGGATGGTCCAGCATGATCACTCTCTTATTCAATAAAGGACAAGGGATTAGTGCGAGTGTGAAATACATCTTCTAGGGTTTCTTGAGTGTCACTAATTTGATCCTTGTCCATATGGACTACTCTATTAAAAACACCAATATTTGTGTTAATGAACTTCCAAAATTGTTCCATGTTTTGAAAAGTGATAGCTCCTCCTGGAGACATTTTAGGGGATGAGGATCCTTCCTCTATATTAATTTCTTCTTGTTCAATTTCTATAGTAATCTCTTCTTCTTGCTACTCTAGGATTTCTTCTTCCTAAACTTGGTCATCAGGAGGGACATTTTGGTCAATTAATGGTCTTCCTAACCAATATTCTTCTTCTTCGGTTTGTTTTCCATTCCTAAGTCTAGGCATTGTGCTAAACTTAGGTTTTAGTAAATATATATACTTATATATATGCGATAGGGTTGAGAGGCATATATTTAACTATATACCTACTATAATACTTAAAAAAAAAAGGAATGTTTTGTTTTTTTTGTTTTGTTTTATATTATTATTTCACAAGTATAAAAATAAAAAATAGCATGCTAGTTGCAAGAAGTAACAATATTAAAAATAATGACTTAATTTTCTATAAATAATTTATGGATATCGTTGATAGGATCAAGTTCATCAGGAGTCATGAAATGCTCCTCTTCAAATTGGAAGTGGTTTTTCATGAACTTGACAAAGTGTGCTATGGTAATATGATCTACTTCAGACTCTGACTTGTAAAAATAAAGTTCATGGAAATACTCTCGATACAACATAGCTCTAGGAACTCTATTCCATATTTTTCTATCCGTAAGAATGACTTCTTGATCCTCTATACGAGATAGACACTTATGTACTACAACTGCGTTCTCAAGGTATTCCTCAAAGGTGTACAATTCTAAAGACACAAGTGCTCTTTTATCTGCTAACCACCTATGGCAAGCTCTCTAAAGTTCATGGTACAAAGTCACCTGATTGGGATCCAAGATTCTATCTAGGAAAAACCTCTTAATTTTTCTAATTTCTGTAGATCTGGATTCAATAATACCCAATCTCCTATCAAGTTCGTCCCACAAAGGTTGGACTCTATTTGTTTGAGGTACTCTAAGAACTAAAGTAATCTCTATGGCCATTAATTGATTTTCAAAATTTATGGTGACAACTCATATTCTATTATAATCTACCATCTAAATATGATATGCAATTTTAACAATTTTCTAATGATTCTAGACGTTCTTAATAACATGTTTTTTTTGGATTGTTTTCAAAAGGTGTTTTAGTTTCATGTCGGGTTCACCAAAATGTATCGCCCAATTTTTTTTCACCCTTATCTTTGGGTTAAAGGATCCGTACCCTGGAAGGGGGATGTGAGAAGGATGGGATGATACCTCAGACAAAGAGGTCCTTTGAAGGTCGCGCCTCTTGGGGGAGGGGTATAAGGGTGAATTTTTGATGGATGGTGGGGTTCACCAGGAGAATTTGAGTGGCAGTTTCCATGCCTAGGTTGAGAATGGGTTTGATGTGTTCATTTTATATTCAATCATTCATATTCATAGGTTGGCCAGAATGAATCTAAGCTATTCTATATGAAATTTCAGGTTTATATGAAGATAACAAACATGAATGAATCCTAAATACAGAGACTATATGAAACAGAGAGGAATATATCTGATTCCTGATGTCTGATGGAGATTCTAAAGCTTGTAGGAGTCCAGATCATCCTAGATATGATAAGATCATATGTAATTGTACATAATCATCTCAAATCATAGGCGATCATCTAAGATTAGACAAGATCATCGATGACCTGACGAATTCATCAGACGAATTCATCAAAAACCTGCAATCATGGAAACAGACACCAAAAACCAAAAATGCAATTGCAAGAATGATGTAAAATGATAGAAATAACAATATAGATGCTTAAATAATGAATCCAGATAGTAGATCAAATGGGATGCATTATTTTAATAACTCATTTTAAGTTTTATCATACAAATATGCTAAATGAGGTGAACTCCAAGATGCAGAACATAAACAAATTGATCTAATGCATAATTAAATACAAGAGAAAGATAGAAAAATGCAAACTCAGGGCTCTAGTTGCCCCCAATATAGACTACAATTGAAATCATCTGCAATTGTATGAGATCATCGTCGATCTCATCAGGATCGTCAAAATTCGTGTTGGATCACCTGTGATGATCCGAGCTTCCTCCGACTGAAACACAGTAAAATCCTGCAATAAAACGTACAAATACAAATGCAAATGATAGGGGTGAGGATGTTATAATACAACACAAAACTAGAGTTGTAGGGAAATTATCAGCCAGGGGGATAAACTGGGAAATCCCAAGTTTATATAGGATTAGGGGGAGGTTAGGAGGTTGGGGATCATCCCAATTTGGGAGATCTCCAACATAGGAATCTTCAACTGTGTAGACACACTTTTTCCAGAGTTGGAGAGGTTGTTGAAATAGAATCTAATTATGAAAATTTGGTTTTGGGACGAAATCGTCTGGACGTTTTGTCCTAGACGAATTCGTTCGATCTGGGACGATATCGTCAGATTGGCGACGATATTGTCCAATGGTCAAAAAAATTCTAAAAATGGCACAAAAAATGAGGTGAGTGGTTAACGAGCGGTTTTGGGGTTAAAATTCAAATTTTTGATCTTTTTACTAATGGTTTAACTGCACCAATTTTAGGGTGCTACAACTTGGAAATTTTTTATCTATTGATGAACAAGAGCAATTGATAGCTCTACTCAAGAATAAGAATAACATATTTGCATTGTCCTATAAATACATGTTAGGTATTAACCCTAACTTGGTTATTCATAATTTAACCTTGCATCCTGATGCTAAGCCAATCAAACAAAATTTGAGAAAGTTACATCCTACCATTGCCATCATGGTCAAATAAGAGCTTCAAAAGCTATTAGATGTGGTTTTCATTCAACCCATTGACTATATTGAGTGGCTATCAAATATGGTACCTATTCGTAAGCCTAATGGGGTGATACAAAGTTGCACTAACTTTCGAGATCTTAAGAAAGTGTATCCTAAGGATGAATTTTCTCTACCAAACATCGATACTCTAGTCAACACTTGCACTATCCATGAATTGCTTTTTTTAATGGATTTTTTCAAGGATACAATTAGATTTAAGTTAATCATGATGACCAACACAAAACAACATTCACAATACCTTGGGAGACTTTTTGTTACAAGGTAATGCCATTTAGACTTAAAAATTTAGGTGCCACTTATCAAAATGCCATGACATACATATTCCATGACTACATGCACAAGATCATTGAAGACTATGTGGATGATTTATTGGAAAAATCTAAAACCTGATAAGAGCACATTAGTGTCTTGGAAAAAGTTTTTGATCGACTGCTAGAGCATAATGTAGGGTTGAACATCAAAAAGTGTGTCTTCAATGTCACATTAGACAAACTACTAGGATTCATTATCTCCAAGAGAGGCATTGAAGTGGACCCAAACAATATCAAGGTCATCATGGAGATGCCTCCCCCAACAAACTTGAAAGAGTTGCATAGTCTACAAGGAAAGATCCAATCGATCCATCGCTTCATTGCACAAATCTTACAAATACAATCCATTCAATCACCTAATACAAAAGGGGATGACATTTTCATGGATAGATGAATGTCAAAAATATTTTGATGACATCAAGAAATACCTGACTTCTCCACCATTATTAACTTCACCTTACCCAAGGGTACCCTTCCATATTTATGTCTTAGAAATGGACTTTGCATTAGGAACAATGTTTGCACAAAAGAATGAAAAAAATCATGAGCAAGTAGGTTACTATATTAGTCGAACATTGGTAAGCTATGAAACCAGATACACTTATGTGAAAAAATTATGCTTAGCGGTGGTTTTTGCCACTAAGAAACGTAGATATTACATGCTAAGTCACACAACCTATGATGTAGGTAAATAAAATTCTCTATGTTAAATACCTTCTCACACTTACAAAAACACTCACACTAGAAATGGATAATAATTTTGATAGAATTTTATCTTGTGTTCATTAGTCAAAAATCCATTAAAGATTAGGTAATAGTCGATCAGCTTGTAGAAGCTCCACTTCCTAGTGATCAACCATTGATAATTGAGCTCCTAGATGATTCGGTATTTACTGTCACTGAAAAATAATAAGATGTCATTCTTAAGGAAGATGTTGATATCACACTAAAATTTGATAGTTCTAAGTGCAAAAAAGGACAAGGTGCTAGAATCGTGCTTCATACACCCCAAGGAGCACCGATTCCATTATCATTCAAACTTGATTTTCCATGCATAAACAATAATGCAGAGTATGAAGCCTTAATATTAGGAATTCAAGCAGTCATAGCTATGGGCATTAAGCATATCAAAATATTTGGTGATTCTCAACTTGTCATTTGCTAAGTCAATGAAGAATACCAATGCAAAGAACCAGTCTTAAATATTTATCATGAAGTAGCAATGAAATTGCTTGCAAAATTTGACTAGTATGAGATTGATATCTTACCTAGATCGACTAATAGATTTGCAGATGCTATGGCCTCCATAGGATCACTGATTCCAAATAAATCTAAAGGAGAGATACAACAATTAATTGTCATAATGATCTCTAAATCTATAATTTCTTGAGTCGAGTCTAAAGATGAGAAGGACGTTTGCTTTATCCATGCAAAGTCATATGAGCCTTGGTCTAGCCAAATAAAAGCCTTCCTCAAGTTTGGAACACTCCCATCAGACATGTCATGAATTTCCAAATGAAATTTCAAACAAAATGTAGCTTGTTTCACTCTCTTGGAGGAGGTGTTGTATAGACATGGTTATGATGGAGTCCTCCTCCATTGTATCAAGCCTATAGAGGCACAAAGAGCAATATCTAAAGTTCATGATGGTATATGTGGTGGTTATTTTAGTGGAATGACCATTGCAAATCACATTTTATGTATGGATTATTATTGTCCCACAATGGAACGTGACTGTTGCATTTACCTAAAGAAATATCAATAATGCCAACAATATGCCAATCTAACTCATGTGCCATCACAAGCATTGCAACCTATTCAAAGTCTTTGGCCCTTTTCACAATGGGGTTTGGAATTGATTGGTAAAATCTCACCTCCTTCCTCGGGACAACACATTTTCATCATCACTGCTACTGAATACTCCAAAAAGTGAATCAAGAAAATTCCTATAACTAGTACAATATGATCTTGAATTGTGGAGTTTATACTTTAGCATATCACCTATCACTTTGGTATCCCCTCAAAAATAATCCTTGACAATGGTAATTATTTCAAAAATAAGAATGTTCAAGCACTTTATGAGAAATATAATATCCAACATAGTTCTCGAATCCTTACTACCCATAGATAAATGGATAAGCTATGGAAAACAATAAGACCTTGATTGCTACTCTTAAGAAATTAGTCAAAGAAAATCATCGAGATTGTCATTTGCAAATCCCCTTCTGGTTGTGGAGCCTGATTAATTCAAAGGCCTTTTTTTTAGCCACACTTGGAACCAATCCACAAAGGAGGGGTGTAAGGGGGCAATGACACCCTACTACTATCCTCCAGGGGGGTCCAGTGGGGTGGGGGAAGCACCCTCAAAGCCAAAAATAGATGTTTTTTTCTTTGTAAATTTGGACCATTTATTATTAGGTCATAGATCAGACAATGAATTTTAGGTAAGATTTTTTGCCCTAAAATTGTAATACATTTTTTTATAAGAGTATGATGTATGGCTGTTGTATGTATTGTTATAAGCGGTGTGTATAATTATAAGATATGGTAATAGAGTGAAGAGGAAGTTATAGCAGATTTGTTGTAGGTTGTATCCCTTCCTTTCTCTAGACAAGAAACAAGGCCTGGTTATTTTCTCCATGGACATAGCCCATATTGGGTGAACCATGTTAAATATGTTTTTTATTGTTATTTATTTTTGCATTTATTTATTACTCGTATTTTATTATTTAATCCTAACAACTGGTATCAGAGCCCAAGTTTTGAAAAAATACACTTGAAAGGAGGATTTCCTGGTTCGAGTGGGAGAAACGATAAAATAAGGTAGGTTTAGGGTTGATAAGTTTAACAACCAAAATTACCAGCTATGGAAGATGCAAATGGAGGACTATCTATATCAAAAGGATATTTACCTACCATTAGGCAGAATAACAAAGAATCCAATAAAGTTGTTAGATGAAGAATGAGAGGTTCTTAAAAAAAATGAATTAGGAACAATACGACCATATCTGGCAGCGTCAGTGGCCTTCAATATTTCAAAGGAAAAAACATCATAGGGTTAAATGGATGCATTGGCTAAATTGTATGAAAACCCTCAGGTTCAAACAAGGTATTTCTTATGAAGTATTTATTTAATATATAGATGTCATAAGGTGGGTCTGTTACTGATCCTTTGAATGAGTTTAACATGATTACCAATCAATTAAGTTCTATAGGATTAAAATTTTTGATGAGGTTAGGGCTCTTTTTATCTTGTGCTCATTGCCAGAAAGCTGAAATAGCTTGGTAATGGTTCTGAATAATTCTGTCTTTGGTTAAAATTATTTAAAGTTTGATGATGTTATTGGTGTTATCCTTAGCGAGGAAATACAATGAAAAATCATAGGGGAGACATCAGGTAATTCTTTGACTATGGAGAATAGGGGGAGACAAAGGGAGATAGGAAAAATCCTAGGGAATCATGGAAATTCAAAGAAAGGTACATCCAAATCCAAAGGGAAGCAACTGGAATGCTGGCATTGCAGGAAGAAAGGACACCTAAAAAGAGATTGTTGGTCTTGAAAAGAAAAAATATGAGATGAAAAATAGGATAATAATCAGGAAGTAAATGTAGCAAGTGATGTGTTGCAAGATGATTTAATCCTTTTATTAGATAATATTAATTATTATTGGGTGCTAGACTCAGGGGCTTCATATCATACCACACCCCATAGGAAATATTTTCTAGACTATGTTCAAGGTGATTTTGGACAAGTTTATTTGGGTGATGATCAACCATGCAAAATTGTTGGAATGGATAAGATACAAATAAAATTACCAAATGGAAACCAATGGTTTCTAAAATAGGTAAGACATATTCATGATTTGAGAAAAAAATAAATTTCAATATGGTATTTGGATAGCGAAGGCTATACAGTTACATTTTCAAAATATTCGTGGAGGGTTTCTAAAGGATCATTAATATTAGAAAAAAGAAAGAAGGAAGGTAAATTGTATGTATGTATAGGTAATACTAATCTTTCTATTGCTTTAGATTCTACAAGAGAGGATACAAATTTATGGCATCATATGCTTGGGCACATGAGTTAGAATGGGATGTAGATTATCCACTCAAGGAATTTATTGTCATATTTGAAGCAGGTTGATTTAGAATTTTGTGAGCACTGTGTTTATAGAAAATAGAAAAGAGTCAAATTTATCATATTTGGGAAGGAAAAGAAGAGTGAAAAGTTAGATCTTGTGTATACAAACATATGGGGACCAACTCAAGTATCATCTCTTGGTGGCTCTTAATATTATGTTACTTTTATTGATGATGCAACTAGAAAACATTGGGTTTATTGTATTTGAAGAAAACATGATGTCTTTGATACTTTTAAGAAATGAAAAGTTTTGGTTGAGAATGAGACAATAAATAAGTTGAAGTGCCTTAGATAAGATAATAGAGGTGAATAATACAAGGAGTTTGATAGTTACTATTCATACCATGGGATTCGTAGAGTATAGACGGTTATAAGAACACCATAAGAAAATGGTGTGTTAGAAAGGATGAATAGGACAATAATGGAATGCGCTAGGTGTATAAGATTACATGCAGGATTGCCCTTATAGTTTTGGGTAGATGTTGTGGATACAACTGTTTACTGAATAAACAAAGGACCTTCATGTTCCTTGGATGGTGGTATTCCAAAAGAGGTATGGATAGGTAAATATTTTAACTATTCATTTTTGAAGACTTTATATTGTGAAGCATTTGTTCATATTGATAAAGAAAATAGAACAAAACTTGAGGTAAAGTCTAAGAAGTATACTTTCATTGGATATGGAGTTAATAATTTTGGTTATCGCTTTTGGGATTTTGAAAATAAAAAAATCATTAGGAGTAGAGATGTGGTATTAAATGAGGAAGTTTTGTATAAATACCAGTTGTAGGGAAATAAATAGGAAAAGGTAAACACAACATACATAGTACTTAATGAAATCATAGAAAATAAAATTCCAAAGGTGCTAGAAAATCAACAGTAGCAGCAAGCACCTCAAACTCCTCCAAATACTGTTAGAATATCTACTAGGTTAAGTAGACCCCTTGATCATTACTCTCCTTCATTGTATTATGTATTATTGATTGATTTTGGTGAACCAAAAATATATGAAGAAGCAATGCAAGTAGAAACCAAAAAGAAGTGGGAGCAAGGCATGGAAGAGGAGATGGAATCCTTGGTACATAACCAGACTTAGGATTTGGTTCAATTACCTTCTGAAAAAAGAGCATTGTAGAATAAATGGGTTGATAGGGTGAAGGAAAAATATGGAAGTAAAAAGAGGTATAAGGCTAGACTTGTTGTAAAGGGGTTTGCACAGAAGAAAGTTATAGATTATGATGAAATTTTTTCTCCTGTTGTTAAAATGATTTCAATTATAACTATTTTAAGCCTAGTGGTTGTAGAAGATTTACATCTTGAATAGTTATATGTGAAAACAAATTTTCTCCATGGGAATTTGGAGGAAGATATTTATATGTAGTAGCCATAGGGGTATGAGGTCAAAGGGAAGGAGGAATTAGTATGCAAGTTGAAAAAGAGCTTGTATGACCTAAAGCAAGCTCTAAGGCAGTGGTATCTAAAATTTGATAGGTTTATGATAGAACAAGGATATAGTAGATGTTATTATGACCATTTTTTTTTATTTTGAGATATTAGATAATGGTAACTATACTATCTTGTTATTGTATGTATATGACTTGTTTTTTATAGGGTCTAACATGCTAGATATAAATGTACTCAAAATAAAATTAGCAAGTTTATTTGCAATGAAGGATTTGGGTGCTGCAAAGCAAACCCTTGGTATGAGAATAACAAGAGATTGAAAAAATCGTAAATTAACATTGTCTCAGGGTGAATACATTGAGAAGGTGTTGAAAATATTTAATATGCAGGATGCAAAACCTGTTAGGACACCTTTGGCCAATCATTTCAAACTAACCAAAGAGATGTGTCCTAAGACACAGGAGGAGATAGACTACATGTCCAAGATTCTTTATTCATCGGTAGTTGGAATTTTGATGTATACGATGGTGTGCATAAGGCAAAATATAGCACATGTAGTGGGAGTTGTGAGCAGGTTTATGAACAACCCAGGAAAAAGATATTGGAAGATAGTGAAGTGGATTCTCAGGTATTTAAGAGGTACTGTCACTCAGGTATTATGTTTTGGAGATACTAAACACTATTTTATAGGGATATTTTGATGCAGATATGGTAGGTGATATAGATAGCAGAAGGAGTACCACAAGATATGCCTTTACTATAGGTGGAACTGTAGTAATTTGGATTTAAAAATTACAAAATATTGTTGCACTTTCAACAATGAAAGCAGAGTATGTTGCTATTACAAAGGTTAGTAAAGAGATGATTTGGTTATAGAGATTTATGGAGGAATTAGAAAAGTAGTAGGAGAATAACATATTATATAGTGACAGTTAGAGTGCCATTCATCTTGCAAAGAACTCAACCTTCCATTCTAGGACTAAACATATACAGACCAAGTACCATTTTATACGATCAATTTTTGAAGATAGACAATTGAAGCTGGAAAAGATACACATTAACCAAAATAATGCATATATGTTAATAAAGGCAACAACCAAAGAGAAATTGAGTTCTTGCCTAGTTTTAGTTGGTCTTCAATCATGATAGTAAAGGTGAGAAAATTTCCAGGTCCAAATTTGAAGCATAGTCCAACAATTTTAGTAGTGGTGGAGTTATTGTGATCAGTCTCCAAGTGGGAGATTGTTGGTTGTGAAGCCTGATTAATTTGGAGGCCTTATTTTTAGCTGAAATTGAACCCACTCCATAAAAGGGTGGTGTAGGGGACAATGCATCCCCTACTACTATCCACCAAGGGGATCCAAGGGGGTGACAAAACTTGTATGAAGCCCCCATGGAGGGGGTTTTGGAGGTAGCACACTTGAAGCATAAAATATATGTTTTTCTCTTTGTAAATATAGACCATTTATTATTAGGTCATCGATTGGACAATGGATTTTAGGTGGGATTTTTTACCCTAAAATTGTAACACATTTTTTATAAGAGGACGATGTATGGTGGATGTATGTATTGTTATGCGCGGTGTGCATAATTGTAAGATATGGTAATAGAGTGAAGAGGAAGTTACAACGAATTTGTTGTAGGTTGTATCCCTTCATTTATCTGGATGGAATAAAAGGACTGGTTATTTTCTCCATAGATGTAGCCCATATTGGGTGAATTGCATTAAATCCGTGTCTCTTATTGTACTTTATTTCCTATGATTTATTTTTGCATTTATTTATTACTCGTATTTTATTATTTAATCCTTACATCCCCTTGGCATTATGGGCTTATAAAACAAGAATCCACATGCCTATTGGGGTAACACCATTCTCATTGGTCTATGGTGCTAAAGCCATCATACCTCTTGATATCGAGATCCCCTCACTACACATTTCATTGTAGGAATTCATAGATGATGACACTACTAGACAATCATATCTGGATCAAATCACACTCCTTGATGAAAGGTGAATCAATACCTTGGAATATTTATGAGTATATCAAGATCATTTAAAGCATTATTACAATGCCAAAGTCCATCTACGTAAATCTCAAGTAGGAGATCTTATCCTTAAAGAGAATCAGCAAAACACCAATGCATTACCGCATCTTCATGATAAATTCATGACCAATTGGTTGGTTCCATATATTGTCACATAGAAGGTGGGTTAGGCAACTTATAGGCTTGCCAGTCTAGAGGGAGTAGAGGAGACCAAAACACTAAACATTATCCACTTGAGAGTGTTCTATGATTAAAGTGTTTTATTTATGTATATATACATGAATAATACACAAAAACATCATCCATACACATTGCACTCATATACATTGCATTTCACACATTCATTTTACACAATCACATTTATTGTTATTTCAATGCATTTCATCCACCATACTGGGGATCATTTGTTAATTTTATACAATAATTGACCCAATAAATATATTTGCCTTAATTAGGGGCACCCTCAAGTCAACATCCATCTCATTGCACCATGTCACATGTCAAGCCATCATTTACATTACAAGTTTCCATTATGCTTAGGTGTTTTTGGTCACTTAGCCATTCCTAGTGTTTTAAGAAGCCTCCAAAAACATGTAGAGTTTTCTCTAGGACCAAGGTACATTTTCACTAAGAAAATATTGAGTTCTAGGATTTGAATCTAAAAATATTGAACCAAATACATCTCACACATATTAAAAACATTATATCAAATATACATAATACCATGATTGGGTTGAATCTCAAAGTAAAAAAATTATCTTCGCTCATCCCATTATGCACATAGTCCAAAATAAAAAATAATGGTCTCCACCACTATTAACATTTTCAAATAAAATAATGAGTAGTAAGGATAGGGTAAAATTCTCGTCACACTTCGGTTGAGAATCCTATTCCTCAAAGCTCTAATTATTTCTACAAATCAAACACTATAGATCCGCAAGTTGTAAAGATAGAACTACATTTCCATCCATATGGCTAGGTAGTCCAAATCCCCAAAGCTTAGAGATCAGATCATTGGACTATGGATCTAACCTCCATTGAGGCTATAGATGCTTGAATAGTAGTGGAGTATGCTCATGTGCCATAACACATATCTCTTGAAGAGACATCTAATCACACAAAAGGACAAGCTAAATTCTTTGTCTCCTCCATGATAGGTTTTCATCTCAATTTACTCAATATGGGTTAATGAAATCACTTGCACACACATTGGTTCTTGATTGACTTGAGTCACTACCATGCTCATGATTGGTAAATGAACCTTCACTACACACACACATGTGGTCTTTGAGAAATTAGACAGTGAGTTTGTTCAAAATCACTAGTATGTTTGAGTCTCTATAAAATAATCAGTCATCCACAAGCCCAAACAACATCCATAGCATTATCACATCATCATATGAGTCTTCCATTTCACATACCACCATTTTGGTATCCCTAATTAAGCAACAATGATAACAATAATCAAGCAAATCTAAACTACTACAAATGATTACTAGAGTATCAGTTCATTTTCATTATCACAATTCATACACATCATCATTACATTAGCATCCATCACATATACATATGCATTCACACAAACATTTACATAAAATTCATAACACAAAAGTAAAAGTCACATATATATATAAATTACATGTACAATGAATTCTCGAAGGCTATATACAATGGAGCACCAAGGCTTATATACAAAAAGTGCCACACAACACTAGCTAGCACCCATAGGTAGACTCTTGTCACCCCGATGGAGCCCTAGACTGAGAGACACTATACCTAGAGTCACTAAGCCTAACATAAATTTCAATCGGTGTTGTTTGGCACCAACACATTGGCTAGAAGGAACATGACCAAGGTTGGTAGTGCCTCCAACTCCTTCCTCACATACATATCTAAATACCTAATCCATCCACCTCAAATGTTCACATCCCTCCATACATATCCAAATATCTACCTCATATCATACTTCTATCATGCCCTATTGCATAAATTTATTATCATTAACATAAACCATTCACCAATATGCAAAAATATCAAATCATTCATCCATAAATAATTATCCACAATAACAATCCACAAATGAGAGAGAGATAGATAATACCCTTAAGGTAGGAAAACACCAATAATAATCCTTAAGGAAGGAATCGCTCCACTAGTTAATCCAAGATGAGAGAGCCACTCAAGGAGGGAAAAGTCCCATAAGCCACTTCGTGGGCAATGACGATTACATAATATTATTCTTCAATGATGATTACAATAAAAAATATCTCTTCTTTATGTACCCGTATTCTTATTCTAATTTGGGGAGCCTACTACTAATATAATATAATATAATATTATAATACAATAAAACTTGGGTTATGGGTGGCCCATGCCAACCCTTATACAATATAATAATATATCCCCAAATATCTATTCCTAGGTGCCCTACCATGCCACCCTCATTACAAATATTTCATCCTCGAAATATATGAAGAAACATGATAATATGATTTGCTAAGCAATGTTAGCAACCGGTACCAATATTGATCATCCATCCATCCAAGTAAAACACGGTGATGCTGGTATACCATTTTGTTACTTGAGTATCCAAATTTGCTTTGTTGGCTCCATGCTTCTGTTGTTGTATTTTGATAACTTGAATTATGGGTCTAATTTTTCCTTGATGTTGATGATCCACTCTAAAAACTATGATACTTATGCTTTCTCTGCCAAACATTGCCATCATTGGTGCCCTTTTGATTCCATGTTTCCTTGAACCATACTTATAATATTGTTGATGCTCATGATGGTGTGGATGGCGATACGGTGTAAACTTAACTTTATGTTCTACCTTATTTGACTTCTCAAAATTTGGCTTCATTGATTTAAATTCTTCTACACATTTTCCTTTCATGTTCTCTTTGTTTGGTATGTCCTTGTGCTTTTCTATCAAAGCTTCCTTGGACTCTACTATTGTTATTTCCATGGACTCTGTTGCTACTACTTCTTCCATGGACTTTGTTGTTGCTACTGCCTTCTTAGATTCTGTTTTAGGTTATTCAATTTGTTTCTCTACAACCACTTCTTGATTTTCCTTGCATCCTTGCTCCTTAAGCTGAGAAATATCCTGCAATGTTATCTTCTTTTTCCTATACCATAACTTCATAAAATTATTTTGCACATTAATGTTAACAGTACCCAAAGAATCTAACCAAGGATAACCAAAAACAATATCCTCATCATCCATCTTAATAGCATAGAAATTTGAATTTAAAACATATTTATCCATGGTGATCTTCAAATATTCAAAAATTTGAATATGCTCACCCTCTAGTTGTATGTCCTTAATTTTTATTGCTTTAACATACAACTTCTTAGCCAAAGCAATATTAATAAAATTATATCTACTACTAGGGTCAATGGAAATAATAACCTGTTCTTTTTTAATGCTTCCATGAACCTATAGAATAGAACTTTTAGATGAATCTAAAACCTTTTGATTCTTCTCTTGCTTTTGAAAATCTAAATATGTGCCTTCTATATTCCTCTCATTATATTCCCTAACCTTTTCCTCTTTCTCCTTGAGTAATTTTATTTATTTTTCATAGTCTTCATTCTGTTTCCTAAAAACTTCCCAATATCCTTTTATTTCATTCTATTCATTTTGAATTCCCTGTAGTTTCTTTTCAAGGTCTTGATGACATCCATTAGGCTATCTATATAATATGGGTCCCATTTACTCAAGAATACATGCTCTATTTCATCCCAAGTGTATTTCACATTCCTTTCATTACCAAAATTTTTCAACCAAGACCAAGCTTCCCCTTCAAGACTAAAAAGAAGGCTGACTTTCCAGAAATAATCATTACAATGTAGAGATCTAAACTTTTTCCACCATTTTCTAGCATCAATATCATATGCTCCAAAAAAATTTTGTAGTTCCATAGTTGATACCCCACTGCAAACTAGGGTTTTATGAGAATATATATCATGCCCCAATGCAAACTAGGGTTTTGTGGAAATAGATATCTTCCCACTGAGTTGAAGCTAAAAATCCACATAGACAACTAGATCTGCAATTTTTATTCCAAAAAAAATAAAGTGCAACTGATTTGCTTACCCGAACTAAACAAATTTCGTATTTCAAGAAATTCATGATTTAAAAATGTCACTTTCCTTGTTCTAGATGACCGAATTTAGAAGATCATATCTCCCTCAATACTACTTGAATTACTTTATATAGCCACTCATTTTAAATCTCTTCAAATTCTACACAATCTAATCCAAGAATCACTTGAATTAGATAAAATTGCGTAGAGATATGGATCTTGAAAGATGAGACATTTTTCCAAAAAACATTTGCCCTAATTTTACAATTTCACAAAAAAATCCTCACTTTGCCAAAATCGTTGCCTTGATACCACTTGTTGCATAACTTTATTATCATTAACATAAACCATTCACCAATATGCAAAAATATCAAATCATTCATCCACAAATAATTATACACAATAACAATCCACAAATGAGAGAGAGATAGATAATACCCTTAAGGTAGGGAAACACCAATAATAATCCTTAAGGAAGGAATCACTCCACAAGTTCTCCCAAGTTGAGAGAGCCACTCAAGGAGGGAAAAGTCCCATAAGCCACTTTGTGGGCAACGATGATTACATAAGATTATTCTTCAATGATAATTACAATGACAAATATATCTTCTTTATATACCCATATTCTTATTCTACTTTGGGGATCCTACTACTAATATAATATAATATTATAATATAATATAATATTATAATACAATCAACCTTGGGTTATGGGTGGCCCATGCCAACACTTATACAATATAATAATATATCCCCAAATATCTATTCCTAGGTACCCTACCATACCCAAATTGGACATGAAATCCCTCCACTGACACTAAAAATATGCGGTATACATCTTCGAGTGTCACTACCACTTCCCATGTTAGGAGCTGGAAGGTTCCCCTATCTGGATCCCACCTTTCTACCAAGGTAGAAAGGTACTCCTCATCAACCCTCACCACCTCAATTCATGCTACTCTAGCCAATCCCACCCACTCTAGCTAATATCAATGGTCCTTTTGTAGTGCCTTTCTCACCCCTGGTATGATAGGTGAGAATCAATGTCGAACCTCCAAGATCCTCAACTACAACATAACATAACATGCAAATGCACATTACCATCACATTCATTGCAAAAATACATTGCAAAATCCAAATAAGAGTGCCAAGGGCACTTACCTCAACCACCTGCACCTCCATGCCTACTATCGCATCCACTCCCTCCATTGCCATCACTTCACCCCTCCACACTCCACTCACTCACTCACTCTCCTTCAAATGCTGCTTCTAGAACTCACAAATACAAGAATGAATCCAATTTCACTTTTGCAGCACTCTTATAGATGATTTTGGTGCACTCAAACACCCATGGGAATCTTCCTGGTGCACTCAAATACTACCCTACATCTACCATGTTGTATATGCTCTCTCATGTTTGTGCTTGACATGGACATTGGCTGATGTCTGGCTCTAGAATGCTACAAAAAGGACTCAAAGGGCCTAAAAACATAGCTTACCTCCACAGAATCATCACAAATTCCATCCAAGCATCTATTTCATCATCACATTATGTTTTGTGAAAACCCAGATTGATTTGGATTTTATTACAACCAAAAATGTACAAAAATATCTAAATCATGTACAAACACCTCAAAATGGTTCAAAATTTTACAAAAATACCACATTCATCATCCCAATCATTCATCACACCATTTCATCACATTTTGTGATAACATGGATTGATTTGGGTGGTTAAATCTTGCTTACAACCTAAAGTCATGAATTATCCAAAATTACTTCAAAAACATTCCAAAACAATTCCAAATTTCACAAAATCATACAATTCACTCATAAATACATTTTTATTCATACATCATCATTCACAATCATAAAATTCATTTATCATTGCATTTCCATTCAATATTTTCCAATTCCATCCATCTTTTCAATTGAACCTTGTATCTAGTGGTTTACTCTATTACACTAGCAATGGTTATCCATGCAATACAATAGGATGGGTAGATCACCATAAGGACACTTGCCCATAATATCATTCAACATCCTCTTGTTTGAAAACAAAAATCTATTTTGTCCCTCATTTTTTGAGTGAGATTGTTCTTAGATTAATTTGTCTAACAACTATCATTGATGTCCTTGTCCATGGGATTGAAACACAGATAATTTTCATTACATCATATCATTTATATTAACAATCATTAGGGATGCATGCTTATTAGGATGATTGGTTTTTATTTAAGAAATTTCTCAACAGTCACTGTATGACCTTAATCTCCCATAGGTTGACTTATTTTTTTGTCATCTTGCATTGTCATCAATTTGAATTTTAATGATGCCTAAAGGTATATTTTCAAAAGCACTAGATCACCCCAAAATTAGGGTAACCAAATTTGATCTTGATTTCCCACATTGGGATACATTCACTTACATAATTCATATCACCCACAATAGACAAAAAACCTTTCATATGTTGGGGCAAAAACAGAATACATCATCCACCTACATTTACATCATTCATATCATCCACATCATCAAAAAATCTTTCATCTGTGGGGAAAAAATATAATACATCATCCACCTAAATTTACATCATTCATATCATCCACATCATTAAAAACCCTTTCATAAATTGGGACAAAAACAAATTAAATCAGCCACCTACATTTACATCATTCATATCATACACATCATCAAAAACCCTTTCATCTGTTGGGGCAAAAACATAATACATCATCCACCCATATTTACATCATTTATATCATCCCCAATTATTTCAATTAGCTTGTGAGATTCATTTTTCACTCATTCACCAATTGAGGGGATAAGCTACACCCACAATTTTTGTCTTCAGGATCTTCTTACACTCCAAGGAAAAGAAGTTGCTTCACCAAACCAAGTGTCTCTTATTTTTGCACCGCATTGTGTTTTACACAATGCGGTATAAAAAGGGGCATCTGTAGACACCAAATCTTAGCCACTTGTTTTTCATGCATCATCTAATCACAACCATCCAATATTTATTTATATATATGTATACTTTTTATATTTATATTTATATTTATATATAATTAAATCTCATCCACTCCTCACATCTCAATATCAACCATCCATTTAACTTGATCCATGTTACATATCAAAGTTATAATATTAGTCATTCATAATATTTTAATCTTGGTCGCCCATTGGTGTTGTCGAAGCCCTAACATGTTGAAGGTAAGTAAGTTATAAAATATCATTCACTTTTGTGAATGAGGTTTAAGTAGTTAACTGATTCAAAATTTAATTATAGTTTCCAGAGATAATTAGAGCCCTTCATCCATCATCATCCAAACCCTAGTGTTTTGCTAACACCTCCCCTCCTCGCCACTGTTGCATCCTTCATTTATATCACCAAAACCCTTACGAATTAGATATGGTTCTGCAATACACCTCCCCAAAACCCTTGAATGCTCCAGGGCATTTACAAAATGCTACTGAGCATTCCAAGAATATTGTAGGGTGTTCACAACCCTCATTAAATGTTCTAGGATGTTTCCCCTCAACTAGTTTGTAACTGATAAACCCTTTAACACTCACAGGTGTTCGTGCGCCACTAGATCATGAAAGCAGAGACATAGATCAACATCATGGGTATTGTTCTAACAAGATAACAGGTATTATTGCTTTTCAACTTATGTTTTCTATGTTTGAATTATAGTTTATCATCGCTACACCTAGTGTTTATAGATTTATTTTTTAGAAGGTCTCACATAGTGGAGTCCTCACATATGCTACTAACTTCCTTGTGTTGTGTTCTATGTGTAGGTTACAAGTATATAATATATATTTATTAATGGCTATTGCAGCTCAAGTGGTCCCATAGGGATATGCAAACCCACCCATAAATTGTTTGGAGTGAAGACAATTTTAGAAGACACCAATATTCTTTTGAACAAGGGTTTTACAACCCTCACATTGTAATAATTGTATCGAAGCATACACTGCATTGTAACCCCAGATTTGGGGTAAATCTATTGTACAAATTGGATATCCAGGCTCCTTGAGTTATAATAAATCAGATCTATCAATTTCATGCATATATTATCATTTGCTTTGATCTATTGCTTTATTGGTGTTGTTCGTTTTTACTTTACATATACCGTTTTCCTTATAATGAATTTAACACATTATTTTAAAACTTTATTCCACATTTAATTTCAAATATCACCTTCTTTTGTAGAGAAGAAAACTTGTAAAATATAATTTCAAAGTTAATTCATTTCACCACTTATAAAATTTATTGTCTTTGTAGTAACTTATAAAGTTTTTAAGATTTGATAGATATCAAGTATATGCAATATAAAGTTTCAATTTAAATAAATCAAGCTGCACAAAATGATTTCCATCCTAAGGAATATTTGCAGTACATGATATTAGATGAATATAAATCCTAATCTATTAATAATGTTCATTACTAAACCTATCAACATAATAATAAGATTGAAATTATATCATTATGACTATAAATATATTTTATTTGATACAATGTATTATAGATTTATAATTATTGTTTAAAAAAATATTTAGAAAAAATCATAAAGGGTTGTAGTAGGTTAGTTACAACTCTCTTCTATTTGGATATTAAGGAGAAAATAAATTATAGCACAATAAATATCATAGAATATTGAACTAATAGAAATATTTTATTTTTGTAATACACATGGGTTTTATCAAGTCACAAAAGCTCAAGTGGTTAAAGTCATTGTTTTTCAGTATATAGACCCAAGATTAAATCTAGCTAAGCAATATATGCATAATTGTAATAAAACAACTTTATAGTAGAAGTTTTATATGCATAAAAGAAACATTCACTAGAATAGTTTGATAGTAAGAAATTATTAATGCAAATTATAAATTCTTGATTCTAAACTAATACAAACTCTAGCCACTCAAAGAGGGAAAAATCTGATAGCCACTTGGAAAGGGTGAAGTCCCATATGCACAATGGAGGTGACATTAGATAAAAAATATGAATGATATCTCAACTACAACATAACTCCTCTATTTATAGACTAGAACAAACAATAACCCTAACCTTAATTCTCAAGGGCTAACTAATTTAATTGTAGGGCCTAAGCTAACAATGATAAAAATAGATGGCATGTCTATATTGAAGTCATTACATGGATACCCCTTAGAAGTATTTGTTACCAATGCTATAAATGATTAGAAAATACTCTTGGCATCCTACATTGCCTCTTATTCTATATTATTCTTCCACTCACTAAGGAAATCTTGAATTTGGCAAGGCTAAAGAGTATAGACTCATGATTGTAATAAAGCTTTTGGCTAGAGATTCATTTTTCCTTCTTCATCTAGTACTAGAAGTATTTTCTAGGATTACACTTTTTGACCAACAACCTATTTACAATAAGTAAGATGAAAATTATGGTGGATTTGGGAAGTCAAAGGAATCTCTAATTGATATGACACTTTCCCAATGCAATGAACTACCTTGTAAGGGTCATAAAACCAAGGGTCCAACTTTTGACTAGAATTCATCTTTGGAGATAATTGCTTATAAGGATAGAGTCACAAAAGACCATATCTCCTACTAAACATTGTCACTCTAATTTATGCATGTTATGTTGTTGTTTTATGCAATTTGGGATAGGGATAGATTATCTTTAAGAAGTTGTAGGAAAATCTAACATTGTTGTAAGAAATCATCTACCTAGGACAACTTAGAGGATCATAGAAAATAGTATACTATTTATGGAGGTTTTTGGACATACAATGCCTTAAATAGGAACATCTTGAGGGGTTAATAGTAATAAGTTTTATATCACCACTCAAATAATTAAAAATAATGAACCCATTAATTTTTTTTGTCTTGGGAAAAATAGCAAAGGTATGTACCCAAACATTTTTTCATAAACTTAGTTTGGCCATCCAACTAAGGGTGATAAGAAAATGATATATTTAATTGAGTACCATTGAGAGTGAATAATTCCTTTAAAAAATGGCTATTGAAAATAGAGTCAAGATCATTGACAATGCACTTGGTCATGCCATGCAGTTTGAAACTAGAAATAAGGAACATCTTAACAACTTTACTAGCCATGAAGGGATGTTGTAAAAAACAAAAACGATCATACTTCAAAATTTTATCCACCACCATAAAAATTATTTTTCCTCTCAAATTTTGGAAGTTCCTTGCTAAAATCCGTGGAGACAAGCTACCATTGGTGATCTAGAATAGATAAATGTTACAACAAGCTAGGATATTTAATAGTTTTCCTTTGTTTTTATAACATAACTAACATTCAACCATAAATGTCTTAACATCTACTTTTAATCCTTTCTAAAATAAGTATTGATTTATCCCTTCATAATTTTTTAAGAATCTAGAATCCCAAACCAAGAGAGATGCATGCAATTATTATACAATATTAGTCATGACTATGGAAAATAGAGGAAGATAAAGTCAATCCTTACTATAGAGAATCCCATTAGCATATGATAATAATAAATGAGGAATACAACCAACATCCATATTATGAATGATGCTAGAAACCTCTATATCTAAATACCGGTACTCCCAAAGCTATAAAATCCATTATGGAAGAGGATTAAATATGAAATTGACAACAATGACATACTACTATTTGTTAGACATAGCATCATCCACCACATTCTCCTTTTTCTTCTTGTAGTCAATGGTAAAATCATAACCGAGTAGCTTGGTCAACAACTCATTATATTTGAGGCAAGAAACATGTTGTTCCAATAAATATTTAAGGTTGTTGTGGTTGGGATTGAAAATTACACATTGTCCTTATAAATAAGGTCTCCATTTATATATATCATGTCAAATGGATAACATCTCATTCTCATATGTGGTTTACCCCAAACTGTTTCTAGAGATATACTTGCTTTCAAAGGCCAATGGGTTTCCATATTGCATGAAAAAAACTCCAATACATATTTATCAAGCATCACATTTAATGATAAAAGTTTTGTTAAAACTAGGAGTAGCCAAAATAGGGGTGGTACACATAGAATCCTTTATGGAATTCAAATATTGAAAAATTTCTTATGACCAAACAAAAGCAACCTTCTTAGTGAGAGCAGTAAGTAGGCTACAATCATGTCATGGTTGTGAATAAATTTCTTGTGATACCTAGTAAGACCTAAAATTCCACAAAGCTACTTGAGATATTTAGGCCTCAACCAATCTTAGATGACTTTCATCTTCTTAGGATCCACTATGATCCCTTTCTAAGATACTATATATCCAAATTATTCAATGCACAATACCCAAAGGAACACTTGGATATCTTGGAAAATACTTCTTCCTTCTATAATAGGTGGAGAACTTGGTCAACATGAAGTAAATGAGATTCCTAGAACTTTTTGTAAACTAAGATATCATCAAAGAAGACTAGAATAAACTTACAAAAACAAGGATGAAAGAAAAATTCATGAGGCTCTAGAAAGTGGAAGAAGCATTAGTAAGACCAAAGGGCATGACTAAGAACTCATAAAAATCCTCATGCATGCAAAAAGTAGGTTTGGAGATATCCTCTTCTCTAACCCTAATTTTATGGAACCTAGAATGCAAGTAAAGCTTGGTAGAATATTTAGTGTCATGTATCTCATACAATAAATCATTTATGATAGGGATAGGTGTTGGTCTAAAAATATACCTATGGTAAGATTGTGCACCCACATACCTTGACCAACATTGAATGACCTAGAAGTCATGAGGCTTCAGTGGTCAATCTCTAGAAGAGGTCATTTCCTATGAAGTTCTAACTAAATATTCCTAAAATATGGGGGAAAAGGATGTTGAAAGAAGAAAATAGAGCTAAAGCTAGAACTTATAGTGGTGCAGATTAAGCCACATCAAGATACAAGTATCATAAAAGACTATGCAATTGAGAAAATAAGTAAATTACCTAATAAACCAACCAATTTTTACTAATCATAGAACATTCATTTATACAATGTGTAGTTATTCAGATTATAGATTCTAGAACTAGGGAATGAATCATGAGCATAAATCTAGAAAGCAAAATTAACACCATGAGCATTCAACAAGTTAAAATTAGAAATAAGCAATCATTCATACATACATGTCTTGCAACCAAGTTGAACCAGAGGCCAAACAAAAATCCCTTTATATTTATCAATATGCAATATGCTTAATACATGCAAATTGTAAAAGCTTAAGAGTCGACCATTTTACATTCTTCATTCTAGTATTTATAACCTTTTACAATACATCCAGTTATCCAAACATCATTGCATTAGAGATGGATTATCATTATATTAGAATATTCGTCGGTATTCTTGTTCTAACCACCTAGTTATGGCTTGTTAACCTGGATAGAACATGCTTCATATTGCATCGTATTGACCTTGTTGTTTGCATATGGTTCATTGATTTTTTTTTTTTTTTTGTTGAACTTCCTTGCACATCTGCACGATTGCATTGGTAACAATTTTGTTGTTAATATTGTCTAACAAGTGATCTAGCCTTGTAGGAAAAATGGGATGATTGACACCCACATGCTCATAAACTAGTGTTAGATATCAAATTTGATCTACTTTTGTCTATCCATGGCTATTAATTACATAACAAGGCTACTAATGGATGTCAAAATGTTAGTACCATGACTTGCCTATTTTGGGTACATAAGCTTTGATGGGTCTGGTACCTAGCTATTTTTTTCATTCTTCTCTCTAGCTACATGATAAACTTTTGGAACCTCTGCTGGCTCTATCCAGGTACAAAATTTTTTGCAAGCCTAGGACTTAAGCCTTTTTATCATTCTTCTCTCTGACTCTGTGATGGAATTTTGGTACCTTTGCTGGCTCCATCTTGATACAAACTTTTGATGGGTCTAGGACTTAGCCATTTTCCCATATTTTTACCTTTCTATTATGCAAAATCTTAGTACCTCTAATAGCTATGTCCAAGTACAAAATTTTTGATAGGTCTAGAAATTAGCCAATTTTTAGCACTGTTGTCTTTCGATTGCACAACAAACTTTTGGTCCCTCTATTGGCTCTGTCTAGGTACAAAAGTTCTGATGTGTCCAAGACAACCATTTTTCATTTTTCTCTCTAACTGCATGATAGAATTTTTTTACCTTTGTTAACTCTATATAGGTACAAAAGTTTCAACGAGTCTAGGACTTAAGCCATTTTTCACATTTTTCTCTCTAGCTACATGGTATATTTTTGGTACCTCTACTAGTTTTGCCTAGGTATAAAAGTTTTGGTCAATTTGGGACTTAGCCATTTTTCTTCATCTTTGCATTACGATCCTAGATGTTTAGAGTCTATACTTAGCATGCCTAAGCCAAAAGTTATTTGCTTCCTCATGATTCTGCTATTAGATCCTGTAATGCCCTCCCTTGCACCTTCTACTAAAGTGCATATGGGTAATGCTAAAAAATACCCATATTCTTGGTGACTCATAAGGGATTTTTCTTAGTGAAAAAGAGAACCCAAACTGACTTATTATAATCCATAGAAATATAAAATACTTATGCTACTTATATGTACATCAACACAAAAAAAGTGAATACAAGAATAATACCTTTTATCAAACAAACATCTACGAAGAAAAAATGAACAAAACAATGACAATGAGATGGGTGGTGGAGTTTGTGGTAAATTTAATAGACAATAAAACAAAATTAAATGGAAATTATGAAAAAAAAATGGTTCTTAGGGATACCTAGATAATGGGATATCCCCAAAAAACCCAAGTAGGGACTCAAAGGGTGGAGTTTGTGACACAATTTACAAGCGTAAATATGGAAAAAAAAAAAAAAAGGAAACATAAAAGAAAGTGGGGATACCTCAAACATGGGACATCCCCACAAAATTGAAGCTCCATGAGTAAATTTGACTATAGATAATGGCTACCTCAGCTCTATATTGGGAACTTTAGGAAATCACCATTTTTTTGCCACTGTGCTCCTTATCCTTTCTCTTTTTCTTGACCCAAATGAGTAAGAACTTACTCATTCTACCACCTCCACGTATCTAGCTCTTCCTAATTTTTTCCATTATGCCAATTATCAACATTGGAGGATACTATTTGAATGTGACCTTAAATAGGACTAAGCCTTGAGTCTCAATTATACCAACTAACAACTTCATCATAATTGTGATTCAGGAATTTTTTTGAAAACCCTATTGGTTGACATAAATTTATTACCTAGTACTAGGTCTGATGTGAATTTAACACTCAATACTAGGGCTTATCACCATTCTCCTAATGGAATGTGGTATTTATACCTTATTGTTTGTTGTGCCAATACGGTATTTATCAAAATCACTTGTTTTTTCTTTCAAGGTGATACATTGGGCTTTGGAATCATTATTACTAAAAAAGCTATATGATACAACTATACAAGTGTGACATTAGTATAGTACAAGAAAGCATTGCTCTCATAATATCATAAATTATACCCTCAATATGGGGGATTTTGTGACTCTTTTTGTTGTTGGGACTGCATTTGCGAAGCTACCTCCACACCCTACTATGAAATTATCTAGGATATCATGGAGATGTAGTGTTCTTGGTAAATCTTGGTCCAAAATTCCAAGGGAGGTTTTGGAATACCCTTGAGTTCAAATACAAAATTTTTAAATTTGCAAAGGTTCACATAGAGAGGATTGTTATATCTTCCAACCATATCCTCTACCTTCGTTAAGACTCATGAAATTATGTAGAAGAGCACAAAAAATTTGTCTACTTCCAATGGTTCTGAAAGTGATTCAATCTCATTTTCATCTTAGATCTATTGTCCAAATAGTTGGATGACCATCTCTACACTATGGAAGAGTGTTTTATCATCCCACAAACTTGGTGTAACAATATATTTGATATCTTTGGCAATTGTGCTAATCTCATCAGTTTATTTTATGAGAATAGCGAACAACTCTTCTCCTTGATAAATCAACTCAGTAACTTGATATATCTTATGAATCAAGAATTTGCATTCCTCTACATATTTGTTAGTCTACTTCTATAGAATAGGATAATTTATAAGATTTCTCAATATTTTTCTTATTTTATGTGCTTCCAAAATTTTGGCCATTAGTTTCTTCTTTCCTCTACCAAACTCTTTCATGTCTTCCAGAGATACAACAATAGTTTCTCATAGTTTGGTATAAAAATGAAGGAAATCTTGTAAAATTTTTCCTTTTATTTTTCCCCAATAGTGGCTCTTGACTTGCCTAAGCCAATACTTTGATGTTTTTGGGCCATTGGCTTGTCTTTCTCCTATTGCAACTCTTTCACGACAATAGAAAAGGCTTCCTCTTGTTGCTACACTTTGGTATTAAGGTCTAGCAACATTGAATTTTTTTGCTGCATTATATCTTGTGTTGCTTTTAGTTCTATCTCCAGGCCCTTGATTTTCTCATCCTTTTACTACAACTTATTTTTAGAAGGCACTTCATCAATTATGCCTTTCAATATTCTAATTTCATTCTTAAGGGCATCTTTATTTAGTTTCTCTCTAGTAATTCTAACATCTAGAGTTTCGATATTCTTCTTAGTAGCTTCCAAGTTTCTATTTGTTTTCCTAGATTGTACAAGTAGAGTATCCACCTCCATATGAAAATTTTGGAGAGTTTCTACTTTAGATATCTTGAAGATATCTTTGTTGTGTTCTTTTATTTGCTAGTATTCTAGTCTCATTTGGGATGTTAGCTTCTTGAAATTTGGTCGAATAGTCACCTTTATTATTTTTTCTTAAATTGGATCCAATGTGTCATAACCCATGGTGAATGCTTCTATTCCATCTATTACAACTACTCTTTTTGTTCTTCTTATTCTCTCCACTTTCATTGATTCTCTTCTATAGTTTGGATGGTGGAAAAGACCTCTAGGAGTGGTTCTTAAATAGTGAGGGGGAGTATAGGAGTAGAAAGGAATGCAGGTAATGGAGTGAGAGGATAAGAAATTATTATATTTATAGGGGATATGTTTTCCTAAAATTCTTGGTTCTTTTGACTGGTGGATAGCAGGGTGAATGATGGAGGATGCAACGGTGATTCTTGTAGAATTAATGGTTGAGTTGGCAGAAAGAGTATGAGTGGTGGAATGGGTGATTGAGATATGTTAAAGTATATTACATTATTAGAGTACATGTAAATGTAGCACCTTTGATACATTACTAGAGTAAGAGTTTAATTTAGATTAAGGTTAAGTAGTTACTTGGGGAAGAAGTAATAAATGCACAAGTGTCAATGTGCAATGATGTAAATGTAAAAGGAGTCCACTTGTACATGAGTCATAGAAAATGTAGTTAAGAAGACTAAGGGCCAAGTAACTTATCTTATTATATATAGGACCCATAGTGAATAGGAGGAGCATAGGAGAGATTAATATGGAGTAATGAATAGGTACAATGTAGTTTCCATTAGAGTTCTAGAGTGTTCATTTTATCCATTACATTACATTGTACTATTTTTGCAACTTTACATTAATAGCTTATTTCAGCATTCTTGCAAAATTCCATTATATTACTTTTTGCATATTTTACATCTTGCAAATGCTTTCTCCCATATCATATATTATCAAAATCTAATAGTGATATTAGAGCCATGGTAGATTAGATAGGAATAGGGAGAGTCACAAGAGAGATTTAGAGGAGAGAAGCAAATATCAGTTTCAAAATTTTTTAGATTGCATTTGGCTAGAGTATTTCCAAATATTTGTAGAAAAAATTGTGAAGAGTAGGACTCAACATTCATTCTACTAGATTAATAAATGAACTAGGGAAGATTCATCACTTAGAATTTTTTTCATTACAGTCATAATAATTTATTGCAAGAAAAAGGAGATTTGAAGAAAGTTGGCAAGCTTCCTATAGAGAGCTAGGAAGAATATCATCTTTAGAATCAATCTAGCACTAGAAGAAACAAACAGAAGAAGAGGATATTCTAGGAACATGAGGGAAGTCTTGTTGCAGATCCACATAGTGCAAAAGAAGAAAATACCAGAGGAGCCTTGTTCCATATTTGAGGAAGAGACTTCAAATAAGAGTCCAGGAGAAGATTGGAGGTTGGTGATATAATTGAAAAACTACAAGTAGAAGATTAAAGAGACTCCATAGAATATTCTTGGAGAATATTGGAGGTTGGTGATCTCCATTGAAAAATTGCAAGTAGCATATTGAAGAAACTCTAAAGAAGAGTCCTAGTGAACATTGGAGGTTAGTGATCTCCATTGAAAATTGCAAGGAGAAAATTGAAGAGACTCCAAAGAAAAGTCCTGGTGAAGATAGGAGATTGGTGATCTCCATTGAAGATTGAAGACTTCACCCTAAAGGAGTAGAATAAATAAACCTAAGAAGCTGAAGAGACCTACAAGAGATCCCATTGAAGAACTTCTAGTTCTTGAAGAGCTAGAGGACTAGAAAAATTCTTATTCCCGAAGCAATAAATTTTATAGATCTAAAAGGGATACCTCATTGCAAAACTTCCACAATAGAAGGTTAAAGGAAATATCTCATTGAGAAGACTAGAGGAGCTACAAGATTAAATACCTTGGAGAGGTGTCAAGGTCAAACAAGGAAAAGGCTTGGTGAGCCTCATTAAAGGAGTTCCTAGGATAACTCATTGGAGAAATTCACTACCAAGGAGAAGCTACTGATAGTGAAAGAATTGGGATAATTACTGCCATCCGAAAACAAGCCCAAAGGAGAAGAATTTATCAAGTTTGTAAAATTTTGGAGACTAGTGAAGACCTCAAGACTTTTAGATTCTTGAGAAGAAGGCCCTGTTTGAAATTAGAATTTGACAAGGAGGTTTAAGGAGAACACAAATAGAATAATCCTACCAAATACAAGATATTTTTAGAAATCATTCATAGCTAAGAAGGCATATTTTAGAGTTATAGGTTTTCTGAATCTACAACAAAATACTAAAGGTTTCATAGCTATGATTTACTACTATTCTAAACAACAAATTGGTGAATCTATTCATCAAGATCTACATCATCTTCAAAGATTATTAAAGGTAAGAAAATTAAGTGCAAAGGGTTCATTACTTGAACACTCATATTCAAATTGTTACTTAGCTTCATTAAGCACCTTATTAGAATTAAAGTTGTAAGGATAAGGGCTCATATTATAGTCTTCAAGAGAGTGCATAAAGATTCTTTTAAGGTTATTACCTGCACATTAAAATAGGAGTTGGATATATTTCAACAAAAAGAAAAATATCATTTTCCTATTATCTAGTTACAACAAAGAAGACTACATTAGATTTTAGAGATTATAGAGCATTTGTGAATTATTTAAGAGTTATCATTAGTGCATATTACAAGTTACTTTTAAGAAGTAATAAGGAGATTGTAGTTGCACTATATTAGTTTATCTTAAATCTTATTAGAAGTGCACTAAGGATTTCAGTGAAAGTGAAAATTTGTGGAAGATTAAGCTACTCTAAGTGCATATTAGTTGCATGGTTATTAGCTGGTGTAAAATCAGCTACAAGAGACCAACGAAATGGACTCCAATCACATAACACAAATGCAATAATGGAATAAAACTAAAAATTGATATTTTTATCATTCCTGAATTCACACCCCTTCTACAAAATATTACAATCCATCATATAGCAACTGAAAACCAAAGAAACCCTAAAAACATCTTTTTTCTAAAAACTACTAAAAATAGATTTTTTTTTCTAAAAACTGCTAAAAATAGAAATGAGTCGGATTGTGCAAAAATTTGGTATACACATTCCTATTACAATAAAAAACCTTAATTTAAAATATTAGGTCTCAACTTAAGGTATAACAAAAGATAATAAACTTCTAACAGCAAAAAAACCCAAAAAACTTGGGAACCTATTCTAAAAGCTAATTTTAGGGCACTAGATGGAGGAGTTAGGTCTTGAAAACATGATTTTTGGAGGGTCAAGAGGATCAAAAATAAATTTCAAGGTAGAAAATGCACACAGAACCACCTATTAAATTTCAAGGCAAACGGTCATACATTTCACAAGTTATGGCTTTGGCAAGGTGCATAATTAGCTTGGATACATTGTTAGTGTAACCAAGAAAAGAAGAGAGTTCTCTAGTAAAGAAGACAACATCGAATCATCCCTTCCATACAAGGAATAGTACAAAGAAATCTTGCAAGAAGATATTTGAAGATATTAAACAAAGATGCAATTCCAAGGTATTGCATTTTAACTATTGTAAATCTATTTACATTAGTTGCTTGCACCATAATCTCTTGTCCTATGTAGAAAAAGAGGATAAATTTTGAAGGACACGTAAATTCCAACAAGACTCATCACAAAGAGGCTAGTAGAAGAGCACTATTTGTGCAAGGTAAAAGAGCCAAAAAAAGGCTCACATTAAGGTGTCTAAAGACACCTCCATCAGTCACAAAATTAGGAATCCAAAACAAGCAACCTGAAGCACAAGATAACCACATAAGGGAGCTATTATCTATTGCATATAACAATAAGGATATCGTAAAGAAGCTATAATTTATCTATGTTAGCTATAATATACCACACATTGCAAGGGATATTCAAGACAACATATAGGGATAAGGTATAAGGTAGAGTTAAAGGTGCAATACCCAAGATCTAGCTTGGAGAAATCATCCACCAAGAAGGAGCATCCAAATCCACCATTGGAGTCCAATAGAACCACCATTGAAATGCCTCAAATAATCATAGCTAGAGATAGTATTTGGATAGCACAACCTGCACTCATTGGTAAGAAGGAAGAAGTGTTTGAAAGCATTGGAACAAACTAGAAACAACTTGCACTCATTGACAAGATAAGGGTTATAAGGACATTGAAGACACCTCTACATGTAAAAGAATATGCACCACTTGTCACACTAGGGAACCTATTATTCTCTCTAAAAATTTTCTTGTAAGGTAACACTCAAGATGAAATAACACTCACCTTGGAAGTGTCAAGAGGAATCATTCTAAGTATGAAGGTATTTCAATAATTTCAAAGGAGAAGTGTTACAAATTAATGCTCGATTGTTCACCACCTTGTAACACTCATTAGAAGACTGTAACCATTGTCCTCCACCTACACACCTAAATAACAATTGCACCAAGTTTCAAGAGGATCAAGAAGGCATAGTAACATGCAAAACATTCCACTTAGGGATATAACTATTAATAGGTAACATTGGAAGGTGCTCCAGACATGATTCATAAACGTAGATGTGAAGGAAGAAGCATGCAATTATAGTGCCAATGCATTGATACATAGTCAGGTCAAAGGCTATTAAATAAGGTTGAAAACTTTAATGAGACATCCATTAAAGGAGGAGCATTAAATGCTCAACATCATCCAACAAATACAACATTCAAAAGATCTGTTGGAGGAGTGAAGATAAAGGTATATCATGCAGTGAATACAACGCTTGAAAAATACATTGGAGGAGCGAAGATAAGGTTTATCACATGCAATATTATAAAGGTAATATCAAATTGATTACTTAATTTTTGTTAAGGTTTAAAAGGAGTTATAAGGTGAAACATATAAAGTTAAGTTTACTATTGTGTTGGATTAATACAAATAAACCAAGCATTAGTAAGTTATAAAGCAAGTTCATATTTCAAGGTATAATCATTGAATTGCATATACATATTACAATACTTTCAAATAACCAAGTAGGAGATATAAGGTTGTCAACCTTGATAAATTAAACTATCAATTTGCAAATATTATTATCATTATTTTCTAACATTCTAAAGTAGGAAGATATAAGGCATACTACATTAAACATAGATTATTGGAATTTAGAAATATTAAACTATTGGATATTAAAGGCTATAAAAGGAAGTTCATTATTTACTTAAAGGAGTTGGAATTATGTACTTACATGTGGGTGCATTGCTTCACCCACTCTCATTTAAAAATATTATGTCAAAAAAATGTAGCTATGTTTTGGGGCCAAGCTTTGGAATTAGGGTTTGGGTAGAAGATAGAGGTGGTAGCTCCAATGGGCGGTAACAAGCAGTAGGAGGGCAAAAGGTTCAGGGTGGCCAAAAAAGTTTGGTTCCATAAGTCTACCATAAATCTAAGTATTATTAAAAAGGGTGGGGTAGATAATGAAGTGGGCAGACATTTAGACTCTGTCTATGGATGGAGATATTCAAAAAATCTACCCACTTGTTGGGTAGAAACTTTGGTTGGTCAGCTAGGGTAGAAATATTGTATATACCCACCCTTGATGGAGATGAAAACCCTCACCCATAATTGGGTAGAAATTTGGGACAATGGTTGGGTAGAAATTTGATAAATACCCACCCTCCTTCATAATGCTATGGGTAGAAGGTTGTCAAATAAAATGAAATGACTACTCATTTCCTAAACTCATGTCATCATCTAGAATTTAAAAATGAGGAGATATTAATGGCTCCAACTACCTAGTACCACCATTCATACATGAATGTATTGATTTGAAATGTGCAACTACAAAAATAATTAATCCTAGTCATTCACCACCTGAATAAAGTAATGTCGACCGATTGAATGGGAAAAGTAGATGAGAATTAAAAAGTTGGATAAAAATGATAGAGTGATCAAGGGATTGGATTAGAACTGAAGCACCTACCATCCCTCTAGACAACCACCATGATCCTTAGGAGCAAAGTACCAGTCAAGAATCAATATGCTTCAAAAATGTCTTCTCGACTAACACCATTAATGCTTGTAATTTGAATTTATTGTAATATTTCTATAAATAGTTGATGCTAGACATTTCAGGGGTGGCTCTTTGGCCATTACAATTCATATGTGGTTCTTACTTACCTTGCAAATATAAGGATACTACTATTTAATCTCTCATTTTTATCTTCACTTCCTTGTAATTGAATTTGAATATTTATTTCTGTGATGGCCATTTGAGTTTACTCATTTAATTATGCAATCTAGATTTTGTGGGTCTTTCTTGATGATTTTGGAATTTGCATTCATCTTTGGATTTAGGGTTTATTTCTACTAAGACTAGTTGGGTGGGAGGAATCTAATTCTAAATCCTAGATTTCATGCACCCTCCCACCAGTTTTGGAATTACCTCATGTTCGCTATGTTGAATGATGAGTGAGGATGTGATGGACTGATCTGTTATGTGGTATGCTTGTATTCCACTAGAAATGTCAAGTGTGCATGTGTCTTGATGTAGCCATAACCCATCCTTGTGAGTTCCTAGCTATGACCTCCCTTTGCTTTATTTCACTCTTCCATTTTCCCCTTTTATTTGTGACATAGATAGCTACGACTTAAGGAGATGACCTCCTGTGAAGATCAACTACCCCACCTCTCATGGGATAGGCAAAAATTACATATTGGTCGAAGACCATTGGGTACGCCACCTACTTTTTTGGTGCCAGTTTTTGCACCAACAATTTTTGGTGACTCTATTGGGGACTCATAAAGTCTTTTTTGTTTTAGTAAATCAAAGTTTGATGATACTCTGGTTTACCCATATCTTCACAAATTACCTTGTGACTCTTTTGAGAAAACAAGATCCAGATATGAAGATCAGTGACTGCTTCTATACCTTGAAAGACCCTAACATCCTGGAGGACTCAAGATTTAATGAGTAATATTGACCTTATAGGCAAAGAAAGTATGCTCATTTGGTGACTCTAAATCCAATGTAAGAACTAGGTATTTTGAAGACTGGTGCCATGATGGCTTATATGTGCTACCCTTAGTGGGGTGACCCAAGTCCACTCAACCTTCAATACTAGCATGAGACTCCTAAAAGTGCCCTAAAGAGCTTGACAAGATATAATGGCACTAAAGGAACTACTTGAGAGCAACTTGAATATATTGCTACTTTGGTGACCCTACATAGTATCACCCAATGAAGATGTTATGATTAGACTTTTGGTATTGTCTCTAGAAGGGAGGGTGCTATTGTGGTATCGATCCCTTAGGGAAAAAACCATTTGCTCATGGGTGGATTTGGTAGGAGATCTTGTTGAAACATTCGATGGCTCTATGGATCCCTTCCAACTCTTGATGCACCTCTCATTCATAAAGAGGGCCCCTTTTGAATCTATCACAAACTTCAACATATGATTCAAGAGGATCTAGGAAAGGATTCCCTTTGAATACCAATCATCCCCTTCCTAGGCTCACCTGTACTATGTTTGGGCTTTTAGTTTGGATATAAGCCTCCTCCTGCATCAATTTATGAAAAAAAGATTCCATCAAGTATTTCAGGAGGTATTATAGGTTGAGCAACTCTTGATCCAAGTAGGAAAGATATATTCAAGAGATTTATCCCTCCCATCCCCTTTTTCAGTTGTCGCTACTGCCCTTTTGACTGTACAATATCCACCATGGATTCCATCTAAAGCTATGCAGGAGCCAAGACCATAGTTATGCAAAACAAAAAGGATGGATCTCTTCTCGAGATCATACAGAGGATATGCAAGCACAAGTTTGGAAATGAATAGTTTTATTGCTTGCACCTTATCCTAGCAAACAAAGGATCTATAGATAGAATAGGGAATTCTTACATAAATGGAATAATTTTGCATCCTTTTTGTATCTAGGAGCACACTAAGCACAAGTGTTCATCTAGTTAGTAGGAGGGTCTTAAGCACACCTTGGTAGCAGGGATGTCAATAAATAGGCCTTGCTATCAAACATGTATGAAGAAATCAAAGTTGTGCATGATAGGGATCCCACATCAAGCAGACCCCAAGGAGTGGTGACACTAGATCCTATTGCTAAATGAGCCAGTACCTAAGGAGGTCTCTTGCATGGTAATATTTATTACCACATTGATCATCGATTGCATAAGTATTGGTATGCATGATGATTTGCCAAGTTGTGGGTGCATAACATCTTGGAAAATTTTTGGACAATGAAAACCGAACTATAAAAAGTGGCTCAAGTTTAGTATAATATGGTTTGGCTATTGTCAATTCATTTGATGATTTCAAAGATGAATCAGTGGTTGCGGTGTTCCAATCATACTGTATTTTTGTGTAAATGGGTCGATAGATAAACAAAAGTGTAGTAAGCACATGTCCAAGTGACATCATCTTGTACCATGGAGACCCAAGGTAAAAGACACAAGTAGTTCCTAGAAGAGGAATCAATCTTGAAACACTCCCCCTTGTAGTTTGAAGTCCTTTGTATTTTTTTGTGACCTCATGCCCAATTTATCAAGGCTCAAGATTCAAACATAATTTTATGCAATCTCTAGAAAAGATGTCCATTATATTTTTGAGAGCATTGCCCACTCCTAAATCATTTAGAAAAATTGATCTATAAATACCACCCCAAGAGGTGAGAGCAGCATGTGTTGAGAAAGATGAAGCTAAGAAAGACGTTCTGACTGGATATTCCATGCAAGAGTAGTAATAAGCAAATGAGGTTTTTACATGATTGCATTAAGAAAATGTGTCCTATCAAGACTGAAAAATACTCTTGATATTCTATCTATTTTTGAATATATTGTAGTCTTTGGTGGGGTATGTTGATGGAAGTACGATCTATGGGGGTATCTCATGGATTACCTTCAATTTTGTTTCTTTTATTTTTTTGCATTCTTTCATTCCTTATCTTTCCTAAGTTGCTTTTTTTCGCTAATTGATGAGGTTAGTGGTTTTTTTCTTCTTAGTTCTACTATTTCCTATGTTTCCCTCCCTCCCCTCTTCCCATATTGTTCTCTTTCTCTGGTTTTTCTTATTGTTTCCACTTGTGGTCCCCCTTATTTTCTTCTCTTTCACATTCTCCTACCTCGTTTTCCATTCATCTTTGTCTGCCTTACTCCTTTATCTGGTAGCCTTTTGTGCCCTAATTTTCCCCTTCCTCTTTCCTATTTTGTATATTTCAATATGTAGCTTCCTAGGTTCTCCTTTCCCACGAGGGAAAAGTCCCTGTGAGTCTTTATGAGCATGGGTAAAATTTTGCATTATTTCACCAACTCTTATTTAAAAATATGATGCCTAAAAAAGGTAGTTAAGTTTTGGGAGCAAGCTTTGGTATTAGTGTTTGGGTAGAATATAGAGGTGGCAACTCCAAACGATGAAAGGTTCAAGGTGGTCAAACAAATTTAGTTCCACAAGTCCATCATAAAGCTAAGGATTATTCAAAAGGGCAAGGCAAAAAATGGAGTGGGAAAATATTTAGAATCTATATGCAGGTAGAGATATTCGAAAAACCTACCCACTTGTTGGGTGAAAACTTTGGCCGGTTAGCTAGGGTAGAAATATTGTAGATCCTTTCCTCGAGGGAGATGAAAACCACCATCCATAATTGGGCAAAAATTTAGGACAATGGTTGGATGAAACATTGATAAATAATTGTTCTCCTTCATAATGCTATGGGCAAAAGGTTTTCAACTAAAATGAAATGACCACCTGATACCTGAACTCCTGCCATCATCTACAATTTCAAAATGAGGAGATATTAATAGCTTCAGCTACCCAGTACCAACATGAAAGTGTTGATTTGAAATGTGCAACTTCCAAAATAATTAATCCCAATAATTCACCACATAACTAGAGGATCATCGACCGATTGAAAGGGTAGAGCAAATGAGAATTAAAAAGTTGGAAAAAATTGATAGAGTGATCAAGGGATCAGATTGGCATAGAAGCACCTACCATCCCTTCGAATAACCGCCATGATCCCAAGGAGTAGAGTACCAGTCAAGAATTAGTCCTCTTTGGTAATGTATTCTCTCTGAACGCCATTAATTCTTGTAATTTGAATTTATTGTAATATTTATATAAATAGTGGGATGCTAGCCATTCTAGGGATGGATATTTGGCCTTTACAATTCATATGTAGTTCTTCATTACCTTGCATTTATAAGGATACTATTGTTTGTTCTCTCATTTTATCTTCACTTCCTTGTGATTGAATTTGAATATTTATTTCTATGATGGCCATATGAGTTTACTCATTTAATTATGCAATCTAGAATTCGTGGGTCTTGCTTGATGATTTTGGAATTCATATTCACCTTTGGGTTTAAGGGTTTATTTCTACTAAGGTTGGTAAAGTGGGAGGACTCTAATTCTACATCATGTATTTCATGCACCCTCCCACCAGTTATGGAATTCACTCTGGATAATTGTGCTAAATGATGAGTGAGGGTGTGATGGACTGATATGTTAGGTGGTATGATCATATTCCACCAGAAATGTTGAGCATGCATGTGTCTTGATGCGGACATAATCCATCCTTGTGAGTTATGACTATGAACTCCCTTTGCTTTCTTTCCCTCTCCCCTTTTCCCTTTTCCTTTGTGGCATATATAGCTAGGACTTAAGGATACTAGTATTTTATCTCTCATTTTATCTTCACTTCCTTGCTATTGAATTTGAATGTTTATTTCTACGATGGTCATCTGAGTTTAATAATTTAATTCTATAATCTAGATTTTGTGGGTCTTGCTTGATGGTTCTAGAATTTTCATTCACCTTTAGATTTAGGGGTTTATTTCTACTAATGCTAGTCGTGTGGGAGCACTCTAATTTTGAATTATGGATTTCATACACCCTCTCTCTAGTTATAGAATTTACTCTAGCTTGCTTTGTTGAATGATGAGTGTGGGTGTGATGGGCTGATATGTTAGGTGGTATACTTGTATCCCACTGACAATGTCAATTGTGCATGTGTCTTGATGCAACTATAACCCATACTTTTGAGTTTTGGAAACAACCTCCCTTTGCTTTATTTTCCTCTCCTATTTTACATTTTTCTTTGTAGCATAGGTAGCTAGGAATTAAGGATCTAACCTCCTCTGGAGATCGACCACCCACCTCTCTTGGGCTAAGAAATCATTCCATGTTGGTTGAAGACCATTGGGCATGCCACCCACTCGTCTGGTGCTAATTTTTGCACCAAAATTACACTTGTCTCATACTCATACTAAAGGGACAAAAGAAATCCAAACATAAAGAACTTAAAATTTATAAGTGCATATTTCATTAGTAGAGATAAGATAAAATAGAATTTGATTATTGATTTATAAAATATTACAAAATCAACTTAAAAGGTGAACTATTACTTACTAAGCACTTTATCAAACTTATAACACATTTCAATCACTAGGGAGACAGGGAATCCTACAAAATCTAAGTCTAGAAAGGTTTTATCAAATTGATTCATATACTCTAAACTAGAGATTCATAAGGTAGTCTACTACAAAGGATCCATCAAAAGTGTTCTTAAAGCATAAAAGATCTAAAACTAAGAAATATGTCTATCTCAAAGGATGTTATAAATAGATTATATTACATCATTTGGGTCATGTAAATGTATCTTCCAAGGTACATACTTAGGACATTAGATTACTTTAGGGGGAAGTTATCTAGTTACTTCATGCAATGTAATAAATGCACAAGTGTCAAAGTGCAAGTTGTATATGTGCAAGTTGTCCCTTGCACAACTAGGTAGAGTGTTGTCTAGGAACCTATTTTCCTATATAAGAAAGGCCTCATTGTAATACAAATATAGATTTGGGGGACATAGTTAGCTAGTATAGCTTAGAGCATAGTACAGTTCTGTGTATATCACCATCCATTGGTGATGGGTGCAATGTAATTCAATAGATTTATTAATGGAGTATTAATTTCCTCCATAGCTACATTGTATTATTTTATGTCATTTCTATTTACAACATATTTTAGTCATCTAGCATATTTACTTTCTTTCATATTATTCTACATATTGTGATTGCTATATCCTAGTACTCATTACATCAAAATATAATAGTGTTATCAGAGCCATGGTAGATCTAGCCATAGTAGATCAATAGGAAAACCACCATTATTATTGATCCTAAGTTTTTTGTCAACCTGAAATATTGTTGGACTAGCCATTGTCAAAAATTATTAGAAGAGTCTAGGTGGTAGAGTTAGGGAGAGCCCAAGTGAGGACTAAAAGAAATATCAGTTCCAAAAATAATAATATTTGTAAGAAAAAATTGTGAAGACTGGGACTCAACATTCAATCCACTAGATTGATAAATCATCTAATTAAGATCATCCATGATATCTAGAATTTTCTAACTATTACATAATGTTTCTTTTGATGTAGAAAATTAATTCTTAAAGGATTGGGACTCCTACAATAGAAATCTAGGAGATGCCAACTTAGTTTCCCTAAGGTCGATATGCTTTCATAGTGTAGAGATTAGTTCCTTGTGTAAGAGAAGAATGTTACAGAAGAATACTTCTAGTGAAGAGTCATGGTGAAGTCAAGAGATTGAAGATCTTTATTTTTGGATTGAAGAACTTCATAGTTGAAGAACAATCCATAGAAGCATTGAAGAAAAGGCCATAGAAGCCTTGAAGAAGAATCCAAATAAGTCTTGATAGTGAAAAGGCCACATAAGACTTGATACTAAAAAATCCATAAAATCCTTGACACTAAAAAGGCCATAAAAGCCTTGATATTGAAAAAACCACAAAAGTCTAGATACTAAAAAATTCTTGAGAAGCCTTGATCCTAAAGGAGAATTCAAAAAGAATATCCGATTCAGAAGTAGATTAATATTTTAGTACTAATATTATTGTTGTAGGGAAATAAGATTTAATGAATTGAGAAACTTCCTACAAGAAAGTTAGGAAGAGTATCTTCTTCAGAATCAAATCAGCACCTAAAGAAAAAATGAAGAGATCGGGAGAATATCTCATTGAAGAACTTCCAATATTGGAAGAAGAAGAATAAGGACTAGGAGAGTCCTTATTGCATTCAAAATTAGTATAATCAGATATCTAGAAGAATATCTCACCACCAACACTTCCAGGAGTAGAAGGTTGAAGAGAAGGTGTCAAGGAAGACCAATAGAAGCTGCAAGATCAAAAACCTTGGGAAGGTCTCAATGAGCATCCAATAAAAGGCTAGGAGAGCCTTATTGAAGAAATCATCAAAGGAGAACTCACTAGAGAAATACACTGCCAAGAAGAAGCCCCTAGTAGTGAAGGACTTGGTACAATTATCTCCATCCGACAACAAGCCCAAGAGAAGGAGAATTTGGCAAGGAGTACCAAATCTAAAAAGGAGAATTTGGCAAGGAGTGCCAAGTATGAGAAGAAGAATTTGTCAAGGAGTGCCAAATCCTAAAAGAAGAATATAGTGAAGACATCACACATTTATAATCTTGAGAAGAAGATCCTACTTGAAGTCAAAATTTGACAAGAAGACTTGAAGATAGAAGAAGCTCACCAAATCTATGAGATTTGAAGATTGCCTCTCATAGCAATAAGGCACTGCTTCAGAGACAAATATTTCTTCAAATCTATAGAAAAATGAGGAGACCACAAGAGGAGAACAAGCTACCAAATCTTAGGCTCGTGTTAGAAATTTTGATATCATATTTTTGTGAAGAAGGAGCTATTTAGGACAATCTACAAAAATCTGCAAGATCCTACTTGAAGCAGCAACTTGGTGATATTAGACCTCAAGATTCACATCCTCTAAAGAAGTGGCAAAAGAACTATGGAAGCTTTAAAAAGGTAAGCAAATTTTGGTGCAAATAAACTTGTTAATTGGATTCTTATAAAATTTGCTATAGCACATTAATTTAGATTAAAGTTGCAAGAAGAAGCAAAATTAGATTACAGTCTGCAAAAAGTGCAAAAAGAGAAAATATATTTTTAAGGTTAATTTACACATGAATTAGGAGTTGATTAGATTTCAGTATTACATATATCAACTACCTATCATCTTTTTGGAAAAAGAAAAAGAAGACTAAGTCCTACAATATTGATTGTAGTGAAATTGCAGAATAATTATAGATTAGTTGTAGTAAATTGATTAAGTGGATTGATTTGATAGTTGATTGGAGTGAAAAGGTGAAATTTTTAGTGCATTAAAATAAAGTTTATTAGATTAATTTGCACTATTATGTTACTCTCAAAAATTATTGTTTGTGTTCTTGAGAAGGGCACAAAATAAAAAATTGTCAAAGTGTCTAAAGATACTATTAGTGCACAAAAATCTGCAATACTTAGTGGCCAAGTGAAGCCACAAAAAAATGTTAGAATCCTCCAAAAATTGGAGAAGAAGACAACTAACCAAAAAAAAAATAGAAGCTTCAGAGATTGAGACTTGGTGAGTCTCAAATACAAAACATTACAGGGTTAATTGCATGGTACAAAGGGCAGAAAATTACAGCTACAAAGAACCTTCTATCTACATCATTAAGGGATTGGATTTATCCTAAAAGAATCCAAGAAAAAAGGATAAGGAGTCTAGCCAAAGAGACATCCTCAAAACCCCCATATTTGCATTCAAAAATATGCTACAAAACCAGAATTTCAGACCTGCAAAAGAGTGCAATAAAGAAGATTTTATATAAATATAAGGTTACATGGTATTGCACTTCTACAACACGTTATATGCAGGAAGATAGCAGATTTAAAGGTGCCTCAAAAGGCACAATATCTATAGGGTAATCCAAAAAAGGAAGGCCGAACGTTAGCATTTTTCTTCCATAGCAAAAGAAGCCACTCAAAGGGCTCACTTTCCATATATCTTGGATGGACGAACCTGCAAAATCAAAGCCCACATAAGGCTATTATCAAGTTGCATTTACGTAGATAAAAAGAGTGCCCATATACAAATATAAGGCATCAAAATATACTTCTACCAATGTGGGATGGATAGCATAACAAGAGGCTATCTATACTACAAAGAAGCATAGGAATCATCACATTGAAGGCATATAAGACACAGAGAAAAAGTGCTACATTTAAGGTCTTAAAATTGGAGAAGATTGTCCACCAAAGGAAACACCAAAATCACCATTTGAATCTCCATAGCACATCATCAATTCACTTGCAAAATAAAAGATTGCTTGTTGTACAAGACACAAAGCAAGCTAAGGAAAGGCATAAAAAAGGAGTTACAATATTCTTCTTGGAATATTTATAGCAAATGACTTCATGCAGAGACATTAAATGCCACTTGGAATTAAATTTCTAAGGTGTCATTTCATCTCTCAATGCTCAAGAAACCTCACGTAGGAGTTACAAGGAATATCAAGGAAGTGGTGACACTTTTTATCTTCCACAAGCCTCACACAAGTGCCCACACGAGTGATCATACATTATAGAGTGGCCAAGAAGTGTTAAAGAAGGAAATCGATATGTTAAGAAAGGTGGAGCGCTCATATCTAATGGATGTGACACTTATCAACAAGTTCAAAACCTTTATTTCATAAAAAGGCACTCAAGTCCAAAGTAGTAAAGCATAGGAAAGCATAGTCAAAGCATAGCAAATCATAGCATGGAATAAATGAAGAGGAAGTATTAAAAACTCTTGGTATTGAAGGTCAAACCTCTCCATATTTGCAACACCTATGTTCTAGCATTAAAGACGGGGAATTCCAAAGCATAGGCATTGTTTCTAGCGCTAAAGGATGACATTAAAGTGATATTATATTCAGCTGAAAAATATGTCAAACAGTGCGGAGATACAATGTTCAAAGGTAAGGTTTAAATCCCATTTATTATTATTTTCACTTTAGGGAGATATAAGTGTTATAATCTAAGGTCAAATATTAGATTTGAAAGCAAAAACCATAAGGGATAACTTATCAAATTGAAATAATATTTGCAATTTAACCTAGGAGAAACAAGGAATTCTACTTGGGATTATATTCTTTAATATTTTCTAAATATTATTAATTTTCTAGTTTTCCAAATTTGCGAGTGATAAGGGTTACAACATCAAACTAGGTTATTGGAAATTAGAAACACTTGAATAAAATCCTAAGGGTTACAAAAGAAGTTATTAAGAGTTTTTTTTTAGATTGGGAATTTATAATTTTCTTTTCTCAAAATTTCTCAAAAGGGACAAAATAAATCCAACATTTAAACCTCTTCAAAATTGAAAAGTGCTTAGTTAAATATAAGTAATAAGGTGTTAGAAAAGTTTATTTTTGATCTTTAGAAAAATTGTACAAAATCAACCAAAATTGAACTATACTTTACAAAAGCACTATATCATACTCCAAAATCATTAGGGAGTCATAAGGCATTCCACAAAACTTGATAATAATAATATATATCAAATATTATCAATTTGGAAATATATAAGCTTTCTTCAAAACCTAAAATTAGGTGTTCATACTTTCATTACTAGGGAGACATAAGGAAGCATACAAACCTAAGGATTAATAAAGGTTTTATAAAATAAATCTTATATTCTTCAATTAGGGATCAAATATCCTAATATAGGGAGCTATAATAAAGATTACAATTCTATATCATTTCTTAAAATTCAACCTCTTCAAATGGGTAAAGGAATGTCATACAATAAATGTAAAACTTGCTCCAATGGGAACCGATTCATAAAACATGACCACATGTGGTATATTGACTCAGGAACCAATCATCATATAATAGGAAATATGCAATGGTTTGACTATCTTGAAGTTGCTAAAGGTTACAGAATAAGAATTACAGACAACCAAATTTATCCTATACATGGATATGGATGTGTAACACCCAAAAAATCATTTGCAAATCTTCTACTACAAAAAGTATTGTATGTTCCTCTACATTCAATCTCATATTAGTAAGCAAGCTGCTAGAAAGCAACTGTATTATTAAATTTAGCTATATGTAGGGGATCAATACATGTCTCATTATGAATCAATATGGAATAAAAGCAACAGGTTCAATCCATGAAAATACATACATCCTAGAATCAATGGAAATATCACAAGATGTTGTGGTGTTTCAAAATTATGCTAACATATTTACAGAAGAATAGGTTGAAGAAAATGAAGAACCAATACACCAAAAAGGTAAGCATAGAAGGATAAAAAATAAAAATATGATAGGAAAATTGCACCATGCCCTACTCATTAATCAACAATCAGAACCAAATGAATATACTTACAAAGAGAACTATAAAGGTGGCTGGATAAAAGATAAGGAAGATGAATCTGAACAAGCCAAAGATCATCCAATGAAAGAAGAATATTTAGCTTCAACTATAGCTTACTTTGCATCATATGAAGACATAGATTACCTGCTGAACCTAAATACAAAGAATGCAGAAGAAGAGTAGAAAGTTTAGGATGAAGAAGAAAAATATCCATCTTGAAGACTAAATTCTTCAATACCTAAATAATGTAATACATGGGGGTGTTATAAATAAATTATATTACATCATTTGAGTCATGTAAATGTATCTTCCAAGGTACATACTTAGGACATTATATTACTTTAGGGAGAAGTTATCTAGTTACTTCATGCAATGTAATAAATGCACTAGTGTCAATGTGCAACTTGTATATGTACAAGTTGTCCCTTACATAGCTAGGTAGAGTGTTTGCCAAGGAACCTATTTTATATATAATAAAGGCCTCATTGTAATATAGATATAGATTCGAGGGATAGTCAGGTAGTTTAGCCTAGATCATAGTACAATTCTATGTACATCACAATACATTGGTGATGGGCACAATGTAGTTCAGTAGCTTTAATAATGGAGTGTTAATTTCCTCCATAGCTACATTGTATTCTTTTATGTCATTTCTATTTACAACATATTTTATTCATCTAGCATATTTACTTTCTTTCATATAATTCTGCATCTTGTGATTGCTATCTCCCAGTGCTCATTACTTCAAAATGTAACAAAGGGTATAGTGAACAATGATATGAACAACACCATTAGAAAGGAAAGAGCAAGTGTCATAAAAATTAGAATCAAGAATTTACTTATAAATTTTTAAGGATACTTGGACCTTACTTAAAAAAGGATTCATGGTGAAGCTTTAAAAGATAACTTTGAAACTATGGAATATTATCTACATGCTCGACTCACTGAAGTAATTGATAATGGAGAGTGACATTCAAATTCCTTTAGAATTTGCTAGTATATTATATATGGAATTACTTACATTCAAATGTTAGAAGGATAAGAATGTAGAACAAAGAGTATTGATAGGATTACTTAAACTAAAATAGAAATGGATGAATCATACCTAGAGAAGATATTTCAATCCTCATGCAGTATTGATACTTCAAGTTCTACTAACACAAAATCTTATCATGATGCCTTAAGTGTTTGTTCAGAATATTCTATATAGAACTTGGAAAATGATAAAAAGGACAAAGGCAAAGAGAAGATACTTTTGCAAGAATCAGGTGATAGTACATCCACCTATCAAAGTACCTATTCAAAATACAAGAATAAAGAAGAATAAGAAGAGGAAAAAAATAAAGGAGGTATACAATGTAATATGAATTAAACTTAATACAAAGGACCAGATCAAGTTGAAGAACATATGAAGATCAAAGATCCATTTTGAAGACTAAAGTCTTCAATACCCAAATAATGTAATACAAGGGGTGTTAGAGTATATTATATTATTAGGGTACATGTAAATGTACCACCTTTGGTACATGTAAATGTACCACCTTTGGTACATTACTAGAGTAAGAGTTTACTTTAGAGTAAGGTTAAGTAGTTACTTGGGGAAGAAGTAATAAATGCACAAGTGTCAATGTGCAATGATGTAAATGTACAAGGAGTCCACTTGTACATGAGTCAGAGGAAAGGTAGTTAGGAAGAGTAAGGGCCAAGTAACTTATCTTCTTATATATATGCCCCATAGTGAATAGGAGGATCATAGCAGAGATTACTATGGAGCAGTGAGTAGGTACAATGTAGTTTCCATTAGAGTTTTGGAGTGTTCATTTCCTCCATTACATTATATTGTACTATTTTTGCAACCTTCCATTAATAACTTATTTCAGCATTCTTGCGGAAATCTATTATCTTACTTTTTTGCATATTTTACATCTTGTGATTGCTTTCTACCATATCATACATTATCAAAAGCTAAAAATATGGTGAATTTTATGAGGTGGATGGTATAATGGGATGTGAGGGATGCATTTCTAACATAAGTTCTACAATGGCAAGGATTATTTTTAATGATTGAAAAGTTTGAGGAGGTGGAGAGACAAAGATTTATATTGATGAAGAACTTTGATGAGGAGTAGATGGTTTAGAATACATACCTTACTATTGCACCTCTTGCTCTAGCTCCTCCATTTAGATGACTTTGAATTTTCTCACCTTGAGCTCCTTCTTCTTTGACTATTCATACTCTACTAGGGAAGTTGTGGCTTCACACCTTTGTGCCTCTTGTTGCAACTCCTACCATCCAACTACAACACACCAAGACTTCTCCTTATATATTCCATACCCATTATTTCATAAACTACTTTGGGCATTACCGTGGTAGTTTCTCCAGAATCAATCATGCAATTGTGAACCACCCATCCCTCCATCTACAAGGATAAATAAAATTGTGACGGTCTATTTTTTCCCATTATTGAGGTAGGATGGCCTTGAGCTAAATTAAACTCAATCTTATGCTTTAATTTAATTTTTATAGACTTGATTGAAGCTTGTAATAAATAAATCTATCCAAGAATAACAATTGTATCATACACACTAGCTTTAGATGGATGATTCTTCAATTACTCCATAATATTGAAACCAAGAATGTTAGGTTGTTTTTTGTTCCTTCGTAGGTTGATCTTACTTAATCCTATATTCTTGAGTTGCCTCCATCCTTTGGTGTTTGGTCAGAGAAGGGTATCTTAGCTTATCTCTTTCCTGCTCTAGGATTTCATCTTCCTTTATCACCTTCTATTGTTGTTGAGCTAGCTTTTGGGCTGGGGTATCCTAAGGAACATTCTTATTTGGATGGTTTTGTATCTCATATGGTACTTTAAAAGAATCCATTACATTAGGATCAACTGACAAAGGTTTCCTCCCTAATCTTATTAGGATAATAGTTTGATCATGACATGTTTCTGAATATTATGTATGGTCATTAGTGATGCTACATCTTAATAGTGCTTATAAGTTATCTTTTTAGTAACATCGTAAATTGGTAGTGCTTTTAAAGCTTCCTATGGAATAGGGTTCTAGATGAACAAATTTAGGGGACCTATGTGATTCTAAGTTGGGTAGTCTTGAAGGTATTGATTTTGATTTCTATCCATTAATACTTATGTATTGAGAAGGAACGTAGAAGTAGGATTTGTTGTATTCATCATATCTTTACTAAGGATTGAATATAACATTGATTCAAAGGATAGAATAATATGTATTATGAAAGTGCCAAGGTGTAGTTCTAGAAACTCTATAGGTTCCTCTGATATTCTAGTTACTTGTATTGTGATCATGTATCTCAAGACTTAACAAAGTATCTTGGTATTAATGATTTTATTGAAATGGATATGCAAATATTTTTAGGTTTATGTTTGAGTAATGTCACTAGGTGATTGATATGATCTATAAGAACAAAGCATAACCAAATCTCTGGTCTATCAGAATGGTGTGGGATTTGGGTCCCATTAGGCATGCCAAAAACTATTGGTCTAAAAATTTACCTATGGTAATATTGTGCACCCACAAAACTTGACCAACATTGAAAGACCCTAAAGTCGTGTGGCTTCGATGGTCAATCTCTGGAGGAGGCCGATTCCTATTAAGTTCTAACTAAATTTTCCTAAAACATGGGGGAAAAGGATGTTGAAAAAAAATAGAGTTGAAGCTAAAATGTATAGTGGTGCAGATTAAGCCACATCAAGATACAAATATCATAAAATACTATGCAATTGAGAAAGTAAGTAAACTACCTAATAGACTAACCAATTTTTACTAATCATAGAACATTCATTTATGTTAGAGTTAGAGTATATTACATTATTAGGTCATGTAAATGTACTACCTCTGGTACATATTTAGAGTAGGAAATTACTTTATGGTAAATTTAGCTAGTTACTTCAAGAAATGTAATAAATGCACAAGTATCAATGTGCAAGTTGTAATGTGCAAGGTGTCCCATTATACAACTAGGTAGAGTTTTGGACAAGAAATATATCTTCCTCTATAAAGGGCCTCATAGAGACACATCATATATCAAGTGCATTATAGTAGAGAGTAGTAGATAGTGGTAGAACTCCTGAATGGAGTATAATGTAGTTATTTAGCTTATATTAATGAAGTGACCATAACTTCCATTCTAAATCATATTTTTACCACTTTTTATTTATAGTATATTTTAGTCATATTGCAAAATTACTTTTATTCATGTTTTTGGTATCTTATTAGGACCTATGATAGATCTTTTCCACTACATATATCCTCAAAAGTTAAAAATGGTATCAGAGCCATGGTGAATCGAGATAGGAATAGGGAGAGTCACAAGTGAGGATTGAAATAAATCTCATTTATAGAAATTTTGAGATTACATCTCGCTAGAGTATTTCCATAGAGTTGCAAGAAAACTTGTGAAGACTAGGACTCAACATTCATTCCACTAGTTTTATGGATCAACTAGTGAAGACTACTTATCTCAATAGATCTGGATCTTTTCATGCTAACTATTATCTAAAGTTATTTATTGCAAAAAAATAGACATTGCTAAAGAGACTCTAGGAGTAGAGTCTTGGTGAAGTTTTGAGATTGGAGATCTCCATTGCTAGATTTAAAAAATTCACATTGAAAAAATACCATAAAAGCCTTGATCTAGAAGAAAGGCCATAAAAGTCTTGATATAGAAGAAGAAGGCCATAGAAGCATTGATCCAAAATAAGACCATAGAAGCCTTGATCCAGAATTATAAATTCTTTCATTCCAATTTCTAACAAATTTTTGTAGAAAGAGGAGATCCAAGAAAATATTGGGAAGCTTTCTACAAGAGAGCTAGGAAGAATATCTTCTTAGAATCAATCTGAAACTTTTAGTAATAAAGAGAAGACTGAATATTTGAAAAACCTCAAAAAAATATATCATTACAAGAGATGCAAATCCTATAGATTATAGAAGTAAAGAAAATACAACAATAGCCTTCTAGCATACTCAAGGAAGAAGAGATTTTAGAAGTCGAGTCAAGGAGGAGATAGAATATTGGTGATATCCATTCAAGATCAATACCTAAAGAGTTTAGAAGTAAAATAAAGGGCCACAAAAGCCTTGATTCTAAAGAAGACTGTATGAGAAGAATTCCTAATTTAGAAGAAGAGTTCTTGATTCATAAGAAGACTCTAGAGAAGAGTTCCTGAATAATACCTCAAAGAAGAGTTCTTGATTCAAAAGAAGAGTTCTGATTCAAAATAAGACTCTAGATAAGATTTCCTAAAGAAGATTCCAAAGAATATTCTACAAAATAGGCGATTGGTGATCTCCATTAAAGCCTACAAATTGTAGAAGAAAAGGACTAGCAAGGTCCCATTCCAAAATCTAGAAGCAATAGATTTTAGAGATCCGAGAAGATCTCATCACCAACACTTCTAGAAGTAGAATTTTGAAGAAAATGTCTTAGTCAAAAGACCAAATAAGCTACAAGATAGAAGATCTTGGAGAGGTTTGAAGGAGAAGAAAGAAGAAGGCTTGGAGAGCCTTGTTGTAGAGCTCATAGAAGCATCATCAAAAGAGTTCATAGGAGAATTCATTGGATAAATCCACTACCAAGAAGAAGCTCTTACTAGTGAAGGACTTCAGACAATTATCACCATACAACAACAATCCCAAGAGGAGAAGAATTAGGGAAAGAGAACCAAATCCCAAAGAATAATCTAGTGAAGACTGCAAGACATTTAGAATCTTGAGAATAAGATCTTATTTGAAGTTAAAATTCAACAAGAATATTGAAGGAGGATTTAGACTAAATAAGCCTACCAAATAAAAGATATTTGGATATTGCCTATCACAACAAGAAGATATAGTTTAGAGATAAGAGTTCTTTGAATCTATAATAGAAGATCTAATATCACTAGAAGGATCAAACCACTAAACTCCAAGCTCAATATAGAAGGTTCGAGACCACAGTTTGGTGAAGCAAGAAGCTATTTTGGATAGCCAACAAGAAGCTATGAATTCATCCATTGCAAGGCAATAATTTGGTGAATCTAAACACCAAAATCTACATCATCTGTAGAAGCCATTAAAAGGTAAGCAACTTGGGTGCAATTAGTTGAACTTCAAATTAGGGTTCATTATCAAATTCTATTAAGCACCATATTTGGATTAAAGTTGCAAGGAGAAGGGCTCATATTATAGTCTTCAAGAAAGTGCAAAAAGGAGAGTTCATTTTAAATATATATTTTCAAAGTAAATAGGAGTTGGATATTTTTTGAAAGAAAGAAAATTATCACCTACCTATTATCTATCTAGAAAGCAAGAAGAGTACATCCTACAATATTGATTGTAAAAAAATTGTAGATTATTTATTAAGGGTTCTTTATAGATTACTCTTAATAGTTGCAAATATTATTAAGTGCATTTAAAATTATTTTGAGAGTTTATTTACAAGATTAATAAGTTGATATTATTGTTGTAGTATGCAAAAATTGTACACCTAAGCAATTATATGAAATCAAATTGAAAGCATAATCATGTAACCATCAAGATCAAAATAAGAAATAAAGAAATGGTATCCTTCTCATTAATATTGAAATTATCCTTCACAAGGAGGTTACAATGATATCCCTCTTAGGGATTTAATACCAATTTGATACAATTGTTACAATAAAGAACCAATTGTAGGTGTATCCCACAAAATATTTGCACCCTCAAAATTGAATTGGGGAGGAGTTTCTTGTGACCTTCGTAATGTGAGAAAAATATTGATGAATCATTATGTTGAATAGCTCCTACCAAGACTTGAAATCTACACACAAGAACACTCACAATATGTTAATAAAAAATTAGGAACCTCTCATGATGAGGTCCATATGCATGACAAGAAATTGAAAAGAAATGTTGAAAATGATAAACTAATGCATGAAAACTAAATTAAACTATGTTAGAAAGGAAATGAAATGGTGCTAATCCTACTGTAACTAAGAAACATAGTAAAAATAGATATCACTGGAAAGCTATGCTAAAGCAGAGCGGTTTGGCTTACTGACCATCATAGTGTATGACGACAGTGCTTGCAGGCTATCTCAGAGTGAGATGATAGCTGAATAGCAAAATAATTCTTTGCGATCAATGCAAGAAACATCGATATTGGTATATAGAATTGATGTTAAAGGGTTACGCACTTGAAGCACAATTAAATTATATAAATTGATACGAAATAAGGTCATTTTATGATGCAAGAGTGTTGAATTTGGTCTTCAAACTTTGAGATACTCCATTGTTGCAATTGAGAGCTCCATGATTGAAATCCAACAAAACTTTGTTGCTTATGATAGGATAATATCTCTAGTAAATAAACCAACAAAAATTTATTGTCATTAAAATGCTATAATTTTCATGAAGGCAAGGTGTCTTCTTATGGATTTTCCAAATGGGGATCTTGGCTTGTAGGAGAAGACAAGAAATCAAGAAATGATTAGATTGAGGAAGACCAAACATCCATTCCAAAGCCTTCTTACACTTGACAGTTGATGCTTAGCTATCATGTAACTAATTTTCATTCAACTTGGGAACCTGAGTTTGCTATAGACACAGTCGTCCCAGGGTAGAGCAACCATGACTAATGGTTGTCATAGGGTAGGGAAGCCTTTGGAGGTCATTCTTGGGTATGGTGGTCTAGGCTACAAAAGGTAATTTGCCCTTGTTTGAGTGGTAAAAACCATTTTTAAGCCTTGAGGATGCCCAAGGTGGGTCATATGGCCTAAAAAGGTGTCCATATAGGTAGTCTCCTCAAAATGATGTATTTTAGGTGTCTATAGATGCCTATTTTTGGGATGTGTTGTGTGAAAGCACAACACCAAGCAAAATAGATATCCTAAAACCAGGTTGAAGGTTAATTGATGTACATTGATTTATTCAATGTTAAATGCCTCATTCATGAAAAAGCATGTATATTTGAGTCATTGTTTCTAACAAAATTAAAGAGCTTAATTCAAGTAAACCTTTTGACGAGGCATACTTGATCTTGGTACACTATCCCGATGCAAGAATACCAAGATATATGTTTAGTTTAAATTTTTGCTTGTTATCTACCCCAAGCAAATGATTGTCTTTGGCAATGATTCATGGAAAAACACAATTAGCATGATTTAAGTGTTTGATTATTGACTTTGATTGTGAATGTTGTGATTATGACTACCCCCTTAAATGATGAGTTGATGAGGTGATAGAAACTAATGAAAGTGATGAGTCACTTGAACAAGATGACTGGAATGATTTGACCAAAGGTTGTTGGAAATCTGGCCAGCCATACATTCAAACATCATCTAACAACCTGGATTTTCATTTTAATGTATGGCTGGCCAGATTTCCAACAAAGGTATAGACCTCTTTGGAGCTTTTTGAAATGAATTGACCAAAGGTGAAGGTGCCTTTAGAACCTTTTGAAATTGAGATGACCAAAGGAAATGGGCATCTTTGGAGCCTTTTGAAATTTTGACCAAAGGAATTTAGGCATATTTGGAGCCTTTTGAAATTGACCAAAGGAAATAGGCATATTTGGGGCCTTTTGAAATCAATATGACCAAAGAAAATGGGCATCTTTGGAGCCTTTTGTAATTGACCAAAGAAATTTAGACCTCTTTGGAGCCTTTTGAAATTGAAAGGACCAAAGGAAAATGGGTATCTTTTAAGCATTTTGAAATTGAAATGACCAAAGGAAATGGGCATCTTTGGAACCTTTTGAAATTGACCAAAGGAATTTAGGTATATTTGGGGTCTTTTGAAATTTACCAAAGGAATTTAGGTATCTTTGGGGTCTTTTGAAATTGACCAAAGGAATTTAGGTATCTTTGGGGTCTTTTGATTGAATGCGATGCAAAGGGCACAACATTTTAAACATAGCAATTGATAGGTTGATTGGTGATTAAATTGAATTAGACCTTTAACCAGGAAGGTGTGCTACCTTGATCTATTTCGTGTTTCTTTATTGTTTGATTTCTTATTGGGAGAAGTATGATACCAATAATATCCCAATTGATGTTTGAAAATATTTATGTAATTTGAAATTATGATATTTTGGACCATTAGATGTGGTTAAATGCCCAAATTGATGTTCATGATGTTGATAGTATGTTTCCAAAATTTGTCATTTTGAGGCCATCATAGGGTAGAATGGTTGCAATTTGCAAATCCTGGGGCCATCTCAGGGTAGGGCAATTGCGCTGAAATGCGACTGCCCCACCCAAGAGTGGTATCAAAACTTGAAAAATATAAAATCAAATTTTGTAAATTTTTGATGTCATTTTCACAGCTACTAGTGAGAGAAGAGGAGAGGTGAGGTGGAAGAGATATTTTTTTGAAATGGAAAACTAATAGAAACCCAACCTACTATCATGATGGATTAGCCAGAGGTATCTAGGAATGGAGGAGCCAGTGCTAGGAAGGTAGAAATATCATCCCCTCTTGTGATTTTTTAACTTAAAAATGAACCTCACTAAGTAATGTGGACAATTGAACCTCACTAAATTGGTTGGCAATGAACCTCACATTAGGTTAGGCAATCTAAATTATGCAATCTATATTAGGCTAGTGTAGGCTTTAGAATTAATTTTTTTGAAAATTTTAATGCTTTCAAGAATGTTTTTGGATGCTATTATGGGGTCATCTTAGGTAGGGGAGGCACCCCTTTGGCATATTTGGAGTTGTACTAGGGCAGGGTGGCCTCATTAAAAACACAACAGTCAAATTTTTGACTAGTGGGGTGGATGTCCCAAGGTGGGACAACCATCCTAGGGTGGGTTAACCATCCCAAGGTAGGGCGATTGTGCATACAGGTCATCTTGGCCCTAGATGACGACCAATTTTTGTGATTTTTTTTGTTGATTTATGTGATTATTGGGATTTAGGTATTGAAGACCCATTATAGCAAACCCACCTTGTTTGGGAAGTTGTGGCATCAGGTCACATATGAGGATTAGGCTTGGTTTGAGAAAATTTCCCTAAAACAGGTTGTTCGAATACCTAAAGTGATGTCTAATGAGGCCTATATGATGATATTAGCTCACTGATAGGATAGTAGGACCAACACCTTTCATCTCCCTACTGGTGAGATGACTATGACACTGGAGGATGTATATCAAGTTTTTTACATTTTTACAAAGGGATGCCCCATCACCTCCACTCCCCTTCTACAGTGGGTGAGAGTGCTTTAGAGGATATTTGGAGCTTAGGAAAATATTGTGCTACAATAGTTGGACCATGGTGAGATCCTGATCAAAGCATGGTATGATGCATAGGTGTTCAGTCAAAGACATGCAACAATGATATGCATCATCTCAAACATCCTACTATTGGATTATTTAGGAGTGAGGTTCATGTGGAACCTCCTTGATATGGTTGAGGATCTGATCGAGTGTGACAATAAGCATTCAATCATCATGGCATGGGGGAGCACTCTTTTGGTGCATTTACATGATGAGTTATACAATATTCATCATTAGAGTCGATAGGGATTGGGTTGTAGTTTGATCCTATAGATTTGGGGATGGGAGCACATATGAGTAGATCAGCTAGTAGGACTACCAATTCCACGATCCAAGATGAAGGACATATATATTGCATGTGTCTCAATGGAGATAAGATTAGGAGGTAGGTTAGAGCCGACTATAGGTAGGTAGGCTATTGTATTACGTAGGATATTTGGAGGGACTACAACAAAACTAGGTGGTTTGGAGGCCCTAATTGGATTAACCTCATTTTGTAGAGGCCATAGAGTACCTAGGGCACATGAGGTATAGATGGTGGTTCATTGGGTGTCATGACATCGAGCAGGAGTACTTCTAGTACTCACATGTTAGATGATAGTTTGACATCTATTAGGATGTTTTAGAGGAGCCCATAATATATCACCATCATGGAGATGAGAAATAGTTGGTGTGGCATCAAGTGGAGGCACTTGCAGGCAAGGAGGATCTGGCCATATTTGAGACTGGATTGGTAGATCTAGGAACCAGTGCTGAGTGAAGAAGATAAACTTATACTGAGAGGTGGGGTGAATAGTATAAGACAACTTTTTAATTTTATTTCCCAAACATTTTATCCAATATAATCAATGGTAATATCAATAGCAATAACCAAATTAATGCAAAAATCATCACACACAATAGAGACACCAATTTTACATGGTTCACCCAATGTGGGCTACTCCACGGAGAAAATATTTCACTAAAATTTTCTTAATCAATTTATTGGGAATCCTTTCCCTATTACAATGTTAATGGACCTCTATCCAAAGGAGACACCAATCCCCTAATCAAGTTCATGGATATCTATCCACAAGAGAACTCCATTATCCTCTTGCTCTAGTTGGTGATCTTCTAGAAGAACTGCTGCCTCCACTACACTAGCTAATAGATCTCTATCCACTGAAGACTCTTGTACCCATACAGAAGACCTATCCTCACTACCCTAGCTAATGGATCTCTATCCACTAGAGACTTTCATTCTCTATACTCTATCACCTTCAACACTTTGTCTCAAAATCTATACTAAACACAGTCCTTTGATCTAGTACAAATCTTATCAATCTCTATCTCTAGTCTAGCACAAACCTATCCTCAAATATGCACCAAACTCTGTCCTCTAATCTATACTAAACATAGTCCTTCGATCTAGCATAAATATATCCTCAATATTCATCTCCAAGACTTAAATCAAATCTTGATTCAATATCAAATCAACTCTATTGGATCTGCCCCAAACCTTAACTCAAGGTTTGAAAAAGTCAATAAATTCTGCTCTCAAGTCTTCTCAAAGACTTATCTTAAATCTGCCTTGCAAGCTTCCATAAAAGCTCACACTAATATTTCCACAAGTCCTCTCTAGAAATTTTCCAAATTTTCTCAATAAGTCCTCACAAGAACTTATCCAAATTTGCTCTCAATCTATATTATAAGCTTCCATAAAATCTTACCCAAATCTATCCACAAGTATTCTCAAAGACTTGTCTCAAATCTACTCAACAAGTCCACACTAGAACTTGTTCAATCTCATAGAAACATAAAGAGAATTGTTAGAGACTCAATATGCTCTATCCTCATCACAATGTTTAATCACTCTTTTAGAAACATACAAAGAATTTTTAGAGACTCAATATGCTTCACATTCACCTCAATACTCAATCACTATTTTAGAAACATACAGAGAATTATTAGAGACTCAATATACTTCAAATTCAACTCAATACTCAATCACTTTATCAAATCAATTCAAAATATAGAATAGTTTGTTTTATGGAACTTGAACAATCACTTCACACATCCACTTGACTAGGCTCAACCAAATCTACTCAACCAATCACTCAATGAAACAATCCTTGCTTACAAACCCTAGTCCAAGCATATGATCCTTCACTTAAAATATTTCCAACAATGCTTATCAACCACTCTCACATAACAATGATACTCATGTTCTTTTCAAGCCCTAGTTCAAGTTATTTACTCAACCAATGGTTTCAAAAACAATGCTCATAAGACAATCTCACATAACAATGATACTCATGTTATTTTCAAACCCTAGATCAAGTTCTTCACACAACCAATGGTTTCAAAAACAATGCTTATAAGACAAGGTTTTAACAACAGCTCTTTATTACAAAAATGCTTGAAGCATTAACTCAACACACTCAATGAGAAAACCCTAATCATATCCTTTTCACTTAAACATTATTTTCCAAAAAACCAATCAATCAACTCAACTATGGAAGAATATGCTCATACCTTTTTCTTTATGATGAAAGAACCTCTAAAATCTACAACAACCACAAATAATTCTTTGCCAAGCTCAAAGGATTTAGAATATGATAAGCTATCTCAAATATATAATGCAAATATCAAAGCACACATACACCTTATCACTCCATATTAAAGAAAGAATCCATCAACATATACAAAAATGATTAACCAAATACACCTTATAATATCCCAATCAAAATAATACTCAATACCAAGAATAATGTCAATACAATCTCCTTTTCAAAATAACTCAATGGAAATAAGTCCTCTCAACACTATAAATCTTCAATAACCAATATGTCAAAAATACTTTATTCAAAAAATAAATCCAACTCCTTATTCCTCCAATAAACAAAAAAATAATGATTAATTAAAAACCTTTTTAACTAGCCCTTTTAACTCCCTAGGACCTTATGTCAAAACCTTAGGCATCACAACACATTAAAATTTTTATTACCTTTTCCTTGGTGGGACAACAAATCATGACGCCGCCTCTACCAACACCCTAGCCGTGGCTCCAACCGTCGCACAAGCTAGGTGCTCATTTGGAGAGCAAGAGCCCAACATGCTCTATATTTCTCTTCGCACATGCTAAAACAAAAACTCACACACCGCTTCCTCGATGCCTCAAAACACATAAAAAAAACATTGCCACCATGAATTGAATGTAGATCACTCTACCCACAAATTCCTTAGCACTTCATCCACTTGCCACTAGGCCACACTGCCTCGATGGATATTACATTTTAGCACATGATAAACTTAACCATTTCACTAGCACTTAAGACAAGGTCTTTTGTCTTCTTCCTCGCTCGAATTCTCACAAAAAAATTGCACACTATTTTATTTTGAACGAAGGATGACTTAAATTCCACTAAGGCATATAGTATATATACTAATTTCCTCCTTTAATTTTGAACATTGGTGCCTTCAAAATTTGAATAATTAATTTATAAATTATTTAAATTCTTTAGAATTTAAAATTTATAGATTAACTTTTAAATCCTTTTGGCTTAATCAAAGCCCTTTTTTATTTTATCACTTTGTATAAATAATATTTATTTATAAAATTTAAATTCAATTTGAATTTAAATATTTTATAAAGTAAATATTAAAACCTCCTTGGGCTTCCTTGGGTTTTTATGAAAATCCTTTTATTTTTGCTCAACCATGGTTTTAATGAAAACCCTCTTAACATATGCTTCCACATAATATTAAAAATATTATGAATCTCTTTTTCCTTTAACCTCTACATTTTTCCTCTTGACCTTTTGACATCAACAATATTTTATTGCTTGACATCAATGACAACTTCGTTCCTTGACATCAATGAAAAATTTGACTCAAAATTTCCAACAATCTTCCCCTTTGTCATTGATGGAAACCCAAATTCTGTTTACAAAAAACTTAACCTTTTCTATGTTCTGCTCCCCCTAGGAAATTGCTCCCCCTGGCTCAATGCTCTTTTCAAATCTCTCCTCTTTAATCAAATACCAAATCTCTCCCCCTTACTCAAATATCTCTCTCTTTGACATCTATGGTAAAGGGTCACCTTTGGGGCTCGGGACTAAGAATGATTTTTTTAGCTTAGCCCCTCCCCCAACTCTTATTGAGATGGTTAATTATGGAGTGGGAGTATTTCTACTCCCAAAAAACATTGGTCTTTACCTTTATCATCTTTCCTTCTCATCTTATCCTTTTGATTCCTTTGAATATTCCTGTTCATGTCCATGTTCCTATTCATGTTCCTATTATTGTTCCTGTCAATGTCCATATTCCTATTCCTATTCATGTTCCTTTTCATGTCCCTGTTCATGTCCATATTCCTATTCGTATTCCTATTCATGTCCATATTCTTGCTCATGTTCCTATTACTGTTCATGTTCATGTTTGATTCTAGAATGTCTGCTCTACACCACTTTGTTGTATTTCCATCATTATTGCACTTATAACACTTAATGTTATTATTCCTTGGAGGTGCAAATATCTTGGGATTTCTCTTGGTGAATCCATATATGTTGCTATCATGAACCCTAAAATTCATTGCCTTATGATCAAACTGATTACATGAGTAGCAATACCCATGGAAAAGTTGCCTGTTTCTAAAATTCCCATATTCCTATGTTTCATGTGTCCTACACTGTGAAGCCATGTGCCCAAATCTATGACATGAAAAATATCATCCATTGAAGACACCTTACTTGGACCCCATTGGTATCTTAGTGTCTTCTACCTTGTATTGTTTCCTATTTTATTTTTTCCTTACTTGTGTATTGTTACTTTCCTTATTGAACTTTCCATTGTCCAAATTATCCTTAGAAGTCTCAATCTCTCTTTTACTTATTTTTATGCTTCCTCTTCTCTAGTGCCTGAGCTTGATTCTCATTTTTCTACTTTTTGTTTCCCTTCTTCTTCAAAACTAAATTCTATTTTGGTGACTGATGATCTTTGTGTGTTGATAATCCTATACAAAGTCTTTGAATTTTTCTCAAACTTGTGTAGCTTGTCATTAGAGCCTTTTACTTCCAACCTTAGTGAAACTATCTCATGTTCTAATCTTTCACACTATATATTTTTGTCTTTAATTTTTTTGCCATACCTTCTTCAAATTTTTTTCCTCTTCAACCTTGATTTTGAAGTTAGTAAGTTCTTGTAGAAACTTTGCTTTTTCTTTCTCATCTTCTTGAGCTTGAACTCTTAATCTTGAGTTTTATTTTTGTAATTATTTGAGATCAACACTAAGTATTTTACATTCTTGCTCTTTTACATCTGATTGTTCAACCATATCCTTTTTATCTCTCCTTTCCTTTTCAACATTATCTCTCAAGTCAGAGAGATCTTGTAGAAGCTTTGTATTACATTTCTTATCTTCTTGTATTTGAGCCATTAATTCTAAATTCTCTCTTTTCAATTCAACAAGTTCCTTAAGAGAGACTTCCTATTTTTATTTTTCTAAATCTTCCTCTTCTTTATTTATTTGATATTCTATAGGAGCATCTCCTTTTTTTTCTATTATTGAAAGTAGAGTATTTTCTTCATACCTATTTTGAATGTCCCTGTAATCATTTAGATCCATTTCATCTTCATTACTGCTGAACCCATGACAATATCTTACATCATGACCGAGTTGACCACAAACAAAGTATTATTCACCTTCTTATGAACAATAAGCTGCATGGTGACCTATATTCCTACATCTGGTACAAAAATTCATCAATCTGATATTTTCTCCAAATTTTGATTCATATTTTGAATCTTTTTCCATTTTTTCTTCCAACATAACAATATCAAACTCATCTTCTTTTTTTTCATGACCATGTGTTTTTTTCTTCTTGTGTCTCATGGTTTTACCTTTAACTTTCTTTGCCATTTATGTTATTGTAATATCTTCCTTCAAGCTATTAAACCCTTTCCAAAGGAACCAAATCTGATACCAATTGAAGAACACAAGCTTATACTAAGAGGGGGGTGAACAATATAAGACCACTTTTTACTTTTCTTTCCCAAATAGTATTATCCAATATATAATCAATGGCAATATCAATAGCAATAACCAAAGAAATGCATAAATCATCACACATAATAGAGATACATATTTTACATGGTTCACCCAATGTGGGCTACTCCACGGAGAAAATATTTCACTAAAATTTTCTCAATCAATTTCTTGGAAATACTTTCCCTATTACAATGTTTATGGACCTCTATCCAAAGGAGACACAAATACCCTAATAAAGTTCACAAATATCTATCCACAAGAGAGCTCCTTTCTCCTCTGATCTGGCTAATGGATCTTTATCCACTGAAGACTCTTGTCCCCACTTAGAAGACATGTCCTCAATGCCTTGGCTAATGAATCTCTATCCACTAGAGATTGTCATCCTTTGTACTCTATCATCTCCAATGCTCTGTCTTAAATCTATACTAAACACAGTGCTTTGGTCTAACACAAATTTGCTCAATCTCTGTCTCTGGTCTGGCACAAACCTATCCTCAAATCTGCACCAAAATCTATCCTCTAATTTTTACTAAACATAGTCCTTTGATCTAGCACAAATCTATCCTCAATCTCCATCTTCAAGCCATAACTCAAAGCTTGACTCAAACTCAAATAAAATCTACTAGATATTCCCAAAACCTTAACTCAAGGTTTGAACAAATAAATCAATTCTACTCTCAAGTCTTCTCAAAAACTTATCTCAAATCTGCCTTGCAAGCTTCCACAAAATCTCACACGAATCTATCTACAAGTCCTATCTAGAACTTGTCCAAATCTGCTCAATAAGTCCTCACAAGAACTTATCCAAATATGCTCTCAATCTATATTGTAAGCTTCCATAAAATCTTACCCAAATCTATCCACAAGTCTTCTCAAAGACTTGCCTCAAATTTTCTCAACAAGTCCACACTAGAACTTGTCTAATCTCATAGAAACATAAAGAGAATTGTTAGAGACTCAATATGATCTATACTCATCACAATGCTTAATCAGTCTTTTAAAAATATATAGATAATTATTAGGGACTCAACATGCTTCACATTCACCTCAATACTCAATCACTTCCAATTAATATTTTAGAAACATATAGAGAATTGTTACAGACTCAATATGCTTCAAATTCAACTCAATACTCAATCAATTTCTCAAATCAATTTAGAATATAGAATAGTTTGTTTTATGGAACTTGACCAATTACTTCACACATCCACTTGACTAGGCTCAACCAACTCTACTCAACCAATCACTCAATGAAACAATCCTTGCTTAAAAACCCTAGTCTAAACATATGATCCTTTACTCAAAATATTTCCAACAATGCTTATCAACCACTCTCACATAACAATGATACTCATGTTCTTTTCAAACCCTAGTTCAAGTTCTTTACTCAACCAATGGCTTCAAAAAAAATGCTCATAATACAATCTCACATAATAATGATACTCATGTTCTTTTCAAACCTTAATCAAGTTCTTCACACAACCAATGGTTTCAACAACAATGCTTATAAGACAAGGTTTTAACAACTCTTTATTCCAGAAAACCTTGAAGAATTAACTCAACACACTCAATAAGGAAACCCTAATCAAATCCTTTTCACTCCAAACTTATATTCTAGAAAACCATTCAATCAACTAAACTATGGAAGAATATGCTCATACCTTTTTCTTGATGATGAAGGAACCCCTAAAATATGTCACAACCACAAATAATTATTTGCCAAGCTCAAAGGAGTTAGAAGATAATATATCTCAAAGATACAATGCAAATATCAAAGCACACATACACCTTATCACTCCATCTTAAAGAAAGCATCCATCAACATATACAAAAATGATTAACCAAATACACCTTATAATCTCCCAATCAAAATAATACTCAATACCAATAATAATGTCAATACAATATCCTTTTCAAAATAACTCAATGGCAATAAGTCATCTTAACACTATAAATCTTCAATAACCAATATGTCAAAAATACTTCAAAAAATAAATCCAACTCCTTATTCCTCCAATTAACCAAAAATAATGATTAATTAAAAACCTTTTTAACTAACCCTTTAACTCCCTAGGATAGTATGTCAAAATCCTAGGCATCACAACACACTAAAATTTTTATTACCTTTTACTTGGTGTGACTCGAACTCATGACACTGCCTCTACCAGTGCCATAGCCATGGCTCCAACCACTGCACGAGCTAGATGCTCATTTGGAGAGCATGAGCCCAACATGCTCTATATTCCTCTCTGCATGTGCCAAACCAAAAACTCGAGGGTCGCTTCCTCAACGCTTCAAAACACATAAAACAAAATGCTACCTTTGTGAATCGAATGTGGATCACTCAGCCCACAAAAACCTTAGCACTTTGTCCACTTGCCACTAGGCCACACTACCTCGGTGGATATTACATTTTAGCACACAACAAACTTAACCCTTTCGCTGGCACTTAAGACAAGGTTTTTTGTCTTCTTCCTCGCACGAATTCTCACAACAACAATTGCATGCTTTTTTATTTCAAACGAAGGATGACTTAAATTCCACTAAGGCATATAGTATATGTACTAATTTTCTCCTTTAATTTTGAACGTCAATGCTTTCAAAATTTGAATAATTTATTTATTTAAATTCTTTAGAATTTAAATTGTATAAATTAACTTTTAAATCCTTTTTGCTTTATCAAAGCCCTTTTTGGTTTTACCACTTTGTATAAATAATATTTATTTATAAAATTTAAATTCAATTTGAATTTAAATATTCTATAAAGTAAATATTAAACCTCCCTGGGATTCCTTGGGTTTTTATGAAAAACCTTTTATTTTTGCTCAACCATGGTATTAATGAAAACCCTCTTAACATATGCTTCCACATAATATTAAAAATATTATGAAGATCTTTTGACTTTAACCTTTGCATTGTTCCTCTTGACCTTTTGACATCAACAGTATCTTATTACTTAACATCAATGACAAATTTGAATCAAAATGTCCAACAATACCCTCCTTTGTCATTGATGGCAACCCAAATTTTGTTTACCAAAAACTTAACCTTTTCTTTGTTCTGCTCCTCTTGGGATATTTCTCCCCCTGGCTCAATGCTCTTTTCAAATATCTCCTCTTTACTCAAATACCAAATCTCTCCCCCTTTGAAATCAATGTCAAATGGTCACCTTTGGGGCTCAGTGCTAAGAATGATTCTCTTGGCTTAGCCCCTCCCTCACCTCTTCTTGAGGTGGTTAATTCTGGGGTGGGAGTATTTCTACTCCCAAAAATCACTGGTCTTTACCTTTGTCATATTTCCTTCTCATCCGATCCTTTTGATTCCTTTGACTATTCCTGTTCATGTCCATGTTCCTGTTCATGTTCTTGTTATTGTTACTATCCATGTCTACACTCTTGTTCTTGTTCATGTTCTTGTTCATGTTCCTGTTCATGTCCATATTCCTATTTTTGTTCCTATTCTTGTTCATATCCATATTCTTTTTCCTGTTCCTATTACTTCTCCTGTTCATGCTTGATTCTAGAATGTCTGCTCTACACCACTTTGTTGTATGTCCATTATTATTGCACTTATAACACTTAATGTTATTATTCCTTGGAGGTGCAAATGTCTTGGGATTTTTCCTGGTGAAGCCATATCTGTTCCTGTCATGAACCCTACAATTCATGGCCTTGTGATCAAACTGATTACATTAGTAGTAATACGCATGGAAAAGCTACCTTTTTCTGAAATTCCCATATTTTTGTCTTTCATGTGTCCTGCACTGTGAAGCCATGTGCCCAAATATATGACATGAAAAACATCATCCATTGAAGAAACCTTGTATGGACCCCATTGGTCTCTTAGTCTCTTCTACCCTGTCTTGTTTCTTGTTCCATCTGTTCCTTACTTGTGTATTGTTCCTTTCCTTTTTAAACTTTTCATTGTCCAAATTATCCTTAGAAATCTCACTCTCTCTTTTACTTACTTCTTTTGATGCTTCTTCTTCTCTGGTTCTTGAGATTTATTCTTCTTTTTCTACTTTCTATTTTTCTTGTTCTTCTTCAAAACTAAGTCCTATTTTGGTGATTGATGATCTTTGTGCGTTGATAATCCTATCCAAAGTCTTTGAATTTTTATCAAATTTGTGTAGCTTGTACTTAGAGCCTTTTAATTCCAACCTTAGTGAAACTATCTCATGTTCTAATCTTTCACACTCTAGATATTTTGTCTTTAATTTTTTGGCCATACCTTCTTTAATTTGTTTTGCCTCTTCAACCTTGATTTAGTAAGTTCTTGTAGAAACATTGCTTTTGCTTTCTCATCTACTTGAGCTTGAACTCTTAATCCTGAGTTCTCCTTTTTTAATTCTTTGATATCAACACTAAATCCTTTACATTATTGCTCTTTTACCTTTAATTGTTCAACCATATTCTTTTCATCTCTCCTTGCCTTTTCAACCTTGTCTCTCAATTCAAAGAGATCTTATAGAAGCTTTGTCTTACATTTCTTATCTTCTTGTATTTGAGCCTTTAATTCTAAATTCTCTCTTTTCAATTCAACAAGTTCCTTAAGAGTGACTTCCTCTTTTTATTTTTCTGAATCTTCCTCTTCTTTATTTATTTGATATTTTATAGGAGCATCTCCTTTTTCTTCTATTATTGAAAGTAGAGTTTTTTCTTTATACATGTTTTGACTATCCTTGTAATCATTTAGATCCATTTCATCTTAACTACTGTTGAAACCATGACAATATCTTGCATCATGATCAAGATGACCATAAATAAAGCATTCTTCACCTTATTGTGAATAATAAGCTACATGGTGACTTGTATTCCTACATCTGGTGTAAAAATTTATCAATCAGATATTTTCTCCAATGCTTGATTCATCTTTTGAATCTATTTCCATTTTTCCTCCCAACACAACAATATAAAACTCATCTTCCTTTTCTTTCATGACCATATGTGTTCTTTTATTTTTGTGTCTCATGGTTTTGCATTTACCTTTATTTTCCATTTGTGTTCTTGTAAGATCTTCCTTCAAGTTGTTAAACCCTTTTCAAAGGAACCAACTCTAATACCAATTGAAGAACACAAGCTTATACTGAGAGGTGGGGGAACAATATTAGACCACTTTTTATTTTTCTTTTCAAAATAGTATAATCCAATATAATCAATGGAAATATCAATAGAATTAACCAAATAAATGCACAAATAATCATACATAATAGAGACACCAATTTTACATGGTTCACCCAATGTGGGCTACTCCATGGAGAAAATATTTCACTAAAATTTTCTCAATCAATTTCTTGGGAATCCTTTCCCTATTAAAATTTTTATGGATATATCTCCAAAGGAGACACAAATACAATAATCATGTTCATGGATCTTGAAATCTGAATGTAGGTTGACGGCATGCCAGATTATGATGCAAATGAAATTGATACAAATGGTGCAGATGCTAAGCCCTACGAATGCGAGAAACGAATGCATGCGGGAAACAAAGCATAAATGAAACTCGATGTAAGAAAAAAAAAGTAGGGACTCTTTTTATTAACGTTTCTTTCAATATTGTTACAATATGTCTTCTCCCTCTAGGGATTGAAGTGTTTTATACAGTTTGTTACATCAACAGATGGTACGCTTCCAGTATCTTCTACATGCCCACATTTGAAATAGGGGAGCCAAACGTTGCCGCCGCTTGCATCTATGTGTTCATGTGTTCCTTATTGCATCTTTGATGTTATTGGTGGTGAGATACTACACTCAAAGAAATAGCAAATAGTTAATAGCATATGCGGATAGAGGGAAAAACATGCAATCCCTAGGGCCTCCGGCTAGTGAATACATAAAATAGCAAAACGATGGTCAGAACATGTCATAATAAATTTAAAATTTGACAGAAGCATAGAAACATCATCATAAGCACATTGCAAAAATAAAATTTAGGAAATCATGCATGTATTTCTAATCGCTCTGGGGTGGGAACTGTTGCAAAACATGCAAAAGCAACCTTGCAAATGTCCATCCTAGAGGTCTCCAAAACTCCTACAAACTTGGTGTTAGTCTAAAAGGGGAATTTTGGGATGACCCAAAATGTTATATTTGGCATATTCTTCCCATATTGTTCCATATCTAAAAGCGCTCCCTGTATGTTAGTAAACACGTAAAATGATAAAAACACAGTCAAATCAAGTCAGAATAACATGAAACTTGAAAAGTAGCATAAGTAAACCAACTAGAATATAATGCAAAAATTAATAGTAAAGAAATTATTCATGTATTTCTAATCGCTCTGGGGTGGGATGATTAGGACTACAACAGTTTGGGGGGCGCCCAGGGGCAGGATACCCATCATTTGGGGTCTGGTTTTGACACCAATCCACTTGGGATGGGTCCAAAATATCCTAGGGGGTTGTGTCAGTGAATTTTATGTGGTATTGTGATCAATTTCTTGGGTTTTGCATTAGGATTGTGTTCCTAGTGTTCACCCAATAACCTCTCTCCCAAAAGAGAAATTATGGATGTAGGAAGCACAAAGGGGGAATGGGGGCACAATTTGTTAGCACTCTGTTGCTCCAAATTCTTTAGATCTGCTCTCCATTTGGGGTGAGAAGGTTCACCCTTTTATAGACCTAGGGTCTCCCTCTTTGAATGTGCATGTGAGGGCACCACTTGGCTTGCCATGCCTTTTTTGGGAGAGAAGATTCCTCCCTGATTTAGAGTCTCCTTGCATGAGGCCTCCATGATCAGGGTATGCTTGACTGAAGTCCTTCTCTTAGATTTGAAACTATTCCTTGTAATTGCATGCTCTAAAGACACAGTTAAGTGGCAAATCTATCAATGTTTGACTTTTTTTGCTAGTCAAACTTGCTACTCATCCCACCCTAGGACGATTGCTGCTAATCATCCTAGGGTGGGACGAATAGGATTCTAATCATCCCAGGGTGGGACGAGTAGGGATCAGAGTGCTTAAAAGGTGCCAAATTGACCTTTGAACTTCCAAAAATGATTTGGGAGTGGTTAGGACCACTGTTTAACCTCTAGAGGCTGCCCTAGGGGGTGTGTATGCCAATTCGATCAGTGCTTATAGCCACATAATCAGATTGGTATTGTTTTGGTGTCTATAGATGTCCCTTTTTGGGATGAGTTGTGTGTGGCACAGTGCTGAGAAAAAATAGATAACCAAAGCACTTAATGATTAGGGTTTCTTAGTAACCTAACCAACTTTTGATGCCCCAAGTATGAAAAGGGCATGCATTCTTGAATCCTTGCTTCTGACGAGCTAAGGAGCTTACTTCAAGTGTTAACCCTTTTTGATGAGGTGTTACTTGATCTTGGATATTGTTCAGTCATGAATAGGCAAAGGGCGCAACCTTGTATTCATGCTTCTAGAATGCCAAGTGTTTGTTTAGATTGTGATTATTTCCTGTTTATTGTCCCAAGCAGGAGTGTGATTGTCTTTGTCAATGAATCTTTGAATGCATGCCATTTTCTTGATTGGATGTGTATTTGTTGATTTGGTGACTAAGTGTGACTACCCCCTAAAGCGATAAATTGATGAGGGAATGACCAAAAATGAGAAAAGCGACGAGTCGCTTGACCCAAGATGACATTTGTAAGGGTGCCTTCAATTTTTTTCCATTGAACATGTGCAGTTTCCTAGCAATCAGGCCTATTTTTGGTGGATTTTGACCCTTTTTGTTGATGCCTATTGGGGTAGAAATTGTCAAAAATCCATCCTCCCGTGGAGTGGTCTGGCTATGGTAGCCTTCTTAGGGAGTAGGATAGTGATAATTTGTGGTCTCGAAGTCATTTTTTCATTCCAAGAATATCAAGTGCAAAGGCACCTTTATTCGATAGAGTTATTACTATTTTTGAGTGGGTTTTGACCCTTTTTTGTGACGCCTTAGGGCTGAAATTTTCAGAAATCCATCCTCCCGTGGAGCGGTCTGGCTATGGTAGCCTTCTTAGGGAGTCAAATTGTGATAATTTGTGACCCTAACATTAGTATTTCATGCCAAGAATATTAGGTGCAATGGCACCTTTGTTTGGCAACTTTATTGTTGTTTTTGAGTGGGTTTTGACCCTTTTTGGTGACGGCTTAGGGCCAAAATTTTCAAAAATCCGCCCTCCCATGGAGCTTTTCGGATATGGTAGCCTTCTTAGGGAATAGGATAGTGATAATTTGTGACCACGACATCAGTTTTTCATGCCAAGAATGTCAAGTGCAAAGGCACCTTTATTCGGCAGAGTTATTGTTGTTTTTGGTGCATTTTTTGGATGTAGTTGTGATTGCTTTATTTTTTGCTCTGTAATCGTCCCAGGGTGGGACGAATAGCTATTTGGTAATTTTCCTAGGGTGGGATGAGTGCTAACTAGAGCACTCATCCTAGGGTGGAATTATTACTATTGGAAATTTTGGGTACTTTGGGTACATTGCCTTTGCTCAAGTGTATAAGTTGTCATTGATGTCAAGAAGCTCTTGAAGGAATTTGATTTGATGTCAAATAATTTTTTTGATGAAGGTTACGGCATGACAGTTTAAAAGGTCTTTTGAAAAACCCAAGTTGGCAGGTTTAAATATTACAGGTGGATGCATTGGTTTAATGCATTTGGGTCTAGGAGGAAGTATTTATTTATATAATTAAAAACCTTGTTAAGGTTCCATTTAATTATTTTTAAATAAATATTAAATTATTATTTGCAATGGGTTCCCCTAATCCATGGTGCAAATGTATTAACTAGGTGGGCGCTATGTTTCAAAATTGTGGGCGCTAGCCAAAGACCTCCGTCGACGTGTTGAACTCCTCGTCGATGTCAAAGAGCTTATGGTAAATTGCATATAAATCTCCCTCGATGAAAGCAAATATTCATCCAATCTGAATTTCAAAATGAGTTGCTCGCTGTGAATTCGTCTGTATCTTTGCCATTTTTCATGTATCCACTGTTCATTTGTCTGCACTCGCTGTTTGTCGAATCTGTAGTAAAGTGTATCGTTGTTGTGTTTGGGACAGAAGAAAGGGAGGGACTGTTGTTTCTTTTAATCCCTGGTGCAGAAGGATCAAGGTTAACAACGTGAGGTTTTAAACTCACTAGGTGCCTTTGGAGCACAGGTAGTGGTTAGGCTATTGGCGCGCTACCCGAACGGGAGGTTCCGCGTTCGAATATCACGAAAGGGTTTTTCGTCGTGAAGTGGACGCAGCGGGTGGTGTTAGAATTCATGCACAAATTTCTCCATAGCGATTTTTGATGTTGGCTAAGGTATTTTCGAAATTAATTTTTGCTAAGTGTATTTTGTGGATGGAGGAAGTTTGTTAGAGGGAAAAATAGCTTAGGAGTTATAAGGAGTTTAAAGCTTGTTTGTATTTTGATAAAAGTTTCTTTTTGAAGATGTTGTTGAAATATCTTATTGCATTCTTATGAGAGATAAATTTTATTTGTGATAAGACTATAAGGGAGAAATAAGGTGTATAAGGGTTAAATATTTCTTGTAATGTTGAGAGTGCTTTTGGTTGATTATGGAAATGAAAGCATGATGTTTTAAGGTCAATTGCTTCTTGTGTGAAGTTGTGAAACCTTAAGTGGGCAGCTTTGAGATTGACATTTGCTTTCATTAAATTGGTAATAATCAAGCTATTATTTACTTGGTTAAAGTGTTGGGCTTACTCATTTGTTAATGATTTGAAAAGTTGTGTGTGCTATTATGAGTTGAGTTGGTGGATGTTTTTGTTCAAACAATATTGGAGAGAAAAGGAGTTCTACTTGTTTCCTTTTCTGATGTTGATTGTGAAATGCTTCAAGGTTGTGTTTTGAGCTTAATGGTGTTGATTGAACCTTGTTTGATTACCATTGTTGTTGAAGCCCTAATTGATGGTGAAAAGAACATGAGTATCATTGTTATGTGATTCTTTGCATGGTTGGCAATTGTTGGGGTTTCATGTTATTGAAAGAAAGCATTCTATCCTATCCATTTCAGATATTGAGTTGAGTTTTTAGATTTGAGATTGAGCTTGAGTTGAGTTGATTTGAGTTGAGTTTTGAGATTGGGAGTTGAGTATAGAACATATTGATTCTCTAAAAATTCTCTTTATGCTTCTATGATTTTGACAAATAACATTGGGTCTCTAAAAATTCACCTTGTGATTTCCTACTAAGAAAGTTTTTCTTGGTGAGCTTGTTGAGGTTTTGGACAGGTTTCGATGGGGACTTGTGAGTAGTTTTGGACAGGTTTCGATGGGGACTTGTGAGCAGGTTTTGGACAGGTTTCGGTGGGGACTTGTGAGTAGTTTTGGATAGGTTTCGATGGGGACTTGTGAGCAAATTTGGACAGGTCCTAGCAGAGGACTTGTGAGCTGAGTTTTGATAGTTCTATCAGAGAACTTGAGGATAGAGGAGCACTGGTTCTTTGAGAAGAACCTAAGGACAGATTTGGCAAGTCTTTGAGAAGGCTTGTGTGTAGAGGATTGATTTGTTCAAAGCATTGGAAAAATTTGATAGATAGAGGAAGACTTGTACTAGACCGACTGACTATGTTTGGTACAGGTTGCTGAGTTGCTGTGGTCATGATCATAGAAGGCAGAGGTCTCCTAGGCTAAGCATTGAGGACAAGAAGTCTTCGGTGGAAAGGAGTTCCATGTGCTGGCAAGAGGTAGAGGTAGTTGATCTTCTGAGGGATCATTTCCAGAGTAGAGGGGAAGGTATATCCTTTGAGCAGAGGCTCATAAATTCATATAGGGGAAGGTATCTCCTTTGAGCAAAGGCTCATAAATTTAGATTGAGGGGAAGGTATCTCCTTTGAGCAGAGGCTCATAAATTTTGATTGGGGGAAGGTATCTCCTTTGGGCCGAGGCTCATAAACATTGTAATTGAGAAGGATTCTCAAAGAACTTTGAGATAACTTTTAGAGAAAAGTTTTGTGGACGTAGCCCAGCCATTCTGGGTGAACCATGTTAAAATTGGTGTCACTTTGTGGATGATATTATGCATTGCTTTGTTATTGATTTGGGTATATTGCTTTACTATTTTGAAGTATAAAGGAAAAAGTAAAAAGAGGTCTTATACTGTTCACCCCCCCTCTCAGCATAAGCTTGTGTTCTTCAATTGGTATCAGAGCAGGTACCTTCGAAAAGTTTAACAAATTGAAGGAAAAACTAGTAAAGAACACAATGGATCATTCAAGTGGCAATGTAGCACCTATTCTTGATGGGTCAGATTTTGGTCTTTGGAGTGCAAGGATGAAGGTTCATCTAATGGCACTTGGTAATGAGGTATGGGAAGTGATTGAAGATGAGTACACTATTCCTGTACATGGTCCTAATACTAAAGAAGAAAGGCTCCTACATCACAACAATTCAAAAGTAATGAATGCAATCCTAAAAGGCTTACAGAAAGCAGATCTCACCAAAGTGATTCACTGCAAGATAGTTAGTGAAATGTGGAAACAGTTGAAGGTGGTTCATACAGGTGATACAAATGTCAGAAAGGCCAAGTTAAGACACTTAAAATGTATGTTTGAACAACTCAAGATGAATGATGATGAAAATATTAGTGACTACATGCTTTGTATGGATGAGGTTGTTAACTCCATGAAAGACTTAGGTCTTGAGCTTGCTGAAAATGATGTTTGTGATAAGATTTTAAGATCTCTTCCTAATAGATTTAGTGAAAATATTTTTGCTATTGAGGAAACTAAAGATTTGGATAAATTGAAAAAGGATGAGCTCCATAGTATACTTGCAGCATTTGAGTTGAGAACTCAAGTGAAGGTTGATGTCAAGAAAGAGGCAGCTTTCAAGGATACCAAGGAATCCAAGGGTAAACAACTTCAAGATAGTGATGAGTCTTCTAGTGATGAAGAGGCATATTACAGCAAGAAAGGCAAGTTCTCTAGAAAACACAAAAGTGTGAAAAATATAAGATGTTTCAATTGTGGAAAGTTTGGTCATTATGCTACTAACTGTACTGTTACCAAGAATGAAAGTGATGAAGATAAACATGATTCTAAGAGCAAGGATTCTGAAAAGCACAAGCATCACAGGAAGATCAAAGATGAGCACAACAATCAAGAAAAGAGGTATTCTCACAAGCACAAGAAGAGTTTCTACCTAGACAAAGAAAGTAAGTGTTCTAGTAGTGATAGTGAAAGTTCTTCAAGTGATAATGAAAATGAGATGTTGTTCATATCAGAAAAAGAGGAAGAACCAAAACATAGATTCATTATCATGAAATGTCTTAGATGTGGAAATTTTGGTCACCTTGAGGATGATTGGACAAATAATGATTTGGTTTCTAGTATGTATGAGGATGCTTCAAAAAACTATAAGGAAGATGCATGTATGGTTTTTGAAAAGGGTAGCACCTCTAGTGATAAGAAATCTGAAAAAGGATTTGATGATTCAAAAGGCAATCAAATAAAGGATCTTGAAAGTGAACTTATTAGTGCTCTTAGTGCTTTGAAAAAGGAAAGAGAGAAGAATGCTAGAGTCAAGGATAAGTTAGATGAATGTTGTATGGAGAGAGATGATCTTATAGAAAGTCTTGACTTCTCTATAGCTAAGACACAAGAACTCAAGGATGAGTTAGAGTCTAAGGTTCTTGAGTATAGTGAGTTAGAACAGAAAATGGCTTCTTTGAAAGAGGAAACTAAAGAGTACAAGGATAAGCTTTACAGGTTTCAAGATAGCTCCAAAAATGTTAAGTCACTCATCAAGGTCAAAGAAAGACAACAGATAAAACAGACCTTGGTTTTTTTAAGCCACACAAAGAACAAGTTGGAGAGTCTAGTAAGAGACTCCAAAAGGAAGAGAGTTCTGATAAGGAAAGTATTTTAGATCATGAGTCCTTGAATGATAGATGCATAGAAATAGAAAACATAATTCAGAATGAGAAGAAGAATTTTTCAGGACCCAAGAGGTCAAATAAAGGAAAGTTTCAAGCCAGATGTTTTACTTGTCATAGGTTTGGTCACATGGCTTCACATTGCATGGTTCAAGTGAAGAAGGTAAATGACAATTTCAGAAGTGCTAGCTTCTTTAAAGGGTATTGCTACTCTTGTAAACAATTTGGGCACAAGGTAGTCTATTGCAAGGTAAATAACAAGAATATGGACAAGGAGTTCAAGAGAAGGCCCAAAAAGGAAGTTATAGATGCTGATGATGATCAGTGCCTAATGGGAGTTTTACTCCCATCCTAGAATTAATCACCTCATCAGGAGGTGGGGGAGGGACTAATATAAGAGGCTCATTCTTAGTCCCAAGCCCCAAAGGTGGCCCTTTACCATTGATGACAAAGGGGAAGAGATATGAGTAAGGGGGAGAGCTTCAAAGTGAAGAGGAAAGCTTCAAGTCAGGGGGACCAAAACTTCAAAGGAAGATTCTCAGTTGTGGGCATAGTTTCTTAGTTGTTAGCACAATTGGTTTCAGTTTTGGCTCTTGAGAAGTGTTTTCAGTAAAGGTTTGCCATCAATGACAAAGGGGGAGATTGTTGGTAATTTTGGGTACATTGCCTTTGCTCAAGTGTATAAGTTGTCATTGATGTCAAGAAGCTCTTGAAGGAATTTGATTTGATGTCAAATAATTGTTTTGATGAAGGTTACGGCATGACAGTTTCAAAGGTCTTTTGCAAACCCCAAGTTGGCAGGTTTAAATATTACAGGTGGATGCATTGGTTTAATGCATTTGGGTCCAGGAGGAAGTATTTATTTAAATAATTAAAAACCTTGTTAAGGTTCCATTTACTTATTTTTAAATAAATATTAAATTATTATTTGCAATGGGTTATCCTAATCCATGGCGCAAATGTCTTAACTAGGTGGGCGCTATGTTTCAAAATTGTGGGTGCTAGCCAAAGACCTCCGTCGACGTGTTGAACTCCTTGCCGACGTCAAAGAGCTTATGGTAAATTGCACATAAATCTCCCTCGATGAAAGCAAAGATTCATCCAATCCGAATTTTGAAATGAGTTTCTCACCGTGAATTCATCTGTATCTTCGTCATTTTTTGTGTATTCGTTGTTCGTTTGTTTGCACTCGTCGTTTGTCGAATCCGTTGTAAAGTGTATCGTCGTCGTGTTCACGATAGAAGAAAGGGAGGGACTATTGCTTCTTTTAATCCCTGGTGTAGAAGGATCAAGGTTAACAGCACGAGGTTTAAATCTCACCAGGTGCCTTTGGAGCACCGGTAGCGGCTAGACTATTGGCGCACTACCCAAACAGGAGGTTTCACGTTCGAATATCGCGAAAGGGTTTTTTGTCATGAAGTGGAAGCAGCGGGTGGTGTTAGAATTCATGCACAAATTTCTCCATAGCGATTTTTGATGTTGGCTAAGGTATTTTTGAAATTAATTTTTGCTAAGTGTATTTTGCGGATGGAGGAAGTTTGTTAGAGGGAAAAATAGCTTAGGATTTATAAAGAGTTTAAAGCTTGTTTGTATTTTGATAAAAGATTCTTTTTGAAGATGTTGTTGAAATATCTTATTGCATTCTTATGAGAGATAAATTTTATTTGTGATAAGACTATAAGGGAGAAATAAGGTGTATAAGGGTTAAATATTTCTTGTAATTTTGAGAGTGCTTTTGGTTGATTATGGAAATGAAAGCATGATGTTTTAAGGTCAATTGCTTCTTGTGTGAAGTTGTGAAACCTTAAGTGGGCAGCTTTGAGATTGACATTTGCTTTCATTAAATTGGTAATAATCAAGCTATTCTTTACTTGGTTAAAGTGTTGGGCTTACTCCTTTGTTGATGATTTGAAAAGTTGTGTGTGCTATTATGAGTTGAGTTGGTGGATGTTTTTGTTCAAACAATATTGGAGAGAAAAGGAGTTCTACTTGTTTCCTTTTCTGATGTTGATTATGAAATGCTTCAAGGTTGTGTTTTGAGCTGAATGGTGTTGATTGAACCTTGTTTGATGAGCATTGTTTTTGAAGCCCTAATTGATGATGAAAAGAACATGAGTATCATTGTTATGTGATTATTTGCATAGTTGGCAATTTTTGGGGTTTCATGTTCTTGAAAGAAAGCATTCTATCCTATCCATTTCAGATATTGAGTTGAGTTTTCAGATTTGAGATTGAGCTTGAGTTGAGTTGATTTGAGTTGAGTTTTGAGATTGGGAGTTGAGTATAGAACATATTGAGTCTCTAACAATTCTCTTTATGCTTCTATGAGTTTGACAAATCACATTGGGTCTCTAACAATTCACCTTGTGATTTCCTACTAAGAAAGTTTTTCTTGGTGAGCTTGCTGAGGTTTTGGACAGGTTTCGGTGGGGACTTGTGAGCAGGTTTTGGACAGGTTTTGGTGGGGACTTGTGAGTAGGTTTTGGACAGGTTTCGGTGGGGACTTGTGAGTAGTTTTGGATAGGTTCCAGTGGGGACTTGTGAGCATATGTAGACAAGTCCTAGCAGAGGACTTGTGAGCTGAGTTTTGATAGTTCTATCAGAGAACTTGAGGACAAAGGAGCACTGGTTCTTTGAGAAGAACCTGAGGACAGATTTGGCAAGTCTTTGAGAAGGCTTGTGTGCAGAGGATTGATTTTTTCAAAGCTTTGGACAAATATGACAGACAAAGGAAGACTTGTAATAGACCGACTGACTGTGTTTAGTACAGGTTGCTGAGCTGTTGTGGTCATGATCATAGAAGGCAGAGGTCTCTTAGGCTAAGCATTAAGGATAGGAGGTCTTCGGTGGAAAGGAGTTCCACATGATGGCAAGAGGTAGAGGTAGTTGATCTTTTGAGGGATCATTTCCAGAGTAGAGGGGAAGGTATCTCCTTTGAGCAGAGGCTCATAAATTCAAATAGGGGAAGGTATCTCCTTTGAGCAAAGGCTCATAAATTCAGATTGAGGGGAAGGTATCTCCTTTGAGCAGAGGCTCATAAATTTTGATTGGGGGAAGGTATCTCCTTTGGGCCAAGGCTCATAAACATTGTAATTGGGAAGGATTCCCAAAGAAATTTGAGATAACTTTTAGAGAAAAGTTTTGTGGACGTAGCCCAGCCATTCTGGGTGAACCACGTTAAAATTGGTGTCACTTTGTGGATGATATTATGCATTGCTTTGTTATTTCTTTTGGTATATTGCTTTATTGTTTTGAAGTATAAAGGAAAAAGTAAAAATAGGTCTTATACTGTTCACCCCCCCTCTCAGTATAAGCTTGTGTTCTTCAATTACAGGCCTAACAACCTATAAAAAGACAAAATCTTGTTTTTGGGCTCATTTGCAACATTTTTTCTTGGTGTTTTGGAGCTGTGGGGAGGAGGAGTGTGAATTTGCGTAGGGAAACACTGTCGAAATTTCATGGAAACAATAACTATGAGAACCGGATATTCGAGCAGAGAAGCCAAAATGAGACCGGTACGATGTTCCTTCTTCTTGTTATTTGTTTTCGCTTTATATGAAGTTAAAAAAAAACTTGCACATAATTGTTTTTATTTAGCATTACTTTATTTTTATTTTGTTTTAATATTAAGATCGAAACCCTAGTATTAATTTTTGTGGTTTTTGTTCACCTTAAGTTCGAAACCCTAGGTTGATTTTGTTTTTTTTGTTTGTTTTTTATTTTGTTCATACTTAAGGTTAAAAACCCTAGGATGAATTCATTTTATTGTTTTAAGTTGTTTTTGTAGTTCACATTAAGGTTAAAAACCCTAGGATGAATTTGTTTTATTGTTTTAATTTGTTTTTGTAGTTCACATTAAGGTTAAAAACCCTAGGATGAATTTGTTTTATTGTTTTTAATTTGTTTTTGTAGTTCACATTAAGGTTAAAAACCCTAGGATGAATTTGTTTTATTGTTTTGTTTGATTTTTTATTTGTTTTTTAGTTCACAGTAAGGTTAAAAACCCTAGTATGATTTGGTTTGTTTTGTTTGAGTTTTTTTGTTCATACTTAAGGTGAAAAAAAACCCTAGTATGAGTTTTATGTTTTTATTTGATTTTTTTTGTTCATACTAAGGTTGAAACCCTAGGATGAATTTGTTTTATTGTTTTAATTTGTGTTTGTAGTTCACATTAAGGTTAAAAACCTTAGTATGATTTGTTTTTGTTTTATTGTTTTTATAGTGCACATTAAGATTAAAAACCCTAGTATGATTTGGTTTGTTTTGTTTGATTTTTTTTGTTCATACTTAAGGTGAAAAAAAAACCCTAGTATGAGTGTTATGTTTTTGTTTGATTTTTTTTGTTCATACTAAGGTTGAAACCCTAGGATGAATTTATTTTATTGCATTTTTTGTTCTTGATTGTACATTTTATTTGATTGATCTGTACTTTGGTTGTACAGTTTTGTATGTTTGTTTTTTCTATACTTTGTTTTTCATCTGTATAGTTTATTTGAACGATTTGTACTATTGATGTATAGTTTTTTTGTACTTTTGTTTTTCTTGTACTTTGTTTTTCATCTGTATAGTTTATTTGGATGTTTTTGTTTAAATTAAGGTTGAAACCCTAATTTGTTTTTTTGTTTTATTGTGTTTGTGATTTGCAGGTTGTTAGGAGTCGGCACCGCCAGTCGACTGTGTTCTCTGATGCTCGGGAGGCACTTACAATTACGAATTGGGAGTGGCTTGATGCCCTTGGGCTCAAGTAGGTGATGCATTTGGAGCATGTGGTGGGGGATTGGGTATATCTGACTACCTTGATCAATTTGTGGGATCCCCAAACCAACACCTTCATCTCCCAATAGGGGAGATGATGGTTACTTTGGAGGATGCGTATTAGATTCTATGGATTTTGATAGACATACTACCCATTCGAATGACTCCCCATGATCAACGAACGGTGGTGTTGACACGATGATTTGGGCAGGTGGCGAAGATGGGGGTGGATAGGACTATGGAGAGGGCGAAGGCAGATTTCCTGATTGGCGGGATTCTGGTATGGTGGTGGCTGGAGAAGGGCATTTTGGGGGTGAGGCATGCATTGCTCATAACCCTCATCTCTAACATGCTGCTTCCTGACTCCTCAGGTGTGAGGTTCCCTTGGAACCTACTCGAGGTGGTGTTCAGACTGGTGGAGTGTCCAATCGTATCACCACTTATTATGAGGTGGGGTCAGACACTATTGATATAGCTTTACGATGAGTTGTACGAGGTCTGCTATCGAATGCAGAAGTGGATCAAGTGTAGCTATCTTTTGCAGTGTTGGGGGTGGCAGCACATAGTTGTGGAGCAGCCACAGGGGTTGCCTTGGACCACTCAAGGTGATATGATGGATAGAGAGATTGGGTATGTTGCTCTATGGCGGAGGTCAAAGGAGTAGGGACAGAGTCGACGGTGGGCAGGTGTTGTAGGGCACTATACTAATACCTTCTCTCATCTTGCTCTAGGGGAGGTGTTCTTGTGGCCACATCAGGACTGTCCAGCCTAGCCTAAGGCTAGAGAGTGGCTCCAGCAGGTGCATTGAAGGAGATGGTTTATTAGGTGATATGGGACAGAGCAAGAGTACTTCTCGTACGTTTGGGTGACTCGATAGTTTGGGGTGCACAAATGATTGCCTAGTGAGCCTTTGATCTATCAGCATCAGGGCGACGAGAGGACTCTAGCCTGGCTGATTATTGAGCCATTGGAAAAGGAGTCTGATGCAGTGATTGATGTCCCTGATGTGGACAATGTTGGGGTTACTACTGAGTATGAATAGTGGTGGATGATGCTACGATGGTGGGGTGAGGGGCCTCTAGAAGGTTCGGATGTGGCAGCAACAGGTGGTGGGGGTGCGAAGGCATCGATGGAGGGTTGGGGGGCTCCGCTCGATGATACAGATATGGTGGAGGTAGATGACCTAACTGGAGATGATTTAGGGGTTCCAGAGCATCCGAATACATAGGATATCCTAGAGTAGTGGGTGCCAAAGCAGCATGCCATCCCAGAGATTCCCATGCCTCAGGCAGTCCCAGGGGATATGGAGGATAGGTTTCATGCTGAGATAGCATGATTGGAGGATCTACTATGAAGACAGGATGAGGAGCACAAAGTCAAGAGGGATCTCCTATGAGCTTAGTTGGCATAGTAGGATGATGTATTAGTTGTGTACTGCCAGTGGGATGTGGAGTGGGGTCGATGCCGAGTGGAGTTGGAAGTTGAGATTATCCACCTCGGTGGGCAGTTACCTGAGCTCATTAGAGGTGGATCATCGTGTCGTATGAGAGGCAGTGATACTGAGTAGTCTACTTCCTATCATTGTAGGTGGGTGGGTGAGGGTAGTGTTAGTGGTCATGGTGCGAGGGCTGGCAACAGCCACCCTGAGAGGTCCCATAGGACCCACACCACTGGGGGTAGTTCCAATCGCACCGATCTTGTGTTATCATAATGGTCGACTCCCTAGGCTTTGGGTATTTTGAGTTTTTGGATTTTTGTGAGGTCAGAGGACCGTATTATTGTAGCCTAAGGGCATTTTGACTCTATATATACATGACTATTTTTTTGGATTATTTACTTGTTATGGTTTATTGCTCTTTTATGCACATTTATTTATGTTGATGTATGCATATGTTATTATGAATGCAGATGTTTTTGACTATATGGATGTATGCATGTGGAAGGATGAATTGATTTTTTGATATATTGGCAGTGGCACTATAGATTGTACAGGATTTACTAGCTTTCTGTACTATGTGATTGCTTTGTGGTATGACTTTTTATGTGTAATTTTATTTTTTTTTGTATTTTTTGATGGTGATGTAAGTAATGAAATGTACCAAGTTGTTTTTAGAATGTAGTTAAGGTTTTTTTGAGACTCATCTGCTTTAACTAACTAATCAAGACTGTACATTATCTTACAAGACTTTCGAACAAGATATGAATCATACTTGAGTTTGACCAAGTTATTTCACATCCCTATGTGTGCGATTGAGTTCGTTTATGTGGTATTCATAAGGATACCGCCAGTGCCAGGTAGGCTGTCCACCAAAATTGTACTGAGGATCACCTAATTTGCTCCACTAACTTCTTTTTTGTATTTAGTAAGATTAATCTACGGTGTAATCTAGAATACCATAAGCTAGCTCATCCACATGCAAACATTTGTCTACACACACGCAAAGCTAATGTGATAGACATATCGTCAGGCGTTTAGGATAACACTATTTCTAGGTAGGTTGTCTCCCAAACCCATAATGAGGATCACCAAAATGGTTTGTCAAATGCTGAGAATTCTAGGCATTCAAGCTCAGGCGGCTTTCAGTTGCTCAACTTGTTGGGATACTTGCTCTCATACATAGTGATGAAAATCACTGTTTATTTTTCTCTCATACAGATTTTTATTGTTTCCCTTTGAGGATTTAGATTTGGCATTTTGATTTCCAAGTTGAGCTCGTGGGTTTTTGGCTTGTGAGTGGCATTGATCCTGTTGGCCTTGGGGATGACTACCCATCCTGGTCAGGGATGTGTAGTACGAATCCTTAAAATTTTGGGGCTCAATGTGGTTGGGAATTTTACTTTGGAATGACATTGACGCTTTTAGGCCTTAGGGATGACTACCCATCCTTATTAGGGGCATGTAGCACGAATCCTTATGACTTTAGGGATCAAAGGTGTTTTGGGATTTTTTATGGTGGACTTTTAGGTTTTTTGCTTGTGAATGGCATTGATCCTTTTAGGCCTTGGGGATGACTACCCATCCTTGTCAGGGGAGTGTAGTACAAATCCTTATGACTTTGGGGATAAAAGGTGTTTGGGATTTTTGATAGTGATAAAAACAACTATTTATTATGGGGAATTGGATGAGGAAGAGCTTGTTCTTTTGTCAATTCTTAGTATTCTTGAACTATTCGCACAGGGGGATGAGCAAGATAACCTTTTTGCTTAGGGTACCCTAGACTACTTTGTAGGTTTCTCTTGCGTTCACACAACTTGGGAATTTTTATGTGTTTTAAGATTGGTTGGGATGCTATGTAACAAGGCGTGATCCAAGTAAAACTCTACCTTGTAAAAATCGGTCTGACTTCATACAACATTTGACCAGAAATCTAAAGACAACTAAATCACAAAAAACCCTAAAGACATTAGCAGACAACTGACTATGATATGGCAAAAATGCAAAGGGTGTTAATTTTGATGCATCTTTTTAAAAAATGGATTGAATTTGGAAAAATGATGGAATTGCCGAGTAATTACAGTCTATGGTGCTTTTGACATGTATGACCAGCAAATATGCAATGTATGTATGCGATGCCTAATGCAGTTTTCATTTCATTTTTGTGTTTTGATTGTTAAGAATATGCATGCAAGTGAGATGTAATTTTTTTGTTATTTTTGATTATCTGTTGTTTTTTGTGTTTTTGAATATTTGTTTTTGACCAAGTGATTATGGGAACCCTTGGATTTTTGGATTGACCAAAGGGATTATGGATACCTTTGGGGCGTTTTAGGTTTACCAAGTGATTATGGGAATCCTTGGAACTTTTGGGTTGAACAAAGGGATGATGGATATATTTGGGGCATTTTGGGTGACCAAGTGATTGTGGAAATCCTTGGAGCTTTTGGTTTGACCAAATGGAGGATGGATACCTTTGGGACATTTTGGGTTGACCAATAAATTGTGGGAATCCTTGGAGCTTTTGGTTTGACCAAAGGGAGGATGGATACCTTTAGGACGTTTTAGGTTGACCAAGCGATTGTGGGAATCCTTGGAGCTTTGGGTTTGACCAAAGGGATGATGGATACCTTTGGGATGTTTTAGGTTGACCAAGTGATTATGGGAATCCTTGGAGCTTTTGGTTTGACCAAAGGAATTTATAAATACCTTTGGGGCATTTTAGGTTGACCAAGCATTTTTTTGGAATCCTTGGAGCTTTTGGTTTGACCAAAGGGATTTATGGATACATTTGGGGTGTTTTAGGTTGACCAAGTGATTGCGGGAACCCTTGGGGATTTTAGGGTGGGCTATGACTCTCTAAATTTTGAATGGCCTCAAATGACTGATGTTCAAGGGTTCTAGTTCCTTGATTCCTTCAAGAGAGGTGAGCTGGTATGTTCCAGGTCCTATTTTACTATCAATTATGTAAGGACCTAACTAATTTGCCGTGAACTTGTCCCTTAATTGAGGCGACAAGTTAGAATTTTGTTGGTTCTCTTTTAAGACCAGGTCACCAACCTGAAAGTCCCTTAGGTGAAATTTTATGTTATATGATTTCTTAAGTTGCTCTTGATAGATACATAAATTCTCTAGAGAATTGATGCATCATTTGTCAAGTAACGTAAGCTGGTCTAATCGGGCCTACCATGCAGTGTCATCATCGATGAACTCTTGCATTGATATGTGTAGGGAGGGTATTTCCAACTTGAGAGGCATGACAGCCTCGGAGCCATACACTAGCAAAAATGGAGTTGCCCCAGTGGGCGTCCGAATGCTAGTGTGATAAGCCCATAAAGCAAGTGGTATTTGGATGTGTCAATCATTATGACTATCTATGACTACCTTTTTAAGGATGGCAATTAGCGTTTTGTTTGACGCCTCTGCTTATCCATTTGCCTATGGATAATAGGGTGTTGAAAAATTATGCTAAATTTTGTACTTTTTTGTCAAAGCACGCACATCTTTGTTCTTAAATAACGTCCCATTATTTGATATGATCTTGGATGGAATACCAAAATGACATATGATGTTATATAAAATGAACTTCGTAATGCGGGGCCCAGTCATAGAGGTAAGCAGAATTGCTTCCACCCACTTGGTGATGACTTGACGATGCAGGGGAGATCTTTTCAATGAGATCTAGGTGCCACTGCAAAAATAACCAAGTCGATTGGATCGGTTGCAAGGCCTGAGAATGTACGTGTGTCAAGTTAGCATGGTGTTGACACTTCATGCTCTTCTACACATATGCACAATAATCTCGCTCTAAATATGGTCAATAATAGCCCATGCAAAGAATGTGCTTTGCGATGGCCATATCGTTGAAGTGGCCACCGCATGTACCATCGTGCACTTGGGTGATTGCCCAAGCGGACTCTTGCTGGTCCAAGCAATGGAGGAGGATCCCTTCATAGCTCTGATGGTACAAAATGTCTCCTAGCAAGACATGCTTTGCCGATTTTTGTTTGAATAATATTTTCACAGTGGATGATAATCCAAGTGGGAGGCAACCTAACTTAAGATAGTCTCTTATGGGTGTGTACCAATCCTGCTGATCAGAAACCTCGATGGTATGAACAAAAAATCCCTCTTGAATTTTGTCCCTAGCAAAAGCTAAGCTAGAAATAACTTGTAGAAATAGCGTTGTGTTGCTATTAAGAGGGTTTGGAGAGAACAAAGACCCCCAGTTGGCATGAGTCATACTATCATGGATTCAAGAGAACCTATCTTAAGATGGTTCAATATGGATCAGGTGGATTCCTGGTGTTATGTTAGATCTTGCACACTCCATCGTGGATTGTGATAATGTTTTGACTTGAATGGTTGTCATATCACTAGAAGGGTCTTGTGGGATTAGTGACCCTAAGGAGGCCATAGTGTTTGCAAAATGATTCAATGATCGAGGGAGTGCCTCGATGTCATACCATTCAATATTTTCTAAGAATTTTTCCACAAGGGCTTTATAGGCCTGCAAAACTAGGCATTTGCATTGGAATACCCCTTTCACTTGGTTGACAATTAATAGCGAATCACCAAATATGTTCAAGCATTTGATGTTCATGGTGATGGTTGTTTGAAGACCTATGAGAAAGGCTTCATATTTAGCATTGTTATTGGTGCACAAGAAATCAAGTTTAAATGATAAAGGCACTGGAGCCCCTTGCAATGTGAAGAATATGATTCTTGTGCCACCCCATTGCTCACATTTAGAACCATCAAAAAATAGGGTTATGTCAGCATGTGACTCAGGCTCATCAGAATCTGGTGATTCTGATACATGGAAGACCCCATCATCGGGTAGCTCTACGGTCAGAGGCTGATCATCTTTGAGAGGAGCCTCTGCTAGTTTATTGATGATGACTTGAATCTTGATGGAATTTTATCAAATGAATTTGATGTCAAACTCTATCAACAACATGATCCATTTCACCGTGCGACTACTATGATAAGTACGACTCATCATGTATCGCAAGGGATTATCCTTAGACACAACATACATTGTATTACTTAGCATGTAATGGCATAGCTTTTTGGTTGCAAATACCATTGCCAAGCATAACTTCTCAACGTATGCATAGTTAAGTTTGTAACTAACCAGGGTGCGACTAAGATAGCAATTAGCTTGTTCTTTATATAATTCATTTTTCTAGGCTAGCATGGCACCCAGTGCAACCTCGATAGCTGAGATGTATAAGTAGAATGGCGCTCCTAGTCTAGGTGGTGCTAATACTGGCGGTGAAGCCAAGTATTGTTTGATGTCATCAAAGGCAAACTGGCACTTGTCATCCCAATGAAATGCTACCCCCTTGTGTAATAATTTATTCATGGATCAACACTTTTTAGATAATTGTGCTATGTGTAGACACCAAAACAACACCAATCTGATTATGTGACAACAAGCACTGATCAAATTGACATACATAGCCCCTAGAGGTTAAACAGTGGTCCTAACCACTCCCATAGTAGTTTGGAAGGTCAAAGGTCAATTTGGTACCTTTTTAGCACTTTTCTCCCTACTCGTTCCAACCTGGGATGATTAAAAACTAGTATTCATCCCACCCAGGGACGATTATCAACATTCATCCCAGGGTGGGGTGAATAGCAGGTTTGACTAGAAAAAATTTAAACCTCGATAGGTCTACCACTTAACTGCACCTTCAGGGCCTGCAATTGTGAGGAAAAAATTCAAATCATGGAGAGGGACTTTAGTCAAGCATGCCTTGATCATGGAGGCCTCATGCAAAGAGACTCTAAATCAAGGAATAATATTTTCTCCCAAAATAGGGCAAACAAGTCAAGTGGTGCCCTCGCATGCGCATTCAAAGAGAGATACCCTAGGTCTATGAATTGGTGAGTCTTCTCACCCCAGAAATGAGGAATAGAGAGGAGAATTTGGAGCAATGGAGTGCTACCAAATTACATCCTCACCCATCGTTTGTGCTTTTACATCCTTGATCTCTCTTTTGGAAGGGAGGTTATCAGGTGATTATTGGAAGCGCAATCCAGACCCAAACCCAAATATTTGGCAAAAATATTCCACCAAATTTGCCAACACAACCCCATAAGAGGTTTTTGACCCATCCCAAGTGGATTGGTGCTGAAACCAAGTCCCAAACAGTGGGCGTCTTGCCCCCGGGCACCCCCTACACTACTGCAGTTCTAATTGCCCCACCCTGGAGTGATTAGAAATCTGTGGCATATTTCCCTAATTTTTATTTTGAATTTGATTCTAGGTTACTTACATATGCTGCTATTCAAGTTTCATATGATTCTGACAAGTTTTGGCTATGGTTTCATCATTTCTTGCTTTCGCTAACATATAGGGAGCATCATCAAATACAGGGCAATCAAGGCCAAATTTGTAGAATTAACCTTCTGGGTCATCCCAAAATTCCCCGTTTTGTCTAAACCCAATTTTCAGATGTTTTGGATGCCTCTAGACCAAACATTTATGAGGTCACCTTATGACAGCTTATGACAGTCCTAATCGTCCCACCTCAGAGATATTAGAAATTTGTGGTAGATTTCTCAACTGTTTCTTTTGCAGTGAGTTCCTAGTAATGTTTTATTTCTTCTATAAAAATTTTAACTCATTCTGATATGTTTCAGTTATCATTTTAATAATTTTATGCATGCACTGACTGCAGGCCTTGGGGATCACATGTTTCTCTCCATCCGTAGGTGCTACTAACCGTTTAATGTTTCTCTAAATGTAGGATCTCGACACTGGAGGGGCAGCAAAGAACCATAGACACATTCACAAAAGTTGCAGTGATGTTTGGTCCTCCCATTTTCAATGCGGGCATGCGAAAGATCTCAAAGGGGAATATATCATTCATGGTGTAATTAAAATATGTCTGATTCTCCTAGCCCCTGAAAAGGGAGGAGACATATTGTAACCTGATTTTGAGCAAATCAATAAAATAAAGGGCTGCACTATTACACTTGATTTTAATCTCGTTTCAGTTCGTTTGTTTTCCTTCTTTTCATGCATTCTCATTCGTAGGACGTAGTGTTACATTTCCCCTCTTGTTTTGCTTTCGTATCCTTGTGCTTTCAGTGGCGATCATGGTGGGACCCCTGTCCCTTGATTTTGAGGTCAAATTTTTGATCAAAAGTTGTGTGTTTTTGCTTGCAGGTATCAATATTTTAGGCACTAGACTGCTGCTCGTTCCACCCTATGGCGAATACAGAGATAGAATTTGTGTCACCCTGGGATGAATAGGAATTTGTCTCACCCTATGATGAATACATATCTATTATTAATTTTATCTCGGGATGATTAGCTCTCTGTGCAATTTTAGAGTAGAAACTCAGAGGCATCCGATTTGGGCAGAGAAGAGGTAGGGGTTCTGAGCATCCTCTGTCATTTTCTATTTTCTATCTCTGTCATTTCCTATTTCTTTGCTTGCATAGGAGAGTTTTATTGCATGTTTTTCTTTCTTTGCACAAATAAAAATAAACCCACACACCACAAGATAATCTGAACATCAAGGCATTGGTTGTAAAACCCCAACCTTTGATAAAGACCAACGATGGATTTCATCACCACCTTGGCTTGAATTTTTGCATATATAACCCTGATTACTACTGTTGCTAGATGTAAATCCTGATGAAATCTAACCAAGTGTAGCGGGGGTGATTCCTAGCGCATGAGGATAAGTCTTCTATGGTAAGTGTCAAAACAGGGTGATTCCCCTTTCGTACCACCTATGTTCCATGTACTGTTCTGCTCTTACGTACCAATAGTCTCCCTCACGTAAGGGCGGGTATATAGAGAGGTTTGGTATAATGGCCTGGCAGTGGTATATTGAAGGGGCGACAATTTTGGGAGATATAAGAGCCCTCATATTGCATATACAACAAAAATTTCTTTACAAGGTTTTCAAAACAAAAATCAAAACACACTGAACCATATTTAGGGCACACTTCTAATCCATAAACAAGATAATCATTGCTTTGATTGTGTTTCCCTTTTATTTAGTGTAGCATAACAAATTGTAAAGAAGATAAAAACGTACGCATATTTAGAGGAAAACCACCATGGTGTACAACCATAGCCGAGCCCAATCATGGGCAAAAGCTGTAGAAAGTGTACAAAGGGGCACAAGTCACCTCTGATATAGTCCCGAGGACTTGGTCATACCACCTTGGCGGCCTGACCCATAAGATAGTCCACATAATGCCATTATATAATGGGACTATAGAGGCACCCCTTTGAGGGGCACTCCCACTCAACATAGACCCTTTCAGGAGGAGACCATACATGTGGCACTCAACATAGATGGGAGGACTCCCTTAGATGCTAGTTATGAGTGGCCACTATGTGATGAAGTGCTAGAACAACATAGGGTCCATAAGGAGGGGCCACATGATTATGTCATCCCTCATTTACCCTTTATTATTATCAAAAACAATAGGCCAAATCCAGAGCACAAGGCTCTTCAGATAGGGCAAGCCAATTCTGCCCACCCCTTTCACACATATGAAAGGGAGCACGAGGAAGACCACTACATTCCTCAAGAGTAATATAAATCATGGGAGCAATGTGCCTCTACACCTACTATGTATCAGGGTCACCCACTGAGGCCAAAGCCTCGGGTGAATGCCACTAACCTTGACAGAGGAAAGTGACCCATAGACATCTCGGATCACCACGATCGAGATAGACATCTATGAGAGGCATCTAGGCTTCATAAACACAAGACGACATAACAAATTGACTTGGCTTTTGCCAAAAATTTCGCTCACCAAGCGCAAATCATGCAGCTCAAGCAAGACCAACAACAGTTAGAGCACCTGTATCGCCTTAGCAAAGATCACATTCAATGTTAGACAGACAAATTGCTCTAGAACACTATGCTTGAGATGGTCCCAACCCCTCCTGGGCATAAGATAGATATGAGAGGAACAACCCCTTGGTGCGAGATAGGTCCCCATGACCTTATCAAATATTACCTCCAAGACATCTTAGACCTGAGTAAGAGGCCACTCCCGAAAACAACGATGGGCACCCTCCACGGGCACCCACCCATGTTTATAGGTCTCACCCAGGAACTACTCAAGAAGCCTATGAGGAGTATGAGCAAGAAGAATAGTGGGATGAAATGCCCCACCAAGGCAGGAGGGATGCTATTCGGCTACCCCTCCATAGGCCTCAAGTTCCCCGCAACCCACAATGGGAATAAACCAAGGAGGAAGAGATAAAATCTTTTGTTCACTTAGTTGCCAAAACATAGCATCAGTAACTTGGATCAACTAGTGGACACGTTCCTCGAATGATTCACCTTTAACACCAAGAAGAAGGCATCACTAAGTGACCTAGCTAGCCTCAAACAGTATGAGGAAGAAACCATGGCAGCCTATGGAAATTGGTGGACGTTGCTTTCAAAGTTGCCCTACCTCCCTCCTATGGCCGACTTGACCCAAATGTTCTTGAAAAGTTGTTTGAGATCGATCTTTGTGCTATTGTAGCTACAAAAATATGCCACTCTTGAGGAAGCCCTAGTGCAAGCCAGAATCATTGAGGAGATCAAGATACAAGATGACGAGATTGCCAAACCATGAAAGAAAGAGTGGCCTAAAAATTCCAAAATAAGGACCATGCAACCGAAACCCACTGTGGTCAATTAGGTTGCTATAAACATGCCTAAGTCTGCACAAGCAACACAACCCTCATGGGCTAACTATCAGGAATTCCCTCTTGATAGCTATGAGAAGGAGAATCATCAATAAGAGCAAAATTAGCAGCGTCACCCTAGGCGGCAGTTCACACCCTTCACAGAGTCCAAAGACTCCTTGTTTGACCGTTTGTCCATGGAAAAATTGATACACCTGCCAGAAAGTCAACCCATAGACCCCAACGCACCAAAAACTAAGGGCTATAGGGAAGACTTGTACTATAGATTTCATAGGCAGAAAGGACATGACCTTTACACATGTTGGAAGTTCAAGAGCTTCATGCAAGACCTAATAGACAACAAGACGCTAGCCATGGACAACCCCATAGCACCAAACAACCAACAGATGGGAGTCTTCAAAGACCCCCCTACCTACCCATGATGCACTAGCAAAAACCCTTCAAGTCAATGAGGTGACACAGAACTACCCCATGCATGGGTATGTAGGGATAATAAGCATAGTGACTAGGAACAAGAGGTACCCAGGAGCTACCCTCGTGGTGGCCACAGGAGAAGTTCCATCAATGTCACAACATCAAAAACACCCTACGCAACGTCCCCCACCTAGACCAGTGGCCACAATTCGAACTAGACTTACCCAAATTTTAAGGACCACGTCGTCTAGGCTATCCATCTACGAGCTCATTCAATAATAATTACCCCATCGGGAGGCTCTAATGGAGATATTAAAAGCCATTGAGCTATCGCCCCATGAAGAAAAATCTTTTAATAACTTTTTAGGACATGTAAAACAATGTATAGAACCAGTCATCACCTTTAGAGAAGACGAACTAAAATTGGTGACTGGTGATATGGCAGATCCACCCCTGCACGTCATTGCATGGATCAACAGGATTTTGTATAAGAGGATGTTGGTGGACACTGGTTCATCTAGTAATATAATTACAACAACATCATTGAAACACCTCAAGTTGCCAGCTTCACACATCGTGGCCTCCACCTATACTCTTCGAGCATTCAATGATGCAATATGCTCGACAGTTGGCACAACTATCCTGCCCATCTAAGTGGGACAAAATACTATTCCTATGTTGTGCCATATCTTGGAAGGTGATATGGACTATAATATCTTGCTAGGCTGGCCTTGGATCAAGGATATGAAGTGTGTCCCTTCGATAGCTCATCGGTGCCTAAAGTACACATTTGAAGGTTAGGTGCATGTAGTATCGGTAGACTTAGAGCTCTTCAAGTATTGCAATACGATGCAACTAATGCCACAATCAACCCTTCCATCAACACATTTGGATTTTCAATTAAATCCATCTAAAAAGGGTCCGATTCCGCATGCATCCCCACTGTTAAGTCCATCAAATCACTAGCCAGGTCCATCTTTATCATCTGGTCCTTCATCAAAAATGCCACCTATAGTGGCCACATCGAAGGACAAGGGGAAGAAACCCCTAGAAGAGGCACCACCACTAGTCTCAACCATCTCTATCGAAGAGATGCCTAGCCGAATGGAAGTCGAGACACCTAGTTCACCCTACATGGAGTGGACCCAAGAAGAACTCCCATTCCCTCCCCCTCCACCGCCAATGATCACCATTGAGATGGCCAATACGGGCCTGGGTAGTATCTAGTGTGGAACATTGTAGCAACACTCGTACTTGAGTCCATGCAGGACATGGGGATACCTCGCCTCCCCATTGACATTGTGGTTCCTCTAGGCTACCCACCAAATCAAACAAACTTTGTTTATGGGGGCCTCGATAATGGCATTGAACCTTACATGAAAGAAGAAGAAGATGAAGAGTCCTTTGCTGAGGATGTCAATTATTTGTCCAACCCAGAATTCGCTTTGAGATATCTTGGAAAATTTAATTGGGATGGATATGGGTTGGGCAGGTATGAGCAAGGAGTGCACGCTCTTTGCCAACCAAGATATCATATGTCGTACGACAAGTCAGGAGTAGGGTTCAACCACCCCCTACCCCTTGACATCTTAGTAGAGAACATGCAAGGCCTAGGAATAGACAAGGATGGGTTGGCACAAGATCCATATGCCAATCCTAACACAACATATACATTTGGGTATTATCTCCCATTGCTAACAACCAACCATGTTGACCTTAACAACCCTTTCCCTTCGATTGAGAAAGGAGAAATTTTGAGGACTCACCTACAAGAGGGATATAGACAAGGCCATGAAGGGTCTTTAGAAGATGAGTCAGAGTATGAGGTAGTGCCTTGGGATCCTTTCAAGTCTGATAGCAATCATTCACAAGTGACCCCCATATATGATTATCAGGAGAGATTCATGACAATGTTCCCTTTGGATGCTCCAATCGAGCATATGCCACCTCAAGAGAATCAGGTCCCATCGTAGAGAGCAAAACAACCCCGATGGGACTAGATCAATTTTCTCGAGCAAGATGAGCCTCACGTCACAAATAGTTGTTGGAGCCAATGAAGGCCTATGGATATTTGATAGCGATTATGAATATGAGATTGAGATGGCATATCTCAATCATATGTGACAACAAAAATACCTCATGGACATTGACGACATGTTTGAATAGCTACACATGGGGCCAAGGCATAGGTGGCACCTCAACCAGGCACAGTTGGACAAATTACTGCACCCACCACTTTAAGCATACAGAGAGTTCCTTTCACCCAAAGACCCTATAAAGCCATCAGTGCCAAGGGTAGATCCTGTCCTTTTATTTGCACATAGGGCCGATCCATTTGTGCCAGTACCCACAGAGCCAGATCTGGAGCATAAAGATCACCTAGGATGTCTGCGTTACCGCACCCATAGTAATGGATACCAAAATCATTTCATCAACATGATCTCCATTGACTTAACCGCCCCCATCCATAACCCAACCGACCCAACATGGTCATTGCATCTAGACCTAGATGCTATAGACTGGGATTGCACTGACACACCACCATCCCCATCAGAGTACTGGCCTTATGGTGGGATCTTCCATTTCATCCCAAGACAGACTCAGGATGTCTTCCATGCTGAAGAGGAACCCAATGTTTCCAATGTAGATCTAAATTTGTCAAATGATATCCACCTGATCCCAACTCCACACCAGTTGGAGGATGGGTCCCACATGTCAGTTGAAGAGATGATTGGCGTAGACATCAGCTCTGATCCCATGAATTCACAAATCATCAAGATGGGGGTAATTATATCCCTCGAATATCAAGCCAACTACATTGCCCTTCTCAAAGAGGAGGTTTTTGCATGGTCCTACAAAGACATACCGGGGCTAGACCCGTAGATAGTCATGCATAATATAACACTTGATTCGACAGTCAAGCCAGTCAAGAAAAAACTATGTAAGATGCACCCAATAATAGCCTTAATGATCAAATATGAGCTACAAAAGTTGTTGGATGCACAGTTTGTCATCTGCGTGGATTACCCACCATGGCTGTCCAACATGGTGTCCGTCAAGAATCCCAATGGGAGGATTCAAATATGCACCAATTTTTGAGATCTAAACAAAGTGAGTCCTAAGGATGATTTTCCCTTGCCTAGCATCAACGCATTGGTAGACGCTATAGCAGGCCACGAAATGCTTTCCCTCATGGATGGTTTCTTGGGATACAATCAGATTCGTATCTGTAGACACCAAAATCCAGCCACTTGCAAGTCATCTATACCTTCCTGTCAGCCACGTGTCGGTCATCCACCTTCCCACCATTATTTGGCCCAAATCCACACTTTCCTGCCATTATTTGGCCCAATTTCACCTTTCCCACCATTTTTCATCCCCAAATTTATTTAAATTAATATTTATATATATATTTTAATATTTTAATATTTTAATATATATATTTAAATAATAGTTTAAGTGATTTAATCTGAGCCGTCCATCCTTCATTTAATCTCATCCGTCCATCCATCTTAATCCATTCCACAACCAAGATTTATTCTCTACCCTTGGATCTGCTTTAATCTTAGCCACACGTTCAAAGTGTCGTTAAAACCCTAAAGTGTGCCCTAAGAGTGGATTATAAATTGAGTCACTTTGATGGCTCAAACCCTGTCTTTTGCTACTTCTATCTCTGATTCTAATTCTTCTACTGCTATTTCCTCTCTTCTGCTACCCTTTCGCCACATCCATCACCGCTTTTGTCACTGCTTTCGCCACCATTCCTTCTGCAAAATTCTATAGAATCTCCCATTCCTGTCGCAAGTGCCCGCGGACATTTACCCCTTCACCAAGTGCCCACGGGAATTTACCAAGTGCCCACGAGCGTTTACCAAGTGCCCACGGGCGTTTACCTACAGACACAGACTCAGACCGACGTCTGAAACCTTAATCCAGAAGCACGCGGGCGTTCAGCGAGTGCACCAGGGTGCCTTCCGCAGCCATTCTGACAACAACATTACTTCCAGGTGTCGCCTGGTCTAGCTGCGTTAACAGAGAATAGGTATAAATTAGTTTAAAGCAAGTAACCTCTTTTCTTCTATTTGATCTGTTATTGAATTCCTGCATTTTGTTTTTCTAGGGTTTTAGATAGTTTTCGAGGGCTCACACAGTGGAGCCCTCTTATTAATCTCTAACTCCTTGATAGTGTTAATGTGTGCAGGTTTTTGACAGCAGATCCGGTTTATTGATGGCAGCTGATTAAGCTAGAGTGGTCCAAGCAAGGGATACAACAAAGCCCACTCACTCGGTTGGGATTGAAGATACATTCTTCGGAAGCGCCACCATTTGTGCCAGCTAGGGTTTCAAAGAACCCTAGCATAAATTGTAACTGTGTATCACAAATAAAGGGTTACAGGCCCAGTTGTATTCAAAAAGGAGTTTTTAAACTCCATCGATTAATAGAAATCGTTTGTTTTATGCAACTATTATGTACTCTGTTATTGTGATTTTATTTTTGTTTGGCGTGTATTTTTAATCTATAGTATCAATCTTGAGGACCAACTAAAAATGGCATTCACAATGCCTTGGGGAACATTTTTTTATAAGGTCATGCCCTTTGGCCTTAAAAATGTTTGCGCCACCTACCAACGTGCCATGACATACATATTCCATGATCACATGCATAAAAATTTGGAAGATTACATGGATGATTTTTTGGCCAAATATTTTTTGCACCCAGATCATTTCGATGACTTAAGCAAGATCCTCGATCGCCTCATTGAACATAAAGTCAGACTAAATCCCAAAGTGTGCGTATTTGGTGTCACATCTAGAAAAATCTTGGGTTTCATAGTCTTAAAATGAGGAATCAAGATAGATCCACACAAAGTCAAGGTAATCCTTGAAATGCTTCCCTCAACCACCATCAAGCAGCTCAGAATCCTGTAGGGAAAGGTCACGTCAATCAAGCGCTTCATAGCATAGTTATCTGACAAGTGCCGACCCATGAATAAATTATTGCACAAGGGGGTAGCATTTCATTGGGATGACGATTTCCAATTAGCCTTTGATGGCATTAAATAATACTTGGCTTCACCACCAGTATTGGCACCACCTAGACCAGGAGTGTCATTCTACTTATACATATCAGCTACTAAGGTGGCACTGGGAGCCATGCTAGCCCAAAAAAATGAACTACACAAAGAACAGGATAATTACTATCTTAGCCGCACCCTAGTTAGTTATGAAATTAACTATGCATACATTGAGAAACTATGCTTGGTAGTGGTATTTGTTACTAAAAAGCTACACCACTAGATGCTGAGTAATACGACGTATGTTGTGTCTAAGGAGAATCCATTGTGGTACATGATGAGTCATACTTATCATAGTAGCCACATGGTGAAATGGATCATGTTGTTGACAGAGTTTGACATCAAATTCATTGGATAGAAGTCCATCAATGGTCAAGTCATCATCGATCAACTAGCAGAGGTTCCTCTTAAATATGATCATCCTCTGACCGTAGAGCTACCTGATGATGGGGTCTTCCATGTTTCAAAATTTCCAGATTCTAATGAGCCTGATTCAAAGGCCGACATGACCCTATTCTTCGATGGTTCTAAATGTGAGCAAGGGGGTGGCATGGGAATTGTATTCTTCACATCGCAAGGGGCTCTAATGCCTCTATCATTTAAATTAGATTTCTAGTGCACCAAAAACAATGCTGAATATGAAGCCTTGCTCATAGGTCTTCAGACAACAATCACCATGAACATCAAACACTTGAACATCTTTAGTGATTCGTTGTTAATTTTCAACCAAGTAAAAGGGGTATTCCAATGTAAATGCCTAGTTTTGCAGGCCTACAAAGCCCTTGTGGACAAATTCCTAGAAAATATTGAATGGTATGACATCGAGGCACTCCCTCGATCATCGAATCATTTTGCGGACACTATGGCCTCCTTGGGGTCACTAATCCCACAAGACCCTTCTAGTGAAATGACAACCATTCAAGTTAAAACATTATCACAATCCATGATGGAGTGTGCAAGCTCTGACCTAATGCCAAGAATCCACCTGATCCAGATTGAACCATCTCAGGATAAGTTCTCTCGAATCCATGATTATCTGAATCATGTCGACTGGGGGTCCTTGTTCTCCCTAACCCCTCTTAATAGCAACACAATGCTATTCTTACAGGTTCTTTCCCGATCATCTTTTTCTAGGGATGAACTACAAGAGGGATTGGTCATTCATACCATCAAGGTTTTTGATCAACAGGATTGGTACACACCCATAAGAGACTACCTCAAGTTAGGTAACCTCCCACTTGGATTGATGCATGTCGTGAAAAGATCATTTAAACATAAAGTGACAAAACATGTCTTGTTAGGAGATATTTTATATCGTCAGAGCTATGAAGGAATCCTCCTCCATTGCTTGGACCAATAGGAGTCCGCTTGGGTGATCACCCAAGCGCATGATGGTACATGTGGTGGCCACTTCAGTGGTATGGCCATCACAAAGTGCATTCTCTGCATGGGCTATTATTGGCCATATTTAGAGCGGAATTGCTGTGCATATGTAAAGAAGTGCATGAAGTGTCAACACCATGCCAATTTGACACACGTGTCTTCTCAGGCCTTGCAACCGATCCAATCAGCTTGGCCATTTTTGTAGTGGGGCTTAGATCTAATTGAAAATATCTCCCTTGCATTGTCGGGTCATCACACGTTTATCATAATGACCATAGAGTACTTCACCAAGTGGGTGGAAGCAATTCCACTTACCTCTATGACTAGAACCCACATTACGAAGTTTATTTTACATAACATCATAAGTCATTTTGGTATTCCATCCATGATCATCTCGGATAATGGAATGTCATTCAAGAATAAATATGTGCGTGCACTGACAACAAAGTACAAAATTCAACATAGTTTTTCAACACCCTATTATCCGTAGGCAAATGGACAAGCAGAGGTGTAAAAAAAAACACTAGTTGCCATCCTCAAAAAGACAGTTGTAGATAGTCATAAGGATTTGCACATTCAAATACCACTTGCCTTGTGGGCTTATTGCACTAGCATTCAAATGCCCACTAGGGCAACTCCATTTTCATTGGTGTATGGTCATGCCTCTTGAGTTGGAAATACCTTGTTGAGCAAGGTGTTGCAAGAAGTTTGTCATTGTTGTCAACACAGGTAGTTAGATCTAATGATGCAGTGGATAAACAGTTCAGGAGTCATTCGGATGCAGAAGACAGAAGTTAAAAGGACAGTCAGATTATGTAAAGTACAATTCTTGGAAAACAAAAGTGACCTAGTTTCTAAAATTTGAAGAAAAAGACAAGTTAGAAAACTGTCACATATTTCACGACAAGTCGAAGGAGAGAGAAGGCACAGTCGAAAATGTCACGATTTCACGACAAAAATGAGGAGAGAGAAGGCACAGCCGAAAGTGTCATGATTTCATGACAAAAATGAGGAGAGAGAAGGCGCAAGGCAAACTGTCATGATTTCATGACATGTTGGAGGCCAAGAAGCTAAGTCGAGAAACTGTAGCGATTTCGCTACATGTTGAAATTTCGTTGGCCGAAGCAAGGAGAAAGCGTTAAGTGGAAAAGTTGTAGCGATTTCGCTACATGTTGAAATTTTGTTGGCCGAAGCAGGGAGAAAGTGTTAAGTGAAAAGTTGTAGCGATTTCGCTACGAGTCAAAAGTGCACAACACAAAGGTGTAGCGATTTCGCTACGAGTTGAAAAAGCACAACACAAAGGTGTAGCGATTTTGCTACGAGTTGAAAAAGCATAACACGAAGGTGTAGCGATTTCGCTATAAGTCAAAAGTGCACAACACGAAGGTGTAGCGATTTCGCTACAAGTCAAAAGTGCAGAACTCAAAGGTGTAGCGATTATGCTACAAGTCGAAAGTGCAAGGCACAAAAGTGTAGCGATTTTGCTACAAGTCAAAATTTCATGGGTAGAAGCAAAGTTGGAAGCACAAGGCACAAAGTTGTAGCGATTTCGCTACTGCATGAAGCAAGAAATGTACGAAAGCCGAAAGCGTCACGATTTCGTGACAAAGATGAGGATGACGTCAGCAAAAGCTGAAAGTGTCACGATTTCATGATAGGCTGCAAGAAAAGCCTCTGGAAGCTGAAAGCATCATGATTTCATGACAAAGATGAGGATGACATCAACGAAAGTTAAAGTGTCACGATTTCATGACAGGGTGCAAGAAAAGCCGTTGGAAGCCAAAAGCATCATGATTTCGTGACAAGAATGAGGATGACGTCAACAAAAGTTCGAAGTGTCACGATTTCATGACAAGAACGGTGGCAAAGCTATCAAAGGCCAAAAGGGTCACGATTTCATGACAGCAAGGACAAGAAGGCGTACGGTTTCAAAAAGTGTCATGATATCGTGACATGTTTCTATTTCATGGCAATAGTTATAGGAAGGTGACAGAGGTGGCAGTAGAAGTTGGATCTGGGCCGATGATTTTAGGGTTTTGTAGTCGACAGATTTTAGGGTTCATAGCCAACAAATTCTAGGGTTTGTAGCGACATTCTTAGGGTTACAGCCGACTGTTGTTTAGGAAAAGTTGAGGCCAACAAAGTTGAATCTGGGCCAACAAATTCTAGGGTTTTGCAGTCGACATTCTTAGGGTTACAGTCGACTGTTGTTTAGGATTTGTTCCTAAAATTTCTTCTATAAAAGCAAGGGTACTTCGAGTTTGAGTGAGTGTTGTGGAAGATAATGTGCGAATGCGAGCAGAGTGATTGCGCAAGTGAAGTTCGTGTCGAGCAGAGTGCGAAGTCGTAGTTCGAGTCTGCATATCGTGATTGCGTGAATGAAGAGCGCAATGTGTAGAGGTGGAGTTCTAAGTTCAAAGTGATAGCATGCAGATAGCAAAAGTGATCGATCATCCGATTGCAGTAGAGAGTGCGAAGAAGTACACAGAAGCGGTCAGACAGTGCGAAGCATTTTGCGCAAAAGTAGCAGAATGCAAAAAAATAGCAGACTATAAGGAACAACGTGAAAGTTTTATTCTATCATTTTTATTATCTTTATTGACTTCCAAGTTGCAGCTTGGCATAAGGGGTTGGTGCCTCTTTCCAGTAGGTGCTTTGGTAAATTAGGAGTTGGTGCTCCATTCTGTTTGAAGCAGAGATAAAGCTAAGGGGTTGGTGCTCCTTCCGGTTGGTGTTGGTAAAAGATATTGTAAAGTTGTAGCTTTGCTTTGGCTGGATTTGGATGGTAGTCCAAGCGGTCATTTTGAGGAGTAGCCACATTGGTGAACCTCGTTAAATAAGCGTGTTGTGTGTGTCATGCTTTCTTGCTACATTTGATATTTCTTTTATCAGTTTTAAATAGTCTCTGGATTTAAAACTATATGTATTAGAAATTTTAAAGATCACAGTGATTCACCCCCCTCTCAGTGTCATTGTGATTACAACAATTGGTATCAGAGCCAAGTTCCTGAACAGGCTCAAACAGCTAGGGTGATCTTGGAAGTGACGCAATGGCAAGTGGTGAAGGGTTCTCCTCGAACAAAGCACCATTGTTTGATGGAACTAATTATGCGTTCTGGAAAATTAGAATGCAGACATATCTCGGTGCTTTGGGTTTTGACATCCGGGGTGCAGTAGTTAATGGTTACACAGCTCCCGCCACCGCTCCAACAGACACTGCTGGTAAAAAGGCATTTGAAAATGATTCAAAAGCAAAAAATGCCATCATGTGTGGACTAGTGGACAATGAGCTAGTCAAGATCATAAATTGTGAATCAGCAAAAGATGTATGGGATAAACTAGAGAACATTCATGAAGGAGATGATAGGATCAAGGAGGCCAAGCTTCAAACACATCGAGCTCAATTCGAATCTTTAAAGATGGACAATGATGAGAACATAGAGACTTTCATGCAAAGAGTCAATGGGATCACCAATTCAATCAAGAGGTCTCGACGAAAATATAAACGATGCTACTATCGTGAAAAAGGTATTAAGATCGCTCCCTCCTAGATTTGATTCTAAAGTCTCTGCCATAGAAGAAGCCAAAGATCTAAATCATTTTAGTATGGATGAGATGCATGGTTCTTTGACTGCTTTTGAAATGAGAATAGGAAGGTCTAATCCCATAGATAGAGAAGTTACTTTCAAAGCCCTAAAAGGCAAAGTCACAAAACCAAAGTCTGAAGAAGAGGATGTATCAGATGAAATGGAAGCAAATTTTGTCAAAAAACTGAGAAAGGGAAAAGGAAAGTACAGAGGAAAGCTACCATTTAAATGCTTTAACTACGGAGGCATTGGGCACTTTGCGACAAAATGTCCTCTCAATGAAAAGAACCAGGGTGAGGAAACTTCGCACCAAGAAAGAAGTGATTGGAAGAAGAAATCAAACTTCAGGAAAGGCAATTTCAAAAAGAAAAGTTTTATCTCCCGAAATGCAAGATTCTTCGAGAGGACGACTCTAGTGAAGACTCTGAAGAAGGAACAGGTGAGGCTCTCTTTATGGCGTTTGAAGTAGAAAAATCAGAAGAGGCAAAAAACATAGAAAAGAGAGAAGGAATGAACTCTGAAGTGTCTATTGAAAAAGGTGAGGCTGAAGTTGATTTAGAAGGTGAGCTAGTTTCTGCTCTTATGGAATGGAAATCTGAGAAAAGAAAGAATAAAAAACTGTCAAGGAAGCTTGAGGATGCAAATGACATTATAGCCGGTCTAAAAACACAGACAGAAGAGTACAAGAAAATGTCCGAAGATCTTGAAGTACAGGTAACCATGAAGATAGATTACTATTGCAAATTGGAAGAAGAAAATGTTGGTCTTCGAATACAGATACAAGAGCTGGATCAAAAAATTAGTTGCCATTTAAAACGTGAAGAAAGTTCGATGAAGCTGGACAAAATCCTAAGCGATCAAAGACCCACAGGTATCAAATTCGGTCTGGGCTTTATTGAAGGAGAATCATCAAATGGACCAAAGGCAAGCAATGTTGAATGTGAAAAGAGTAAAGACAAGAAACAGGTTGTTGAAAGAAAAACAAATCAGGCAAAAGAAAGCAGTAATGCCAGTCCTGAAATAGGAACCGACAATGATGGTTTTACCAAGGTCACACATCAAAAGAAAAGAAGATCTAAGGCTCCTCCAACATCTTGGCAAAAACCATCTTTCGAGGTTCAATCATTACTTTTATGGTTTCTGTTTCAAATGTAATGGTTATGGGCATAAAATTGCTAACTTGCAAGTATAATGTAGGTCCAAGAAGTTTCACTAGTAGAAATACTTTTGCTCCTCTAATGAGTTATGCGGTAGAATGCTTTAATTGTCACAACTTTGGGCACATTGCTAGAAAGCTGTCATAGTACTTCTGTTTCAAATCAATCTCAGAAAAGAAGAATTCAACCATATAGGGCAAAACAGAATAGAATTATTTCTGAAAGATATGTGCAAGATTCTGAAAAGGGGAAATCCAAGTTAGAGCCCAATACCATAGTCAAAATAGAATGGAAACAGAAAGAACATTTCGGGGAAGAAAAGGAATCTTTAATAGTGCGAGACGACTTTCGGGGCTCGAGAATAAATGTGTACCGTGGATTCTTGACAGTGGTTGCTCAAGTCATATGACAGGTGATAAACAAAAATTTGAAAAACTACAAAAATATGAGGGTGGCTCTGTGAAGTTTGGAAATAATGATGGAGCCAAAATAATAGGAAAAGGATCTGTCAAAATTAGTGAAGGGAAAATCAAGTCAGAAGAAGTTTTATTTGTGGATGGTTTGAAACACAACTTTGTTAAGTGTCGATCAAATCTGTGATAAAGGACATGAAGTAGTCTTCAAAAAGCGGGGTTGTGAAGTCGAGAAAAATAAACAAGTGGGAAATTGATAGCAATCTGGTTCAAGGACGTCCGGAAATTTGTACACACTCTCAGAAACTTCAGAAGGTACGTGCTTCATTGGACAAGAAGAAGAGAAGCTGTCTGTGGCACAAGAGGCTTGGACACATAAGTTTTGATAATTTGGTGAAAATCAGCTCGAAACAAGCGGTGAGAGATATTCCAACCATTAAAAAACCTTCAAACAATGTTTGTGCTTCATGTCAGAAGGGAAAGCAAACCAGAGTCTCATTTAAAACAAAAGAATACCACACTAGCAGGCCCTTGGAACTTATTCATACAGACTTATGTGGACCCATGAGAACTCAAAGCATAAACGGCGACAAATACTTTATGCTTGTGTATCGATGGTTATTCCAGAATGACATGGATATTTTTCCTAAAAGATAAAACATAAGCTTTTGAAATGTTCGAGATCCTTCAAACAGACTAGTTGAGAATGAAACAGGAAAAAGGGTCAAATGCTTACGATCGGACGAGAGGAGGAGAATTCATTTCGAATGAATTTATAGAATACTATGAAAAACATGGTATCAGGAGACAATATTCAGCAGCTAGAACTCCACGACGAGAATGGCGTAGTAGAAAGAAAGAACAGAACTATACAGGAAATGGCACGCACCATGCTTGCAAGAAAATAAAATAGCAGGATAGATTACGGAAAGAAGCGGTTCACACTGCAGTATACATCCAAAACAGATATATGTTAAGAACTCATGAATGCAAAACACCTTATGAGTTGTGGTTTGGTAGAAAAGCAACAACAAAACATCTCAAAATATTTGGTTGTAGGTGCTACATCAGAAAAATAGATGACAACCTTGGGAAGTTTGAAGATAGAAGCGAGATGAAGGTGTTTTTGTTGGGTATTCATCAAAAAGCAAAGCTTACAAATGCTACAAGAGACTCAAGAAAATTGTGGACAGTGCAGACGTTAAATTCGATGAAGTTGGGAAACGATTAGCTGACTTTGAGGAAAACTACCCAATCTATGAAGAAGTCGTTGAAGGAGATGAGGTGAATGAAACAGAAAATAAATCTACGTTTGATTCAGATGAATTAGTCGATGACTCAGAGGTGCAAGAAAACAAGAAATTCAAAATAGGCAGTTGGCAGAAAAATCATCCAAGAGACCAAATAATTGGAGATCCCACAGCTGGTATTCGGACAAGAAGGAAAGTAATAAGTAATTACTCTCTTTTATCTAGCATTGAGCCCAAAAACATAGATGAAGCAAGCAAAGATGATAGGCTGGATGAAGGCAATAAATGAAGAGTTAGATCAGATTGAAAAGAACAGAACTTGGAAATTAGTACCTAGAACTGCAAATAAGAATGTAATCGACACCAAATGGATATTTCGAAACAAATTAAATGAAGACGGACAGGTCATTAGGAACAAAGCAAGACTGGTTTGTAAAGGATATGCACAAGTCGAAGGCATTGATTTTGAAGAGACTTTTGCTCCAGTGGCCAGATTAGAAGCAATTAGAATGTTTATGGCCTTAGCAGTTCACAAAAACTTTAGAGTTTATCAGATGGATGTAAAATCTACCTTTTTAAATGGGAAACTCGAAGAAGAGGTCTATATTGAACAACCGGATGGATTTCAAATTAGTGAGGATCCTAACCTTGTCTGCAAATTAAAGAAAGCATTGTATGGATTAAAGCAAGCACCACGGGCATGGTATGCTAGGCTAGATAACTATCTCTCTCAACAGGGATTCAAGAAAGGTTTAGTGGACAATAATCTATATGTAAAAATAGAAGGTGGGCATCTCATTGTTCTAGTTGTCTATGTAGATGATATCATATTTGGCGACAACAAAGATGAATCTTGTAAAGACTTAGCAAATAAGATGCGAGAATGAATTTGAAATGTCTATGATTGGTGAGCTGTCTTACTTTCTTGGGCTACAAGTTAATCAAAATGAGAAAGGCATATTCATTTCCCAAATCAAATATGTGAAAGAAATGCTAAAGAGGTTCACTATGGAGGATCTGTAAGCCGCTTAGCACTCCCATGACAACGAGGCTACAAATTGAGTAAAGAAGACAAATCTCCACCGTAGACCAAACCATGTACGGATCTATGATTGGAAGTCTACTATATTTAACAACTACTAGACCTGATATTATGTAGGCAGTTTGCATGGTAGCTAGATTTCAAGCCAGTCCCAAAGAGACTCATGTGACAACAGTTAAAAGGATTTTTCGGTATCTCAAGGGCACCATGGAGTATGGGTTGTGGTATCCAAAAGGCAAAGACTTCACTCTTATATCATATTCAGATGCAGATTGGGCTGGATGTGTTGATGACAAAAAAAGTACCGGTGGAGGTGCATTCTATTTGGGGGACAGATTGGTTGCATGGCACGAGTAAGAAGCAAGAGTCGGTTTCTTTATCTACGAGTGAGGCGAGAATATATTGCAGCAACAACATGTTGTACACAAGTCTTGTGGATGAAACAAACTTTGAAAGATCTTGGAATTAATTTCAGTGAACCAATATCTGTTAAGTGTGATAACACCGAGTGCAATTAACATCTCCAAGAATCCGAGTTATGCACTCACGGACTAAACACATTGCTATAAGGTATCATTTCTTGAAGGAGAAAGTTGCAGAAGGAGAAGTCAAATTGGATTTTGTCCCAACTACAGAACAAGTAGCAGATATTTTTACAAAACCTTTGCCCAAGGAAGTGTTTGAGTACCTTCGAAGCAAATTAGGAGTAGTCACACTTCCTAAGAAGTGACTAGCTACAGGGATCACTTTCTCAGGGGGAGCATTTGAGTATTTGACTATTCTTTTGCTCATGATCATAATTTGTGCTAGATGCAACAAATTGTGCCTGAGAATTGTGAGGATGGACTCGGGGGAGTCTGCAGCAGCCCTTTGGTATTATTGACAAAGGGGGAGAAGAGTTACGAGGAATGTACACGAGTGTTGCCAACAATTCCAAAGGGGGAGATTGTTGAGCAAGGTGTTGCAAGAAGTTTGTCATTGTTGTCAACACGAGCGATTAGATCTAATGATGCAGTGGACGGACGAGTTCGGGAGTCATTCGGATGCAGAAGACAGAAGTTCAAAGGATAGTCGGATTATGTAAAGTACAATTCTTGGAAAACAGAAGTGACCCAGTTTCTAAAATTCGAAGAAAAAGACAAGTTAGAAAACTGTCGCGATATCGCGACATGTTTTCTGTCACGATTTCGTGACAAGTCGGAGGAGAGAGAAGGCACAGTCAAAAATGTCATGATTTCACGACAAAAATGAGGAGAGAGAAGGCACAGCCAAAAGTGTCATGATTTCATGACAAAAATGAGGAGAGAGAAGGCGCAAGGCAAACTGTCATGATTTCGTGACATGTTGGAGGCCAAGAAGCTAAGTCGAGAAACTATAGCGATTTCGCTACATGTTGAAATTTCGTTGGCCGAAGCAAGGAGAAAGCGTTAAGTTGAAAAGTTGTAGCGATTTCGCTACATGTTGAAATTTCGTTGGCCGAAGCAAGGAGAAAGTGTTAAGTGAAAAGATGTAGCGATTTCGCTACGAGTCAAAAGTGCACAACACAAAGGTGTAGCGATTTCGCTACGAGTTGAAAAAGCACAACACAAAGGTGTAGCGATTTTGCTACGAGTTGAAAAAGCACAACACGAAGGTGTAGCGATTTCGCTACGAGTCAAAAGTGCACAACACGAAGGTGTAGCGATTTCGCTACAAGTCAAAAGTGCAGAACTCAAAGGTGTAGCGATTATGCTACAAGTCGAAAGTGCAAGGCACAAAAGTGTAGCGATTTCGCTACAAGTCAAAATTTCACGGGTAGAAGCAAAGTTGGAAGCACAAGGCACAAAGTTGTAGCGATTTCGCTACTGCATGAAGCAAGAAATGTACGAAAGCTGAAAGCGTCACGATTTCATGACAAAGATGAGGATGACGTCAGCAAAAGCTGAAAGTGTCACGATTTCGTGACAGGCTGCAAGAAAAGCCTCTGGAAGCCGAAAGCGTCATGATTTCATGACAAAGATGAGGATGACGTCAACGAAAGTTGAAAGTGTCACGATTTCATGACAGGTTGCAAGAAAAGCCATGGAAGCCGAAAGCGTCACGATTTCATGACAAGAATGAGGATGACGTCAACAAAAGTTTGAAGTGTCACGATTTCATGACAAGAACGGTGGCAAAGCTATCAAAGGCCAAAAGGGTCACGATTTCGTGACAGCAAGGACAAGAAGGCGTACGGTTTCAAAAAGTGTCACGATATCGTGACATGTTTCTATTTCACGGCAATAGTTACAGGAAGGTGATAGAGGTGGCAGTAGAAGTTGGATCTGGGTCGACAGATTTTAGGGTTTTGCAACCGACAGATTTCTAGGGTTCATAGCCGACAAATTCTAGGGTTTTGTAGTCGACATTCTTAGGGTTACAGTCGACTGTTGTTTAGGAAAAGTTGAGGCCAACAAAGTTGAATCTGGGCCGACAAATTCTAGGGTTTTGCAGCCGACATTCTTAGGGTTATGACTGTTGTTTAGGATTTGTTCCTAAAATTTCTTCTATAAAAGCAAGGGTACTTCGAGTTTGAGCAAGTGCTGTGGAAGATAATGTGCGAATGCGAGCAGAGTGATTGCGCAAGTGAAGTTCGTGTCGAGCAGAGTGCGAAGTCGTAGTTCGAGTCTGCATATCGTGATTGCGTGAATGAAGAGCGCAATGTGTAGAGGTGGAGTTCTAAGTTCAAAGTGATAGCACATAGATAGCAGAAGTGATCGATCATCCGATTGCAGTAGAGAGTGCGAAGAAGTACATAGAAGCGGTCGGACAGTGCGAAGCGTTTTGCGTAGAAGCAGCAGAATGCAAAAAAATAGCAGACTGTAAGGAACAACGTGAAAGTTTTATTCTATCATTTTTATTATCTTTATTGACTTCCAAGTTGCAGCTTGGCATAAGGGGTTGGTGCCTCTTTCCAGTAGGTCTTTGGTAAATTAGGAGTTGGTGCTCCATTCTGTTTGAAACAGATAAAGCTAAGGGGTTGGTGCTCCTTCCAGTTGGTGTTGGTAAAAGATATTGTAAAGTTGTAGCTTTGCATTGGCTGGATTTGGATGGTAGTCCAAGCGGTCATTTTGAGGAGTAGCCACATTGGTGAACCTCGTTAAATAAGCTGTGTTGTGTGTGTCATGCTTTCTTGCTGCATTTGATATTTCTTTTATCAGTTTTAAATAGCTACTGGATTTAAAACTATATGTATTAGAAATTTTAAAGATCACACTGATTCACCCCCCTCTCAGTGTCACTGTGATTACAACATACCTTCCCTGTGCATCTCAATGCAAGAGTTCATCGATGATGACACTGCACGGCAGGCCTAGTTAGACCAACTTACGTTGCTTGATGAAAGACATGTCAATGCTCTTGAGAATTTACATATCTATCAAGAGTGACTTAAGAAAGCATACAACATGAAAGTTCACTTGAGGGACTTTCAGGTTGGTGACTTGGTCTTAAGAGAGAACCAGCAAAATTCTAACTTGCTGCCCCATGTAAGGGACAAGTTCATGGCAAATTGGTTAGGTCCCTATGTCATTGATTGTAAAATAGGACCTGGCACATACCGGCTCATCTCTCTTGAAGGAATCAAGGAACCAGAACCCTTGAACATTAGTCATTTGAGGCCATTCCAAATTTAGAGAGCCATAGCCCACCCCAAAAATGCTCCAAGGTACCCATAATGCCTTTGGTCAAACCAAAAGCTCCAAGGATTCCCACTATCACTTGGTCAAACCCTAAAATGCTCCAAGGTGCCCATAATGCCTTTGGTCAAACCAAAAGCTCCAAGGATTCCTACCATCACTTGGTCAAACCCTAAAACATCCCAAAGGTATTCATAATCCCTTTGGTCAAACCAAATGCTCCAAGGATTTCTACAATTTCTTGGTCAACCAAAATCTCCAAGGATTCCCACTATCACTTGGTCAAACCCTAAAACACCCCAAAGGTATCCATAATCCCTTTGGTCAAACTAAATGCTCCAAGGTTCCCATAAACCCTTTGGTCAAACCAAATGCCCCAAAGGTATCCATAACCCCTTTGGTCAAACCAAAAACTCCAAGGATTCCCACAATCGCTTGGTCAACCTAAAACTCCCCAAAGATATCCGTAAAACCTTTGGTCAAACCAAAAGCTCCAAGGTTTCCCACAATCGCTTGGTCAAAAAAAAATATTCAAAAACAAACAAAACAATAAAATCATCAAAAATAACAAACAAATTGCATCTCAATTTCATGCATACTCATAAAAATCAAAATACAAAAAAAATAATAAACTGCATTAGGCATCGCATCCATACATGGCATATTTGCTAGTCATACATGTCACAAGCACCATAAACTATAATTAATCAGAAATTCCATCATGTTCCACTTTCAATCCATTTTATAAACACATCCATCTAGAACAACACCATCCACATTTTAGCATAGTCAGTTGTCTCCTAATGTATTTAGGGTTTTCATCATTTAGCTGTATTTAAATTTCTAGCCAAAAATTGTACAAATTCAAACATATTTTACAAAGGGAGAGTTTTACTTGGATCATACTTCGTTACATAACATCCCTACACAAGTTAAAACACATAAAATAATTCCCAAGTTGTGTGAACGTAAGAGAAACCTACAAAGCAGTCTAGGCGAAAGGTTAACATGTTCATACCCCTATGTGAATGGTTTAAGAATGCTGAGAATTGACAAAAGGACAAGCTCTTCCCCATCCAATTCCCCATAATAAACAATGGTTTTCACCACTAACAAAAAACCCAAAACACCTTTGATCCCCGAAGTCGTAAGGATTTGTACTACACACCCCTGACAAGGATGGGTAGTCGTCCCCAAGGCCTAAAAGGATCAAAGCCATTTACAAACAAAATTCCAATAATCCATCATCACAAAATTCCAAAACACCTTTGGCCCCCAAAGTTGTAATAATTTGTACTACACACCCTTGACAAGTATGGGTAGTCATCCCCAAGGCTTGAAAGATGAATGTCCTTACATAATAACATCAATCACCTTTGATTCTCAAAATTCATAAGGATTTGTACTACACATCCCTGAACAGGATGGGTAGTCATCCCCAAGACCAAAAGGATCAATACCATTCACAAGCCAAAATCCTACGAGCTCAACTTTGCAACCCAAAATGCAAAATAAAATAACAGTGGTTATCACCACTATTCATGATCCTTGCTCAAAAATAAAAACAAAAGCGAAAAATAATCAGTGATTTTTATCACTATATATACGAGCAAGTATCCCAATAAGTTGAGCAACCAAAATATGCCTGAGCTTGAATCCCTAGAATTCTCAGCATTAGAAAAGCCATCTAGGTGATCCTCATTATGGGTTTGGTGGACAACCTACCTGAAAATGGTGGTATCCTAAATGCATGATGATATGTCTATCACATTAGCTTTGCGTGTGAGCAGACCAATGTTTGCATGTGGATGAGCTAGCTTATGGTACCTTAGATTGTCCCATGGATTAATCTTACTAAATACAACAATGGAGTTAGTGGAGCTAATTAGGTGATCCTTAGTATAGATTTGGTTGATAGCCTATCTAGAACTAGCGGTATCCTGACAAATACCACATAAATGAACTCAATTGCACCCATAGGGATGTCAAATAACTTGGTCAAACTCAAGTCTGATTCATACCTTGTTCAAAAGTCTTGCAAGATAATTGTATAGTCTTAGCTAGTTAGTTAAAACATCTGAATCTCAGAAAAACCTTAACTACATTTTCAAACAACTGGTACATTTTATTACTTACATCACCATTAGAAAATACAAAAAATACCAACAACAAAATTATCACATGCAAAGTCATTCCACACAACAATCACATAGTACAACAATCTAGTAAATCTTGTACAGTCTATGGTGCTATCAACAAATTATCAACAAATCATTTCATTCATTTCGTATGCATACATCATATAATTAGAAACATCGCAATCATTATACCACATGCATACATAAACATAAATAAATGTGCATAAAAATAAACAAAAAAATCATGACAAGTGTATCAAAAAAAAATAAAGTCATGTATATATATCATCTAAATTCTCGTAGGTTACAATAAGTCGGTCCTCTAACCTCGCACAATAAAGAAAAAACTCAAAAACCCCCAAGCCTAGAGCGTCGGCCACCATGATCACGCTAGATCGGTGCAACAAGAACTGCAACAAGAACTACCCCCCATGGTGTGGGTCCTATGGGACCTCTTAGGGTGACTGCTGCTAGCCCCTGCATCATGCCCACTATTGCCCCCCTCATCCAGCCACCTGCGACAAGAAGATTCTGACTACTTAGTATTGTTGTCTCTCATTCGGTGCGATGACCCACCTCTAGGGAGCTCAAGTAACTACCCATCGAGATGGATAATCTCTACCTCCAAATCCATTCTATTACAAAACAAATCCATCTTCCACTGATGGTATGCAACCACTACATCATTGCGCTATACCAACTGAGTTTGCAGGAGATCCCTCTCTCGCACAGCATCTGTGTCCCCATACCACTGGCAGTATATAGCCAATGCGTTCTCCCACTCCACAAACTAAGTCCTCAAGATATCCCTCTCCTATAGAGCATCCTCAAGCTCCTCATCCCATATCTAAAGTAGATCCTCCAATTGCACTATCTTAGCACGATGCTTCGCCTCCACACCCTCTAGGATTGCCTAAGGCATAGGCATATCCAAGACAGCAGGCTGCTTCGACTCTCACTACTCTGGGATGTCCTGCGTATCCAGCTGCTCCAAAATCCCAAAATCATCCCCCCAAAATATTTCAACCTCCAACATGTCCTCATCCTCGAGCGGAGACCCCAAACCTATGTGCTGTCCACCCTAGCACTGCACCAGGTAGATGCACCCAATTCCCTTTTGCCTTCGGCAGCGGACCTCATACAACTCATCATAAAGTTGTGCCAAAAGCATCTATTCCCACCTCATAATCAAAGGTGCCTCTGTCAGACACTCGATCAATCTGAAGACTACCTCTAGCAAGTTCCACATGAACCTTGTGCCTAAGGATTTAGGTAGCAGCATGTTGGAGATGAGGGTCATCAGTAATGCATGCCTCACCCCCAAGACGCCCCTCTCTAGCCACCACCGCACCAAGATACCACCAATCAGGAAATCACCGTCTACCCTCTCCACCAAAATATCCACCTCCATCTCCACCCCATGCCTGAAACATCATGTTAGCATAGCCATCTGTTGATCCTGTGAAGTAGTCCAAATTGGCAACCCATCTATCAAAATCTACAAAATCTGATAGACATTCTCAAGAGTCACTGTCATCTCTCCTATTGGGAGATGAAAGTTATTGTTTTGAGGATCCCACAAGTTGATCAGAGCCATCAGATAGGCCCGATCCCCCATCACAGGCTCTAGCCGAGTCACCTAATTGAGCCCAAGGGCATCAAACCACTCCCAGTTCACCATAGTCAGCACCTCTCATGCTTCAGAGAACACCATTGGCACACGGTATCGAATCTTCACAACCTACAAAAGAAAACAAAACAAAAACATTAAAACATGACAAAAAAACAAAATTGTACAACACTAAAACAATATACAACAATGTATACAAATTGTACAAATAAATACATTTAAAAAACTGTACAACAACAGTAACAACACTGTACAAACAAACAAATTACAAAATTACACTCTAGGGTTTTTAACTCTAGTATAAAACTGATAAATAACACAAAAAAAAACAAAACATTCAAAAACAAATTTGTCAGTTCCTAGGTTTTTTTACATCTAGTTCAAACTGATAACTACAAACACAAAAAAATTCAAAAACCAATTTGTCAGTTCCTAGGGTTTATAACTCTAGTTTAAACTACAAAAAAAATAAAAAAAAAAATAACAACTAGGGTTTCTAACTCTAGTTAAACAAAATAACAGCTTCTAACTCTAGTAAACCAAAAATCAAACAGTTAACCTAGGGTTTGCATCCTAGTCTAAACTGACAAAAATAAAAACACAAATTCAAACAGTTAACCTAGGGTTTTCATCCTAGTCTAAACTGACAAAAACATAAACAAAAACAAACAGTTAACCTAGGGTTTTTATCCTAGTCTAAACTGATGAAAAACAACAAACAAAATAAAAACAAAGCTAAGTTTTCGACCTTCGTTCCAACTAGGGTTTTTTACCTTAGTTTACAAAAAATCAAAATCTAACCTAGGGTTTTTAAATTCTAGTTTAAAACAACAAAATCAATACAAACAACCCTAGGGTTTTTTTACCTTAGTTTACAAAAATCAAAATTTCAACTAGGGTTCTAACTCTAGTTAAACAAAAATAGAAAATTAAACCTAGGGTTTTCATTTCACTGTCAAACTGAAAAATACAACACACAATTACAAAGTTTTCAGTTCCTAGGGTTTAACCTTAGTCTACAACTGATAACAAATAGAAAACAACATAAAAAAAAAAAAATTACGCTAAGCTTTTTGTATCGCTCCAAATTTTTCGCATCCTTACCTTCAGGCTATAGGATCCGCGCTCGGAAGGAGGATGCGAGAAGGATGGGACAATACCTCGGACTGAGAGGCCCTTTGAAGGTCCCGCCTCTCGGGGGAGGGGTATAAGGGTGAATTTTCGATGGATGGTGGGTTCACCAGGAAAATTTTGAGTGGCGGTTTCCACACCTAGGTTGATAGTGGGTTTGATGTGTTCATTTTGTACTTTAATCATTCAATTCCTAGGTTTGGCCAAGATGAATCTAAACTATTCTATATGCCAATGCTGATTTTTATGGATACAAAAAATATGAATAAATGCTAAACACAGAGAATGTGTCGAATGGGACAGAACATACCTGATTCCGGATGTTTGATGAAGATTCTGAGTTTTGTAGCAGTCTAGATCGTCTCAACTCGTACGTAATCATCTAAAATTTCATAGGATCATCTCAAATCATAGTCGGTCATCTGAGATCAGACGGAATCATCTGAGATCTGACGAATTCATCATCAAAAACCTGCAATCACAAAAATAGATACAAAATACCGAATATGCAACTGCAGAAGCAAAGGAGAATGATAGAAATAATAGCAAACATGCCTAAATAATAGATTCAAATAACAAATAAGAAAAATGCAATAGATTTAATGATTGATTTTAACTTTATCATGCGGTTATGCTAAATGAGGTGAACTCCAAGATGCATAAATATAATAACTAAGATAATGTATAAAGAAATGCAAAAAATGATAAAGAGATGCAAACTCTAGACTCTGATTGCCCCCAATCTGGACTACAGTCGGGATCGCCTCCAATCGTACGAGATCATCTGCGCTCCTCGACAAGATCGTCCAAAATCGTCTAGAATCGCTTGCGACGATCCGAGCTAGCTTCGACTAAAAAATAGTAAAGTTCCTGCAAGAAAACATGAAATACCGAATGCAAATGATGGTGTGGGGATGCTCTAAGGCGCGTGAAAGTTCATGGGGGTTTAAGCAGAGTTTCAGGTAGAGAGTCAGGGAGAATCAGGGGGATAAACTGAGAAAATCTCAGTTTATATAGGATTAGGGAGAGGTTAGGAGGTTGGGGATCATCCCAATCTGGGAGATCTCCAATGGGGGAATCTCCAACTACGCAGACGCGCTTTCGCCCGAGGTTGGAGAGGTTGTTGGAACATAAGCTAATTATGAAAATTTAGTTTTGGGACGAAATCGTCTGGACGTTCTGTTCCAGACGAATTCATCAGATCTGGGATGATTTCGTCTAATCTGCGATGATATCGTCCAACGGTCAAAACAAATCCTAAAAATGGCATGGAAAACGAGGAAAGCGGGTAACAGGCGGTTAACGGGTAGTTTGAGGTTAAAATTTGAATTTTTATCTTTTTACTAAGGTTTAACTGTGCCAATTTTAGGGTGCTACATTTTGCCCCCTCTTTAGCGAATTTTTTGAAGAAAATGCGTTAAAGACGAGTTCTTCCCGTTTTACGAGAAAGCAAAAATGTACTCAATTTTCTAGACGATGATTCTAGGTCAAATCGTACGACTGTTGACTATGGTGCCCCCTCCGTGTTTTTACCCAAATCGAACGTTTGAGGTAAAAATGCAAAAAAGCAAAATAAAAATGTTGTTGGTTTTGAATAAAATTAAAAAAAATAGAGAAAAACCTAATTCATTTTCACTATTCATCGCCTGATAAGGGCAAGGGTGTCGAGGTAGGAGAGAGCAGCGAGACGACGGCTCTCGGCGAGGTTGCCCCCTCCGGGCTTGGGTGCGGACATCGTAGGATGAGGCTACATGGCTCAGAGCTCGGGGCGAAGGAGCGAGCATGCGGGAGTTGGCACGGTCTATGGCTCGGGCGCATTCTACCGGGGAGCATACTACCGATGGTTCCAGAGAGCCGGAGGTTACAGTCGCCGATTGACATTGTGGGGCCAAAGGATGGGGTCATCGAGGACATCATCACGATCGATGTCGAGGACCCACGACACAGGGTAGACTCTGATGGGGCCTCCTCCTCCACCTCAGGGTGGGAGAGGAGATGAGGCTGAGAGCTCGAGGGCTTCTCAAGACTAGACGCTCACTACACAAAGATTGTATTATATATATTTTGAGAGGATTGAGTATGCCAGGCTATTGATTGTGGCATACCAGTCCAGTTTTGATATGATGTACATAATTTGTTGATATATATATATATATATGGTCTTTTGATGATATGACTTGTTGAATTTGTTGTATGATGCTTTAATGTTGAATTTTGCAATTGATTATTGATGATTCATGTAATTATGTCATTTTTAGAAATATTATAATTTTATGTCATGTTGTAAAATTTAAATGAAATAATCTGATGTAAACAATTGGTTGTTTTGGTGTGATTTGATGAAAAATAAAAGGGACTTCTAACAATAATTTCAAAGGACATTGTCGTTGTTATAGACCATTTCATGGAGTCGCCGCTCGCTCGGTCGTCAAGCTAATCCCAGTATAGAAATATTGCTAAAAGTAAAAGAATGCTTAAGAGACTGTCTTAAGACTTTGTGTTGTGATGATGGTTTGATGATTTGTTTTCAGATTTTCATAAAAATAGTATGCGTGAGATACTAAAAGAAATATGATTTTTCTAGGCATAAATTCCTAAGTGTGATAAAATTTTGAACAATTCCTTAGAAATTATACCATGGTTGCAAGATTGAATGTTGACATAATGACATGAAATAGAATAAGTGTTCGTTCGTTTTAAAGCACAATTGTGTAACATAATGATGTAAGCCATATGTTTGTATGAATTTGTTTAAAATAAATGGAAAATAAAATTAGAACAATGGTTTGCGCTAGGCATAGAATTATAGGTATAGACTTATACCATCATCGCGAAATCCAAAGAAGAAATTGATATTTTAGTTTTATTGCATGATTGATTTTTGATTTTTGATAAACAAAAAATAATAATATGAACATGACTTTATTTGCTAGATTTTGTAATAGGTTGTTTAAAATAATTTTGGATTTTTGAAAACAATGTATGTAATTGTGTTTATACTAAACAGATGTTCTGAAATAAGAATAAAATTTATTCCAAAAGAGTTGCAGAAATATTTTTAAATTATCTCAAAGACAAATGTAGATTTGTAAGGAACCCTCATGTGCATATGTGAGTTCATTGCCGATCTTGATTTATCATAATGATAGAGAATCTCTCAAATACAAATGTGTGTGCAATTGTATTGTTCATTCACCAATTTTGAGCAAGATAATTTGATACAAGTAATTTGAATTAACCAAATGAATGTTCGTTGACCATGATTTATATGCATGTAACCGTACCAGGACTACTATGTAAGTTAGGTTATCAAGAGCTAGCTAATCCATAAGCCGACATAGGTCTGTACAAAAGAAGGTCGCTAATGTGACAGACATATCACCACGCTAGGGATTACCCAAGGCCAAGCGGGTTGGGCACAAACCACCTGTTATGGGGCTTACCTCACAGTTTTCGAATAATTGAGAATTCCAGGGATTCAAGCTCATTCACCCTTCTTTTCTTTTCAAGGGGTAGGGAAAGGGATTTATTGCATTTTGCTTTTGCCTTTTCTCTTTTCTCTTTTTTTTTTGTATTTTTTTGTATTTTTGCTTGATATTGAGATAATGCTGAAATATTGCTGTGATGATACAAAATAATATTTTTCTTTTTCTCTTTTTCTTGGACTTTTCTTTTTCTTCCTATGCTAGGGATACTTGCTCGGATTAGCTGTAGAGCAAGGGATTTTTATTCCGGGTAGGGGTGAGCTTGTCCTTTTGTCAATTCTCAAAGATTCTAGACCATGTGCATGATAGGATAGCAGGGGAAACTTTTCGCTCAAGAAACCACTTCTACTATGTAGCATCATATTGAATTTGCAATGAAATCATTTTAATGTGAAAAGATATATTTGGTTCAAGTAAATAACAAGATCAGTTCTCTATGCTCAAAACTTTATTTAATTCAACTGTGGACTTTGATATAAGAGAGATTAATAATCATACAAAATAAAATCAAGATATTTATTCATGTGAATGTGAAAGTGCGGGATTCCAAATAAATGCTAATTTATCCAAAATAATTGAAAATATAACTGCAATACTTCAAGAATTGACAGGTATGAAAATAAAATATGTTTTTGAAGATTTTGACGATTTTGATGTTTTTATATTTTGATTTTGATTGATGAATTGCAAGAAGAAATACTATTACTATTTTTGAAAAATATTTTGATAGAAATGGCTAAAATGAAACAATATGCAAAAACACAATATATACAAATGATGAAATGACCCAATGTTATGCATAATAACGCTTAAGATGCATAATGTTCATAGGTTCTTTAAGATCTTTACCGTCTAAGGTAGCTAATCGATATGCTCCCGATCCAAATTTAGCAGTGATGACATATGGTCCAAGCCGGTTGGGCTCAAATTTACCTTTAAGGTCTTTAGTTGCATTAGTATTTTTTTGATTTTCTTTTAAGACAAGGTCATCGATCTCAAAGGATCGTTGATGAACTTTCTTGAGGTATGCTCTCTTAAGCTTGTTTTGGTAGGCACGAAGATGCTCCAAAGCATTGATGCGCTTCTCATCTAGGAGTTCCAGCTGACTAAGTCTGCCAGCATGATATTCATCTCCTACTTTAGTATCTTGAAGTAGTAGAGCTAAAGAAGGAACTTCTAATTCAAAGGGAAAAACGGCTTCAACACCATAAACCAAAACAAAAGGTGAAGTGCCTGTGGGGGTACGAACGCTAGTTCGATAAGCCCACAAAGCCGGATATAATTGGATGTGCCAATCTCGACCAGATTTATTGACCAATATTTTGAGGATTTTAATTAGTGTTTTATTAGATGCTTCTGCTTGGCCATTACCCTGAGGATAATAGGGAGTGGACCAACGATGTTGAATTTTATACTTTTGACATAATTTCTTAACATCTTTATTTTTGAAACAAGTTCCATTATCTGAGATGAGATTTGCAGGAATTCCGAACCTACAAATAATTTGATTAAAAATAAACTTGGAAACTTGGGTTCCAGTGCAAGAAGCTAATGGCATAGCTTCAACCCACTTCGTGAAATACTCGATGGCGGTTATGATGAATTTGTGTCCATCGGATGACACAGGGTTGATTTTTCCAATGATGTCTAAGCCCCATTTTGAAAAGGGCCAAGGAGATGAAATAGCCTGCAGTTCTTGTGCAGGCGCATGGACAAGGTCAACGTGTTTCTGGCACTTGTCGCAATGTCGCACATAATTATGTGCATCATTTTCCATGGTAGGCCAAAAATATCCTATCCTAAGGAGCTTCTTAGCAATGGCGCTACCACTAAAATGTCCCCCACAAGATCCATTGTGGGCTTCACTCAAAGCTGATCTAGATTCTGCTAGATTCAAACATCTCAGTAAGATGCCTTCAAAAGATCTCCTATACAAGGTATTACCAATGATCACGAAGCGACTTGCTCGTCTACGTAATAACCTACGCTGGTTGCTATTACAACCTTCAGGAAAGGTCCCATTTTGAAGAAAATTAAATATATCAGTGTACCATGGTTCAAGAGTAGTTTCATTGATTAGAAACACATCCAAAGGTTCTAAGCATGATTTTCTTGAAGCGGGTTCCTGGAGTCGATGAATAATGATGGTAGCATATTCGTCATCTAACTCCAAGGGCAAAAGAGATGCAGTTGCAACCATAGCATCAACGCACGATTGCTAGTTCGAGGAATAGCTTCCAAGGTAACTTGATCAAACAAAGATAATAATTGTAAGACATGCTTTATATGGGCGTAATTTATCATCTCTTGTCTGATAAACATCATTGATTTGATTTATGACAAGTTGAGAATCATCGAAAACCAATAAATTTTTAATTTTCAGTGCCAAGGCAGCTCGTAATCCAAGGATAAGAGCTTCATATTCAGTAGTGTTATTGGTGCAAGCAAATGTTAGTTTGAAGGACAGAGGTATAAGATGTTTCTGCAGAGATATTAAAATAATACCTGCACTAGCCCCACTCATGCATCGGGCTCCGTCAAAGTATAGGGACCATTGCTCGGGATGGTCTGCCTCTAGTTTAAGGCATTCATCAGGAAACTCAATGATGAGGGGATGGGTAGACTCTAAGGGTGCAGCGACTAATTGATCTGCTATGATTTGACCTTTAACAGACTTTTGTCCTATAAACGTGAGTTCAAACTCGCTTAGCGCAAGAACCCACTTTGTTGTGCGACCAGATAAGTACGGTCGACTCATGAGATATCGCAAAGGGTCAAATTTGGCAATAACATACATTTTCTGACTGAGCATATAATGTCATAGTTTTTGTGTAGAAAATATGACTGCTAGACATAACTTCTCTAATACGGTATAGCGAGTTTCATAATTGATTAAGGTCCTGCTAATGTAATAATTAGCACATTCTTTCTTCTCATCGTCAAGCTGAGCTAACATAGCTCCTAAGGCAAAATCGAAAGCAAAAATGTACAAAATAAATGGATGATCAGATCTAGGTGGGGAAAGCACCGGTGGTTTAAGGAGATATTGCTTGAGGAGTTCAAATGCTTCCTGACATTCGTCATCCCAATGAAAAGAGACATCTTTCTTAAGAAGCTTAAGAAAGGGTCCGGTTTTGTCTGCCAACTTATCAATAAAGCGGCGAATAGCTTGAAGCTTACCTTGTAGACTTCGTAATTCCGATATATTTGTGGGTGCGGGCATATCAGTGATAGCCACGATCTTGAGAGGGTCAATTTCAATGCCATGTAAAGAAACGATAACCCCCAATAATTTATCGGACTTAACTCCGAATATACATTTGGCTGGATTTAGTCGGATAAGATATTCCCTTAACCGATCAAATACTTTTCTCAAGTCATTTAAATGATCATCTTCTTTGATGGAACGAGCTATAATATCATCTACATAATCATGTAGAATATTATGCATCATATCATGAAAGATATAAGTCATAGCTCGTTGATAAGTTGCACCTGCATTCTTTAAACCGAATGGCATCACTTTCCAACAAAAGGTTCCCCAAGGGGTAATAAAGGTTGTTTTAGCCTGATCTTCAGGAGCTATCTTGATCTGATTATAACCAGAAAATCCATCCATTAGGGATATCATTCCACTTCCAACAGTAAATTCAATGATCTGATCCATGTTGGGAAGAGGAAAATCATCTTTAGGGCATGCAACATTAATATCTCTGAAGTCTATGCAAACCCTAACTTTAGTGGCTTCTTTCTTAGTTATTGGAACTACATTCGAGATCCATTCAAGCATAATCAATGGCTTGTATAAAAATAACATTTAAGAGTTTTTCTAATTCTCCTTTGACTAGTAAGGCCACTTTGGGATGCATTTTTCTAAGTTTCTGTTTAACAGGTTTAGATCCCGAATGGACTACTAGGTGATGCATAACTACATAAGGGTCTAATCCTGGCATATCTTCATATGTCCAAGCAAAGACGTCTTCATATTGTTTAAGGAATGCAATGTATTTATCTTGTTTTTCTTGACTCAATTCTGATCCAATGTTGATTATGTGAGGGTTATCTTTGGTTCCAATGTTAATTTTTATGATGTTTTCTACTTCCATATGTAGATCTCTCTCAAAATTAGGTGGGGCGGGTGAAACGCCTAATTCTTGTAATTCTTCCAAGGTTAGCTTGGATAATTCGTCTTGAGGAGTCGTGGCCTCAAGTTGGGCTATACTAGGTATAGAGCCATCGAAATAAAATCCGTTATGTAACAATTCCTCAATGGAGACATCATGAAAGATATCCCCTCCAACTCATCGTCGGATTCAACAATCATCTCAGGGTAAGCTATGGATAGCATATTGCATGTAAGAGGCTTATTCATTAAATGCAAGACATCCCGTTTATCCAAATAATCTTGGTAACATATAAGATGGTCATCATCCTCAAATGGGAAGGGCTGACCTTTACTAGGAAATAGGCCCACACCACATCGGGCAGGCCATGGTTCTACCTCAAAAGGTTCTTTCATACCATTTTGGAAAGGTCCCAAACCTTTCCCTTTATATCCCAATTTAAGCATTATAGGCTTAGCTTTAATATACTCATTAGCAAAATAGCATCTAGCATATCCATCACAATGTGTCTTGATGTTTCTAGGTATTCTTCCCTAGTCATATCCCTTATAAATAAAAGCACAACTCCCGACTTGGTAGATACTTCCCATAGGTTGTGGGAGGCCCAAGGTACGAGGAGAGGGTGGGAGTTTATTTAAAATAAGGGAATCTTGCATGGCAGTGTTTGTTTTTTTTTATATAAGAATTTTAGATAAATCGGGTAAGAGCTCATCAGTAAGAGCATAAGAGGTAGAAGGAACATTTCCTACATCGTCGGATGTGGAAAGGATGCCTGTAGTGGATGTAGATGTTATAGAGATATCGATGGATGAGTCTATAGGTATGGAAGTTATAGGAGTAAAACAAGAAGCATTGGTTGTAGTTTTAGGATCTTTTCGAGGTCCTAATGTGGTTTGTTCGGAAGATGGTTGAGCTATATGTAGAGGTGTAGTTGAAAGAGTAGATGATGTTATGGGTGTGTGTTTCACACGTTTGGGTGGGTGATGAGAATTAGGATGTGTGGATGACAGAGCAGGGCAAAATTGAACTCCAACAGGTTCTACCAAAGCACACATATCAAAGGGTCTAGGATCACCATGAATGGTAACCAACTGATTTTTAAATTCGAATTTAACACACTGATGTAAAGTGGAGGGAACAGCTCGCATCGCGTTGATCCAAGGGTGACCCAAAAGTATATTGTACGATGCAGGGCAATGTACAATAAACACGGTCGTGTCTAAGGTTCTAGGACCAACTTGTAAGGGGATAGTAATAACTCCACATGTTTCTTGTGTTTCGTCATTGAAGGCTTTTATGATCATATCAGTTCTTTTCATTTCGTCACTTCTAAACCCAAATCTTTGGTAGAAGTCAAAAGTGCATATGTTTAAAGATGAACCATTATCAATCAAGACTCGTTTAACTGCTACATCCCCAATTAGGGCAGTAATATATAAGGGGTTATCCTTATGTAAACTATGTTGCGGTATATCTCTATCCCGAAAGTCAATACAATCGACTTCTCGAGTTATGATAGTATTGGACATGGCTTCAGGTTGAATATTTTGTGGTACCATCATTTGGCTTAATGTGAGCATTAATTCATCCCTATGGGTAGGAGAAGATCTTAAAAGGTCCAAAAGGGAAATTCTAGCTGTAGTATTTGATAATTGTTCATTAATATTATAAGGAGGCTTAGGTTGAACATTAGGCGCATAATTCCCTTTATTGGGATTTTTCAAAACAAATGGAGCTGATCCATCGTTCTGAGTTTGATCCTGTTGAGAGTTTTGAGCCTGTTGTCTGGTAACGGCTCCGATGGTACCTACAATATTATTTTGCGGATGATGAATAGGTCTTGGTCTAGTGTTTATGACTTGTTCATTAGAAAGTATTTGGTGAGAAGATGGTCTAGTAGTGACTCTTCTAGGAAATGGTTCTTCTGGAACCATAGAACTTGTGATGGGTTGAACAGCATCTGATTCATCTTCAGAACTATTCGATTGATTTGAGGTGATTTCCATGTCACTTTCAGTCTCATATTCGGTATCACTAAGATCAAGTGTCCGAATATTATGTAGAGGTCTGGCCGTAACCATGGATAAAGTTGTGTCAAATACTTCCACATCATGAGTAGGTGAATGTCCACTAATAGTTCCTACATATCGGGTAGGAGGGGGAACATTATGATGCTCAATTTGATTAGCCACCTCTTTACCATGCTTTGGTAAAGGATGTTGAAATATGTCCAATGATTGATTGGCATTCTGATTCTGATTTTGGGGGATGTTCTTTTGAGCATTATTAGAAGGATTTTGTTTAGGTTGAAAGGCTTGCACCTCCATCTCATTGTTATCAATCAGGTCTTGTATTTTATGTTTTAATCTTTTACAAGAGTTGGTAGCGTGTCCAGGCCCTCTATGGAAATCACAATGTAAATCAGCTCTGTATCCGGGTATAGTTGGATCAGGTTCCCGGATATTTGGTAATTGAATCAAACCTCGTGCTAATAGTTGCGGGAGAATGGTTGATAAAGGTTGATTTAACCTAGTAAATTCTTGGGGTGGTTTATCAAGAGGTTTCAATATGAACTTCTCTATTGTTTTCGTAGTATTAACATTGGCAATGTTTCTGCTATCAGTGACTCCATCACCCACAACTTGTTTATTTTTATATTGATTTCTGGATGTTTTCTCATCATCTTTCTTTTTGAGCTGACCTCTCCTAATGAGAGCATCTTCCACCCTTCGAGCTAAATCTATAGCTTGATCGAAGGTGGTCAAGGTAGCAGTTGATAATTCATAGGATAGTTGTTCTTGTAAATTATTGATAAAGATATCCAACATTTCCCGATAAGGTAACACAAAGTGTAATTTTCCTATCAATTGCCTCCATCGAGCTAAGAAGTCAGCAAAACACTCATCTTTGTCTTGTTTTAGGTTGTACAAATATTTAATGGTTACATGCCTTTCGATATAGGCACTAAATTGATGCACAAAAGATTCAGCGGTTTCTTCAAAATTTCTCAAAGAATGAGTGGGTAGTTGATAATACCACTCCAATGCCATCCCTCCTAAACTTTTCGGGAACATCTTTAGTAATAACAAGTCATCATGTGATATATCATGACATGCTATCCTAAACATACGAAGATGCTCTATGGGATCTTCAGTTCCTTTGTATATAGGTAGGACAGGCATAGGAAAGTGTTTGGGATATGGTTGTGCTACAACTATAGGATCTAGAGGCTGACTACACATCTCTCGATAATTGTACGAGGGATGGTAGGGATCTATCTGGTCCATGCGGGAGACTAACTGTTTCACCATGGCTTCCAGATTACCAGTTTGTCCACCATATTGGTTCGGTGGTACATGAGTATTGGATTTGTGAGCGTAGGATGGCGTGACGTAAGGATTAGATGCTATATTGCTGTTATGCAAATGGTTGGTAGGAAGAGTATTATGAAGAAGATTTGTTGTAGCATTATGTTGTATCCCAGATTGTTGGAAATTGGTATTTGGTTTTGTTTTAGGCTTTTGTTGATTTGAGGTATATTGATCAATAGCTTGGCAAAATAGAGCAGTGAATGAAGGTTTCTTTTGTGTGGGAATAACCCTAGGCTTAGTAACAGGCACTCTAGGTGGTTGGGTAACCTGTTGTTGTTGCGTGTTTTGAATTATAGCAGCCATATCCAAATTGGATGGTCCAACTTGATCACTTTCTTGATCAACGAAGGACAAGGGATTAGTGCATGTGTGATATATGTCTTCTAGGGTTGCTTGAGTGTCACTAATTTGATCTTTGTCCATATGGACTGCTCTATTAAGAGTGCCAATATTAGTATTGAGGAACTTCCAGAAATGTTCCATGTTCTCAAAAGTAACAGCTCCTTCTGGAGATATTTTAGGGGATGAGGATCCTTCCTCTCTATCATTTTCTTTTTGTTCATTTCCTACAACAAATTCTTCTTCTTGTTGGTCGAAGGTTCCTTCTTCCTGAATTGGGTCTTCAGGAAGGACATCTGGGTTATTTTCTGGTTTTCTTAACCAATCTTCTTCTACTTTAGTCTGTTTTCCATTCCTGAGTCTAGTCATTATGTTTAAATTTAGATTTTAGCAAATATATATTAATATATTTGCAACAGATTTGGGAGGTATATATTTTAATTATATACCTACTATGATGCTTAAAAGAAAATGTTTTGATTTTTGTTATGATTTTGTTTTGTTTTTTTTTTTTAATTTTATTTATTTTTTTTTATGCTTATAAAGACAATAAACAACACACTAAATGCAAGAAATAACAATAATAAAAGAATAGCTTAGTTTTCTATAAATAGTTTATAGATGTCATTGATAGGATCAAGTTCATCAGGAGTCATGAAATGCTCCTCTTCAAATTGGAAATGGTTTTTCAAGAACTTGATAAAGTGTGCTATAGTGATATTATCTGTTTCAGACTCTGTCTTGTAAAAATAGATCTCATGGCAATACTCTCGATATAACACAGCTCTAGGAACTCTATTCCATCTTTGTCTATCCGTAAGAATGACCTCTTGGTCCTCTATACGAGACAAAAATTTATGTACTACAACTGCATTATCGAGGTATTCCTCAAAGGTGTACAATTCAGAAGACACAAGGGCTCTTTTATCTGCTAACCACCTATGGCAAGCTCTCTGAAGCTCATGATACAAGGTCACTTGATCGGGATCCAGGATTCTATCTAGGACAAACCTCTTGATTTGCCTAAGTTCGGTTGCTCTAGATGAAATGAGATTCAATCTCCTATTAAGCTCATCCCATAAAGGTGGGACTCTATATGTTTGAGATACTCTAAGCAAAGAATTAATCTCTATGGCTGCTAATTGATTTTCAACATTAATGGTGACAGCTCGTCTTTTATTATAATCTACCATCTAAATATGATATGCAATCTTTGATTCTAAATGCATTTATGTTTTGATTTTTTTTTGGATTGTTTTCAAAAGGTTTTTAGTTTTTCACGTCGGGTTCACCAAAATGTATCGCTCCAAATTTTTTGCATCCTTACCTTCAGGCTATAGGATCCACGCCCGAAGGAGGATGCGAGAAGGATGGGACAATACCTCGGACTGAGAGGCCCTTTGAAGGTCCCGCCTCTCGGGGGAGGGGTATAAGGGTGAATTTTTGATGGATGGTGGGTTCACCAGGAAACTTTTGAGTGGCAGTTTCCACACCTAGGTTGATAGTGGGTTTGATGTGTTCATTTTGTACTTTAATCATTCAATTCCTAGGTTTGGCCAAGATGAATCTAAACTATTCTATATGCCAATGCTGATTTTTATGGATACAAAAAATATGAATAAATGCTAAACACAGAGAATGTGTCGAATGGGATAGAACATACCTGATTTCGGATGTTTGATGAAGATTCTAAGTTTTGTAGCAGTCTAGATCATCTCAACTCATACGTAATCATCTGAAATTTCATAGGATCATCTCAAATCATAGTCGGTCATCTGAGATCAGATGGAATCATCTGAGATCTAATGAATTCGTCAGACGAATTCGTCAAAAACCTGCAATCACAAAAATAGATACAAAATACCAAATATGCAACTACAGAAGCAAAGGAGAATGATAGAAATAATAGCAAACATGCCTAAATAATAGATTCAAATAACAAATAAGAAAAATGCAGTAGATTTAATGATTGATTTTAACTTTATCATGCGGTTATGCTAAATGAGGTGAACTCCAAGATGCATAAATATAATAACTAAGATAATGTATAAAAAGAATGCAAAAAATGATAAAGAGATGCAAACTCTAGACTCTGATTGCCCCCAATCTGGACTACAGTCGGGATCGCCTCCAATCGTACGAGATCATCTGCGCTCCTCGACAGGATCGTCCGAAATCATCCGGAATCGCTTGCGACGATCCGAGCTAGCTTCGACTAAAAAACAGTAAAGTTCCTGCAAGAAAACATGAAATACCGAATGCAAATGATGGTGTGGGGATGCTCTGAGGTGCGTGGAAGTTCAGGGGGTTTAAGCAGAGTTTCAGGCAGAGAGTCAGGGAGAATCAGGGGGATAAACTGAGAAAATCTCAGTTTATATAGGATTAGGGAGAGGTTAGGAGGTTGGGGATCATCCCAATCTGGGAGATCTCCAACGGGGGAATCTCCAACTGCGTAGACGCGCTTCTGCCCAGGTTGGAGAGGCTGTTGAAACAGAAGCTAATTATGAAAATTTGGTTTTGGGACGAAATCGTCTGGACGTTCTGTTCCAGATGAATTCGTCAGATCTGGGATGATTTCGTCTAATCTGCGACGATATCGTCCAACGGTCAAAACAAATCCTAAAAATGGCACGGAAAATGAGGAAAGCGGGTAACAGGCGGTTAACGGGCAGTTTGAGGTTAAAATTTGAATTTTTATCTTTTTACTAAGGTTTAACTGTGCCAATTTTAGGGTGCTACACCTTTCAATATTAGCTTAGACTAGGGTTTTCTTTTTTTTTTAGCTTACAAAAACATAAAAACATGGTTTTTACTAGGGTCCAACCCACCCAAAAAATAGCAATAAAATTTTTGAACAAAGGGGCCTTTGTGCCTATGATTCTTGGGATGCAAAACAGACGTCGGGGTAAAAATTCCTCACTATCCTACTCCCTAAGAAGGCTACCATAGCTGGACCACTCCATAGGAGGATGGATTTTTGAGAATTTCAACCCCAAAGGATGTCACAAAAAGGGTCCAAACCCACCCAAAAATAGCAATAACATTGTCGAACGAAGGTGCCTTTGCGCCTAACATTATTGGAATCCAAAATAGACGTTGGGGTCACAAATTGTCACTATCACACTCCCTAATAAGGCTACCATATCTGGACCACTCCATGGGAGGACGAATTTTTGACAATTTTAGCTCCAAAATGCATCACAAAAAGGGTTCAAACCCACCAAAAATAGGTCAAAATGTTCAGAAACTGCATAGGCATTCAATGGAAAACAACTGAAGGCACCCTTACAAAAGTCATATTGGGTCAAGCAACTCATCACTTTTCTCATTTAAGTCATTCTCTCATCATTTCATCATTTGAGGGGGTAGTCACACGTAGTCACCAATCAACAAAAACACACCCAATCAAGGAAATTACATGCATTCAAAGGATCATTGACAAATAAAATCATGCCCCTGCTTGGGGTAGCAAACAAGCAATAATCACAAGATGATCAAACACTTGGCATTCTAGAATCATGAACTCAATGTTACCATAGACAAAAGGTTGCGCCCTTTACCTATTCATGACTGAACAATGTCCAAGATCAAGTAACACCTCACTATAAAAAAGGTTAACACTTGAATTAAGCTCCTTAGCTTGTCAAAAGCAAGGATTCAAGAATGCGTGCCCTTTCCATACTTGGGGTATCAAAAGTTGGTTAGGTTACTAAGAAACCCTAATTATTAGTACTTTGGTTATCTATTTTTGCTCAGCACTGTGCCATGCATAATGCATCCCAAAAAGGGGCACCTGTAGACACCAAAATAGCACCAATCCGATTATGTGATGACAAGCACTGATCGAATTGACATACATAGCCCCTAGGGCAGCCTCCAGAGGTTAAACAGTGGTCCTAACCACTCCCACAACATTTTGGAATGTCAAAGGTCAATTTGGTACCTTTTTAGCACTTTTCTCCCTACTCGTCCCACCCTAGGATGATTACAAACTGGTATTTGTCCCACCCAGGGATAATTATCAGCATTCATCCCAGGGTGGGGTGAATAGCAGGTTTGACTAGAAAAAAGTTAAACCTCGATAGGTTCGCCACTTAATTGCACCTTCAAGGCATGCAATTGCGAGTAATAGATTCAAATCAAGGAGAGGAACTTCAGTCAAGCATGCCTTGATCATGGAGGCCTCATGTAAAGAGACTCTAAATCAAGGAATAATCTTTTCTCCCAAAATAGTGCAAACAAGTCAAATGGCACCCTTGCATGTGCATTCAAAGAGAGAGACCCTAGGTCTATAAATTGGTGAGTCTTCTCACCCCAAAAAGGAGGAATAAAGAGGGGAATTTGGAGCAATGGAGTGCTATCGAATTACATCCTCACCCATAATTTATGATTTTACATCTTGATCTCTCTTTTGTAAGGGAGGTTATTGGGTGATTATTGGAAGCGCAATCCGGACCCAAACCCTAACATTTGGCCATAATATCCCACAAAATTTTTTGATACAACACCATAAGAGGTTTTCAACCCATCCCAAGTGGATTGGTGCTAAAACCAAGTCCCAAACGGTAGGCATCCTGCCCCTAGGTGCCCCCTAAACTGCTGCAGTTCTAATCCCTCCGCCCGAGAGTGATTAGAAATCTATGGTAGATTTCCTTGATTTCTCTTTTGCATTTGATTCTAGGTTACTTACATATGCTGCTATTCAATTTTTATGTGATTCTAACAAGTTTTGGCTGTGGTATTATCATTTATTGATTTCGCTAACATACAAGGAGCATCACCGGATACAGGGCAATTGAGGTCGAATTTGTAGAATCTAACCTTCTGCATCATCACAAAATTCCTTGTTTTGACTAAACCCAACTTTGTAGACATTTTGGAGGCCTCTGGACCAGACATTTATGAGGTCACCTTCTGACAGCTTATGACAGTCCTAATCGTCCCACCCCAAAGTGATTAGAAATCTATGGTAGATTTCTCAACTGTTCCTTTTGCAGTGGGTTCATGGTAATGTTTTATTGCTTTTGTCAAATTTTTAGCTCATTATGATATGTTTTAGTTATTGTTTTAATAATTTTATGCATGCACTAACCACAGGCCTTGGGGATTGCATGTTTCTCTCCATATGCAGGTGCTACTAACCATTTACAATTTCTCTGAACATAGGATCTCAACACTAGAGGGGCAGAAAAGAACCATAGACACATTCACACAAGCGGTGGTGATGTTTGGTTCACCCATTTTCAATGTGGGCACGTGGAAGATCTCAAAGGGAAATATATCATTCATGGTGTAATCAAAATATGTCCGACGCTCCTAGCCCCTAAAAATGGAGGAGACATATTGTAACCCGATTTTGAGCAAATCAATAAAATAAAGGGCTGCACTTTTACACTTGCTTTTAATCTTGTTTTAGTTCATTTGTTTTCCTTATTTTCATGCATTCTCGTTCGTAGGACGTAGTGTTACATTTACCCTCTTGTTTTGCTTTCGTATCCTCATTATTTTATTATGAAGCACTTGATCGATGCGACCTTACCCTACAAGATTATTAGCTTCTTGATGGTGGTTGGGGAAGAATCTCAAGGATTTCCTTGACTTTGTTTGGATCTACCTTGATGCCTCATTTTGAGACTATGAAACCCAAGAGTTTTTCAGATGTAAAGCCAAATATGCACTTCTTGGGGTTTAGCCTAACTTTGTGTTTGAGGAGGTGATCAAGGATCTTGCATAGGTCATCGAGATGATTTTTGCACAAAAGAGATTTAGCCAACAGATCATCCATATAATCTTCCAAAGTTTTATGAATGTGATCATGGAAGATGTGTGTCATAGCGCGTTGGTAGGTGGCGCCAGCATTTTTAAGGCCAAATGACATGACCTTATAACAAAATGTCCCCCAAGGCATTGTGAACGCCATTTTGAGTTGATCATCGAGATTGATACGAATCTGGTTATATCTCAAGAAATCATCCATGAGGGAAAGCGTTTCGTGGCCCGCTGTAGCATCTACTAATGCGTCGATGCTAAGCAAGGGGAAATCATCCTTGGGAATCGCTTTGTTTAAATCTCAAAAACCATTGCATGTGCGAATACTCCCATTCAGATTCTTGATGAGTACCATGTTGGACAACCATGGTGGGTAATCCATGCAGATGAAAAAATGTGCATCTAATAGCTTTGTATCTCATCTTTTACCATTAAGGCCACTGTTGGGTGTATCTTACACAGATTTTTCTTGACTGGCTTGACTATCGGATCAAGCATTAAATTATGCGTGACTAGCTATGGGTCTAGCCCCAGCATGTCTTTGTAGGACCATACAAAAACCTCCTTATTATCTCTTCTTCTCTTTGAGAAGGGCAATGTAATCGACTTGCTCCTTGGAGGATGGACTTACCCCTAGCTTGATGACTTGCGAATTCATTGGATCAAAATCGATGTCTATGTCAATCGCCTCTTCGACTGACATGTGGGATCTGTCCTCCAACTGGTGTGGAGTCAAGATCACGTGGATATCATTCACTAAATTTAGATCTACATTAGGAACTTTGGGTTCCTCTTCCACATGGAAGATGTCTTGAGGCTGTCCTGGGGTGAAACAAAACATCCCATCGCAAGGCCAGTACTATGATGGGGATGGTGGTGAGTCATCATGATCCTAGGCTATGGCATCTAGGTATAGATACAATGGTTGTATTCGATCGGTTGGGTTGTGGATGGGGGCGGTTAAATCAATAGAGATCATGTTGATGGAATGAATTTGGTCTCCATCACCATGCGGGTGTTGACTCGGACATTCTTGGTGATCCTTATGCCTCGGATCTGGATCTGTGGGTATCAACACAAAAGGATCAACCCTATGTATGGACATAATGATAGGGTCTACCCTAGGCACTGATGGACCTATAGGGTCGCTAGGTGGGAAGTGCTCTCTGTATTCTTGAAGTGGTGGATGAAGCACGTGGTTTAACTGTACTTGATTTAAATGCCACCTATGCCTTGGTCCCATATTTAGCTATTGGAACATACCCTCGATGTCTACGAGGTATTCTTATTGCCTCATATGGTTGAGATATGCCATCTCAGTATCATCCTCATAGTCGCTATCGAAGATCCATGGGCCTTAATTAGCTTCGACAACTATATGCTCTTCTTGTTGGTATATCCTCCCACTAGGAATTTCATGATCACTTAACCTTATGGTCAGCATGGGAGGCTCGTTTTGTTTGAACAAGTTTATTTGGTACCATTCGGGTTGTTTCAATCTTTGCAGGAGGGTTGGATTCTCTTAATGTGGTAATTTCCCGATGGGAACATTAAAGAGGAACATGGCCACGAAGTCCTCCTGATAATCATCAACGGGCATCACCTGTGAGTGATTGCTATCAGACTCAAACGGGTCCCAAGGTGCTACCTCATAGTCTGAATCATCTTTTGAAGAGCTCCTTTGATTTTTCTCATATCCTTCTTGGAGGTTACTTCTTGAACTTTCCCCTTCCTCGATCCAAGGGGAGGGGTTGTTGAGGTCAATAGGGTTTGTTGCTAACAATGGGAAGTAATTCCCCAATGTGTATGTAGTGTTGGGATTGGCATATGGATCTTGTGCTAACCCATCCATGTTGCCTAGACCTAAGCCTTGCATTATTTCTACCAAGATGTCGAGGGGCAAAGGGTGGTTGAACCTTACTCCTGATTTATCATATGGTATCTGGTATCTTGGTTGACAAAGAGTGTGCATTCCTTATTCATATCTGCCCAATCCATATCCATGCAAATTACATTGGTCTAGGTATTTCAAGGCGAAGTTGTAGCACCCTAAAATTGGCACGGTTAAAACATTAGTAAAAAGATAAAATATTAAAATTTGAATTTCAACCCCAAACTGCCCGTTAAACCGCCTTTTACCCGCTTTCCCCATTTTCTGCACCATTTTTAGGATTTGTTTTGACCGTTGGACGATATCGTCGCAGATTAGACGAAATCGTCCCCGATCTGACGAATTCATCTGGAACAGAACGTCCAGACGATTTCGTCCCAAAACCAAATTTTCATAATTAGCTTCTGTTTCAACAACCTCTCCAACTCGGGCAGAAGCGTGTCTGCATAGTTGGAGATTTCCCTGTTGGAGATCTCCCAGATTGGGATGATCCCCAACCTCCCAAACCTCTTCCTAATCCTATATAAACTAGGATTTTCTCAGTTTATCCCCCTGGCTAGTTCGTTGATTCTCCCTGAACCCCTAACCCCTTAGTTGACGGATTTCATTGCAGAGTTAGCTCCTTATTCCCTCGCACTATTTTGCTTGCATTTGGTATTTTTGCATTTTTTATTGTAGGAACTCTACTATTTTTCAGTCGAAGCTAGCTTGGATCATCGCGGACGATCTCGGACGATTTCGGACGATCTCGTACGATTGGAGGCGATCCTGACTGTAGTCCAGATTGGGGGCAGTCCGAGTTTAGAGTTTGCATTTTCTTAGCTTTTTCTACATTTTTCATATCATATCTCTGCACTGTTTTAAGTTATTATGTTTTATGCATCTTGGAGTTCACCTCATTTAGCATAATCGCATGATAAAGTTAAAATCAATCATTAAATCTATTGCATTTCCTTATTTATTATTAGAATCTATTATTTAGGCATGTTTGCTATTATTTCTACCATTATCCTTTGCTTCTGCATTTGCATATTTGGTATTTTGTGTCTATTTTTGTGATTGCAGGTTTTTGACGAATTCGTCAGATTTTAGATGATTCTGTCTGATTTCAGATGACCTTCTATGATTTGGGATGATCCTGAGAAATATCAGACGATTACGTACAAATTGAGATGATCTAAACTGCTACAAGACTCAGAATCTCCATCAGACATCCGAAATCAGGTATGACACCTTCTAGTTAGCATATTCTCTATTATTTGCATCCATTTCTATTTTTGTATTCATTTAAATCAGCATTGGCATATAGAATAGTTTAGATTCATATCGGCCAAACCTAGGAGTTGAATGATCAAGCATAAAAATGAACACATCAAACACACTATCAACCTAGGCATGGAAACTACCATTCAAAAGTTTCCTGGTGAACCCACCATCCATCAAAAATTCACCCTTATACACCTCCCTCGAGAGGCGGGACCTTCAAAGGGCCTCTCAGTCCGAGGTATTGTCCCATCCTTTTCACATCCCCCTTCCGGGCGTGGATCCTATAGCCTGAAGGTAAGGGTGCAAAAAATTTGGAGCGATACATTTTGGTGAACCCGACGTGAAACAGAAACCTTTTGAAAACAAAAATTTTCTAAAAATAAAAAATAATAAAAACAAAACATAAATGCATTTAGACTTAAGAAAATTTGCATGTCATATTTAGATGGTAGACTATAATAAAAGACGAGTTGTCACCATTAATGTTGAAAATCAATTAGCAGCTATAGAGATTACTTCTGTGCTTAGAGTACCTCAAACAAATAGGGTTCAACCTTTGTGGGACGAACTTGATAGGAGATTGGATCTCATTTCATCTAGAGCAACCGAACTTAGGCAAATCAAGAGGTTTGTCCTAGATAGAATCCTGGATCCCGATCAAGTAATTTTGTATCATGAACTTTAGAGAGCTTGCCATAGGTGGTTAGCAGATAAAAGAGCCCTTGTGTCTTCTGAGTTGTATACCTTTGAGGAATACCTTGAGAATGCAGCTATAGTACATCAATTTCTAGCTCGTATAGAGGACCAAGAAGCTGATCTTACGGATAGAAAGATATGGAATAGAGTTCCCAGAGCTGTGTTATATCGAGAATATTGCCATGAGATTTATTTTTACAAAACAGAATCTGAAACAGATAATATCACCATAGCACACTTTGTTGACTTCTTGAAAAACAATTTCCAATTTGAAGAGGAGCACTTTATGACTCCTCGATGAACTTGATCCTATCAATGATATCTATAAACTATTTATAGAAAACTAAGTTATTATTTTATTATTGTTATTTCTTGTATTTAGTGTGTTGTTTATTGTCTTTATAAGCATAAAAACAAAAAAAAAACAAAAAAAAAAAAATAAAATCATAAAAAAAAAATCAAAACATTTTCTTTTAAGTATTATAGTAGGTATATAATTAAAATATATACCTCCCAAGATCTGTTGCAAATATATTAATATATATTTGCTAAAACCTAAATTTAGACACAATGACTAGACTCAGGAATGGAAAACAAATTGAAGTAGAAGAAGATTGGTTAGGAAAAACCACAAATAAACCAGATGCCCTTCTTGAAGACCCAATTCAGGAAGAAGTAACCTTAAACCAACAAGAAGAAGAATTTGTGGATGCAAATGAACAAAAAGAAAATGATAGAGAGGAAGGATCCTCATCTCCTAAAATAACTCCAGAAGGAGCTGTTACTTTTGAGAACATGGACCATTTTTGGAAATTTCTCAATAATAATATTGGCACCCTTAATAGAGCAGTTCATATGGATAAAGATCAAATTAGTGACACTCAAGCAACCCTAGAAGATATATATCACACACGCACTAATCCTTTGTCCTTTGTTGATCAAGAGAGTGATCAAGCTGGACCGTCCAATTTGGACATGGCTGCTATAATCCAAAACATGCAACAACAACAGGCTACCCAACCACCTAGAGTGCCTATTACCAAGCCAAGGGTTATTCCCACACAAAAGAAACCTTCATTCACTACTCTATTTCGCCAAGCTATTGATCAATATACCTCAAATCAACAAAAGCCTAAAACAAAACCAAATACCAATTTCCAACAATCCGGGATACAACATAATGCTACAACAAATCTTCTTCATAATACTCTTCCTACCAACCATTTGCATAACAACAATATAGCATCTAATCCTTATGTCCCGCCTTCCTACGGTCACAAATCCCATACTCATGTACCACCAAACCAATATGGTGGACAAACTGGTAATTTGGAAGCCATGGTGAAATAGTTAGTCTCTCGCATGGACCAGATAGATCCCTACCGTCCCTCGTACAATTATCGAGAGATGTGTAGTCAACCTCTAGATCCTATAGTTGTAGCACAACCATATCCCAAACACTTTCCTATGCCTGTCCTACCTATATATAAAGGAACTGAAGATCCCATAGAGCATCTTCGTATGTTTAGGATAGCATGTCATGACATATCACATGATGATTTGCTATTACTAAAAATGTTCCCGAAAAGCTTAGGGGGGATGGCATTGGAATGGTATTATCAACTACCCACTCATTCCTTGAGAAATTTTGAAGAGACCGCTGAGTCTTTTGTGCATCAATTTAGTGCCTATATCGAAAGGCATGTAACCATTAAAGATTTGTACAACCTAAAACAAGACAAAGATGAGTGTTTTGCTGACTTCTTAGCTCGATGGAGACAGTTGATAGGAAAATTACACTTTGTGTTACCTTATCGGGAGATGTTGGATATTTTTATCAATAATTTACAAGAACAACTATCCTATGAATTATCAACTGCTACCTTGACCACCTTCGATCAAGCTATAGACTTAGCTCGAAGGGTGGAAGATGCTCTCATTAGAAGAGGTCAGCTCAAAAAGAAAGATGATGAGAAAACATCCAGAAATCAATATAAAAATAAACAAGTTGTGGGTGACGGAGTCATTGATAGCAAAAACATTGCTAATGTTAATACTACAAAAACAACAGAGAAGTTTATATTGAAACCTCCTGATAAACCACCCCAAGAATTTACTAGGTTAAATCAACCTTTATCAACCATTCTCCCGCAATTACTAGCACGAGGCTTGATCCAATTACCAGCTATCCAGGAACCTGATCCAACCATACCCGGATACAGAGCTGATTTATATTGTGATTTTCATAGAGGACCTGGACACGCTACCAACTCTTGTAAAATATTAAAACATAAAATACAAGATTTGATTGATAATAATGAGATGGAGGTGCAAGCCTTCCAACCTAAACAAAATCCTTCTAATAACGCTCAAAAGAACATTCCCCAAAATCTTAATCAGAATGCCAATCAATCATTGGACATATTTCAACATCCTTTACCAAAACATGGTAAAGAGGTGGCCAATCAAATTGAGCATCACAATGTTCCTCCTCCTACCCGATATGTAGGGACTATTAGTGGACAATTACCTGTTCATGATCCTCAAATATTTGACACAACTTTATCCATAGTTACGACTAGACCTCTACATAATATTCGGATACTTGATCTTAGTGACACTGAATATGAGACTGAAAGTGACATGGAAATCACCTCAAATCAATCGAATAGTTCTGAAGATGAATCAGATCCTATTCAACCTATCACCAGTTCTATGGTTCCAGAAGAACCATTTCCTAGAAGAGTCACTACTAGACCATCTTCTCACCAAATAGTTTCTAATGAACAAGCCATAAATGCTAGACCAAGACCTATTCATCATCCACAAAATAATATTGTAGGAACCATCGGAGCCGTTACCAGACAACAGGCTCAAACCTCTCAACAGGATCAAACTCAGAATGATGGATCAGCCCCATTTGTTTTGAAAAATCCCAATAAAGGGAATTATGCATCTAATGTTCAACCTAAACCTCCTTACAATATTAATGAACAATTATCCAATACTACAACTAGAATTTCCCTTTTGGACCTGTTAAGATCTTCTCCTACCCATAGGGATGAATTAATGCTTACATTAAGCCAAATGATGGTACCACAAAATATTCAACCTGAAGCCATGTCCAATACTATCATCACTCGAGAAGTCGATTGTATTGACTTTCGAGATAAAGATATCCCGCAACATAGTTTACATAAGGATAACCCCTTATATATTACTGCCTTAATTGGAGATGTAGCTGTTAAACGAGTCTTGATTGATAATGGTTCATCTTTAAACATCTGCACTTTTGACTTCTACCAACGATTTGGGTTTAGAAGTGACGAAATGAAAAGAACTGATATGATTATAAAAGCCTTCAATGACGAGACACAAGAAACGTGTGGAGTCATTACTATACCCTTGCAAGTTGGTCCTAGAACCCTAGATACGACCATGTTTATTGTACATTGCCCTGCATCGTACAATATACTTTTGGGTCACCCTTGGATCAATGCGATGCGAGCGGTTCCCTCCACTTTACATCAGTGTGTTAAATTCAAATTTAAAAACTAGTTGGTTACCATTCATGGTGATCCTAGACCCTTTGATATGTGTGCTTTGGCAGAACCTGTTGGAGTTCAATTTTGCCCTGCCCTGTCATCCACACATCCTAATTCTTATCATCCATCCAAACGTGTGAAACACACACCCATAACATCATCTACTCTTTCAACTACACCTATACATATAGCTCAACCATCTTCTGAACAAACCACATTAGGACCTCGAAAAGATCCTAAAACTACAACCAATGCTTCTTGTTTTACTCCTATATCTTCCATACCTATAGACTCACCCATCAATATCCCTATGACATCTACATCCACTACTGGCATCCTTTCTACACCCGACGATGTAGGAAATGTTCCTTCTACCTCTTATGCTCTTACTGATGAGCTCTTACCCGATTTATCTACAATTCTTATATCTGAGGAAGCCAACACTGCCATGCAAACTTCCCTCCTTTTAAATAAACTCCCACCCTCTCCTCGTACCTTGGGTCTCCCACAACCTATGGGAAGTATCTACCAAGTCGGGAGTTGTGCTTTTATTTATAAAGGATATGATTGGGGAAGAATACCCAGAAACATTAAGACACATTGTGATGGATATGCTAGATGCTATTTTGCTAATGATTATCTTAAAGCTAAGCCCATAATGCTTAAATTGGGATATAAAGGGAAAGGTTTGGGACCTTTCCAAAATGGTATGAAAGAACCTTTTGAGGTAGAACCGTGGCCTGCCCGCTGTGGTGTGGGCCTATTTTCTAGTAAAGGTCAGCCCTTTCCATTTGAGGATGATGACCATCTCGTATGTTATCAAGATTATCTAGATAAACAAGATTCTTTGTGTCTAAAGAATAATTCTTTTACCTGCAATATGCTATCCATAGCCTACCCTGAAATGATTGCCGAATCCGACGACGAGTTGGAGGGAGATATCTTTCATGATGTTTCCATTGAGGAATTGTTATATAATGAATTTTATTTTGATGGCTCTATCCCGAGTATAGCCCAGCTTGAAGCTACGACTTCTCAAGACGAATTATCCAAGTTAACCTTGGAAGAATTACAAGAATTAGGTGTTTCATCCGCCCCACCTAATTTTGAGAGAGATTTACATATGGAAGTTGAAAACGTTATAAAAATTAACATTGGAACCGAACATAACCCTCACATAATCAATATTGGATCAGAATTGAGTCAAGAAAAACAAGATAAATACATTTCATTTCTTAAAGACTATGAAGATGTCTTTGCTTGGACATATGAAGACATGCCAGGTTTGGACCCTTCTGTAGTTATGCATCATCTAGTAGTCCATCCAGATGCTAAACCCGTTAAACAGAAACTTAGAAAAATGCATCCTAAAGTGGCCTTACTAGTCAAAGGAGAACTAGAAAAACTGTTGAAAGTCATTTTTATACAAGCCATTGATTATGCCGAATGGATCTCAAATGTAGTTCCAGTAACTAAGAAAGAAGCCACTAAAGTTAGGGTTTGCACCGATTTCAGAGACATTAATGTTGCATGCCCTAAAGATGATTTTCCTCTTCCCAACATGGATCAGATCATTGACTTTACTGCTTGGAAGTGGAATGATATCCTTAATGGATGGATTTTCTGGTTATAATCAGATCAGGATAGCTCCTGAAGATCAGGCCAAAATAACCTTTATTACCCCTTGGGGAACCTTTTGTTGGAAAGTGATGCCATTTGGCTTAAAGAATGCAAGTGCAACCTATCAACGAGCTATGACTTATATTTTTCATGATATGATGCATGATATCCTACATGATTATGTAGATGATATCATAGCTCGTTCCATCAAAGAAGATGATCATTTAAATGACTTAAGGAAAGTATTTGATCGGTTAAGGGAATATCTTATCCGACTAAATCTAGCTAAATGCATATTCGAAGTTAAGTCCGATAAATTATTAGGGGTTATAGTTTCTTTACGTGGCATTGAAATTGACCCTCTCAAGATCATGGCTATCACAGATATGCCCGCACCCACCAATATATCAGAATTACGAAGTTTACAAGGTAAGCTTCAAGCTATTCACCGCTTCATCGACAAGTTGGCAGACAAAACTGGACCCTTTCTTAAGCTTCTTAAGAAAGATGTCTCTTTTCATTGGGACGAAGAATGCCAAGAAGCATTTGAACTCCTTAAGCAATATCTCCTCAAACCACCAGTGCTTTCCCCACCTAGATCTGATCATCCTTTTATCTTGTACATTTTTGCTTTTGATTCTGCCTTAGGAGCTATGTTAGCTCAGCTTGACGATGAGAAGAAAGAACGTGCTAATTATTACATTAGCAGAACCTTAATCAGTTATGAAACTCGTTATACCATATTAGAGAAATTATGCCTAGCAGTCGTATTTTCTACATAGAAACTATGACATTATATGCTCAGTCAGAAAACGTATGTTATTGCCAAATTCGACCCTTTGCGATATCTCATGAGTCGACCATATTTATCTGGTCGCACAACCAAGTGGGTTCTTGCGTTAAGCGAATTTGAACTCACCTTCATAGGACAAAAGTCTGTTAAAGGTCAAATCATAGCAGATCAATTAGTTGCTGCACCCTTAGAATCTACTCATCCCCTCATCATTGAGTTTCCTGATGAATGCCTTAAACTAGAGGTAGACCATTCAGAGCAATGGTCCCTATACTTTGATGGAGCCCGATGCATGAGTGGGGCTAGAGCGGGTATTATTTTAATATCTCCACAAAAACATCTTATACCTCTGTCCTTCAAATTAACATTTGCTTGCACCAATAACATTGCTGAATATGAAGCTCTTATCCTTGGATTACGAGCTGCCTTGGCATTGAAAATTAAAATTTTATTGGTTTTCGGTGACTCCCAACTTGTCATAAATCAAATCAATGATGTTTATCAGACTAGAGATGATAAATTACGCCCATATAAAGCATATGTTTTGTAGTTATTATCCTTGTTTGATCAAGTTACTTTGGAAGCTATTCCTCGAACTAGCAATCGTGCGGCTGACGCTATGGCTGCAGCTGCATCTCTTTTACCCTTGGAGTTAGACGATGAATATGCTACCATCATTATTCATCGACTCCAGGAACCCACTTCAAGCAAATCATGCTTAGAACCTTTGGATGTGTTTCTCATCAACGAAACAACTCCTGAACCATGGTATACTGATATATTTAATTTTTTGTAGAAAGGAACCTTCCCTGATGGTTGTACTAGCAACCAGCGTAGGTTATTACGTAGACAAGCAAGTCGCTTTGTGATTATTGGTAATACCTTGTACAGAAGATCTTTTGAAGGCATCTTATTGAGATGTTTGAATCTAGAAGAATCTAGATCAGCTTTGAATGAAGCCCACAATGGATCTTGTGGGGGACATTTTAGTGGTAGCGCCATTGCTAAGAAACTCCTTCGGATAGGATATTTTTGGCCTACCATGGAAAATGATGCACATAATTATGTGCGACATTGCGACAAGTGCCAGAAACACGTTGACCTTGTCCATGCGCCGCACAAGAACTGTAAGCTATTTCATCTCCTTGGCCCTTTTCAAAATGGGGCCTAGACATCATTGGAAAAATCAACCCTGTGTCATCCGATGGACACAAATTCATCATAACCACCATTGAGTATTTCATGAAGTGGGTTGAAGCTATGCCATTAGCTTCTTGCACTTGGAACACAAGTTTCCAAGTTTATTTTTAATCAAATTATTTGTAGGTTTGGAATTCCTGCCAATCTCATTTTCGATAATGGAACTTGTTTCAAAAATAAAGATGTCAAGAAATTATGTCAAAAATATAAAATTCAACATCGTTGGTCCACTCCCTATTATCCTCAGGGTAATGGTCAAGCAGAAGCATCTAATAAAACCTTAATCAAAATTCTCAAAAAATTGGTCAATAAATCCGGTCGAGATTGGCACATTCAGTTATATCCTGCTTTGTGGGCCTATCGAACTAGTGTTCGAACCCCCATTGGAACTTCACCTTTTGTCTTGGTTTATGGTGCTGAAGCCATTTTTCCCTTTGAATTAGAAGTTCCTTCTTTAGCTCTACTACTTCAAGATACTGAAGTAGGGGATGAATATCGTCTTTGGCAGATTTAGTCGGCTAGAACTTCTAGATGAAAAGCGCATCAATGCTTTGGAGCATCTTCGCGCCTACCAAAACAAGCTTAAGAGAGCATATCTTAAGAAAGTTCATCCTCGATCCTTTGAGATCGGTGACCTTGTCTTAAAAGAAAATCAAAAAAAATACTAATGCAACTAAAAACCTTAAAGGTAAATTTGAGCCCAACTGGCTTGGACCATATGTCATCACTGCTAAATTTGGATCAGGAGCATACAAATTATCTACCTTGGATGGTAAAGAACTTAAAGAACCTATGAACATTATGCATCTTAAACGTTACTATGCATAAAAATTGGTCATTTCATCATTGTATATATTTGTTTTGCATATTATTTCCTTTTTAGTCACTTATTTAAAACATTTCAAAAAACAATTATCTTGTATTTCTTTCAATTCATAACTTAAAAATAAAAACATCCAAATCATCAAAATCTTCAAAAACATCTTTTATTTTGTACCTCTCAAATTGTGAAGTATTGCAGTTATATTTTCAGTTATTTTGGATAAATTAGCATTTATTTGGAATCCCGCACTTTCACATTCACATGTATAAATATCTTGATTTTATTTGGTATGATTATTCATCTCTCTTATATCAAAGTCCACAGTTGAATTAAATAAAGTTTTGAGCATAGAGAACTGATCTTGTTATTTACTTGAACTAAGTATATCTTTTCACATTAAAATGATTTCATTGCAAATTCGATATGATGCTACATAGTAGAAATGGTTTCTTGAGCGAAAAGTTTCCCCTGCTATCCTATCATGCACATGGTCTAGAATCTTTGAGAATTGACAAAAGGACAAGCTCACCCCTACCTAGAATAAAAATCCCTTGCTCTATGACTAATCCGAGCAAGTATCCCTAGCATAGGAAGAAAAGAAAAGTTCAAGAAAAAGAGAAAAAGAAAAAGGTTATTTTATATCATCACCACAATATTTCAGTATTTTCTCAAATATCAAGCAAAAATACAAAAGTACAAAAAAAAAAAAGAGAAAGAAAAGAGCAAAAGCAAAATGCAATAAAATCCTTTCCCTACCCCTTGAAAAGAAAAGAAGGGTGAATGAGCTTGAATCCCTGGAATTCTCAATTATTCGAAAACTATGAGGTAAGCCCCATAATAGGTGGTTTGTGCCCAACCCGCTTGGCCTTGGGTAATCCCTAGCATGGCGATATGTCTATCACATTAGCGACCTTCTTTTGTATAGACCTCTGTCAGCTTATGGATTAGCTAGCTCTTGATAACCTAACTTACATAGTAGTCTAGTACGGTTACATGCATATAAATCATGGTCAACGAACATTCATTTGGTCAAGGCAAATTACTTGTATCAAATTATCTTGCTCAAAATTGGTGAATGAACAATACAATCGCACACACATTTGTATTTGAGAGATTTTGTATCATTATGATAAATCAAGATCGGTAATGAATTCACATTTGCACATGAGGATTCCTTATAAATCTACATTTCTCTTTGAGATAATTTAAAATATTTCTGTAACTCTTTTCGGAATAATTTTATCCTTTTATTTCAGAATTCTTGTTTTCTATAAGAGCAATTACATACATCTTCTCACAAAATCTTAAAAATAATTTCAAACAAAATTTTCATATTATTATTTTTCTATTTATCAAAGGTCAAAAAATTCATCTTGCAATAAAACCAACAATCTATTTTCTTCTTTGGATTTCGCGATGATGGTATAAGTCTATACCTATAATTCTATGCCTAGCGCAAACCATTGTTCTAATTTTATTTTCCATTTATTTTAAAACAAATTCATCAAAACATATGACTTGCATCATTATGTTACACAATTATGCTTTACAAACAAACGAACACCTATTCTATTTCATGTCATTATGTTCAAAATTCAATTTTGCAACCATGGTATAAATTCTAAGGAATTGTTCAAAATTTTATCACACTTAGGAATTTATGCCTAGAAAAATCATATTTTCGTATCTCATGCATACTATTTTTATGAAAATCTGAAAACAAATCATCAAACCATCATTATCTCCATCATTACAACACAAAGTCTTAAGACAGTCTCTTAAGCACTCTTTTACTTTTAACAATATTTCTATCTTGGGATTAGCTTGACGACCGAGTGAGCGGCGACTCCATGAAATGGTCTATAACAGCGACAATGTCCTTTGAAATTATTGTTAGAAGTCTCTTTTATTTTTTATCAAATCACACCACCACAACCAATTGTTTACATCAGATTATTTCATTTAAAATCTTATAGCATGACATCAAATTATAATATTTCAAACATGACATAATTACATGAATCCTCAATCAAATAAGCAAACAATTCAAACATTAAAGCATCATAAAAACATATGAACAAGTCATATCATCAAAAACAAGATCATATATATATAACAAAAAATTATATACATCATATCAAAACTGGATTGGTATGCCACAATCTATACCCTGGCATACTCAATCCTCTCAACAATCTCTACAAAATCTATAGTCCATAGACACCTAGCCTCGAGAAGCCCTCGAGCTCTCAGCCTCATCTCCTCCCCCACCCTGACGTGGAGGAGGTGGTCCCATAGAGGTCCGGGATGTATCTCGGGTCCTCGTCGTCGATCGTGAGGATGTCCTCGATGATCCCATCATGACCGGCTCTATAATAGGGGCTGGAAGTGGTACCCTCTGGTTCTCTGGAACCATGTGATAGTATAGCCCCTGGTAGAATGCGGTCTGAGCAATAGACCATGATAGATCATCCCTGCTCGCTCCTCCACCCCGAGCTCTAAGTCGTGTAGCCTCATCCTGCAATGTCTGCACCTGAGCTCGGAGGTGGGCAACCTCAGCCTAGAGAGCCATTGTCTCGTTGCTCTCCCCTGTGTCAACACCCTTGCCCTTATCAGGTGATGGTGGTCTCTCCCCCTACTATGAAGGGAGCCTCTCCTCCCTCCGCCTTGTCTCCCATGGCCTCTGTGGAGCCCGTGCCATCCTCTGGCGTCTCTCCTATGGGATCCATCGCTGCTCTCTCCCCCATGACCCCACGTTGCCTCAATAGCAACTGCCATCGCCTCCCCATCTGGCGCACCATAGCATGTGCTTGGACCCTACGCCCTCGTCATCCGAGGAGGGTGGATGCCTGCATACCAAGCATCGTAGCCATCCGCAACCTCGACATCATCACCATCCATTGGCTGGATGGGGGCATCGTCCACGTCTTGACTCTAGAATCATTGCATATCTGGAGCCCCACTCAGTGTAGTACTATCTCGAATAGTCTAGGAGTACTCGTAATCCTTGAGAGAAGGGATCCCCTACTGTAGACCGAACTATCATAGTACTCGGTCATAGCGGTGGAGCTCTACCTCTCCCCACTCCATCCTCAGCCAACAGACTCACCTGATGCGAGCCAGCTCTTGCCCATCCTCTGCCCACCTGGGGTGCTCTCGCCATGGCCTCTAGGTGATCTAGTCTAGGATGAGGTCATCTAGCAACCTCCGTGACATCGATAGATCTATCCATCATTGTGACCCCCTTTGTAGCCACCAATAGAAAACCCGGGGCCTCTCTCGGTCAACCCCTATCAATGGGAGCCCTATCGGCCTCCGCACCGCAATGTGCTCCCAGCACCAAACCTGCAGCAACGATGTCAAGACCAGACATCGACCTCCCTTGTATACGACCCCATGCAGGATCCTATACAAGCGGCAAAGAACAAAGCTGCCCCATGCAAATCTGTACCCGTGGTCTCTCATGTCATAGACTATGTCTGAGAGCACCCACGGTAGTCTGCATCCACTCTGGTGGCACAGTAGTAAGCCATCGACAACTCCTACCAAAACCTGAGTCAGCCTAGATGCCCCAGGCATCTATCGTAGAGACTCGATGTTCACTCTGCCCTTCTCCAGGGTGAAGCTCGGGTCTCCAGTGAGCCTCATCATCACCTGGCCCTGATTGGCCATAGGCATCATCAGCCGTCCCTGTATGGGGATCCTCATGATCCTCCATACGTCCTCTAGAGTGGGAGCCATCTCCCCTATCGGTAACCGAAAGTAGGATGACCCCGGATACCACCTCTCTGCTAGGGCTGTCAGTAGCCCCATGTCAGTCGGTACTTGTGGCATCTCTACCACATGCTGTAGACCGACTTGTCCTAGTCGGTCATGCTCTGCCTGGTCAAGCATGGCTATGTCATCTCTTAGCCCATCGTATTTCCATTCTTGGCTCTTTAGTAATCCCTTCTGCAAAATAAACAATAAAACAACAAAATCATTAATAAACCAATCATTAACATCAAATTAAACAACTTAAAATCAAGTTTAAAATGATATCGTCCACCATTGGATGATATCGTCCCCAATTGGGCAAAATCATCCTTTGTGAGGATGAAATCGTCTCCGATTTCGCAACTTGGGAATCGCCCCTTGTTGGACGAAATCGCCCCTAATTCGTCGATTTCGCCATCAGACGAAATCGACGATCTAGGGACGATTTCGACGAAATCGGGACGATTTTGTCCCGACGACGTCGACGGCCTAAAAATGGCCGCGATGCCCCAAACAATCAAATTTAAATCAAAAAACTTGCACAAAGTTAAATTAAACCTAATCTACTAGGATTAGATCCTTACCCGTAGCCCGCGTCGGACCTCTGTCGCTCTGTGCGCTGTCTCCACCATTTTTCTTCTCTGCAGAGCTCTGGAACAATAAAAGTGAATAGTACAAATGAATTAGGGTTTTCCCTATTTTCTTTAATTTATTTAAAAATCAGCATTTTAAATTTTTGCTTTTTCGCGTTTTTACCTCAAACGTTCGATTTGGGTAAAAACACGGAGGGGGCACCATAGTCAGCATTCGTACGATTCGACCAAGAATCGTCGTCTAAAAAATTGAGTATATTTTTGCTTTCTCGTAAAACGGGAAAAACTCGTCTTTAACGCATTTTCTTCGAAAAATTCGCTAAAGAGGGGGCAAAATGTAGCACCCTAAAATTGGCACGGTTAAAACATTAGTAAAAAGATAAAATATTAAAATTTGAATTTCAACCCCAAACTGCCCGTTAAACCGCCTTTTACCCGCTTTCCCCATTTTTCGTGCCATTTTTAGGATTTGTTTTGACCGTTGGACGATATCGTCGCAGATTAGACGAAATCGTCCCCGATCTGACGAATTCATCTGGAACAGAACGTCCAGACGATTTCGTCCCAAAACCGAATTTTCATAATTAGCTTCTGTTTCAACAGCCTCTCCAACTCGGGCAGAAGCGTGTCTGCGCAGTTGGAGATTTCCCTGTTGGAGATCTCCCAGATTGGGATGATCCCCAACCTCCCAAACCTCTTCCTAATCCTATATAAACTAGGATTTTCTCAGTTTATCCCCCTGACTCCCTACCCTGATTCTCCCTGAACCCCCAACCCCTTAGTTGACGGATTTCATTGCAGAGTTAGCTCCTTATTCCCTCGCATTATTGCTTGCATTTGGTATTTTTGCATTTTTTATTGTAGGAACTCTACTATTTTTCAGTCGAAGCTAGCTTGGATCGTCGCGGACGATCTCGGACGATTGCGGACGATCTCGTACGATTGGAGGCGATCCTGACTGTAGTCCAGATTGAGGGCAGTCCGAGTTTAGAGTTTGCATTTTCTTAGCTTTTTCTGCATTTTTCATATCATATCTCTGCACTGTTTTAAGTTATTATGTTTTATGCATCTTGGAGTTCACCTCATTTAGCATAATCGCATGATAAAGTTAAAATCAATCATTAAATCTATTGCATTTCCTTATTTGTTATTAGAATCTATTATTTAGGCATGTTTGCTGTTATTTCTACCATTACCCCTTGCTTCTGCATTTGCATATTTGGTATTTTGCGTCTATTTTTGTGATTGCAGGTTTTTGACGAATTCGTCTGACGAATTCATCAGATTTCAGATGATTCTATCTGATTTCAGATGACCTTCTGTGATTTGGGACGATCCCAAGAAATATCAGACGATTACGTACAAACTGAGACGATCTGAACTGCTACAAGACTCAGAATCTCCATCAGACATCCGAAATCAGGTATGACACCTTCTAGTTAGCATATTCTCTGTTATTTGCATCCATTTCTATTTTTTGTATTCATTTAAATCAGCATTGGCATATAGAATAGTTTAGATTCATATCGGCCAAACCTAGGAGTTGAATGATCAAGCATAAAAATGAACACATCAAACACACTATCAACCTAGGCGTGGAAACTGCCATTCAAAAGTTTCCTGGTGAACCCACCATCTGTCAAAAATTCACCCTTATACACCTCCCCCAAGAGGCGGGACCTTCAAAGGGCCTCTCAGTCCGAGGTATTGTCCCATCCTTTTCACATCCCCCTTTCGGGCACGGATCCTATAGCCTGAAGGTAAGGGTGCAAAAAATTTGGAGCGATACAAAAGTCTAGGTTGGACAGATAATCAACATTCTTAGAAAATGCATCTTCGTCCTCTTCCTCTTGTAGGTAGGGTTCCAGGCCGTTCTCGAGGCCCCCATATACAAAGTTTGTCTGATTTTATGGGTAACCTAAAGGGAAGATAGTGTCGATGGGGAGGCAAGGTCTCCCCATGTCTTGCATGGATTCGAGTGCGGGTGTTGCCACAATGTTTTGCACTAGGTACTCCCCCAGGCCCATATTGGCCATTTCAATTGTAATCATTGGTGATTGAGTGGGAGGGAATGGGAGTTCTTCCTAAGTCCACTCCATGTTGGGTGAATTAGGTATCTCGACTTCCATTCGGTTAGGCACATCCTCGGTAGATATGGTTGAGACTAATGGTGGTGCCTCCTCTAAGGGTTTCTTCCCATTGGCCTTCGGTGTGGCCACCATAGGTGGCATTGTTGGTGAAGGGACAAACAACAAATATGGGCTAGGTCGGTTACTTGCGGGGCTCAACAACAGGGATGTAGGCAGAATCAGACCTTGAGTGGATGGATTCAATTAAAAGTCCAAATGTGTCGATGGGAGGGTCTATTGTGGCATCAGCTGCACCGCATTGCAAAATTTAAAGGGATCTAAGTTTATTGGGACTACATGTACTTGCCTTTCATATGTGTACTTGAGGTATTTATGGGCTATCGAAGGGACACACTTCATGTCCCTGATCCAAGGCTAGCCTAGCAAGATATTATAGGCCATCTCACCCTCAAGGATGTGACACAATGTAGGAATGGTCTTTTGTCCTACTTGGATGGGCAGGACAATTGTGCCAACTGTCAAGCATAACGCGTCGTTGAATGCTCGAAGAGTGTAGGTTGATGCCACAATGTGGGATGATGGTAGCTTCAGGTGTTTTAATGTTGCTGTTGTGATTATATTGTTGGACAAGCCAATGTCCACCAACACTCTTTTGAATGAAATCACGTTCACTCGTGCGATGACATGCAAGGGTGGATCCACCATATCACTAGTCATCAATTTTAGTTCATCTTCCCTGAAGGTTATGACTGGTTATGTGCATTGTCTCACATGTCCCACAAATTTGTTGAAAGAATTGGGTTCCTAGGGCTGTAGCTCAATGGCTTTGAGTATCTCCATCAGAGCTTCCTGATGGGACGGTGATTATTGGATGAGCTCATAGATGGAGAGCCTAGCCAACATGGTCTATAAACTTTGAGTAAGCTTAGTCCGAATTGTGGCCACTGGTATAGGAGGGGGAGGTTGTGTAGGGTGTTGTGGAGGTTACGACATTGATGGAACATTTCCTGTAGCTACAGCGGGTGTAGTCATGTTTGGGTATCTTTTGTTTCATGTCACAATGCTTATCATCCCTACGTAGCCTTGCATGGGGTAGTTTGTGTCACCTCATTCACCTATATAGTCTTTTCCTACACATCATGGGCAGGTAAAGGGGTCTTTGAAGACATCCATTTGTTGGATGCTCAGTGCTACGGGATTATATACCATGAGCGTTTTGTTGTCTATCAAGTCTTGCACCAAGTTTTTCAATTTCCAACAATCGAATATTTCATGTCCTTTCTGCTGGTGGAATCTACAATACAATTCTTCCCTATAGCCCTTGGGTTTTGGCACATTGGGGTCTATGGGTTGAGTTTTTGGCAAGTTTATCAAGTTTGCCATGAACAAGCGGTCAAACAAGGAGTCTCTAGACTCTGTGAATTGTGTGAATTGTCACTTAGGGCGATGCTATTGATTTTTCTCTTGTTTATGGTTTTCCTTTTCATAGTTAGCAAGAGGAACTACCTGATAATTAGCCTTTGGGGGCTATATCATTTTTATAGGTGGTGGTATAGTTATGGCAACCTGATTGATTGCGGTGGGTTTCGGTTGTGTGGGCCCAATTTTGGTATTTTTGGTCCACTCCTTGCACGGCTTGGCAATCTCACCATCTTGAATTTTGATCTCCTCAATTATCCTGGCTTGCACCAGGGCTTCTTCTAGGGTGGCATATTGTTGTAGCTACAATAGCATGGAGATTGACCTTATGCAACTTTTTTAAAACATCTGAGTCATGTCAGCCATGGGAGGGAGGTAGGGTAGCTTTTAAAGCAATGTCCTCCATAGATTCCCATAAGCGGCTATGGTCTCATAATCATACTTCTTAAGGCTATCTAGGTCGCTTAAGGATGCCTTATTTTTGGTGTTGAAGGCAAAACATTCAAGGAATGTGTCCACTAGTTGGTCTAGCTTGTTGATGTTATGCTTCAGCAATTGGGTAAACCAGTCTGAGGCAGGACCTACAAATGTGGTTATAAACATTCTCAAAAGCAATGCATAATTCTCCTGAATGCCAAAGCATTTACTTAGGAATCTTGTTACGTGCTCTTGGGCATCCTCATCCCCTCTAAAAATTGCCAATTGAGGCATATTAAAGTGGTCAGGGTATGGGGGTTCCAGAACTGAAGGATGCATAGGATGACTGCGGATCTGGCGTAAGGTGGGCTTTTGGGGCCCTAAAGTCTTAGTCTCCACATACTCTAAGTGTTCTAACAGCACTTTGTATGCATCAAAGGATTTGATTTCCTCTTCTTTGGTTTGTTCTCGTTGTGCATTATGAGGAACTTGAGGCCTATGGAGGGGTAGCTGGGGAGCGCCCCCCTGCCTTGGTAGGGTGTTTCAACCTACTCTTCTTCTTGCTCAAATTCCTCATAGGCTTCTTGAGAATTTTTTGGGCATGACCTGTAAACATGGACGGTGCCCGAGGAAGGCACCCATCATTGGTTCTAGGGTGGCCTCCCGCTTAGGTCTAGGAGGTCTTGGAGGCAACACTTGATAAGGTCGTGGAGACCTGTCTCATACTAAGGGGTTGCACCTCTCATGAATTTATGTCCTATGCATGCGAGGGGTTGGAATCCTCTCATGCATAGTGTTCTTGAGCAAATCATCCATCTGGCACTGAATGCGATCTTTGTTAAGATGATACATTTTCTCTAACTACTATTGATCTTTGTCCTAAGCTACATTATTTGCACTTGGCGGGTGGCATGTTTGGCAAATGCCAAGTCAATTTGTTCCATTGTCCTATGTCTAGGAGTCCTAGATGCCTCTCCTACATATATATCTCGGTCATGGTGATCCGAGATCTCTATGGGTTGCTTTCCTCTATCGAGGTTAGCGAAATTCACCTAAGGCTCTGGCCTCAATAGGTGATCTTGATAATTAGCAGGTGCGGAGGCACATTGCTCTCGTGCGATGTATTGCTCTTGAGGAATATACTATTTTTCCTCGGGCTCCCTTTTGTACATGTGAAAGGGACAGGTGGAGTTGGCTCGCCCTGTCTGAAGAGCCTTACACTCTAGATTTGGTCTATTAGTTCTAACAGTAATGATGGGTAGAGGGGGGATGATATAATCATGTGGTCCCTCCTTGTGAACCCTATGCTGCTTTAGCACTTCATCGCGTAGTGGCCACTCATAATGAGCATCTAAGGGATCCTTCCCATGTATGTACTCCTCCTAAAAGGGTCTGTGTTGAACAAAAGTGCCCCTCAAAGGGGTGCCTATATAGTCCTTTTCTGTAGTGTCATAGTGTGGACCACATTGTGGGTCGGGCTGCCAAGGTGGTATAACCAAGTCCTTGGGGCTATAACGGAGGCGACTGGTGCCTCCTTGAATACTTTTCGCAAATTCTGCCTGTGATTGGGCTTGGCTACGAGTATACACCATAGTGGTGGTTCTCTACAAGATATGTATGTTTTTATCTCCTTTATGATTTTTTATTCTACACCAAACAAAAGGGACCACACAAACAAAGAAATGATTATCTCGTTTACAGATTAAATGTGTGTCCTAAATCTGGTTCAGTGTGTTTTGATTTTTGTTGTGAAAACCGTGTAAAGAAATTTTTTTTATTCATGCATGATGAGGGCTCTTATATCTCCAAAATGGTCACCCCTTCAATATGCCACTGTCAGGCCATTATACCGAACCTCTCAACATACCCGCCCTTACGTGAGGAAAACTATTGGTAAGTGAGAGCAGAATCGTATGTGGAACATAGGTGGTATGGAAGGGGAATAATTCTATTTTTGACACCTACCATAGAAGAATTATCCTCATGCACTAGGAATCACCCCCGCTACACTTGGTCAGCTTTCTTCAGGATTTACGTCTAGCAACGGTTGCAATCAGGGTCATGTATGCAAAATCCAAGCCAAGGTGGTGATGAAATCCACCATTGATCTTGATCAAGTGTTGGGGTATTAAGACCAACTTCTTGATGTTAATATTATCATATGGTGTGTGTGGTTCCTTTTACTTGCACAAATAAAGAAAACATGCAGCAAACTTCCTAATGCAAGCAAAGAAAACAGAAAAATTGTAGAGACAGAAACAAAAAAACACAGAGGATGTCCAGAAAACCTACCTCTTCTCTATCCCAACCAGATGCCTCTGAGTTTCTACTCAAAAAATGCATAGAGATCTAATCATCCCAGGGTGGGATGAATATCAGGTTTATATTCATCCCAGGGTGAGATGAATTTGTATTCATCCCAGGGTGGAATGAATTCCAAGTCTGTATTCATCATAGGGTGGCACGAGTAGTAGTCCAGTGCCCGAATGAGTAACACCTGCAAGAAAAATACAAAATTTTGATCAAAAACTTGATACCAATAGTAGGGGACAAGGTCCCACTATGATCACCACTGAAAGCTGAATGCAGGGTGATGGCATGCCAGATTATGATGCAAACGAAATTGATACAAATGGTGTAGATGTTAAGCCCTATGAATGCAAGAAACGAATGCATGCGGGAAACAAAAGATAAATGAAACTAGATGTAAGTAAAGAAAATTGAGGCCTCTTTTTATTAATGTTGCTTTCAATCTAGTTACAATATGTCTCCCCCCATCTAGGGCTCAGATCATTTGATACAGTTTGTTACATCAATGGATGGTACGCTTCCAGTGTATTTCACATGACCACATTTGAAATGGGCGGGCCAAACATTGCCGCTACTTACATATGTGTTTTCATGTGTTCCTTGCTGCCCATCTGGTATTATTGGCAATGAGATCCTACACTCAGAGAAATAGGAAACGGTTAATAGCATATGCGGATAGAGGGAAAAACATGCAATCCCTAGGGCCTCCGGCTAGTGAATACATAAAATAGTAAAATGATGGTCAAAACATGTCATAATGAATTCAAACTTTGAAATAAGCATAGAAAAATCATTAGAGACACATTGCAAAAATAACAGTTAGGAAATCATGCATGGATTTCTAATCGCTCCGGGGTGGGACGATTAGGACTATCGTAAAACATGCAAAAGAAACCTTGCAAATGTCCAGCCTAGAGGCCTCCAAAACTCTTGCAAACTTAGGGTTAAGTTAAAATGAGAATTTTGGGATGACACAAAAGGTCATATTTGGAATATTCTGCCCATATTGTCCCATATCTGAAAGCACTCCCTGTATGTTAGTAAATGCATAAAATGATAAAAACATGGTCAAATCAAGTCAAAATAACATGAAAATTTAACAAAAGCATAAGTAAACCAACTAAAAAATAATGCAAAAATAATAGTAGAGAAATTATTCATGAATTTCTAATCGCTCTGGGGTGGGATTATTAGGACTATAACAGTTTGGGGGGTGACTGGGGGTAGGACGCCCATAGTTTGGGGTCTGGTTTTGACACCAATCCACTTGGGATGGGTCCAAAACCTCATAGGGGGTTGTGTTGGTGAATTTGGTATGGGATTACGGTCGATTGCTTGGGTTTTGGGTCAGGATTACGTTCCTAGTGTTCACCCAATAACCTCTCTCCCAAAAGAGAAATTAGTGATGTAGGAAGCACAAAGGGGGAATGGGGGCACAATTTGGTAGCACTCCATTGCTCCAAATGCTTTAGATATGCTCTCCCTTTGGGTTGAGGAGGCTCACCATTTTATAGACCTAGGATATCCCTCTTTGAATGTGCGTGCGAGGGCACCACTTGGCTTGCCATGCCTTTTTTGGGAGAGAATATTCCTTCATGATTTAGAGTCTCCTTACATGAGGCCTCCAGGATTAGGGCATGCTTGATTGAAGTCCTTCTCTCAGATTTGAAACTGTTCCTCGTAATTGCATGCTCTAAAGGCACAGTTAAGTGGTGGATCTATCGAGGTTTGAATTTTTTTGCCATTCAAACCTGCTACTCGTCCCACCTTGGGATGATTGCTGCTAAATGTCCTAGGGTGGGATGAATAGGATTCTAATCATCCCAGGGTGGGACGAGTAGGGAGCAGAGTGCTTAAAAGGTGCCAAATTGACCTTTGAACTTCCAAAACTAATTTGGGAGTGGTTAGGACCACTGTTTAACCTCAGGAGGCTGCCCTAGGGGGTTTGTATGCCAATTTGGTCAGTGCTTGTAGCCACCTAATTGGATTGGTGATGTTTTGGTGTCTATAGATATCTATCCATAGAACTCCTTTATCCTCTTACTCTAGTTGGTGATCTTCTAGAAGAATTTTTGCCTCCACTACACTGGCTAATGGATATCTATCCACTAAAGACTCCTATCCCCACTCAGAAGACCTATACTCACTACCCTAGGTAATGGATCTCTATCCACTGGAAACTATCATCCTTTGTACTTTGTCACCTCCAATGCTCTATCTCAAACCTGTACTAAATATAGTCCTTTGGTCTAGAACAAATTTGCTCAATATTTGTCTCTGGTCTGGCAAAAACCTATCCTCAAATCTGCACCAAACTTTGTCCTCTAATATGTACTAAACACAGTCCTTTAGTCTAGCAAAAATCTATCCTCAATATTCATCCTCAATCCTTAACTCAAAGCTTGACTCAATCTCAAATCAACTTTGTTGGATCTGCACCAAACCTTAACTCAAGGTTTGAACAAATCAATTAATTTTGCTCTCAAGTCTTCTCAAAGACTTGTTTTAAATATACCTTGCAAGCTTCCACAAAAGCTCACACTAATCTGTTCACAACTCCTCTCTAGAACTTGTCCAAATCTTCTCAATAAGTCCTCACAAGAACTTATCCAAATCTTCTCTCAATATGTATTGTAAGCTTCCATAAAAGCTTACCCAAATCTGTCCTCAAGTCTTATCAAAGACTTACCTCAAATCTGCTCAACAATTCCACACTAGAACTTTTTCAATATCATAGAAACATAAAGAGAATTGTTAGATACTCAATATACTCTATACTTATCGTAATGCTTAATCACTCTCTTATAAATATACAAAGAATTGTGAGACTATGCTTCACATTCACCTCAATTCTTAATCACTTTCAATCACTCTTTTAGAAACATACATATAATTGTAGAGACTCAATATGCTTCAATTTCAACTCTACTCAATCACTTTCTCAAATCAATCAATTCACACATCCACTTGACTAGGCTTAACCAACTCTACTCAACCAATCACTCAATGAAAAAATCCTTGCTTATAAACCCTCGTCCAAACATATGATTCTTCACTCAAAATTTTTCTAACAATGCTTATCAACCACTCTCACATAAAAATGATACTCATGTTCTTTTCAAACCCTAGTTCAATTTCTTTACTCAACCAATAGTTTCAACAACAATGCTCGTAAGACAATCTCACATAACAATTATACTCATGTTCTTTTCAAACCCTAGATCAAGTTCTTCATACAACCAATGGTTTCAACAACAATGATTATAATACAAGGTTTTAACAACTCTTTATTCCAAAAAACCTTGAAGCATTAAATCAACACACTCAATAAGGAAATCCTAATCAAATCCTTTTCACTCCAAACTTATTTTCCAGAAAACCAATCAATCAAATCAACTATGGAGTAATATGCTCATGCATTTTCTTGATAATGAAGGAACCTCTAAAATCTACCACAACCACAAATACTTCTTTGCTAAGCTCAAAGGAGTTAGAAGATCATAAGCTATCTCAAAGATACAATGCAAATATCAAAGCACACATACACCTTATCACTCCATATTAAAGAAAGCATCCATCAACATATACAAAAATGATTAACCAAATACACCTTATAATCTCCCAATCAAAATAATACTCAATACCAAGAATAATGTCAATACAATCTCCTTTTCAAAATAACTCAATGGCAATAAGTCCTATCAACACTATAAATATTCAATAACCAATATGTCAAAAATACTTTATTCAAAAAATAAAGCCAACTTCTTGTTCATCCAATTAACCAAAAATAATGATTAATTAAAAATATTTTTAACTAACCCTTTTAACTCCCTAGGACCTTATGTCAAAACCTTAGGCATCACAACACATATTAAAATTTTTATTATCTTTACCTTGGTGGGACTTGAACTCACGACGTCATCTCTACCAGCGCCCTAGTCGTGGCTCCAAACACCGCACGAGCTAGGCGCTCATTTGGAGAGCAAGAGCCCAACATGCTCTATATTCCTCTCACAAGCGCTAAAACAAAAACTCGCGCACCGCTTCCTTGACGCTTCAAAACACATATTCAAAACTCTACCACTACAAATCAAATGTGGATCACTCTACCCACAAATGCCTTAGCACTTCCTCTAATTGCCACTAGGCCACACTACCTCAGTGGATATTACATTTTAGCACATGACAAACTTAACCCTTTCGTTGGCACTTACGACAAGGTTTTTTGTCTTCTTCCTCACACAAATTCTCACAACAAAAATTGCACGCTATTTTATTTCGAACGAAGGATGACTTAAATGCCACTAAGGCATATAGTATATTTACTAATTTCCTCCTTTAATTTTGAACGTCGACGCCTTTGAAATTTGAATAATTAATTTAAATTCTTTAGAATTTAAATTTTATAAATTAAATTTTAAATGCTTTTAGCTTTATCGAAGCCCATTTGATTTTACCACTTTGTATAAATAATATTTATTTATAAAGTTTAAAATTCAATTTGAATATAAATATTTTATTTAAACATTTTATTTTTTCTCAACCATGGTTTTAATGAAAACCCTCTTAACATATGCTTCCACGTAATATTAAAAAAAAAATTGAAGCTCTTTTGAATTTAACCTTTTCATTGTTCCTCTTGACCTTTTGACATCAACAATAGCTTATTACTTGACATCAATGACAACTTCATTCCTTGAAATCAATGACAAATTTGACTCAAAATGTCCAATAATCTCTCCCTTTGTCATTGATGGCAACCCAAATTCTTTTTACCAAAAACTTAACCTTTTCTTTGTTCTGCTCCCCCTAGCTCAATGTTCTTTTCAAATATATCCTCTTTAATCAAATATCAAATCTCTCCTCCTTACTCAAATCTCTCCCCCTTTGACATCAATGGAAAAGGGTCACCTTTGGGGCTATGGGCTAAGATTGATTCTCTTAGCTGAGCTCCTCCCCCACCTCTTCTTGAGGTGATTAATTCTAGGGTGGGAGTATTTCTACTCCCAAAAAGCACTGGTATTTACCTTTGTCATATTTCCTTCTCATCTGATCATTTTGATTCCTTTTAATGTTCCTATTCATGCCCATGTTCTTTTTCTTGTTCCTGTTATTGTTCCTTTCCATGTCAATACTCATGTTCCTATTCATGTTCCTTTTCATGTCCCTATTCATGTTCATATTCCTATTTTTGTTCCTATTCTTGTTCATATCCATATTCCCGTTCCTGTTCCTATTATTATACCTGTTCATGCTTGATTCTAGAATGTCTGCTCTACACCACTTTGTTGTATTTCCATAATTATTGCCCTTATAACACTTAATGTTATTATTCCTTGGAGGTGCAAATGTCTTGGGATTTCTTGTGGTGAATCCATATATGTTCCTGTCATGGACCTATAATTTATTTCCTTGTGACCAAACTGAATACATGAGTAGCAATAACCATGGAAAAGTTACCTATTTTTGAAATTCCCATATTCCTGTCTTTCATGTGTCCTACACTGTGAAGCCATGTACCCAAATTTGTGACATGAAAAACATCATCCATTGAAGAAACCTTGCCTAGACCCCATTGGTCTCTTAGTCTCTTCTACCCTATCATGTTTCCTATTCCATATGTTCCTTACTTGTGTATTGTTCCTTTCCTTGTTGAACTTTCTATTGTCCAACTTATCCTTAGAAGTATCACTCTCTCTTTTACTTACTTATTTTGACGCTTCTTCTTCTCTAGTGCTTGAGCTTGATTCTCCATTTTTTGCTTTATGTTTCCCTTGTTCTTCTTCAAAACTAAGTCATATTTTGGTGACTGATAATCTTTGTGCATTGATGATCCTATCCAAAGTCTTTGAATTTTTCTCAAACTTGTGTAGCTTGTACTTAGAGCCTTTTACTTCCAACCTTAGTGAAACTATCTCATGTTCTAATATTTCACACTATAGATCTTGTCTTTAATTTTTTGGCCATACCTTCTTTACTTTTTTTGCCTCTTCAAACTTGATTTTAAAGTTAGTAAGTTCTTGTAGAAATTTTTTTTTTGCTTTCTCATCTTCTTGAGCTTGAACTCTTGATCTTGAGTTCTCCTTTTTTAATTCTTCGATATCAAAACTAAGTCTTTTACATTCTTGCTCTTTAATATTTGAATTTTCAACCATATCCTTTTCAACTTTCCTTGCATTTTCAACATTCTCTCAATTCAGAGAGATCTTGTAGAAAATTTGTCTTAAATTTCTCATCTTCTTGTATTTGAGCCTTCAATTCTAAATTATCTCTTTTCAATTCAACAAGTTCTTTAAGAGTGATTTCATCTTTTTCTTTTTTTGAATCTTCCTCTTCTTTCTTTCTTTTATCTTCTATAGGAGCATCTCCTTTTTCTTCTATTATTGAAAGTAGAGTTTCTTCTTCATACCTATTTTGATTGTCCCTGTAATCATTTAGATCTATTTCATCTTCACTACTACTGAACCCATGACAATATCTTGCATAATGATTGAGTTGACCACAAACAAAGCATTCTTCACCTTCTTGTGAACAATAAGCTGCATGGTGACCTATATTCCTACATTTGGTATAAAACGTTATCAATCTGATATTATCTCCAATATTTTATTCATATTTTGAATCTATTTCCATTTTTATTTCCAACACAACAATATCAAACTCATATTCCTTTTATTGCATGAACATGTATGTTCTTTTCTTCTTGTATCTCATGGTTTTACCTTTACCTTTCTTTACCATTTATGTTCTTGTAAGATCTTCCTTTAGGTTGTTAAACCCTTTTCGAAGGAACCAACTCTAATACCAATTGAAGAACACAAGATTATACTGAGGGGGGGGTGAACAATATAAGACCAATTTTTACTTTTATTTCCCAAATAGTATTATCCAATATAATAAATGGCAATATCAATATCAATAACCAAATAAATGTACAAATCATCACATACAATAGAGACATAAATTTTACGTGGTTCACCCAATGTGGGCTACTCCACGAAGAAAATATTTCATTAAATTTTTTTAAATCAATTTCTTGGGAATCCTTTCCCTATTACAATGTTTATGGACATTTGTCCAAATGAGACACCAATCCTCTAATCAAGTTTGTGGATCTCTATTCATAAGAGAACTCCTTTATCCTCTTGCTCTAGCTGGTGATCTTCTAGAATAACTGCTGCCTCTACTACACTGGCTAATGGATCTCTATCCACTGAAGACTCATATCCCCATTCAGAATACCTATCCTCACTGCCCTGACTAATGGATATCTATCCATTGGAGATTTTTGTACTCTATACTCTTTCATCTCCAATGCTTTGTCTCAAATTTGTAATAAACACAGTCCTTCAGTCTAGCACAAATTTTCTCAATCTCTATCCATGGTCTGGCATAAACCTATCCTCAAATCTACACCAAAATTTGTCCTCTAATCTATACTAAACATAGTCCTTTGGTCTAGCATAAATCTATCCTCAATATTTGTCCTCAAGCCTTAACCCAAAGCTTGACTCAATCTCAAATCAAATTTGCTGGATCTGCCTCAAAACTTAACTCAATGTTTGAACAAATCAATCAATTCTACTCTCATGTCCTCTCAAAGACTTGTCTTAAATATGCCTTGCAAGCTTCCACACAAGCTCACACTAATATTTCCACAAGTCCTCTCTAGAACTTGTTCAAATATTCTCAATAATTCCTTATAATAACTTATTCAAATTTGCTCTAAATATGTATTGTAAGATTTCACAAAATCTTACAAGTCTTCTCAAAGACTTACCTCGTATCTACTCAACAAGTCCACACTAGAACTTGTTCAATCTCATAGAAACATAAAGAGAATTGTTAGAGACTCAATATGCTCTATACTCATCATTATGCTTAATAACTCTTTTAGAAATATACAGATAATTGTTAGAGACTCAATATGCTTCACATTCACCTCAATACTCAATCACTTTCAATCACTCTTTAGAAATATACAAATAATTGTTAGAGACTCAATATGCTTCAAATTCAACTCAATACTCAATCACTTTCTCAAATAAATTCAGAATATAGAATATTTTGTTTTATGTAACTTGATCAATCACTTCACACATCCACTTGACTAGGCTCAACCAACTCTACTCAACCAATCACTCAATGAAACAATCCTTGCTTAAAAACCCTAGTCCAAGCATATGATACTTCACTCAAAATGTTTCCAACAATGCTTACCAACAACTCTCACATAACAATCATACTCATGTTCTTTTCAAACCCTAGTTCAAGTTCTTTACTAAACCAATGGTTTCAAAAACAATGCTCATAAGATAATCTCACATAACAATGATACTCATATTCTTTTCAAATCCTAGATCAAGTTCTTCATACAACCAATGGTTTCAATAACAATGCTTATAAGACAAGGTTTTAACAATAAATATGTATTCCAGAATACCTTGAAGCATTAACTCAACACACTCAATAAGGAAACCCTAATCAAATACTTTTCACTCCAAAATTATTTTCCAAAAAACCAATCAATCAACTCAACTATGGAAGAATATGCTCATACATTTTTCTTGATGATGAAGGAACCTCTAAAATCTACCACAACCACAAATACTTCTTTGCAAAGCTCAAAGGAGTTAGAAGATGATAATCTATCTCAAAGATACAATGCAAATATCAAAGCACACATACACCTTATCACTCCATCTTAAAGAAAGCATCCATCAACATATACAAAAATGATTAACCAAATACACCTTATAATCTCCCAATCAAAATAATACTCAATACCAAGAATAATGTCAATACAATCTCCTTTTAAAAATAACTCAATGGCAATAAGTCCTCTCAACACTATAAATATTCAATAACCAATATGTCAAAAATACTTTATTCAATAACCATTTCAACAAGTTCATTAAGAGTGACTTCCTCTTTTTCTTTTTTTGAATCTTCCTCTTCTTTCTTTCTTTGATCTTCTATAGGAGCATCTCATTTTTCTTCTATTATTGAAAGTAGAGTTTCTTTTTCATACCTATTTTGAATACCCCTATAATCATTTAGATCCATTTTATCTTCACTACTGTTGAACCCATGACAATATCTTACATCATGATCGATTTGACCACAAACAAAGCATTATTCACCTTCTTGTGAACAATAAGTTGCATGGTGACCTGTATTCCTACATCTGGTAAAAAAATTTATCAATCTGATCTTTTCTCCAATGCTTGATTCATATTTTGAATTTATTTCCCTTTTTCGTCCCAACACAATAATATCAAACTCATATTACTTTTATTTCATGACCTTGTGTGTTCTTTTCTTCTTGTGTCTCATGGTTTTGCATTTACCTTTATTTTCTATGTATGTTCTTGTAAGATCTTTCTTCAAGTTGTTAGACCCTGTTTGAAGGAAGCAACTCTGATACTAATTGAAAAACATAAGCTTAAACTGAGAGGGGGTTGAATAGTATAAAATAAATTTTTTATTTTCTTTCCCAAACAGTATTATCCAATATAATAAATGGCAATATCAATAGAAATAACCAAATAAATGCACAAATCATCACACACAATAGAGATACCAATTTTACGTGGTTCATCCAATGTGGGCTACTCCATAGAGAAAAAATTTCACTAATTTTTTTTCAATCAATTTCTTAGGAATCCTTTCACTATTACAATGTTTATGGACCTCTCTTCAAAGGAGACATCAATCCCCTAATCAAGTTCATGGATCTATATCCATAGGAGAACTCCTTTCTCCTCTTGCTCTGGCTAGTGATTAGCTAGAAGAACTGCTACCTCCATTGCACTAGCTAATGGATCTCTATCCACTGAAGACTCCTATCCCCACTAAAAAGACCTATCCTCTGATGCGTAGTCGTTATACCATCATTAATTCTCAATGAATCTATCAATCCAGGGCAGTGTACAAGGCTATCTGCGGGAGAAGAAGTGAAACAACTATAACTTAGGTCAATCTAGGGCAACAAGTCTTATTGGTGGAACCGGTTTGTGGGGGGTTTTGGAACATTCCTATCTCTAGATTGCATGAATTAAATCTTAATCTAAGTTGCAGAATTGGAAACTAATCACTAGCTACGAGAAATGAAGTCCTAATTACAATTGCGAGAATAAGACCTAATTATATTGCAGAATTAACGGTTGCGAGAATTGAAAGTCTGATCCTAATTGCGAAAGGAAATCTAATTACTTTTGCAGTAATGAAAGTCTAGATCTAATGTGGAAATAAAAACTATCAAAATTTTGTAACAGAAGGTTGTCAATCTTCTGTTCAGATTTTGACAGCAAAACATAAAAATGCAGGAAATTGCTGGAAAACAGTAAATTCTGAAAATAACAGTCTGAAAATAAAGTGAAAGCTTGGCTGAAAGTAAGATTGCAACTAAAACATTAAGCACAAGATTTATCTTAGCATAAATAAACTAATACTGCAAATATTGTCAACTATTCACAAGCAATTTACATAACAAGTTCTATAACTCATTCTGCTGCAGCAAAATCAGAATAAAAACCTGCTTTGTTAGTCCTCCTCCTAGGTCTGGAAGTGGCCAGCCTCTTTGTCCAGAAGAAGGTGTAAGTCTCTATCTCTTTTTAAATCTTAATCACACTCATTTACAAGTAATTTGAAATAGAACTGGTGCACTTTATTGATCAAAAGACATGATTACAAGAATTCTGCTGAAAAACTGTTACAGGACTGTAACAGTCAATTTCTAGTTATACTCTGTATTTTCTGCTAGCTTCCTTTCTCTATTTTCTATCTTCTGCTACTACTACCTAGGCTCAACCTGAACGGGAGCAATATTTATAGCTATCCTATGATCTGATTACAAATAAAGAATATCTCAAAAGATCTAATCCTACAATGCTGCAACAAATTCTGGTTTTATCCTAGAAGAGGACTAAAACCTGATCTTTCCCTTAATGATGGATTTGGTCGGCAATGACGGCAAAGACAGATGGAGGATATTTCTCTTTACTTTTTCCAACCTTTATTTCCCTTTTCTCGGCTTCAAAAATCGGTCAAAAAGGTCAAAAACACATTATGTTCTTCATTCCAAGATAAGTGGCTTCATTCAGAAGACAGTGCAGTTTTCATTCGAAGATCGCTCATTTCGAAGATATTGCATTCTCATTCCGAAGATCGCTCATTCCGAAGATACTGCATGCTTCATTCCGAAGATCCGCTCATTTCGAAGACGCTGCATTCTTCATTCCGAAGATCCGCTCATTTCGAAGATGCTGTGTTTTCTTCATTCCGAAGATATCTGTTCATTCTGAAGATACTTCGGAATGAACAAATGTATGCTTTTCCATTGATTTCTTCTGCATCTCTCAGGTGGGTTATCTCCTAAGATCAAATTCTAATGGTCTTCATCCCTTTCCTCATGTGAATTCCATGCCTTGCTATTTATGGACAGCTGGCTGGAATTTACATGGGAAAGACCGATTTCTTTGCACAGCAACAGTTTGCTTATACTGTTACAGGATTTAGGTGAAGTAAATGCTTGAAACAAATCAAAATATGATTAGTGAAATCCTGCTATTATTCTAAGCATATCCCATTGTAGCAAATCATAGCAAAAATAACACAAAACTATGCAAAAAGCTGTAAAATCAGCATATAATATTTCAAATACATTGATCATGCAAAATGGTTAATATACGACATATTAAATCAACTTAAATAACATATCAGATAAAACATAAGAGTTTATAGGCATTTTTAGTGTACAAAACATGTTATGATTGAGGCATTTCCAGGCCTCATCATTTTCCCCCAACTTATATTAATGCATGCCCTCATGCATTCTATTGGGCTATGGAATCACATATGTCCATGTTTAGATTCCATGACTTGTAGAATAACTTCTTGCCTATGTAATACCCCCTATTTTCTTGAATGTTTCTGAGCCAATCTTCAAATTGTTCATCAAGTTGTTCATCTTCTTCAAAGTAAAATGGAACTGGAGTAATGATGGTTGGAGGCCTGAACCTGAGACCTATCCAGTTATGTTGCATGATCTGGATCAGTTGGACTACACCTTCTGCTCTTCTTCTGGACCACTCTAGATTGATGGGGGAGATAGGTTCTCTTTTCCTCAAAGACATGGAAAGTTCATTCCATCTGTCTCTGCATACTGACAATGTTGGGAAGAAATTGTGATCACAGAAATTGTTAAATACTGGTCACACGAGTCCCTCAAATTGTTCAAGTACATTCTCTTGATATCATCCCTGTTCATCATTGAAAAGTCTTTGCTGAGTGATATTTAGGTGATTTGGTTGGATTACTCGACTAACAACTCAGCCCTTGTTTCAACCACTTTATTCTGCCTTTTCTCATGATCCCAATAAAGCTGATTTTGCAAAGTAGACATAAATGCTCTCAACTGAACATCTCCAATGTAGATTTGAGGATGAGAGTCAACTTCCTCTGGTATGAAGAAACTATGCAAAAACAGTTCACACAGGAGATTTTTCTATTCAAAAGAATTTGTCAAAATATGCCTCCAGAAAATCTTCAATAGTGTCCAATTTGTATGGAAGGTTTGAAGTAATCCTCATGACCTGCCATCTAAGGTATTTTTCCTTCAAAATAAGGCTGTAAAATCTGGCTGGCCGTCTAAATTGGACTAAAAACTCAGCAATTTGGCACAAGTCAGATACCTTTTCTTTCAATGCCTGAATTTTGTGTCCTTGGCTTCTAGTTGTTTTGCTTCCAGTTTGAATTTTTTAGTTTTATTGGCAAGTTGTTCATATCTAATCATCCAGCTAGCTATGTCTGCATTGTACTGTTCTAGGGACACAGTATTAGGTGGTCTTACTACAGGGGGGATCCTAGGCAACAGATTTGTCTGAACTCCTTTTTCTGCCACTTCCATTGGTTGTTCATCTGTCAATATCTCTACTTGCACCCCCTTATTTGCTATTTCTATGGGGTTGTCATCAGATAGTATTTCTACTTGTACCCCCTTATCTCTTGTTTCTACTGGAAATGTAACAAGTTGAAATGCAGGGACCTCGGTAGGAGTACTTACTTGAGCATTTTCTTGCTGTTGGGACTATTCCTGTGTTGGTGGCTCATTTTCAACATCCTCTGCAATATTTCTCACCATTTCTGAAGCATCTTCAGAACAAGAAGGCACTACTTCAGAATGAACAGGCACTTCTTCAGAATGAAGGAGTGCTGTTTCAGGATGAACTTCTATGTCTGCCTCAACAAAGTCATCTGCTCTTGATAAACCCAGAAGCAATTGAGCCAAACTATCTTCATCATGGGATACAGCTGGCTACTTTTCAGATTGTGACAACAACTTTTTAGATTACTGCCACTTCTGCTTGAAGTTACACAATTTTTCTTGCTTGCATCTCAATGATGCTTTCTTTCTCTGTGATCCATTTGGTCTGTGTTTTGACAACACTTCTTGCTGCCCTCGGTTGCTCGGTGATGTCTTCCACTTCTATTTTGCTTGAAGGCGATGCAGACAAATCAGTTGCAGTTGGCTGTTCAACCAAATTTTCTTCTTCTGCTGCAATAGTTTGTTCTTGTTCAGGAGGCTCTATGAAACTGTCTATAAGGGTATCTATCATATCTGTAGCCTGTTGAACTGTAGCCTCCTCCAAACCAATTTGCTCAGTTTCTGCCTCAGCTATCTGTTCAAGGAATTCTGGAAAGTTATCAGATGCTGGTTGTATTTACGGTGACATCTGGGCTACTTGGTCTATCTTCTTCCTCCATGACCTATTCTAGGTTTCTTTCAAATGAATTCTTGTAGACCTCCTAGTTCCAGATGCAAATTTCTTCTTTTTGCTCTATTTTTTGGTGACAGCAGGGGTCATGGGGTCAATTTTTGATGCCTCTGTTTCCCTTGTTTCACTTCTCTGCTCTGATAAGTCAGTTGCAGCTTCAGCAAACCGAACTTTCTTTTGTTTTTCTGCTCTGCTGCTAGTTCCAGATCCTCTTCTCTTTTGTCTCTTAGCTTGTGAAGTTGATGGTTCAGGAGCAAGTTCTGTAACAGCTTCAGGGGCACCTTCTGCAGCTTCTTCTGCAGCATCCTCTGCAACATTTTTTGCAGCAACTTTTGCAATACTTTCTGCAGTAGTTGTTTCCTCTTCTGCAGCAACATCAGTAGTATTTGGCTCTTCTTCTTCCTCACTTTCATCCCCAAAAATGACATCATTTAGGTTAGAGTAAAACCTGTCAAAACTCCTAGGGTTTCCTCTAAAATGATGTTGGCAAATTAATTTGATAAGGCCATGATGGCGAAGGCTTCCTTTACCCTCCTGATATCTTTTTGCCATGTTCTTTAGTTCTTGATACAAATACAAGGGAAGATTTACCCTAACTTCTGGTTGTTGTCTACCATGTCTGAGATGGTTTAAAATTCGTAGATGATGCCCTGACAACAGCACATACTGCCCTTCACAGGTCAAAAACTTAATCACCCAGGTGGCTACTTCATCCCAGGGTTCCTGTAGGCTGGCCCTTTTTAACCCTTTGCATGTGTTGTTATGGGTTAAGTATTCAGGTTCTCTATCATTTTCTTCTACAAACTGATTAACTACATTTGCCAATGTGTTCTTGCCAGATCTAGTAATTGAAATTCCCTCTAATGGCAGCTCTGTAATCTGACTTAAAATTTTAGGGCTTACCTCAATAGACATGTCGTTGACATGTGCTCGGTTGTTTCTGAACGTATGGGCAAACATGCCAGCTAAATCTTCAGAAGACCCATTGAATTTATCCAGAAATGTCATAAATCCTCCGTCTTCAAAAATCTGCACAACTGCCAGATTTTCTCGGAGGTAATTGGTGTCTGCAGGCTCTGTTCTGATTTTTCGCCCCATTTTTCTCTGTTTAAGAATCGTACACTGCGGCTGTTGTTCTACTGCAGGATTTTTGGCTGTTTTCTATTGCAAATTTGCAGAGTTTTAAGTTAGAACCCTCGTTGCCCTGTTTCTCGTCTTCTTCTTCTTCTTCGGAATGAGCCGTATTCTGTGCACTGTACCTCGCAACACGTCTTCGAAAAGAAGGATGGCACACATATCTACTTCTGCACTGTACACTTGTTCGTTGATAATTGCATGGATGTCCTTGCCGTCAGATCCACCTCATTAGTTTTGCAGATTCTCACGTGCATGTTAATTGACATTAAAAACTGGTGGCATATGGTTGCAGATTCTCCGTATTTCCAATGAGTGCAAAAATAGACCATGTGTTGATTGACACGTGTCCCTTCTTCGCATGCAATTAAGAAAAAATCTTGATTTTGTCGGACCTTATTTTTTTTAATGCCACGTGGAAATGCTCTTTCCGAAAATGCAATTAAAATTTCATTCCGAAGATTATGACTTCATTCCGAAGACAGGTCTTCATTCGAAGACAAATCCTCATTCCGAAGATTATGACCTCATTCGAAGACAGGTCTTCATTCGAAGACAAATCCTCTTTGCAAAATTTTCATTTCGAAGATAGATCTTCATTCCGAAGATCAATCCTCATTCCGAAGATTAATCCTCATTCCGAAGATCAAGCTGTATTGTGAAAGTAAATCGTCATTCCGAAGACAGACCCTCATTTCGAAGATAGATCTTCATTCCGAAGATGATGCAGCAAATCGTCATTCTGAAGACCAAGTTTCATTACGAAGACAAATCGTCATTCCGAAGACAAAGTTTCTTTCTGAAGATAAAGTGCAACATCCATTTTTTTGTCATTATGAAGACAATTTCATTTCGAAGATAATACAGCAGGTATTGTTTTTGGCATTCTTGTTTCGAAGATTAGGCGAGAAATCAATATTGTCATTCTTAAAACATGTTTTTAAGTATGCCAACTCTTATGAATACCTTTTATGCTAATGGTTAATTGTCACATACTATATACCAATCATTTTACAATGAAGAAATGTAAGAAATATATACCTGATAAAAATAGTTAATGCCGGTTTTGAAGAATGATTGCTTTTGTTGATATTCTACTGAGATTTTCTGCAACATTTCAAAACAAGTGCACTAGGTGAATTTGTACAATGATGGTTCAAAAATTTCTCAAGGTTATGCATGCCAGAAAACTGGTTTTCATGCACACCAACTCAGTAGTGCCTTAAGAAAAGGTTTTCACTGCTGAGTTATTCATTTTTCTCTCTTTTTTTTTCTTGATTTTCCCTTTTTTTTTTTACCTCTCCTTTTCTCTCTTTTTTTTTTTTTTTCTTGATCCTGACTATGCCCATGAAGGAATTTCATGATTTCCCCTGAAACCATGCCCATGAAGGAATTCATACTCAGAATTTATTCATCTTTTTGTTTTCTATTTTTCTAATTTTTTTGTATTTTCTATTTTTTCTTGAAATCCACTGATCATGTTGATTGTTTTGAAGTGGAAGAAGGATTCTCTTCCACCTGTTGTGTATCCAAGCTATCAAGTTCTTGCAAGAATTCTTCTTTAGTCGGAGGTGTATGGTATACCACGAGGCGATGTCCATTCACTACCAACTTTCTTCGTGACCCATCAATGGGGGATAAGCGAGCTGCTCCATTGTTGAATACCTCTTCAATCCGGTGAGGTCCCAACCATCTAGTTTTCAGTTTTCCGGGGAAGTCTTCATATTGAGAATCGAACAGTAAAGCCCAATATCCTTGTTGAAGTTTCCTCTGCTGAATGTGATTGTCATGCCACAGCTTCCTATGCTCTTGAATTACCTCGGTTTGGTGCAGAGCATCCAATCTAAGTTCATCCAATGCATTCGGCTGTAGAATCCTGTCTGTCATGTACTGCGACAAGTCAATTCCAATTTCCGAGTCTTGTGCGCAATGTTAGTAGCTCAAATTCAATAGGTAAGAGAGGCTTTTTACCAAAGACTAGTTCATAAGGTGTGAATCCGGTAGTGGACTTCCAAGTAGTATTGTAGGCCCAAACTGCTTTCGGTAATTTGTCTAGCCAATTTTTCCTATGAAAAGCTACTATTTTTGTCAAGATGCGTTCTAGTTCCCTGTTTGTTACTTCAACCTGGCCATTTGCTTGTGGGTGATAGGGTGATGATTTCCTATGTTTGATTTCATACAATTCTGTAAATACTTTTATGACTTTGGATGCAAATTGGGGTCCTTGGTCTGTGGTGATAGACCGTGGAGCTCCAAATCTCTGAAAAATCTGAGTATACAAGAAATCAGCGACCTTCTCTTCACGAGCATGTTTGAAAGCACGCACCTCTACCCACTTTGTCAAGTAATCGGTGCATACTAGAATATGCACCTTTCCTTGAGAAGGTGGATCAATAGGTCCCTACAAAATCAAGCCCCCACTTCTCAAATGGTTCTAAAACCATTTGAGGCTGCGATGGCATCTCATTTGTATGAGTGGGTTTCCCCATTCTTTGGCATGCATCACAATGCCCGATGTAATTTTTCACATCCTTGTGAAGAGATGGCCAATAATATCCTATCCCCAAGATTTTCCTAAGCGTGCTTTTTACAGAATAGTGTCCACATGAGGGTTCATCATGACAGGCTCTAAGGATATCATACACTTCATCCTTTCGGATGCACCTACGTAACACATGGTCAGGATTGCACTTAAAAAGCATACCCTTAATCCATTCAAAAGAAGAACTCTGTTTGATCAATTGTTTTTTTTGTTTTGAGGTGAAATGTGGAGGAACTTTCCCTGTGACCAAATAATTGGCTATATCTGCAAACCAAGGTGATTGAACTGATATAGCAAATAGTTTTTCATCAGGAAAAGTGTCATCAACTAATTCCCCTTCATCGTAGTTCTGCAACTTTGGACAAGAAATCTGCAACAACATTAGCTTTTCCTGGTTTGTTGATTATGGTGATATCAAATTCTTGCAACAACAGCAACCAACGAATAATTCTTGCACTTACCATAGGTTTATTCATCAAATACTTAATGGTTGTATGATCTGTGTGAATAAATATTTGATAACTTTGTGATATAATGCCTGAATTTGTTGATGGCATAAATCACTGCTAGGAATTCTTTCTCAGTTGTTGTATAATTTTTCTCTGCTCCTGTCAAGTTTTTGCTAATGTTGTAGATGGTATAATGTTCACCATTATCAATTTGTCCTAATGCTGCTCCAATTGTTGTATTGGAGGCATCAGTCTGAATGTGAAATGGTAATGTCCAATTAGGTCCTCTAAGCACAGGTGGAGTTATCAATTTCTCTTTCGAGCTTCAAATGCTTCTCGACACTTTGCGGTCCAGGGAGAATTCAGAATCTTTAGTCAATAAGGCAAACAGAGGATTGGCTATTGTACTAAAGTTGGGAATAAACCTGCGGTAAAAACCAATGTGTCCTAGGAAACTTCGACATTAGTCGAGTTTTAGGAGGAAGGAGGTTCTTGATAATTTCAACTTTCTTTGGATCAACTTGGATCCCTTCTGGAGAGATGTGATGACCAAGAACTATCCCTTCCTTCATCATCATGAAGCATTTATCTGGATTTAAGGATAAGTGGTATGTTTCACAACGAGTTAAGACTTTGTCAAGATTTTCCAATGTAAAATCAAAAGTTTGTCCACATCCTTGTGAAATCATCCATGTAAATTTCAACACTTTTGGTGGTCAGATCAGCAAAAATTGCTAGGACTGCTCGTTGAAAAGTTCTTGGGGCATTACACAAACCAAAAGGTAAAACCCTATAGGCAAATGTTCCCCATGGACATGTAAAAGTTGTCTTTTCTTGATCTTCAGGTGCAATCTGAATTTGATTATATCCACTGAATCCATCAAGAAAACAAAAGTATCTTTTTCCAGCAAGAGTATCTAACACTTGATCTATGAAAGGTAATGGAAAATGGTCTTTGTATGTCACCTTATTCAATTCTCTGTAGTCTACACATACTCTCATTTTTCCATTTTCTTAGGAACTATTACCAATGGAGAAACCCATTGACTATCAGAAATTGGGTAAATGAATCCTACTTCCAGGAGTTTTTCAATTTCTTCTTTCACAATATCTCTTAAGGCAGGATTCAATCTTCTTTGAAATTGTCTGATTGGCTTGACTTCTTCAGTATAGATCTTATGGGTACATATATCAGGATGAACTCCTGACATATCTTTGTAGTTCCAAGCAAAAGCATGAACATGCTTCCGCAAAACAACTATCAATTTTTCTTCCTCTTCCCTAGTAAGCTGGTTGTAGATATTCAAAAATTTGCACTGGTTGGACTTCTATTTGTTTTGTATTTAGAAGGACTGAATTCACTCCTTCATACTTGGTGATTAAGGGATTAAGAGGACATTGTTTGTGATGGGAGAAGCGAAGCGGTTTCTATTTCATTGCTATTTGAGGGAAGCATTTCTTGTATGGAGCAGGTGAGAAGGAAAAATCGGATGATGGTGCCATCCATGTGATAGTGAAACAGAGTTTCCTTGTGATAGCACGAGATGATTCATCTTCAGATTTTTGATTCTCCTCATTACTTATCAAGCTGTTGGATATTTGTTGCTTCCCCTTCTAAACCTTGTTCATGCGGAACATTCATCGGGATTGTTTCATTTTCTAAGTTTTACGTGTCACTTGAGGTCTTACGTGTGTTCTCTTACTACTAAGGTAGCTAGTGTAGAGATGACCTCTTACGGTTCCTCATCCGAGTCGAGAAAACCATAAGCCGACCTGAAAATTTGCTAGATGGTTTTGCAGGGAGGATATAAAGAAATTTGTTTCAGCTCAATACCATTTGAAATGGTCATATTTCCGGATCTGCGAGTCTATGAAGGCGAGCTGCGAGTTGCAAGCCAAGGTCTTCCCAAAATAATGGGATATCCATGTGCTGAATTTCTTGGCTGTAAAACCGAGAAAATCTGCAGGGAATTCCCAAGAAGAAACTTCTATAGGGACATCTTCAATGATTCCTTCAGGTTTTGCTACTGACCTATTAGCCATTTCTAAAACTGGAAATGTGGGGTTGAGATGTTTGAGCTGTAACTGTTCCATTGTATCTTTAGTCATGACATTTATTGCGGCTCCTAGATCCACTAAAACATTTGATATTGGCACTTGAACCTATGGTGTTTGTGATAAGCTGGGCTTCCTGGATCACTATACTTTGGAGGTAGTAGTTTTCCAGGATAAGAGATCAGCTATCTTCCCTTCAACCTGCACAGTCTTGGGGAATGCTTTCTTCTTTCTTCCTGCTCTTTTAATGCACAAATTTTGGACAGTACTGTTAATTTCTGGTATTTCCTTAATGGCTTGCAATAAGGGTAATGAGATAGTCAACTTTTTGAGTTCTTTGACCAATTCGACTCAAAAATTTCTGGTATTGCATTAAGTCTTTCGGGATATGGAACTATCCTTGGTAATTGTTCCGCTTGTGTCTCTTTTTCTATTGTTGGATCCAATTTTTTGTTTCTTTTGTTGGTTGGATTCTCTCTGGTTCCGATGATTCTTGCTCTTCATTATCTTTGGTTTCCATTAAAGCTGGTTCAGGTACAACTTTTCTGAACGGAGTTGAATATCACTACAATCAAGAACATTAATTTCAATATTTTCTTCGACTTGACCACATAGACAGGGAGGTGTCTGTCTTACCATGTTTGGATTAGTGGTAGTGAGGTGGCAATTGAGGTTGCTTCACTTCTGTGTTTGTTGTTGTTTTTCTTGAAAATTCTGATTAGGTGCAGGCAACAAATCTTGAGTTTGACCTTGATTCCTTTCTTGCCTTGGATAGGATTGGTATTGTTGATTCCATTGTGGTTGGTTTTGCACCCAATGTGGATTAGTCCGATTTTGATTCCAAGCTGGATTGTTTTGATTCCATGAGGGGTTGTTTTGATTCTGATTCCAGGCTGGGTTACTCCAATTTGATTGTGGCCATTCTTGGGAATTTGTCCATTGAGGATAATTCCAAGGACGTTGGGGTGGTTTCGATTGTCCCCAAGGCATAGTACCGGGATTATGCCCCCAATTTGTAGGAAAACGAGGGGGATTTTGATATTGAGAGAAATTTCCCCCTTGTTTTGGTCCAATATAGTTGAGTTCCTCGGTCTGGTTTTCTAACACGGTTTTGAGTTGTGGTAGCCAGGTGGCATTGATCAGTTGAATGCCTTTTTGAACAGATACTACAAATGGTTGAGATGGTTGTTTTATTCAAAGGACATTCCTGCAAAGCATGTTTACTTCTACATCTTGGGCAATAAATTGCCAAAGGTTCTATGTTTTTAGCTTTTGCAGAGATTTCCCCTAAAGTAGTGTTTAGATGCACTAGGATATCGGTTTTGAAATTTGCAAGTTCCTCTATCAGGTCCTTTACATCAGTGCCATTTGTGCGGCTTTTTCTTCTTCTCTGCTTAGTGCGAGAATAATTCCTGTAGAGATCCATAATTTCCTCATTACTGAGAGTGGTTACATCCCCTTTTCCCATTAAATCCAGGACTTCTCTGGATTCATCTTGCAATCCTCTCAAAAAGATGGTTTTACACAATTCTGGTTCTACTAGTCCACATCTCCTTTGAACAAAGGAGAACCTATCAAGGTAATCTTCCAAGGTCTCATCATCTTCCTGCTTGATTCTAAATAACTCATCTTTTCTATTCCTTACACGGCAGTATTCTTGATATTTGTCTAAAAAGACAGTCTCCATTTGATCCCGAGGTTCTTATGGAATTTGGCTCTAAGCTCATGAACCGGCGTAATCCTTGAATCCTTGAGAGTTGGGGGGAAAAACCTTAAGTTTTTTATTATCATTTATATAATCATAGGTCTGACACACTACCTTGAATTCAAACAAAAGCTGGTCGGGATCTTCGGATACAACACCTCGGAAGGTTGGAAGTACTGAAGGTGAAATGGTCTTCATGGGAGAGTTTTGTGTTGGATTCAGATGAATAGGATATTCAAATGTTTTGGATGGTTGGAGTATATCCTGATCATCCCCTTCATTATGAACATAGCCATGCTGGCCATCTGCATTGCCTCCTTCTGCCATAGTTTCTTGTTTCCTAGGAGAAGTTAAAGCTTCCCAAATTGTTCTCTCAAGAGGTCCAAGCTTCTCTGTTGATGAGTTTGATGAATTATCTTCCTTAAGATATTCTGTTGATACAATTGGTGATTTTCCTTTCTCAAAATGTTCTACTGATGGTGAGATTGGTGATTTTTCTATCAGTCTTTCAGGTAGTTCAAACATAGGTGATTCACCCCTTAGGCGTGAAGATCTCCTTAATGGGACAAGCCGGGGATCCTTTGGGGTCTCCCTAGACTTACTCATTCATGTTTACTCCTAAATGACATAAATTAAGTCAATAGTTGTTATCTTACTCTCTTGTTATATTCGATTTTAACTTTGAATGTTCACGGTTTAGTCTGATTACAGCTATTGGACTATTTGTTTTCTTCTGACAACACTATATCCCCGACAACGGTGCCAAAATGATGCGTAGTCGTTATACCATCATTAATTCTCAATGAATCTGTCAATCCAGGGCAGTGTACAAGGCTATCTACGGGAGAAGAAGTGAAACGACTATAACTTAGGTCAATCTAGGGCAACAAGTCTTATTGGTGGAACCGGTTTGTGGGGGGTTTTGGAACATTCCTATCTCTAGATTGCATGAATTAAATCTTAATCTAAGTTGCAGAATTGGAAACTAATCACTAACTGTAGAAATGAAGTCCTAATTACAATTGCAGAATAAGACCTAATTATATTGCAGAATTAACAGTTGCAGAATTGAAAGTCGATCCTAATTGCGAAAAGGAAATCTAATTACTTTTGTGGTAATGAAAGTCTAGATCTAATGTGGAAATAAAAACTATCAAAATTATGTAACAGAAGGTTGTCAATCTTCTGTTCAGATTTTGACAGCAAAACATAAAAATGCAGGAAATTGCTGAAAAACAGTAAATTCTGAAAATAACAGTCTGAAAATAAAGTGAAAACTTTTCTGAAAGTAAGATTGCAACTAAAACATTAAGCACAAGATTAATCTTAGCATAAATAAACTAATACTGCAAATATTGTCAACTATTCACAAGCAATTTACATAACAAGTTCTATAACTCATTCTGCTGCAACAAAATCAGAATAAAAACCTGCTCTGTTAGTCCTCCTCCTAGGTCTGGAAGTGGCCAGCCTCTTTGTCCAGAAGAAGGTGTAAGTCTCTCTCTCTTTCTAAATCTTAATCACACTCATTTACAAGTAATTTGAAATAGAACTGGTGCACTTTATTGATCAAAAGACATGATTACAAGAATTCTGTTGAAAAACTGTTACAGGACTGTATCAGTCAATTTCTAGTTATACTCTGTATTTTCTGCTAGCTTCCTTTCTCTATTTTCTATCTTCTGCTACTACTACCTAGGCTCAACCTGAACGGGAGCAATATTTATAGCTATCCTATGATCTGATTACAAATAAAGAATATCTCAAAAGATCTAATCCTACAATGCTGCAACAAATTCTGGTTTTATCCTAGAAGAGGACTAAAACCTGATCTTTCCCTTAATGATGGATTTGGTCGGCAATGACGGCAAAGAGAGATGGAGGATATTTCTCTTTACTTTTTCCAACCTTTATTTCCCTTTTCTCGGCTTCAAAAATCGGTCAAAAAGGTCAAAAACACATTCTGTTCTTCATTCCGAAGATAAGTGGCTTCATTCCGAAGACAGTGCAGTTTTCATTCCGAAGATCGCTCATTTCGAAGATACTGCATTCTCATTCCGAAGATCGCTCATTCTGAAGATACTGCATGCTTCATTCCGAAGATCCGCTCATTCCGAAGATGCTGCATTCTTCATTCCGAAGATCCGCTCATTCCGAAGATGTTGTGTTTTCTTCATTCGAAGATATCTGTTCATTACGAAGATACTTCGGAATGAACAAATGTATCTTTTCCATTGATTTCTTCTGCATCTCTCAGGTGGGTTATCTCCTAAGATCAAATTCTAATGGTCTTCATCCCTTTCCTCATGTGAATTCCATGCCTTGCTATTTATGGACAGTTGGCTGGAATTTACATGGGAAAGACCGATTTTCTTTGCATGACAACGGTTTGCTTATCTTGTTGCAGATTTAGGTGAAGTAAATGCTTGAAACAAATCAAAATATGATTAGTGAAATCCTGCTATTATTCTAAGCATATCCCATTGTAGCAAATCATAGCAAAAATAACACAAAACTATGCAAAAAGCTGTAAAATCAGCATATAATATTTCAAATACATTGATCATGCAAAATGGTTAATATACAACATATTAAATCAACTTAAATAACATATCAGATAAAACATAAGAGTTTATAGGCATTTTTAGTGTACAAAACATGTTATGATTGAGGCATTTCCAGGCCTCATCATCCTCACTACCCTAGCTAATGGATCTCTATCCACTAGATATTGTCATACTTTGTACTCTATCACCTCCAATGCTATGTCTCAAATATGTACTAAACACAGTCTTTTGGTCTACCACAAATCTGTTCAATCTCTATCTATGGTCTGACACAAACCTATACATAAATCTACACCAAAATATGTTCTCTAATATCTACTAAACGTAGTCCTTCGGTCTAGCACAAATCTATCCTCAAGCCTTAACTCAAAGCTTGACTCAATCTCAAATCAACTCTGCTAGATCTACCCCAAACCTTAACTCAAGGTTTGAACAAATTAATCAATTCTTCTCTCAAGTCTTCTCAAAGACTTATCTCAAATCTACCTTGCAAGCTTCCACAAAAGCTCACACTAATCTGTTCACAACTCCTCTCTAGAACTTGTCCAAATATGCTCAATAAGTCCTCACAAGAACTTATCCAAATCTGCTCTCAATATGTATTGTAAGCTTCCACAAAAGCTTACCCAAATCTGTCTACAAGTATTCTCAAAGACTTACCTCAAATATTCTCAACAAGTCCACACTACAACTTGTTCAATCTCATAGAAACATAAAGATAATTGTTAGAAACTTAATATGCTCTATACTCATCACAATGCTTAATCACTTTTTAAGAAACATACAGAGAATTGTTAGAGACCCAATATGCTTGACATTCACCTCAATACTCAATAAATTTCAATAACTCTTTTAGAAACATACAGAGAATTGTTAGAGACTCAATATGCTTCAAATTCAACTCAATACTCAATCACTTTCTCAAATCAATTTAGAATAAAGAATAGTTTGTTTTATGGAACCTGATCAATCACTTCACACATCCACTTGACTAGGCTCAACCAACTCTACTCAACCAATCACTCAATGAAACAATCCTTGCTTACAAACCCTAGTCCAAGCATATGATATTTCACTCAAAATATTTCCAACAATGCTTATCAACCGCTCTCACATAACAATGATACTCATGTTCTTTGCAAACCCTAGTTCATTTTCTTTACTCATCCAAAGGTTTCAACAAAAATGCTCATAAGATAATCTCACATAACAATGATAATAATGTTCTTTTCAAACCTGTTGTGGCTGATCCACAACACACCCCAAAATTGGGGACCCATATTTTTGCATGCTTTCAAAAGGAATCTCAGTGACCCAGATGCTAAAATTCAAGAAAAAGGGGCAAAAATGCACAAGTGTAGAAAGTGTCGCGAAATCGCGACATGTCGCGAAATCGTGACATGTTGCACCGTCACTGCCAAAAAATAGAAAAGTGTCACGAAATCGTGACATGTTGCTCCGTCGCAACCGAAAGAGGAGAGAGAAAGGCAAGATGAAAAAGTGTCATGAAATCGCGACATGTTGCTCCGTCGCGACCGAAAGAGGAGAGAGAAAGGCAAGATGAAAAAGTGTCACGAAATCGTGACATGTAGCTCCGTCGTGGCCAAAAGAGGAGAGATAAAGGAGAAGCAGAAAGGCGTAGCGAAATCATGACATGTCGCAAAATCATGGGTCAAACCAGTCAAAGCAGCGTTGAGTGAAAAATGTCACGAAATTGCGACAGGTTACAGCTAAAGCAGTACGGATGAACAAAATGTCACGAAATCACGATAGGTTGCAGCCAAAGCAGCGTCGAGTGAAAAACATCACGAAATCATGACAGGTTGCAGGTAAAAGGCATGAAGTGAAAAAGGTGTCACGAAATCATGACAAAATCGAGCGAAAGGGCACATAATAGAGAAGCGTCGTGAAATCGCGACAGGTTGCAGCAAAGCAGTCCGAAAGTGAAAAGCATCACGAAATCATGACAGGTCGTAAGCAAAGCAGTTCAAAAGTGAAAAGCGTCGTGAAATCACGACAGGTTGTAGCAAAGCAGTCCAAAAGTGAAAAACATCATGAAATCGTGATGAAAAACAAGCAAAGGGTACGAAACAGGAAAGTGTCATGATTTCGCGACATGTCGCGATTTCACGACATGTCACGTTTTCATTGGGCAAGGAGGCAAGGAGGTTGTTGGCTGAAAAATGTCGCGATATCGTGACCTGTCTCATTTTTTTTGTGCTGATAGAGAAACAATGTTGCATGCAGAGTAATGTCACGATTTACGGGAGGCCGTTATAGAAGGCGCAGAAAGCGTGAGACACGTGGCATACAGGTGTCAGAGTTGTAGAAGCATTACATGCAATGAAATATTTTGAACGTTTTGACATCGAGCATGAAGTAAAAGCATCAAAAAGGCAGGAATATGAAAAGACACATTCTGGGAGGTGAAACAAAACGACGCAGGTGAACCGAAGAGTCGTGCCAAATAGTATAAAATCAAAAGCATAGATTGAGCAGGTGGTTGGAAATTGCTGCTAGCAGGGTTGCAGAGACAAGGGCTGCATGCCATTCTGGGCCTACACTTGGAGCAATTTCCTTCATTTGTTCTGGATTTGTAATACCTGGAAAATTCTGTAATTGCAATTGATATACCATTTTAATACAGAAATATAGAGAGTTGGCATCTCATTGATGAGAAAGGAGTCATTTCTGCATGTATAATTTAATGTTTATCTTTTCCTTTCAAATTTTAGGTTTATAGATGGAGTTTAATGCGAGTCCTCTCGGTTGCTTCATGCGAAGGCCTGAAATTTGAAATTACAGTAAAACCCTAGAAACCCGCACCTAGCTTATCAGGATTGTGCGAGAGTGCAGATTCAATAGGTTAGGTTGCATGTAGAAACCTCATTATCTTCGGTTTCATCGAATTGATGACAACATTCTGGATATAGTTTATTTGCATTTTCTTTTGCATTCTTTTTTTTATTCTCAAACCCTCATTTTAGTTTCTGCATTTTAATTATTCTCATTCAAGCAAATAATGAAAGATCCATCAAAGCCTAAGATCAAATAGATTTATTTCTCACTTTCATTTATTTGGAGTCCATTGCAAATTCAAGTTAAATAAACCATAGTGCCCCTTGTTAACATCCACTTGCAACCCTAAGGTGTTCCCAGCATTCACATTGAACAGCATCATTGATGTTAAAGAATCAACACAACAGGAACCTTGGAGAAATTTACTTTGTTATAATTTCTTTGCAAGCAGAGGATTTTGGGACTCAGATCCTATCGGAGAGTGTGCTTTCACAATCGGGTGAAAACACCACTCAACAGATTGGCGCTAGAAGGAGGGCCCGAATTGGTTTATTTTATTTTGATTTTCATACATGATTAATATATTTTGATTTAATTTTGAAATCATTTCTTAAATCTCATAGACAGCTAAACTGCAGCTTTTGTTTTCTTTTGGTTGCAAGTTTTCTTTGAAATAATTGAGGGTTTCATCAGGCAGGCTGGACCCACCGTGTCGTATTGCGACCAGGTCCCAAACAACCGGGGAAACCATTTTTCATGACCTTACTGGTACTCCCAAGAATAAAACCAAGCAAGTCGTAAGCTCACCAGTCACAAAAGACCTGTTTTCTCCAGGAACATCGAGTGGACCTACGCCAGTAATATCAGTTGCCACTAGTGTTCCTATTGTCAGTAATATTTCTACTGCTATTGTAGGTTTGTCTTCATCGATTTTGAGTCAAATGGCTCAAGCTCCAGCAACTCCTTGGTATGGAGCTAACAATATTCCTTTAAACATTGTTGGGGATATCCATGAAATCCCCAAGAACATAGAAATATTTTTGCCTAAATACAAACTAGATGGCCCAAGAACAGTAGAAGAACATATCCAAGCCTATAGGGATGTTTTAATTAGACTGCAAGTCCAACATGAAGATGTGGCTTGCAGAATTTTCTCCATGAGCTTAGATCCAATAGCATATGAATGGTACATATGCTTACCAACTGGTTCAATTACTTCATGGACGTAAATGGAAAATGCCTTTGTTAATCAATTTAGGTCACCCTTGGATCTCGCAACCATTTACAATCAGTTTATTACATGCAAAAGGGGCCAGGGGGAACCAATCAGAACATTTAACCAAAAATTCCAAAAGTGCTATAATAGAGCAGTTCAAAATTTTGCTATCGATCCCGCAGTGGCTTTACAGATATATTTTGGGGCATTGGACCCCATGACAGCCATGTTTGCAAGGCGCAATCCTAAAGTCACTACGTTGGCTCTAGCCTATAATGAAGCCATGACTATCGAGCAGCAAATGACACCACAAGGCTACGGGTTTACCCAGATGCCTATGATGGGACAATATGCTCCATATGGTCAAGCTCCCTTGGCAAATCAAATCATGGCACCTCAAGTGCCAAGCATGAATGCCTTCCCATATCAGCAGCCGTATCCACTAGAACCTGCGTATGCACCCATTCCAATCCAACCAATCACATCCATTCCACCTGTTCTCGCATTTTTGTAGAATAGTCAATCGACTATGCAAGGAACCAGCCAAGTTAATCCTCAGGCTATAGTTCATTTTCCAAATCCAACTCTGATTCCGAGTGTCAATCCATATGGGAATCAAATTCCTCAAAACCTGACCCAAATGTTGAATGAAGACCCCATCAATTATGCAAATCCAATAGGGGTCAACAATAATGGGATTCCACCAAAGGAGATTTATTTAGAGGTCGAGGAGCTCAAGAAATTAGTTCATAAACTAAGCAATGACAGGGTTCAACAGCAGAAGTATGAATCCCATGCCCCTCATTCAAATCAAAATTTTAACAATAGAGGGAGACACTGGAACACCAAGCCAAACAATGGGGGAGTACCCGCTCCCATTGCTAATCAACTAGATACTTCACAGGACCTAGTCAATCCAATTCCCTTTTGAATCTCTCAGATTTGGCATGGGAAAGAGGGTGTAGGTTGCACAACACAAAAGAACACAATGAGAGGAATTGTCCTGAAATTGCTAGATACACTCATTGTCTTCAAGCACAAGTTGATGATTTGGAACTGGTATCAAATGAGGGTCCATCACAACATCAAGATGATAATATTATGGTGATGGAAACTGTATATCATCAAGAAGGTGAGAGTGAGGAAGAAGAAGATAAAATTTTGGAATAGGAGGTGCAAGATTTTTGAGATTTCAGAAATGGGAATCATGGATACCATTTGAGAAGTAAATCTAAAGCCCCTAAAACCTCATCAACACCTCCAAACAACTCTATTCTTCCTCCAGATACTAATGCAAATAATAATCCTCCTCCTCCACTCAAGAGAAATGTCTAATGACATGCAGAAGACAGTCAAATTCGAAAAGCCAAACTATGACATAGTGGAGGATTTAAAGAAGTCCAAATCTAGTCTTTCATTCTTGGATGCGGCTAGATTGCCTGGCCAAAAGGAGGCATTGATTAAGGCTCTGAACTCACCTGATCAAATGTGGAAGGGAAAAGGAGTTGAGTCCCATTTGATTTTGTGAAAGGATAGAAGGGATGTCCCACCATTCTTACTGACTCTGAGAATTGCGGGCAAGAATTTGCATAACTGTTTGGTAGACACGGGTGCCACGAGCAACCTCATGCCTTCGGAGATATGTCAAATGTTGGGTCTGCAACCTGTTTCATCCAAATGCAAAGTCCTACAACTGGACAGATCAGAGGTAAATGTGGTAGGGACTCTATATGATGTCAAGATTCAATTAAATTCCGAACCCAGGGTCCAGCAAGAGGTTGTCGACATTCTAGTTGTTAATATCCCAAGTAGATATGGAATGCTACTTGCGAGAGATTGGATGAAAACTCTGAATGGCTATTTTTCAACATACTACTCACACATGTGCCTACCGTGGAAAGGAATTGCAAACCAAATCAGAGTGGAAAATGAACCGAGGCTTAAGGAGATCATAACAAAATTTAACAAGCCAAATGAAGTTCAATTTTTTGAGCCAAAACTGGGGGTTTATGCACTTGACATTGAGGAAGCTACTGAAGAGCCTAAAGAGGAAACATGTCATGGTGGCTCTGCTAAGGAAAATGATTGCACGTGGTTGCTCAGGTTCGATGGATCAAAATATAGACAGGGAGCAGGAGCTGGAGTCGAGCTCACTGGCCCAGGAGGTAAACCATTATTGGCTGCCTACAGATTCCAATTTCCTTGCATGAACAATGTGGCAGAATACGAAGCATTGATCTTTGGTTTACGTCTAGCATTGAGCAAAAAAGCTAAATTCTTGAAGGTTTTGAGAGATTCTGAGTTGGTAGTCAAGCAGATCAAAGGACAGTATACATGCCATGACAAAATACTGAGCCTTTATATAACTAGGGTTATGGACCTTATCGAGGAATTTGATGCATTCAATATAGCCCTTATTTCTAGAAAAGGAAATCGAATAGCAGATTCTCTTGCAGTCGCCGCGGGCGTGTTAAACCCGGTTGATATAAGGTGTAAAATTTTTTCCATTGAATTAGTTCCTTGTCCATCAATACCCGATAATGTCAAGAATTTCCAGGTTTTTGAAAGTGATAGACACATTTTTAAATTTGTCATGAACTCGGGTATTTTTGAAAATCAGGTGATTGATGAGGAACAAAGGTGGCAAGATGAAACAGAAAATAAATTTGAAACTATGTATCAATCCAACAAAATACCTAAAGACATGGTTTCATTGGAAAAGATGTTCGACATGGGATGCGAGACCAAGAAAGGAAAAAGAGTCCCACTCCCCAAAGATGCATGTGATTCAATTAATCTAGGGAGTGCAGAAAATCCAAAGGAGGTGTACATTGCAAAGGCATGTACAAATGAAGAAAGGAGCAACATAATGCAGGCATTAAAGCATTACATTGATTGCATTGCTTGGAATTACAATGAGCTGAAGACATATAACCAAGACATTATCACACATATCATCCCTTTGAAGCCAGACTCCAAGCCTTTTAGGCAAAGGCAACGAGTTGTTAACCCGCTATTGGAGCCTTTAATCGAAAGGGAGGTCAAAATATTATTGGAAGCGAAAATAATTTTTCCTGTTAGGCACTCAACCTGGGTTGCCAACCTCATTCCAGTGAGAAAAAAGAGTGGAGAGATTAGGCTGTGCATAGATTTTCGAAATCTTAATAAAGCCTCTCAAAAGGATAATTATCCATTGCCTTCAATTGATGAAATTCTACAAACGGTAAATGGATCCGAAATGATGTCCTTTCTTGATGGATATTCTGGATACAACCAAATTCTTATACATCCAAATGACAGGATGAAAATAGCCTTCACCACCAAGTGGGGGACATTTGCATATAAGAGAATGTCGTTCGGACTGTTAAATGCTGGTGCAACTTTTCAACACGCCATGGATTATGCATTCAAAGGGCTCATAGGCAAATGTATCATCGTGTATGTGGATGATATCCCAGTTTTCTCAAAGAAGAGAGAGGACCATGTCAAAGATTTAAAGAAAGTGCTTCAAAGATGCAGAGAACATGGAATTTCCTTAAATCCCAAAAAGTGCATTTTTGAAGTTACAGAAGGAAAATTGCTTGGTCACATCATTTCAAAAGAGGGAATATCCATCGACCCAGAAAGAATACAAGCTATCCAAAACTTATCTCTCCCGAGTAGTAAAAAAGAATTGAGATCTTTCTTTGGGCAGGTTAATTTTGTGAGGAAGTTTATCTCTAGCTTTGCTGAGATAGCCAAACCTCTGAGCAAGATGCTCAAGAAGGATGTGGATGTAAAATGGAATGAGGAAAGTAGAGTGGCCTTTTAGAACATCAAAGATGCCATTTCCAGGGCCCCGGTCCTTATAAGTCCAGACTACTCCAAGCCTTTCTATATTTATGCTTTTGCATCAGAACACTCTTTTGCGAGCGTCTTAACCCAAAAGGGCGAGGATAGTGCAGAAAAGCCCATAGCATTTTTAAGTGCCCCCCTGAAAGATGCTCAATTAAGGTATTCAATCCTTGATAAGCAAATGTACACACTTTTTAAAACGGTGAAAAAATTTAGGCATTACATTGTGCATAGCAGAGTTATTGCCATCGTGCCTGACTCTGCTGTTAAGACCATGTTTCTACAAAATGAACTAGGTGGAAAAAGAGGGAAATGGATTTCCACCATCCAAGAATTTGATCTTGAAATCCAACCTATGAAACTAGTTCAAGGACAGGGACTGGCGAAGGCGATCATAGAAAATAATCTGCAAATAACATGCCAATACTCAAACACAGAATACATTGCTAAGGATGACTGGTATGTTGATATTGTGCAATTTTTATTGACTGGTAAGTGTCCTTCTAATCTAAATTCAACCCAGAGAAGAGATTTAAGGCTTAATTCTATCAATTATCTGATGAAATCTAGTGTTCTTTATAGGAAGAATCATGAAGGGATCTACCTGAGGTGCCTGAACAAAGAAGAAGTTGCTAGGGTGTTGTAGGAATTTCACGGGAAACATGGAACTAGTCATGGTGCGGCAAATGCTACAGCGCATCAAATCTTGAGAGCAGGATACTACTGGCCACACATTTTCAAAGATGCCCATGCCCATGTACGATCTTGTCATATCTATCAAGTGGCTGCCAATAGAGAAAGAAATGTAGCCATGCCGTTACAACCTATAGTTGAAATGAGACCATTTGCATAGTGGGGACTAGATTTTATTGGGGTTATTAACCCAAATTCTTCTGACTCCCATAAATTCATATTGACAGCTACAGATTATTGTACAAGGTGGACAGAAGCGATTCCTACTAAACATGCCACCACAAACGTTGTAATAAAGTTCCTTGAGGACCATATTATAACAAGATTTGGAATGCCTGATTCTATTGTCAGTGACAATGGTAAAGCTTTTATTTCTACACAATTTGCAGATTGGGCATATGACAACAAAGTGAGCTTAAAGTTTGCATCTAATTATTATCCTCAAGGAAATGGTTTGGCCGAATCTTCAAATAAAAATTTGTTGAATACCATAAAGAAGTTGCTGGAAAAGAACCCTCGGGATTGGCACAGCCAATTAAAGTTTGCCCTTTGGGCAGATAGGACCCGAGTGAAAGAATCCATAGGGAATACTCCCTATCATTTGGTCTATGGGCAAGACCCGATATTTCTTGCAAATTTGAAGTTGCGGACCTTGCATTTCATACAAGAGTACTTGGGGACAGATGATCAAGTTGAAGCCGAGGTTAAGTCATTTGCTGCATCTTGATGAAAAGAGAGAAGAAGCCATGAATCACATGAATAAACACCAGGAAGTTATCAAAAGATGGTTTGATAGAAGGGCCAAAGTTAAGTCATTCAGAATTTTAGATTTGGTATTACTATGGGACAAAAGACATGAGGAAAAAGGGAATCATCAAAAGTTTTATTGTCTTTGGTTAGGCCTCTACCAGATTTCAGAGATTCTTGGGAAGAATACCTTCAGGCTAAAAACTTTAGAAGGGAGAGATTTTATGCTACCGGTTAATGGACAGATTTTAAAGCATTATTTTGGCCCTTAGGTTGTGAGATTTTGATGTTATTCTTTTCAGTTTTGATGGGGATTTTCAGATTTTATTTCTGTTTAGGATTGTTAGCTTAGTTAGGATTTTGGTTGTAGATTTGATTTCAGTTGACATGTGTTGTTTATTTTGATAAAAATAATAATAATAATAATAATATAAAAAAAATAAAAATAAACAAAAAAAATAAAATAAATAAATATATATATATATATATATATATATATATATAATAAAAAAATTGAGATGTCAACTTATGCTTGAGATTAGGAGAATATGAAATATTGGAATTGTCTTGTAAAAGCTCCACAAGTCGCACAAACATCTTAAGTTATATCGTTTGAAATTTATGGTGCATGAAGGAGTCAGTTTTGTATGATAAATATTTCATTTTGCAAAACAAGAGATAATGCATTCATGTTACATCTCACTTTACATATACATTCCATCTTAGTTGCATATGCATCTTAGGTACAAATCATTAAAGTATGTCAATCCCTCTTAGGGTTGTGTTATAACATAAATATAAGAAAAAATCGTAAGGTTGGAAACTGAGTCCTAAGATATCTAGAACCAAGCACGTCTCATACATTAAAAAGGATCTTGAGCAAAATGATCAAAACCTAACTTGGAAGAAAATGTTGGGCGAAAGAAGTTTTTCATGTCTATCCTATTATGCAACATGATCCTTAAAACAGTGGTTTTGACCACTTCCATAGAGCTTAAAGCCTAAAATCAAAGTAGTAAGGATAGGGTTAAATCCTCATCGAACTTAGGTTGAGGATCCAATTCCCCAAAGCTTTGATTTGACCTACATGGAGTAGTAAGGATAGGGCATAAATTCTCATCTCGCTTAGGTTGAGAATCTGATTCCCCAAAGCTCCTATGTCTCATTTCATAATAAATATTGGATTGGAAGGATCGTACTACTTGTCCTCTACAAAGGATGGGTAGTCATCCCCAAGGTCTAAGCAATAAAATTAATATTTTCCATTTACATCTAAAGTTTGGATTGGAAGGATCGTACTACATGTCCCTAGCAAGGATGAGTAGTCATCCCTAAGGTTCAAGAAGTAAAAATAAAATTTTCCCATCTCATATTTATATTGGATTGGAAGGATCGTACTACTTGTCCTCTACAAAGGATGGGTAGTCATCCCCAAGGTCCAAAGAAATGGAGATAAGTTTTGGATTGTGGGGTTAAGTATGCCCATGCATGGCAACATGTCTTGTCTAAAAAACAAGACCACTGATTGTCCAAAGGGTTAGACTAGCATGACTATTTCTTCCATAATTGGTTAAATTATTTTGCTCAAAGTGAGGTAATGAATTCTAAATTAGAATAGTAAGGATATGGTTAAACTCTCATCTCGGTTGGTTGGGAGTCTGATTCCCCAAAAGTTTTGATTTCACATTCACTTGCACATAGTGTTGGTCCGGCTTTCATGCACACCCCGGGAAGGATGAGCAAGGAAGCTCCGGAGACATCCACGGGACGAATCCCACTCACTTTAGGATCTAGCTGGTTATCCAAGGTGCGAGTTACAGAGTTGGGTCGAATGGCTATTCACTCTTTTTCGCTTCTGGAATAGATTTCAATATGGACTGTTCTGTTACCTTACAGGGGGTTCCTGAACTTGTTCAGTAGTTGCTCAGTTCTTGATCATCAGATTTGAACTTGAATTCTTGATCTAGCTCTCATGGGTCAGCAGATTCAAATAAAAGACAAATAAAGAAAATAAAAATGGATCATTCACCGAAAACAAAGAGAGGGTAGGGTAGGGCAGAAAAGAGAAGCTTATCAAACATCAACTGTAAAACCCTAAACTATCAATCTTATCTATGCTATCAGCTTCACAACAGAACAAATCAAAGAAGAACAAGGCAGAGTGGAACAGATCTAGCAAAAAATTATAAATCCAAGGGCAGTCGGTAAAAATTGGTATCTTTCACCGATAGCCTAGCTCACACAAAGGAAGACAGAGCAATTAGAACAAACTTAACCTCAAATCTGTAATTTCCCCTAGCAGACAATAGAACAACCGAAGCCTAACAAGGATATTTAAACTTGATAATGGCAGATTCACAAAGATATATCTAACAAACTTTAAATGGAACGGATAACAAAAGAAGATACACTTATCACACTCGCAAAATATTAGGCTCCCCGGCCATGCTATCACGTAAAAGCTAAAGCACATCAACTCCAAGTCCGTAAACAAAGGATTTCACAAGATTTGCAAGAAATTGCTTATAAGCCTTTTATTTCTAAGTCTCCGCCTCCCGCAATTACATTGAGAAGAAGTATTTATAGACTCAGGATAGACCCTGATCTTTTCAAAAATATCTTCTTCTCATAACTGCAAATCTTATCACATCTAAACCCTAGGACCCGGGTTTTACAATAAAAATCCATCTTAAAATCAAAGTCCGGATAGAACTTAACCCTTCTGCAAATCTGTGCAGTCAACTACCATAAATGGAGAAGATAAAATCTAAAGCCACTTGCATTCATCCGCAACCTGCAAATAAATGCCTCCATTAATTTTGTTGGTGAGCCGGATGAGTCACCACTTCTCCATCAATTCGATCTCCGCAAAGCCATCCCTGAGTTGAAATTGTCTTCATGCTATCAATTCTGCCATAAATTTGCCATTGAATGCATTTACTGGTCTTTTCTCCTCTAGCATGGCGGCCCTTGATCGAATCTGCACTTTAACTTTGTCTTTATGGCCTTTCCCGGTTGTCCCGCAAGTGCCAGATGGAATCCTGCATGAAAGACAAAAAATGAGTTATATTAGCACTTTAATAAAACATTAAATCAGAAGCTTTAAAGGTTAAAATCAGATTAAAAACCAGCTAAAAAGCTTGCATGTCGGCCTTGCTTGTCTGCCTCACGCTTTGACACGTGTCGCTACCCCAGGATGCCTTCTGTTTCCCGCCGGAATGCACTTCCGGCTCATTTGAGGACTTTCTCTCTCCTATCGCGATTTCGCGACATGTCACGATTTCGCGACATGTCGCGAAATCGCGACGTCCCCAGCGCTGCGCTGCTTCTTCCTTGTCGGTCCCGAAAACGCGACATGTCACGATTTCGCGACATGTCGGAATCGCGCCTCCTCCGTACATCTTTTCGATTTCGTGACATGCTGTCTCAACTTTCTCGAAAAGATGCAACAGCATCGCTACCATTCTCACCTTGATCTTGAAACATGCGTTTTGCATCGCCGCAAGCTCCAGCCCGCGATTTTGAGACATGCAGCGATCGCTGCAACTTTACCTCTCGACTTCGAAACATGCGCCGATCGTCGCAACTCGCTTTAGCCCTGATTTTGATGACTGTCGAGTCGCGATTTCAACTTGTCTCGCTCTTCCTTCCCCTTCTCTCTCCTCATCCCGCCGATTTCGCGACACTTCCAAAAATGGAAATGTCGCGATATCGGAACTTCCAAAATGGAAAGTGTCGCGATTTCGCGACGTATTCTTTTTCGATTTCTCGGATTTCGCGCATTTCTTGGCGATTTTCATGCATTTTCTGTCTCTATCGCGAAAATGCGACATGTCGTGATTTTGCGACTCGTCATTCTTCTCTCTCCTCCTTCGATTTCCAGAACTTCCCCAAAATGGAAAGTGTCGCGATTTCTCAATACACGACTTAGCGGATTTTCTTCGTCGCGATATCGCGACATTTCAAAATGGAAGTGTCGCGATATCGCGACACTACCAAAAATGGAAAGTTTGATTTTTCATGAATTTATGCAACTATTTTCTGGATTTTTCTCGGTACCGATGCAAGATTTTGCTTAAGCATGAATGATTCTAGCATGTAGAAAGTTAAGCTTGAAATAACAATGCTAGAATGACTTGAAAAAAGGCACAACTTTAAAAAGGAGGCAAGCAAAATCTGGATTTAAAACTGAAAATGATCAAGAGGGTCCCTGCTGCAAAATGGAATTTCAGGGCTTTCAAGAGGATTGGAATGCATTTTTCAGTGGGGGTGTGTTGCTTCTCAACAAATGGCGATATCTACGGGTAAAATAGTAGCACTATTTTAGAACCCAAGACTCTGGTTTCAAAACAAAAAGACCATGCATCATGCCTTGCCACAGACATTCTTCACAATAAATTGACTGCTAACTGCTAGCTGTTAAAATTTCCCAAGGACATACTAGGCTGGATTACTTCAAGGAAGATTTCTGATGTGCAATTACAAAGGGTATAAAACTTTCTTCAAGGATGACTGGATTGAATGATAAACTTGGATTAATCAACTTTTCTAGATTGTAAAAGGGGAAACCGAGTAGAGCTCTGTTTACTAGTTTAGCCTTTTACAGCTTAGACAGAGTTACCCTTTAGATTTACACGACCCAAATTTACAACTCGTAGGGCAGTAATCTATAAGGATGAGTATTGGCTACCTCTTTCATCATATAAATCTTTTTTCTTCTTCTTTTTTTTTTTTTTTTATATCTCTCCCTTTGAAATATATCACTATCTTGAAGACCTTAGAGAAATTACAATTTTCTTTTATCATTTGATCAATCCTGAACTGTCTTCAGCCTAGGCATTGATAGCCTCTATGGATACCCAAATAATTGCATGAACCATAGTCCCCTCTTATAACCAGCTTTTCTTGGATTCCCTGGGAGTTCCTCCAACTAAACAAGCATAGCAGCTTTTCTATCATTAAAACAACTGTGGCAAGTAAGACACAAGATCCAATCATCTCTCTACCTTTGTCCTGAATAACAAAATAGTTCTACAGTTCAGAGTGCAAGCATACTATCTCAATTAGAATGGTGAACAACATGGGCATTGGATTGTGGATTGATCAGCTCAGAATAAAACAATTTTTAGCAGGCTGACTTTTCATTGATTGCTCAGGCAAAGGTTAAAGGATAGAATTTTAAAAGCTGAAGGACTTTGTACAGGCATCCAAGGACAGGCACAGGCTTCTAAAGCAAAATAGAATCAAAACTGCACAGATCGTAAATAAAATAAATAAAAAAAAGAAAAAAAAAAAAAAAAGAAAGAATTAAAAAAAAGAACAGACAAAATAAAAGAAGCTAAAACAAAAGACACTATACAGACAGCAAGGATTAACTAAAAACACAACAACCAAAAATTGACAAAGGGAAACTGCAACAGCACTGAAATAAACTAAAGCAACTGTACATATAACAAAGAAAAAGAACTGCAACAAAGAACTAAAGCAAATAAAACTGGGAGAGCTATTCACAATATGTACACATGTTACAACTTCTTCATAGCTTACTCAAATGATACATTGGATGGAACAACGGAAAAATAATGTTTCAAGTATTGACCATTAACAGGGAGGTCCAGAAAATTACCATCCAGGTCTTGCAAGCGGAAAGCATTGTTACCCAATATTTCAGCAATTTGGTAGGGGCCTATCCACAGTGGCTGCAACTTTGTGTGCTTACCCTTCTTCTCATGGGCCTTGTCCCACAGAAGCACTAAGTCTGCCAGCCTGAAAGCCTTCACCTTGGCTCTCTTGTCAAACCACCGCTTGACAGTTTCTTGGTGCCTTCTGAAGTGCTCCAGGGCTTGGAGTCTTTCATCCTGCAAGTTAGTGAGGTCTAAAACCCGGGCTTTAGCATCATCATGATCTTCAAAATAATCTAAGGCAAATTGGTAGGTGGGCAACTTCAAGGAGATGGGAACAATTGGCCGGGTACCATACAGCAAAACAAAGGGAGAGGTCTTAAGAGCCACTTTGTGTGTTATCCGGTCAGCCCACAATGCATATTTCAACAATGTATGCCACTGCCTGGGTTTATCTGTTGCAGACTTTTTGATGGCATTCATTAAGTTCTTGTTTGTTGACTCAGCCAGTCCATTGCCTTGGGGATAATAGTTGGATGAGAATCTGATAACTATCCCCATCTGGTATGCCCAATCTGCAAACTCCAATGATTGGAAGGCTGGCCCATTATCACAGACCAAATTCAGGGGAACCCCAAATCTAGTTATGACATTTGATTCAAGAAAATCAATCACTTCCTGGGCTGTACTTCTTGTGGTGGCTGCTGCTTCAACCCACCTTGTGCAATAGTCAGTAGCTGTCAGCACATATTTATGTCCTGCTGAGGAATTTGGATTGATCACCCCCACAAAATCAAGTCCCCACTGCATGAAAGGTTTGTTTATCACAACTGGTTGCAATGGCAGAGCTCGGTTTGCCTCTTTGGCTGCAAATGTCTGGCACTGATGGCAGGTTCTGACATGTTGATGTGCATCCTTAAAAAGTGTAGGCCAGTAATAGCCTGCTCTTAATATTTTATGTGCTGTAGCAGATCCTGATGAATGCCCTGCCCCTAGTTTTTCATGAAAGCTAGCCATGACTTCACTGACTTCACTGGGAGAAATGCACCTTAGAAAGATGCCAAAGATAATTCTCCCCGTACAGAATACCCGCCTTGAGGAGATAGTGAGCAGCTTTTAACTTTAATGCTCTCCTTTGAGTTCTGTTCAAATGGGATGGGCAAACTCCAAACTATAGCAGATGAATGATATCCCCATACCAATCATCAGATTCATAGTTTAATTGATTAACTTCCCCCCGTAGAGGTATTTCAAGCAATGTGCCTGGACAAGCCAAGTCCTCCCGATCAGCTTTAGCAGGCCTAATCTCCAAGTCATACTCTTGCAACCTGGTAACCCAATTGCCCCTCGCTCCCCCAACTCATTCTCGACTTAGAAGGTACTTCACAACTGGGTCTGGCACTATGGCATGAGTTTTGCTCCTCAGTATATAATGTCTGAACTGTTTCACCGCTCTTACCAAAGCATAAGCTTGTTTGTCTAATCTGGAATATTTCAGTTCAGCTCCCTTCAAATTAGTGCTCTTAAAAGCAATTGGATGTTCTCCCGTATCTCTCCGTTGAGTCAAGACTGCAGCAAGTGTATGTTCAAAAGAGAATGTGTACAGATAGAAATCTGCACCGAAATCTGGGCTTACTAAGACCGGTGCTTGTTTAATGGCTGTCTTGATTTCTTGAAAAGCAGTCTTAGCTTCAGTGGTCCAGGAATCTGGCGCTTTGCTTTAACATATCATTCATTGGTTTAACTATCTCTGCAAAGCCCGAGATAAACTTTCCGACAAAGTTAATCTTTCCAAAGAATGATCTCAACTCTTTCTTGGAGTTGGGAAATGGTATGCCGTATATGGCCTCAACTCGCCTCGGATCCATAGAAATGCCATCCTTTGTGACCAAATGCCCAAGCAGCTTGCCTTCTGTTACACCAAATATGCATTTCTTTGGATTCAAAGAGATGCCAAACTCTCTGCACTTGTTAAACACAGACTCTAAGTGCTTGACATGGTCAAATCTAGATTTGGAAAAGACTGTTAGATCATCCATGTAAACTACAATACATTTGCCCATAAGCCCCTTGAAGGCATGGTCCATTGCTCTCTGAAATGTTGCTCCTGCATTTATCAAACCAAATGGCATCCTCTTGTAAGCAAAAGTCCCCCACTTAGTTGTAAAAGCAGTCTTCATTCTATCTTCCTTCTCCACCAAAATCTGGTTATAGCCTGAGAAGCCATCCAAGAAAGACATCATCTCTCATCCATTAACAATTTGCAGGACTTCATCCATAGAAGGCAGGGGATAGTTGTCCTTTTCTGATGCCTTGTTTAAATTCCTGAAATCCACACAAAGGCGGATCTCTCCATTCTTCTTCCCCGACCGGCACCGGATTGGCCACCCAAGTTGAATGCCCGATAGGAAAAATAATTGCTGCACTCAAGAGCTTCTCCACTTCTTTCTGAATAAGGGGTTCTAACAGAGCATTAACATGCCTCTGTTTTTGTCTGAAAGGCTTGCAAGATTCTTTCAAAGGTATGATGTGAGTGTAAACTTTTGGATCAAATACCTTTAAATCTTTGTATGACCAGGCCATTACATCCTTGGACCTGTGCAGGAAATCAATCATATTTCTCTTTATTTCCGGATCACAATCCTTTGCCAACTTGATGTTCTTTGGATCCTCCTCAGTGCCTACATTCAAGTTTTCAGTCTCATTGTCTGTGGTGCCCACATAATCTTCAGGATTCACCCTCTGCCCGATCTTGTCAACATCAAATAGCCTCTCCAGCTCCACCATTCCCTTTGGGATTCTCGTTGTCCTTCAATCTCATGATTCCCATGTCATCATCTAACTGTTCCATCATGGTGTCCCTTTGGCCTTCATCAATTATAGCATTCTCAAAGGTATTAGTACTCTATAAGAAGTGCACAATCTGCTGATCATCTGAGAAAACTTGAAAGCTATCTATATTGTTTGGAACTGAAGGCAGGGGACTAGCTCAATTGAAAACTTATCCCACTTAAAATCTTCCAATGGCTTTAAACTTGCAGTCGAAGATGCCAAGACATCTCGCATGTGAATTTTGTTCCCCGGGTATATGTGTTAAGTTAAATGCATCAAAGCCTTCCACAAGATCCCAAGCTCGTGCTTGTATCCCTTCGGATAAGAGGCTTTACACCGAAACTTACCCCCGACTCGGCTTGCCACTAATTCTGAATCGCTGAAAACTTGAATGTTTTTCACATTTCTATCCAATGCAAATTTTAAACCTAAAATCGTAGCTTCATACTCGCTAAATTATTAGTACATGGGAACTGCAGGCGGTAAGACATAAAAAATGTCCGACTTTGAGGTCCCTTGAGGACTGCCCCTGTCCCAGAACCCCGCTTACATCTTGCTCCATCCACATGAAGTGTCCAAACTTCATTAGTATGTACAGGATGAGCTTTGTTAAACTGGTTACTCTGCCCACTTGTTAAATTGTAGACTCCAATGTCTACTCTCGCAACATTGACAGTTTCATTTGCAGCATTGTACTTTGTAATGGTGTGCTTGTACCGGGTTCTCTCGTCAACCCGCAATTGATTGGCCACACCCTTCCATGGCAACCACATGTGTGAAAAGTCTGCTGCCGGATATCCATTTAGAGACTTAGACCAATCCCTACTCAACAACGATTCCATATCCCACTGGGATATCCACAACTTGGATTTCGATCTTATGTTGAGCCCTTGGCTCAGATGCCAATTGGATATGAATGTTTTGCAGCTCTCCCACAACCTTAACTTCTGACTTGTCCAATTGGACAACTCTCCTCTCAGACTTCATTGGGGTCAACCCCAATTGCTGACAAATTGCCAATGGCATGACATTAGCAGATGCACCTGAATCTACCAAACAATTATGTAAATTCTTCCCAAAAATTCTGACAGTCAGTAAAAATGGGGGAACTTCAGTCTTTTCCTTGTACATGGCCAGATTGGCATTGGCTATTTTCTTCCCTTTATCCACAGGTTTAGCAGCGAGGCCGTAGTATGTCTTTATCGTATTATCTCTCTCGCTCTCGAAATCCGTGCCAACTCATGCAAAGTAATGTTAGCCTTAATCTTTTTCATATCCTCCACTATGTTATATCCTTTGTTAAGTGGAGGAATAGCAACATCCGGTACTCTTTGAGCTCCTCCCTTTGGTGGAGGTGGATTATTGCTTGGAGAGGGGTCGGGAGGAATATTGTGAGAATTATCCGGAGGAGTTGATGTGGTATTAGGCTCGGGATTCCCTGTTTCTCAGAGTTGTAATTATCTCTTCTCCGTACCGCCGGAAAGCCTGTACTTCATCCATGGGCATTTCAACTACATTCTCATATTCATCCGGGAAAGAAAAAGAATCCAAGACCATAGCTGCACCGTGTCCAGATGAACTTGGGCCCTCAGCAGTTCTTTGATTTTTAGGGGAGATCAAATCTCCTGACAAGGCTTCAAATGCATTGCAAAATTCCACACAATCTAACTCCCCATGCTGAGAAGTGGCATGAATTCTCGCACCGGCTAAGGTGAGCCAAATCACAAATGTTCACATCATGAGCTTTACCCTTGTAATCTTTATTAGGTTCATATGGGGGCCTCATTAAATCTGCTTGGTTGGTATGAATATCTCTTGGGATTGTCTCCAGTAGAAGTTTGCCTTTTAAAGCTCAAAAATCATTGGCCACCTTCTCGAACAATCTTTGAAACTTCTTCAATCCTAGCATTGTCGACCTCTTTTACCGGGTTCTCGTACATTCTCAACAGTGCAAGCAGCCACTCGGTGCCGCCGATGGTAAAGTCTCGACAAACCGGCAAGATCATCTCGATGTGGAATGGGATTGAACACAGGAGCAGACTTGAGTGATCGGAGGAGTTTGTTGAATATTTAAAGGTCAGGGTCCCAACTGTCTTTCCAGGATTAAAGCTTCTTTATAAGCTTCCTCAAGTTGGTAACAGTGGCATCCCTCTTCAAGAAGACAGAGGTCATTGGGTCTAGAGAGTTCCTGAAAATCTCTAATGCCAGGTCAGCATTCGGTACATAATAGCCAGTGAGTCTACCATAAGCTTTCTGGAATCTGACATTATAGGATCTGATAGACTCATTCAGTTCTCTTTTGATGCTAGAAAACTCGTCGATATAAAATGTCGGGATCTATCACTTCCCGAACCGTGACACAAAGACTTTTTCTAAGTCATTCCAACCGGTGATGGAATCATTGGTAAGATTTAGAAACCAATCATAGGCTCCCTCCCGGAGAGTGAAAGGGAAGATTCTGCAGCAACATCCTCATGTTGTACATTTAATAACTTCAGTGCATTCTTGAATGCAACTAAGTGTTCCTCTCAGTTCTTGTCCCATCATGTTTATACCTAGGGAGGTATCTTTCTGGATTTCTGGGCAAGTCATGGGCTATACCCGAAATGTTCAAAGCTGTGGAGCCCAACCAATTTGCCATAGCTAATGGATTAACAGGGATATTCTGAGCTCTGGTTGGAGTAACTATCAATGGTGATAAAACTGTCTGTGATAGAGATGTGGCCCTTCTGTGGCTACTTCTTCTCGGAGTTTCTAATTCAGGGACAAGGAGCTCTCCAGCTCTGGGGTGGGACCTTGTTACCCTGTATGTAGAATCCAGCTTTCACAGGTACTGACAAACTCTGCAGTTCTCAACAGGTCCTGAATTTGGAAATTTAAAACACTGCACTGACAATTTACAAAACTGTACTGACAATTTACAAAACTGTCCGGAGTTCACTGTGGGTCCTTCAAAATGTTGTTGTTATGCCCTTACAATACTTGAACTGAGTTCATGGCCCTCCTTCTAGCGCCAATTAGATGTTGGTCCGGCTTTCATGCACACCCCGGGAAGGATGAAGCAAGGAAGCTCCGGAGACACCCACGGGACGAATCCCACTCACTTTAGGATCTAGCTGGTTATCCAAGGTGCGAGTTACAGAGTTGGGTCGAATGGCTATTCACTCTTTTCCGCTTCTGGAATAGATTTCAATATGGATCGCTTCGTTACCTTACAGGGGGTTCTCGAACTTGTTCAGTAGTTGCTCAGTTCTTGATCATCGTATTTAACTTGAATTCTTGATCTAGCTCTCATGGGTCAGCAGATTCAAATAAAAGACAAACAAAGAAAATAAAAATGGATCATTCACCGAAAACAAAGAGAGGGTAGGGTAAGGCAAAAAAGAGAAGCTTATCAAACATCAACTGCAAAACCCTAAACTATCAATCTTATCTATGCTATCAGCTTCACAACAGAACAAATCAAAGAAGAAAGTGTCCAGTCAGTCTAAGATCACTTTCAACTAAGAGCACAAGGTAGAGTGGAACAGATCTAGCAGAAAATTATAAATCCAAGGGCATCTGGTTAAAACTGGTATCTTTCACCCAGCAGCTCTAGCTCACACAAAGGAAGACAGAGCAATTAGAACAAACTTAACCTCAAATCTGTAATTTCCCCTAGCAGACAATAGAACAACTAAAGCCTAACAAAGATATTTAAACTTGATAATAGCAGATTTACAGCATATATCTAATAAACTTTAAATGGAATGGATAACAAAAGAAGATACACTTATCACACTCGCAAAATATTAGGCTCCCGGCCATGCTATCACAGAAAAGCTAAAGCACATCAACTCCAAGTCCATAAACAAAGGATTTCACAAGATTTGCAAGAAATTGCTTATAAGCCTTTTATTTCTAAGTCTCCGCCTCCCGCAATTACATTGAGAAGAAGTATTTATAGACTCAGGACAGGACCTGATCTTTTCAGAAATATCTTCTTCTCATAACTGCAAATATTATCACATCTAAACCCTAGGACCCGGGTTTTACAATAAAAATCCATCTTAAAACCAAAGTCCGGATAGAACTTAACCCTTCTGCAAATCTGTGCAGTCAACTGCCATAAATGGAGAAGATAAAATCTAAAGCCACTTGCATTCATCCGCAGCCGCAAATAAATGCCTCCATTAATTCTGCTGGTGAGCCGGATGAGTCACCACTTCTCCATCAATTCGATCTCCGCAAAGCCATCCCGGAGTTGAAATTGTCTTCATGCTATTAATTCTGCCATAAATTTGCCATTGAATGCATTTACTGGTCTTTTCTCCTCTAGCATGGCGGCCCTTGATCAAATCTGCACTTTAACTTTGTCTTTATGGTCTTTCTCTGTTGTCCCGCAAGTGGCAGATGGAATCCTGCATGAAAGACAAAAAGATTATATTAGCACTTTAAAATAAACATTAAATCAGAAGCTTTAACATTAAAATCAGATTAAAAACCAGCTAAAAAGCTTGCATGTCGGCTTCTGTTTGTCTGCCTCACGCTTTGACACGTGTCGCTACCCCAGGATGCCTTCTGTTTCCCGCTGGAATGCACTTCTGGCTCATTTGAGGACTTTCTCTCTCCTACCGCGATTCTGCGACATGTCACGATTTCGCGACATGTCGCGAAATCGCGACGTCCCCAGCGCTGCGCTGCTTCTTCCCCTGTCGGCCGCGAAAACGCGACATGTCACGATTTCGCGACATGTCACGAAATCGCGCCTCCTGCTAGCGGCCGTACATCTTCCTTGCTTCCTGTCGCGATTTCGCGACATGTTGCAAAATCGCGCCTCTTGCTGGCCGTCGTACACTTCCTCAAAATGTGCAGCGCGTCGCTACCATTCTCATCCTTGATCTTCGAAACATGCAGCGCATCGCTGCAACTTTCCCTGACTTCGAAACATGCAGCGCATCGCTGCAAGCTCCGGCTCGCAATTTTGAGACACGCAGCGCATCGCTGCAACTTTACCTCTCGACTTGGAAACATGCAGCGCATCGCTGCACGCTTTACCCACGATTTTGAGACGCGGATCGCGCACTTTCTCCTCCTTCCGGTGGACATGTCAAATCGCGTTCCTTTTCTCTCCTCTTTGACACTTCCAAAAATGGAAAGTCGCGATATCGCGACACTTCAAATGGAAAGTGTCACGATTTCTTACTTTTTTCTTAGATTTTCTTCTCCTTCGCGAAATGCGATATGTCACGATTTCGCGACATGTCGCGAAATCGCGTTCCGTCTTTTTCCTCCGATTTCGCTTTTTCTCCCCGATTTCTCTCTCTCTCATCGTCAGCGATTTTGCGACACTTTCCCAAAATGGAAATGTCGCGATATCGCGACACTTCCAAAAATGGAAAGTGTCGCGATTTCGCTACGAATGTATTTTTCCATTTGTCGCGATTTCGCGACTTACTTGCGATTTTCATGCATTTTCTCTCTCCTATCGTGAAAATGCGACATGTCACGATTTCGCGACATCCGTACGTTCTTCTCTCTCCTCCGTCGCGTTTTCTCTTTCCAATGGAAATGTCGCGATATTCGCGAACTTTCAAAAAATGGAAATGTCACGATATCGCGACACTTCCAAAAATGGAAAGTGTCACGATTTCGCTACACAAAAATGACTTAGCCGGCTTTTATTCATCCGTCGCGATATCGCGACATTTCCATAAATGGAAGTGTCGCGATATCGCGACACTACCAAAAAAGGAAAGTTTTGATTTTTCATGAATTTATGCAACTGTTTTCTAGATTTTTCTCGGTACCGGTGCAAGATTTTCTTAAGCATGAATGATTCTAGCATGTAGAAAGTTAAGCTTGAAATAACAATGCTAGAATGCAAGGAAAAAGGCACAACTTTAAAAAGGAGGCAAGCAAAATTGGATTTAAAACCGAAAATGATCAAGAGGGTCCCTGCTGCAAAATGGAATTTCAGAGCTTTCAAGAGGATTGGAATGCATTTTTCAGTGGGGGTGTGTTGCTTCTCAACACATAGGTTCAAGATAGTAGGGACTCATAACCAACTTTGGGATATAATAAGGCAATTAATTAGTGGATCCTAAGAGGGTTTGGCAATCTTGAATGTTTGTACACGATACTAGAAGAAGGACTATGCATTTTATAAAAGCAAGATCTCCTAGCATATTCATTAGGTTACACAAATCATTCACAATCTCATATATGCATTCATGCAAAACTGATAATGGAGTGTGGATCAATTTCAAACGATAGGGAAAGAAATTCATTGCACACACTGAGCTAATACTTGATGATTCTAATGATTCATGTACTTGTGATCTTTGGGCATTTGTTATATTGCTTATGTGCTAACACATGTTTTTGAGTTTGTATATGTTTCAGGTTGGGTTCTCAATAAAATGCTCAAGAGCATTTGACAGTAGAGTCGTCATTTGTTGTGGCTGATCCACAACACACCCCAAAATTGGGGACCCATCTTTTTTGCATGCTTTCAAAAGGAATCTCAGTGACCCAGATGCTAAAATTCAAGAAAAAGGGGCAAAAATGCACAAGTGTAGAAAGTGTCACAAAATCGCGACATGTCGCAAAATCGCGACATGTCGCGCCATCGCTGCCGAAAAATAGAAAAGTGTCACGAAATCGCGACATGTTGCTCCATCGCGACCGAAAGAGGAGAGAGAAAGGAAATGAAAAAGTGTCGAGAATCGGACATGTTGCTCGTGCGAAAGAGGAGAGAGAAAGGCAAAATGAAAAAGTGTCACGAAATCGCGACATGTAGCTCCGTCGCGGCCGAAAGAGGAGAGAGAAAGGAGAAGCAGAAAGGCATAGCGAAATCGCGACATGTCGCAAAATCGCGGGTCAAACCAGTCAAAGCAGCGCCGAGTGAAAAACGTCACGAAATCGCGACAGGTTGCAGCTAAAGCAGTACGGATGAAAAAACGTCGCGAAATCATGACAGGTTGCAGCCAAAGCAGCACCGAGTGAAAAACGTCGCGAAATCGCGATAGGTTGCAGGTAAAAGGCATGAAGTGAAAAATGCATCATGAAATCACGACAAAATCGAGTGAAAGGGCACATAATAGAGAAGCGTCACGAAATCGCGATAGGTTGCAGAAAGGATCGAAAGTGAAAAGCGTCGACGAAATCATGACAAGTTGAGCAAAGAAAGTGAAAAGCGTCACGAAATCGTGACAGGTTGCAGAAAAGTAGTCGAAAGTGAAAATTGTCATGATTTCATGACGAAAAACAGGCAAAGGGTACGAAACAAAAAAGTGTCACGATTTCACGACAGAAAGCTGCCAAGAGGAAAGAAACGAAAGGCGTAGCGATTTCACGACGGGTTGTGGCCGAGAGTGTACGGAACAGGAAAGCGTCATGATTTCGCGACATGTCACGATTTTCACTAAGCAAGAAGGCAAGGAGGCTGTTGGCCGAGAAACGTCGCGATATCGTGACCTGTTTCATTTTCGCTGTGTTAATAGAGGAACAAGCTGCATGCATGAAAATGTCGCGATTTCCATGGGACCGTTACAGAAGGCGCAGAAAGCGTGAGACACGTGGCATACAGGTGTCAGAGTTGCAGAAGCGTTACATGCAATGAAATATTTCGAACGTTTCGGCATCGAGCATGAAGTAAAAGCATCGAAAAGGCAAGAATTTGAAAAGACGCATTCTGGGAGGTGAAACGAAGCGACGCAGGTGAACCGAAGAGCCGTGCCAGATAGTATAAAATCGGAAGCGCAGATTGAACAGAGGGTTGGAAATTGCTGCTAGCAGAGTTGCAGAGACAAGGGCTGCATGCCATTCTGGGCCTGCACTTGGAGCAATTTCCTTCATTTGTTCTAGATTTGTAATACCTGGAACATTCTGTTATTGTAACTGATATACCATTTTAATACATAAATACAGAGAGTTGGCATCTCATTGATGAGAAAGAAGGAGTCATTTCTGCATGCATGATTTAATGTTTATCTTTCCCTTTCAGATTTTAGGTTTATAGATGGAGTTTAATGCGAGTCCTCTCGGTTGCTTCATGCGAAGGCCTAAAATTTGAAATTACAGTAAAACCCTAGAAACCCGCACCTAGCTTATCAGGATTGTGCGAATGTGCAGATTCAATAGGTTAGGTTGCATGCAGAAAACCTCATTATCTTCGGTTTCATCGAATTGATGACAACATTCTGGATGTAGTTTATTTGCATCTTCTTTTGCATTCTTTTTATTTTCAAACCCTCATTTTAGTTTCTGCATTTTAATTATTCTCATTCAAGTAAATAACTAAAAATCCATCAAAGCCTAAGATCAAATAGATTTATTTCTTACATTTATTCATTTGGAGTCCATTGCAAATTCAAATTAAAGTAAACCACAGTGCCCCTTGTTAACATCCACTTGCAACCCTAAGGTGTTCCCAGCATTTACATTGAACAGCATCATTGGTGTTAAAGAACCAACATAACAGGAACCTTGGAGAAATTACTTTGTTATAATTTCTTTGCAAGCAGAGGATTTTGGGACTCAGATCCTATCGGAGAGTGTGCTTTCACAATTGGGTGAAAACACCACTCAACATATTGGCGCTAGAAGGAGGGCCCAAATTGGTTTACTTTATTTTGATTTTCATACATGAGTAATATCTTTTGATTTAATTTTGAAATCATCTCTTAAATCTCACAAACAACTAAACTGCAGCTTTTGTTTTTCTTTTGGTTGCAGGTTTTCTTTGAAATAATCGAGGGTTTCATCAGGCAGGCTGGACCCACCGCGTCGTATTGCGACCAGGTCCCAAACAACCGGGGAAACCATTTTTCATGACCTTACGCTCACTGGTACTCCCAAGAATAAAACCAAGCAAGTCGTAAGCTCACCAGTCACAAAAGACCTATTTTCTCCAGGAACATCGAGTGGACCTACGCCAGTAATATCAGTTGCCCCTAGTGTGCCTATTGTCAATAATATTTCTACTACTATTGTAGGGTTGTCTTCATCGATTTTGAGTCAAATGGCTCAAGCTCCAGCAGCTCCTTGGTATGGAGCTAACAATACTCCTTTGAACATTGTTGGGGATATCCATGAAATCCCCAAGAACATTGAAATATTTCTGCCTAAATATAAACCAGATGGCCCAAGAACAACAGAAGAACATATCCAAGCCTATAGGGATGTTTTAATTAGGCTGCAAGTCCAATATGAAGATGTGGCTTGCAGACTTTTCCCCATGAGCTTAGATCCAATAGCATATGAATGGTATATATGCTTACCAACTGGTTCAATCACTTCATGGACACAAATGGAAAATGCCTTTGTTAATCAATTTAGGTCACCCTTGGATCCCGCAACCATTTACAATCAGTTTATTACATGCAAAAGGGGCCAGGGGGAACCGATCAGAACGTTTAATCAGAGATTCCAAAAGTGCTATAATAGAGCAATTCGGCATTTTGCCATCGATCCCGCAGTGGCTTTGCAGATATATTTTGGGGCATTGGACCCCATGACAGCCATGTTTGCAAGACGAAATCCTCAAGTCACCACGCTCGCTCTAGCCTATAATGAAGCCATGACTATCGAGCAACAAATGACACCACAAGGCTACGGGTTTACCCAGATGCCTATGATGGGACAATATGCTCCATATGGTCAAGCTCCCTTGGCAAATCAAATCATGGCACCTCAAGTGCCAAGCATGAACGCCTTCCCATATCAATAGCCATATCCACCAAAGACCTGCGTATGCACCCATTCCAATCCAACCAATCACATCCATTCCACCTGTCCTCGCATTTTTGCAGAATAGTCAATCGACTATGCAAGGAACTAGCCAAGTCAATCCTCATGCCATAGTTCCTTTTCCAAATCCAACTCCGATTCAAAGTGTCAATCCATACGGGAATCAAATTCCTCAAAACCCGACCCAAATGTTGAATCAAGACCCCATCAATTATGCGAATCCAACGGGGGTTAACAACAATGTGATTCCACCGAAGGAGATTTATTCAGAGGTCGAAGAGCTCAAGAAATTAGTTCATAAACTGAGCAATGACAGGGTTCAACAATAGAAGTATGAGTCCCATGCCCCTCACTCAAATCAAAATTTTAACAATAGAGGGAGACACTGGAACACCAAGCCAAACAATGGGGGAGTTCCCGCTCCCATTGCTAATCAACTAGATACTTCTACAGGACCTAGCCAATCCAATTCCCTTTTGAATCTTTCAGATTTGGCATGGGAAAGGGGGTGTAGGTTGCACAACACAAAAGAACACAATGAGAGGAATTGTCCTGAAATTGCTAGATACACTCATTGTCTTCAGGCACAAGTTGATGATTTGGAACTGGTATCAAATGAGGGTCCATCGCAACATCAAGATGATAATATTATGGTGATGGAAACTGTATATCATCAAGAAGGTGAGAGTGAGGAAGAAGAAGACAAAATTTTGGAACAGGAGGTGCAAGCTTTTCGAGATTTCAGAAAGGGGAATCATGGATACCATTTGAGAAGTAAATCTAAAGCCCCTAAAACCTCATCAACACCTCCAAACAATTCTATTCTTCCTCCGGATACTAAGGCAAATAATAATCCTCCTCCTCCACTCATAAGAGAAATGTCTAATGACGTGCGTAAGACAATCAAATTCGAAAAACCAAACTATGACATAGTGGAGGATCTAAAGAAGTCCAAATCTAGCCTTTCATTCTTGGACGCGGCTAGATTGCCTGGCCAAAAGGAGGCGTTGATAAAGGCTCTGAACTCACCTGATCAAATGTGGAAGGGAAAAGGAGTTGAGTCCCATCTGATTTTGCGAAAGGAGAGAAGGGATGTCCCGCCATTCTTATTGACTCTGAGAATTGCGGGTAAGAATTTGCATAACTGTTTGGTGGACACGGGTGCCACGAGCAACCTCATGCCTTCGGAGATATGTCAAATGCTGGGTCTGCAACCTGTTTCATCCAAATGCAAGGTCCTGCAACTGGACAGATCAGAGGTAAATGTGGTAGGGACCCTATATGATGTCAAAATTCAATTAAATTCTGAACCCAGGGTCCAATAGGTTGTCGACATTCTGGTTGTTAATATCCCAAGTAGATATGGAATGCTACTTGCGAGAGATTGGATGAAAACTCTGAATGGCTATTTTTCAACAGACTGCTCACATATGTGGCTACCATGGAAAGGAATTGCAAACCAAATCAGAGTGGAAAATGAACCGAGGCTTAAGGAGATCATAACAAAATTTAACAAGCCGAATGAAGTTCAGTTTTCTGAGCCAAAACCGGGGGTTTATGCACTTTATGTTGAGGAAGCTACCGAAGAGCCTAAAGAGGAAACATGTCATGGTGGCTCTTCTGAGGAAAATGATTGCACGTGGTTGCTCAGGTTCGATGGATCAAAATCTAGACAGGGAGCAGGAGCTGGAGTCGAGCTCACTGGCCCAGGAGGTAAACCATTATTGGCTGCCTACAGATTGCAATTTCCTTGCACGAACAATGTGGCAGAATACGAAGCATTGATCTTTGGTTTACGTCTAGCATTGAGCAAGCAAGTTAAATGCTTGAAGGTTTTGGGAGATTCTGAGCTGGTAGTCAAGCAGATCAAAGGACAGTATACATGCCGTGACAGAAGACTAAGCCTTTATAGAACTAGGGTTATGGACCTCATTGAGGAATTCGATGCATTCAATATAGCCCTTATTTCTAGAAAAGGAAATCGAATAGCAGACTCTCTTGCAGTCACCGCGGGCATGTTAAACCCGGTTGATATAAAAAGGTGTAAAAATTTCTCCATTGAATTGGTTCCTTGTCCATCAATACCCGATAATGTAAAGAATTTCCATGTTTTTGAAAATGACAGACATATCTTCAAATTTGTCACGAACTCGGGTATTTTTGAAAATCAGGTGATTGATGAGGAACAAAGGTGGCAAGATGAAACAGAAAATGAAATTGAAACTGCGTATCAATCCAACAAAATACCTAAAGACGTGGTTTCATTGGAAAAAATGTTCGACATGGGATGCAAGACCAAGAAAGGAAAAAGAGTCCCACTCCCCAAAGATGCATGTGATTCAATTAATCTAGGGAGTGCAGACAATCCAAAGGAGGTGTACATTGCAAAGGCATGTACAGATGAAGAAAGGAGCAACATAATGCAGGCATTGAAGCATTACATAGATTGCATTGCTTGGAATTACAATGAGCTAAAGACATACAACCAAGACATTATCACACATACCATCCCTTTGAAGCCAGACTCCAAGCCTTTTAGGCAAAGACAACGAGTTGTTAACCCGCTATTGGAGCCTTTAATCGAAAGGGAGGTCAAAATATTATTGGAAGCGAAAATCATTTTTCCCATTAGGCACTCAACTTGGGTTGCTAACCTCATTCCAATAAGAAAAAAGAGTGGAGAGATTAGGTTGTGCATAGATTTTTGAAATCTTAATAAAGCCTCTCAAAAGGATAATTATCCATTGCCATCAATCGATGAAATTCTACAAATGGTAAATGGATCTGAAATGATGTCCTTTCTTGATGGGTATTCTGGATACAACCAAATTCTTATACATCCAAATGACAGGATGAAAACAGCCTTCACCACCAAGTGGGGGACATTTGCATATAAGAGAATGTCGTTCGGATTGTTAAATGCTGGTGCAACTTTTCAACGCGCCATGGATTATGCATTCAAAGGGCTCATAGGCAAATGTATCATCGTGTATGTGGATGATATCCCAGTTTTCTCGAAGAAGAGAGAGGACCATGTCAAAGATTTAAAGAAAGTGCTTCAAAGATGCAGAGAACATGGAATTTCCTTAAATCCCAAAAAGTGCATTTTTGGAGTTACAGAAGGAAAATTGCTTGGTCACATCATTTCAAAAGAGGGCATATCCATCGACCCGAAAAGGATACAAGCTATCCAAAACTTACCTCTCCCGAGTAGTAAAAAAGAATTGAGATCTTTCTTTGGGCAGGTTAATTTTGTGAGGAAGTTTATCTCTAGCTTTGCCGAGATAGCCAAACCTCTGAACAAGATGCTTAAGAAGGATGTGGATGTAAAATGGAACGAGGAAAGTAGGGTGGCCTTCCGTAACATCAAAGATGCCATTTCCAGAGCCCCTATCCTTATAATTCTAGACTACTCCAAGCCTTTATATATTTATGCTTTTGCATCGTAACACTCTTTTGCGAGTGTCTTAACCCAAAAGGGCGAGGATAGTGCAGAAAAACCCATAGCATTTTTAAGTGCCCCCCTAAAAGATGCTCAATTAAGGTATTCAATCCTTGATAAGCAAATGTACGCACTTTTTAAAACGGTGAAAAAATTTAGGCATTACATTGTGCACAACAGAAGTTATTGCCATCATGCCCGACTCTGCTGTTAAGACCATGTTTTTACAAAATGAACTAGGTGAGAAAAGAGGGAAATGGATTTCCACCATCCAAGAATTTGATCTCGAAATCCAACCTATGAAACTAGTTCGAGGACAGGGACTGGCGAAGGCGATCGTAGAAAATAATCCGCAAATAACATGCCAATACTCGAACACAGTAATACATTGCTAAGGATGACTCGGTATGTTGATATTGTGCAATTTTTATTGACTCGGTAAGTGTCCTTCTAATCTGAATTCAACACGGAGAAGAGCTTTAAGGCTTAAGTCTATCAATTATCCGATGAAATCTGGTGTTCTTTACAGGAAGAATCATGAAGGGATCTACCCGAGGTGCCCGAACAAAGAAGAAGTCGCCAGGGTGTTGCAGGAATTTCACGGGAAACATGGAACTGGTCATGGTGCGGCAAATGCTACAAGCGCATCAAATCCTGAGAGCAGGATACTACTGGCCACACATTTTCAAAGATGCACATGCCCATGTACGATCTTGTCATATCTGTCAAGTGGCTGCCAATAGAGAAAGAAATGCAGCCATGCCGTTACAACCTGTAGTTGAAATGAGACCATTTGCATAGTGGGGACTAGATTTCATTGGGGTTATTAACCCAAATTCTTCTGATTCCCATAAATTCATATTGACAGCTACAGATTACTGTACAAGGTGGACAGAAGCGATTCCTACTAAACATGCCACCACAGACGTTGTAATAAAATTCCTTGAGGACCATATTATAACAAGATTTGGAATGCCCGATTCTATTGTCAGTGACAATGGTAAAGCTTTTATTTCTACACAATTTGCAGATTGGGCATATGACAACAAAGTGAGCTTAAAGTTTGCATCTAATTATTATCCTCAAGGAAATGGTTTGGCCGAATCTTCAAATAAAAATTTGTTGAACACCATTAAGAAGTTGTCTGGAAAAGAACCCTCGGGATTGGCACAACCAATTGAAGTTTGCCCTTTGGGCAGATAGGACCAGAGTGAAAGAATCCATAGGGAATACTCCCTATCATTTGGTCTATGGGCAAGACCCGATATTTCCTGCAAATTTGAAGTTGCAGACCTTGCATTTCATACAAGAGTACTTGGGGACAGATGATCAAGTTGAAGCCAGGTTAAGTCATTTGTTGCATCTTGATGAAAAGAGAGAAGAAGCCATGAATCACATGAATAAACACCAGGAAGTTATCAAAATATGGTTTGATAGAAGGGCCAAAGTTAAGTCATTCAGAATTTCAGATTTGGTATTACTATGGGACAAAAGACATGAGGAAAAAGGGAATCATCAAAAGTTTGATTGTCTTTGGTTAGGCCCCTACCAGATTTCAGAGATTCTTGGGAAGAATACCTTCAGGCTAAAAACTTTAGAAGGGAGAGATTTTATGCTACCGGTTAATGGGCAGATTTTAAAGCATTATTTTAGCCCTTAGGTTGTGAGATTTTGATGTTATTCTTTTCGGTTTTGGTGGGGATTTTCAGATTTTGTTTTTATTGTTTAGGATTGTTAGTCTAGCTAGGATTTTGGTTGTGGATTTGATTTCAATTGACATGTTTTGTTTATTTTGATAAAAAATAAAAAAATAAAAAATATATATATATAAAAAAAAAATTGAGATGTCAACTTATGCTTAAGATTAGGAGAATATGAAATATTGGAATTGTCTTGTAAAAGCTCCACAAGTCACACAAACATCTTAAGTTATATCGTTTGATTTTGTGATGCATGAAGTAGTCAGTTTTGCATGACAAATATTTCATTTGCAATTCAAGAGATAATGCATTCATGTTACATCTCACTTTACATATACATTCCATCTTAGTTGCATATGCATCTTAGGTACAAATCATTAAAGTATGTCAATCCCTCTTAGGGTTGTGTTATAACATAAATGTAAGAAAAATCCTAAGGTTGGAAACTGAGTCTTGAGATATCTAGAACCAAGCACGTCTCATACATTAAAAAGGATCTTGAGCAAAATGATCAAAACCTAACTTGGAAGAAAAGGTTGGGCGAAAGAAGTTTTTCATGTCTATCCTATTATGCAACATGATCCTTAAAACAATGGTTTTGACCACTTCCATAGAGCTTAAAGCCTAAAATCGGAGTAGTAAGGATAGGGTTAAATCCTCATCGAACTTAGGTTGAGGATCCAATTCCCCAAAGCTTTGATTTGACCTACATGGAGTAGTAAGGATAGGGCATAAATTCTCATCTCGCTTAGGTTGAGAATCTGATTCCCCAAAGCTCTTATGTCTCATTTCATAATAAATCTTGGATTGGAAGGATCGTACTACTTGTCCTCCGCAAAGGATGGGTAGTCATCCCCAAGGTCTAAGCAATAAAATTAATATTTTCCATTTACATCTAAAGTTTGGATTGGAAGGATCGTACTACATGTCCCTAGCAAGGATGGGTAGTCATCCCTAAGGTCCAAGAAGTAAAAAATAAATTTTTCCCATCTCATATTTATATTGGATTGGAAGGATCGTACTACTTGTCCTCTCGCAAAGGATGGGTAGTCATCCCCAAGGTCCAAAGAAATGAAGATAAGTTTTGGATTGTGGGGTTAGGTATGCCCATGCATGGCAACATGTCTTGTCTAAAAAACAAGACCACCGATTGTCCAAAGGGTTAGACTAGCATGACCATTTCTTCCATAATTGGTTAAATTATTTTGCTCAAAGTGAGGTAATGAATTCTAAATCAGAATAGTAAGGATAGGGTTAAACTCTCATCTCGGTTGGTTGGGAGTCTGATTCCCCAAAAGTTCTGATTTCACATTCACTTGCACATGGGTTCAAGATAGTAGGGACTCATAACCAACTTTGGGATATAATAAGGCAATTAATTAGTGGATCCTAAGAGGGTTTGGCAATCTTGAATGTTTGTACATGATACTAGAAGAAAGACTATGCATTTTATAAAAGCAAGATCTCCTAGCATATTCATTAGGTTACACAAATCATTCACAATCTCATATATGCATTCATGCAAAACTGACAATGGAGTGTGGATCAATTTCAAATGATAGGGAAAGAAATTCATTGCACACACTGAGCTAATACTTGATGATTCTGATGATTCATGTACTTCTGATCTTTGGGCATTTGTTATATTGCTTATGTGCTAACACATGTTTTCGAGTTTGTATATGTTTCAGGTTGGGTTCTCACTAAAATGCTCAAGAGCATTTGATAGCAGAGTCGCCATTTGTTGTGGCTGATCCACAACACACCCCAAAATTGGGGACCCATCTTTTTTGCATGCTTTCAAAAGGAATCTCAATGACCCAGATGCTAAAATTCAAGAAAAAGGGGCAAAAATGCACAAGTGTAGAAAGTGTCACGAAATCGCGACATGTCACGAAATCGCGACATGTCGCGCCATCGCTGCCGAAAAATAGAAAAGTGTCACGAAATCGTGACATGTTGCTCCGTCACGACCAAAGAGGAGAGAGAAAAAAATGAAAAAGTGTCACGAAATCGCGACATGTTGCTCCGTCGCGACCGAAAGAGGAGAGAGAAAGGCAAAATGAAAAAGTGTCACGAAATCGTGACATGTCGCTAAATCACGGTCAAAAGAGGAGAGAGAAAGGAGAAGCAGAAAGGCGTAGCGAAATCGTGACATGTCGCAAAATCATGGGTCAAACCAGTAAAGAGGAGTGAAAAATGATCGTGAAATCATGATAAGTTGCTAAAGCAGTATGGAAGTGAAAAACGTCACGAAATCGCGATAGGTTGCAGCCAAAGGGTGGAGTGAAAAACGTCATGAAATCGCGACAGTTGGGGTAAAAGGCATGAAGTGTAAAAGGTCGCGAAATCGTGACAAATTGAGCGAAAGAGAAAAAGTGAAATCATGATAGAAAGGAAGAAAAGGTCATGAAATCGATGGAAAGGAGTGAAAAGCGTCACGAAATCATGACAGGTTGCAGCAAAGCAGTCAAGTGAAAATTGTCACGATTTCGATGAAAAATAGGCAAAGGGTACGAAATAGGAAAGTGTCACGATTTCATGACAGAAAGCTACGAAAGAGGAAAAAGTGAAAGACGTAGCGATTTCGCGACGGGTTGTGGCCGAGAGTGTACGGAATAGAAAGCGTCACGATTTCGTGACATGTCGATTTCGTGACATGTCACGTTTTCACTGAGCAAGAAGGCAAGGAGGCTGTTGGCCAAAAACGTCGCGATATCGTGACCTGTTTCATTTTCGTTGTGTTAACAGAGGAACAAGCTGCATGCATGAAAATGTCATGATTTCCATGGGACCGTTATAGAAGGCGCAGAAAGCGTGAGACACGTGGCATACAGGTGTCAGAGTTGCAGAAGCGTTACATGCAATGAAAGATTTCGAACGTTTCGGCATCGAGCATGAAGTAAAAGCATCGAAAAGGCAAGAATTTGAAAAGACGCATTCTGGGAGGTGAAACGAAGCGACGCAGGTGAACCGAAGAGCCGTGCCAGACAGTATAAAATCGGAAGCACAGATTGAACAGAGGGTTGGAAATTGCTGCTAGCAGAGTTGCAGAGACAAGGGCTGCATGCCATTCTGGGCTTGCACTTGGAGCAATTTCCTTCATTTGTTCTGGATTTGTAATACCTAGAACATTCTGTAATTGCAATTGATATACCATTTTAATACAGAAATACAGAGAGTTGGCATCTCATTGATGAGAAAGAAGGAGTCATTTTTGCATGCATGATTTAATGTTTATCTTCCCCTTTCAGATTTTAGGTTTATAGATGGAGTTTAATGCGAGTCCTCTCGGTTGCTTCATGCGAAGGCCTAAAATTTGAAATTACAGTAAAACCCTAGAAACCCGCACCTAGCTTATCGGGATTGTGCGAATGTGCAGATTCAATAGGTTAGGTTGCATGCAGAAAACCTCATTATCTTCGGTTTCATCGAATTGATGACAGCATTCTGGATGTAGTTTATTTGCATTTTCTTTTGCATTCTTTTTATTTTCAAACCCTCATTTTAGTTTCTGCATTTTAATTATTCTCATTCAAGTAAATAACAGAAAATCCATCAAAGCCTAAGATCAAATAGATTTATTTCTCACATTTATTCATTTGGAGTCCATTGCAAATTCAAATTAAATAAACCACAGTGCCCCTTGTTAACATCCACTTGCAACCCTAAGGTATTCCCAACATTCAAATTGAACAAGCATCATTGGTGATGAAGAACCAACACAACAGAACCTTGGAGAAATTACTTTGTTATAATTTCTTTGCAAGCAGAGGATTTTGGGACTCAGATCCTACCGGAGAGTGTGCTTTCACAATTGGGTGAAAACACCACTCAACAAAACCCTAGTTCAAGTTCTTCACACAACCAATGGCTTCAACAACAATGCTTATAAAACAAGGTTTTAACAACAACTCTTTATTCCAGAAAACCTTGAAGCATTAACTCAACACACTCAATAAGGAAACCCTAATCAAGTCCTTTTCACTCCAAACTTATTTTCCAGAAAACCAACCAATCAACTCAACTATGGAAGAATGTGCTCATACCTTTTTCTTGATGATGAAGGAACCTCAAAAATCTGCCACAACCACAAATACTTCTTTGCCAAGCTCAAAGGAGTTAGAAGATGATAAACTATCTCAAAGATACAATGCAAATATCAAAACACACATACACCTTATCACTCCATCTTAAAGAAAGCATCCATCAACATATACAAAAATGATTGACCAAATACACCTTATAATCTCCCAATTAAAATAATATTCAATACCAAGAATAATGTCAATACAATCTCCTTTTCAAAATAACTCAATGGCAAGAAGTCCTCTCAACACTTTAAATCTTCAATAACCAATATGACAAAAATACTTTATTCAAAAATAAAGCTAACTCCTTATTCCTCCAATTAACCAAAAATAATGATTAATTAAAAACCTTTTTAACTAACCCTTTTAACTCCCTAGGACCTTATGTCAAAACCTTAGGCATCACAAAACATATTAAAAATTTTATTACCTTTGCCTTGGTGGGACTCGAACTCACGATGCCACCTCTACCAGCGCCCTAGCCGCGGCTCCAACCGCCGCATGAGCTAGGCGCTCATTTGGAGAGCAAGAGCCCAATGTGCTCTATATTCCTCTCCACATGCACCAAAACAAAAACTCATGTGCCGCTTCCTCGATGCTTCAAAACACACAAACAAAATGCTGCCACCATGAATCGATCGTGGATCACTCCACCCACAAACGCCTTAGCACTTCATCCACTTGCCACTAGGCCACACTGCCTCGATGGATATTACGTTTTAGCCCATGACAAACTTAACCCTTTTACTGGCGCTTAAGACAAGATTTTTGTCTTCTTCCTCGCACGAATTCTCACAACAACAATTGCACACTTTATTATTTCGAGAAAAGGATAATTTAAATGCCACTAAGGCATATAGTTTATATACTAATTTCCTCCTTTAAACTTGAACGTCGGTGCCTTCAAAATTTGAATAATTAATTTATAAATTATTTAAATTCTTTAGAATTTAAATTTTATAAATTAACTTTTAAATCCCTTTGGCTTTATTAAAGCCCTTTTTGATTTTACCACTTTGTATAAATAATATTTATTTATAAAATTTAAATTCAATTTGAATTTAAATATTTTATAAAATAAATATTAAAACCTCCTTGGGCTTCCTTGGGTTTTTATGAAAAACCTTTTATTTTTGCTCAACCATGGTTTTAATAAAAACCCTCTTAACTTATGCTTCCACATAATATTAAAAATATTATGAAGCTCTTTTGCCTTTAACCTTTGCATTGTTCCTCTTGACCTTTTGACATCAACGGTAGCTTATTCCTTGACATCAATGACAACTTCGTTCCTTGACATCAATGACAACTTTGACTCAAAATGTCCAACAATCTCCCCCTTTGTCATTGATGGCAACCCAAATTATTTTTACCAAAAACTTAACCTTTTCTTTGTTCTTCTCCCCCTGGGACATTGCTCCCCTTGGCTCAATGCTCTTTTCAAATCTCTCCTCTTTACTCAAATACCAAATCTCTCCCCTTACTCAAATCTCTCCCCCTTTGACATCAATGGCAAAGGGTCACCTTTGGGGCTCGAGGCTAAGAATGAGTCTCTTAGCTTAGCCCCTCCCCCACCTCCTCTTGAGGTGGTTAATTCTGGGGTGGGAGTATTTCTACTCCCAACAAGCACTTGGTCTTTACCTTTATCCTCTTTTCTTCTTATCTGATCCTTCTGATTCCTTTGATTTTTTCTGTCCATGTCCTGTTCCTATTCATGTTCATGTTCATGTTCCTATTCATGTCCTTATTCATGTTCATATTCCTATTCATGTTCATATCCATATTCCTATTCTTGTTCCTATTCCTGTTCATGTTCATACTTGATTCTGGAATGTCTGCTCTACACCACTTTGTTGTATGTCCATCATTATTGCACTTATAACACTTAATGTTATTATTCCTTGGAGGTGCAAATGTCTTAGGATTTCTCCTAGTGAAGCCATATCCTTTTCTATCATGAACCCTACAATTCATTACCTTGTGACCAAACTGATTACATGAGTAGCAATACCCATGGAAAAGTTGCCTATTTTTGAAATTCCCATATTCCTGTCTTTCATGTGTCCTGCACTGTGAAGCCATGTGCCCAAACCTGTGACATGAGAAGCATCTTCCATTGAAGAAACCTTGCCTTGACCCCATTGGTCTCTTAGTCTCTTCTACCCTGTCCTGTTTCTTGTTCCATCTGTTTCTTATTTGTGCATTGTTCCTTTCCTTGTTGAACTTTCTATTGTCCAACTTATCCTTAGAAGTCTCACTCTCTCTTTTACTTACTTCTTTTGACGCTTCTTCTTCTTTGGTGCTTGAGCTTGACTCTCCTTTTTCTGCTTCTTGTTTCCCTTGTTCTTCTTCAGAACTAAGTCTTGTTTTGGTGACTGATGATCTTTGTGCATTGATAATCCTGTCCAAAGTCTTTGAATTTTTCTCAAACTTGTGTAGCTTGTCCTTAGAACCTTTTACTTCCATCCTTAGTGAAACTATCTCATGCTCTAATATTTCACACTCTAGATCTTTTATCTTTAATTTTTTGGCCATACCTTCTTCAATTTTCCTTGCCTCTTCAACCTTGATTTTGAAGTTGGTGAGTTCTTGTAGAAACTTTGCTTTTGCTTTCTCATCTTCTTGAGCTTGAACCCTTAATCCTGAGTTCTCCCTTTTTAATTCTTCAAGATCAACACTAAGTCTTTTACATTCTTGCTCTTTTACCTTTGACTATTCAACCATATCCTTTTCAGCTCTCCTTGCCTTTTCAACCTTATCTCTCAAGTCAGAGAGATCTTGTAGAAGCTTTGTCTTACATTTCTCATCTTCTTGTATTTGAGCCTTCAATTCTAAATTCTCTCTTTTCAATTCAACAAGTTCCTTAAGAGTGGCTTCCTCCTTTTCTTTTTCTAAATCTTCCTCTTCTTTCTTTCTTTGATCTTCTATAGGAGCATCTCCTTTTTCTTCTATTATTGAAAGTAGAGTTTCTTCTTCATACCTATTTTGACTATCCCTGTTATCATTTAGATCCATTTCATCTTCACTACTATTGAACCCATGACAATATCTTGCATCATGACCGAGTTGACCACAAACAAAGCATTCTTCACCTTCTTGTGGATAATAAGCTGCATGGTGACCTGTATTCCTACATCTGGTACAAAACTTTATCAATCTGATATTTTCTCCACTGCTTGATTCATCTCTTGAATCTATTTCCATTTTTCCTCCCAAAACAACAATATCAAATTCATCTTCCTTTTCTTTCATGACCATGTGTGTTCTTTTCTTCTTGTGTCTCATGGTTTTGCCTTTGCCTTTCTTTGCCATTTGTGTTCTTGTAAGATCTTCCTTCAAGTTGTTAAACCTTTTCTGAAGGAACCAACTCTGATACCAATTGAAGAACACAAGCTTATACTGAGAGGGGGTGAATAGTATAAGACCACTTTTTACTTTTCTTTCCAAAATAATATTATGCAATATAATCAATGGCAATATCAATAGCAATAACCAAAGCAATGCACAAATCATCACACACAATAGAGACACCAATTTAACGTGGTTCACCCAATGTGGGCTACTCCATGGAGAAAATATTTCACTAATATTTTCTCAATAAATATCTTGGGAATCCTTTCCCTATTACAATGTTTATGGACCTCTATCCAAAGGAGACACCAATCCCCTAAATCAAGTTCATGGATCTCTATCCATAGGAGAACTCCTTTCTCATCTCTGCTCTGACTGGTGATCTTCTAGAAGAACTTTTGCCTCCACTACCCTCGGCTAATGGATCTCTATCCACTAAAGACACCTATCCTCACTACCCTAGCTAATGGATCTCTATCCACTGGAGACTATCATCCTCTATACTCTATCACCTCCAAATCTCTATCTCAAATATATACTAAACATAGTCCTTCGGTCTAGCACAAATCTATCCTCAATATCTATCTCTGGTCTAGCACAAACCTATCCTCAAATCTGCACCAAACTCTATCCTCAAATCTATACTAAACATAGTCCTTCGGTCTAGCACAAATCTATCCTCAATATCTATCCTCAAGCCTTAACTCAAAGCTTGACTCAATCTCAAATCAACTCTATTAGATCTGCCCCAAACCTTAACTCAAGGTTTGAACAAATCAATCAATCAACTCTGCTCTCAAGTCTTCTCAAAGACTTATCTCAAATCTGCTTTGTAAGCTTCCACAAAATCTCACACTAATCTGTCCTCAAGTCCTCTCTAGAACTTGTCCAAATATGCTCAATAAGTTCTCACAAGAACTTATCCAAATCTGCTCTCAATCTGTATTGTAAGCTTCCACAAAAGCTTACCCAAATCTATCCACAAGTCTTCTCAAAGACTTACCTCAAATCTGCTCAACAAGTCCACACTAGAACTTGTCCAATCTCATAGAAACATAAAGAGAATTGTTAGAGACTCAATATGCTCTATACTCATCACAATGCTCAATCACTTCAACAATCTTTTAGAAACATATAGAGAATTGTTAGAGACTCAATATGCTTCAATTCACCTCAATACTCAATCACTTTCAATCACTCTTTTAGAAACATAGAGAGAATTGTTAGAGACTCAATATGCTTCACAATTCAACCTCAATACTCAATCACTTTCTCAAATCAATTCAGAATATAGAATAGTTTGTTTTATGGAACTTGAACAATCACTTCACACATCCACTTGACTAGGCTCAACCAACTCTACTCAACCAATCACTCAATGAAACAATCCTTGCTTACAAACCCTAGTCCAAGCATATGATCCTTCACTCAAAATGTTTCCAACAATGCTTATCAACCAATCTCACATAACAATGATACTCATGTTCTTTTCAAACCCTAGTTCAAGTTCTTTACTCAACCAATGCTTCAACAACAATGCTTATAAGAAAAATCTTACAATAACAATGATACTCATGTTCTTTTCAAACCCTAGTTCAAGTTCTTCACACAACCAATGGCTTCAACAACAATGCTTATAAAACAAGGTTTTAACAACATCTTTATTCTAGAAAACCTTGAAGCATTAACTCAACACACTCAATAAGGAAACCCTAATCAAGTCCTTTTCACTCCAAACTTATTTTCCAGAAAACCAACCAATCAACTCAACTATGGAAGAATGTGCTCATACCTTTTTCTTGATGATGAAGGAACCTCTAAAATCTGCCACAACCACAAATACTTCTTTTCCAAGCTCAAAGGAGTTAGAAGATGATAAACTCTCTCAAAGATACAATGCAAATATCAAAGCACACATACACCTTATCACTCCATCTTAAAGAAAGCATCCATCAACATATACAAAAATAATTGACCAAATACACCTTATAATCTCCCAATTAAAATAATATTCAATACCAAGAATAATGTCAATACAATCTCCTTTTCAAAATAACTCAATGGCAAGAAGTCCTCTCAACACTTTAAATCTTCAATAAACCAATATGACACAAATACTTTATTCAAAAATAAAGCTAACTCCTTATTCCTCCAATTAACCAAAAATAATGATTAATTAAAAACCTTTTTAACTAACCCTTTTAACTCCCTAGGACCTTATGTCAAAACCTTAGGCATCACAACACATATTAAAAATTTTATTACCTTTGCCTTGGTGGGACTCGAACTCACGACGCCGCCTCAACCAGCACCCTAGCCGTGGCTCCAACCACCGCATGAGCTAGGCGCTCATTTGGAGAGTAAAGAGCACAACGTGCTCTATATTCCTCTTCGCATGCACCAAAATAAAAACTCATGCATCGCTTCCTCGACGCTTCAAAACACATAAACAAAATGCTACCACCGTGAATCGATCATGGATCACTCCACCCACAAATGCCTTAGCACTTCGTCCACTTGCCACTAGGCCACGCTGCCTCGATGGATATTACATTTTAGCCCATGATAAACTTAACCCTTTTGCTGGCGCTTAAGACAAGGTGTTTGTCTTCTTCCTCGCATGAATTCTCACAACAACAATTGCACACTTTATTATTTTGAACGAAGGATAATTTAAATGCCACTAAGGCATATAGTTTATATACTAATTTCCTCCTTTAATTTTGAACGTCGATGCCTTCGAAATTTGAATAATTAATTTATAAATTATTTAAATTCTTTAGAATTTAAATTTTATAAATTAACTTTTAAATCCTTTTGGCTTTATCAAAGCCTTCTTTGATTTTACCACTTTGTATAAATAATATTTATTTATAAAATTTAAATTCAATTTGAATTTAAATATTTTATAAAATAAATATTAAAACCTCCTTGGGCTTCCTTGGGTTTTTATGAAAAACCTTTTATTTTTGCTCAACCATGGTTTTAATGAAAACCCTCTTAACTTATGCTTCCACATAATATTAAAAATATTATGAAGCTCTTTTGCCTTTAACCTTTGCATTGTTCCTCTTGACCTTTTGACATCAATGGTAGCTTATTCCTTGACATCAATGACAACTTCGTTCCTTGACATCAATGACAACTTTGACTCAAAATGTCCAACACTAAGTATGACATGTGGTTGGTCACCCAACTATGGTAGGGAGGTGGACCGATGGGTAGGCCTACTAAGGTAGTAAAGCAGGAGGGTGTGGATGAGGCTGGGCGATGAGTGCATTGTAGGATAGAGGGGGAGTGGGACCAGGATGCAGATATGAGGGCGAGGGAGATGAGGATGACCATACAAGTGAGGTGAACCAGTTGAGAGGATGGGTGTAGATCCTATAGGGAAAATTAGCAAAGTAGGAGACTAACCTCACCATAGTTCAGAGTCATATCAGTGGTGGACATCAAAAATAGAAGGAATTATCCAAGGAGAGAGATCTCCTTAAGGCCTAGGTAGCCACAACCCAAATAGATATTGACTGAGTGACTGTAGAGTGGGATAGATCCATAGAAGAATGATACATAGCCATAGTAGAGTGGGACACTCTACAGACCCATATGGTGACCCAAATAGTAGAGCGAGATGCTCTATAGAATTAGGTCGAGGTCTTGATTGTAGCTCAAGGGTATATCAGGTAGAGAGTTTGATATTGGTAGTTTACATGGTCTGCTAGAGGGTTTTCTATCCCAGTTTCAGTCTAATGCAAAGTACATAGCAGGCTTGGAGGATCGAGTCTAGATACTCGATGGTGCTTTACTTGTATGGTCTACAGTAGGAGGGTCTCAAAGGAGCCAACACATAGAGTCAAGGCAGTCATATGCCATACTGATTCATAGGTCTTTGGCTAGGCCCATTCATAGGACATAAATTACTCCAGATATATCGATGGGTAGTGGCTCTAGGAAGCATCACAAGGATGAGGTTGAGGGTGGAGGTGACTCTAGGGGTGCAGGCCCCACTTGATGTATCTTTATGTATTGATTATTTTTGGGTGTAAGGTCTGAGGACCTACACTATTGTAGCCTACGGGTATTTTGTATCATTATGTATCCATTCTTATATATATATATATATATATATATATATATATGATATCTCATTTATGCCTCATCATGTGTTTATGTTATGTTTTGATTTTATGTTATGGATGCATTGATGGATGTGATGATTATATGATGTATTGATTTATACATGTGATGTACTAATGATATGCAATGATTAGGTGATGGATGTATGACTAGATTTTGTAGTCTAGATGTATGGATGCACTATTATGTATGTGTATATGGATGCAATGTTTAATGTTAAATGCATGTTTTTAAATTTATTTAATTGATTATGCATTTAATTCTTGTTATTGATATGATGAATGTAATGTGTATGTAATGCATTAATTTTATATGGATGTTCTAATGCAAATTGTACATGTATGCTTTAATTATTTAAAACATAATGAATGAATCTAATTTGTGTTTAACAAACTAATGGCAGACACCACAGAATGTATAAAAATCATGAATTAAAATGTTAACCTTATCATAAGAGTTATACATTTGTATATGCATATGTGAGATGAAATATGTGAGATGTAGGGGTTTTCCCCATAAGCTTTTGCAAACTAAAAGGTGTGCATAAAATAGTCAATGGTCATCTAAATATCATTGTTGATATTCATCCGGTATCTATCCTATCTTATGAGGACCCCTTAATAAGAAAAATCTCATAAGGAAAACTGTGATTGTTGATGAGATGATTAGGTGCTATGAGGGGATTTTGAGGTTTTTCATGAGACTCAAACACCCTAGTTGATTGATCAAAAGTTGTATACTGACTACACAAGACTCTTGAAAGATACAAGCCTATTAAGAAGACCTAGATATTCAATATCCCTATGTGTGCAAAGTGAATGTATTAGATGAGGCATAAGACTACCTCATTGCCAAGCGGGTTTCATGCAACCCATTGTTGTAATGAGGATCACCTTATGGTCATCCTAATCCTGAGTTTGGATGTAGTTAGACTAGACTACTAGGCAATACAAGCCACCAAAAGCTAGCTCAACCATAAGCTGACATTGGTCTATACAAAATAAGGTCGCTAATGTGATAGACATATCACCATGCATAAGGCTACTCCATTGCTAGGTGGGTTTCATTCAACCCATTGTTGTAATGGAGATTTACCCCATGGATTTTGAATACTAAAGATTCTAGGGATTCAAGCTCGTTACCCCCTTATTTTCTTTTTATTATTTGGGATACTTGCTCATTTATAGTGGTGAAAACCACTATTTTTTTTTAGAGCAAGGGATTTGCTTAGTGATGAAAATCACTGTTTCTTTTGTTTTGTTTTGGGAATTTGCTCATTTTGTGGAAGAGCAAAGGGATTGTTTGGGTAGGGAGGAGCTTGTCCTTTTTTCAATTCTCAGCATCCTAGACCATGCACATAATAGTATGAGCAAGGGAAACCTTTCGCTTAAGGTGACAAGGACCACTTTGTAGTGTCATCTTTCCTTGTTCAAACTCGGATTGTTAATGTGTAAAATTGTGTTGGGATTTTGATATATGCAAGGTACTATCAAAGCGAGACCTTACCTTCTAAAAGCCAAGATAACTTTCTACAAAATCTAAAAATATAACTAGGGATGGCTGAATGATCAAAAACCCTAGTATACACCCTATAGCAACTCATTAGTTGTGTTGAAAAACACAGTTACTCACAAGGGAAATGTGAATGATAATGATATGTGGGATGTAAGGGTTTTTCCTATAAGTTTTTGTAAACTAAAATGTGTGCATAAAATATTTAATGGTCATCTAAATATCATTTTTGATATTTATCTAGTATCTATCCTATCTTATGAGGACCTCTTAATAAGCAAAATCTCATAAAGAAAATTATGAATGTTGATGATTGATAAGGTTGATTTGAGGTTCATGATTGGCATACAAACATGGTGTCATTCATAAGAATGTAAACATAACTTGTCCTAATGCAAGTGAAATGGATGGAAATACCTAATGCAATGCACTAATCAATGCATGCAATGAAATGCATGATAACATAATGTAAATATTTTTGTATTTTGATGTTTTGTATGTTTTTTTTGTGTTTTTATGCTTTCTGATTTGTTTGGTATTTTTGATAATTTTTTGTTGTTTTTGTAATTTTTATTGTTTTATGATTTTAAAAGGGGAAGGTGTGATACCTTATGCACCCCCAACATGTGTGGTGATCGATGAAAGTGGGGAAGGTGTGATACCTTTAGAATCCCCAATTTGCTTCATCGCTTGTGATGTGGATGGTGGGGAAGGTGTGACACCTTGAAGACCCCTAGTGTGCATTTTTTTTGATGTAATGTGATTGGCTTGGCTAGGAGGAGTGATAGAAATTAACCCCTCCTATTGTGGCATTGAATTTTGTGCAATGCCAATGTCTCGATGGGGTAAAATGAGTGAACCATCTATGTGAAGCTCATTTTGTTCTATCATCTCTTTGACTAGATTCTTGAATGAGTAGCAATTGTGGATGTCATGCCCATTTATATGGTGATAGGTACAATAGAGGCTTTCATTGTTTGACCCAGGTTTAGGTTTTCTCGGTTTGATTTTTGGTAATGTGATTGCATGTGCCTCATACAATTTTTGAAATAGGGCTAAAGTAGTCATCAAAAATTTGATGTACTAGTGAGGTAGCTTGTTAGGCTTATGAGGCTATGATTGATCTTGGGGTTGTATATGGGATGATGTGGCCTGAATTATGGTAGGTTGAGGTGAAGTGGGTGAACCATCTATGGGTGAAGCCTCCTTATCAATAAGGTCTTGGACCACATTTTTAAATGCATAACAATTGTTAATGTCATGGCCCTCTATTTGATGATAAAGGTAGAAGTGATCCTCCCTATAACCCTTAGGCTTAGTCCTATTTGGGTCTAGAGGGTGTATATCTGGTAAGGTAATTGCCTTTGCTTCTTGTAGCTTTTGAAAAATGGTTGACATGGGCTCAGATAATGGAGTCCAGGTACGAGGTTGGCATTTTAAGTGAGGTGGATGTGGTAAATTAGTTTGATGAGGTGGTTGGGCTGTATGTATCTCAGTCACCTGCTTAGGTTGCTCTTCTTGATTTTCTAGCATAGGTAATGATTCATCACCCATGCCTACTTGTTGATCCTCAGTAGTGAGAGGATTGTCTATTTGAAGTTGATTCTTCTCGAGCATGTCTTGTACTATATTTTTGAAAGCGTAGCATGCTTGTATATCATGACCATTTTGTCTATGATATAAATAGTATAAATCCTCTCTATACCCTTTGGTTTTGGGTGGTTTGGATCTGAGGGGTGAATCTCAGGTAAAGTAATGGTCTTTGTCTCACATAATCGATTGAATATTGATGCCAAAGATTCAGACAATGGCATGTAAATGTGAGGTGGACGATATTGTTGCTTTTGCACCTAATTTTGTAGGGATCCATTTTGTGTTTGTGGCTGAGGTGGTTTGGCCTTGGGTGTGATTTGTTGTTGGAGCTCCATGTTTGTGAGTTGATGCATGATTTGCTGCAAAGCATCATTTTGGTGACCCATTTGTGTCTCAACTTTGGCTAGATGATCTAGAATGTGTTGTAAGACTAATGGGGATGATGATTGAATAGTTGTTGATGAATTTGGATGGCAATTGATGGATGATGGAGGTGGATTAGGTGTAGGTGCTAGAGACCCTTAGGTAGATGTGAATCACATGTCTCCATTATCTGAGGAGATGTGGATGTTTCGTAATGATCCTGTTTAGTGGGTATGTCCACATGCTCTTATTTTTTACTTAACTCATGCTCTTGTTCCACCTTGGAGTGCTCAACTATGATAGCTTGATTACCCCCATTTTGGTGTAAAGGATACACCTGTTCTTGCTCTTGTGAAGATGTTGGGTGAAATGAGCTAGGTGTGACTAGTTTTGGTGGTGGTAGCACTTTTGATGTAGAGGGAATGTTTGATGGAGCTACTAGTTGTGTGGATTGATTTAGAGAACCCTGGTTCCCTATCATAACATTGATCATTCCTACAAACTCATGAGAAGATGTATTGGCATTTGGACAAGTCATGGATGTCTCATCAACTTGTCTAGGGTGATCTACTTGTCCCCCATGTTTAGGTGAAGAATCAAGGATGGAATCGATGGGTGGCGACTTGACAGGAGGTCAACCTAAATCCTTGATTGACTCAATGATAGGCATAAATGTAACATTTTGTGCTATGTATTCTTCGAGTTCAGTATTGGTCAAGTGAATTGTGACCTATGATGTGGTGGATGAAGATGGTATGATATGATCTGATTCATCTATAACAATAATGGGTTCTTCCTTGTTGGTAGGAGTGGGTAGGTCCTCTACTGATATGTTTGAGATGGTTATGGGAATCTTCATGGTTGGATTTGTCGACTTATCCTTGCTTGGAGAAATTAAGGATGAAGGAGGAGTAGTAGGAGAAATTGATGGTAATGGTGGTGGTGGAGGTAGTTCCATGATTAATCATGGGGTTGAATCTAGACTAGGATAAGATCATTGGGTTTAGTGTCCAGGTGCATGGGTGATAGAGTAGGCTCCTATGGATGATCCACCTTATTGTAATACTTGAAGGGGTTTGGGTTAGCATGAACCACATGGACCTTACCTTCATGTATGTATTTGAGGTGTTGATGCACTATGGATGGAATGCACTCCATGGCTCTCATCCATGGCCTTCCAAGTAGTATGTTGTACTATCTTGCACCCTCCAAGATGTAGCACAATGTAGGTATAGTCTTCTATCCAACCTGAATAGGGAGGACTATCATGCCAACCGTGGGAGATACAACATCGTTAAATGCTTGTAGGGTGAATGTGGATGTTGTAATGTGTGAAGGCAAGATGTTGAGATGCTTCAATGTGGTTGTGGTAATAATGTTTATTATGGAGCCTATGTCAATCAATACCCATTTATAGGGGATCCTATTGATGCATGCTATGATGTGCAAAGGAGGGTCAGGTATGTTGATGGGCATGGGTTTGATCTCGTGATCCTGAAAGGTTATAACAAGATCTTTGTACATTTGTATATGTCCCATAAATTTTGTGAAAGCATCAAGATCATGGGGTTGTAATTTGATTGAACTCAAAATATTCATGAGAGTTTCTTGATGTTTGGGGGATTATTGTATTAACTCGCTCATGGTCATGTTGGTTGATGGTGTATGTGGACTTTACATAGGCCTACTTTTGATTGTGACCATTAATTGAGTTGGTGGGCTTTGGATGGGAGTTCGGGGTGATGAAGGCCATGATATAGAAGGAATGTGAACTTCTCTACTAGGCCCCTTGATAGATCTATTATGTCTGGTGGTGGTCTGGGATCGACATTGGCTAACAAAATCATCCACTTGATCATGTGGATAACCCATTGGTGTTCTCCTAGTAGAGGTACTTTGGTGGTTTGATCCTCTATGTGAGGAGTTAGCTTCATGATGACTATTAGGGCATCATGCGAGAATGAGGAGATCCTTAGGACTATATTAGAGGTGTTCAGGACCTCCTTGTAAGTTTTTTACTTCACCAACTTATGGTTGAGCTTGACTATGCATAGTTATCATTATGTGTTGATTAAGCAAACAATAAAGGAAACAAACAAAGTATACAAAATGATTATCTCATTTAAAAATTTCTTTGTGAGTCCTAAACTATTTGGTGTGTTTTGATTTGTTGTTGCTTTTGCTTTCTTGTTCAAGTTTTTGCTTTCGTTGATGATATTACTCAGTTTAAGGGTTTTCACCTGTATACTCTCACACATAGACTTGGTGATGAAGTCCAAGCTGTGAAACCCACCAAAGTTTGGTGATGAAGTCCAAACTCGGTGAGGGAGTCCAAGGTCCTACTAGTCCTCACTATGATAGTTCTTGGACTGGCCTTGGCCAAAATAGGGTATGAAATAACCACAAACAAGCCAACGAGGTGGTGATGAAGGCCACCATCATTGGTCTTGATCAATGGTTGGGTGTGAATTCCAACTCGTTGATGTTTAATATGATGTGTGGTGTGTGTGGGTTCATTTTATTTTATGCAAAAATAAATGCAATCATAGAGCAATCAATGTCTTTTTGCTAATGCATAAAATAATGTTTAATTTTTTATATTCCTAAGTAAAAATATTTTAGTTTCAAAAATCTAAAATTATAGAACCCTAATATGATGTCAGCCTTTGCATAGGTAACAAGCACACAATCCACACAATAAGCAAATAGAGGTCATCTCTATGTAAGATGGTCTACAATAGAGGTCATCTGACATAGGAGTGGTCAGAAATAGGGGCCTCTTGACCTAGTAATAACCAAAAATAGAGGTCACATGACCCAAGGGCAATCACAAGTAGAATGCTTCAAATTTAAAATTTCTTCTATATTTTTCTATTAAAATGAAATTTTAAATTTCTCTATGAAAAGTAAGAAAATTAGGTATATAAAAACTCATAGGTGAAGCCTACATCCGATGAAGGTGTTGCTTCTCTGATTTTGTGAACTCTTCTCTGGGGCCATGTCTAGGTAGGATGATGGGGTCTATTGGCCATCATAGGGTAGGATGACTATGACTGCTAACCATTCTAACCTAGGATGGTGGTACCTACAATTCAAGAAAATCAAGAAAATAGGTAATTAGCGATAGATATTGTGAAATGTGGAAAGAGTCCCACATCGTGATCACCATTGTAGTATGCAAAAATTATACACCTATGTAATTATATGAAATCAAATTGAAAATATAATCATGTAACCATCAAGATCAGAACAAGAAATAAAGAAATGGTGCCCTTCTCATTAATATTGAAATTATCCTTCACAAGGAGGTTACAATGATATCCCTCTTAGGGATTTAATACCAATTTGATACAATTTTACAATAAAGAACCAATGGTAGGTGTATCTCACAGAATATTTGCACCCTCAAAATTAATTTGGGGAGGGGTTTCTTGTGACCTCCGCAAGGTGAGATAAAGATTGATGAATATTTATGTTGATAGCTCCTACCAAGATCTAAAATCTGCACACAAGAACACTCACAAGATATTAATAGAAAATGAGGAACCTCTCATGATGAGGTCCATATCCATGATAAGAAAATGAAAAGAAATGTTGAAAATGATAAACAAATGCATGAAAACTGAATTAAACTATGTTAGAAAGGAAATGAAATATTGCTAAACCTACTGTAACTAAGAAAAAAAGTAAAAATAGATGTCATCGAGAGGCCATTCTAAGGTAGAGCGGTATGGCCTGATGACCATCCTAGGGTAGGATGATGGTGCCTACGGGCTATCTCAAGGTGATATGACCACTGAATAGTGAAATAATTACTTGTGACTGATGTGAGAAACACTGGGATTGGTCTACAAAATTGATGTTCAAGGGTTGCACACTTGAAGCACGATTAAATTATAGAAATTGAAATGGAATAATATTATTTGATGATGTAAGAGTGTTGAATTTGATCTTCAAGATTTGAGATACTTTTGGCAATTTTGTACTTTACCAAATTAGGGATTTTGTTGGAATATTTTTGATTTATTTTGATGTAGTATAAAGATATAATCTTTTTTTTTATGGATTATTTTAGCAATTTCATTTATTCCTTATGTATTTTTTGTATTGGTGCTATAAGGTTTTGTAAAACTTCATTCGAGATTTAATTTTGCCTTGTTATGAAAAATAGTGCATCTTAGAACCTGTGAAAATTAAAACAAATTGTGAACGATTTAAAGAAGTTCATTATTTTGAAAATATAAATGCATTCGCCCCAAATAGGAGGTGAACACCCAATTCACCCCAGTTTTGGATGAATGAAAAGGTGAAGTATTTGAAAATACTCAAGGGGAATTAAATTAGGCATGATCGAATATTTGCGTTTGCCCCAACTCAGGGGCAAACGCCCCGCTCGCCCCTCCTTTGGGTGAACAAAATCTAACATTTAACGCACAAGTGCATTCACCCAAATGCAAAGTAATATTGCGTTCCTCCCATTGGAGGGGCAAACATCGTATTTAACCCTCCTTTGGGTGAATGTACCTGTTGAGTGGTATTTTCACCCGATTGTGAAAACACACTCTCCGATAGGATTTGGGTTCTAAATCCTCTGCTTGCAAAGAAACAATTTCTCCAAGGTTCCTGTTATGTTAGCATTCTGCATTTGTGTATTAATAATCTTAAATGAAGATATTCATTTTAAATGCTTGGAACACCTTAGTGGTTGCAAGTAACTGAAAACAAGGGGCACTGTGGTTTATTTTACTGTGAAATTTAATGATTGTTCATTGAACCCTGATAAAGTAAATGTGATCTGATCCTTATATGACCATGTTGTAACTTCAAAATGAAATTTAATGAAAGGCCATAAATGAAGGAATTATTTATGGATTTTGAAGTTTTTTAATTTTTTTATTTTATTTTAAAGCTTGAAAAATTAAAGTTGGAGTTTCTGGAAATAAAGTGCAGCAGAAAGAAAAATAAAATGCAAAAGAAAAGAAATTTAAAATTGCATTCAGTTTGATGCTATCCCGTCCTGGCAAAACCGAAGATGTGAGGTTTCCATGCATGCAACCTAACCTATGGGACCTGCAAACACGCACAATCCTGATAAGTTAAGTGCTGATTCCTAGGGTTTGAAATAAAAATTCAGATTTCAAATATTCGCCTAATGCAACCCACAAAAGTGGCATTTAACATTATCTATAAATCTGAAATCTGAAAACAAAAGAATAAACATTAAATCCATTAGCATGCACAGAAGATCTCCTTCTTTCTTGCCCACAAAATGCAAATTTTTGAACACTTCTGCATTAAAAAAAATATGTCATTTTACAGCAGCAGAACTTTCTGGTTTTCTCAAAACCAGCAAAAGGAAGGAAAACAGCCCCAAAGCAGGCCCAGAATGACCCTCTGGCCTCTAGCACTGCAACTCTGCTCTAGCGGTTTCCCACCCCGTATCTGTCCTGTGCTTCTCTTTTAAAGCTTGGCAATGCTTTCTCTTTTGGCCTGTGACGCTTCGCTTCATCTTCCAGATCGCATCGTTTCATATTCTTTGACTGCGTGTGTTTTGGCCTTATGCCCGACATTGAGACGTTTGATCTTCTCTGTAACGCTTCTACAGCCTGTACGCCACGTGTCCCACACTTTTCTACATGTTTCGTAATGGCCCCATGAAAATCGTGACAAAAAATAGCATGCAACTTTGTCCGCCTTCCTGGCCGCGAAAAGCGACATGTCACGAAATCGTGACATGTCGCGATATCGCGACGTTTTCCTTTCAACAGCCTTTCTGCCATTATGCCAATCGAAAACGTGACATGTCGCAAAATTGCAACATGTCATGAAATCATGACGCTTTTCTTGTTCTGTACCATTTGCTCGCAACCTGTCAGAAATCGTGACGTTTTTCCACTTCGGGCACCTTTGCTGCATGTTGTCGCGATATCGTGATGTTTTTTCACTTTGTGCCTCTTTGCTTTCTGTCATGATTTCGCGATGTTTTTCACTTCGTGCTCTTTCGCTTGTCGTGATTTCGCGACGTTTTCTCGCTTCGTACCTTGCCGCTTTTCGTCACGATATTCGCGATGCTTTTTCGTTCCGTACTGCTTTGCTGCTTTTGGCCATGAAAATGTGACATGTCACGATTTCGCGACATATTTTCCTTCTATATGCCTCGGCTGCTTTGGAGCCATGAAACCGTGACCTGACGCGATATCGCGATGTTTTTCTACTTCATGCCCCTTAGCTATTGTCGTTGACTGCGTTGACCATGATTTTGTGACATGTCGCGATTTTGCGATGACTTTTTCATTTTTTGTGCAATTTTGCCTTTTTCTTGATTTTTAGCATCTGGGTCATTGAGATCTTCTTTGAAAGCATGCAAAAAAGGTGGGTCCCCAATTTTGGGGTGTGTTGTGGATCAGCCACAACAAATGGTGACTCTACTGTCAAATGCTCCTGAGCATTTTGTGAGAACCCAACCTGGAAGTCTACAAACTTGGAAACCAGCATTAGCACATAAGAAATATAAACGAATGCCCATAGATCAGAAATACATGAATCATCAGAATCATTAAGTATCAGCTCGGTGTGTGCAATGTGTTTCATTCCCTATCGTTTGAAATTGATCAACATTCCATCGTCAGTTTTACATGAATGCATATGTGAGATTGTGAATGATTTGTGTAACCTAATAAATATGCTAAGAGATTTTGCTTTTATAAGATGCATAGTCTTTCTTCTAGTATCATACACAAACATTCAAGATTATCAAACCCTCTTAGGATCAACTATATGTATAATGAATTGTTTTATTAGATCCCAAAGTTGGTTATGAGTCCCTACTATCTTGAACCCATGTGCAAGTGAATGTGAAATCAGAACTTTGGGGAATCAGACTCCCAACCTAATCGAGATGGGAGTTTAACCCTATCCTTACTACTCTGATTTAGAATTCATTACCTCACTTTGAGCAAAATAATATAACCAATTATGGAAGAAATGGTCATGCTAGTCTAACCCTTTGGACAAACAGTGGTCTTGTTTTTTAGACAAGACATGTTGCCATGCATGGGCACACTTAACCCCATAATCCAAGACTTATCCTCATTTCTTTGGACCTTGGGGATGACTACCCATCCTTTGCAGAGGACAAGTAGTACGATCCTTCCAATCCAATATAAATATGAGATGGGAAAAATTTATTTTTTACTTCTTGGACCTTAGGGATGACTACCCATCCTTGCTAGGGACATGTAGTACGATCCTTCCAATCCAAACTTTAGATGTAAATGGAAAATATTAATTTTATTGCTTAGACCTTGGGGATGACTACCCATCCTTTGCAGAGGACAAGTAGTACGATCCTTCCAATCCAAGATTTATTATGAAATGAGACATAGGAGCTTTGGGGAATCAGATTCTCAACCTAAGCGAGATGAGAATTTATGCCCTATCCTTACTACTCCATGTAGGTCAAATCAAAGCTTTGGGGAGTTGGATCCTCAACCTAAGTTCGATGAGGATTTAGCCCTATCCTTACTACTCTGATTTTAGGCTTTAAGCTTTATGGAAGTGGTCAAAACCACTGTCTTAAGGATCATGCTGCATAAATAGGATAGACATGAAATACTTCTTTCGCCCAACCTTTTCTTCCAAGCAAGGTTTTGATCATTTTGCTCAAGATCCTTTTTAATGTGTATAAAATGTGCTTGGTTCTAGATATCTCAAGACTCGGTTCCCAACCTTAGGATCTTCTTCTTATTTATGTGATAGCATAACCTTAAGAGGATTTGACACACTTTAATGATTTGTATTTGAAATGCATTTGCAACTAAGATGGCATGTATGTGCAAAGTGAGATGTAATATGAATGCATTGTCCTTTGAAATGCAGATGAAATATTGCCATATAAAACTGACTACTTCATGCATCACAAGTTTCAAACGATACTATTAAATTGTTTGTGTTACTTGTGGAGCTTTTACAAGACAATTCCAATGTTTCATATTCTCCCGATCTAGAACATAAGTTAGCATCTCAAGGCAACTTTTTCATCATTTTTTTTTTTTTATATAAACAAACAAAAATGTCAAATAAACACACAACTTTAAATTAAAACTTATTCAATCCAAAACCAAACTGCAATCCCAAAAATGAAAATTTGAAAACACAAACCAAAAACCAAAAACCAAAATCTATATACAAATGTACACTATAATACAAGATGATGCAAAGCTTGGCTTATCACTTTCCTGGATCCCACACATGGTTAGAACATTTCAACAAAAATATAACATGATATGCATGCCAAATGTTGTGGGAATCCAACAAAAACAAGACTAGACCAAACAATGCAACAAATTTCCACTTGCCATGCTCACCATACCAATTTGATTTAGTTCCAATAATACTCCCATAGGTGAGCATCAAATTACTAAAATGATTAGACAATAAATGATTTTCAATTTTATCATGTCTATTCTTTAAAATGTAAATTTCATAATTCCCTCCTTGATTTAGAATTAGGCTATCTTTTTCAAATATGCAATTTTGTAAGTAGGAGCCTATTTCTACAAATTTCAAAGCCAAATCATTTTCCAAATTTGTAGGCCAATCAAATTTGTGTAACAATTTACAAGCATCTAGGATATTTACTAAATTAGGATCATTAAAAGTTTTTATCCTAGATTCAATTAGTAATTGTTGATGAATTTGGTTTAACAATTCAAGTGCATCAACTTCTTTTCCATTCATTAAAACAATGTTATTAAAGGTGTGATTAAAAATTATACCTTGTTTTTCATTTACCTTTAATGACATTTCATCATTCAAATTATTTAAATTCAAAATATGGTCATCCTTTTCAATCCTCAAACATTCTTGGTCAAAGTGTATGTCCCATGACTCATCTTGATGATCCTTCATTTGAGTTGCTTCCAATTGATCAATCTCTTTATCATTTGGTTCTAATTCTTTGTTCACTATCCATGGTATCTCTTCATTTGAATCCTCCAAATCATCATGCAAACTTGCATCCACACTTTCAATGAATTTATATTCAACATGATCAAATTTTGTCACCTTTTCAAATCCTGTGAATATGAGATCTTCGTATGATGTAGAAGGTTCAACATCCTGCATATCAAGTGAAATATGAGTTTCATCTATAGGGATGTGAGAAAAGAATGCATTATCATATCTCCCCCAACCATTGTAAAAATTATCATCCAAATCTGTGGGATGAAACTCCATGGTATTTGTGACATGATCTTTTGATTCATTCATAAATTCTTTTTCTTCTTTGTCCTTGGCAATAGGATCATTATAATCTTCCAAAATTTGATGAGATTTGAAACCCTCTTCCAAAACATCCTCAAATTGTACAGGAGTTGTAATATCTTCCTTTGAGTAGGCGATTATGTCATCCTGCATATCAATTGGCACACAAGTTTCATTAGTAGTTTTGGAATGAGTGAAGTCTTCCCACTTCTTCCAAGCATCATAATAATCATCTTTCAAAATCAAGTGGTGACGTTCAACTACTTCTTCAACATCTTCCAATTCATCAATGTGCTTCTCATCAAATTCATCTTCACCTTCCTTAGATGGTTCAATTATTTCCAAAAGTGGGTTATTTCTTGAATTCAAATTTATAAGGCTATCATAATCCAAATTAGTAACCCATGATTCAATTTTATCATAATTTGGAGGGTGAAGAATTTCTTGATCTTTAATTTTACACATCTCATCAATAGTATCTTCCAAGAACAAGTGGTGAAACTCTATCATGTCTTCAAATTCATTTATTGATTTTCTTTCCATTTCACTTTCAACCACTTTATTTAATTCCATGGCAGGTTCCATCTTATCACATATATCAAACATTGTTGAATTTAGAACCCCTTCATCTAGATAATCATGTATCTCTACATGATCCTCACTAGTGGATGTTGTCTTAGCAATTTGCACCTCCTCTTGGACTACATCTAAGGTGGTCGTAAAATTTGGGTATTCAAATTCATCCCCTTGATCATTCACCTTAGGTATCATTGGAGTGGAGGGTGCTATGTTTGATGGTTGGTGTAGGTTGGCATCAGAAGAACAATCTCTCATGTGAATATGTTGTGCCTTTTCTTCTTCAAGACCTTGTCGTTCCATCTCTTCTAAGACCTCATGGATTTTCTCTAGGGACAAACCACTCACTTTTTCCTCAATGAGTGAAGCAAGTGTGGGGTGTATGGCTCCTAGGTATACTTCCATGGCTTCCTCTTCTAATGTGTTAAAATTTTCCCACATTTGGGAGTGCAACTCACGAAATCTTCCATTGAATTGACTCAAGGATTCATTAGGCTCTTTACATATGGAGGTAAACTGATTTTTCAATATTTCTAAGTCAGCTTGATTACCAAAATGATGAAGATAGGCTGCTTCTAGTTGTATCCAAGAAGTCCTAACCTCCATGGGTAGTTGGCTATACCAAAAGAATGGTCTATCATCCAAAATGTATGCAAATAACTTACAAGCTACCTCCTCATAAAAAATCTGGAATTTATATAATGTATCCTTGTAGACATGCAGTTTTTGCAAGTATCCTAGTGGCACCTCTTGATTAAAACACCGTAAAAAATCCAATAACATTGTAGGAATTTGATAGGGTACCACAGGTATAGATAAACCCTCATAATGATCCTCTATCATAGATACCATTCTCTCTCTTAGAGATGTTATTTCAGCTCTCAGGGATACCATTTGTTCCTCAAGTGTTGCCATTAGTGAAACTTAAAATGTAATTTTAGAACCAAATCTGTTGAATATTCAACCTGCAATTTATAAACAAAAATCAAATTAGCATTAACTAAGAGATGTATTCATTAAAATCAAATGAAAAGTAATTGCATGAGACCAAAATTCTGAAAAATTAAATCAAATCACCTTAATTCTATATGAACAATCAGAAAAATATTACAACATACCTGAATTGCTTAAAATAGAACAAGTAAATAAATTCAGGCCGTCCTTTTTACAATCTGCTGAATGTTAGAGGACTAAAGCATACAAAAATTTAAATTTATATTACACTAAAAATAAACCCGTTCGGCCCTCCTAGCACCAATCCGTTGAGTGGTGTTAGAGGCCGAAGATGCTAATCAAATGGACTTGAAATATTTAGCAATGTAAAGCTCTTAAACAATTAAAAACCCGTAGCATCTAAAATCACGATAAAATAAACCTTTTCATGCCCTCCTTCTAGCGCCAATCTGTTGAGTGGTATTTTCACCCGATTGTGAAAACACACTCTCCGATAGGATTTGGGTTCTAAATCCTCTGCTTGCAAAGAAACAATTTCTCCAAGGTTCCTGTTATGTTAGCATTCTGCATTTGTGTATTAATAATCTTAAATGAAGATATTCATTTTAAATGCTTGGAACACCTTAGTGGTTGCAAGTAACTAAAAACAAGGGGCACTGTGGTTTATTTTACTGTGAAATTTAATGATTGTTCATTGAACCCTGATAAAGTAAATGTGATCTGATCCTTATATGACCATGCTGTAACTTCAAAATGAAATTTAATGAAAGGCCATAAATGAAGGAATTATTTATGGATTTTGAAGTTTTTTAATTTTTTAATTTTATTTTAAAGCTTGAAAAATTAAAGTTGGAGTTTCTGGAAATAAAGTGCAACCGAAAAGAAAAATAAAATGCAAAAGAAAAGAAATTTAAAATTGCATTCAGTTTGATGCTATCCCGTCCTGGCAAAACCGAAGATGTGAGGTTTCCATGCATGCAACCTAACCTATGGGACCTGCAAACACGCACAATCCTGATAAGTTAAGTGCTGATTCCTAGGGTTTGAAATAAAAATTCAGATTTCAAATATTCGCCTAATGCAACCCACAAAAGTGGCATTTAACATTATCTATAAATCTGAAATCTGAAAACAAAAGAATAAACATTAAATCCATTAGCATGCACAGAAGATCTCCTTCTTTCTTGCCCACAAAATGCAAATTTTTGAACACTTCTGCATTAAAAAATATGTCATTTTACAGCAGCAGAACTTTCTGGTTTTCTCAAAACCAACAAAAGGAAGGAAAACAGCCCCAAAGCAGGCCCAGAATGACCCTCTGGCCTCTAGCACTGCAACTCTGCTCCAGCGGTTTCCCACCCCGTATCTGTCCTGTGCTTCTGCTTTTAAAGCTTGGCAATGCTTTCTGTTTTGGCCTGTGACGCTTCGCTTCATCTTCCAGATCGCATCGTTTCATATTCTTTGACTGCGTGTGTTTTGGCCTTATGCCCGACATTGAGACGTTTGATCTTCTCTATAACGCTTCTGCAGCCTGTACGCCACGTGTCCCGCACTTTTTTGCATGTTTCGTAATGGCCCCATGAAAATCATGACAAAAAATAGCATGCAGCTTTGTCCGCCTTCCTGGCCGCGAAAACGCGACATGTCACGAAATCGCGACATGTCGCGATATCGCGACGTTTTCTGCCACAGCCTTTCTGCCATCACGCCCAACAAAAACGTGACATGTCGCGAAATCGTGACATGTCACGAAATCGCGACGCTTTTCTCGTTCCGTACCATTTGCCCGCAACCTGTCATGAAATCATGACGTTTTTCCACTTCGGGCACCTTCGCTGCATGTTGTCGCGATATCGTGACGTTTTTTCACTTCGTGCCTCTTTCGCTGCATGTTGTCGTGATATCGCGACGTTTTTTCACTTCGTGCCTCTTTCGCTGCTTTCTATCGCGATTTCACGACGTTTTCTCGCTTCGTACCATCGGCCAGCTTTTCATCGCGAAATCGCGACGCTTTTTCGTTTCGTACTGCTTTGCTGCTTTTGGCCGCAAAAACGTGACATGTCACGATTTCGTGACATATTTTCCTTTCGTACGCCTCGGCTGCTTTGGAGCCACGAAATCGTGACCTGTCACGATATCGCGACGTTTTTTCGCTTCATGCCCCTTAGCTGCTGTCGTTGACTGCGTTGACCATGATTTTGTGACATGTCACGATTTCGCTACGCTTTTCTGCCTCGTCCTTGTGCAAATTTGCCTTTTTCTTGATTTTTAGCATCTGGGTCACTGAGATCTTCTTTGAAAGCATGCAAAAAAATTTGGTCCCCAATTTTGGGGTGTGTTGTGGATCAACCACAACAGTACCTTGCAAAATAATAGTAATGCATTCACCCCAGTAGAGGGGAAAACATCTTGTTCACCCCTATTGTGGGTGAACACATTTTAAATAAGGGATCATGAGCACTTAAAAGAGGGTGGGATGAAACAAATCATGGTCAAGGATTCCAAAGGCACTATATTTATAAACATTAAATAATGGTGGCAATAAGTGACTTGAATCATGGATCCCGAGTAAGAAATAAGTTGTGCAAAAGGAGCATAAGAATATTCATGATTTCGAAGGCATGAGGACTTTTCCAAGGTATTTAATGATTCCAAATTATCTGTGCACCGACGCCTGAGCTACTACTTTCTTGGAAAGTAATCCCTGAAAGATGGATCGCTATTACTAAGCACTTCTATTTTACATTCATGTTTCTTGTTTTTTGTTTGATTTAAATTTTGCATTTGGATTTAAATATTGCTAGTAAGGGAATGAATTTTGGAGTGTCATTCTAAATGTTATTGCAAGTTTATAATTAAATTCTATTGTTTTTCCCTTGTTAAATGCTATTTCATGCTTTGGTGGTTTTCCTACTGTTAGTGTGCCCTATATCCTGCACTTCAACCTATGGCCATATTTCCCATTTCTTTCCACATTTTTTCCATTTCATTTCCTGAATCCCTAGTCTTCTACCAGTGTAGGATTTAGTTTAGGAACTAGCCCTCTATGGATATTGGAACGGGGGATATTTATTTCCTCTGACCTTTCAATGTTGGTCGTATCTAGGATGCACAAACATAGTGTTTGTTGATTAGGCAAATATTTGACCAACAGTTTTTGGCATGCCCGGTGGGACTTCAAAATTTCCATTTCTAATAGTATGAAGGTTTGATGTTTGCCTTCGTGCTATAACATTAGAACATCTGGAGGCTCGACTATACTCATAAATCTCCAAGTGTGAGAGCAACAAAAGTTGTGTCTCATGAATACAAGATCGAAGGCCAAAAATCCAAATCATCAAATCAAGTTCTACAAACTTGATATTCAAAGGTTGGGGGAACATCCTCAATTAGCCATGTTTCGGCGTACATCCTTGTTACCCCATATATCCCACATACCATCTGTCACATCCTCATGATAACGGGTGTATGTTTCACTCTTGTAAGCCCAATAAGTACTGCCATAAGTTTTCCACAACCTTTGCCCTATACAAAATCCAATGTTCCTCAGTATACATCCCCATATACCAGTCCATATGGCTCAAAACCCTCCACCAAGATAGTTCCCATCATGGAATAGCTCAAGAGCTTTGAATCTGAAAGCACAAAATCCGGTCCTACAAGCTGCTTTGAAAGCTTTGCCGACCTATGATGGTACCGGTAAAACTACATATAAACATATTCAAGATGTGGCTTATTTGGTGACCATCCATGACATAACAGATGAAGATGTAATGATAAAATTGTTGGTATTATTTTTGAGAGGAAAATTGCTTTATTTGTACTGATCACTGCAACCTGGTACCATTACGTCATGGGATTAGCTAGCAGAGTTGTTGATTAAAACATTTTCATGAACAAGCTAATCCATAATCTTTGCTACACTAGTTCATGATGATTCAGATACATCCGCAAGAAGAGATAGTTTATTTCAATGTTAGCTTCACACAAATATGGTAGAGTCCCTGATGGATTATGGCCCACACATGATCAAGGTGTATTATACTATCTTAGGGTGTTTAACACCGAAATTGGTATGGTTATACATCAAGACAATGTGACTACATTTCTAGACTTGTATACGTAAGCTCAAATGGCTGAATCTGACTTGATTGTTGTAGGTAGGTTTCCCCCAAATATGACTATGTCTATTATTCCTGACCTTCCATAGTATGTGTATTTAAGCATTTTTTTGCAACCCATGCCTTTCATGTACCCGATTCTCTTATGGATTTCTAGACCATCTCATATTGCTCCAATCCCTATCCTGCAACGTCCAACCTCAAATTTTTCTCATTTTTTGACTCAATCAGTTCCCCAATTGCCAGTGCCTATCCCTTTCCCAGCATTTCTAGTGCCCCTGACTCCCTTTTTGTTACCTATGCTACAAGTACCCTTACCATTGCCAATGCCCACTCCACCATCTAATCCTGATTCCTTCACAATGTTTTTGCAGGAAGTAAAATCCAATAACATTGCCTTAACGACAATATCTAATGAAATTACCACAGTAAGGAAGAAGCAAGCGGAGGCTGAGTTTCAGTCTAGGAGATTTTAGAACCCACCTATTACAAGAGAACAATCTTCTACAATTAGATGCACTAAGAAGATCCAAGCAATGATGGTGAATAAGGAGATTAGTGCAATAGAAAATACGTATTGGTGTTCGACATGTAATGATCATCATGGAGAATAAACCTGCATGGTGCATATGAATTATGTGCAAACGCTAGAAAAAATTTCTATTGGAAAACAAGTTAATATGATTAGAGAGGCTGAACACAATTTCATGATGCCATCCTTGGAGCAAGTTTCTATACTCACAAGGTCTAGGAAAAAGCCAATAACTGTAGATCCAACGAAACTCGAGCCTTTGAATGTTCCTGCAAAACCAAAGGTACAATATGAAAAGTGGCCACCTTCAATGAAACCACCTAGGGTAAAAACTAAGGAGCAAGAGTCTGTCAAGTTGGGAGACTTATTTCCTAAGAAGGCTTAAGAGAAAGTACAAAATAAAGCATCCATTTCTCAACCTGTAGTAGCTGCTCAAATATAGAATAAAACAAAAGAGCAAGCCAGAGAGCAACTTAAGTACCCATCCTTGATAAAAATACAAAGAGTAGAGGCTACTCAACAGTACCACGACAAATATGAATGAGCTATAGAAGAGAAGTTTTTGGCTATCTCAAGTTATAGCATCATAGAGGAAATGAAATGGATTCTAGCTAAAGTTATATTGTATGATGCGCTGCAGTTTCAAGGACAATTTTATTTGTTGTAAGAATCCTTGAAGACTGCTAAAGATCAAAAAAAAATTTCTTCTCAAAAATTCCTAGCGCAAGTGCTACCCACTTCTACGATAGGAAAAAATAGGCCTCCCTCATTTTATTTATCTTTGAAAATGTAAGGGTGGATTTTAAATAATTGTATGATCGACTCTGGAGCTGCAACTACTGTCATGCCAAAGGTAGTATGTGAAGTGATGGGTATGGAATATACGAGAAGCAGTCCAAGAGTGTTGCAATTGTATGGTACTCTGGTTAAAATAGTGGGGGTTATCAACTACATACCTATTGTAATACACACTATGCCATAAATCACCATAATACAAGAAGTGGTGGTAGTTGACTTGGAGTTGTATTTTAGCATGTGCCTCTCAAGCAAGTTCACAGCTAAGTTGGGAGGATACCTTTCCTTGGACTATTTCCATTTGGAGATACCATTTAAAGGAAAATGGATTCATATCCATAATGAAAAACCTTCACCTTTTCATATTGAAAGGTTAGAAGAGGAAGAACAATCCCTAGGTGCAGTGAACATGATGACTAAAGAACTAGAAGAAGTGGATTTGGTAGGAGAAGCATATTGGACATTTTGAGTCCCTAAGCCAAAGTTGTCATTGATGTCAAGATGCCAGTGATAGTTCTTCTCCAGTTCAAGTGCAAAGTTCAATGGAAGTTGTAATGGGTTAAAATATTTTTATTTTACACCAAAAATAATGGATCAGAAAATGGTTTCAGTTCTCCTTTGGAAGCAAATATATCCGAAGCAATGGAAGGATATAATATTATAATATTTATTATAATATTTATCCAAGGTGGTGAAAAACCCAAATAAATTATTATAATTTTAATTATAATATTATTTGGTTTACAAAGGACAATTAATTATTTTTTATAAAACCCTAAGGTTGGGTTTTGGAGGGAAAAATATTTCAAAGCGCAAAGTTTAAAGTAAATTAAACCCAAAGTTGGGGTTTAAATAAAAGGGCTTTCGAAGCCTCTATATTTTCGTCGACGTCGTCATGGAGGAGCTAGCACCGACATGTCCAAAGCAAATATAATGCATATAAATACTTTGCCAAAACCATTGGAAAGTTACCCTTGCTCGAATTAATAAATCGATGGCATGCAAAAAAGAGAGCTTGTGATTTACGAAAATGTGGCAGTGAAAGGCATAGAGGAGGAAGGTTCCGTCCTCAAGTTTCATTGGGCAAGCATGGCCTAGTGGTAGTTGGGAAAGCGCAAAGGCGTTGGCAGCAAGGTGGTTGACGTTTCGAATCCCCACGTGCATTGTTTGGTGTGTTGTTTGAGGCACCCAAGGTGCACGACCTTTTGCTTGGTGGAAGGTGGTGTGAGATTAAGAAGCACGTGGTGCTTCTTTAATCTCAAGCGAGCGCTTGGCTCGTGCGATGACTTTGGCCGTGGTTAAGGCGCTTGTGGTGAGACGAGGTTGAGGGTTCGATTCCCTCCAAGGACAAGGTATTTAATTTTGATTTAAATTTTGTTAGTTGCCTAATGTTGGAGGAATAAGGGTGCATAAGTGATTATTATTTTTATACATTAAGGCATGAAATTTATGGTGAATGTTTGTTGAGGATTATTGTGGAAGGTTTGATATTTGAGATTTATGGTGAATGTTTGTTGAGGATTATTGTGGAGGTATTGATATTTGAGATTTATTATTTTAGGAGTAATAAGGAGTTTTAGTAAAGTCTTATTAATTTCTTATTAAGACTTTTGAGCATTATTTTTGTATAAGGGTTTTTCCATTTAAAGAAGACTATGGTGAATGTTATTTTTGAGTTGGAGTAATAAGGTGTATTTTGGGTCATTATTTTGTATTGTGATTTGATTGAAGTCTTCTAACCCTTATTGAGATTGGAAAAGAGAAATTTGTGAGTGTGGCATATTTGTGAGATCAACTCCTTGTCAAACAAAAGGTATGGGAAAATTCTTCCTTGGTTGAGTTGGTTGATTGGCTTACTTGAAAATTAAGTTTGGAGTGAAAAGGATTTGATTAGGGTTTCCTTTTCAAAAGTGTTTGAGTTGATGCTTCAAGGTTTTCTGAATTGAGAGTTGTGATTAAACCTTGTTTTATAAGCATTGTTGTTGAGACCATTGGTTGAGTGAAGTGTTTTGAGTTAATGCTTCAAGGTTTTCTGAAATTGAGAGTTGTGTTTAAAACCTTGTTTGATAAGCATGGTTGTTGAAGTGAGTTGTTATACAAAGAACTTGAACTAGGGTTTGAAAATATCATGAGTATCATTGTTATGTGAGATTTGTTGTTGAGCATTGTTGGAAATATTTTGAGTTGGATGATACATGCTTGGACTAGGGTTTGTGAGCAAGAGTTGTTTCTTGGAGTGATTGGTTGAGTAGAGTTGATTGGGCCTAGTCAAGTGGATGTATGAAGTGATTGATCAAGTTCCATAAAATAAACTATTCTATATTTTAATTTGAGTTGAGATTAAGTTTTGAGAATAGAACATATTGAGTCTCTAACAATTCTCTTTATGCTTCTATGAGATTGAGTTGAGCAAGTGATTGAGTTTTGAGAATAGAACATATTGAGTCTCTAACAATTCTCTTTATGCTTCTATGAGATTGAGTTGAGAAAGTGATTGAGTTTTGAGTATAGAACATATTGAGTCTCTAACAATTCTCTTTATGTTTCTATGAGATTGGACAAGTTCTTTTGGTGGACTTGTTATGTTGATATTGAACAAGTTCTGTGTGAGCTTGTTGAGCATATTTGAACAAGTTCTATGTGAGCTTATTGAGCAGATTTGGACAAGTTCTGTGTGAGCTTGTTGAGCATATTTGGAAAGTTCTGTGTGAGCTTGTTGAGCAGATTTGGACAGGTTTTGTGTGGAGCTTGTTGAGCATATTTGAGCAGGTTCTATGTGGACCTATTGAGCAGATTTGAGCAGGTTCTGAGTGGACCTGTTGAGAATATTTGAGTAGGTTTTGAGTGGACCTATTGAGCAGATTTGTGCTAGACTGATTGGACTATGTTTAGTGTAGATTTGAGTGGACTTGTGCTAGACCGACTAGACTATGTTTAGTGCAAGAGTTGAGTAGATTTGTGCTAGATCGAATGGACTGTGTTTAGTGTAGATTTGAGTGAGCTTATTGAGCAGACTTGTGCTAGACCGACTGGACTATGTTTAGTGTAAGAGATTGAGCAGAGCTATGCTAGACTAACTGGACTATGTTTAGTATAAAATTGAGATAGAGCTTTGGAGGTGACAGAGCAGAGAGGACAAAGTCTCCAGTGGATAGAGATCCATCAGCCAGGGTAGTGAGGATAGGTCTTCTGAGTGGGGACAAGAGTCTTCAGTGGAGAGAGATCCACAAGCCAGTGTAGTGGAGGTAGTAGTCTTCTAGAGGATCACCAGCTAGAGTAGAGAAGGAGTTCTCCTGTGGATAGAGATCCACAAACCAGATTTAGGGGATCAACATCTCCTTTGGATAGAGGTCCATAAACATTGTAATTGGGAAGGATTCCCAAGAGATTGATTGAGAAATATTTAGTGAAATATTTTCTCTGTGGAGGTAACCCACATTGGGTGAACCACATTAAATTGTGGTCTCTATTGTGTGTGATGATTTGTGCATTGCTTTGGTTATTGCTATTGATATTGCCATTGATTATATTGATTAATATTATTTGGGAAAGAAAAGTAAAAAGTGGTCTTATACTGTTCACCCCCTCTCAGTATAAGCTTGTGTTCTTCAATTGGTATCAGAGTTGGTTCCTTCGAAAAGGGTTTAACAGCTTGAAGGAAGATCTTACAAGAACACAAATGGCAAAGAAAGGCAAAAGTAGAACCATGAGACACAAGAAGAAAAGAACACATATGGTCATGAAAGAAAAGGAAGATGAGTTTAATATTGTTGTGTTGGGAGGACAAAATGGAAATAGATTCAAGAGATGAATCAAGTAATGGAGAAATATCTAGACTGATAAAGTTTTGTACCAGATGTGGGAAGACAAGTCATCATGCAACTTATTGTTCACAAGAAGGTGAAGAATATTTTGTTTGTGGTCAACTCGGTCATGATGCAAGTTATTGCAATGGGTTTGATAGCAGTGAAGATGAAGATGATTCTCTTAGATTTGAAGTTCTAAAGAATGAGTTAGAAAAAGATAATAGGAATAGTCAAAGTAGGTATCAAGAAGAAACTCCACTTTGGAAAATATAAGAAATTAAAGAAGAGGAAGATTCAAAAAAGAAAATGAGGAAGCCACTCTTAAGGAACTTATTGAATTGAAAAGAGAGAATTTAGAATTGAAGGCTCAAATACAAGAAGATGAGAAATGTAAGACAAATCTTCTACAGGATATCTCTGACTTGAGAGATAAGGTTGAAAAAGCAAGAAGAGTTGAAGAAGGTATGATTAAACAGTCAAAGGTAAAAGAGATAGAATGTGAAAGGCTTATGATTACTCTTGAAGAATTAAAAAGGGAGAACTCAGGATTAAGGGTTCAAGCTCAAGAAGATGAGAAAGCAAAAGCAAGGTTTCTACAGGAACTCACCAACTTCAAAATCAAAGTTGAAGAGACAAGAAAAATTGAAGAAGGTATGGCCAAAAAATTAAAGATAAAATATCTAGAGTGTGAAAGATTAGAGCATGAGATAGTTTCACTAAGGATGGAAGTAAAAGGTTCTAAGGACAAGCTACACAAGTTTGAGGAAAATTCAAAGACTTTGGATAGGATTATCAATGCACAAAGGTCATCAGTCACCATAACAGGACTTAGTTCTAAAGAAGAACAAGGGAAATAGGAAGCAGAAAAAGGAGAGTCAAGCTCAAACACCAGAAAAGAAGAAGAGTCAAAAGAAGTAAGTAAAAGAGAGAGTGAGACTTCTAAGGATAAGTTGGACAATAGAAAGTTCAACAAGGAAAGGAACAATGCACAAGTAAGATACATATGGAACAACAATCAAAATAGGAGACCAATGAGGTCAAGACAAGGAAGCTTCAATGGAAGATGTTTTTCATGTCACAAGTTTGGGCACATGGCTTCACAGTGCAGGACACATGAAAGACAGGAATATGGGAAAGGATAGATTTTCCATGGGTATTGCTACTCATGTAATGAGTTTGGTCACAAGGCAATGAATTGCAGGGTTCATGACAGAAAAGGATATGGCTTCACTAGAAGAGATCCTAAGATATTTGCACCTCCAAGGAATAATAACATTAAGTGTTATAAGTGCAATAATGATGGTCACACAACAAAATGGTGTAGAGAAAATATTCCAAAAATAGGTATGAATAGGAATAGGAATATGAACAGGAACATGAACATGGATAAGAACAGGAGCAAGAATAGGAATGATGATAGGAACAGGAATAGGAACATGAATAGGAACAAGAACAAGAACATGGATGAGAACAGGAACATAAATAGGAACAAGAATGATGACAGGAACATGAATGATGACACGGATAGAAACAATCAGAAGAATAAAAAAATTTAGAAAATAAGGGAAGAGGATAAAGGCAAAGAACAATGCCTTTTGGGAGTAGAAATACTCCCACCCCAGAATTAACCACCTCAAAGGAGGTGGGGGAGGGGCTAAGCTAAGAGGCTCATTCTTAGCCCCGAGCCCCAAAGGTGACCCTTTGCCATTGATGTCAAAGGGGGAGAGATTTGTGTATTGGGGAGATATTTGATATGGGGAGAGATTTGATATTTGAGAGAGCATTGAGCCAGGGGGAGCAATGTCCCAAGGGGAGAAGAAGAAAAAGAAAGGTCAGGTTTCAGTAAAAATAATGTGGGTTGCCATCAATGACAAAGGGGGAGATTGTTGGACATTTTGAGTCCCTAAGCCAAAGTTGTCATTGATGTCAAGATGCCAGTGATAGTTCTTCTCCAGTTCAAGTGCAAAGTTCAATGGAAGTTGTAATGGGTTAAAATATTTTTATTTTACACCAAAAAGAATGGATCAGAAAATGGTTTCAGTTCTCCTTTGGAAGCAAATATATCCGAAGCAATGGAAGGATATAATATTATAATATTTATTATAATATTTATCCAAGGTGGTGAAAAACCCAAATAAATTATTATAATTTTAATTATAATATTATTTGGTTTACAAAGGACAATTAATTATTTTTTATAAAACCCTAAGGTTGGGTTTTGGAGGGAAAAATATTTCAAAGCGCAAAGTTTAAAGTAAATTAAACCCAAAGTTGGGGTTTAAAGAAAAAGGCTTTCGAAGCCTCTATATTTCCATCGACGTCGTCATGGAGGAGCTAGCGTCGACGTGTCCAAAGCAAATATAATGCATATAAATACTTTGCCAAAACCATTGGAAAGTTACCCTTGCTCGAATTAATAAATCGGTGGCATGCAAAAAAGAGAGCTTGTGATTTACGAAAATGTGGCAGCGAAAGGCATAGAGGAGGAAGGTTTCATCCTCAAGTTTCATTGGGCAAGCGTGGCCTAGTGGTAGTTGGGAAAGCGCAAAGGTGTTGGCAGCAAGGTGGTTGATGTTTCGAATCCCCGCGTGCATTGTTTGGTGTGTTGTTTGAGGCACCCAAGGCGCACGACCTTTTGCTTGGTGGAAGGTGGTGTGAGATTAAGAAGCACGTGGTGCTTCTTTAATCTCAAGCGAGCGCTTGGCTCGTGCGGTGACTTTGGCCATGGTTAAGGCGCTTGTGGTGAGACGAGGTTGAGGGTTCGATTCCCTCCAAGGACAAGGTATTTAATTTTGATTTAAATTTTGTTAGTTGCCTAATGTTGGAGGAATAAGGGTGCATAAGTGATTATTATTTTTATACATTAAGGCATGAAATTTATGGTGAATGTTTGTTGAGGATTATTGTGGAAGGTTTGATATTTGAGATTTATGGTGAATGTTTGTTGAGGATTATTGTGGAGGTATTGATATTTGAGATTTATTATTTTAGGAGTAATAAGGAGTTTTAGTAAAGTCTTATTAATTTCTTATTAAGACTTTTGAGCATTATTTTTGTATAAGGGTTTTTCCATTTAAAGAAGACTATGGTGAATGTTATTTTTGAGTTGGAGTAATAAGGTGTATTTTGGGTCATTATTTTGTATTGTGATTTGATTGAAGTCTTCTAACCCTTATTGAGATTGGAAAAGAGAAATTTGTGAGTGTGGCAGATTTGTGAGATCAACTCCTTGTCAAACAAAAGGTATGGGCAAATTCTTCCTTGGTTGAGTTGGTTGATTGGCTTACTTGAAAATTAAGTTTGGAGTGAAAAGGATTTGATTAGGGTTTCCTTTTCGAAAGTGTTTGAGTTGATGCTTCAAGGTTTTCTGAATTGTGAGTTGTGATTAAAACCTTGTTTTATAAGCATTTTTGTTGAGACCATTGGTTGAGTGAAGTGTTTGAGTTAATGCTTCAAGGTTTTCTGAAATTGAGAGTTGTGTTTAAAACCTTGTTTGATAAGCATGGTTGTTGAAGTGAGTTGTTATACAAAGAACTTGAACTAGGGTTTGAAAAGATCATGAGTATCATTGTTATGTGAGATTTGTTGTTGAGCATTGTTGGAAACATTTTGAGTTGGATGATACATGCTTGGACTAGGGTTTGTGAGCAAGAGTTGTTTCTTGAAGTGATTGGTTGAGTAGAGTTGATTGGGCCTAGTCAAGTGGATGTATGAAGTGATTGATCAAGTTCCATAAAACAAACTATTCTATATTCTGATTTGAGTTGAGATTGAGTTTTGAGAATAGAACATATTGAGTCTCTAACAATTCTCTTTATGCTTCTATGAGATTGAGTTGAGCAAGTGATTGAGTTTTTGAGAATAGAACATATTGAGTCTCTAAAAATTCTCTTTATGCTTCTATGAGATTGAGTTGAGAAAGTGATTGAGTTTTGAGTATAGAACATATTGAGTCTCTAACAATTCTCTTTATGTTTCTATGAGATTGATTTGAGTTGAGAAAGTGATTGAGCATTGAGTAAAGAACATATTGAGTCTCTAACAATTCTCTTTATGTTTCTATGAGATTGGACAAGTTTTGTGTGGACTTGTTAAGCAGATTTGAGGCAAGTCTCTGAGAAGACCTTGGATGGAGTGGAATGAGCAAGTCCTAGAGAGGACTTATTGAGCAGATTTGGACAAGTTCTATGTGAGCTTGTTGAGCAGATTTGAACAAGTTCTATGTGAGCTTGTTGAGCATATTTGGACAAGTTTTGTGTGAGCTTGTTGAGCAGATTTGAACAAGTTCTGTGTGGACTTGTTGAGCAGATTTGAACAGGTTATGAGTGGACCTGTTGAGCAGATTTAGAGCAGGTTCTGAGTGGACCTGTTGAGCAGATTTGAGTAGGTTCTGAGTGGACCTATTGAGCAGATTTGAGTAGGTTCTGAGTGGACCTATTGAGCAGATTTGTGCTAGACCAACTGGACTATGTTTAGTGCAGATTTGAGTGGACTTGTGCTAGACCGACTAGATTGTGTTTAGTGCAAGAGTTGAGCAGATTTGTGCTAGACCGAATGGACTGTGTTTAGTGCATATTTGAGTGAGCTTATTGAGCAGACTTGTGCTAGACCGACTGGACTGTGTTTAGTGCAAGAGATTGAGCAGAGTTGTGCTAGACCGACTAGACTATGTTTAGTACAGAATTGAGATAGAGCTTTGGAGGTGACAGAGCAGAGAGGATAGAGTCTCCAGTGGATAGAGATCCATCAGCCAGGGTAGTGAGGATAGGTCTTCTGAGTGGGGACAAGAGTCTTCAGTGGAGAGAGATCCACAAGCCAGTGTAGTGGAGGCAGTAGTCTTCTAGAGGATCACCAGTCAGAGCAGAGGAGAAGGAGTTCTCCTATGGATAGAGATCCACAAACCAGATTTAGGGGATCAACATCTCCTTTGGATAGAGGTCCATAAACATTGTAATTGGGAAGGATTCCCAAGAGATTGATTGAGAAAATTTTAGTGAAATATTTTCTCTGTGGAGGTAGCCCACTTTGGGTGAACCACGTTAAATTGGTGTCTCTATTGTGTGTGATGATTTGTGCATTGCTTTGGTTATTGCTATTGATATTGCCATTGATTATATTGATTAATACTATTTGGGAAAGAAAAGTAAAAAGTGATCTTATACTGTTCACCCCCCTCTCAGTATAAGCTTGTGTTCTTCAAAGCATTGGGTGAACTTCGCTTGGAGGATGAGTTTTTGCTCATAGATTTTAATGCAATGATCATAATGGACATTGGTTGTTACACAATAACTAAACCGAAGAAAGCTGAAAGCAAGTTCCTAATTCATAAAATTTTGACACAAATCAATTATGAAAATTATATTTTGATGGCACCAGGTGTAAGAATCGCACAGGAGTTGGTGTTGTATTGATCTCCCTAGAAGTCATACAAAAGACTTATTCTTATACATTGAATTGGAGATTTACAAACAATGCAACTGAGTATGAAGCGTTGTGCCTTGGATTGAAAAAGGCTAAACAATTAGGCATTAAAAAACTATAGATTTTTGGTGACTTTAAGATTATTGTCAACCAAACCACTAATAAGTGTGTATCAAAGTAGTATTACCTAAAATCTTATTACAATATATTCTAGGATTTGTTTGAATATTTCATAGCTTTAAACATTCAGGCAATTCCTCAAGAGTAGAACAAACATGTTGATATTTTAGATTCCCTTGGTGCAAATTATTCCACTGCAAAGCAAGTGGTCTAAAATCCCAAGACAATCAGGGTGATCTATAGACCTTCGGTTCCAGATAAGAATCTTTATTGGAAAGTTTTCAAAATTTATGAACAAATAGTCAACTTCCTGCTCAGAGAAGCTGCTAGTGTGTATGACAAAGTTTTTTTTGAGGAGGAGAAGGAACGGATGATTCAGTTAAAGAATAATCACATTCCCAGAGATTTAATCTCGCTGGAAAGTTTGTTCGATAAAAATGACAGAGCTAATAAGCACAATATTAAGGTAGACATTAAGGAGTACAAGGAATTACAGTTGGAACCAAAAAATATTATCAAGATTAGGACTGATTGTGTGCTAGATGAGCTTGAAGGCATTAAAAACCTGTGCTACGAGTACCCTGACATCATGGTGTGGATTTACCAGGATTTAAAAGGTTATGATAAGAACATGATTCAGCATACCATAGAACTGTAGGAGGGGGTAAAAACATTTTGGCAAAAGCAACGTCCTATCAATCCTAATATTGAAGCGCTCATGAAGGCAAAATTGTTGAAGATGCTAGAAGCAAATATTATATATGTGATTAAGCATTCAACCTGGGTGGTGAACCTGGTTCCTATAAGGAAGAAAAATGGAGACATAATGTTGTGTGTTTATTTTCACAACTTGAACTAGGCATCGCTCAAATATCACTATCCACTACCCCAGATTGATCAAATTCTTCATGCAGTCATTGGCGCTCAAATATTCTCACTATTATATGGCTTCTTTGAGTATAATAAAATTTGGGTGAAATACGAAGATCAATACAAAAAAACATTCACTACTAAGTGGGGCTCATTTGCATACCAACGGATGCTCTTTAGGATCTCAAATGTAGGCACCACCTTCTAGAGAGCCATGGACGTCACCTTCAATGAGTTACTGAATAGAATTATTGTAATATATCTTGATGATATGACTGTGTTTTCACATCACAGAGAAGATCATGTTGCTCATCTTAGGCAAGTGTTTGAGAAGTTCCATGAGTTTGGTATCTCCATCAATCAAAAAAAGTTAATATTTACTGTCAAGGAAGGGAAATTTTTGGGTCACATAATCTCACAACAAGGACTGGCGATAGATCCTGCAAGAGTTGAAAAGCTCATGAAATGACCGCTACCTACTAATAAGAAAGACTTGCAGTCCTTCTTCGGTCAAATAAACTTCATCCGCAAGTTTATTTCTGATTTTTCCTAGGTTGTTAAGCCCATGACTAAGTTGTTGAAAAATAATGTTGAGTTTAAATGGAAGGAAGTCAAGAGACAAGATTTCTCAGGAAATAAAAGAAAGAATGGTGACTATTAATTAATTATTAATTAATCCTGACTATTTGAAAGACTTCATTCTTTATGTAGTAGGTGAGCATGAAAGCTATGCTGCAGTGTTGACTCAAAAACAAGAATATGGTGAAGAAAAGCTAATTGCTTTCTTGAGACAAGTTATTGCACCACATCAGGAGAAGTACAACTTTATTGAGAAACAGGTCTACGTAGTAATGAAATCATTGAAACAGTTTTGAAAATTTGTTTCTCAGAGCAAGACTTTTGTTTATGTAATTCACTCTAATGTCCAAAAATTCATACTTCAAGGAGAACTAGGTGATAAGAGGGTATGATGGGTTTCTAAAATTCAAGAATACGATGTGGAGATCCGATCAACAAAGCTAGTTCATGGGTGCACCTTATGTCAGGAGCTAGCTAATAGCATTGTCGCTAAGACATTGGATGTGATTCATGAGGAAGACGTAGGCAGAACAATTTGTGCAAATTATACTGCAAGTGACCATTATTGGACAGAAGAGCTGATTGACTATTTTGCTTCTACGATATGTCCAACTCATCTCGATGCCTCACAGCGTCGAAGGTTTAGGCTAAAAGCACTCAAATATGTATTGTTGCCTAATGGGTTATATCATAAGAACGTTGACGGAGTTCTTCTCAGGTGTGTAAAGGCATCCAAAAAGGAGAAGGTATTGGAAGAATTTCACTCTAGACTATTTGAAGGTAATTATGCAGGCAGACCCATGGCTTTTAAAATTATCCAAGCAGGTTATTATTGGCATACTCTATTCATCGATACTCATAAAATAATCCAATAGTGTGATAGTTGTCAATGATATGTTGGCAGAATTAGGAAAGGAGCGTTGCCTTTACGTCTAATCCAAGTAGAAGCACCTTTCCAGTAGTGGGGTCTTGATTTCATTGGTGTCATTGATCCACATTCTTCTACGGAGCACAAATATATCCTGATGGTGATTTATTATTTTACCAGATGGGTAGAGGCTATTCTCACTAAGAAGGCTGAATAGGCAGCATATAAGTGAGCCAAGTTGGGCAGAATAGGCTCTTGATGGTGGCGCTACAAGATTTAGGCTTGATTGAATTGCCATAGTTCTGGTGATATGATCCTCTGGGTAAGTTCTTTGCTATTGTAAAGGTCAAATTATTTCATTGATGTCCTCGACCTGATATCCATAAGAGGAGAAACAATTTTTATAGGCCAGACATGAACTAGCATATTGAAAAAATGACAACCCTCCCACCGTGGCATGATTATTATAAGCAAGAAGCATAATATAACCCCACCAAGTATAAGACCCAGATTCCTCCATCAGGATTATTCAGTTCTATTAAGGAATTCAAACCCAACTGGACTAAAGAAAAGATAATGAATTGGTGGATTATGCAGATTCACCGTGGGAAGCTGACTACTGCTTACGGGTTGAAATTAGATATGTAATTTTTAGATATTTATGATGAGTTTGTAGACTCGTATCAACTCGTCACCTTCACCAATATTTTTCCACAAATCTTTTAGCATTTTGATAGTGGTAAAGGAAAAACTAAACAAGAGTTCCCAATAGTTTAAGATGATACCTCAAAGGAAGACGAATAGCAGTATGTATTTAAAAGGATGTCTCAATGATGAAGTAGCAACAAAAGGAGACGTCCACACCCAAAAAGTAAAATTTACCAAAGGTGCCTCCATTTACTAAGGTAGCAAAGAGGCCAAGAACTAGCGTAGTTATGACTTTTGTCATTGAGGCTCTAGCAGTTTTGATTGCCACCTTTTCTACAATGATAGTTGTAACTGGCCCCATGGTTACTAATGTGTCGATGGTTGTGGTAAATCCTTCACCCATAGAAGAGCCTCCGATCAAAGTCATAGAAGTATTTTTGATGGTGCAATCACTGGTGGAAGATCATCAGTCGGAGAGCTCTCATATTGAAGTTATGGATGAAAACATTGGAGAAGGGTCAAAAGTACAGGAAGAAGAAATAGTTTTGCAGTCGTCTCCATCACCGTAGCACACGACATTTACACCTAAAGGTACATCTCTCCTTCCCTCTTCCTCTTCTTTGGGGCAAGTAGTGATTTCCACTTCACTTCCATCTTTTCCATTTTTATCATCCTTAGTCTCCATTTATCCACCCTTCGGTATGCCATCCATGTTTGTCTCATTTCCATGTTTTTCCACTCCTGAAGTCACTATTGATCCTTATTCTATTCCCGTTCCTTTGTCTTTTGTTTCTTTCAATTTGTACACATTAGTTTCAAATATCTTTTAATACCCTTCCTTTTTTGTTCCCACCTCCACTACCATTGAAGCTGTAAGTACGCAAGCTCCTCCTAGAGTAAGCATAACTACAGCCGAACTCACTTCCTCCATCAAGACCACCATTTTTATTCCATCTACTATTTTCATTCTACCTCTTCTATTCGTGTCCACTATTCTCATTGGGCCTAATCGCTTAGACATTTTGGTTCCATTCACCCCATTTTTAGAGTTGCAGACATTTCCTAATGTATAGGTGGCCCGTAAGCAGTCTGACAAAGATAAGATCAATTAGGCACACATGAGATCTTCATAGTAGTTGAAGAGTATGTGGTGAAAAGAGACCTTGGCTCTATCTAGACCGATTAAAAAGGTTGCTTTTGGCCCCATCATGAAGGAAGCTCATATTACAACCATTACGCCATTGGTTAAGAAGCCCCAAGTAGAGTTGTTACTGGGTGATCTCATTTATGAGACTATAATAGAAGACCTTACATAAATAGATCCTATGGAAAATATGGGAAATATTCAAGTCGATATGAGCTCAGTGTACTTACATGGCGATCATTTTAAGGAGAAATATTTTGAAAGTTAGAACAAAATAATTGAGCTCAAAAATACCCTAGAAAAAAACAAAGCCTAGGAAGAGAATACAACCACTAAAAATGACTACTTGTGCCAGTAGGTTAAGATTCATTTGAAGGAGCATGATGCCACTAGGATTGATATGCACAAGCCTCAGCAACAACTCAAAGAAGTGAAGTAGTTAGCTGAGAAAGCGGTATAGGCCATAGGATTTTTGCATGATAACATTAAGGGAACCCACCTTCGCTCTACATAAAATTGTGAAAAGTTGGATATGCAAGCTATTAAGGTGCTGCAATATTTATGGGAGGTACAGATACAGATTCATCTGGGGCAACAATTAATTGATACCACCGAGGAGATATTATCGCCCTATATGGAGATGGCAATAAAGATACAGACTTTGATTAATACCAATTTGCATATTTGCTCTCTCAAGGAGATGGATTATGGTTGGTTTAAGGCGAAAGATACGTTGCGCAGTTACTTCCAATGCATGGACCTGGTACGGGAGGGATGGGCCATCCTCAACACTATTGAACATGAACATACTATTTCCATGTCTCATTTTGAGAACATTTATGAGTTGGTATTCTTGACCTTTGTGGACAATTTGGGAGAACCTTTTCACATGGAAAAACTGGAAGTGCACTGGAAGAAGTTCATTGAGGATACTTCTGAGATTGATGTCTAGGAAGAGCCTCTCGTAGAAGCACATGTGTTACCATAAATGCAAAATTATATGCACTTGGAACTGTCATTATACGAGTTGGCTAAACAAGCAAAGTGCTTCAATTTGACAAAAGTTCAAAATCTATATTTTGTTTATGAATCCCTTAGTGTCCCTTGCCTATTCTCTACTCATGCTTGGGAAGATGCAATCATCATCTATTAGGTCAGTACTAAAACCATAAAATAGCAGGAGGAGTAGGTAGAAGCAAAGTGCGAAGCGACGAAGAAGGTATCAAAAGAAGTGGAGCAAGCTGAAGTACTCATAGTAGTAGAATAAGTTGAGCAGAAGGAGCACACAAAGGAAGACACGTGTTGGAAGGTATCTATAGTATCGGTGAAGGCACCAACTAAAGACCTTATTGCCCAATGAATGAATGCTTGGGATCACTTTCATCCATACAATCTGGATACCCTGTGAGTCACCAAAAATGTTGGCAATTTTGCACTTTGCCACATTGGGGATTTTTTTGGAATATTTTGTATGTATTTTGATGTAGTATAAATATATAATCTTGTTGTTTATGGCAGCTTTTAGCAATTTCAATTATTCCTTATGTATTTTTTTATTGGTGCTATAAGGTTTTGTAAAACTTCATTCGAGATTTAAGTTTGCCTTGTTATGAAAAAGAGCGCATCTTTGAACCTGTGGAAATTAAAACAAATTGTGAACGATTTAAAGAAGTTCATTATTCTAAAAATATCACCACGTTCACCCCAAACTATTGAGCAAGGTGCAGCGACAGTATTGTCATTGTTGTCAACACAGTCACATAGATCGGTTGATGCAGTGGACAGGAGCTCAGAGGTTATTTAGAGTATGTATAGTGATATTAAATGCTTATGAGGATGTTTTTGATGTTTGGGTGAAGTTTTTACAGTTGTCCAAGAAGACCGAAGTGGCCCATATGCTAAATATCAAAGAAAGAGAAGCAAAAAAACAAAGAGAAAAAAGTGTCGCGATATCGCGAAATGTTGCATTTTTGCAGCCAAAAGAGAAGCAAAAAAGTAAAGAGAAAAAAGTGTCACGATATCGCGATCTGCTGCATTTTCATGGTCAAAAGAGAAGCGAAAAAGCAAAGAGAAAAAAGTGTCATGATATCACGACATGTTGCATTTTCACGGCCAAAATACAAGTGAAAAATAAAGGAGAAAAAAAGTGTCACGATATCGCGACATGTTGCATTTTCGCGGCCAAAAGAGAAGTGAAAAATCAAAGAGAAAAAAGTGTCACGATATCATGACATGTTGCATTTTCACGGCCAAAAGAGAAGCAAAAAAGCAAGGAGAAAAAAAGTGTCGCGATATCACGACATGTTGCATTTTCACAACCAAAGAAAAGAGAAAATGCAAGGAGAAAAAAAGTGTCGCGATATCGTGACATGTTGCATTTTTGCGGTCCAAAGCAAAGAGAAAATGCAAGGAGAAAAAGTGTCACGATATCGCGACATGTTGCATTTTCGTGGTCCAAAGCAAAGAGAAAATGCAAGGAGAAAAAGTGTCACGATATCGCGACATGTTGCATTTTCGTGGTCCAATGCAAAGAGAAAGAGCAAGAAGGAAAAAGTGTCGCGATATCACGACATGTAGCATTTTTGTGGTCCAATGCAAAGAGAAAGAGCAAGAAGAAAAAAGTGTCGCGATATCATGACATGTAGCATTTTTGCGACTCAAAGCGAAGAGAAAGAGCAAGGAGAAAAAAGTGTCATGATATCGCGACATGTCATATTTTTGCGACTCAAAAAGTGTAGGTAGGCAAAGAAACAAAAGTGTCACAATATCGCTCGTGACTCAAAAATGGTAGGCATGCAGAGAAACAAAAGTGTCGCGATATCATGACATGTCGCATTTTCACGACTCAAAAAGGGCAGGCAGGCAGAGAAAATAAAAGTGTCGCGATATCGTGACATGTTGCATTTTCGCCAAAGAAACAGAGTAGTTGACAGTGCATCTGATATTAGTGATGAACACTAGGATGGTGAAACTGAAGACTACATAGTGACGTGGACCCATAAGGAATATTTAATGATTTGAAATCATTTAAGATGGTCGTTACACATGGAAAGAAGAGGATGCATGCCCATGTGGAGAAAAGGAAACGAAGGGCCTCAAAATAGAAATGAAAAGTCTTTTTGGAAACCAAAACAAATGCATGCACAAGGGAAAAGAAAATGAACAGTCATGAAGGAGAAAATGAATAGTCATCGAAGGAGAAAACAAATGCATGCACAAGGGAAAAGAAAATGAATAGTCATGAAGGAGAAAATGAACAGTCATCGAAGGAGAAAACAAATGCATGCACAAGGGAAAAGAAAATGAACAGTCATCGAAGGAGAAAACGAACAGTCATCGAAGGAGAAAACGAATAGTCATGAAGGAGAAAACGAACAGTCATGGTAGGAGAATATGGTGTCAATTCTTTGCATGTGACGTGTTTGACGAAATGCCTTCTCAATATATACAAAAGGAGTTACATAAAGAAGGTGTTACAATTGACAAGTGGCAGATGAGAATATGAAAGAAGGTGTTACAATTGACAAGTGGCAGATGAGAATATGAAAGAAGGTGTTACAATTGACAAGTGGCATATGAGAATATGAAATAAGGAGTTACAACTGGAGTTACAAAGAGAAAGGATAGTTATAAAAGGAGTGTTTCTTGGAGAATTTTGTAAGGGGATTTTATTTTGAAGCGTGCGATAAGGGTGTGTGTTTTGTGAATTATGGTAGATGTTGGGTAAGCAATAGACCAGTCAGGGTCTTGTAAAAGTGAAGGCATTTTTATGTCAATCTTCTAGTTTCAAAATGGAAGTCCAAGTTGGTGCTTGGCATTAGGGGTTGGTGCTCCTTCCAGTTGGTGCTGGTAAATCAGGGGTTGGTGCTCCTTCCTATTGGTGCAGCGGTTTTGCTCTTCTTTGCTGGTAAATCAAGGGTTGATGCTCCTTCCAGTGGGTGTTGGTAAATTGATTGTAAAGTTGGTGCTTTGCAAAGGCTGGATTTGGATGGGAGTCCAAACAGTCATTTTGAGGAGTAGCCAAATCGGTGAACCTCGGTACATCTTGTGTTGTGTGATGTTCTCTTGTTATACTTGCTTTATTTGGTTTTAAGTTTTCATTGTTTTGGCTTTAAGAGTTGAAGATTTAAGTTTAACAAGAGCTACACTGATTCACCCCCCCTCTCAGTGTCATTGTGATACTAACAATTGGTATCAGAGCCAGTTTCCCTTGTCAGGCTAAATTAGCTAGGGTTGATCTTGGATTAGTACGCAATGGGTAAGAAGAATAGATCCTCCTCCAATAAGGCATCTCAGTCAGTTTCAGTTCTTGTGGAAGAGAAAATTGAACTAGAAAAGGTTGAAGGAGTGAATTCTGAAGTATGTGATGAAAACCTTGAGGTTGAAGTAGATCTAGAAGGTGAGTTGATCGCTGCACTTGAAGAGTTGAATATAGAAAGGAAAAAGAACAAAAGACTATCCAAGAAGTTGGAAGAATATGGGGATAAGATTGAAGATCTCTTCTTACAAATTCATAAAGCCAAGAAAATAGAAGAAGCCTTGAAGTCACACCTGGATGATAAAGTCGATGTATGTAGAAAACGTGAAGAGGAATCTAACAAAGTTATTAGTGATCTAAAGCTGCAAGTAGAAGAGTCCAAAAGGATTGAAGAAACTCTCAGGTCACAGATCAATGAGAAAGAGATTTTTTGTTGCAAACAAGAAGAAGAGATTGTTTTTTTGAAGAAACAACTAGAAGAGGCCAATACAAATCTCAAATTTGAGAAGAGCACAGAGTTGCTAGATGAAATGATAAGGCAACAAAGAAGCTCCATGGCTAAGCTTGGTCTTGGATATGAAGTTGAACAACCTTCATCTTCCAAATATGCAGAGAAGAAGAAGTTCATTGTTGAAGGATCGAAGCAAGAAAAGTATGGTGACACCTTTCTTCCAAATTATGGGAAGAAGAAGTTCATGTTGAAGGATCGAAGCAAGAAAAGTTTGAAGCTAAATCTTCAAAAGGAAGAAAATATCAAAGGAGATCTACAGCAAAGCAACCACAACAAAAAGAGGTTCTATCACTCTCACTCTATTCATAATAATGCTTTTAATGGCTATTGTTTTAGATGCAACCATTATGGTCACAAGGCAATTTATTGTGGATTGAATAATAGATCAAAGAGTTATGATGGTAGAAATACATCTGCTTTTCTAATTGAACACCATATGCAATGTTTTAAATGTAATGGTCATGGGCACATAGCAAGGTTTTGTCCAAGCACTTTTGTATCTAATCTAAGGCAAGACAATAGATTTCATCAGACACAAAGAATGCAACACAGAGAGGGAATAAATCATGTGCATAAAAGAAAGGAAAATAATCATCCATCAAGGATGCACAAGAGACAACCACCCAAGAGAAATGTTCAAGTTCACAAAAAGGTTCAAAATAGGGATGTAGTTGAAAAACTCAAGCCCAAGTTCAAGAAATTTTGGAGAAATAAAGAAGAAAGGAAATCGTGTCTCCTTGGACTGAAGGAGACTACTCCTCTATTGCACTAAGCAACTCCAAGTAGCACATCCTCAGGGGGAGCAATCTTAAAGTTTTATTTTAATGCTCCTATGTATTTGTTTGGTTATCTAAGGATGAAAGGCAAGTAGTCAAGGGGAGTTGTCGTATAGTTGTCAAAGTGTGTTTCAGTTCATGTAGTTGTTTGTGGAGGTACCGTGAAGGGTGGTGATTAAATTGAGAGTTGTCACCATTGGTAGTATTGCTATATGTCAGTGTTGTACTTTTGATGGTTCTTACTGCCATTGTTCAAAGTTATGGATTATAACAGTTTTGATAATTTGGTTTAGTGAAAGAATGTTGCCCTAGCTGCATATATGTGTTTCGATAAAAGCAGTGTGTATTTGTACTACACATTGATGTGAAGATTGTTAGATCTATTATGATGCTTTGGTGAAAATATTTAATTCATGTGCAAAATTAGAAAGCTCACATTTTATTATTGCATTCAAAGCGGCTACATGAGTAGGAAGTTACATCAATACAAATTGAGTACAAATATTTAGGGAGACAGTTTTTAGCAGCCAGGACACCTCAAAAGAATGGTGTGGTAGAAAGAAAGAACAAGACAGTGCAGGAAATGGCACGGACTATGTTGACTGAGAACAAAGTAGCAGATAGATTTTGGAAAGAGGTAGTCCATACTATGGTATACATCCAAAATAGGTGCATGTTGAGGATGCATGAAAGCAAAACTCCTTATGAGTTGTGGTTCGGTAAAAAGGCAACAGTAAGATACTTTAAAGTTTTTGGCAACAAGTGTTACATCAAAAGAACTAAAGAAAACCTTGGTAAGTTTGAAGATAGAGTGGATGAAGGTATTTTTCTTGGCTATTCATCAAAAATAAAAGCTTACAAATGCTACAACAAGAAGCTAAGGAAAATTGTGGATAGTGTCGATGTTAAAGTTGATGAAGGTAGGGAACGAGTAATTAGCTATGAAGAGAACTACCCAATTTATGAAGAGGTTATTGAAGGAGATGAGGAAAAGGAAACGAAAAAGAAACAAAAAATTGACTCAGATGATTCAAACAATGATTCAAAAGTGGAAGAAAATAAGAAATTCAAAATAGGCAGCTGGCAGAAAGATCATCCTAGAGAGCAAATAATTGGAGACCCCACAGTTGGTGTTCAGAAAAGAAGAAGAGTAGTAAGCAACTACTCTCTATTATCCAGCATTGAGCCCAAAAATGTTGCTGATGCAAGCAAAGATAAATTTTTTATGAAGGCAATAAATGAAGAATTAGATCAGATCGAGAAAAACAAAACTTGGGAGTTAGTACCAAGACCTACAAATAAAAATATAATCGATACTAAATGGATCTTTCGAAACAAATTGAATGAAGACGGATAGGTAGTCAGGAATAAAGCAAGATTGGTATGTAAAGGCTATGCACAAGTTGAAGGTATTGACTTTGAGGAAACCTTTGCACCTGTGGCTAGACTAGAGGCAATTAGAATGTTTCTGGCTTTAGCAGCTTACAAGAATTTCAAAGTTTATCAAATGGATGTGAAATCAGCATTTTTGAATGGGAAACTCGAAGAAGAGGTTTATATTGAGCATCCAGATGGTTTCCAACTTGGTGATGATCCCAACTTGGTTTGCAAGTTGAAGAAAGCATTATATGGCTTAAAATAGGCACCCCGAGCATGGTATGCAAGGCTAGACAACTATCTTACTCAACAAGGGTTCAAGAAAGGTATGGTGGATAGTAATTTGTATGTCAAAATAGAAAATGGCCATCTTATTGTTCTTGTTGTATATGTTGATGATATCATATTTGGCAGCAACAAAGATGAGTGGTGTAAATATTTAGCAAATAAGATGCAGAAAGAATTTGAAATGTCAATGATTGGTGAACTTTCATATTTCCTCAGGTTGCAAGTTAATCAAAATGAGAAGGGCATATTTATTTCTCAAATTAAATATGTGAAAGAGATGCTAAAAAGTTCACAATGGAGGATTGTAATCCAGTTAGCACTCCCATGACTACAGGTTGCAAGTTGAGCAAGGATGACAAATCTCCACATGTTGATCAAACCATGTACAGATCTATGATTGGGAGCTTATTGTACTTGATAGCTACCAGACCAGATATTTTGTAGGCATTATGCATGGTAGCACGATTTCAGGCTAGTCCCAAGGAGACTCATGTGACAGACAGTAAAGAGGATTCTTCGGTACCTCAAGGGTACTATGGAGTATGGGTTATGGTATCCGAAAGGTAAGGACTTCACCCTTATTGCGTATTCAGATGCAGATTGGGCAGGATGTGTAGATGACAGAAAGAGTACCAGTGGAGGTGCATTCTATCTTGGAGAAAAGTTGGTCGCATGGCACAGTAAGAAACAAGAGTCTATCTCCTTATCCATGACAATGAGAGGCAAAATATATTGTACGGAGAATATATTGTAGTGACAACGTGTTGTACGTAGGTATTATGGATGAAACAAACCCTGAAAGATCTTGGTATTAACTTTAGTGAGCCAATTTTAGTTAAGTGTGATAACACCAGTGCCATTAACATCTCAAAGAATCTGGTTATGCATTCTCGCACAAAACATATTGCTATCCGATATCACTTTTTGAAGGAGAAAGTTGCGGAAGGTGAGGTTAAGTTGGATTTTGTTCCAACAACAGAGCAAGTAGCGGATATCTTCACAAAACCATTGCCCAAGGAAGTCTTTGAGTACCTTCGCAATAAATTGGGAGTGGTCACGCTTCCCAAGAATTGACTAGCTATCGGGACCACATTCTCAGGGGGAGCATTTGTGTATTTGTTTATCTTTTTGCTCATGTTTGTGATTTTTGCTAAGTGTAATAATTTTTTCTTGAGAATGTTGTGCATGGACTCAGGGGGAGTTTGCAACAGCCCTTTGGTATTGTTGTCAAAGGGGGAGAAGAGTTACGAGGAAATTGCACGTGTGTTGCCAACAATTCCAAAGGGGGAGATTGTTGAGCAAGGTGCAACAACAATATTGTCATTGTTGTCAACACAGTCAGATAGATCGGTTGATGCAGTGGACAGGAGTTCAAAGGTTATTCAGAGTATGTACAGTGATGTTAAATGCTTATGAGGATGTTTTTGATGTTTGGGTGAAGTTGTTACAGGTTGTCCAAGAAGACCGAAGTGGCCCATATGCTAAAGATCAAAGAAAGAGAAGCGAAAAAGCAAAGAGAAAAAAGTGTCACGATATCGTGACATGTTGCATTTTCCTGGCCAAAAGAGAAGCGAAAAAGAAAAGAGAAAAAAGTGTCGCGATATCGCGACATGTTGCATTTTCACGGCCAAAAGAGAAGCGAAAATGCAAAGAGAAAAAACTATCACGATATCGTGACATGTTGCATTTTCATGGCCAAAAGAGAAGCGAAAAAGCAAGGAGAAAAAAGTGTCGCAATATCGCGACATGTTGCATTTTTCGTGGCCAAAAGAGAAGAGAAAAAAGTGTCGCAATATCACGACATGTTGCATTTTTGTGGCCAAAAGAGAAGCGAAAAAGCAAGGAGAAAAAAAGTGTCACGATATCATGACATGTTGCATTTTCATGGCCAAAGCAAAGAGAAAATGCAAGGAGAAAAAAAGTGTCACGATATCGCGACATGTTGCATTTTCGTGGTCCAAAGCAAAGAGAAAATGCAAGGAGAAAAAAGTGTTGCGATATCGCGACATGTTGCATTTTCGCGGTCCAAAGCAAAGAGAAAATGCAAGGAGAAAAAAATGTCACGATATCGTGACATGTAGCATTTTTGTGGTCCGATGCAAAGAGAAAGAGCAAGAAGGAAAAAGTGTCGCGATATCGCGACATGTAGCATTTTTGTGGTCCGATGCAAAGAGAAAGAGCAAGAAGGAAAAAGTGTCACGATATCGCGACATGTAGCATTTTCATGGTCCAAAGCAAAGAGAAAGAGCAAGGAGAAAAAAGTGTCACGATATCGCGACATGTCACATTTTTGTGACTCAAAAAGGGCAGGCAGGCAGAGAAACAAAAGTGTCGCAATATCGCGACATGTCGCATTTTCGTGACTCAAAAATGTTGCAAGTGTGAATAGGGTTTCACCATAAGTGGTTTAGAAAAATCTTTCTTTAAGGTCTAAGTGTGAAAACACTTAAACTTTTGTCGGCAAGTGTTGTCGGCAGTTTTTAAAAAAAAAACCCTATTCTCTCTAACTCCCTCCTAGTTCTTCTCCTATATTCCCTCCTTATCCCTCCATTCCCTCCTTATCCCTCCATTTCCTCCTTATCCCTTCGTTATTCCTTCTTTCCCCTTATCCCTCCAACTCCCTTTGCCGACTTCTTCCCTCTATCTCTCCAACCACCCACCTTATACATCCATCCTTTTCTTTCCCACCGACTTCTTCTCTATATATTTTTCTATATGCATATGTTGTAAGGTTAGAAGTGGGTGCAATTTAATAATAAATATTTTTTTTCCGCTGCGTGTATTTTTCTTTGTTTGTTTGTGCTGCGTTTGAACCTGACGAACACTGACACTGGTATCAGAGCCAGTCAGCCCGGACACGGTTTTTGAGGCGAGGTCAGGCGGGCATGCATCCCGAGGCAGGAGTCGCCAGTAGGTCTTGGATCCCGAGGCGGATCACAATGCTGATCGTGCACAGGCTTGACACTAATCTCGAGATGACACATGACAACGACATAGATCCAGAGGTGACACGTGGTAGCAGACAACAGGCTTGGCTCGACACGGATTCCAAGGTGACACATGGCGGCGATCGATTGGTAGTTGATGCAACATGGATCGAGGTAGGCGAGTGACGTGGCAGTGTGCGATTGGCTGACGTGGCGATGATCGAGCTGACATGGCAGCGTGTGATTTGTCAAAAAGTGTGCCACGTGGTGACAAGTGGCAAGTGTGCATTGGTCGACGTGGCAGTTTGTGGTTGGCTTTGGTTTCAGCAAAATAAGGCAACTGTGACTGCCCGAAGGCAGTCATATACGTGTGTGTGTGTTCGGGTATAAAAACCCCACCTGCGCCATCGCGCAGCGAATGTGGGATAAACCCACGCACATTTAAAAAAAAAAAACCATTGCCGCCACTTTAGTTTAAATAAAACCTGCTCCTTTTATTCCGTCCTGATTCCTAGCAGAGTTGGTTTGGGCGATCCGTGAGAGGGGAGAGGTCCCGAGTTCCATCCCCACCGAGAAGCAAAAAAAAAAAAAATATATATATTTTTTTTAAAACATTCGGCTGCAGGGGAGGTTAATTAAGCGGTCATTCGCTTTCATTTCAGTCGAGCCGCTTGGCGCAATGGCAAAACCCTGCCCGCTAGTAGTCGAGAGGTCACGGGGTCGAATCACCCGCGTGACAAAAAGGTAAATTTTTTTTTTTTTTAATTTTAAAGGTTTTAATTTTTTATTTAAAGTTTTTTAAAATTATTTAATAAATTTAATTTATATTTTTTTTAAAATTATCTTTTTAATAAATTAATTTAAAAGGTAATTTAAAAAAAATAAAAAATTTATTAAATTTTTTTTAAGACTTTAGAAAAATTTTAAAAACCTTGTTTGGAGCCTTTTTTAAAAAAAAGAGAAATAATCTGCCCGTGAAATGTTAGATGATCCGGTCTGGGGGGTGTTATAATGCACTTCTCTCGATTTTGAGACGAGAGACACCGGAATCCTTTGATGAAAGGGTTCGACGAACTAGTCTGCATACAGTGTTTTGTCAGCTAGAAAATCAGGTGATTGATCATCTGAGGAAGCCGGATTCAGGGTACGAGGCAGATTCAGAAGACAACATTTTTGGACAAAGAATTGAAGAGTCCAAAACTGTGGAAGTTGTACCAGAGGAAGTTGTTCCAGAGGATCAAGCAAGTGCCAGTTATACACCTGGTGTACGGGCAGCAGAATCAAGTGAGAGCTATTCACCACGCTCTCCTGAACCAAGAAGAAGACGAAGAAGAAGAAGATGAAGAAGAAGCAGCAGAAGAAGAAGAAGCTGAAGAAGAAGAAGAAGAAGATCTAGAGGAAGTGGATCCTGAAGAACCTGAGGTCATTGTCATCAGCAGCAGTTTCGAAGCAAAACTTGAATGTACTAAAAAGGTGAGATTTGATTTGAATCATTAATCTCTTTGTACTGCTTTATAGTACTTGTTTGCTTCAAATAAAGTTTGTTTTTATTCTGCAATGGCATCCAATACTAGTCTTCCGATTCCTGAGTTCAATGGAGGAGACTATGAATATTGGTCTATTAAAATGAAAACCCTTTTGATAGGAAAAGGTTTATGGGATGTAGTCGAAGAGGGCTATATTGAACCAACTGCTATTGAATGGGCAGCTTTCTCTAATGCTGATAAAAAGGCTAGAAAAGAAGCACAGAAAAACAATGCTTTTGCCCTTTATCACATACATGTTGCCCTAGATAAAAGTATCTTCCCTAGAGTTGCCTCTTATGTAATTGCACAAGATGCCTGGAATGCCCTAAAAGAAAGCTATAGAGGTAGTGACCAAGTAAAGCAGGTAAAGCTGCAAACATTGAAACGAGATTTTGAAAATCTCAGGATGCAAGAAAATGAAAAAGTGGGAGATTACTGCATGCGAGTGAAAGCCGTAGTTGATAAAATGGTCACACTAGGGGAAGATATTAAGCCAGAGGTTATGGTGAAGAAAGTGTTGAGAACACTTCTTCCAAAGTGGAATTCAGTTGCAATAATTATTGAAGAATCCAAAGACTTAACCTCATTGTCTTTTGATGCACTAACTGGTTCACTTCTCTCACATGAAGAGAGGTTACAGGAAACTCCTACCACCAGTTATGGAGGAGATGATAAAGCTTTTGCCACACATGAAGGAAGAGGTAGAGGCCATGGCAGAGGACAACAAAGAGGCAGAGGCAGGAATAATCAAAGAGGAGGAACTCCTAATAGAGGAGGATCATCCAATAGAGGTGGAAATCAGAATAGAGGAGGACAGCAGCAATATAGAGGGAAACAATCTGGCAAAGGAAAAGGAGGAGATAAATCAAAACAAGTTTGCTACAATTGTGGCAAACCTGGCCATTATGCTCGAGATTGTTGGTCAAAGACTTCGCAAGGAAGCAAAAGCAACCAGAGCAGTCAATTTGGGAATTTTGGAGAAGAGGAAGAGTCCACAAATCTCTTTCTTTCATATGGCCAGACAGAGCAAAATATGAATGATACATGGATTTTGGACACAGGGTGTTCAAATCACATGAGTGGCAAAGAAGAACTCTTTGCTACTTTAGACTCCTCATACAAATCCAAAGATCCGATTGGGAGATGACAATTCATTGGCAGTTGAAGGCATTGGAGCTATGGAGGTTCCAACGAAAGAAGGCATCAAGCAAGTAAGTGATATCTATTACACACCTCATCTTCAACACAATCTTTTAAGTGTTGGTCAAATGCTTGAAAAGAATTATAAGTTGATTTTTGATGAGGGTAAATGCACCATTTTTGACAAGAACAATAGTAATAGAATCATTACACAAGTGCCAATGTCGAAGAATAGATTATTCCCTTTGAAGTTTGGCCAGCCATGAGGAAATAAGTTAGCAAATGTTGCTATTACCAATCCAAGTGTCCTATGGCACTTGAGATATGGTCATTTGAATTCAGCAAGTTTGAAAATGCTAACTTCACAAGCAATGGTAACTGGACTTCCCAAAATTCAAGATAGTAAGGAAGTCTATGAAGGGTGTGCCTTGGGCAAGCATGCCAGATCGAAATTTCCTCATGGACAAGCATGGCGGGCCAGCTATCCACTCCAGTTAGTACATTCAGACATCTGTGGTCCGATGCAGACCAAGAGTCTAGGTAATCACTCTTACTTCCCACTTTTCATTGATGATTGCACAAGAATGTGTTGGATATATTTTCTAAAGCATAAGGATGAAGCATTTGCATGCTTTGTTGATTTTAAAGCAAAAGTTGAAAGTGAGAGTGGATATTCCATAAAATGTCTTAGATCGGATAGAGGAGGAGAATACTCCTCTAATCAGTTTTTGAATTTTTGTAAACATCATGGCATCAAGAGGCAGTTCACAACTGCCTACACGCCACAACAAAATGGTGTAGCAGAAAGAAATAATCGCACCATTGTGGAGATGGCAAGAGCAATGCTTCAGACAAAGCATTTGAGTAATTCATATTGGGGAGATGCGACAAGGACGAGTGTTCACATCTTGAATAGAAGTCCTACTTCAAGTTTGAAAGGGAAGACACCTTACCAAGCCTGGTATGGTAATAAACCAAATGTGAAGTATTTAAGAGTATTTGGTTCATTGGCATATGCTCACATTCCTAATGAGCTGAGGAAGAAGCTGGATCCAAAGAGTCAAGCATGCATTTTTGTAGGATATTGTGAGAACACAAAGGGTTATAGACTCTACAATCCTACAACTCGAAAGATAGTGATTTCAAGGGATGTGATTTTTGATGAAGGGGGAGAGTGGGGTAAGCCCCAAATATACAGTGATGTTGAGTCACATGATTCAAGTTCTCAGCAGGTGCAGCAGCAGATACCACAGAAAAGCAAGAAATCTCCACCTTCAAGCCCAAGTTCTTCTACTAGTTCATCTTCCTCACCAAGTCCTTCTCCACAGAGACCAGACAAGTTCCTCACCAATGGACATTGATCCTCCATCCAAAGGTAAGAGAACTCTACAGTATCATCCAACATCTTAGATGTTGGATAAAGATTTTTCAAGAAGATATACTAGGAGTCAAGCTAGTGAAATGGAATCTGTTTTACACAGATTAGAAAGTATGCACTTGTATGGTGATGATGAATCCCAACAAGAACCTAGGGGAGATCAAGTTAACTATGCTTTGTTAACTAGTGCACAACTTGAACCTTCTAGTTATGAGAAGGCATGTACTCAAAAGATTTGGCAAGATGCCATGAAAGAGGAGATAACCTCTATAAAAAACAACGACACTTGGGAGCTCGTGAAGCTTCCTAAAGGAAAGAAATGTGTTGGCTGTAAATGGATCTTCAAGACCAAGTTTAATGCTGATGGAAGCATTGAAAAGCATAAGGCAAGATTAGTGGCAAAGGGTTTTACTCAAAAATATGGAATAGATTATGAAGAGACTTTTGCTCCTGTAGCCAGACAGGAGACTATCAGAATAGTTCTTGCCTTAGCTGCACACAAAGGATGGAAAGTACAACACATGGATGTAAAGAGTGCATTTCTCAATGGTTACTTGATAGAAGAAGTGTATGTTGAGCAACCACAGGGATTTGAAGTGCAAGGTAAGGAACACCTTGTTTACAGATTGAAGAAGGCACTCTATGGTCTTAAACAGGCACCAAGAGCTTGGTACTCACGCATTGATGGGTACTTCAAAGATTATGGGTTCACCAGGAGAAAAAATGAACCCACACTCTACTACCTAAAGCAAGGTAATGACATCCTCATAGTTTGCTTGTATGTGGATGATCTCATTTTTATGGGTAGTAATGGAAAAATGAATATGGAGTTCAAACACTCCATGATGACACAGCTTGAGATGAAGGATCTTGGCTTAATGCACTACTATCTTGGAATGGAGGTTCATCAGTCAGATACAGGGATCTTCATCTGTCAACATAAGTATGCTCAGGACATGATCAAGAAGTTTGCTATGGAGCATTGCAAACCAGTTGCAACTCCAGTTGGACATGGGATCCAATTAAGCAAAAATGATGGAGCACCAAAAGTTGATGTGACCACTTTTCGAAGCATGGTTGGGAGTTTGATGTTTCTCGCCAACACCAGACCGGATATTCAGTATGTTGTATCTCTTGTTTCTAGATTTATGTCTAACCCATCTGAGTTGCATTTGCAGGCAGCTAAAATAATTTTGAGATATGTGAAAGGTACATTGGATTTTGGAATCCAATACCATAAATGTAACACTATCAAGCTTGTAGGCTTTAGTGATAGTGATTGGGGTAGCAATATTGATGACAGGAAGTCAACATCAGGAAACTGTTTTAGTCTTGGATCAGGACTAATAACTTGGAGTTCCAAAAAGTAGACAGTAGTAGTGCTATCTTCAACAGAAGCTGAATATATAGCAGTTACTTATGCAAGTACTCAAGCCTTATGGCTAAGAAAAGTACTAGAAGAGATTGGAGAACAACAAAGTGGTCCGACTAGAATCTACTGCGACAACATCAGTGCCATTCAGTTGGCATATAATCCTGTCCACCATAGCAGAACGAAACATTTTGATATGAAGTACCACTTCATCAGAGATATGGTGGAACATGAAATTGTTGAGCTTCAATACTGTCACACTTTGGAGAACGTCGCGGACATCTTCACCAAGGTGATGACTAAAGCTCAATTTGTAAAGCTGAGAGACTGTGTAGTCAGTCCTCTCAACTTTAAGGGGGAGAATGTTGCAAGTGTGAATAGGGTTTCACCATAAGTGGTTTAGAAAAATCTTTCTTTAAGGTCTAAGTGTGAAAACACTTAAATTTTTTGTCGGCAAATGTTGTCGACAGGTTATTCTCTCTAACTCCCTCCTAGTTCTTCTCCTATAAAAAAGGGCAGGCAGGAAGAGAAACAAAAGTGTCGCTATATCATGACATGTCACATTTTTGCAACTCAAAAAGGGTAGGCAGGCAGAGAAAACAAAAGTGTCGTGATATCGTGACATGTTGCATTTTTGCCAAAGGAACAAAGTAGTTGACAATGCATCTGATATTAGTGATGAACACCAGGATGGTGAAACTAAATACTGCATAGTGACGTGGACCCATAAGGAATATTTAATGATTTGAAATCATTTAAGATGGTCGTTACACATGGAAAGAAGTAGATGCATGCCCATGTGGAGAAAATGAAACGAAGGGCCTCAAAATAAAAATGAAAAGTATTTTCAAAAACCAAAACAAATGCATGCACAAGGGAAAAGAAAACGAATAGTCATGAAGGAGAAAACAAACAGTCATCGAAGGAGAAAACAAATGCATGCACAAGGGAAAATAAAATGAATAGTCATGAAGGATAAAATGAACAGTCATTGAAGGAGAAAACAAATGCATGCATAAGGGAAAATAAAACAAACAGTCATCGAAGGAGAAAACGAACAGTCATCGAAGGAGAAAACGAACAGTCATCGAAGGAGAAAACAAACAATCATGAAGGAGAAAATGAACAGTCATGGTAGGAGAATATGGTGTCAATTCTTTGCATGTGACGTGTTTGATGAAATGCCTTCTCAATATATACAAAAGGAGCCACATAAATAAGGTGTTACAATTGACAAGTGGAAGATGAGAATATGAAAGAAGGTGTTACAATTGACAAGTGGCAGATGAGAATATGAAAGAAGGTGTTACAATTGACAAGTGGTGTATGTGAATATGAAAGGAGTTACAACTGGAGTTACAAAGAGAAAGGATAGTTATAAAAGGAGCGTTGCTTGGAGAATTTAGCAAGGTGGTTTTATTTTGAAGCGTGCGATGAGGCTGTGTGTTTTGTGAATTGGGGGAGATGTTGGGTAAGCAATAGACCAGTTAGGGTCTTGTAAAAGTGAAGGCATTTTTATGTCAATATTCAAGCTTCAAAATTGAAGTCCAAGTTGGTGCTTGGCATCAGGGGTTGGTGCTCCTTCCAGTTGGTGCTGGTAAATCAGGGGTTGGTGCTCCTTTCTATTGGTGCAGATAAATCAGGGGTTCACGCTCCTTTCTGTTGGTGCAGATAAATCAAGGGTTGGTGCTCCTTCCATTGGGTGCTAGTAAATTGATTGTAAAGTTGGTGCTTTGCTAAGGCTGGATTTGTATGAGAGTCCAAATAGTCATTTTAAGGAGTAGCCAAATCGGTGAACCTTGGTACATCTTGTGTTGTGTGATGTTCTCTTGTTATACTTGCTTTATTTGGTTTTAAGTTTTCATTATTTTGGCTTTAAGAGTTGAAGATTTAATTTTAAAAGAGCTACACTGATTCACCCCCCCTCTCAGTGTCATTGTGATACTAACACAAACAAGAGGTGAATGCCCCATTCATCCTCGTTTTGGGTAAACAAAAAGGTGAAGTATTTGAAAAGACTCAAGGGGAAGTAAAAGAGGTGCGGCTGAACATTCGTGTTCACCCCAACTAAAGGGTTAATGCCTTGCTCACCCCTCCTTCAGGCAAATTAACTCTAACATTTAACACACAAGTGCGTTCAACCGAATGCAAAGTAATATTGTGTTTTCCCCACTAGAGGGGTGAACATCGCATTTGTCCCTCCTTTGGGTAAATGTACCCCATAAACGAATAGTAACACATTCGCCCCAATAGAGGGGGCGAACATCCTATTTGCCCCTGTTGTGGGTGAACATGTTTTAAAGAAGGGATCATGAGCACTTAAAAGAGGATGGGGCAAAACAAATCATGGTCAAGGATTCCAAAGGCACTATATTTACAAACAATAAATAATGGTGGCAATAAGTGAATCGAATCATAGATCCCGAGTAAGAAACAAGCTGTGCAAAATGAACAAAACAATCTTCATGATTTCCAAGGTGTGAGGACATTTCCAAGGCATTTAATATTTTCCAAATTATCTATGCATCGATGCCCGAGCTGCTGCTTTCTTGGAAAGTATTCCCTGAAATATGGATCGTTGTTTCTAAAGAGAAGATTTTTAATGATTCCAAGGAGGAATTTTCTCATTTTTTTTTGATCTGGGATCATTTTGTTCTCTTGTGCATTTAATGAAAGAGGTGAAAACCTCTATAAATACTAATGGAATTTCTATTGTAAAAGGAGGTTAGAAATCTTGCAAGAATACTCTCCAAGTTCTCTGCATTGATACAAGGCGTTAGGATTCTAAATTTGCAAGTGTTCTTTTATGTAATTTCCTTCTGTACTAAGCACTTCTATTTCACATTCATGTTTCTTGTTTGTTGTTAGATTTAAATTTTGCATTTGGATTTAAATATTGCTAGTAAGGGAATGAATGTTGGAGTGTCATTCTAAAGGTTGTTACTGCAATTTTATAAGTAAATTTTGTTGCTTTTCCCCAGTTAGATTCTATTTCATGCTTTGGTAGTTTTCTTGATGTTAGCCTGCCTTGAATCCTGCACTTCGACCTGTGGCTATATTTCCCATTTCTCTTCTCATTTTTTCCATTTCCTTTCCTGCATCCCTAGTCTTCTACCAGTATAGGATTTAGTTCGAGAACCAACCCTCTTGGGATATTGGCACAAGGGATATTTCTTTCCTCTGGCATTTCAATGTTGGTCATATCTAGAGCACACAAATGCAATATTTGTTGATTAGGAAGATATTTGACCAACAGATACTCCATTGTTGCAATTGAGAGCTCCATGATTAAAATTTAGCAACACTTCATTTCTTATGAGAGGATAATCTCTCTAGTAAATAAATCGGCAACACTTCATTGTCATCCAAATTCTATATTTTTCATGAAGGAAAGGTCTCTTCTTATATATTTCCAAAATGGGTATATTGGCTTGTAGGAGAATCCAAGAAATGGTTAGGCTCTAGGAAGACCAAACACTCATTCCAAAACCTTCTTGTGCTTGACAGTTGATGCTTAGCTGTATTGTAACTAATTTTTGTTTGACTTGGGAGCCTAAGTTTTCTCTAGGTGCAACTATCCCAAGGTTGAGTGGTTGTGACTACTAGCCATCACAGGGTAGGACGACCACTAGATGCCATTCCTAGGTATGACGATCCAAGTTGCAAAAGGTAATTTGCCCTTGTTTGAGTGGTAAAAACTAGTGTTAAGCCTTGGGGATGCCCAAGGTGGATCATATGGTCTAAAAATGTGTCCATATAGGTAGTCTCTTCAAAATAACATGTTTTAGGTGTCTACAATTATTACCATTAAAATGCATTATCAATTCATTATCACTATACTAGTTGATCTTTAACTAGTTACTCTCAAAAGGGTTAGTTTGTTTTTGTTGATTTTTAAAGATCAAGGGCACAAAAATAGCAGAATATCAAAGTTTCTAGAGACACTATTTGGTGCATATGGCCCAAAGAAGCCACCAAAATCATATCAGATTTCTCCAAGGAGTGGAGAAGCCATCATCAAAATAGTAAAAGAAGCTACACATCGAGACTTGGTGAGTCTTAGATTTGAGGTGCACTAAGGGGTATTTACAAAAAAAATAGCATAGAAATTACTTCTCTATAAGCTTCTATCTACGTAGTTATTAGCTTGTGTTTATTACCAAAGTAACCAAGCAAAGGAGAGAGTTGTCTAGAAAAGGATACAACTTCAAATCAACCCTTTTCTACAAGAAAGTTGTCATTAAAACCAGCAAAAAAAAGAGTGCAAAAGGATATGCAAAAAGAATGTATTCTATTTATAATTTTATTTACATTATCTTACACCATGCTAATCTATCATATATAGGAAAAATAATAGAGTTTAAGTTCCATAAAGGCACATTATTCAAAAGGATAAATCAGCTCAAAGTGGCTATGTAAAAGCATCCTCCAAGCAAGGTAAAAGAGCCTTTCAAAGATCTCATATCATCCATGATTTTGGACAGTCATATCAAGGTACCCGCAAGAAAATGCAACACAAGGAAGGGGAAATATTATCTACAAAGGCAAATAAATAGTAGGTTGAAAGGAGGAAAACAAAGTACAATAGAGGCTATGCCAGCTATATGTACATCCATAAGTAGCACTCAAGGGCACCATTTGAGTATCTCAAAACTCCATCAAAGCATTACCCATAGCCATCGAAGTGTTGTTCACTACTACATCTGGAACCAGTTTGCACCAAGCGCCATTGAAAGCATACAACAAAGGAGAAGCTAGCCATAATACGTTGATAAAAGAACCTTGCAAAGAATATGTTAAGGATTGAGAGACATTGAGAAGATAAAGCCCATGCAAAAATGGAATGTGACAATTGTCACCTTGAATGAAACCCTAACATCTCCTACATGAGCGCTCACCCTTCGTACGTTAGAAGGAAAGCCCAAGAGGGCATTACACAGAAGGATGTTGGAAGTGTTAGAAGAGAAGTAACACTTGTCACCAAGGAATATAAGTACTCATACAAAACTATAACACTCATCTTCCATTCTACAAAAAATTCCAAGTGTCAACAAGGTTCTATCTCTCTCCTAGGTGATAAAGTGAAACTATGTAACACTTGTCATCCACTACAAGAATCTATCCCTATTTGAGGTTTCAAAGAAAAAGGAGGAGTGTATATTCATAGAAACAAGGAATAGCAGAATATAATAAAATAAAAGAGCATTTAAAACTCTTGTTCAAGGCAGTCAAACTTGAGGTATCCATTATCCGAATATTGCAGTTATAAGAGAATAAAAAATTAGTCACCATCCATCATAGAAGGAGTTTAAGACAAGCATTAAAGTATACCATATGTTGGAGAATATAAAGCTTACCATTGGTCATAATTTCCAAGAGGAATACTAAATATTGTTGTCATCTACGTCTAAAATTTAGCATCAAGTATGTAAGGGTTTGCAACATTATAAAGGTAAGAATTTACCTTATTATAATTTGCTTTCATTAGAGGAGTTTTAAGGGTATAATATAAGGTTGAAACTATAAGGAAATAATCCATATTTGAAAGCAAAATTAAAGGAGAATTATAGCTTAATATTTGCAAATTAAAATATAGGAGAAATAAGGAATTCTACTTGGAAAAATTAAAATTCTATTATTGCAAATATTATTGTTTTCTAATATTCCAAATTAGGGAGTTATAAGGATTGCTACACCAAAGTACAATATTGGAATTTAGAAAAATAGAATATCAAATATCAAAAGCTATAAAAGGAGGTTCATTAAGGATTATTAAGAGTTGGAAATTAATTGGTATGCTTGTCTCAAAATCACATTAAAGGGATAAAATAAATCCAACCATTAGGACTTCATCAGATTAGAAAGTGCTTAAGTTCAATAGGAGTAATAAGGTGTAATAGAAGTTGATTTTTTCTATTCACAAAAATTTATAAAATCAACCCAAAATTGAACTATTATTCTCAAAAACACTTTATCAATTATTTAGCATATCCAAAATCACTAGGGAGACATAAGGTATTCTACAAAACTTGATAATAATAGCATTCATTCAAAATTGATCAAGTACTTAATCCATTTGGGAGTCATAAGGTTTCTACAAGGATTTTATTAAATCAAATTCACATCTCTTAACCAGGGATATATAAGGAAGCTTACAAAACCTAAATTCAAAAAGGTTTTATCAAATAAAGCTTATATACTATAAACTAGGGAGTTATAAGGTAGACCACTTAGAATATTCTCTCATAAAATATAGGCTCTAACAAAGAACGTTATACTCTAATCTAGGGAGCTATAAGGATGTCTACCTCAAGAAATACAATAAACAATGATATGAACAACACTATTAGAAAGGAAAGAGCAAGTGCCATAAAAAGTGAAATTAAGAATTCACTTATAAAATCTAAAGGAAACTTAGATCCTACATAAAAAAGGATACATAGTGAAGCTTTAAAAAATAGGTTTGAAATCATGGAGCAGTATATACATGCTTGACTCACTGAAGCAATTTATAATAGAAAGAATGACATTCAAATTCCTTTAGAATATGTAAGCATACTATACATGGAATTTCTTACATTCAAATGTTATAAAGAGGAAAATGTGGAACATATAGGATTGATAGAATTACTTAAACTGAATATAGAAATGGATGAATCATCCCTATCAAAGATATTTAAATCCTCATGCAATATTAGTACTTCAAGTTCTACTAACTCAAAATATTATCATGATGCTCTAAGTGTATGTTCAAAAACCTCTATACAGGATACAAAGAATGATGACAAGGAAAAAAGTAAAGAGAAAATACTCTTACAAGAAACAGGTGATAGCACATCCACCTATGAAAATGCTAACTCATCCAAGAAAGAAGAAGAAGAACCAATTCAAGGAGGCACATAGTGCAATGTGAATTAAAAGGAATACAAAGGACTAGATCAAGATGAATATAATTCTCAAGAAGAATACCCATATTGAAGATTTAAATATTTAATACCCAAATAATGTAATGCAGGGTGGTGTTAGAGTTAGAGTATATTACATCATTTAGATCATGTAAACGTACTACCTTTTTGTACATAGTTAGAGTAGGGGATTACTTTATGGGGAAGTTAGCTAGTTACTTCAAGCAATGTAATAAATGCACAAGTGTCAATGTGCAAGTTGTAATATGCAAGGTGTCCCCTTGCACAACTAGGTAGAGTGTTGGCCAAGTAATCTATCTTCCTATATAAATGGCCTCATAGATACATATCATATATCAAGAGCATTATAGTAGAGAGTAGTAGATAGTGGTAGAACTCCTGAATGAAGTACAATGTAGTTCTTTAGCTTATATTAATGGAGTGACCATAACCTCCATTTTGCATTGTATTTTTGCCACTTTCTATTTATAGTATATTTTAGTCATATTGCAAAATTACTTTCCTTCATATTTTTGGTATCTTATTAGGACCTGTGATATATATGTCCCATTACATATATCCTCAAAAGCTAACAATTTATACAATGTGTAGCTATTCAGATTAGAGTTTCTAGAACTAGGGAATGAATCATGAGCATAAATCCAAAAAGTATAATTAACACCATGAGCATTCAACAAGTTAAAATTAGAAATAAGCAATCATTCATACATACATGTCCTACAACCAAGTTGAACCAGAGGCCAAACAATAATCCCTTTGTATTTCTGAATATGCAATATGCTTAATACATGCAAATTAAAAAATCTTAAGGGCCAACCATTTTACATTCTTCATTCTAGTATTTATAGCCTTTTACAATTTATTCAGTTATCCATACATCATTTCCTTAGATAAGGATTGTTGATTATGTCAAAAGATTCACTAGTATGCTTGTTCTAACCACCTAGTTATGGCTTGTTGACTTGGTTGAAACCTACTTCACCTTGAGTCATATTGGCCTTGTTAGTTACATCAAGTTCATTGATTCTTTTTTGGCATTTTTTTTGAGCCACCTTGTACATCTACACGATCGCATTGGTAGTAATTTCATTGTTAAGATTATCTAACAAGAGATCTAGCCTTATAGGTAGAATGGGATGATTTCCATCCACATGCTCACAAACCGGTATCAAATATCAAATTTGATCTACTTTTATCGATCAATGAATTTTTGGTACCATAACTTATCTATTCTAGGTACACAACATCTGGCAAGTCTGGGACTTAGCCATATTTTGCATTCTACTCCCTAGCTAAATGAAAAACTTTTGGTACCTCTGCTAGCTCCATATGGGTATAAACATTTTAACGGATCTAGAACTTAGCCTTTTTCTCATTCTACTCTTAAGCTACACAATGGACTTTTGGTACCTCTGTTGGCTTTGTTTGGGTATAAAAGTTTTGGTAGGTTTGGGACTTAGCTATTTTTATTTATTTTTACATTTTTGTTGCACAACAAAAATTTGGTACCTCTGTTGGCTTCATTCAGGTACAAAAGTACTGGTGGATCTAGGACTTAGCCAATTTTCAACACTATTGCCTTCTAGCTATGCAAAAAACTTTTGGTACCTCTACTAGCTCCATCTGAGTACAAAATTTCCAATGGGTTTGGGACTTAGCCATTTTTTACTCTACTCTCTAGATGCGCAATAGAATTTTGGTACCTCTATTGGTTCTATCTACATAAAAAAAAAATGATGGGTCTAGTACGTAGCCATTTTTCACATTCTGCTCTCTAGTTGTACGATGAAATTTTGGTACCTTTTTTGGTTCCATCCGAGTACAAAATTTTTAGCCAGTCTGGGACTTAGCTATTTTTCATCATCTTTGTATTAAGATCCCAAATTTCAAGATTTTATCCTTAGCATACCTAGACCAAAAGTGTCTGGCTTCCTCTTGATTCTATTTTTATATCTTGTACTGCCCTTCCTTGCACCGTTTACTAAAGTGCATGTGGGTAATGATAAAAAATATCCAAAATAGGGAATTTATCTTTATGTTGATCTTGTTGACAGGTTAGATATCAGGACACATGCATCAATAATTATCCTTATGTTACACCATGGACACTAGAGAGGAATAAGGATTTATGCTTGGATAGATAATTCCTTGTTTTAGCATCTTCTAAATGATCTTCTCAATATCATAATTCTAATACTATAGATTACAGTAAGGATGAATATTTAGAGAATGACTAATTAGAACTAGATGGATAGCTTGATCATGTATGTACTTAGGAGGAATACCCAAGGTTCATTGAATACATTTGAATAGTGATCAATAATAATTTATAATTTTGAAGGTAGAGCTAGAAGATATGGATTAGAAAATTGGACTTCCATGCAATTAACCTAGGAAATGAATCCATGATTGTATTTTTAAGCATATTTCACATGCCATGTGATTTGATAACCTTGGAACAAGGTTTGATTCCTTGGATATGTGACCTTTTTGTATTCCATTAATTTGACATACAACTATTTTATATTAATAGTAATATATTTGAGCTACAAGATGCATTGAGCTCCTAATATGAGATTTACATTGCCCATATTCATAGTGAAAATACGGTTGGGCTAAATATAATATCCCATATAGATTCTAACCTTAGTAATACAAGCCACACACTAAGTTTTACCTCCATTAGCAATCAATACCTAAAATTTATTCTAGGTTGTAGTATTGACATACAATCTCAAAGATTTTATTGTTTTACTATCAATAAAGTTATGCATGTTGTATGAATCAATCAACACGTTAATATTATAAAGTTTAATTAATCCTTAAAATTTTATGGTATGGTGGAATTGGAGCCCCATTAGGGAAAATGAGGAGAGAGCCATGGTATTAGTCTCTTTCTTGAAATTGCTACAAAGAATCTTGACCTTCATCCTCTAGCATCTTTGCTTCATTTACTTATACTAGGAATTTTTTAATCCTTAGAAGCTTGATCTTAGGGATGATGTGAATGAAATTTATAACAAAATAATCCTTAGGGATGCTTATATTTGTGGTTATTGAAGTAAGGTTGTTAAGGGTTGAAATCATGTTAAGACTAGGATGAGATAACTAGAGTTTATTTTCTATCCCCATAGCTACATGTTCAACCTTATTGAGGGTGTAAAAATCATGCATATTGACCTCCCTCATAATGTAATAATTAAAGCCATAATGAAAGGCTAAAACCACCATTATTAGATTCAATTTATAGGTATAGGTGAGGATTCCATTAACTTCATGCAATAATCATAAACTAAACATGTTCACTTGGTTTACATCAAGTAGACCACATATAAATTTGAAGATTCTTTGTCAAACTTCTGAATAAAAAATGTTTGAACTCTATCCTTAAAAGAGAGTGCCCACATAAATGGATCTCCAATAACAACCACTAATAAGCATGGCTTCCTAACCTAATAGAATCTAATGAAATATGGTCTTCTTCAAGCACACAGTATAGGTGGGTGATGTTATCCATATTGGATAACCAACCATAAATATTTTTGTCATAAAAATTCAAAATGTTGATGCATGAATTAGGAACCTCATGAGACCAAACAAGTAAATTAATAGGACTCCTACAAAGGGATCAACATTAGTACCATATGTAGACACCTAAAATACATCATATTTAGGAGACTACTCATATGGGCACACCTGAAGACCATATGACTAATTTTGGATATTTCCAAGAGCTAGGAGTGGTCCTAACCACTCACAAGTGATAATTCTAGCCCATTTAGGCATGTCCGCTATCGACTACAGCGACCACCAACACAAGTCACTGAAGATGAGAGCAACCATGGCTAGCCGTTGCTCTAGATAATGGCTCATACTAAAACACAAACTAGTCATGAATGTAGACCTGAATCACACAGGATGACTGCACTTGTATCGAATTCTAGTATTTTTTTGTATGTATCTCCAAGAGCTCCTCCTGACTATCTCTTCCATGTAAATTTATGACTGAGCTTTCCCCTCTAACGATAAGTTACATGCAGATCTGGATCTTGGCTTCTCCAAGAATCCAATATCTGGATCTAGATATTGATTTGGGAGGTCTACATATGCATCCTACCAAGAAGAAGAAAAGAATCCTGAAGATCCAAGTTTTTATGTAGTGAATCCCTAGCGAATTGGAGAGCAATTTCACACCCCCTTGAGGAGTAAAAAAGTGTTGGCCGATTGAGCAATGATAATGCACCATTCAAGCATTAATTTCCACATGAGATTCATTGCTAATCCATATCTGGATATGAAGGTGACCCCTGAACATCAATTTGAATGGAGGATTGAGTGTTGCAGCCCCTGGTTTATGAGGTAGAAAGTTTAAGTTCATGGTAGCTATCCTTGAAAATAACTTACAGGCATAGCCTAGGGTTTGAGTCACCATTTCCTAAGTTTTTAGCATAGATTTCTTATTGTTGTTTACTTTCTCAGATTATATTAGCATTGATATGTCTCTTGCATTGCATTTTTACGATAATTTCTTGGTTATTCATAATTTTTTGCTCATCTTTGCACCTTCACACTTTTTATTACACTTTCATTATGCTTGTATCATGCTTCTATGTCATTTTATGTAGATCTTAAAAGGAGCCTCATCATGAGAGACCGCATATGCTACTGATCATTCTATGTTGTTTCTTATACATAGATCATAGGTCCTGGACCAATCCAAAGCACCTTTGGCATTAGATAGCTCACAACAAGTAGGAAGAAGGCATTAGTAAGTCCTTGAGCAAATTTGTGTCAACTCCAAGAGGCCTATGAAGTACACCATCCCTATTCAGGGGCTATTTCATTCCATTTGTAATCATTGTATCAAGAAATCAGTATCCCTAAGAGGGACCTATCTGTAACCAAAGTTCTAAATGAATTAATGAAAAGATATCTTGTGTTTTATTAATTCTTTGTTCTTTATGCTTTCATGGTTTATGTTTGATATTATGCTACAAATAGATTAGGTGTATTGCTTCCTGGGATTGAATAGATAGCGATCATGGTGGGACTCCCACCCAATTTTCTTTTTTTTAGTTGATTTGTTGATATTTGCATGTTTTCTATGTGTAGGCACAGTCACTCTGGTTGATAGTGGCCAACAGAGCTTGGCCACTTTTGAAGACAACAACCTGTCATAGCCACTCTGAGTGATAGCGATCGATAGAAAAACTACAATAAAGGACAACCTATGCCTCAATAGACTTGGATTCTAGGTTGGTGGAGTTCTCTATAATTGTTTCTCTCTATCTATGTTTTATTTCCAAAATGCAGTAGGGAAAATTCATTTTAATTAGAAAACATAGAAAAAATTAAAGAAAAAATGCATAATTTTCTTAAATTTTCTACTAGTCACTGCTAGGAACAATGGACTTCTGATTTCAAATCTGCCCTAGTCTCTAGCGGTATAGGTTTTCTTGTAGATATTGCTTTCTAGGGGCCAAACTAGAGTCCATTGCTTCATAAAGTAACAATGCATTCTCTAAAAATCATGTAATCATTTAGATGTGCATTTTTCTAAAAATGAAACGTTTTTTTTTAGGCATATAGGAAAGAGCAGGAGTGCTTCATGATGCATATTTTCTTTGTGCAAAAATTTAAAAGGAACAATCACACACCATGCATCATCTAAATTCTAGTGATTTGGACTTCATCACCAACCACTAGTAGAGTTCAACGATGGTGGCATTCATCTCCACCCGTTGGCTCAAATCCCACGAACCCTTTATATTAGCCAATATCGGATTCAAGAACTGACATAGCCTAGAAAATTTGCATATACCCCTATTTGGATGATATGATGCTAACCAGGTGAGACTGGGTGAGGATATGGTAGGACCTATGCTCCTTGAATAGGTGTGGGCTTCATCTCCATACTTTGGTGGGTTTACGTGATTCTGAATTTCATTGTCGATTGTCGAGCTACAAGCATACAGGTGAAATCCAATTAAAAATATGAGCATTACCTTAAAAAAATGTCAAAACACGATGAGAGATAGTTTATATATTCAACAAATATGAAACACACTAAACAAGTTTTAGGACACAAATCTAATCCTTAAAAGAGATAATCATATTGTCTACTTTGTGTGTTTCTTCATTTTTTGGGTAATAAACACAATATCCTTGATATGAAACACTAACCCTAATTCGCCTTCTCAAATTGGAGCTATAACAAAAAATTTATGTTGGTTTTATGATTACTCTATTTTTGAAGCCGAAAATAGGGAAAAACTGCACTAAAACGGTCATAGAATGGTCTAGACAACTCCAAAAATTTCCAAATTTGTTTTGTTGTCTTAGTTAGCCCCTTGTGCACCTCTCACAAAAATTTTGAGTCCTAACTATTCATGCTTCAAAATTTCCCAAAAATTCCTAAAAGTGGGCATTTCCCCATGAGCCCCGATTGGCCAATTATTTCAAAAATACAAATTTTTGACCCGGAGGTCAATTTTTGGAGTCCTAGCCCATTGTGATCAGCTCATCATGCTGATAATTTTGGTATATAACACCCACAACCTTTTTTGAAAGTCAAATTTTCTTTAGTGTGGGTTTTCCTTCAAGGTTTGCCTAGTTAGCACATCATGACAACTATGCATAGCCAAGCTCAATCATGAGCTAGCAAAGAAAAAAACTTATGGAGAGGCCTTGAGTGCCTTTGATATTCTCTTGAGGATCTCACCATTCCTGTGTGACACCTTGATAGTCATCATACATATTATTCTCCTGAGGATATCATCATTCCCACACGATGCCCTAATAGTCATCGTGAAGCCACTTCCTCACATAGGGGATCTACCCATCGAGGTGATAGGGTTTCCACATACATGGTAGGATATGACATAGTTGAAACCCCCTATAGTGAGATGGAAAGCCATCAGCATTACACAACAAATCACCCAAATCGGTTGCCTAGGCCTACCATTAGCCTAAAAGAACAATTAATCCAAGCTCAATTGGAGGACTTGCACCATGTGGGAGAAATTTTAGAACGTCCCCATAACATTTATACTACTTCCACTCATGGAAGTACAAAGCACAGATCTCTACACACTGATGATGCCACCTTTATAGATAAAGGCACAAATATAGCGAGGGCTTCTACCAAGACCCTTGCCATCAGGACCCTTTGCATAGGGACACATAGGTAGAGACCATCAATGGTGGAACTATCTAACTGCATACATAGATTATCTAAGGTACTATAGATAGAGCAAGAGTGCCTAGATACCATCGAACAAGAGGTGATGTGAGCACAGTAGAGGCAAAATCGACGTGTGTATGAACAGTGCCTAAAGGATCAACGTACCTTGGAACAAAGAGAATACAAAGAAAAATCATGTGGGTGATTCCTAAAGAGGTATCCACACTTGGAACACACAGGAAACAACTCAAATAAAAATGCACTGCACATCATCAAGAGTTACCTCCTAAAAAAGCAAACAAAACCCTGGGTATCATTAATCAACAAAATGATATATCCAAAGATCCCTTACCCAGTATTGATGTCAAGGAAGATCAAATAAATTAGATTAATGAGGTGTGCATAGCCTCACCTAATGAGGATATTATCAACATGGTCAATATCACAATAGGGAAGGAGGAACTCCCTAACCAGTATGTACCATTGTTGAACCAAATCAACACCAATCATACATCACAATCCTCACAATAATTGAATTCCATTACATCATGTGAGGACCCTGTGATTACATTCCATAAACAAGATATTAGCCAAGTCCCTAATGGTGAACCCGATCCACCATTTCACATCATAGCTAGCATCAATCAGATTTTGTACAAGCAAGTTTTGATTGACACCGGTTCATCTATCAATATCATTACTAGCACTACTTTGAAACATCTCCATGTTTCACCTTCACACATAAGGACATCCACTTCCACACTTCAAGTGTTTAATGATGTTGTATCTCCCATAGATGGCACAATAGTCCTCCCCATCCAAGTTGGACAAAATACCATACCTACATTGTGCTATGTCCTAGGAGATTCAATTCAATACAACATACTTCTTGGAAGGCCATGGATGAGAACCATGGAGTGTGTACCATCCATAGTGCATTAGTGCATTAAGTACATTCATGAAAATAAGGTCCATGTAGTTCATGCCGACCCAGACCCCTTCAAGTATTATAAACTAGTGGATCATCCGTAGGAGCCTATTGTGTCACCCATGCAGTGGAACGTTAAACTTAATGATGTTATCCAGAGTTTGGATGCAACCCCATGGGTCACTATGAAGTTACCTTCACCATCACCTATGGTTTCACCCATTACACCTCCATCTCTAGTTTTTCCAAGTGAGGAGAAATCGATTGAGCCAACCACAGAGATGCTCACAACTATCTCAAACATGTCATCAGAAGATGTTCTTACTCCTATCAAAAGGGAAGAACCCATTGTGGTTGTGGATAGATTAGATCATGTCATACCTTCTTCATCCACCACAACGTAGGTCATAGTTCATTTAGATGAAATGGAGTGTAGAGAACATGTAGAGGTAAACGTCACATTTACACCTATCATTGAGTCTAGTGAGGATGTAGATCAAACTCCTATTAAGTTGCTACCCATCAATCCTATCTTGGACTCTTCACCTGAACAAGAAGAAACATCAGTTGTCGCAAGTGAAACAGAGCAACCTCAACAAGTTAAGGAACCACCTACAACTGACACAAATGATAAAACACCTTCTCAAGAGTTTGTGGGGATGGTAAACATGAATGTAGAGAACCAAGCTTCTCTAAGGCAATCAAAAGAACTAGTAACACCATCAAATAGTGTTGCTACATCAGAAGTGCGATAGCCTATAAAATTGGTTATTCCTAACTCATTTCTCATAGTGTCATCCAAAGAGCAAGAAAGGGTATCTCCCTCGCATCAAACTAGGGGTACCAAAGCTGACACAGTTCAACACCACAAAGTAAAACAAAAATATGAACTAAGTCATAAACATGAGCATGTGGATGCCACTATCAAAGTGGATAATCAAGAAGCATCCACATCATCTCAAATGAAGGAAATTGGTGATTTGCATATACTTGGGGGTTCTGTAGACCCCAATATTTCACCTCCTTCAAGTGATGATGATGATATTCCCATCCCATCACTAGAGATACACATAAAATCCTTGTCAGTCTTGCAATCCATTTTGAATCAGCTAGATAGAATGGAGTATTGAATGGATAAGCAAAATGAGGCATTGCAATTTATCATGAACCAGCTTGAGAACTTGGAATTACAAAGGCAACCCACATTCGAGGTCAAACCACCTCCTGTGCAATCACAAGAAAATGCAACCTTGTCTGATCAGGTCCAAAAGTAGCAATGTCGTTCACCTCACATTTTTACACCTCTGCCCAAACCTATGATATCGATTTTTAATCGATTATGTGAGGCAAAAACCATCACTTTACCTGTGGCTTATCCTTTAGATCTAAAGCATCCAAAACCTAAAAAATATAGGGAAGACTTACATTGCTTGTACCATCGATGAGATGGTCATGATATTCAATCATGTTGTAGCTTCAGGAACATAATACAAAATATGCTTGAGAAGAATCAACTTCGCATTGATACCCTTCTTAATACCGAAGATCAACAAGTGACAATAGTTCAAGGTACCTCACCCACACCAAAAAATGAGGAGAGTCATTTAAGAAAATGACTGAGACATCTGTATCTCAGCCATAACATCATCCTCATCAAAAGTATAATCAACATATTTTGACATCTTTAACCGAATCCATGGACACCATTATTCATAAGCTACAAGAAACAAATACAATCACCTTGCTAGACATACCCCCATACAACCCATATAGGCCTAGGTATAGAACCTATAGGAGCGAATATGCTTACCTTTATCATCAAGTGAGGGGTCATGATATTAGCGATTGTCATGCCTTTAGACATATAGTCCAGGACCTTATCGATAGGAAGATCATATCCATAGATGGGTCATTGATATTACCCCTTGAGGATACTAACAGTGCACAAAGTTCCATGCCTCAAGAGGAGTTGATTTTTGTCACTCTTCTTGAGCAAGTTGATTACATTGCAATGGACAACATGCACACTGGGGGTCTTCAAGGTAGCATGCCTTCCCCATCATCCATATCAAGATCAATGAAGCAAAGTGAGAAATCTCAAGGTATCATACCTTCCTCAATTTCATTGAGTGGCACACACACTAGGGGTACCTAAGGTAGCGTACCTTCCCCCCCAAATTAAAAAAAAATTATAAAAAAATCATAAAATTCCAAAAAAAAAAAAAAATCAAAATCAAAAAGCCCCAAAGGCATCATAAGCTCTTTTGTCAACTCATAAAAAGCCCCAAAGGTATCTTAAGCCCTTTTTTCAACTCACAAAAAGCTCCAAAGGCATCGTAAGCCCTTTGGTCAACTCACAAAAGGCTCCAAAGACATCATAAGCCCTTTGGTAAACTCACAAAAGCCCCAAAGGTATCATAAGTCCTTTGGTCAACTCACAAAAGGCTCCAAAGCATCATAATCCTTTTGGAAAACTCACAAAAAGCCAAAGGCATCATAAGCCCTTTGGTCAACTCACAAAAATCTCCAAAGGCATCTTAAGCCCTTTGGTCAACTCACAAAAAGCCCCAAAGGTATATTAAGCCCTTTGGTCAACTCACAAAAATCCCCAAAGGCATCATTAGCCCTTTGGTCAACTCACAAAAATCCCCAAAGGCATCATTAGCCTTTTGGTCAACTTACAAAAGGCTCCAAAGGCATCATAAGCCCTTTGGTCAACTCACAAAAAGCCCCAAAGGCATCATAAGCCCTTTGGTCAACTCACAAAAGGCTCCAAAGGCATCATAAGCCCTTTGGTCAAATCATAGAAAGCCCCAAAGGCATCATAAGCCCTTTGGTCAACTCATGGAAAGCCTTAGAGGCATCATAAGCCCTTTGGTCAGCTCACAAAAGTCTCTAAAGGTATCATAAGCCCTTTGGTCAACTTACAAAAAGCCCCAAAGGCATCATAAGCCCTTTGGTCAACTCACAAAAAGCCCCAAAGGCATCTTAAGCCCTTTGGTAAACTCACAAAAATCTCCAAAGGCATCATAAGCCCTTTGGTCAACTCATAAAATGCTCCAAAGGCATCAACGCCCTTTGGTCAACTCATAGAAATCCCCAAAGGTATCATAAGCCCTTTGGTCAAATCACAAAAGGCTCCAAAGGCATCATAAGCCCTTTGGTCAACCCACAGAAAGCCCCAAAAGCATCATATGCCCTTTGGTCAACTCACAAAAGCTCCAAAGGCATCATAAGCCCTTTGGTCAACTCACAAAAGCTCCAAAGGCATCATAATCCCTTTGTTTAACTTGTAAAAAGTCTCAAAGTTACATTAAACCCTTTGGTAAACTCACAAAATGCTCCAAAGGCATCATAAGCCCTTTGGTCAACTCACAAAAAGCCCCAAAGGTATCTTAAGCCCTTTGGTCAACTCCCAAATAGCTCCAAAGGCATCATTAGCCCTTTGGTCAACTCACAAAAGGCTCCAAAGGCATCTTAAGCCCTTTAGTCAACTCATAAAAAGCCCCAAAGGCATCATAACCTTTGGTTAACTCACAAAATCTCCAAAGCATCATAAGCCCTTTGGTTAACTCACAAAAGCTCCAAAGGTACATTAAGCCCTTTGGTCAACCCACAAAATGCTCCAAAAGTATCATTAAGCCCTTTGGTCAACTCACAAAATGCTCCAAAGGCATCATAAGCGCTTTGGTCAACTCACAAAAGGCTCCAAATGTATTTAAGTCTTTTGGTAAAAAATAAAACACAAAAAAAACACAAAGTTTAATTGAAATATCCAATTTCAAAAACAAATCAAAAAGCAATAAAATCTAAAAACATTGCAAAGCATCAAAAATGCAAAAACATTTATATTATGCATTTTGCACATGCATTCATCTAGTTGCATTGCATTTAGGCATATTCATCCATTGCACTTGCATTAGAATAGGTTGTGTTTACAATCTTCCAAATGATACCTCATCTGTATTTCAATCATGCATCCATAATCATCCATAACCCATGTGAGTAATTGTGTTTTTCAACACAACCCCTTCCTGTTGCTACAAGGGATGTACTAGGGTTTTTCGATCACTCAGCCATACCTAGTGATTTTATAAGATTTTGTAGAAAGCTATATTCACTAGAAAAATATGAGGTCTAGTTTTGATAGTACCTAACATATATCAGAATCCTATCACTAATCAAAATACTAAAATCCTAGTTGGAACAAGGGAAAGATGAACACTACAAAGTAGTACTAGGCATCCTAAGCGAAAGGTTTTTACTTGCTCATATTGTGATACGCGTGGTATAGGGTTTTGATCATTGGCAAAAGGACAAGCTCCCCCCTACCCAAAGAAGTCCCTTGCTTTCATACAAAATAAGCAAAATTCCAAAATCAAAGCAAAATCCCTTGCTCAAAATAGAAGAAAAATAAAAATACAAAATAAACAATGATTTTCATCACTAAGCATGAGAATGTATCCCAAATAAATGTGAAGAAAATAAGGGAGCGAAGAGCTTGAATCCCTATAATGGTCAATCTTCCCATACCATTAGGTGATCCCTAATATAGCAATGGGCTAAATGAATCTCGCCTAGCATTGGGATAGTTCTAAGTAATTTGCAAAAAGAGATAGCCTTAGGTGTCATGTATCACCTACTGGTTTAATCCAACTGAGTCCAAATTAGGATCATGATGAGCATTTGGTGATCCCCAATACAACAATGGGCTGAATGAATCCCACCTGGCATTGGGGTAGGCTTATGTCTCTCTAATATATTCATTTGCACACACAGGGATAGTGAATATCTTGGTCTACATAACAAAAACTTTTATCTTTTAGGAGTATTGTATAGTCATTAAAAAGCTTTTGATTAATCAACTAGGGTGTTTGAGTCTCATGGAAAACCTCAAAAATTCCCTCATGAAAACAAATCATTTCATCACATCATCTCATTTCACATTTGGATGCTTAAATGATTAATTTTTGTGCTAAGAGTTTTTATTTACATTCATGATTTTTATACATTTTGTGGTGTTTTCCATTAGTTTGTAAACACATACTGCATTCATTCCTTATGCTTTGAGTAATTAAAGCATACAGGTTCATTTACATTAGATCATCATCATGTAAATATTGCACTACATACGTTGCATTCATCACATCATCACAACATAAGTTAGATGCATACAATTAACTAAAATTACACATGCATTTAACATTCATCATTGCATCCACATATGCATACATAGTAGCCTAACTACACATCTAGATCACATCTAATCATACATCCATCATCTAGCTAGTGCATGTCATCAATACATTACATACATATAGCATAATCACATCATCATTTAGGAATTGCATTCATTAGTACATCCATAACATAAAATCAAAACAAAAATATTTGCACCTCGTATTCAGTTATTTAACCTATACACTTGGTGGTTGTAGTGACTTGTTCTCCATGCAATCTGGAAAGATGAGTAAATTACCATAAGGTCATTTGAACCAAATCATTCATGGATGAATTAAAATATTTTTACTTCAATCCCCAAAAAGGGCCATTGTGGCTGGACTACCCATGATAATGACGTATTCATTTCCTTTTCTTCTATGAAATATCATCATAAATCACAAAAACATTAAATAACATCAAAATCTCAAATGTGCCTCATATTCAATCATTCACTCTATACACTTGGTGGTTGCAACGACTTGCGCTCCATGCAATCCAACAAGATGAGTAAATTACCATAAGGCCATTTGGGATAAATTAGTCATTGTTGAATTGAAATGCTTCACTTCAATCCTGAAGAATGCCATGGCAGCTGGATCGCCCCATGGGAACAAAGCATCCATTTCATTTATTCTATGACATTTTCAAAAGATCATCGAACAAGCTTAAACAAAATTGCTATTATATTGATTTCCTAAGAAGGCCATTATGATAAGACTGCATCGAGGGATAGAGATGTACAATTACTACTAATGGTTGAAATAACGCTTGTATAAGACTTGCCATGTAACAACAAAGCAATCCTCTTAAGGGATCCAAATCAATCATCTTGGTCAAAGTGACTCATCGCTTTATTTATTGTCCTTCCCTCATCGAATCGTCGCTTGAGGGGGTAGTCTAATCAACACAATCATAATAAAAATCAACAAAGGATCACTCAATCATGTCAAATTGTGTTCATACTATGAAACGTTACCAAAATATATCATAAGCTTACCCTTTGTTGGGGGAAAAAAGCAAATATGATAAGCCTTTGTTGCTCTGTCTATCGGTCCCCGCTTATACCCGAAAGTGCCAAAGCACCAAATTTAAGCCTTCCATCCCGTTGGAAGCAATGATTCTAAGATGCATATATTTCTCATAGCTGGGTGATCCAAAATTATTTTTTGGATAAATAACAAATTTTCAGCAAAAACGGAGGCCTGATTCCCAAAAACTGGCACTTTCTTCCCATGTAAACTGACTGGAAACATGGGAAAAATCAGCCTGAGTGCCTATTTTCAAGGAAATTTTGTGATTGACTCAGAAATATTTAGGGCCTCAAATTTTAACCGAATTTATTTCACATTATTGAGAACATGTGGTAAACTTTTTAGGTCCATTGGACACATAACTTGGAAGTTATAGATGTTCCAAAGTAAAAACCTGACACTTTTTAACAGCTAGAAACAGGTTAAAAATTAGCCTCAATATCCATATTCATGGACATGCTGGGAGTGACTCATGAAGATTTAAGACCTAAAATTTTAACCAGATGTATTTCAAACTACATAGAATACATGGTACAAGTTTTAAGTTGATTGGACACGTAGTCCAAAAAATATATGCATTCCAAAATGATAACTTAGTGTTTTTGAGGCAGAATACCAAAAAACAGCTAAATACCAAAAGACATGTTTGGTAGTAGAAAGGCCAAAAGCTATTGGAGTGATTATCTATGTCATTTTTTGGAATTTCTTCAAGGTTAATGGGGATGGAGGAGAATATGGATGGATCTGTGTTTATGGTGAACTAATTGTAGACTATTGGGTGATAAATTTGTAGGGTATTTGTTGTTTCAAAATAGGGGATTGACTATTTGTAGCATAGTAACAATGCTTTGTAGCCCTTATGAGGTTGCAATTGTAATTATTGTTCATTAATACAATAATGATCAATATTTTGAAGTGGATTTTTCCCCACATTAAAGTTTTACCACTATAAATTCTCTGTGTCAAATCTGTGTGAGTGTTTTGTGTTATTTGTACTTGATTTTTAGTATTTTATAGTAATTGCATGGAGAGTTAAATAATTTTCAATCCTTAAATATGTAATTGTAAGAATAGTCATAGTTTGGCTATCATTACAGATAAAGTGGTATTAGAGCAATTTATTTTGTAAGGCCTATGTATGCAAGGTAGAAGGTCTCTAAATTTGGAGTTAGTTCCTTGTAACCCAAAAATTGGGAGAAGGTAGAGAAATACTTCCATGGCTAAAGAAAAGTGAGTATGAATGTTTGATGAGGAATATGAAGACAAATTCCTCAAGATGGAGAAAAATCTATCACAACTCACCAAAATTATGGAGATGATGCAAGTATAGTTGAATCAGTTTAGAAAGGAGGAGCAAATGATTCCTGTGGGCGAGGATGCAGGTGCTTCAACTTCAGATAAGGTACCATTGTTATCTGACCCATTTAAGATAGAGGTGAATTTGGACATACTTGTTTACAATGGAGAGTTAGATCCTGAGAAGTTGGATGGATAGCTAAAATTTTTGGAGGTATACTTCAATATCAAGCATTATGGAGAGCCCCAAAAAGTGAGTTTTGTAAGGTTGAAGCTTGGAGGACATGCTCTCAAATGGTGGGAGGAATATGTTGCTGATTTGGCTCATAATAGACAACCACCTGTACAAACATAGGTTTGATTTATGGCTGCACTAAGAGATCAATTCTATTCGATGGGACACCAAGAAAGGATGGAGGATAGGTGGCAATATTTGACGCAAAAACAAGGACAGGAAATAAGCAATGTTATTGGACATAAATCTATAGGACCCATCAATTTTGAAGAAGTACAAGGGTGGATTGCACTAGCATATCAGAATGGAGTTGGGACTTTTCAATGTCACAAGCATAGATAAGGCATGTGTCAAGGCAATGTACTTGGAGATGAAGAACAGGAAGCCAAATAAAATGTAGTAGACCTCTAATCAGTCTAGTGGCAGTAAGAATGCAGCAAAACCACATAAGCAAACCAAAAATCAAACAAAAAATGATTCTACAATAGTGCAAAAATATGAACAACATTGTGACCATTGCAAGGTTTTTGGTCACACTACAGAAAAATATTGTAAATTGTACCCATAAAATAAGCCTAAATGGTTGAACAAAGGTAAAAATAAATCAGCCAATGTATGTCATGAAGATGAGGATTGTATTGGCACTACAGAGGCTGAAGAAAAATTATCATGTGTAACCAAGCAAGGGCGGAAGAAACTACAGACTTTGGAAGCTCATGAACCAACCCATGTTGAAGATAAAAAGGAGGAAATAGTTCCAAAAACTACAAAAGAATAACTATTTTGGGTGTATATCCAAATAAATATGACAAAGGTAGATTCATTGTATGATTCTGGATCACAAAGAAATATGATCTCATAAAAAATAGTACAGCAATTGGGATGGTAGGTAAAACCTCATCCTCAACCTTATCCATTAGGGTGGCTGCACAAAGATGTAGAACTACAGGTAACTAAGCAATGCATATTTAGATTTGCCATTGATGAGAAGTTTAAAGTTGAGGTAGTTTGTGATATTGTACCTCTGGATATATGCCAAGTTTTCTTTGGTAGCCCATATTTATGGGAAAGAGATGTTTTTTATAGAAGGTTGAACTAGTGGTGGTTTGTGAAATATGGAAAGGGATTTAGAATTCATGCCTATAAAGGGCCAAAGAAATTTTAGCTGGTTACTGCTCAACAAGCAAATCATATGGTGAATTCTAGCAAGAGGTTTGTGCTTCTCATGGTGAGAGGTGTGGGTGAAGACTTACAAATTAATGAACCTGAAGTGGAGGTAGCTAATTATACTCCTAGGCAAAGGGTAGATTTGGAGAAGTAGCTCCAATATTTCCAAGATTTTATGCAATAACCTCAGTTTTTACCACCAAAGAGAGATGTGGAGCATGAGATTCAACTATTACCATATTCACCAGTACCAAACATTGGGTTGTATAGGCAGTCAATATTGGAATCTGATGAGGTGAAGAGACAAGTCCAAGAATTTTTGGAACAAGGGCTTGTGAGGCCTAGTACATCACCAAAAGGTTCTCCTATTGTGTTGGTTCCAAATAAATATGGGACATGAAGGATGTGCATTGACTACAGGGCACTCAATAAAATCACCATAAAAAACAGATATCCATTGTCTTGCATTGATGACTTACTTGATCAGCTAAAGCATGCTCGATATTTCTCCAAGATGGATTTGAAATCTAGTTATCACTAAATCCAAATGAAGGAGGAAGACATTTGGAATACAACATTCAAGACTAAGCAAGGTCTGTTTGAATGGTTGGTTATGCCATTTGGTTTAACTAATGCTCCTGCAACATTCATGAGAATGATGAATGATGTACTACGTCCATTTTTGGATAATTGTGTACTTGTCTTCTTAGATGATATACTTGTGTATAGTGCATATTGGGAGGAGCATATGCATCATCTGAGAAAGGTACTGGCATTTTTACAACAATCACAACTAAAATTGAACCTCAAGAAATGTGAGTTTGGGAAGACTTCTTTGGTTTATTTGGGCCATGTGATTGGTGGAGGACAACTTCTAATTCATCCAGCATAAGTTACAGCCATCCAGGAGTGGTCCCAACCAAAAACTCAGACTAAGTTAAGAAGCTTCATTGGAGGAGTTTAGTATTTGAGGAAGTTCATTAAAGATTTCTCACAGATGGCTACACCACTGCAAAGAATGTTACAAAAAAATTATAGTATTATGTGGGGTGAAGAAGAAGAACAAGCCTTTCAGAAGTTGAAGGACAATGCTTGCAATGCACCTGTTCTTACCATGTCGGATATGATATTACCTTTTGAAGTGGAGATTTATGCTTTTGGCCATGTTATCTATAAGGAGGTAAGCCAGTATGTTATCATTCTGAGCTATTTTTTGGAGCTATTCTTAATTATCCTAATATGATAGATAATTGTATGCCTTGGTGCAAGCGTTTAAGAAATGGAAGCACTATTTGATGGGTAAAGAATCAGTAATCCATACTGATCATGAACCCTTAAGATATTTGCAAACTCAGAGCAAATTGTAGTAGTCAAGACATTTTAAGTGGACGGGTTTCTTGCAACAATTTAACCTTTTGATCAGGTATAAGAAGTGTAAAGCTAATAAATTGGCTGATCTATTATCTAGACCTCCCATGAAACTTGCTTCAGTTGTTATGGAGTTAGAACCTTTTGCTTTTGATACTTATAAAGGTGAATATGAGGAGGATAAGGAATTTAAATATGTGTATCTCAGTCTTGGAGGAGAGAATAATACCTTAGTGAAATACTATCACATGGAGGATGGCTTGTTGTTCAACACTGGTAAGCTTTATATTCTAGTTGGTAGTAGATTACAGTTGATTAGAGAAGCTCATACTTCATTGATTTTTGGTCACTTTAGGGTGCACAAAATAGTAGCAAATTTGTAGTGGTATGTGCATTGGCAAAATATGTAGAATGATATTTCCAAATACATCCGTGGGTGTGCCATTTGTAATACCATCAAGCCAAGTAACTGGAATTTGGGACTATACACTCCCCTACCAATTCCTAGCCGAACTTGGGAGAGTATTTCAATGGATTTTGTGGGTGGACTGCCTACCACTCGCAAGGGTAATGATTATTTGTATGTCATAGTTGACATATTTAGTAAAATGGTTGTTAATATTCCATGTAAGAAGACTATCACAGCTAAAGGAGTAGTTGATTTGTTCTTTCAATAGGTTTTTGTGAATTTTGGTCTACCTAAAAGCATTATTAGCAACCGTGATAGCCGATTTCTCAGCAAGTTATGGACTGCACTTTGGGGAATTTTGGATACCAAGTTGAAAAGATCCATTGCATTTCATCCTCAAATTGATGATCAAAAAGAATTTTTCAATAGGACCATTGTTCATTTGTTGAGAGGATTTAACCAGTAAATACCAAAGACTTGGGATGAAAAAATGCCTTATGTGCAATATTTCTATAACAGGGTTATTCATTCATCAACTCAGCTATCACCATTTGAGGTATGTTATGGTTTTCTACCACATTCACCTTTGGATGGATTGTTTTCAAATGGTTTAGATGCAGCAGGGAGTTATGAGTTAGAAGATAGCAGGGCTTTGAGTTTCATCCAAAAAATTTAGCTTATCCATGAATGAATTGAGGAGAAGTTGAAGAAGACTCAACAATAGTATAAATATCGCCATGATAAACACAGAACTGCACATCAGTTTTATATTGGAGATATGGTGTGGTTGCATTTGGGTAAGGAGAGGCTTCAAGGAGTTGGTAAGAAGCTAAAACCCATACGTTATGGACCATTCCATATTGTGGATCAATATGGAGATAATGAATTCAAACTTGACCTACCCAGTTATATGCAAATGTATTCTGTTAATGTGGAGAATCTAAAATTGTTTGAGCCTTCATTATTGGATGCCAAAGAAGATACTCTAGTTCTGCCACATTGGGATAACCTGACTTCATCAGATTTTGAGGAGGCTATAGAGGATGTGATGCTTGAAAGTAAAGTTTGTACTTCAAGAAGGGGTGACCAAGAGTTTTGGTTGGTTTATGGAAAAGGTAAAATATTGAACAAGGCAAGATGGTTACCTTTGGCTCGGGTGAAGGATTTATATCCTCACCTTATGACTTAAATATTTTGAGGGACCAAAAGCTCCCCAAGTGGGGAGGCCTGATCCAAAATTATTTTTTGGATAAATAACAAATTTTCAACAAAAATGGGTGTCTGATTCCCAAAAACTGGCGTCTGCTTCCCATGTAAACTTGCTGGAAATAGGGGAAAAATAAGCTTGAGTGGCTATTTTCAGGGACATTCTATGATTGACTCAAAAATATTTAGAGCTTCAAATTTAATAATATGTAGTTCACAATATTGAGAACATGTGGTAAAATTTTTAGGTCCATTGGACACATAACCTGGAAGTTATAGATGTTCTAAAATGACACCCTGACACTTTTTAATAGCTGGAAATAGGTTAAAAATCAGCCTTAGTAGCCATATTCATGGACATGCTGGGAGTGACTCATAAAGAGTTAAGACCTCAAATTTTAACCAGATGTAGTTCAAACTACTGAAAACACATGGTAAAAGTTTTAAGTCGATTGGACATGTAATCCAAAAACTTTACACATTCCAAAATGGTAACTTAGTATTTTTGAGACACAATACCAGAAAACAACTAAAGACCAAAAGACACGTTTGGTAGCAAAAAGGCCAAAATTTATTGGAGTGATTATTTATGTCATTTTTTGGCATTTCTTCAAGGTTAATTGGGGATGGAGGATAATATGGATGGAACTGTGTTTATGGTGAACTAATTGCAGACTGTTGGGTGATAAATTTGTAGGGTATTGGCTGCTTTAGAATAGGGGATTGACTGTTTGCAGCCTAGTAACAATGCTTTGTAGTCCTTATGAGGTTGAAATTGTAATTCTTATTCATTAATACAATAGTGAGTTGTATTTTGAAGTGGATTTTTCCACACATTTGGGTTTTACCACTATAAATTTTTTGTGTCAAATATGGGTGATTGTTTTGTGATATTTGCACTTGATTTTCAGTATTTTATAGTAATTGCATGGATTTAAATAATTTTCAATCCTTAAATTTGTAAGCCTGAGAATAGTCATAGTTTAGCTATAATTATGGATCACTGGGGCATCTAAATATTTATTATATCAATGATCATCACACACCCTACAATGTAGTCCTAGGTGGTTTATTTTTTTTCTTAGCGTTGTGTTTTCCAACAATGCATCCCAAAAAGAGGTATCTGTAGACACCTAAAATACATCATGTTTATGAGACTATTTATATGGACACATTCAAAGACCATATGACTGATTTTGGACCTTTCTAAGATCTAGCAGTGGTCCTAACCACTCATAATAGGTAGTTCTAGCCCATTCGGGTGTGGTCGCTATTGACCAGAGTGACCGCTAACATAGGCCACTAAAGCTCAGAGTAGCCACTGATAGCCACTACTCTAGACAACATCTAGCACTAAAACATAAAATGGTCATGAATGTGGGCTTGAATCACATAGGATGACTACACTTGCATTGGATTTGAATGGTTTTTGGTATGGATCTCCCAGAGCTCCTCTTGACTGCCCCTTCCATGCAAATTTGTGACTGATTCTTCCTCTCTAATGGTCAGTTACATGCATATATGGATCATGGCTTCTCCAGTAAGTCAATATCTGGATCTAGGATGTCTACATATTCATCCTCCTAAGAACAAGAAAATAATCGCAAAGATTCAAGTTTTTATATAGCGAAGCCCTAGCGAATTAGAGAGAAATTTCACACCCCCTTGAGAAGAAATGAAGTGTTGTCTGATTGAACAATGACAATGCACCATTCAAGCATTCAATTCCACACAAGCTTCACCACCAATCCATCTCTAAACACAAAGGTGACCCTTGAACATCAATTCGGGCGAAGGATTGAGTGTTGCAGCCCTTGGTTTGTGAGGTAGAAAGTTTCAGTTTGTGGTAGATGTCATTTACAATGGCCTATAGGTATAACCTAGGGTTTGAGTCACCATTTCCTAAGTTTTTAGCATAGATTTCTTGTTTTTGTTTACCTTCTCATATATATTAGCATAGATCTATCTCTTTAATTGCATTTGTATGGTAATTTCTTGGTTATTCATGTATTTTTGCTCATCTTTACACCTTCATACTTTTTATTACACTTTCATTATGCTTGTATCATGATTCTAAGTCATTTTATGCAGATCTTAAAAGGATCCTCATCATGACAGGTTGCATATGCTACTGATCATTCTATGTTGTTTCTTGTACGTAGATCATAGGTCATGGACCAATCCAAAGCACCTTTGGCATAAAATACCTCCTAAAAAATGAGAAAAAGGTATTAGTAAGCCCTTGAGAAAATTCATATCGACTCCAAGATGACTATGAAGTACACTGTACCCATTTAGGGGCCATTTCATTCCATTTGTAATAATTGTATCAAGAAATCGATATCCCTAAGAGGGACCTATCTGTAACCAAAGTTCCAAATGAATTAATGAAAAGAGATCTTGTATTTTGTTAATTCTTTGTTCTTTACGCTTTCATGGTTTATGCTTGATATTATACTATAAATAGATTAGGTGTATTGCTTCCTGGGACCATACACCATAACCTAAATTAAGTCCACTTATACTTGGGAGAGTTCCCTTAATAGCATAGGGATCCATATGATTAACAATGGAAAGATGGAGGTTTGTGCCTACATGGATGATGGTAATCGTTAGTGTCATGATACTAGTAACACCTTGGATATAGTTTTATTATGTCTTATATTTATTTCCTAGGGACTTGTTATAACTCATGATCTAGGAACACTAAATATAGGAAGGATCTAAATGGTGTTGGATTGATACCAAGATTACTTGCATACCCTTTTGGTTATGCTTGATTAAATACACCAAGTTCAATACATGGGAATATTCCTCTTCTTAGGGTCAAATATAGGTGCATATATTGATGTTAATTGCATCAAGTAGAGTACTATTAATTGGAGTGTTGGGAATATGAGGATCCATGGTATCTAAAGAAGAAAATATATGTAGTCAAAGATATTGATACCTACAAGGATATTATTGTGCTTTCACATATTTATCAATTAGAATTTCCTTCTACCCATGCACGCATCCTAGGGTAGATCAGTGCACTAAAAATACCTATTTATTCATGACTAGCCAATATAACCAAAGGGTTCATTAATAAACTAGGAATGAAAGTGAACCCTAAAGATACCCTTCAAGAAATTTCAAAAAAGTGTTGCTATAGATACTACTTATTTTAATTGGATTGATGATATGATAGTAATGAGATGTGTTGTCCTCAAAGATCTTGGCGTCCCTAATAATTTTTTGGAAAAAGAAAAAAATAGTAGTTAAATCATAATATTATAGAAGAAATTTGCTAGCAAATATGGTTGACTAAGATTTTGGAATGGTTCACCTACCCTTCTACCACTTTTTTGCATTGCTAGAAGGATTTGATATCGATGTTCTAATACCACTTGTAATAAAATAAATTTTAGAATACATGAATTGGAATAGAAAAATTGTATATGCATAAAAGGAAACATTCATTAGAATAGTAAATCAAATTCAATACTAGGAAATCAATGATACAAGTAACATATTCTACATTTATAATTAGAACAAATCCTAGCCTTTCAAAGAGTCATATCCACTTGCAGAGGATAAAGTATCATATGCATAATAGATGATGAATGATATATCAACTACAATAAAACTCCTCTATTTATAGATAAACAAACAATAACCATAACCCTACTTATCAAGGTATAACTAAACTAACCCTAGGGTTTGAGCTGAAAAAAGTATATTTAGCCAAAATGGATATATTAGAGTTGTTACAATAATTGTCAACCTATCAAGTAGAAAGTATTAGGTAAATTACATCCATAACTAGGTGTGACATGCCCTCATAGATATGGCTAAGTAAAATTCCAATTTTAACTTGTTTTTCCCATGGTCACAGAAGCTAATCCAAAGGTTTCCTTGCTAAAAATGAGGGATCACCAATTAAAATAATATCCTTTGGTATATCTTTCACACAATATAATATTTCTCATAAGGCATGTATATTTGTTGAATTGCAATCCCTCCAAGAGATTGTCATAAATGATATTTAGATTTTATTGAAGTTTTTGTGAACAAGTATGGGTATTTTTTATCGAAGGTAACACTTTATTTAATGAGTCCCTACTATCATAAATAATTAAATATTGGGAACATAAATAATGTTCCTTTAAATTGTAAATTGGTTGGTCATGCTACCTTGAGGACTAAAAAAAGATAATAATAATGTAGTATTTGAAAATGATAGAATGTTTTGTCACCTCTAACCTCATAAGGATTTAAACATTTTGTTAGATGATCTCCCTAACCAAGGGTAATTCTACCCCATAATATATTAGTAATACACAAGGTCATACATTCATGTTAAAATCAACCTTACTAGGTTAATAATGTATAAAGATATAGTTAGGAAAGGTAAATTTTAAGTATTCTAATAAAAAAGTGAATGAAAATGGTAGGATCCATAGTAAGAGTAATTAAAATTTTGGATGAAGATAAAATTATTCAGTCATGTTTATTGTTGTTAAATTTATCCATGATCTACTTTTAACTTTTCCAACTTAGTCCCTAAATATTGTGCTATGGGTCAATATAGATCTAGTTAAGTTAGAGTTTTTTTTGTATCCATTCATTCCATCTCATAAACATACATTTTATATTTGATCCCTTAAATAGTGATAGTATTCCATTCACATGGAGGATAGTAAAATTGGCTCCCATGTACTACCTAACCTAATGAAAGCCATAAATCTTGAATGAGGATATTTTTTTGGTAGCATCACTAAATAACATGTTTATTTCTCTCTAAATTTTTCTATTTCCTCATCATTGTCTATGGTATGATCTACAAATAGCATTATCTTATATGCAATAGTTACATCCTCAAGCCCAATTTTTTTGGACATGTTATTTTTGTGGACGTCACCTTCCATGTAAGTGTTCCTTTTTATGGATACACATTATTTTTATTTAATAACATTGTGGTCCCTAACAAGTCACCATTCAAGCTTCCATTGGAAGATTATGTTTTTGTATGTGATGGGGACCAAACTAAGGTAAATCAATAGAGTATGTTGACAATGAGTATCACTTTCAAGGAATTTTTTACCCAGGTAAATATTCATATATCCACCCAAACATTTTTAGTAGTTCCACTAAATACTTGTAGCAAAAATTGATTGTATTATTCCTTTTGTGTAGTACTCAATTTTTTTATATATAGAAAGAAGGGGTGTTGAAAGATCCCCAAACTATTTAAAAAAATAACACCAATCCTACAATATTGTCAAAAGAAACAAGAAAAGAGAGTAGTCCATGCAGGGACCCAAGACTAGCCAACCTATCAGAGCATAAAGAGAGCTATCCAAAAACAAAAAAGAGATTTGACACTCCTGGAATTCAAATTTAAATAAATCATGGACCTCATCAAAAGAATGGGAAAGCCCCAAATAGAAACAAGCTCAAAAATATATTTAAGATGCTTCAAATAGTCTTTTATGCTTCTAAGAGAAAATTATATTTCCAAATAGAAATATTAGCTTGGCTTAACCCCAAATTAGCTAAAAAATTAGCACTTTTTTTATCTTCTATAAAGGTGTGCCTGTCTTGAATTTCCTCCAAATTCAAACATAATATTTTAGCTTCCTTAATTAAGTTGAAGATATTCTAGCTAGGATTTTGCTCACCCAAAAAGGCCTTGGCCACATTTAGGGAGTCTTCTTCAATAATGATTATTTTACAATTCAATGACTCCATTAACATAGTACCTTGGTACAACACTCTCACTTCAACAAGATGAGAATTTTGAGGCCCTAGATTCTCCACAAAGGTATGGAAAATCTCCCCATTGTGATTTCTAAAAATACCACCTACCCCCATAGGCCCAAGATTCCCTTTTTCCACCTTGTCAAAATTAAATTTAATCTAATATTGAGGTAGGGATTCCATTTAATAAAGGCTCTAATATTATTCAAGAGATCTATCATTCTAGCACTAATTCTAAAACCTAAATTTTCTAGAAGAGAAATCTCTACTAGATCTCCATGACATGGAATAGAAGCTTTATTCCTCATATTTTCAATAATTATCGTTAAAAATCGAAGCCAAACTAACTCAAAATATTTCTCCATGTTTTTAAAGATTTATATTTTTATCCTTTCAAACACCCCAAAGGAGATGAGGGAGACTGAAGGTCCAAATGGATCATAAGACAAGGTTGGTAAATGGAGAGGGCCACTATTCAATAAAATTCAGTAACGAGCTAGGAAACACCCAAGAAACTCCCAAAAAAATAATAGGGAAGAAAACAAGTCCCTTGAAAAAAGGCATTGGAAAAACAAATGATTAGAGGATTCACAAGAATTTTTACAAAGGGAACACCAATTTGTAATTATCATACCACTTCTTTGTATATTATCCACAATTGTAATTTTATCTTGGGATGCCAACCTAAAGAAGAAATTCATTTATAGCATTAGTTTTTTAAACCAAATTTTCCTGAAAATAAGGCCTTCCTCTGAGGCATTAGACGTAATCTTATAGGCTGACTTAACTAAAAATACCCCATCATTTTCATTCTTCCAAATTAAAATATCTTCATATTTCATGTTCTTTATAACCTAAAGCCTTAACAAATCTTCAATGAGACTGAAACTCCTTTGTTTTGGCATATTCAAATTTTGCGGTCTAAGAGATTTCTAGCTTTTAGCCCCCTATTAAATCTGCATATAATCAACCACATTATAACCAATCATAGTTGTAGCTATAGTTTTAGCTACAACCAACTCTTGGGAAGAACTTATAGGTTGAGTCTAGATCCAAGGATCCTTCCAAAATTTAATAGAATTCCCATTGCCCAATATCCAATTATAACCTCTCTGGATGATGCTTTTCGTTTTTAAAATATTGATCCAAAAGGCTGATCATGAGGTTGGGAAAGGATCATTAAGGAAGTTAAAATTGAAAGATACATATTTAGCCAAAATAATATTTACCCAACCAATGTTTTCCCTCTTAAACAACTTCCATGTGTGCTTCTCCAACAAAGCTTCATTCATCCACTTGACCCTTTTGAAACCTAGACCCCCATCTTTGATTTCCTTACATACATGTTACCAAGAGACAATATGAAATATTTTCTTATCCTTCAAGCTAGAACATAACAAGGACTTCTAGAACTTCTCAATATGTTGAACTACTTTCATCGGGGCCTTAAAAATTGAGAGGAAATAAACTGGAATGTTCTACGAAGTTGCCTTAACTAACTAGGACTTTCTAGCCTAGCTAATAAAAGCCCCTTTCTAGCCAATGATATTTTCTTAAATTCTATCTAAGACTTGATCCCAAAGGTTATATTTCATTCTACCACTAAAAAGGGGCATCCCTAAATAAGAATATGGTACAACCGCAATCTCATAGCCCAAAATTCTTGCAATATTTCTTTGCCTATTGAGAGGAGTATTCAAGAAAAAAATTCTATTCTTATGAAAATAGATCATCTGACCCACCCTTTTTTGATAGAAGGCTAGAATATATTTTGTTGGAATACGTAATGCAACATTGTGATAAGATTAAATTGTGATAATATTTAGGGTTGTAGTAGAAAAGCTTCTCTTTAAATAGGGGTGTTTTCTACTACATATGATAATATTTGATCATATCTTGACATATTGACTTGTGTTGTAGTTTATGTTGATGCATATTGTTACATAAAATTGAAGCATTCTTGTACTATTGAATCATTGAGTAATATAGTGAGCTTCATAATGGATGTTTTCCTTCTTCATTTGAAGTGGGGTTTTACAACTCAATATTTGTGTTGTGGGTTTACCTCTTTTATGTGTGATTGATCTTGTGGAGCATTCTTCGATCTTGGGGAGACTTTGCTTGTCTCACATTTGGTATCAAAGCGGTTGGGATCTCCATCAAGTGTCTTCAATCATTTGAGGTGAAAAACCCATTAAGGTATATATTTTTTTTAATGCATTTGATATTTGGGTATTTTATGTAAACTTATTTTGCAAATCTACCATTAGGGTTTATATATTTATTATGTTTTTAGATCTAGTTGTTAGATCTTTTGCAAATAATATTTTTATTTTAAATCTATAATTTTTTTTTGCATTAAGATTTTTCTGGAAGGGTTTTGGAGCTAAACGGACCCCATGGTTGCATCCGAAAGACCCAAAAACCCCTATTTCCATATATAGTCATTTTTTTATTTATTTAAAAAAAACAGTCGGCTATATATATATAAAAATAAAAATAAAAACAATTTTGCTTTATAAAAAAAAAAAAAACAGTTTTGTTTTAAAAAAAAAAAAACAGTTTTGTTTAAAAAAAAAAAAAAAACAGTTTTGCTTTATAAAAAAAAAAAAACAGTTATTTTTTTGAAAAAGTTTTTCTTTATAAAAATATTTAAAAATTTTCATGCCATTTTTTTTATTAATAAAATAATTTTTATTAATTTAATTGCATATTTTTAAACAATTTTTTGTATTAAAAATTATTATTATTCTCCTTAAAATGCAATATTTTTTTGTCTCACATTAACAATGGTTGTCTGTGAGTTTGCTTGTTTTGCAAGGTTATCCAAGTATGTTTTGGAGTATACAAGACAATTTCGGATCAACTTTTTCACTCTCTTCCCCTATTTTTATTAATTTATTCTAATCTCTCTCTAGTATTTGCTTGAAGCATACTGTAAATTAATGTAACTTGTATCTCTCATTATGAAAGTAAAAGAGAATGAGAGAGAGAGAGAGAGAGTGTGTGTGTGTGTGTATTTGTGTTTTTCTTTGTGTCTCCACTATCTCTTGTTCATATTTCTTACATTTTGCATCTCAACTAATCTAACTACTAACTTGCTACTAAACAATCTACTAACCAACTAACTTGCAATTTACTAATTTTCATATTAATCAAGAAGGTTAAAAATGAATCAACTTACTAACCACAACTTTAGTATTTAATTAAAATTTACTTGATCTTGCAACACAGTTTATATTTGCTAAACACCTATTGAATCCAAAAGAATCCGCTCTATTAGTAGCAAGTCCTTTTTGGGTCCTCGTACCCATACCCTTTTGGGTAGCTTGGTTGACCTTGGGTGAGATGAATTGGCAATTCATTAGGCTACAGCAAGACCTAAAATGAACACTTACTAACTTATTGACTATCTAACATTTAACAAATATTTTATGGTTCAATTCAAGTTAGTCTATTTTGTTGCAAGATGATTGTTATGGTTAGTTACCTTCTTATTGTAAGTTAATCTATTGCAAGTTTATCTTGGTTTATTCAATTGCAATATGGTTATAGTTGTTTATTGCAAGATGGTTATAGTAGTTCATGATTATCTTTCATGATGATCAATCAACTATTGCCTTGGCTAAAAATCTCGTAATATATCAAAGGACAAAGCATGTTGAAATCCAAACCCATTTTATCAGAGAGAAGGTATTGGATGGGACTATTCAGTTGGAGTATTGCCCATCATCTTCTAATTTTGTTTATTTGTTCACCAAACCTCTTCCCAAGGAGCAGTTTTGTAAGCTGAGGGACTCATTTGGTTTGGTGAAGTTGTCCTCAAGGGGGAATGAAGTGTAGTTACACTCGTGTGATGACAACTTCATCCTTATGAGGTGTTTTTTGCTATATATATATATATGAGTTGATATTTGGTGGTATAATTGCTTTTTGCATCTCTTTTGAACATGGTACTTTCTTGTTTGCCTTGTGCAACTTTTGTACATGTTACTTTGTAGATGGCATTGTGCAATTATGGTATATGATGCAATTGCTTTATGCAACTCTTATACATGGTACTTTCTTGTTGCCTTGTGCAACTTTGTACATATTTTTTTATGTAGTTGGCATTATGCAATTTTTTTATCATGGTACTTTCTTGTTAGCATTTATGCTACTTTTCTACATGATACTTTATGGTTGGCTTTGTGCAACTAGTGTGCACACTTTATTATTTTCATATACCTTATGCAACTCTTGTACATGGTATTTTTTTTTAGCCTTGTGCTACTTTTGTACATGGTACTTTAGATTTTGCATTATCATGGTACTCCTTTTTTGCTTTATGCAACTTTGTACATGATATTTTTTGATCAACTATATAACACGTGACTATAAGTATGGCTGGCATCTTTTTGTGATGACTTATAGTTCACTATTTGTTAGATCAGTTTTGTTATCATCTTTGGATATTCATATATGTTGTGGTGAATATATTTATGATGATGTATGTAACTGATCTTATGTTGAGCTGCTTGTAGCTTGCAAGTACTTTCGTTTGGGATTTTTCAGGCTTACTAAAGACACCCTTATGATGTTTTCTTCTTGTCATTTGCAACCACTTGTGGTTGATGGATGGCTTTTTAAGCTGCTTGTATCTAAAGCTACTCCGTTGGGGGCTTGTAGTCTCATTTTGGCCCATTTTATATTGGTGCCTTATTATAGACCATTCTTGGTCATAGAAGCTCATTGTAACTATATTACTCATTTGATTCTCATCCCCGTTTGTATCTTTAGGGGGAGAATGTTTCTTTGTCTCATAATTTTTTTCCCCAATATTGCATTAAGGGGGAGTGTTGGAATATGTAATGCAACATTGTGATAAGATTATATTGTGATAATATTTAGGGTTGTAGTAGAAAATCTTCTCTTTAAATAGAGGTGTTTTCTACTACATATGATCATATTCGATCATATCTTGTCATATTGACTTGTGTGGTAGTTTATGTTGATGCATATTATTGTATAACATTGAAGCATTCTTGTATTGTTGAATCATTGAGTAATATAATGAGCTTCATAGTGGATGTCTCTCTTCTTCATTTGAAGTAGGTTTTTACCACTCAATATTTGTGTTGTGGGTTTACATCTTTTATGTGTGATTGGTCTTATGGAGCATTCTTCGATCTTGGAGAGAATTTGCTTGTCCAACATATTTAACCTTTTTGACTTGGGGAATAGATGCAATGATGGAAAAAGAGTGTCATCTGCAAATTATTTATGAGAGATGTGATCAGAGTGTAAATTTGAACTAATACCCTCGATACTAGGCTCAAATTTTATGGCTCTACCAAGTGCTTCAACAAGCTTGATAAATAGAAAGGAGAGAGTTTCACCTTGCCAAAGCCCCATTTGGATTTTGAAGTACCTAACTACTGACCCGTTCACTAAAACTAAAAACCATGGCATTGAAATACATTCTTTGATCAAATTGAGCCATCTCTAATGGAAACCAAATTTATTCATAACTTTTATTAAAAATTCCTAGGAGACACAATCATTGTTAGAATATAGTTAAATTATTTCATAATTTTCTAGAAGCATGTGCACACTCTAATATTTTAACATAGGCTAAGGATTGTTCATCTTATTATTTGCATAGAATATTTGGTTACTATTTTAGCATGGCCCGTTACTAGCTAATCTGAGCCATCCATTGAATATATTTTTCATTCATGAATGAAATATCATTTTTTTTTCAATATGGTATCAGAGCAATACCATGGTACTCATATTGAATCTTGCCCCTACCAATTGATTATGTGCTCATCTTGGTGAGCTTGTAGCATGACATAGGTGGCAGAAAGAGATTGGACCGTCATGTTGTTTAATTTTTTTTTATTTTACCACATAGCCCCTATATGTTTAAAAAACTTAACAAGGGAAAAATCCATTGTTAGTATCCTGAGTGCAACGCAGTCACATCACTGCCATGTAGTGGTAGCATAGGGCCATGTAGTCCTGTACTTTACCACTACACAACTAGAGGGTCATGCAACCATAAGCCATAATCAATTGTGATAGGCTCTAGATTGGCCACAACATCCCAGGTCTCGACTATAGATCCAATTCTAGTTGATAGTAGGCAAAACCAAAAATAATTAGTCACTCCTTATCCATATGGAAAAAATAGATCTACAGGTGAAAAAAAATCAGACACCTTCCTAAGGTTTTTAATAACCATCAATTATGTTGTCAGGATACCATCCAACCATTGTTCGTCATGTGGTATATTGCATGTGGTCTATCGTGCAAGAAAGGCAATGTCTAATACGGTTGAAGAAGTTGATTGTGCTCATTTCATCCCAACGAGTAGTTCATCCCAGCCAATCCGCACCTAGAAATTAAGGCGTTCACCAACATGTCTCAAGTTTAATTCCCATAAATTATTTTTTTAGTATCTACTAGGGGTTTTTTCAATGCTTAAGCTCGAAAGGTTTATATTTTATTATGGTTCTTTAGTCCCACATTCTTTGTGTTGTGGCCCAAGAGTGCTTTAAAAGGGCCAACGCACAATATTGAAGATGATCACCTTATGGTGGTCATGCTAGTAGTGAGGCATTCTATACCTACATGCGGTCAAGCTTATTGACTTTGCAATGATTGGTCTTCTTTTGACTACACCAATTGGTGGTACTAGAGGAGTCGATGCCCCCTAAGGTTCATAATAAACCCACTTTTTGCATTAATTTTTGTTTATTTAATTAAATTAATTTAGTTAAATAATTATTTTATTTTTTCTAATTGATTGGTTAATTAATTTTTTAGTTAATTAATTAATTAGTTAAAGATAATTTAATTAGATAACTAATTAATTTATATTAAATTTAATGCAATTTTGGTTTTGAACCTTAAAACAAAGGGGAAATCACAAAGGGGCTACAAAACCTTGTTATTTTGCAAAACCAAAACAAAGGGGGAAACAAAATTTTTTAGATTTTGCTACAAACACAAACAAGGTAAAACAATTAGTGAAGATCAATTTTTGCAACTAGCCATCAAATCAAAACTATTGCAAAAATACTTTGAAAAATTGGCATTGTAAAAATTGCATTTTCAATAGAATTTGACACCTTGGAAATATAAATTTATGGGCATGATGAATGTATGAATGCATTTCAATTTCTATTTTATGCATTGATATTTATTATGGCAGCAAAAGACCGCATTTTTATACCCTATTTTTGTGCAATTTATTGTGCAAGGCAGCATTCAGTAAAAATGGTACCTCTAGCCTGCACTTATAGGTAATGTTGTCATGATTGGGCTATTGTATCTAAAATCTAATATAGATGAAACAATGACATCTAGGCTATTATTTCCTATAAACCATAAAGGAGAAATAAGGAAATTCAATATTGATTTTCACTCCATCATTGCCCTATTCAATACTATCACTCAACGTAAATCTTGAAATTAAGTTCTTCCAAATATTCAAGGATCTTGTTGCCCTACATATGTGGAAGTATTTATAATCAGGTGCCAAATATAGAGTGAATCCCTTTCAATACTGCTTATGTGCCATGTATCGACTGGTAGTATAGAAAAAGTGGGTATATCAAACAAATCAAGTCTATCAAATTAGTAGTATAAAGAAAGGAGAACCATTTGGTATTATATGGAACCCTCACAATGGCTATTGTAAAATCATATTTGTTAGAATCATAGCTACTTAGAGGTATGATTTTTTCTCCATGGAAGACAAATATGCGGACCATTCTATAGGTGGAAAAATTATGGGATATAGTGACTAGCAGAGTCACAAGACCAAAGATTGGTGATCCTGGACAAGACACTTATGATGATGCAAATGCAAGAGCATTGATGATCATAGTTCGTACCACAATTGATGAAATTCAAACACATATATGAAAAAAATAATGTAAAGGATGCATGTGATACATTGATAACAAGATATGAAGAAAAGAATCAAGCCATGATTCTTAATATTCAATCCCAACTTCACACTCTCAACATAAATAATGGAGAAAGTATCAAGGTGAATTAACCAGTCGACATCCCTTAAATTCTTCATCGTAACCAAGAAATATGCATTACAAGGATTTCTCATATAGCTTGCTCTGTTTCTTCCTTTTAATGTGCATTAAGGCTTTGCATCCAAATATCCTTAGATGAGAAATTAAGGGCTTTCTTCCACTTTAGGCTTCTTCAAATGTGACTCAATGAAGATATTTTGTTGGTGCTCAATTTAGGAGATACACAATTGTAGTGACAATTTATAACCAATATAGTTTCCTAACATATGCACCTATGAGCATAAATCGAACCATATCCACGATGGAATGATTCCCCCTCTTAGTAACTCCATTTTTTTGATGAGTATAGGCTATAGTAGGCTATATTTTAATCCCATTTTTAGTGAGAAATACTGAGAACTCATTGGAGGTGAATTCCCCCTTAATCTGAGTCGAGGACCTTGATAGAATATGTTGATTCCTTTTCAACATATTTTTGGAATTACTAAAAATACAGGAAAGCATCTAACTTTAGCTATAGGAATAAGACCCACATATTTCAAGAGTAATCATCAACAAACAACTAAAAATACTTCTTTCCACCACAACTGGTTAGTACGGGTCTGTATAGATTAGTGTGTATTAACTCCAACAATGCTTTCTTGGTGTCAAATCCAAAACACCGTTGGATTTAATCCATATCGATCTGTGGGGACCCATGCCATCCATTTATGGTGGAAAGAAGTATTTTTATTTATTTGTTGATTATTACTCCCAAAAGATGTGGGTCTTCTTCCTACAACTGAAGTCAAATGCTTTCCTGTATTTTTAGTAGTTTCAAAAATATGTTGAGAAGAAATCAGGATATTCTATCAAGGTCCTCCACTCAAATCAAGGTGGAAATTCACCTCCAATGAGTTCTCAAGGTTTATCATCAAACATGGATCATAAGATATCTTACTACAGCCTATACTACTCAACAAAATGGGGTTTCTTAGAGCAGGAATCATTTCATCATGGATATGGTTCGATGTATGCTCACAAGTACACATCTTGGAAAATAGTATTGGGTAAAATATGTCACTACAATTTTGTATCTCCTGAATCAAGCACCAATAAAATATTTTCAAGGAGTCACATCTGAAGAAGTTTAAAGTGGAAGAAAACCCTTAATTTCTTATCTAAGGATATATGGATGCAAAGCCTTCATGCACATTCCAAAGAAGAAACAGGGCAAGCTAGATGAGAAATCCCTACAATACGTATTTCTTGGTCTCATGAGTATCCTTCTCACAAATATTGGAGTACCTCTTTTGTTGTTGAGGTGTTTCTTTGTAGAGTTTTTGATCTAAGAGCCAAGTTGCATATAATGGGAGAAAAATGGAAGAAAAGCTCTTAAAATCCATCATTTTGAGAGCTTTACTATATTCTTTTAGAATGCTTATCACTTCCCTTCAAGTGTCCAATAGGTAAGCCTCTTTTGAGTTGGTTAATTTTCTACAACAAGAAGAAGCACATAACAACCTAAGAGACCAAATTTCCAACACAATATTTTTTTTCAAAGAAATGTGGAGCTAAGAAACAAGGAAACTTTCAAAAGAGATCATCCTTTAAGGGTTCTAACACCACATCATCTTCATAAAATATACCTCAATAATAAAAGAGGTACTATCACATTTGTGAGAAGGATACTCATGACACCAAGAAATTTTGGTTCAATTATTCGAACAAAGGTGACAAAAATAAGCTATTGCCATAGAAGAATGGGTAATTCAAGCCACAACCAAGAAATAGGTAACAAAGATGAAATGTTGCTATTGAAGAATCTAATTCATATTATGAGAGAGCATACAAGGTGCTAATGACTCAAACTGATCCTAAATAAAAATATCATGTTTGGTATATTGATTTTAGTGTTATCAAACACATTATTGGTGATAAAGGTTGGTTTAATACATTTGAATCCAAAGAAGGTAAACCTATGATAATTATCGATAATAAGACCTATAAATTCCAAGGAGAAGGAGATGTTTCAATGACACTTCCATATGGACAATGTAAAATTGATAAGGTCCTTTATGTGCTAGGATTGGCCAATAATTTGTCATCCATGCCCCAAATATTGGACAAAAATATGGTGGTTGACTTGAAAGTTGTTGATGGATAAAAGTGTTGCTTCATTTCCAAACATGGTAAACACATTGCAATAGCTTCCTACAAACATGGGTTGTTTGTTTTAGATGCTATTTATACCTCTCATGTTGCCATGGCTACCAACATAAAAGAAGCTACCTCATTATGGCATAAACAGTATGGGCATCACAGTTTAGGTTGATTTCTTTGGATGAGTAAACATGATATGGTGTTAGTTCTACCCTCCCTCGTACATACTTTGCTTGAATGCTTGAATTTATTAGTAGGGAAGCAACATCAAGTTCCATTTGAGTTGAACTCTTCTGGAGCAAAAGCATTATTGGAGTTAATCCACATTGATCTATGTGGATCCATGCCAGCTAGTTGTGATGGAAAGAAGTATTTTTAGTTGTTTGTTGATGATTACTCTTAAAATATGTTGATATTCTTCCTGTAGTTGAAGTGAGATGCTTTCCCATATTTTTAGTAGTTTTAGAAATGTGTTGAGAAGGAACTAGGATATTCTATCAAGACCCTCTGCTCAGATCAAGGGGGGAATTCACCTCCAACGAGTTCTCAAGGTTACTTACCAAACATGGGATAAAAATATATCTTACTACATCCTATACTCCTCAAAAAAATGGAGTTGCTAAGAGGATGAATCACTTCATCATGGATATGGTTAAATGTATGCTCACGGGTGCACATCTTGGGTAATAGTATTGGGAAAAATATTTCACTACAGCTATGTATCTTCTTAATCGAGCACCAAAAAAAGCTCTTCAAGGAGTCACACATGAAGAAACCTAGAGTGGAAGAAAAACCTCAATTTCTCATCCAAGAATATTTGGATGCAAAGCCTTCATGCACATTCTAAAGAAGAAATGGAGCAAGCTAGATGAGAAATCCCTGCAATACATATTACTTGGTTATGATGAAGAATCCAAGGGTTATCAATTGATTGATCTTATAGCCAAGAAAATTCATATAAGTCAAGATGTGGTATTTGACAAAGTTCCCAAGTTGGATGCACTAGAATCTAGCAAAGACACATCTCTTGCTATACTATTGGAATTTGAGGAGCCTGAAGTAGTAGATCCCCCAAAGCAGAATAAAATTATAAAATGGTACAAAAGTAAAATTCGAGACACAAAACTTGATGCCCTTTCTAATCTTAATTTAGATCGACCACATAATCAAAGTATGTCTCATCAAGAAAGAAAAGAATTCGAATATGTAGAAGAAGAAGAAGAAGAATGGTATGAAACTAAATAGTGTGGAAGTAGGAATAATTTTTATATTGAATCGCTTTTTTATTGTAAGGTAGAAAAACCCACAATAGACTTAATTAATATATTTGTTTGATGATGTCTTATTATCATATTTGGATTGCATTTAAATACCTAGTCTAATAGTTGTAAGAGTGAAGGGTTGTGACCCTAAAATATAATTAATAAATAATATAAGTATTAGGGTATGTTAGGAGGGTCCTAAAATGCCACCCCCCTTAAAGGAGGTTTGTCCTCAAAGCTAGAAATTTGGAAATTGTTGCTAGATATCTTGAAAATTTTTCCACATTGCATATTCTAAAGGTAGACCTTTCCAATGGATTAAAACTTCCATGATATCGCGAGTACGAAGGTGATGAGAGCGACGATCCAAGATAGCTTCTGGCTTGACTAGAAGTACTCCATCATCGGAGAGTTCAAGGAGAGTGGTTTGTGTCATGATATGGGCTCCAACTATGAGCTTAAGGCAAGATACATGAAATACGGGGTGAAGTTTGGAAGAGGGAGGAATCTCTAGTTTGTAAGCAACGGTCCCAATACATTGGATAACTTTATACGACTCATAAAATTTGGGTGCTAACTTCTGATAACCTTTTTTTTTAAGAGAGGATTGACAGTAAGGTTGGAGACGTAAGAAAACCATATCACCCTCGTGGAAACTACGTTCGCTTCTATGTTGATTGGATTGTTGCTTCATGTGATGTTGGGCGGTGTGTAGGTTCTCTTTTAGGATCCATAGTATGTCATCTCTCTTAGCAAGTTCTATTTCCACCACATGGACTTTTGTATTCCCTGGAATATAGGAAGTTAGGGATGGTGGTGTTTAACCATATAGTGCTTCATAAGGAGTCATTTTGATGGACGTATGGTATAAAGTGTTATACCACCATTCTGCTAGTGAAATCCACTTTACCCAATGGAGTGTTTGAGTGGAAAAAAAACATCGAAGGTATGTTTCCAAGCATTTATTTACAACTTCTGTTTGGCCATCGGTTTGAGGATGGTAAGCGGAGCTCATACGAAGTTGAGTACCTTGTAATTTGAACAATTCCTTCTAAAATATGCTAATGAAAGTTGGGTCGTGGTCACTAATAATTGTGGAAGGCATACCATGTAATTTAAAGATGTTATCTAGGAAGAGGTGGGCTATACTGCTAGTGGTATAAGGATGAGCCACAGAACAAAAATGGGTATATTTAGATAAACAATCAACAACTACGAAAACGGTTGTTTTTCCTCCTGATTTTGGTAATCCTTCAATAAAGTCCATAGAAATATATTCCCATGTTTTGGTGGGTATAGGCAGAAGGTGAAGTAATCCTGGAATAGCGAGGGTCTCCCCATTTTGTCTTTGGAAAACTTCACATTCTTTTACAAATTTTTTGATGTAATTTTTCATTCCTACCCAATAGAAGGAGGTAGTGGCTCTTTTATAGGTTTTTAAGAACCCCGAGTGGCCTACAGTGGGTGAGTTATGTAACTCATGAAGAATTTTTTCATGATAAGTTGAATTGGGGGTGAGGACCATTCTCCCTTTGTATCTTAATATACTGTCCTTCCAAGTGTATGGAGGTTTGCTACTAGGATTATGTTGAAGTTGTTGAATTAAGGTGTGGATAGTAGGATAATTTATCCATTCTTCATGCACCTCATCTACCCATTTAGGAATAAGGGAGGAAAGAGCATGGACTTGAGGCATATCTTAAAATTTTCTAGAAAGTGCATTGGTTGCCATGTTGTCCTTTCCATTTTTATATGTAATTTCATAATCATAGCCAAGAAGTTTAGTAACCCATTTTTGTTGTTTCGGGGTATTAGTCCTTTTTTCCAAAAAATACTTCAAGCTATGATGGTCAGTGCATATAATGAAATGTTGGCCAATAAGGTAAGGCCTTCAATGTTGAATAGCATGGACAATCACCAATATCTCTTTTTCAAACATAGAGCAAGCTAAATTCTTAAGAGAAAATGCTTTGCTTATAAAATCTAGAGGTCTTTCATCCTACATGAGTATGGCTCCCATTCCTATTCCTGAAGCGTCACTTTCAATGACAAACGGTTTAGAAAATTTGGGCATGGCTAGAATAGGGGTGGTACACATTACAGTTTTCAAGGTGATAAAGGCCTCATCCGCTTTAGACGACCATTTGAAAGCATTTTTCTTAAGTAATGTTGTTAGAGGAGCAGCGATTTTACCATAATTTTGGACAAATTTTCTATAATATCCCGTTAGTCCAAGAAACCCACGTAGAGCTTTTAAGGTTTTTGGAATAGGCAAATTTTTCACCTCCTCGATTTTTGAAGGATCTACCATAACTCCTTCCTTTGAGACAATATGCCCTAAGTATTCAATTTCTTGTTTTCCAAAGGAACACTTTGATCTTTTTGCATAAAGTTGATTTTCCTTCAAGATTTGGAACGCTTGTCTAACATGGTCCAAATGTTTTTCCCATGTTTTGCTATAAATAAAAATTTCATCAAAGAAAACTAATATAAATTTATGAAGAAAAGGGTGAAATACCTTATTCATTAGACTTTGAAAGGTAGAAGGAGCATTGGTTAGGCCAAATGGCATCACCAAGAATTCGTAGTGCCCTTCGTGAGTGCGAAAGGTCATCTTAGGAATATCCTTTTCATTGACTCGTATTTTGTGGTAGCCTGACCGTAAGTCTAACTTGGAAAAATAAGTTGCCCCATGGAGTTCATCTAATAGATCGTCTATGACCGAAATAGGAAATTTATCTTTGATGGTCATTTTATTAAGCGCTCGAAAATCGACACATAAATGCCACAAGCCATCCTTTTTTCTAACTAAAATAATTGGACAGGAGTAAGGGCTTTTGCTATGTCTAATGACTCCTACCTTAAGAAGCTCTTGTACTAATTTCTCTATTTCGGTCTTTTGGAGGTATGGATAACGATAAGGTCTAATATTAGGAGGTTGATGCCCTAGAAATAGTGGAATAGTGTGATTGTGACTTTGTTGTGGAGATAGTACTTTTGGTTCATTGAATACCGCCTTATGGTCGTCTAAAATATTTTGTAACTCTGGTGTCTCGTATTCTTTGTGACTAGGTTGAATTGAAAATAATTGGGTGACCATTCCTTTGTTTCCTTTTCGGATAATTTTCTCCATTCTATGTGAGCTGACGATTTGGGAAGGTCCTGATTTTAGGCCTTGGATAATATAGGTTTGGTTCTTTGCTGTGAATTTCATCCATAGTTCAGCAAATTCCCATTGGACTACGCCCAAGGTTCGTAACCATTAGACACCTTGTTGAGTCATATTTTAACCTAGTTATGAAAGTACAACTCTCCTTTAGGATTTGGGTTCCAAATCCCCTCTTGCAAAGAAGTTAAACAAACAACTTCTCCAAGGTCTCCGCTGTATTAGCATTTGCAACTATGTATTGGTAATCTCAAATAAAGATAATCAATTTAAATTCTTGGAACACCTTAGTGATTGCAAGTAACTGTAAGCAAGGGAGAATGTTGGTTTATTTCATCGTGAAGCTTTAGTGATTGTTTTTTTTTTGGATTTTATAATTTTTAAATGTTTATTTTAAATAAGTTAAACATTCTGGAAAAATAAAATGCAGAAAATGAAAAAGAAATGCAAAAAATTGAAAATAGAACACATTCAGTATGATGCTATCCTGTTCCGACAAAACCGAAGATGTGAGGTCTCTATGCATGCAACCTAACCTATTGGACTTGCAAAACATGCACAATCCCCATAGACTAAGTGTTGGTTCCTATTGATGATTTTTTCACATTCCTTAAGGGGTAGAAAAGAAAACAATTTTGTACAGTATTGTGTAAAGTTTATTTGCTTTATTTTTATTTTGAAAGTTGCAGCAATTTTGGCTCCCAATGCCACCCCTTTATACATAAAGTGGAAGAAAAAGAACTTCTCTACCAAAAAAACTAAAAAAAAGAAAAAGAGAAAGCTTCGCCAAAGAAAAATGAAAAGAGCTTTGCGCCCAAAGCATTTCTAGCATTACTTCGGACAAAAGATGAGCGAAGCGGCATTCAAAAGGAAAGGGAGCTTCGCACCCGAAGCATTTTCAACACCGCTTCGAGCAAAATTCTTTGCAAAGTAGTATGACCGAGGTAAAATACAAGGATAGCAATAGAATAACTTCAGGCCCAAAGCACTTCAAGTGGCTACTTCGGGCAAGATTCCTGCGAAGCATTGCACTGAAAAGATATACAAAGAAGTCATCAAGAAAACTACTTCGCACCCAAAGTATTTCCATCAGTCACTTCGGCCAAAAAATCAACAAAGCAGAACTCAAAGAATATTAAAAGTACTTTTCCAAAAAGTTGTCGAAGTACTCATTTCGGGCCCCTCCATCAGCGAACCATCTTTACTTTGGCAATAACACATTGCGAAGCATTTGCTTCGGCTAATTTCTTGCAAAGTACTTCTATCCGAAGTAAAGGGATGTGACATTTTTGAAGACAATTGCTTCGGTCGAAATCTTCCCAAACCACATTTTTGGAAGAGGATCACAGCGAAGCTTTTCACCAAGGCATCGACGAAGCAATTTTGACGACAAAGTGGCGAAGGCAAAGAGGTTCGACGCTTCCCACCCCCAAAGTAGTTTTGCGAAGCTCAATCCTGTGAAGTACATATCAAAGAGGAGTTTTTTCTTCGGCCTAGAACCATTGCAAAGCGAAGTGGTGGATGAAGACTTAGTGAAGCACTTCATAGGCATGTTTTCCAAGTCGAGTATTTTCTCAAGGTGATCAAGTGCCTCATAAATGCAATTTTTTGTGCCTAGCAAGCTCGTTGCTCATTTTTGGCAATCAAAAATGAAGTATCAAGCCATGATGGAGAGCCCGACGAGCATGGCGGCCACTCGAGCATCACACCCGGAGACTAAGGACATCTAGATGGCTCATCAATGCACCTTTCCATGGTTTACTGGGTAGCAGTAGCCAATTTTGGTAATAGATTTGAAAGCTCAGTCACGAGAGCCTCGAGGAGCCGATTCTTAGGGCTCGAGGGTGTACTCTTCTTCGCTATGTAATTATGATTCAGAGGCCCGGGTCCTCTATAAAAACCTAGGTATTGTAATGAAAAATGGGGGAACTATCTACTAGAAATCTGCTATAACTTGATGTCCTACGATTAATACTAAGAGACTTTGAGCTTAATTCTTCTCTTTTATGCTGCCTTTTATGCTTGATTCTTCTATCTCTCTTCATTTGTATGTTGGATGTTGAACTCTGCGTCTGATGTGCGATCGAGGACAGTGTCCTGAAACTCGTTCGAAAGGATACATAGGAGTAGAAAAGTGTTGTGTTGACTTTCTTTTATGTTGCCTGCCTTGCTTTATTCTTCTATCTCTCCTCATTTGTAAACTGAGATGTCGAACTCTACGTTCGGGGTGCGATCGTGGATAGTGTCCTGAAACTCGTTCGGGAGGATACATAGGAAGGTTAATACTATGTTTCTTTCGTTTTACTCTTGGTGTTCCTTTCTGCTATTCAAGTTGTCTATTAGCGATCGTGCTTCCTATTCTCTCCCACCTCAAATCATCAATCTCTCTCCCTTAACCCTTTTTTATTTATTTCTCTAACCCTAACTCCTTTTATCTCTTTCCTACACTCTTGTCTACAAACACCCAAGTAGTTTAGCATAGGAGCCGGCCTTTCTCCGGAGATTGGCACGAGGGGCATCTCTTCCCCTCGACCTTTCAATGTTGGTCCAGGTCTAGGGTGCATACTCTCATACATTTATCCAAAATCCTTACCTAGGTGGATCTGATGACCAATAGTTTTTGGCACGCTCGGTGGGACCGACTGTATTTGTCTTAGAAAGATCCATAACCAGTCAAGGTCCCATATTTTAACGTAACCCGTCTTCACTGGGGCCAATAGTTCTAACTAAGTTCTTGGTGTGGCCCGGTCAGCCTCACCTGATTAGTGGTAGTGAGGATCGATGCCCTCATTACTGAAAGACTTTTAGCATCTGACGATTCTGTTTACCCTATAATATCTAAGTCAAAAAGACCAGTACCAAAATTTTGTGCCTTCATGCAAACAATATGGAGAGTTAAGAATAAAGGAGAGAAAACTGAGTTCTTTGAGCTAGATATTGATGCCTTCAAGGAGTCTCTTACGCAATTAAGTTGTGAAGATGAATTTTCATTGGCAGACTTCAACGCCATGGTGGAGACCGAAATAGGATGTTATGCGATCGTCAAGCCAAAAAAACACTCCCACCCCGAGAATAGAACAAGTGCCTAGGAAGAACTATGGAAGTTGTTCTTTGACGGTTCCCGATGTAAAAATGGCACTGGGGCAGGGATTCTTCTAATTTCACCCTCTGGAGAGTAGAAAGAATATTTCTACTGATTGATATGGAGCTGCACTAACAATGCAACAGAATATGAAGCATTGTGCCTAGGACTTAAGAAAGCGAATAAGTTAGGCATAAAGCATCTCCAAATCTTTGGATATTTCGAACTTGTTTGCAACTAGGTCATAAATAAGTGTACTTCAAAAAAGCACTATCTAAAGTCATATCGCAACAAGGTATGGGACCTATTCGATCGGTTCGAATCTCTCAATCTGCAGTCAGTCCCACGAGAGAAGAAGTGACATGCCGATGTCCTGGCATCCATCGTAGCCAAATACTCTCTAGCAGAAGACATGGTGCACAAGCCCAGAGCTGTGAGAATGATCTATAGATCCTCTATCCCAGACAAGGAACTGCATTGGCAAGTGTTTGATAACGACGAGAAGATTGTAAATTTCTTAATCCAAGAAGCCGCCACAGTTGAAGACCGAAGCTCTAATGAAGAAGAGTATGAAGGGTTGATCCAATTGAAGAATAATCATGTTCCCAAGGGACTAATCACCCTTGAAAGCCTCTTTGACTAGAATGACTAGGCTCTCTCTCACATGATCAAGGTCCATGAGAGACAGTATCAGGATTTGGAGCTCAAACCTGGGAAAGCAATAAAAGTGGGGACCGACTGCACTACGAGGGAGATAGAACAAATACAAAATCTTTGCAGAAGGTTTTTTGATATAATTTCTTGGTCTTATCAAGATCTCCGAGGATACAATCGACAGCTGGTCCAACACACAATCGAGTTGCAGGAGGGGGTTAAACCCTTTCGACAAAAGTAAAGACCGGTGAATCCCAAGATCGAGGTCTTAATGAAGGACAAACTCTTGAAGATGCTCAAGGCAAAGATCATATATCCCATCAAGCACGCTTCTTGGGTAGCGAACCTAGTCCCAGTCAAAAATAATAATGGAGATATCAGGTTATGCATGGACTTCCGCAATCTAAACCAGGCATCCCTCTAGGACCACTATCCTCTCCCCCAAATTGATCAAATTTTACACCCAGTGGCTGGAGCTCAATGATTCTCTCTGCTCGATGGTTTTTTTGGATACAATCAGATCTGGGTCAGGGACGAAGACCAACACAAAACAACATTCACCACCAAGTGGGGAACATTCACCTACCAGTGGATGCAATTTGGCCTTTCGAATGCTAGGGCCACTTTTCAGATGGCAATGGATCTTGCTTTTGACGAGCTTATAAATAAGGTCATCGTCATTTATCTGGATGACATGACCATTTTCTCCCAAAGAAGGGAAGATCATCCACTACATATCCAACAAGTTTTTGAAAAGTGCCAAGAGTTCGACATCTCAATTAATCCAAAGAAGTCCATATTCACTGTCAGTGAAGGAAAGTTGCTGGGACATGCGATATCAGAAAGAGGGCTCACTGTAGATCTTGACAGAGCCGAAGCTCTAATGAAGCTCCCACTCCCGACAGACAAGAAAGGGCTTCAATCCTTTTTCGGTCAAATCAACTTCATAAGGAAGTTCGTTCTCGACTTCGCCCAAGTCATCAAGCCAATGTCCCAACTCTTGAAGAAGGGCATCAAATTTAACTGGACCGAAGAAAGGAAAAAATATTTTGAAGAGATTAAGGCTCGAATCGCCCAGGCGCCGGTCTTGATCAATCCAGATTATAGTCAGGATTTCATCATGTATGCTATAGGAGAGTCTAAAAGTTATGTTGTTGTCCTGACACAAAAGGGGGAAGATGGCGAGGAATGCCCCATCGTGTTCCTGAGCCAAGTGATCAATCCCCATGAAGAAAAGTATAATTTCATAGAACGCCAGGTACATGCAGTAATGAAGTCCCTTAGAAAATTCAAACAGTTCATCTCTCAAAGTCGGGTCATAGTCTTTGTCATTCACCCCGACGTGCACAATTTTATCATCCAAGGAGAACTGGAGAGTAAAAGATCTGGTTGGGTGAATAAGATACATGAGTTTGACATCAAGATCAACCCCACGAAATTGGTTCACGATCGCACACTATGTCAAGAATTAGCAAAAAACGTAGCGGCCAAAGCTGAAGAACCTTAGAGGGATGACTTACCAGTCGACGAATGCTTCGCTAACCATGAGGAGCACAAGAGAGACTGGGTCAATGAAATAGTTGAATATTTTGACACTGGAAGTTGTCCTTCGCATCTAAATGCTTCACAGTGAATGCATTTTAGTATGTGATCCTATCGGTACACTTTGCGCCCCGAAGGCCTATTTTTCAAGAATATTGATGGGGTCCTTCTCAAATGCATCAAAGATGATGATAAAATAAGAGTCCTAGGAGAGTTCCATTCAGGGCTATCTAGAGGTCACTTTGTAGGAAGAACGATGACATTAAATATTATCAAAGCAGAATATTATTGGCCTACACTCTTCATCGATGCCTTCGCCATTTGTCACAAATGCGAGCAGTGTCAAAAGTTCGCTAGCCAAAGCAAAAATGCTTCGATGCCACTTCGCCCGATATAGGTAGATACTCCCTTTCAGCAATGGGGGTTGGACTTTATAAGGGTCATATCATCGAACTCCTCCGTGGGACATAAGTTCATCTTGATTGCAACTGACTACTTTACCAGGTGGGCTGAAGTGGTTCCCACCAAGAATGTAGATCAAGATACGATAGTCACCTTCCTAGAAGGATTGATTACCTAGTTCGGCATCCCTGAAGCAATCATCACAGATAATGGCCCTGGCTTCACAGGTGCTAAAATTAATGAATTCCTCTATAGGTATGGGATATATCATAAAGTATCTTCCAATTATTATCCACAAGGCAACAGCTTGGCAGAATCCACTAACAAGACCCTATTGAGAATGTTAAGGAAGCTCATAGAGACAAACAAAAGGACTTGGCATCTCCTTCTAGATTGGGCCTTGTGGGCCGATCGAATTTTTATCAAAAGGTCAATCAAAACATCACCTTACGCGCTGGTCTACGGCAAGGAGGCTATCTTACCCATTCATATGGAGATCCTTGCACTGTAGCTGTTGGAAGTAAAATATGGAATTAGTCCGATGGAAAATCGATTAGCCCAACTGCTGCAACTAGAGGAAGATCGTGAAGAAGCATACCAGAGCTTTGCTAAGCATACCCAGGTCATCCAAGACTGGTTCAAGAAAAAATCTTCTGATCGCACTTTCAATGTGGGAGATTTGGTATTGAAGTGGGACTCTTGGAAGGCCAAGCCTGGGAACCACGATAAGATGGACACATTTTGGGATGGGTCATTCAAAATTATGAAGGTGAACTCGGCCAATTCGTTCATCCTCAAAGATGCTGATGGTCAAGTTCTGCCAATCTCTGTTAATGGTCTTCATATGAAAACCTTTCACTACTAAGTATAATTCCAATCCTTCTCTTTAAAAAAAAAAAGATGAATGTATGTATATATATTTTATATACAATATCCTCCAAGCCAAGTGCAAATTCCAAACCCCCTTTAGAGATTTTTGATGTGAAGTAGCAAGCACAAGAAGGTTCACTACAAAGAAGGTCACAAAATGCACCAAATGAGAACTTCACACCCAAAGTGTTTTTAGTAGCTACTTCGGGAAAATTTTTGCGAAGCAGTTTTCAAAAGGGAGAGCTTTGGCGACCCTCAAGACGGGGCGGCAACACGGTGAAAAAAAAATACTTCAGCCCCGAAGCATCTAAAAGTAGTCCAATCCAAGGGTATGCTGCAAAGCATTCTCAGCATTAAAGTTCAACTTCACCAAAACCTAACACACGCGAGGTGGAAATTTGAAATGCGCATCGAAGAATGCATCAAGAATGGCCTTCAAAGGAGTATGAAGCAAAAAAATTTATGGCAAAAGGGTGATGTAGCGCTTCTCGAGGTAACCGAGTCAAAAAAGGGTAAGGAAAAGCTCACACCAAGGTACAAGGTGGCAGCAGGTGGTGTCTCCATTACATAATCTAATCATCAAGCATGCAGTCGTGTGTACCACGTCGCTGTAGAAGTGATTTGAGAATACGGCAGCCTCCGTCATCCGAAGAACAAATTTAATTTTAGTAGGTGCCATAAATTAAGGTGGTTGCCTTTTTAGGCTATAAAAGCGAGTTCCTAGAAAGAGGGAAGTTATTTGTCCTTCGGTTAAGAGCTAAAATAAGAAGCCTTTAGATATTTTGCAACTCTCCCATCCTTTGCATCTAGCCATTCACATTTAAAGTTCTTTGCATCAAGAATCCTACCGCCATCACTAGCATTATGGGAAAGAACAATTCTAAGGAAAAGGGGAAAGAGCCCGAGGTTGCAGGCCTTGAAAAGATAAATAAGGGGAAGGAGGAGAAAAATCATGCTTCGAAGAAGCTAAATCTTCCCCTTCGAGCCGAAAAACAACCAATGGAAGAGGGAGATGACTCAAAGGAAGAACAACTTGTGGAGCCACCAATTGATGGGTGGGAAAAGATCCGAGACATGTAGCTCTCGAAGGGTGTATCTGACCTTTGGCACACCATAGAATTCATGACAAGCAGGCTCATGCTAGAAAACAAGAGAGTCACGGCGTATTACTCCTAGATCTACTGGTTTTTAACTCCACCTGCTCATCATTGTCCTGAGCTAATATATGCCATTACACAAAATTACCAGCCTGCATCAAGGCAGGTGCTAGATGCTTCGAGGCACAAATTGTTTTCCATCTTGAAGGAAGATGTGCAGGCAGCCTTAATGCTATAGCAGGGTCCACCCAAGGGCTATTCTATTCGCAATGTCATCCTGAGCGAACAAATTAAGAGATTTACCTCCAACAGTTATATATTGAAATTCTTGCGGGAGAATCTCAAGAGCGGGCTACCTTCAAACAAACTGCCCCAGATGCCCCTACCCTTGGAGGCCTTAAAAAATACAGATATCTTTTCTATCATTGCATGGGTGGTGGGCTTGTCAACGGATACTTCAGTATAGCCATGGCAGGTGTCTCTGGCTGAATGCATTTCAAGAGGGGATTTTTACGCCCCCGACGCTTCCAGGCCAAACACCAACCCCTTTTTCTTTGACTGGGCGGAATGGGTAGCCTAAACTCTACATACAAGGCTCTCCAGCATGAAGAATGCTACAATAGGCCAATACTTTGCACCTTGTTCCTTTCTTGTCTGGCTGTACTTCTACCAAGTGCATAAACACTTTCCTCATATCGCCATCTCTCCAAGCGGTAAGGATGGAAATCCTTTGCTCGTGTATCAATGGACTTCCCTCCTATTGAATGAGGAGTCCTATTATTCTTTTAATCAGCAATTTTTTGGTCTCGCCATGCACCTATTAAAAGGTTCTTCTCCTTGGGTACCACTCAGTTTGAGATATAGAGTGGTGTTAGGAAAAAGAGGGGATGTCTTCCAATTGACACAAGGATTGGTGATTCGTATGTTCGGCTTCATTGGGAAGCCCTTCCTGTTGCCAGTCTACCCTTCTGAATATCAGTTTGCATTGGAAGTCTCTCGACAGAGTGACTCTACCAATGTAGTATATGGTCATGGTCGAAAATGGGCACACACCTGTGACTTCCCCTTCAGGATGGGGGTAATCAAAGTCTTTGCCCTAAAGCAGGGCACGTTCCTAGAAGAGAGGCTTGCCTACTTTGGCCTACTCTAGATTCCTCAACAGTGGCTCTATGATCCTTTGGGCATGATGAGGGATCATTTAAAATTCAAGAACTTCCACGCCTGCCCTCACCCTAAAATTGTAGAACAAAGAAATAACCCCAATGGGAAGGATCTAGAGTGGCATTTAGAAAGGATGAGGACATTGCCTCCCTGGCATGAGTTCTAGCCTATGGAGGTCGAGTTTGACCCTGATCAGTCTCCCCTCCTGACTCCAAGCTCCACATTCTAGAAGAAAGCGAGGGACGATTTGAAAGAGGAGGTAAAATACTGGAGCGAGGAAAAGCTTTGAGAATGGTGGACAATGAGGGTCCATCATCAAAAAATGAACTCCTACGGGCTCTTAGCATCGGATAAAGACTTCGCAATTCTTTATGACTCCAACGTCGAAACCTAGAAGTCGATATCCTTTGCATATTTTATTCCCCCGGCTACCCCAGGATCAGACGAAAGCCCAGGTCAGGCTAAGGATGCTTCGGAGGAAGATAAAGAAACAAGCGTTGAAGAAGCAGAACAACCATTGGAGAGGAAGAAAAGCAAAAGGCAAGAGCAAGTTCAAGTGCCTCCGACCCATCCGAAATGCCCTCGCATGAAACTTTCAGGTACTCCTACCGGATACCCTATATCAGGCCCGATTGAAGCAAGGCCACCAAGTGTCGAGATGATCCTCGAGATAGATGTTATCAATGTGGAGGAACTCCTCCAACAAGAAAAGGACCCCGGGGTAGAAGTTGTGGAGGTCAGGAGCGATGAGGCCCAACCGAGTCAGGAACCAATCACACAGGAAGTTACCACATCCGCTTTGCCAGGAGGGCACGTAGGTATGCATTCTCTTCCCTTTGCCTTAGTCTATAACACATCTATGATAGCCCCAAGTGGAAGCCTGCATCAATCTCCTCATCCCCCACAGGGCCAATCCCCTATTCAAAAAATGCCCATTGCCAATCCAATCCTGCATAGCCCCACTCCTCCTAAGTCGTCTGACCAGGAGAAGCCCGTTGAGACCCCTTCACCTACCCATGCCCCTGTTCCTTCCATCACAGGCCAAGGCGAAGGTAGTGTCCCCTCACCAAGCCTCATAGCCCACTCTCCTATAGCCCAAAGCATAATCTCGTTTGCCAAAATCCCTGCCACATCGGTCTTCGAGCCATCAGGGGAATCTTCCCCTGTTTGCTCTTTATATTTGTTTACACCTTTGGCCGGAGAATCGGCTTTCTCCTAGACAGACCTGTCTTCAATGAAAGAATGCCCCTTAGCTGAAAAGCTCCTCCTAGCATGACAAAATATGAAGAAGATGCTAAAGGAGGCAAGAAAGAAAAGAGGGAAAACTCTGGCTCAAGTTGAAAAGTGTGCAGTTTTCGACCTAAAGGGTGGAAAGTTGCATAAGGTGAAGAAGGTCCAGAAGCCTCTGGATGAGATGACTCCAACTGACTATGATTACCAGGAGAAGACCAAGGACCTAGAGCATCTAAACATAGATGATGAATCCGCGTCCATGCATGTCATGGTAGAGACCTTTCGAGCACACGCCAGCATTGCCAACCTACGCAAGTTTGAAGCAGAAAATGCCAACATTAAGTTGGAAGAAGAGCTAGCTAGAATTCGCTCTAAGCTGGAGAATTCTTAGAAGCAGTGCAAATTTCTCAAAAGGGAAACGCATACCCTCAAGTAGAAAATTCTACAACTATAGACTTCGGCCGAGCACCAAGCACAAAAATAGGCCAAAAATGAGCTGAAATCCAAGGAGCTCGAGGGCAAGATCTTGCAGGCTCAGCAGTAAATGTATGAAAAGGCAAACCTGGAGCTATTTGATAAAGGTAGGATAAAGGAGATTTGCTCTCACCTACTCAAAGGTTTCAGATCTCGGGCCTCCAATGCCTTGTCAATTTTAATTTTTGTCACCGAAGCTCAAGAGGCCATTACTAAAGAGGGACCGATAGTGGATGAGGTCATCCAAAAAATTAAGAGGCAACTCAAGCTTACCTTTGAGGTCCAAAGCATCAGATATCAAGATCTGTAGGTCGCCGCTATGAGTCAAATGGCCAGAGATTGGTCCACTACTCAAGCCACTGTTTGCACTTTCTTCTCTAATGTGAAGAAAGCACAAAAGGTGAAAGACCTCCTTGATATATTTGAGCAAGAACAACATACATCAATGAGCTACTTTGAAGATCTCTCTTCTTTGGGTTTCCCGAGTTTTACAGACGATGATGGAAACCTTCTCACCAGGGAAGAACTCAAGCCAGCATGGCTCCATTTTGAAGGTGATGTCTCCAAAATTGATGAGTGGGAAGAGCCAGTCATGGAGGGATAAGTCACTGATTTCATCCTGAGACACTACAAAATCATGGCTTGCCTGAATAACCTGGGTGCAAGAATTAAACATGTTGATATAGGGCAAATTGATTGATTCCATGTTCTGGTTAAGGCGCTCGAAGATCAAGAAATATTCCAAAAGGGGGTCTGGGCCCATGTCCGCCGAACTATAAATAAAATTCATGACCGTCTGGTCCCATCGCCACAGTAGGAGGCCACGCCAGCAGGTGAAGGAGCAAAGGAAGAAGAAGAACCAGGAGAAGAAGGAGGAGAAGGATCGAGGAAAGACTCTAGCCCAATGGATCAGAATTAAAGGGTCCTCCCATTGAGACGAGATCGTTGCCCCACGCGCCACCAAGAATGTTGATGATTTTGTCACATTCCTTAAGGGGTAGAAAAGAAAACAATTTTGTACAGTATTGTGTAAAGTTTTTTTGCTTTATTTTTATTTTGAAAGTTGCAGCAATTTTGGCTCCCAATGCCACCCCTTTGTACATAAAGTGGAAGAAAAAGAACTTCGCTGCCAAACAAACTAAAAAAAAGAAAAAGAGAAAGCTTTGCCAAAGAAAAATGAAAAGAGCTTCGCACTTGAACCATTTCCAGCGTTACTTCGGACAAAAGATGAGCGAAGCGGCATTCAAAAGAAAAGGGAGCTTCGCACCCAAAGCATTTTCAACACCGCTTCGGGCGGAATTCTTTGCGAAGTAGTATCACCAAGGTAAAATACAAGGATAGCAATAGAAGAACTTCGGGCCCGAAGCACTTCAAGCGGCTACTTCGGGCAAGATTCCTGTGAAGCATTGCACTGAAAAGATATACAAAGAAGTCATCAAGAAAACTACTTCGCACCCGAAGTATTTCCATCAGTCACTTCGGCCAAAAAATTAGTGAAGCAGAACTCAAAGAACATTAAAAGTACCTCACCAGAAAGTTGTTGAAGTACTCATTTTGGGCCCCTCCATCAGCGAACCATCTTTACTTTGGCAAGAAAACATTGCGAAGCATTTGCTTCGGCTAATTTCTTGCAAAGTACTTCTATCCGAAGTAAATGGATGCGGCATTTTTGAAGACAATTGCTTCGGTCGAAATCTTCCCAAACCATAGTTTTGGAAGAGGATCGCAGTGAAGCTTTTCTCCAAGGCATCAGTGAAGCAATTTTTACGACAAAGTGGCAAAGGCAAAGAGGTTCGGTGCTCCTCGCCCCTGAAGCAGTTTTGCAAAGCTCAATCCTGCGAAGTACATATCAAAGAGGAGTTTTTGCTTCGGCCCAGAACCATTGCAAAGCGAAGTGGTGGATTAAGACTTAGCGAAGCACTTCACAGGCATGTTTTCCAAGCTGGGTATTTTCTCAAGGTGATCAAGTGCCTCATAAATGCGATTTTTCATGCCCAGCAAGCCCGCTGCTCATTTTTGGCAATCAAAAACGAAGTATCAAGCCATGATGGAGAGCCCGACGAGCATGGCGGCCACTCGAGCACTACACCCAAAGACCAAGGACGTCTAGACGGCTCATCAATGCACCTTTCCATGGTTGACCTGGTAGCAGTAGCCAATTTTGGTAATAGATTTGAAAGCTCGATCACAAGAGCCTCGGGGAGCAGATTCTCAGGGCTCGAGGGCGTACTCTTCTTCGCTATGTAATTATGATTCAGAGGCCCGGGTCCCCTATAAAAACCTAGGTATTGTAATGAAAAGGGGTGGAACTATCTACTAGAAAGCTACTATAACTTGATGTCCTGCGATTAATACTAAGAGACTTTGAGCTTAATTCTTCTCTTTTATGCTGCCTTCTATGCTTGATTCTTCTATCTCTCTTCGTTTGTATCTTGGATGCTGAACTCTGCGTCCGATGTGCGATCGGGGACAGTGTCCTAAAACTCGTTTGAAAGGATACATAGGAGTAGAAAATTGTTGTGTTCAATTTCTTTTATGCTGCCTGCCTTGCTTGATTCTTCTATCTCTCCTCATTTGTAAACTGAGATGCTGAACTCTGCATTCGGGGTGTGATCGGGGACAGTGTCCTGAAACTCGTTCGGGAGGATACATAGGAAGGTTAATACTATGTTTCTTTCATTTTAATATTGGTGTTCCTTGCTGCCATTCAAGTTTTCTATTAGCGATCGTGCTTCCTGTTCTCTCCCACCTCAAATCATCAATATCTCTCCCTTAACCCTTTTTTATTTATTTCTCTAACCCTAACTCCTTTTATCTCTTTCCTGCACTCTTGTCTACAAACACCCAAGTAGTTTAGTATAAGATCCAGCATTTCTTCAAATATTGGCATGAGGGGCATCTCTTCCCCTCGGCCTTTCAATGTTGGTCCAATTCTAGGGCGCATACTCTCATACATTTATCCAAAATCCTTACCTAGGCGGATCTGATGACCATGGCGAAACTGGAACATGTCGCGATATCGCGACAGTTCTTGTTTCTCTGCTTGGATGCCCCTTTTGAATCATGAAAATGCAACATGTCATGATATCTTGACACTTTCTCCTGTACGGCCGTGAAAATGCAACATGTCGCGATATCACGACATTTTTTTCTTCGCGCTCTTTTTCTTTGCTTTGTGCCACGAAAATGCAACATGTCGCGATATCGCGACACTTTTATTTCTTGTTATTTCTTTTCTCGTTTGGTCATGAAAATGCAACATGTTGCGATATTGTGACATTTTTGCTCTTTTGCCTTTCTCTATGCTTTGAATCATGAAAATGCTACATGTCGCGATATCGCGACACTTTTTCTTGTACGATCGTGAAAACGCAACATGTCGCGATATCGCGACACTTTTCTTTTCTTGTTCTTTCTTGTCTTGTTTGGTCACAAAAATGCAACATGTCATGATATCGCGACACTTTTTCTCTTTTGCCTCTCTCTATGCTTTGAATCATGAAAATGCAACATGTCGTGATATCGCGACACTTTTTCTGTACGACCGCGAAAACGCAACATGTCGTGATATCGTGACACTTTTCTTTTCTTGTTCTTTCTTGTCTTGTTTGGTCGCAAAAATGCAACATGTCACGATATCAAAACACTTTTTCTCTTTTGCCTCTCTCTATGCTTTGAATCACAAAAATGCAACATGTCACGATATCGCGACACTTTTTCTTTCTAGCTCTTTCTCTTTGCTTTGAATCGCAAAAATGCAACATGTCACGATATCGCGACACTTTTTCTCCTCTGACCGCAACCAAGCAACATGTCACGATATCGCGACACCTTTTCTCCTTTGGTCGTGAAACTGCAACATGTCCCGATATAGTGACACATTTTCTATTTTGGTCGTGATGGTGCAACATGTCGTGATATCGTGACACATTTTCTCCTTTGGGCCACGATGGTGCAACATGTCGTGATATCACGACACCTTTTCTCCTTTGGGCCATGATGGTGCAACATGTCACGATATCGTGACACTTTTTCTTTTGGGTCACGATGGTGCAACATGTCACGATATCGCGACACATTTTCTTTTGGGCCATGATGGTGCAACATGTGATATCGCGACACCTTTTCTTTTTGGCCATGATGGTGCAACATGTCGCGATATCGCGACACTTTTTCTCCTTGTGGTATTTTGCCTTTTTCCTTGATCTTTAGCCTAGGGGCCACTTCAGTCTTCTTGAAACACATGCAAAAAATGTGGGTCCCCAATTTTGGGGTACGTTGTGGATCAGCCACAACAAATGGTGACTCTACTGGAAAATGCTCCTGAGCATTTTGGTGAGAACTCAACCTGAAAACATAGACTCAAATGCAAGCGTTAGAAAATATCCCAAGAATAAAACTAGATGATAAATACATGAAGCATTAGAATTATTAAGCATCAACTCGGTGTGTGCAATGTGCTTCATTCCCTATCGTTTGAAATTGATCAACATTCCCTGTATCGCTCCAAATTTTTCACATCCCTACCTTCAGGCTATTGGATCCGTGCCCGAAAGGAGGATGGGAAAAGGATGATGCGGTACCTCGGATGAGAGGACTTTGTGAAGGTCCCTCCTCTCAAGGGAGGTGCATTTTGGTGATTTTTTGACGGATGGTGGGTTCACCAGGAAACATTTGACGGCAGTTTCCATGCCTAGGTTTTGGAATGAATTTTAGATGAGTTCGTTTTATTTTTAAGCATTCATCCTAGGTTTGGCCGAATGATTCTAACTTAAACTACATGAAAATGCAATTTAAATGAATACAACAAACAGAAAAGAAAGCAGAAACAGAGAATTTGCAGGAGGTCAATGAAGATTACCTGATCCGAAGTCTGATGGAGTTTTTGAAGCTTGAAGCAGTCTGGATCGTCTGCAATTCAACAGAATCGCCTTCAATTTGATAAAATCGTCTAAACTGACAGGATCGTCTGCAATCTGACGAATTCATCAGACGAATTCATCAGAGACCTGCAAAACAACAAACAGATGCGAAATACAAGAAATTCTATTTTGTAAACAGGGGCAAACTATATGAAAAAGTAATATGAGTATTGAAAAATATGCAAGAACAAAAGTAAATGCAAATCACTGTGTTTAAATAGTAGAATATGATCTTAATATGCAAACTAGACAACATGGGTGAACTCCAGATGCAATATAGTATAAAAACTGAATAAACAATCTAATTTATAGCATGAAATGACAGAGAAAAGAGAAAGAAGAGAAAACTCCAGGCACTGATTACCTCGATGTGTGCTGCAGTCGAAATCGTCTCGCATCAGTACGAGATCGTCTCGAATTTGACGAGATCGCCTCCTATCTTGACAGGTTCGTCGACTGCGATAGGTGCTGGCTCCGGCTGAAAACCAGTGGTGTACCTGCAATAAAATTAATATAGGACTAGTGCAAGAGCAAATTTGAAGTGTTTTAGCGCATAGGGAGTTGATTTACATAAAAATTTAGCCAGGGGTTGGGGAAGAAAAAGTTTTAGAGTTAAATAGGCATAGGATAGTTTTTGGGAGGTTGGAGATCATCCCAATTTGGGAGATCTCCAACGGGGGAAGGGTCCCAACGGCGTAGACACGCTTCTACCCGTATTGGAGACCCGTTGGAACGGATTCCAACTATGCAAATTCAGTTTTGCGACGAAATCTTCTGGACGTTCTAGTCCAGACGAAATCGTCAAATCTGGGGCGATATCGTCTGATCGGAGACGATATCGTCAAATGGTCAAAACAACTGCTAAAAATGATGCGAAAAAAGAGGAAATAGGTTTCTCGACGGTTAACGGGTGGTTTGGGAGGTTAAATTTGAATTTAAATTTAATTACTAAGGTGAATGTAATTATTCCAATTTTACTGCGCCAATTTTAGGGTGCTACATTTTGCCCCCTCTTTAGCAAATTTTTCGAAGAAAATGCGTTAAAGATGAGTTCTTCTCGATCTACGAGAAAGCAAAAACTTATTCCCATTTTTAGGCGATGATTCTTGGTCGAATCGTACGACAACTTACTATGGTGCCCCCTCCGTGTTTTTACCCAAATCAAACGTTTGAGGTAAAAACGTGAAAAAGCAAAAATTATTTGTGAATTATTTTGAATAAAATTAAGAAAAATAGGGTAAAACCCTAATTCATTGTTACTGTTCATTTTACTATTTTTAGAGCTCTGGAGCAAAAAATGGTAGAGACAACGCACAGATCTGCAGAGGTCCACCGCGGTCTACGGGTAAGGGTTTAAACTTAGTTTAGATTGATTTAATTTGAATTTACATGCTTTGTAAATGAATTTTAGGATGAATTTTGAGCATCGCGGCCGTTTTTGGCCATCGACGTCATCCGGACGAAATCGTCCCTAGTTGGACGAAATCGTCTCAAGTTCGTCAATTTCGCCCAAGGGCGAAATCGACGAAAAAGGGACGATTTCGTCAAATTAGAGACGATTTCGACACGCGAAATCGGAGACGATTTTGCTCAAATTTCGGACGATATTGGCCAATAGTGGGCGATATCATCAATTGCAAAAATTTGATCTTTAAGTGGCATTATTGATTGCTACAATTGTTATTAATGATTGTTTGTTGTTTTGATTGTTTATGTTTGTAGAGAGGATTACTAAAGAGCAGAGAGTGGAAATACGACGGGCTGAGAGACGACTTGGCCGTTCTAACCCAGGTAGAGTGGGATCTGCTGGCACAGGCCAGCTTACTACATGTGGCAGAGATGCCACAAGTTTCGACAGACATGGGACTACTGACGGCCCTAGCAGAGAGGTGGTATCCGGGCTCTTCATGCTTCCGGCTACCTACAGGGGAGATGACTCCCACTTTGGAGGATGTATGGAGGATTTTGAGAATCCCCATACAAGGTAGGATGATCACACCTGCGGCCAATCAGGGCCACGTGATGGGACGACTCTGCGGTGACCCGAGCTTCACCCTGGAGAAGGGCGAAGTGAACATCGAGGCACTGCGCCAGATGCTTGGGGCATCTACACTGACACGAGTTCTGGCTGGAGTGGTTGGTGGACTTTTGCTGTGCCACCAGAGCGGATGCAGGGTACCATGGATGCTGGCAGATGTGATCTGCGACATGCGCGACCATGGCTACAGATTTTCTTGGGGCAGCTTTGTTCTATGCCGACTGTACAGGATCCTTTACGGGGTCGTGTACAAAGGCGGGCGATGTCTGGTCATGACATCGCTCCTACAGGTTTGGTGCTAGGAGCACATTGCGGTGTGGAGGCCGATAGGGCTTCCACTGACAGGGGTTGACGGGGAGAGGCCCCGAGTCTTCTACTGGTGGCTCCGAAGAGGGGCACAGCGACGGATCGACCTGTCGGTGTCCTAGAGACTACTGGATGACTTGGTCCTAGACCAGATCACCTGGAGGCCATGGAGGCAGCATCCAGGGTGGGCAGAGGACGCACAGGAGCTGGCTCGCATCAGGCGAGTCTGCTGGCTACGGATGGAGAGGGGAGAGGTGGAGCTCCATCGCTATGACCGAGTTTTGCGACAGTTCGATCTACAGCAGGGGATCCCATCTCTCAGGGATTACGAGTTTTCTCGGACCGTCCGGGATAACACCACAGTTAGCGAGGCTCTAGATATGCAGTGATTCTAGAGTCAGGATGCGGACGATGCCCCCATTCAGCCAGTGGATGGGGACGACGTAGGGGTAGCCGATGGCTACGATGTCTGGTATGCAGGCATCCACCCTCCTCGGATGACGAGGGCTCAGGGACCGATCCACGCAGTTGTGCGTTGGATAGGGAGGTGGCGCCAGGCGACGATAGAGGCAGCCCAGGGTCGCGGCAGGGGAGAGCGAAGGATGCCATAGGCACAGGAGAGGCCACGGCAGAGGGAGAGGGAGAGGATGGAGGCGAGACCCCCATATCCATAGAGGCCACCAACGCCTGATAAGGGCAAGGGCATGGACATTGGAGAGAGTAGCGAGATGGCTACTCTCCGGGTAGATAGAGATCGTCTGCAAGCTCAGGTGCAGACGTTACAGGATGCAGCTGCACAGCACCAGGTTGATGTGTCGCAGCTATGAGACGATAATGCTCGTCTCAGGGCATGAGACTGAGGGGTAAGCACTCAGGAGCTACTGCGGTCAGTTTCTCAGACCGCATTCTATCAGGCGCTATACTACCAGGCGGTGCCAGAGGGCCAGAGGGTACAGGTGCCACCTGCCATAGCAGATCCTATCAGGACAAGGTCGACGAGGAGCTCATCCCGATTGACGATGAGGACTTGTAGTACCACACATACTATGATGGGACCACCTCGCCCTCTGCATGGCGGGGGAGGAGATGAGGCCAAGAGCTCTAGAGGCTCTCGAGGCTAGAGGGCGGGATACTGCCACTGATATTGTATTACACTTGTATGGATAGAGGATTGAGTATGCCGAGGTACAGATTGTGGCATACCAATCCAGTTTTGATGATGTATATATTCTGTTGATATATATAGATGAGATATTTTTGATCATATGACTTGTCTTATGTGATGCTTATGATGCTTTTTATGTTTGATTGATTGATTTAGTTGATTGATGTAATGATTTTATTGATGATTCATGTAATTATGTCGTTTTGGAAAATATTATAACTTGGATGTCATGCTATAAATATTTTAAATGAAATAATCTGATGTAACAAATTGATTGGTTGTAATGAAATGTGATAAAAATAAAAAGAGATTTCTAAAAATAATTTCAAAGGACATTGTCGCTATTATAGACCATTTCATGGAGTCGCTGCTCACTCGGTCGTCAAGCTAGTCCCAGGATAGAAATATTGTTAAAAGAAAAGAGTGCTTAAGAGACTGTCTTAAGATTTTGTTGTGATGATGCAAATGATGATGATGATGATGGTTTGTTTTCAGATTTCCATGAAAATATTATGCATGAAATATTGTAAAATGATTTTTGCTAGGCATAAATTCCTAAGTGTGATAAAAATTGTTGAATAATTCCTTAAGAATTATACCACCATTGCAAAATGCAAAGGTTGACATAATGACATGAAATGATCAAAATGTGTTTGCTTTTTGAAAAGCATAATTGGTGTAAAATGAAGTCATATGTTTTGTATGATCTTTGATAAATTGGGAAAAAAAATTGTTACAATGATTTGCGCTAGGCATAGAATATGTAGGTATAGACTTATACCATCATCGCAAAGATCAAAGAAAGGATAGTTTTATTGCATGATTGATTTTTGATGAACAAAAAAGATGAAAATGAGGACTTGCGCTAAGCATAAAATTCCAATTTTGGTTTTGAAACTATACCATCGTTGCGAAAGTCGATAAGTTATATATGATATGTTTTGAAATTTTTGATTTTTTCTATTATATAGTTATCTTTGTGGTAAATAATTGTACTTGGTTTATTCCAAACAAGTTTGCAAAAATAATATTTCAAAGTATTTTGAAGACAAAAAGTTATATTTATAAGGAATCCCATGTGCATAAGTGAATTCATTGCCAATCTTGATTTATCATAATGATAGACAAAATCTCTCAAATACAAATGTGTGTGAATTGCATTGTTCATTTACCAGTTTTGAGCAAGATACTATGATACAAGTGATTTGAAGAAACCAAATAAGTGTTCATTAACCATGATGTAGATGCATATAACCATACTAGGCTACTATGTAGATCGGATTATCAAGAGCTAGCTAATCCATAAGCGGACATAGGTCTCGTACAAAAGAAGGTCGCTAATGTGACGGACATATCGCCACGCTAGGAGTTACCCAAGGCCAAGCAAGTTGGGCACAAACCACCTGCTATGGGGCTTACCTCACGTTTTCGAATAATTGAGAATTCCAGGGATTCAAGCTCATTCACCCTTCTTTTCTTTTCAAAGGGTAGGGAAAGGGATTTTATTGCTTTTCTTGCTTTCTTTTGAACTTTGCTTATTTTTATTTTTGTATTTCTTTTGCTTGATAATGCTTGGAACATTTCTGACATAACATTTTTCTTTTCTCTTTTTCTTGAATTTTTCTTTTCTTTTTCTTTTTCTAGGGATACTTGCTCAGATTAGTCGTAGAGCAAGGGATTTTTATTCCGGGTAGGGGTGAGCTTGTCCTTTTGCCAATTCTCAAAGATTCTAGACCATGTGCATGATAGGATAGCAAGGGAAACTTTTCACTCAAGAAATCAGTTCTACTATGTAGCAAAACATGGAAATTACAAATATAATCATTTCATTGTGAAAAGATGTGCTTGGTTTAAGTAAATAACAAGATCAATTCTCTATGCTCAAACTTTATTTAATTGAATTTTGTGAACTTTGATATAAGAGAGATTAGTAATCATGCCAGATAAAATCAAGATATTTATTGTGTGAGTGTGCAAGTGAGGGATGCCAAATAAATGCTAGTTTTATCCAAAATAAGTTGAAACATATAATTGCAATAATTGTAAGAAGATAATGATTTTGAGAAAGTTTTGAGAATGTTGACTCTCTCTTTATTCTGTATATTGTTTTGGTTTCGAAAGTAGTCAAGCATATAGCTATTTTTGGATTTTTATGTTGATTTTTGTTTTGGAGCAAAAGGAACTTTACAAGTGCTTTAAATAAATGCAATAAATATTTTTGAAGATTTTTGAAGATTTTATGAATGTTTTTGAGGTTTTTGAATAAATTGAAAGAAATACAAGATAATGATTTTGAACGAATATATACATGGATGAAATGACCAAATTTATGCATAATAACATTTGAGATGTAAAATATTCATGGGTTCTTTAAGTTCTTTACCATCTAAGGTAGATAATTTATACGCTCCTGATTCAAATTTTGCAGTAATGATGTACGGTCCGAGCCAGTTGGGCTCAAATTTACCTTTAAGTTCTTTGGTTGCATTTGCATTTTTTTGATTTTCTTTTAGAACAAGGTCGCCAATCTCAAAGGATCGATGATGAACTTTCTTATTATACGCTCTTTTAAGCTTGTTTTGGTATGCCCGGAGATGCTCTAAAGCATTGATGCGTTTTTCATCTAGGAGTTCCAGCTGACTGAGTCTGCCAGCATGATATTCATCTCCTACTTTGGTGTCTTGAAGTAGCAGAGCCAAAGAAGGAACTTCTAATTCAAATGGAAAATCTACTTCGGCACCATATACCAAAACAAATGGTGAAGTGCCCGTGGGGGTTCGAACACTAGTTCGATAAGCCCACAGGGCTGGATATAATTGAATATGCTAGTCACGGCCAGTTTTATTGACTAGTATTTTGAGAATTTTGATTAGAGTTTTGTTAGAAGCTTCTACTTGACCATTACCCTGAGGATAATAGGGAGTAGACCAGCGATGTTGAATCTTATATTTTTGACATAATTTTTTAACATCTTTATTTTTGAACGGAGTTCCATTGTCAGAGATGAGATTTGCAGGAATTCCGAACCTGTAGATGATTTGATTAAAAATGAATTTAGAGACTTGTGAACCGCAGGCAGGAAGCTAAAGTCATAGCTTCAACCCACTTCGTGAAATACTCAGTGGCGGTTATGATGAACTTATGTCCATCAGAAGACACAGGATTAATTTTACCAATAATATCCAAGCCCCATTTAGAAAAGGGCCAAGGAGAAGAAATAGCCTGCAGCTCTTGTGCAGGCGCATGGACAAGGTCAGCATGTTTTTGACACTTTTCGCAATGGCGCACATATTCATGTGCATCCGTTTCCATGGTAGGCCAAAAGTATCCTATCCGAAGGAGCTTTTTAGCAATGACGCTACCACTAAAGTGTCCTCCACAAGATCCATCGTGGGCTTCACTCAAGGCTGATTTAGACTCTTCTAAATTTAGACATCTTAATAGGATACCTTCAAAAGATCTCCTATATAAAGTATTGCCAATGATTACAAATCGACTTGCTCGTCGACGTAATAACCGACGCTGGTTGCAATTAGAATTAGCAGGGAAAGTCCCATTTTGGAGGAAATCAAATATGTCTGTATACCAGAGTTCAGGAGTAGTTTCCTTGATTAGAAACACATCCAAAGGCTCTAAGCATGACTTATGTGAAGCGGGTTCCTGGAGTCGATGAATGATGATAGTAGCATATTTGTCGTCTAACTCCAAGGGTAAGAGAGATGCAGCAGCGGCCATAGCATCCACTGCACGGTTGCTAGTTCGAGGAATGGCTTCCAAGGTAACTTGATCAAACAAGGCCATTAGTTGTAAAACATAGGCCTTATATGGGCAAAGTTTATCATCTCTGGTCTGATAAACTTCATTAATTTGGTTTATAACCAATTGGGAATCCCCAAAAACTAAGAGGTTTTTAATTTTAAGCGCTAAAGCAGCTCGTAATCCAAGGATTAGAGCTTCATACTCAGCAGTATTGTTGGTGCAAGCAAAGGTTAGTTTGAAGGACAGAGGAATAAGATGTTTTTGCGAAGATATTAAAATAATACCCGCACCAGCCCCACTCATACATCGAGCTCCATCAAAGTATAAGGACCATTTTTCAACAAGGTCTGCCTCTAATTGAAGGCATTCATCAGGAAACTCGATAATGAGGGGATGAGTAGACTCTAAGGGTGCAGCAGCTAATTGATTTGTTATGATTTGACCCTTAACAGACTTTTGTCCTATGAAGGTGAGATCAAACTCGCTTAGAGCAAGAACCCACTTGGATGTGCGACCCGATAAATAAGGTCGACTCATGAGATATCTTAAAGGATCATATTTGGAAATGACATACGTTTTTTGGCTAAGCATGTAATGTCGTAATTTTTGCGTAGCAAACACGACTGCTAGACATAACTTCTCTAACGTTGTATAGCGGGTTTCATAACTGATGAAGGTGTGGCTAATGTAATAATTAGCACGTTCTCATTTTTCATCATCAAGCTAAGCTAACATAGCTCCTAAGGTAGAATCTGAAGCAGAAATATATAGAAGAAATGGGCAATCAGATTTAGGCGATGAAAGCACCGGAGGGTTAAGGAGATATTGCTTGAGAAGTTCAAAAGCTTCTCTACATTCTGTGTCCCAATTAAAGGGGACGTCCTTCTTAAGGAGTTTAAGAAAGGGACCAATTTTGTCCGCCAGCTTATCAATGAAGCGACGGATAGCTTGAAGTTTACCTTGTAAACTTCGTAATTCAGATATATTAGTGGGTGCGGGCATATCAGTGATAGCCACAATTTTGAGAGGGTCAATTTTGATCCCTCGTAAAGAAACTAAAACTCCCAATAACTTGCCGGATTTAACTCCGAATATACATTTTGCTGGATTTAATCGAATGAGATATTCTCGTAATCGATTAAAAACTTTTCTTAAATCGTCTAAATGATGATCTTCAATAAGAGAGCGAGCTATAATATCATCTACATAATCATGTAGGATATTATGCATCATATCATGAAAAATGTAGGTCATAGCCCGTTGATAAGTTGCCCCGACATTCTTTAGGCCAAAGGGCATCACTTTCCAGCAAAAGGTACCCCAGGGGGTAATAAAGGCTATTTTTGCCTGGTCTTCAGGAGCTATCCTGATCTGATTATAGCCGGAGAATCCATCCATTAAGGACATCATCCCACTTCCAGCAGTAAAATCAATAATTTGATCCATATTTGGAAGAGGAAAGTCATCTTTAGGGCATGCAGCGTTAATATCTCTGAAATCTATGCAAACCCTAACTTTGGTGGCTTCTTTCTTGGTGACTGGAACTACATTGGAGATCCATTCAGCATAATCAATAGCTTGTATGAAGATAACATTCAAGATTTTTTCTAACTCCCCTTTGACTAGCAGAGCCACTTTGGGATGCATTTTTCTAAGTTTTTGTTTAACAGGTTTAGCATCCGGATGGACCACTAGATGGTGCATGACTACAGAAGGGTCTAGACCTGGCATATCTTCATATGTCCAAGCGAAGACATATTCATACTCTTTAAGAAATGCTATGTATTGTTTTTGTTTTTCTTTACTTAGTTCTGCTCCAATGTTGATTATGTGAGGGTTGTCCTCAGTTCCAATATTAATTTTAATGACAATTTCTACCTCCATGTGTAGATCTCTTTCAAAATTAGGTGGGGCAGGTGAAACGCCCAACTCTTGTAACTCTTGTAAAGTTAATTTAGATAATTCATTTCGAGGGTCGGCGGCCTCAAGTTGAGCTATGGTTGGTATAGAACCATCAAAATAAAACTCGTTGTACAACATCTCTTCAATAGAGACATCATGGAAGATATCTCCTTCCAACTCTTCATCGGGGTCAGCAATCATTTCAGGGTATGCTATGGATAGCATGTTGCATGAAAATGACAGATTTTTAAGAGGCAAATCAACATGTCTATCCAAATAGTCTTGATAGCATATGAGATGATCATCATCCTCAAAAGGAAAAGGTTGACCCTTACTAGGTAATAGGCCCACACCACATCGGGCAGGCCATGGTTCTACCTCGAAAGGTTCTTTCATGCCATTTTGGAAAGGTCCTAAGCCTTTCCCTTTATATCCCATTTTAAGCATCATGGGTTTAGCTTTAATATAATCGTTGGTAAAATGGCACCGAGCATATCCATCATGATGGGTTTTGATATTCTGAGGGATTCTTCCCCGATCATATCCTTTGTAAATGAAGGCGCAACTCTCGACTTGGTAAGTACTTCCCATAGGTTGTGGGAGGCCCAAAGTACGAGGAGATGGCGGCAATTGATTTAAAAGGTTTGAATCTTGCATGAAAGCATTCATTTTTTTTGATATTAAGGTTGTAGATAAATCTGGTAAAAGATCATCAGAAATGGCATAAGATGTAGAAGTCTTATTACCTATGTCTTGAGATGTGGAAGGTATGATAGATGTGTCTATAGGTTTTGAATTTATGGGATTAGAACTTGAAGAATTGGTTGTAGTTTTAAGAACTTTTTGAAGTTCTACAGTAATTTGTTTAGAAGGTGGTTGATCTATATGGGAAGATGAAGTTAATGGAGGAGGAATAAATGAAGTGATGGGTTTATATTTCACAATTTTAGATGAAGAAGAGCTAGGATATGTGGATGACAGAGCAGGGCAAAATTGCACTCCAACTGGTTCTGCCAATGCACACATATCAAAAGGTCTAGGGTCACCATGAATAGTGACCAACTGATTTTTAAACTCAAACTTAACACATTGGTGTAAAGTTGATGGGACTGCTCGCATGGCGTTAATCCAAGGGCGACCCAAAAGTATATTGTACGATGTTGGGCAATGTACAATGAACACAATTGTCTCAAGGGTTCTAGGACCAACTTGCAATGGGAGGGTAATGACTCCACACGTTTCTTGTGTTTCGTCATTAAAGTCTTTGATAATCATATCAGTCTTCTTCATTTCATCACTTCTAAAACCAAATCGTTGGTAGAAGTCAAAGGTGCAGATGTTTAGATATGAGCCATTATCAATCAAGACTCGTTTGATAGCTACATCCCCAATTAAAGCTATAATATACAAGGGATTATCCTTGTGTAAACTGTGTTGTGGGATATCTTTATCCCAAAAGTCAATACAATCAATCTCTCGCGTGATGATAGTATTGGCCATAGCTTCAGGTTGGATGTTTTGAGGTACCATCATCTGGCTCAAAGTAAGCATCAATTCATCCCTATGGGTGGGAGAGGATCTTAATAAATCTAAAAGGGAGATTCTGGTGGTGGTATTAGACAACTGTTCATTAATGCTGTAAGGGGGTTTAGGTTGAACAATAGAAGCATTATTTCATTTATTAGGATTATTTAGAACAAATGGAGCTGGTCCATCATTCTGGTTTGGTTCTTGTTGGGGATTTTGAGCTTGTTGTCGGGTGACGACTCCGATGGTACCTACAATGTTATAGTGATGATGTTGAAACGGTCTCGGTTGAGAGTTTATGGCTTGTTCATAAGGAAGGACTTCATTAGAAGAAGGTCGAGTAGTGACTCTTCTGGGAAATGGTTCTTCTGGAACATTAGCATCTCGTGATAGGTTGAATAGGATCTGATTCATTTTCAGAACTATTCGATTGAATGGTGTCTACTTCACTTTCACTATCTGACTCTATATCGCTAGAATCAGAAGTTTGAAAATTATGTAAGGGCCTGGTTGTAACCATGGATAAGGTTGTGTCGAATGTGTGAGAGTCCTAAACAGGTAATTGCCCGCTAATGGTTCCTACATATCGGGTAGGAGGGGGAAAATTATGATGTTCAATTTGATTAGCTACCTCTTTACCATGTCTTGGTAAAGGGTGTTGAAATATGTCTAAAGTTTGATTGGCATCCTGATTTTGATTTTGGGGAACAGTATTTTGAGTATTATTAGGAGGGTTTTGTTTAGGTTGGAAGGCTTGCACTTCCATTTCATTATTTTCAATCAAATCTTGTATTTTATGTTTCAATCTCTTACAATCATTGGTAGAATGTCCAGGACCTCTATGAAAATCACAGTGCAAATCAGCTCTATATCCGGGTATGCTTGGGTCAAGTTCCTGGATAGCTGGCAGTTGGATTAAACCTCTTTCAAGAAGTTGAGGTAAAATAGTTGATAAAGGTTGGTTTAATCTAGTGAACTCTCGAGGAGGCTTATCAGGAGGTTTCAAGATGAATTTTTCTGTTGTTTTTGTTGCATTGACATTAGCAACATTTCTGCTGTCAGTGACTCCATCACCGACAACCTGTTTGTTTTTATATTGATTTCTAGATGTTTTCTCATCATCCTTCTTTCTAATTTGGCCTCTCCTAATGAGGGCATCTTCTACTCTTCGAGCTAAGTCTATAGCTTGATCGAAGGTAGTCAAAGTAGCTATTGATAGTTCATAAGAAAGTTGTTCTTGTAAATTGTTAATGAAAATGTCTAACATTTCCCTATAGGGTAGCACAAAGTGCAGTTTTCCTGTCAATTGTCTCCATCTTGCTAAGAAATCAGCAAAACATTCGTCTTTATCTTGTTTTAAATTGTATAGGTCTTTAATAGTTACATGCCTCTCGATGTAGGCACTAAATTGATGAACAAATGACTCAACTGTTTCTTCAAAGTTTCTTAAGGAATGAGTGGGCAATTGATAATACCACTCTAACGCCATTCCACCTAAAATTTTGGGGAACATTTTTAGTAATAGCAAGTCGTCATGCGATATGTCGTGACATGCTATCCTAAACATGCGAATATGTTCTATGGGATCTTCGGTTCCTTTATAGATAGGCAGGACGAGCATGGGAAAATGTTTAGGGTATGGTTGAGCTACCACTATGGGATCCAATGGTTGGCTACAAATCTCTCAATAATTATACGAGGGACGATAGGGATCTATCTAGTCCATACGTGAAGCCAATTATTTCACCATAGCTTCCAGATTACTAGTTTGCCCCCCATATTGATTCGGTGGGGCATTGCCATAAGTGTTATGGGCGTAGGATGGAGGAACATGCAAATTAGATGCCATGTTACTATTGTGTAAAACATTGGTAGGAAAAATATTATGGAGGAGTTTTGAAGTTGGATTGTGTTGTATTGTAGATTGTTGAAAGTTTGTATTTGGCTTTGTTTTAGATTTTTGTCTATTTAAAGCATTTTGCTCAATAGTTTGGAGGAAGGAAGTAGTGAAGGGAATTTTCTTTTGTGCGGGTGTGATTTTAGGTTGAGTAACAAAGTTGCTTAGGAGGTTGGGTGACCTGTTGTTTGGTCATGGCTTGGGCTATAGTGACCATATTCGCATTGGATGGTCCACCCTTATCACTTTCTTGATCAATGAAAGACAAGGGATTAGTTTGCATATCAAGCGCCCGTTCTAAGGCTGTTTGAGCATCACTAATTTCCCCTTTATCAATACGGACTGCCACATTAAGGACGTCGATATGTTGATTAAGAAATTTTTGAAAATGTTTCGCGTTGTCGAAAGTGATGCCTCCATTTGGAGCTATTCTAGGGGACGAAGATTCTTTAACACTTCCTTCTTGTTCCTTATCTTCACCTAAGTCTTCATCTGATTGTCCTAGAGTTTCACCTTTCGGATTTGTATCTCCAAGAAGGACATTTGGGTTTTCAGTTGTATTTTGTAGCCAATCTTCTCCTTCTCCTAAAATTTCTTTACCATTCCTAAGTTTAGTCATGGTGCTAAGTTTTGATTTCAGCAAATATATATATATATATATATATATATATATATATATATATTTATATATATATATGCAACAAATTAAAAGGTATATATTTATATATACCTAATGCAATATTGTAAATGAAATGTTTAAGTTTTTTACTATGTTCTTTGATTTTTTTTTTTTGATTTTTAGTTTTTTTTTTAGTTTTTCTTTGAAACAATATAATAAAGACAGTAAATGAAACAATAAATGCACACAATAATAATAAGGCTGAAAGTAGATGAACTAATCTTCTATGAATAACTTATGGATATCATTAATAGGTTCAAGTTGTTCAGGGGTCATGAAATGTTCTTCTTCAAATTGGAAGTTTTCTTTTAAGAATTTGATGAAAAGGGCTATGATGATATTGTCTGTTTCATATGCTGGTTGATAAAAGTAAAGCTCATGGCAATACTCTCGATATAGCACAGCTCGTGGAACTCTATTTCCATCTTTCCCTATCTGTGAGAACAACTTCTTGGTCCTCTACAAGGCCTAGGAATCGGTGTACAATGTCTACATTCTCGAGGTATTCCTCGAAGTTGAACAACTCCGAAGATACTAAAGCTCTCCTATAGGCTAACCACCTATGGCAAGCTCTCTGAAGTTCATGATAGAACACTAATTGATGAGGATCCAGGATTCTATCCAAGACTAGCCTCTTAATCTGCTTAAGTTGTGTGGACCTAGATGAAAGGATACTAAGTCTCCGATAAGCTCGTCCCACAAGGATTGATTTCTACTTGTTTCAGGGATACTAAGGATAGCATTAACTTCTATGGCTGCTAATTGGTTTACTACGTTTATAGTAACTGCTAACCTCTTTTTAGGAGCTACCATCTAAACATGATTTTGAAATTTAAATGTTTTAAAATGCATCTAAGTTTTAGTTGTTCTAATTTTTTTTTTTTTTTGCTTTTGCGTTTGTTTTCAAAAGGTTATGATGCATTTCACGTCGGGTTCACCAAAATGTATCGCTCCAAATTTTTCGCATCCGTACCTTCAGGCTATTGGATCTGTGCCCGAAAGGAGGATGGGAAAAGGATGATGCAGTACCTCGGACGAGAGGACTTTGCGAAGGTCCCGCCTCTCAAGGGAGGTGCATTTTGGTGATTTTTCGACGGATGGTGGGTTCACCAGGAAACATTTGACGACAGTTTCCACGCCTAGGTTTTGGAATGAATTTTAGATGAGTTCGTTTTATTTTTAAGCATTCATCCTAGGTTTGGCCGAATGATTCTAACTTAAACTACATGAAAATGCAATTTAAATGAATACAACAAACAAAAAAGAAAGCAGAAACAGAGAATTTGCAGGAGGTCAATGAAGATTACCTGATCCGGAAGTCTGATGGAGTTTCTGAAGCTTGAAGTAGTCTGGATCGTCTGCAATTCAACAGAATCGCCTTCAATTTGATAAAATCGTCTAAACTGACAGGATCGTCTGCAATCTGACGAATTCGTCAGACGAATTCATCAGAGACCTGCAAAATAGCAAACAGATGCGAAATACAAGAAATTCTATTTTGTAAATAGGGGCAAACTATATGAAAAAGTAATATGAGTATTGAACAATATGCAAGAACAAAAGTAAATGCAAATCACTGTGTTTAAATAGCAGAATATGATCTTAATATGCAAACTAGACAACATGGGTGAACTCCAGATGCAATATAGTATAAAAACTGAATAAACAATCTAATTTATAGCATGAAATGATAGAGAAAAGAGAAATAAGAGAAAACTCCAGGCACTGATTGCCTCGATGTGTGCTACAGTCAAAATCGTCTCGCATCAGTACGAGATCGTATCGAATTTGACGAGATCGCCTCCGATCTTGACAGGTTCATCGACTGCGATAGGTGCTGGCTCCGACTGAAAACCAGTGGTGTACCTGTAATAAAATTAATATAGGACTAGTGCAAGAGCAAATTTGAAGTGTTTTAGCGCATAGGGAGTTGATTTACATAAAAATTCAGCCAGGGGTTGGGGAAGGAAAAGTTTTAGAGTTAAATAGGCATAGGATAGTTGTTGGGAGGTTGGAGATCATCCCAATTTGGGAGATCTCCAATGGGGGAAGGGTCCCAACGGTGCAGACACGCTTTTTCCCGGATTGGAGACCCGTTGGAATGGATTCCAACTATGCAAATTTAGTTTTGCGACGAAATCGTCTAGACGTTCTAGTCCAGACGAAATCGTCAAATCTGGGGCGATATCGTCTGATCGGAGACGATATCGTCAAATGGTCAAAACAACTGCTAAAAATGGCACAAAAAAAGAGGAAACGGGTTTCTCGACGGTTAACGGGCGGTTTGGGAGGTTAAATTTGAATTTAAATTTATTTACTAAGGTGAATGTAATTATTCCAATTTTACTGCGCCAATTTTAGGGTGCTACAATTCCATTTTCAGTTTCACTTATGATTCGTATGCAATGCTATGAATGATTTGTGCAAGATTTGATGTATGATGAAGATGCTAGAGATATAACAACCTACTTTGCAAAAATCTCAGACCTTCTAGTATCATGAACAAACATATTAAAATTGTCAAACCCTCTTAGGACCAAATATATGTATACTGAATTAATTTATTAGATCCCAAAGTTGGTTATGTGTCACTACCATCTTGAACCCATGTGCAGGTGTAAGTGAAATCAGAGATTTGGGGAATAGGATTCCCAACCTAAATGAGATGGGAATTTAATCCTATCCTTACTACTCTGATCCAGATTTTATTACCTCATCTTGAACAAAATGATTTAACCTATTATGGATGAAACTGTCAAGCTAGCCTGTCCGTTTGAGTAGTCAGTGGTCTTGTATTTAGACAAGACATGTTGCCATGCATGAGCATACTCCACTACCAGCCAGGCGTCTATAGCCCCAATGGAGATTAACCCCATAATCCAAGATTTAGCTCTACTTTTGATTTCTTGGACCTTGGGGATGACTACCCATCCTTGCAAGGGACATGTAGTACGATCCCTCCAATCCAATATTAATAGAGAAATGAAAAAAAATATTTGCTTTGGAATAAAATAGAAGCTTTGGGGAATCAGATTCTCAACCTAAGCGAGATGAGAATTAGAACCTATCCTTACTACTCCATGAAGGTCAAATCAGAGCTTTGGGGAATTGGATCCTCAACATAAGTTCGATGAGGATTAGACCCTATCCTTACTACTCCATGAAGGTCAAATCAGAGCTTTTGGGAATTGGATCCTCAACCTAAGTTCGATGAGGATTTAATCCTATCATTAATATTCTAATTTTAGGCTTTAAGCATTATGGGAGTGGTAAAAACCACTGTTTAAGGATTATGTTGCATGATGGGACAGACACAAAATATTCCTTTCACCTCACCGTTTCTTCCAAGTATGGTTTTGACCATTTTGCTCAAGATTCTCTTTAATATGCATAGAACGTGCTTGGTTCAAGATAGTTTGGGCATCAGTTCCCAACCTAAGGATCCTTTTAATATATGTTATGTAATAACCCTAAGAGGATTCGACACCTTTTCAATGATTGTACTTGAGACGGAGATGCAACTGCGATGAAATGTATATGCAATGAGGAATGTAATATGAGATATGAATGCATTGCTCCTTTTGAAATGCGGATGGAGTATATATATCACCTACTTTACCATAATGTGAAAAATTGACAACTTCATGCATCACAAGTTCCAAACGATATTCTTTAATGTGTTTGCAATATTCATGGAGCTTTCTGCAATACAATTCCGATGTTTCATATTCTCCTAGTCTTAGTCAACATTCATAAGGACTTAAGTTGACAAACCAAAAATGTCCAAAAGACCAACACAAAACTTAAAACCAAAATGAGATGCATTCCAAAACCAAAACACAAAAACCAAAAGTATATACAAATGTACAAAAATTTTGGATTATCATTTTCTCGGATCCCAAACCTGATTAGAATTCTTTAAAAGATATATGACGTGATACGCATACCAATTTTTCTAGGAATCCAACAAAAACAAGATCAAACCAAACAAAGAAACAAACCTCCACTTGCCCCTCTCACCATACCAATTGGATTTAGTTTCATTAATAATCCTATTGTGGAGCTTCAAGTTTTCAAATTGATTAGACAATGATTGATGTTCAATTCTTTTATCTCTATTCTTTAAGATGTTCATTTTGCACTTTGATTCATGGTGTAGAAATAAGCTTTCATTTTCATTCAATAAAGCCATAACATTAATAATATTTGAATCAAACCATTCATTAGGTAAACCTTCATTCGAATTTTGCATGGTGAAACCAAACAGATGAGATTTTACCTTTGGCCCGCTTTCATTTGACCTTACTTGAAGAGGATTTGAAAATTCCTCTTTTCTCTCATGACATTCATCATCCTGTAGCACTTGTTCTTTCTCCACGACTTATTTATCAAAGGCACCAAACTTAGGTACCCAATCGAAAATACGTCCATCCCTTTCAAACCATAAGTCTTGTCTATCTAGGGGTGGGTTAACTAACACATTTCTGTGATCAATCACTTGGGTTGTTTTGGGTAACGTGAGATTTTCAATTGGATCATCCATGATATCAAACCCAAATGATTCAGGTTTTGTAATTTCCTCATTTTGAAATGGCATAATCATTGTAGCACAAGTAAGTGGGTCAAGATTTTCCATTTCTTTTCCTCCAAAGGAATCTAAAGCAAGGGACTCTATTTCTTGATTCATGGTTGTAGAATCCTTATCATGTTCCAAAATTTGATGAGATTCTCATTCCTCTTCCAAAAATTTCTCAAATTGTATAGGATTTATAGTATCCTCATGTGAGGAAGCAATTGAGTTATCCTGCATATTAGTTGACACAACAAGTTTATTAGAAGATTTAGATTGATAATGTTCTTCCCATTTCTTCCACGAATCACAGTAATCATCCTCCAATTTCAAGTCGTGACGGTCAAGTACCTCTTCTTCATATTCTTATTCATCCACATGTTTCTCATCCCATTCATCTTCACCTTCCTCATTCTCACTCTCTTAACGATATAGAGTTTCCACCACCAAAACGTTGTCCACTCCTTGTTGATTTTTGGGTGGACCCTCATTTGGCACAAGTTCCAAATCATCCACTTGAGCTTGGATACAATGGGTATACCTAGCTATTTCGGGACAATTCCTTTCATTATGCGTCTTTGTATTATGCAATCTACACCTATTTTCCCATGCAAAATAAGAAAGATTAAGAATGGAACTAGAGTGACTTGGTCTTGCAGAAGTATCTATCTGATTAGCAATAGGGGAAGGCACACCCCTATTGTTTGGCTTCGCATTCTACTGTCTCCCTCTATTGTTGAAATTTTGATTTGGGTGAGGGATATGGGATTCATACTTTTGTTTTTGAACCAAATCATTACTCAATTTGTGAACCATATTTTTGAGTTCTTCAACCTCTGAATAAATATCTTTTGGTTGAGGTATGTTATTGCTAGTTCCAATAGGATTTGCGTAATTGGTGAGATCTTGACTTAACATTTGAGTTGTATTTTGAGCCACTTTATTTGTATAGGGATTCACACTTTGAATTGGAATTGGATTGGGGAAAGGAACTATAGACTAAGAATTAACCGGACTAGCTCCAGGCATAGTCTGCTGACTATTTTGCAAAAATGAAGGAATGGGGGGAATGAATGTGATTGGTTGAATTGGAATGGGTGCATAAGCGGGTGTTGATGAATACGACTGTTGATAAGGCAAAGCATTTATGCCTGATATTTGTGGGGCAATGATCTGATTCATCATAGGAGATTGACCATATGGACCATATTGTCCTACCATAGGCATCTGGAAAAACCCATAACCGTATGGTGTCATTTGTTGTTCAATGGTCATAGCTTCATTGTAGGCTAGAGCAAGCGTGGTAACTTGAGGATTTCAACTTGCAAACATTGTCATCATAGGATCCAATGCCCCAAAATATATTTGCAAAGCTACTACAGGATCAATGGCAAAATGTTGAATTGCTCTATTATGGCACTTCTAAAATCTCTGATTGAAAGTTCGGATTGGCTCACCCTGGTCTCTTTTGCACGTAATGAACTGATTATATATGATTGTGGGATCTAATGGTGACCTGAATTGGTTGACGAAAGCATTCTCCATTTGCATCCATGACATAATGGAACCAATAGGTAAGAAAATATACCATTCGTAGGCCACTTGGTCTAGGCTCATGGGGAAGAGTCTACAAGCCACATCTTCATGTTGGACTTGCAATCTTATCAAAACATCCCCATAGGCCTGAATATGTTCTTTTGCGGTCCTTGGGCCATCCTATTTGTATTTGGGAAAAAATCTATCTATATTCCTAGGGATCTCGTGAATATCCCTTGCAATATTCAAAGGAATGTTATGGGCTCCGTACCAAGGAGGTGGTGGAGGTTGGGCCATTTGATTCAAAATTGATGATGATAACCCTACAAAACCCTGACAAAACTCTCAGTACCTCCAAGAAAACCTGCGAGACAAAGAAAATCCTGTAATTAGTGAAATTCATAGAATAACTTCCAAAATCAATCCATTAGTCATGACAGAAGGAACCTTGACAAAGCAGTATTCTAAAACAATGCAGATTCAAAACACCTTATTCCTGTATGAACAATAAAAAAGCGTTAGGACAATGAAATTAACTGATTCGCCCTCCTTCTAGCACCAATCTACTGAGTCATATTTTCACCCAGTTGTAAAAATACAACTCTCCTTTAGGATTTGGGTTCCAAATCCCCTCTTGCAAAGAAGTTAAACAAACAACTTCTCCAAGGTCTCTGCTGTATTAGCATTTGCAACTGTGTATTGGTAATCTCAAATGAAGATAATCAATTTAATTGCTTGGAACACCTTAGTGATTGCAAGTAACTATAAACAAGGGACAATGTTGGTTTATTTCATCGTGAAGCTTTAGTGATTGTTTATTGTTTTTTTATGGATTTTGTAATTTTTAAATGTTTATTTTAAATAAGTTAAACTTTCTGGAAAAATAAAATGCAAAAAATTGAAAATAGAACACATTCAGTATGATGCTATCCTATTCCAACAAAATCAAAGATGTGAGGTCTCTATGCATGCAACCTAACCTATTGGAATTGCAAAACATGCACAATACCCATAGACTAAGTGCTGGTTCCTAGGGTATGAAATGGCATTTCAGATATCAAATATTCGCATAATGTAACCCAAAAATATGGCATTTAACATTATCTATAAATTTGAAATTTGGAAAAAAATGAAAGAATAAACATTAAATCCATAGCATGCATAGAAAATCTCCTTCTTTCTTGCCCACAAGATGCAAATTTCTGAACACTTATGCATTAAAAATATGTCATTTTACAATGGCAAACTTTCTGGTTTTTTCAAACCAGTCTATGGAAGAGAAACAACTCAAACAGGTCCAGAATGGCCTTCTTGCCTTCAGCTCTGCAACTCTGCTTGCAGTGGTTTTTGACCCCCTTTCTGGACTCTTTGAATGGCATATTTAAACTTTTGAACAAATTGCTTCTCCTTCCATGATGGTTCATTTCATTTTCCGATGGCTGCTCGTTTCACCTTCCCTGACTACGTGTGCTTTGGTTTCCATTTTGTGGCCCTTCGCTACATTTTCTCCTCATTGGCTTGCGTTCATTTCCCTCCGTGTGTAACGGTCATCTTGAATGATCATGTAATGCTTTGTCTTATTCATTAGATTTTGTCCTTATGTCCACGTCACTATGCAGGTCCGTTACCTTGGTGAAACTGGAACATGTCATGATATCGTGACACTTCTTGTTTCTCTACTTGGCTACCCCTTTTGAATCGCGAAAATGTAACATGTCACGATATCACGACACTTTTGGCCCCTTCCATATTTTGTTGCTTTTGAATCATGAAAACGCAACATGTCACGATATCGTGACACTTTCTCCTGTACGGCCGTGAAAATGCAACATGTCACGATATCGTGACATTTTTTTCTCCACGCTCTTTCTCTTTGCTTTGTGCTGCAAAAATGCAACATGTCGCGATATCGCGACACTTTTATTTCTTGTTCTTTCTTTTCTCGTTTGGTCGTGAAAATGCAACATGTCATGATATCGTGACACTTTTTCTCTTTTGCCTCTCTCTATGCTTTGAATCATGAAAATGCTACATGTCGCGATATCACGACACTTTTTCTGTACGACCGCGAAAACACAACATGTCGCGATATCGCGACACTTTTCTTTTCTTGTTCTTTCTTGTCTTGTTTGGTCGTGAAAATGCAACATGTCATGATATCGCGACACTTTTTCTCTTTTGCCTCTCTCTATGCTTTGAATCACAAAAATGCAACATGTCGCGATATCGCGACACTTTTTTTGTACGGCCACAAAAACGCAACATGTCACGATATCGTGACACTTTTCTTTTCTTGTTCTTTCTTGTCTTTTTTGGTCGCAAAAATGCAACATGTCACGATATTGTGAAACTTTTTCTCTTTTGCCTCTCTCTATGCTTTGAATCACAAAAACGCAACATGTCGCGATATCGTGACACTTTTTCTTTCTAGCTCTTTCTCTTTGCTTTGTATCGCAAAAATACAACATGTCACGATATAGCGACACTTTTTATCCTCTGACCGCGACCAAGCAACATGTTGCGATATCGTGACACCTTTTCTCCTTTGGCCGTGAAACTGCAACATGTCGCGATATCGCGACACTTTTTCTATTTTGGCCGCGATGGTGCAACATGTCACGATATCGTGACACCTTTTCTCCTTTGGGCCGCGATGGTGCAACATGTCACGATATCATGACACTTTTTCTTTTGGGCCGCGATGGTGCAACATGTCACGATATCGTGACACCTTTTATTTTGGGCCGTGATGGTGCAACATGTCACAATATCGCAACACCTTTTCTTTTGGGTCGCAATGGTGCAACATGTCGCGATATTGCGACACTTTTTCTCCTTGTGGTATTTTGCATTTTTCCTTGATCTTTAGCCTAGGGGCCACTTCAGTCTTCTTGAAACACATGCAAAAAATGTGGGTCCCCAATTTTGGGGTACGTTGTGGATCAGCCACAACATGCCTATTACAATGTCGCACCCACCTAGGGGTAGGACGTACATGTCGTCTTTCATGTTATAAACCCCCACAGTTTTATATTTCTGCATTTTCCTTTGCATGCAATTTTTCTACCATTTCCAATCATCACTTCGAAGTTATTGCAAGGGTATATAAAATAATTTGCTTGTTTAGCCACCTTTGGATCGATAAAATTATGCATGCTACTAGAATATAGGAGCACGGTAAGGTTTTGTTTCTTAAAATACCCTTTAACTCGCATTGTTTGAGGGGCAAAAAATCTGGCAAGGGCGTTGAAGGAAACCTTTGGTGCATTTTCTTCGTCACTTTCAAGTGTGTTGGATAATACCTCTACTTCAAGTTCAGGTTCCTCTTCAGTAGAATTCCCTTCCTCTGTGGCATCTAGAATATATAATTTCCATGAGGCACATTTATGATTTCTGTCAAATTTCTCATCGCAATGGTAGCAAAGACCCTTAGCTTGTCTTTCATTCATTTCCTCGAAACTCAAATGCTTAATTGGTAGCACGGGGTTAATTTTGGGGGTTGTGTACGAGATTTGGGTTCATCAATTTTGCATGGGTTTGGGGTTGGTATAAGTGTTTTATGGTTTCCCCCAAGTTGGTTTTGTGAACTGATTTCGTGCCTTTATTTTGTCCTCCGCTAATTTCGCCAAGCCGATAGTCTCTAACATGTTTGTAGGGTTATACATTTGCACCTCTATTTGAATTTCTTATTTTAATCCACTAACAAAACATTCTTGAAAGAAGGCAGTGTCTAATCCGGATGTTCGATTAGCTAGCCTTTCAAATTATGCTTGGTATTCGCTTACCGAAGTGGTTTGGCATAATTTAGTGAGGGCCCCTATAAAGGTTTGAAACTTGCTAGGGATGAATCGCACTAATAGATTCTGTGTAAAGGTTGACCACGTCGGAGTGCTGTTAGTTTTGTTGAACCATTGGTACCATTGGATGGCATAGTTTTCCAAATGGAAGGAGGTGATATGCACTTTTTGCATTTTCGGAATTTGATTTAGTGAGAAATATTGCTCTGCTCGGTAGATCCAATTTGTAGGGTCTCCTCCTTCAATTTTTGGAAAGTCTAATTTGGTCATCCATGGTAGAATGGAATTTTGTGGACCTCCTAACATTGCTCGGTTTGATGACCCATTGTTGGTTGAATTTGCATGTGGTGTTGCTTGATTTTGACTGATGGCATCAAGTTTAACATCCATTGCAAATATTTTCTCGAAGAGTTCTCTTGTGTTACGGGTATTCTCCTCTCTTTCCTATTGAACTTCTTCAGTGAGCCTTTCGTGTTTCTCATGAATGGAATCCAGTGATCATCGTCCTTCAGCCATTGCGGTTGGTGTAGGTAACGATCAATATGACTTGGTACAGGTGAGCAAAACATAAAAAATAAAAAAAATTGTGGTCAGTGCCCTATCAACTTTTTGAATTTGGTTCTCTCTGTTATTTAACAGGTAGCTTGTAGAGGCGTCAGGGTCGAGAGCGCACAGTGGTCGATAGGGTGGTAGGTGGAAGGTCGACTAACAGGGTGGCAGGTGGAAAGGCAGACTGGCAGGGCAGCAACAGGTGAAATGTCGAGCAATTTGGGTGTAAGACAACTTAATTCATACCTTTAGGAGAAGGTTTAATTTTTTGCAAGGATTATGACATGGATCCATGAAGCGTAAATGTTTTTGTCGTCCTCATGAACGTGGACTGGCTCAAATGTGTGGTGGGAAAAAAAATTAATGGTGAATTTGCTCCTTGATCTAGCTTTGATCCAGATGATATGAAACTAAATAGTGTGAAAGGAGGAATCATTTTTATATTGAATCGCTTTTTTATTGTAAGGTAGAAAAACCCACAATAGACTTAATTAATATATTTGTTCGATGATGCCTTATTATCATATTTGGATTGCATTTAAATACCTAGTCTAATAGTTGTAAGAGTGAATGGTTGTGACCCTAAAATATAATTAATAAATAATATAAGTATTAGGGTATGTTAGGAGGGTCCTAACAAATAATATATGAGTGAAGAAGAATATAGATATTTGATGATTTTAGTGGTGGAGCATGAACCCAATTTAGTGCAAGAAGCACTTAGTGTGCCTTAATGAAAGGTATCTCTGGATTCATAACACATCTCTTATAAAGAAAAAAATATGGTAACAAGTTTATTTGCCATCTAGGAAGTAATCCATTGGCTATAAATGGGTATACAAAGTCAATTATAAGGTAGATGGAACTACTAAAAAGAATAAATCGCACCTTGTTTCAAAGGGCTATTCTCAAAAAGAAGGTATAGATTATGAAGAGACATTCACACCAATGGCAAATATGACAACCATTCGTGTACTTTATGCAATGGCAGCTCAATTTGGATGGAAGCTTCATCAAATGGATGTGAAGAGTGCCTTATTAAATGGTGATCTCAAAGAAGAAGTGTACATGACTCAAATTAAAGGATTTTTTGTTGAATTACAAGAGAAAAAATTTTCAAATTGATAAATTCATTGTATATGTTGAAATAAGTTATAAGATCTTGGTACATTAAGATTGATAATCACCTATTACAACATGGTTTCAAGAGAAGTCCCTCATATGTCAATATCTATTTCAAGAAAGTTGGTATTGAAATAGTGACACTTGTTCAATATGTAAATGATCTTATCATCACTTACAGTTCAAACAAGATTATAGAATTAGAGAAGGGTGACTTGAAAAATTCATTTGAAATGATAGATCTGGGACTTCTACATTATTTTCTTGGCTTGGAAGTTGTGCAGGAAAAGAAGAACATCTAGGTCACACAAATGAAATATGCCAAGGCAGTAATTAGAAAATATCGAATGACATATTGTAAGAACATAACAACTCCAATGGAAATAGGATTATAACTATCTTGATACAACAAATCTCCTTAGATAGATGTAACTCTCTATTGACAATTGATTTGGAGCCTCATATATCTAACTAATACTAGGCCAAATATTAGCCTTGTTATAAGCTATCTTTCAAGGTTCATACAAGAACCTAAGGTTAGTCATTTAAAGGTAGTGAAGTAAGTTTTACACTATGTCCATGGCACATTAGAATATGGCCTGGAATACAAGAAGAATGATAAGTTCTTCTTGCAAGGATACACGAAATTAAATTATGCTAGATCTATAGATGACAAAAATTCAAAGTTAGGATACATATTTCATCTTGGATCTGAACATGTCTCTTGGCATAGCAAGAAGCTGCAAGTTGTTGCACTTTCATCTATAGAGGCAGAATCGTGCCACACGAGAAGCAATGTGTGAAGTGATATGGTTACATCACATTCTTTCAAGTATGGGTCTTCCAAAGAATCTTCCAATACACTTGAATTATGATAACCAAGGTGTTTTGAAACTAGTAAAGAGTCTAGGGTTCCATGAATGAACAAAGCATATTGACATTCAATGTCACTTCATTCGTGATGAAGTGATTCAGCTCTAGTACATTTCTACTGATAAACATGTTATGGATATTTTCACTAAGACACTTGCACATGTCAATTTTGAGTTGTTTCACAACTCTTTATGTACTTCAAATAATGTAATAATGGGGTATGTTAGAATATAGTTAAGTTATTTTATTATTTTCTAGAAGCACGTGCACACTGTAATATTTTAGCATAGGCTAAGGATAGTTCATCTTATTCCTGGCATAGAATATTTGGTTACTATTTTAGCTTGGTTCATTACTCGCTAATCTGAGCCATCCACTATAAATATATTCCATATTGCTGAATGAAATGTCCTTTGTTTCCCAATATACATAAGCTTTATTCATATCTAATTTGAGAAAAAATCCCGCTCTTCTACTTTTATCCATAGAATGAATGATGTCATGAACTACGATAATCCCATCCAATATCTATCTTTTAGCCATAAAACCTGCATGAGTTGGTTCTATGATATCTAGAAGGAATATTTTTAGTCTATTAGCCAAAACCTTGGAAAAACATTTATACATAGTGTTGCATAGACTAATAGGTTTGAAATCATTTAAATCCTTGATCCTATGAGACTTAGGAATAAGCATAAAAAATGTGGAATTTACATCCTTCAGAATATACCATGTTCTCTGAACCTCTTTCAAGCATTTCCAATATCCTTCCCCACAATGTACCAATATATCTAAAAGAATATAGGAGAAAACCCATCTGACCTTAAATATTTCAATCCCCTCATGGAAAAAAACCACCTTTTTAATTTCCTTATCTTAAAAAGAGTTGATCAAAATAGAGTTCATATCTTCTGTTACCATCTATGGAATACAAGATAATAATAAAAAATTCTACCTGTTCATCCTCGATTGACTTCTCCCCAAGCAAAGACTCAAAAAGTTTTACTGCTTCTACTCTTATGTTATGAGTATCAATAGATTTGTGAGCATTTGCTTTAAATTTTCATTAATCTTCTTAATACTCCTATGTCTCAAGGTGGACACATGTAAAAATTTTGTGTTATTGTCCCCTTATTTTAACCTTAAAGCTTTGTATTTTTTCTTCCATAGTAGTTCCTCACATTCCAAAGTGTTGTGCTAATCAAACACCAATGTCTTATCTTTCAATCTGGATTCCTCCAAAAACTCTCTAGCTTCAGTCTTAATCTCTAGAGTTTTAAGTTGAGCTTTCAAAGATTCTTTTTTCACATTCACATGACCAAAAATATCTCTATTCCAGATCTTTAAATTAAATTAACCCATCTTAATTTTTTAGCCACTTGAGAGATTAATGGCCCAAAGAATTTTTGAGACCACCACTTACTAATATTAGCTTCCAACCTAGGATATTTTAGCCACATTGCTTCAAATCTAAAGGGTTTGGGAAATTTGAAATTGCCTTGTAAAGATTCGAACATAGAGGGTTATGGTCTAAACCCACATTTGGAAGGGAAGATAAGGAGGTGTCTCCAAACAAAAACCATGCTTATTTCAACAATAGAACTTTGTCTAACCCAATCTAGATAAGTTGATTACCAATCCTGCTATTACTCCATGTAAACTTGTTGCCTTCAAGGTCTAGATCATTAGTTCATTTGTATTGACAAAAGAAGAAAAATCCTCCATTCCTCTCGATGTGCTGGAAATGCCTCCTCTTTTATTTGCCTGATATAAAGGAGAGTTAAAATCTTCAGCTAGGATCCAAGCTTCACCTTGAAGGTCTTCTCTAAAAGAGCTCAAGGACTCCCAAAGAAGACCCCTATCAATATAGGAATTTGGGGCATAAATAATGGCCAAAATCCATCTTATATTAGTCTCTTTACAATAAAAAAGAGCATTAGTTATTCTATTAGATATTGACAATGCATAACCATCTAACATTTTTGAGTCCAATAGACACAACAAACCCCTTGATGCCCCATGGGTTGGGCTAGCATAAAAACCTACCATTTTCAATAATCAATCTAAATAAATCTATTTTGGTGTCCTCCACCTTGGTTTCTTGCAAAAGAATAATATATGGCTTGATATTTAATCTAAGAGAAGCCACTAATGTTTATTTTGAGTGATCGTTAATGTGACCATGAATTCTACTATGGGGTTAAAAGCAATTGGAAAAGTAAAGAGTGTATTGTGAAGTTGGTTATAGGACTAGAAAAGTGTTACATAGCTTAGATGTTTGATTCTACTAGAGCTAATCAATTGATTTCATAGTATGATACACGGATAGCCTACATCCAAATATAATACTTGTAGGTATGGATGTTTGAATTTCACCTTGAAGGTTCATATAGGTCAAAGTATTCAATATAGGTTGGATTCCTTTTTTAAAATATTTCCTTTAGACCATATCTATAATAAATTATAGTCAAATTGGGTAGGGTTACTTGTGGAAGAATGAATAGGAAAAATTCATAAGCTTTCAACTCCACTCTCATGCATATGTCCATATGGACTTCACACATCCATTATTTGAGACCATTCAATTGATAATTCAAACATTTTGGTATTTGTGGAGAAATTTTTTCTTGAATAATTCTAATGCATTTTGTATTATACCAAATATGGGTATTTCATTTGGTATTGTACTTGTAGACAATAAAAATATACACCATATAAAACATGTAAATAAAACAAGAAAATATATATGTATTATATTGTGTATGCTTTCAATCTATCCGATTACAATATTGATCCCCATTGGGGTTACACAAGCATTGAGGGACTGGTTTCCCTTTTTATAAATAATGATGGCACCTTGGTCCTTTTGTCACGACAAAACTGGAGGGTGGGTTTGTCGTGACCATTAATTCTGCTAGATCTAAGTATCTACATCTACGTCTATTGGATCTGCCTCTGGATATCAACTATCAGGGGAGCCAACGACTGTGTGCTTTGATATTTTGGGTATTGGATGATTGTAATTTGGATCATCTAAGGTCAGACGATTGAGCACCAAAATATCTTACTACTTGTAGACACCTAAAATGTGTCATGTGTAGGGGACTACTCATATGGGCATCCTAATAGACCATATGAATGATCTTGGACTATTCCAAGATAGAGCAGTGGTTTTAACCACTCAATTTAGGTAGAGTTGGTCTACTCAGCCTTAGTCGTGGTTGACACCCATGGCTAATAGAGCTAGCTGCACCTCAGAGTCATGGTTAGCCCTAAAACTATTTTGAATTCTTGAGCTAAGAAAAATTTAGTTACAATGGCCATGTCAACATATTTCAAGCAACTTCGGGTGAGGAAGCATCCAAAACCTTCCTCCCAACTGTTCCAACCTCCTGGTTCTTGATCTTGGCTTCTCCATGAAGCTATACCAAGGACTTGAGAAGGCTATAAGACCCCCCTTAAAATTGGGTAAAAGTCTATAAGAGTTTTGAATTGAATGTAGCAAAGCTCTATTGAATTGTGGAGTCATTTGCAAACCCTTGAGGAGTGCTTACTTGCTACCAATTTGGAAATCATGATTGCATTCAAAGCTATGGAGGATTCAAGAGTCTAAGGAGATAAATAATCCCAATTGAGCCTCTTCCATAGCCAATTCAGAGAATTCACATCGCAAATTTGTGCAAGAACACAAAGGCGACCCTTGATCATCAATTCCATAAAGAAAATTGGAGATCCAAGCCCTGATTATAATAGCAAGAGGATTTTCTCCTCAGTCATGGCTGTCAACCGCAACTAACAGTGCTAGCTACACCTCAGACCCGCGATAAGGGTTTTATCCTCACTTTCCTTTATTTTAGCCATAGGATTTATATTTCAAACATGTATTTAGGTAGATCTGACATAGATTAGCTTTCCTTCATGCATTTATGTGGTTAAATCCAGGAATTAGAAGTAGATTTGTCCTTCTTTCTTTGCATTTGTCAATATAGACTAGTTTCATTGAATTTTATGCATTTCAAGTTTTAATGGTTAATTAGGTTGTATAATTGCTATATTTCTTGTTTTCTTTACAAGCTTTACAGTAATCTAGAGATTTCATGCACATCTTTACTAGTTTACATGCTTTCTTGCTATATTTTGTATCATTTATGCAATTATCAATCAAAAGCCTCATCAAGAGAGGTCTCCTTTGCTATTAACCCCTTTTATGTTGTTTCTTGAACATAGGTTTACAAGATCTAAGCATTTCAAGGTGTTATTGGCAACATATTCCTCCAATCGCATGAGAAGAAGGCTATATTTGGCCTTGAGCAGTTCGTGTCCATTCTAAAGAGTCTGTAGATTACACCAATTCCCGTTTAGGGGCCTCAAAATATTGTATCAATTGTATCAAGGATTTGGGTATCCCTAAGAGGGACATATTTGTAATCAGAATTTGGCAAATATTTAATAAAATAAACCTTAATTTCTTATTAAATTCATTGTTATCCATATTTTGATGCTTTAATGCTTGATGTTAATTGATGCACTAGTTAGGTGTATGCTTTTTATATCAGTATAAATGGTGATCATGGTGGGGATCCCACAAAATTTATGATAACTGATGGATTTCTTGATGTTTCTTATTGCAAGTGTCAACCATGATTAACAGCCATGGTGAACAGTCTCCACCATGCTTGACAATTACGGTGAGTAGCAGAGCAGAAAAATAGACAAGAAGCAGACTGTCATTCCATCAAACAAGGATTTTAGGTAACTTTGATCCTCTACTTTTTGGTTTTTTATTTTTTTTACTGCATTAGATAATTAACTCATCTAGATAAATAGTAAAAGAGAAATTCAATGAAAATATTATGATGTTTGTTAGCCGTAGCTAGCACTGTTAGCTGTGCCTATAAAAACAATGACCAACAGTAAGAAATTGTTCGTAGAGTTTACCTATTTTTGCCCAATCAGAGGTCAATTAGAGCATTTAAGTTACATTCTCTAAATTTTATTTAGATAATTAGATGCATCTTTCTTAAATTTGAAATGTCTCTATCATTAGGCATGTAAGAAAGAGCATGTATGCTTGGTGTTGCATTTTACTTTTCACGTAAAGTTAAAATTAACACACACACCATGCAACATTTAAACACTAGTGAGTTGGAAGTCATATCTAAAAACTAGTAGATTTCAATGATGGTGGTAGTTATTTCAATCTATTGGCTCAACTCCCACAAACCTTGTTCTTTTGGCCAATACCGACTCCAAGATCTATCCTAGCCATGCAAAATAGCATGCATTACTCTTCAGAGGGGTGTATCAATACACATGGGGTGTTGAATGAGGATTGGTAGGACCTGTGCTCCCTACTCAGGTGTGGATTTCATCTCCACATTTTTGGGGGTTTATGTGACGATGACTTTCATTGTCGATTTTCGAGCTGCGAGTATACATGTGAAATCCAATTAAACTAAACAAGTATATCATCAACCATTATAAAAATATGATGAGAGTTAGTTTATGATTACAACACACCTAAAACACACTCAAACTATTTTAGGGCTCACAAAGAAATTTTAAAAGAGATAATCATCCTTGTTTGCTTTGTTTTCTTTAAAATCTACATACAAGATAATAAACATCATGTTTGTTACACAGAGAGTCCGATATCGATGAATAATCAAGGTCAAAGTCGAAGCTCCACATAGTGCACAACATAATGCATTTAACCCTCAATCACAAGATCCTCTTGCATGATGTTTGATGAGCATTAGAGGGGATAAATCTACATGTAGGGATTCTATTCATAATACCCTAGTTAGAGGAGATAATGTACACTCCTCGTGATACGAATCCAAGTATGGAAGATCCCAACATAGGGTATTCGATCATGGGAGCATATATCATGATTGTATACCTCATGGATCTACTGGATTCACTGAAGAGTACATCGTGGGGGAAGGAGCTATAACCAACTTGCTTCCCATCCATACTTGAGCTAAGGGTGCCTCAAAGCCCTTACCAGTTCAATATAGAAAAATATAAAATCCATCCATTTAGGGGTAGGAAGAGAGGGATACTTCAAAGCACAGGCTTGCACAGGCTCCAAACAATAATTAACTTGATAAGTTCATTTTTTATATGTCTAAAGTTGGAGTCAATGGTATGCCACCATATGAGATATGGTACACTAGAAAACTAGATGGTCTTGATAGAATACTAGGGAAATTAGGATGTAGAGCCTCGACTGCACCTTCTCATTCTATGAGTTCATGTAGCGAGGGCACATGTAGGACTATAAGAGAACCAGGATAATGCTCTAAGCATTATCGCAGTATATGTTTCTCATAAATCCATATGGGCATATATCACAGACAACAACAAAATACAAATGCCATCTATATAGACAAAGGCAAGAGCATGGCAAACAAATATATTGGGGTTCACACTAACAAAGCTTCCTGAACATAAAAAATCCACCAGAGACCACATACGACCAATATTTGATGAGCAAGGTGCAACCAAAGTATTGTCATTGTTTTCAACACGATCAGGTTGATCAGTTGATGCAATGGACAGGAGTTCATTGATGAGCAAGGTGCAGCCAAAGTGCAATGAATAGGTGTTCATTTATGAGCAAGGTGCAGCCAAAGTGCAATGGACAGGTGTTCATTGATGAGCAAGGTGCAGCCAAAGTATTGTCATTGTTGTCAACACAGACAAATAGATCAATTAATGATGCAGTGGATAGGAGTTCAGAGGTCAGTCAAAGTATGTACAGTGAATTTCCAAGAAGTCAAAAGTGGCCCAGTTTCAAAAGATCAAAGAAAAAGGCAAGTAAGAAAACTGTCACGATATCGCGACAAGAAAACTGTCACGATTTCGTGACATAACGGAGGAAAAGAAGCCAAGTAGAAAAATTGTCACGATATCATGACATGTTAAGAAGCTAGAAAAGAAACTATCATGATATCATGACATGTTAAGAAGAAGAAAGAAAAACTGTCATGATTTCACATGTTTGAAGAGAGAGAAAGCGCAAGAAAAACTATCGTGATTTCGCGACATGTTCGAAGAAGAAGCGCATGCAGGGAAAACTATCACGATTTTGTGACATGTTTGATGAGAAGGCACATGCAAGAAAACTGTCATGATTTCGTGACATGTTGGTAGAGAAAAAGCCAAGTGGAAAAACTGTCGCGATTTCGCGACATGTTCGAAGAAGAAGCGCAGGCAAAGAAAACTGTCACGATTTCACGACATGTTTGGAGAGAAGGCGCAAGTAAAGAAAACTGTCATGATTTCATGACAATATGCAAGAAAGGCAGTACAGACAAAAATGTGTCACGATTTCAGGACATGTTTGAGAGAAAGAACTTCCAAGGAAAAGTGTCGCGATTTCATGACAATTTGCAAGAAGGATGGTACAGATGAAAAAGTGTCATGATTTTATGACATGTTTGAGAGAAGGAGCTCGCAAAGAAAAGTGTCGCGATTTTGTGACAATTTGCAAGAGAGGCAGTACGGACAAAAATGTGTCACGATTTCGTGACATGTTTGAGAGAAAGAGCTTGTCATGAAAAGTGTCACGATTTCACGACAATTTGCAAGAAGGATGGTACAAACGAAAATGTGGCACGATTTCGTGACATGTTTGAGAGAAGGAGCTCACAAAGAAAAGTTTTGTGATTTCATGACAAGTTTCAAGAGGAAGCGCTAAGGAGTAAAAGTGTCACAATTTCACATGTCAATTTTTCGTGACCCGATGAGAAGAAAAGTGCTAAGGAGGAGAAATGTCACGATATCGCGACAATAGCAGAGAGGAAGACTCCGAAGGATGAAGTGTCACGATTTCACGATAGAAGCAAAATGAAAGAGCATGGAAGCAGAAGTGTCATGATTTCGTGACAAATTCAAGGAGGAAGAGCTCAAAGGCAAAAGCATCATGATTTCATGACATGTTCCGTTTTCACGGGCAAAATACAAAGAAAGGCACAAGGCAGCGAATGTGTCACGATTTTGAGACATGTCAGGTTTTCGCTGGTGCTTGCAGAGAAGAGTGTATGGAAGCGAAAGATGTCGCGATTTCACAACATGTCTTGTTTTTTCTAGTGCAAGTAGAGAAGAGTGCAAAGGAGCAAAAGATGTCGCGATTTTATGATAGGTCTTGTTTTCACTAGTGCAAGCAGAGAAGAGTGCAAGGAAGCAAAAGTGTCACGATTTCACGACATGTTCCTTTTTCACTGGAAAGAGACAGAGAAGAGATCAAGGTAGCAAAAGTGTCATGATTTTGTGACATGTTCTATTTTTGCTGGTTGAAGCGAAGAAGAGTAGCAAGGAGGTGAAAGTGTCATGATATCGTGACATGTGTTTTCGCTGGTTGAAGCCAAGAAGAGTAGCAAGGAGGAGAAAGTGTTGTGATATCGTGACATGTTGTGTTCTCGCTGGTTGAAGCCGAGAAGAGTAGCAAGAAGGTGAAAAGTGTCACGATTTCATGACATGTCATGTTTTCATGGGTAAAAGGCAAGAAGAGTGCAAAGAGACAAAAGTGTCGCGATTTTGTGACAGGTCGCAATAGCACGCTTACTGACAGTCAACTAAAAGTAGAACGATAGTTATAGGGGCAGTTGTAGAGGAAAATCATGCAGTCAAAATAAGTAGAGTTAACTAAAGTTAGTGCGGCAGTTACAGATAGAAATCATGCAGCTTTTTAAAGAACAGTCGAAGGAGGAGAAATCGAACAGTCGCATAAATAGAATCAAAAAATGCATGCATGCATAGAAAAGAATACGAACAGTCATGACCAAGAAGAACAGTCATGGTAGAGATATATGTTGCATGTAACATGTTTAATGAAATTCCCACTCTATATATACAAAAAGAGTTACATAAAGGAGTTACAGTTGACAAGAGGCAGAAGAGAATATTAAAGAAACAGTTAAAATTGATAAGTGGTGTATGAGGAATAAAATAAGGCATTATAACTGGAGTTACAAAGCGAAAGGTCTGTTATAAAAAGGGCAGTAGTGCAGAGAATTAGGTTTCTGCTGAATGTGAGAAAGTTTTGCTGAAAGAGGGTTAGAAGAGTGTTGTTGAAAGAGAGCGATAGTGCTGCTCAAATTGGAGTAAAAGTGCTGCAAGAAGTGGGCTGGAAGAATGCTGTAAGAGAGTGTTAAGCAAAGCCGTGAGAGTTGTAAGATTGTAGTAAGAAGTGCAGTAAGAGGGCTGTAAGAGGGACACCAAAGTGCAGTAAGCAGAGCCATAGGTATGTGTTGTGTGAACTGTGGGCAATGTCAAGTGAGCAATAGACCAGTCAGGGTCTTGTAAAAGTGAAGGCATTTATATGTCAATATACAAATTTTAGAATTGAAGTCCAAGTTGGTGCTTGGAATCAGGGGTTGGTGCTCCTTCCAGTTGGTGCTGGTAAATCAGGGGTTGGTGCTCCTTTCTATTGGTGTAGATAAATTGATTGTAAAGTTGTTGCTTTGCAAAGGCTGGATTTGGATGGAAGTCCAAACAGTCTATTTTTGAGGAGTAGCCAAAACTGGTGAACCTTGGTACATCTTGTGTTGTGTGTGATGCTCTATTGTGATATTTGCTTTATGTGGTTTTAAGATTTCATTGTTTTGGCTTTAAGAGTTAAATTTTTAAGTTAGAAAGAGCCACACTGATTCCCCCCCCCTCTCAGTGTCATTATGAGACTAACAATTGGTATCAAATCCAGTTTCCCAGTTCAGGCTAAATCAGTCAGGGTTGATCTTGGATTAGTACACAATGGGTAAGAAGAATAGATCCTCCTCCAAAAATGCATCTCAGCCAGTTTTAGTTCATGTGGAAGAGAAAACTGAACTAGAGAAGGTAGAAGAAGTGGATTCTAAAGTATGCAATGAAAACCTGGAGATTGAAGTAGATCTAGAAGGTGAGTTGATAGCCGCACTTGAAGAGTTGAGTATAGAAAAGAAAAAGAAAAAAAGAATGTCCAAGAAGTTAGAAGAATATGGGGATGAGATTGAAGATCTCTTCCTACAAGTTCAAAAGGCCAAGAAATCAGAAGAAGCCTTGAAGACACATCTGGATGATGAGGATGATGTATGCAGCACAAGTAAAGAGGAATCTAACAAAGTTATTGTTGATCTAAAGCTGCAAGTAGAACAAGTACAAAAGGATTGAAGATATTCTCAGGTCTCAAATCAATGAGAAAGAGACTGTTTGTCGCCAACAAGAAGAAGAGATTGTTTCATTGAAGAAACAAATAGAAGAGGCCAATATAAATCTCAAATTTGAGAAGAGCACAGAGTTACTAGATACAATGATAAAGCAACAAAGAAGCTCCACGACTAAGTTTGGTCTTGGATATGAAGTTGAACAACCTTCATCTTCCAAAAATGCAGAGAAGAAGAAGCACACTGTTGAAGGATCGAAGCAAGAAAAGTCCGAAGTCTGAATCTTCAAAAGGAAAAAAATATCAAAGAAGATCTACGACAAAGCAACCACAGCAAAAGAGGTTCTCTCACTCTCACTCTTTTAATAATAATTCTTTTAATGGCTATTGTTCTAAATGCAACTGCTATGGTCACAAGGCATTTTATTGTGGATAGAATAATAGATCAAAGAGTTATGTTGATAGAAATACATCTGCTTCTCTGAGTGAACACCATGTGCAATGTTTTAATTGTAATGGCCATGGGCACATAGCAAGGTTTTGTCCAAGCACTTCTGGATCTAATCTAAGGCAAGACCATAGATTTCATCAGACATAAAGAGTGCAACACAGAAAGGGGACATATCATGTGCAATGTTTTAAATGTAATGGTCATGGGCACATAGCAAGGTTTTGTCCGAGCACGTCTGTATCTAATCTAAGGCAAGACCGTAGATTTCATCAGACTCAAAGAATGCAATATAGATAGAGAATAAATCATGTGCACAATAGAAAGGAAAATAATCATCCATCAAGGATGCATAAGAGACAACCCCACAAGAGAAATGGTCAAGTTCATGGAAAGGTTCAAAATAGGGATGCAGGTGAAAACCTTCAGCCTAAGTTCAAGAAAGACTGGAGAAAGAAAGAAGAAAGGAAATCGTGTCTCCTTGGACAAAAGGAGATTACTCCTCTATTGCACTAAGTAGCTCCAGGTAGCACATCCTCATGGGGAGCAACGTTAAAGTTTTATTTTAATGCTCCTATGTATTTTTTTGGTTATCTAAGGATGAAAGGCAAGCAGTCGGGTTATTTTCGTATAGTTGTCAAAATGTGTTTCAGTTCATATAAACATTTGTGGAGATAGTATCAAACTAATGTGCTTCAGCAGAACAACATGGTGAACAGCTAGGTTTTTGATGCAATAACTGATAGGCGTTATCTAGGGATAGAACATGCAGCACAGGTCGATGTATCGTGGAAGCATAAGTTGGCAGGTGCTGGTTTATGAAGCCTGTAACATTCCCAATCTACAGATAAAATAGAATCTGTGTTATGAGTGGGAAGAGATGCCAGATTCAAAGCAAACAGTGGCACTAGCACCCAGTTGGTCAAGTGTGCCAAGTGGCACATGCAAGGCAGAGACATTGAGAGAATAGCACCCAGGTGGTGAAGCGCCTAGGAGGATAATATGCCTATGCACCTAAGAAAGTCTTGCATTATTTGAGGAATGTGAGATATTGCCTGAGGAAGTAGAATACCGAGAGTTGATGACTGTGCAGATTGAGGTTCCAACGCTAGAGGTAATGGTCCAGAAGTATGAGTTTGAGTAAGGTGTAAAAGGATACATTGTTTGTATGCTTTATATTTTTTTTGGTAGTTGACTTCTAAGGATTGGAGTCATAAGGTGTTTTATGGAATAAATATTTTTGTGGTTACTTTTATAATCTAACCCTAACTTGGTGGCAAAGTTGAGGGTGGTGTTGGTAACAGGTTGAAGAACTATTCTCTTCTTCCTCAAACAAAGGTATGGGCAACTTCTTCCATGTATATTGTTGATGGTGTATTTTTTGAAATTGAGTTTGGAGTGAAAAGGTTGTCTACTAGGTATTCTTGTTGGTGTAAATCCTAGTTTCTGGATATTGAAGATTGTTTATGCATTAAAATAATTGATGAGTTTTCTTTGGGTGAATGCATAATTCTGGTTGAGGAAGAGGAAGCATTTTGCACTAGGGTTTATGTTAGTAAGTCTTGCTACTTGCATTGAGATGGTGAAACCCTTAGTTGGCTATTTTGAGATTAATGGTTGAGTTGCTTTCATAAGAGGTTGTTTTGATCAAGTTAATGCTTTACTTGATACATGATTTGGGATTACTCCATTGAGATTGGTTTCAGCAAGTTATTCTTTGCATTGGTGATTTATGTTGGTGGCTGATTTGTTCAAATACCTTTGGAAGGAAAAGGATGTCTACTAGTTTCCTTTTCATGTAGTGATTGGTTGAATGCTTCAAGGTTAATCTTGAGTTGAATGATGTTGATTAAACCTTTTCGATAAGAATTGTTGTTAAAGCCCTAATTGGTTGAGAAAAGATATTGGTTGTGGAAAGAACATGAGTATCATTGTTATATGAGTTATTGCGTGATTGGCAATTTTTGGGTTGTGTTTCATGTTCTTGAGAAAAGCATACTACATCTATCGTATTCTTTTGAGAGTGATATTGATATGAGATTGAGATTGGGAGTTAAGTATACAACATATTGAGTCTCTAACAATTCTCTTTATGCTTTTATGAGGTTGATGAATCACATTGGGTCTCTAACAATTCTCTTTGTGGGTTCATGCTAAGCAAGTTTTTCTTGATGAACTTGTGAGCTGATTTGAGGAGCTTGCTTGATTGTACAAGAAGAATAAAATTGGTTGTGGCTAGGTGGATTGAGGTAGTCTATTGGATTCTCACTGCAGAGAAAGACAAACAGCTGTCAGTAGGTTCAAGCTTGTTGAGAATATCTAGGATGTATATGCAGATGCTACTTGCATTATAGAACAAAAAGTTGAATTTATATACGATCATTGTATGCCTTCACTAACAGTGGACAAGTTTGAGTTTGCAAAAGCAACAGAGGGTAGTTGCACAGAAGACAGTGGTCCAGTCATGTTCTAACACATATTATATTGGTGAAGTTGACAGTGATGATGTCTTTCACTGGTTATTGCTGCTACTCACATTTTTGATATTTTTGATGCCTATTATGCTTATCATGATGTTGTGCAACAGTGAAATGAAGTGGTCACATATTCCCAAGAATAGACTAAGAATTGACTAGCCATCGAGGTCAAATTCTCAGGGGGAGCATTTATGCATTTGTTTATCATATTGCTCATGTTTATGCTTTTTACTAACTGTAATAATTTTTGCCTAAGAATGTTGTGCATGGACTCAGGGGAGTTTTTGCAGCTGCCCTTTGGTATTATTTTCAAAGGGGGAGAAGAATTACAGGTAATTGCACACAATTACATGTGTTGCCAACAATTCCAAAGGGGGAGATTGATGAGCAAGGTGCAACCAAAGTATTTTCATTGTTGTCAACACAGTCAGGTTGATCAGTTGATGCAATGGACAAGAGTTCATTGATGAGCAAGGTGCAGCCAAAGTGCAATGGACAGGAGTTCATTGATGAGCAAGGTGCAGCCAAAGTGCAATGGACAAGAGTTCATTGATGAGCAAGGTGCAGCCAAAGTATTGTCATTGTTGTCAACACAGACAGATAGATCAATTGATGATGCAGTGGATAGGAGTTCAGAGGTTGGTCAGAGCATGTACAGTGAATTTCCAAGAAGACAAAAGTGGCCCAATTTCAAAAGATAAAAAAAAAAGACAAGTAAGAAAACTGTCACGATATCGCGACAAGAAAAGCTATCGCGATTTCACGACATAACGGAGGAAAAGAAGCCAAGTAGAAAAATTGTCGCGATATCGCGACATGTTGAGAAGCTGGAAAAGAAACTGTCATGATATCACGACATGTTAAGAAGAAGAAAGAAAAACTGTCACGATTTCACGACATGTTCAAAGAGAGAGAAAGCACAAGAAAAACTATCACGATTTCATGACATGTTCGAAGAAGAAGCACATGCAGGGAAAACTGTCACGATTTCATGACATGTTCGATGAGAAGGCACATGCAAGAAAACTATCGCGATTTCATGACATGTTGGTAGAGAAAAAGCCAAGTGGAAAAACTATCACGATTTTGTGACATGTTCGAAGAAGAAGTGCAGGCAAAGAAAACTATCACGATTTCATGACATGTTTGGAGAGAAGGCGCAAGCAAAGAAAACTGTCGCGATTTCGTGACAATCTACAAGAGAGGCAGTACAAACAAAAATGTGTCACAATTTCATGACATGTTTGAGAGAAAGAGCTTGCAAGGAAAAGTGTCACGATTTCACGACAATTTGCAAGAAGGATGGTACGGACGAAAAAGTGTCACGATTTCACGACATGTTTGAGAGAAGGAGCTCGCAAAGAAAAGTGTCACGATTTCATGACAATATACAAGAGAGGCAGTACGGATGAAAATATGTCACGATTTTGTGATATGTTTGAGAGAAAGAGCTTGCAAAGAAAAGTGTCACGATTTCGTGACAATTTGCAAGAAGGATGGTACAAATGAAAATGTGTCGTGATTTCGTGACATGTTTGAGAGAAGGAGCTCGCAAAGAAAAGTGTCATGATTTCATGACAAGTTGCAAGAGGAAGTGCTAAGGAGTAAAAGTGTCATGATTTCATGACATTTCGGGTTTTCACGACTCGATGAGAAGAAAAGTGCTAAGGAGGAGAAATGTCACGATATCGCAACAACAGAGAGGAAGACACTGAAGGATGAAGTGTCATGAATTCATGAAAGAAGCAAAACAAAAGAGCATGGAAGTAGAAGCGTCACGATTTCATGACAAATTCAAGGAGGAAGAGCTCAAAGGCGAAAGCATCACAATTTTGTGACATGTTCCATTTTCACGGGCAAAAGACAGAGAAAGGCACAAGGCAACGAATGTGTCACGATTTTGCGACATGTCGTGTTTTCACTGGTGCTTGCAGAGAAGAGTGTACGGAAGTGAAATATGTCACGATTTTGTGACATGTCTTGTTTTTGCTAGTGCAAGCAGAGAAGAGTGCAAAGGAGTGAAAGATGTCGCAATTTCATGATAGGTCTTGTTTTTGCTAGTGCAAGCAGAGAAGAGTGCAAGGAAGCGAAAGTGTCACGATTTCGTGACATGTTTCGTTTTTGCTGGCAAGAGACAAAGAAGAGGTCAAGGCAGCAAAAGTGTCACGATTTTGTGACATGTTCTATTTTTGCTGGTTGAAGCCAAGAAGAGTAGCAAGGAGGTGAAAGTGTCACGATATCGTGACATGTTGTGTTTTTGCTAGTTGAAGCCAAGAAGAGTAGCAAGGAGGTGAAAGTGTCGCGATATCGCGACATGTGTTTTCATTGGCTGAAGCCGAGAAGAGTAGTAAGAAGGTGGAAAGTGTCACGATTTCACGACATGTCATGTTTTTGCAGGTAAAAGGCAAGAAGAGTGCAAAGAGACAAAAGTGTCACAATTTCGTGACAGGTCAGAACAGCACGCTTACTGATAGTCAACTGAACGTAGAACGACAGTTACAGGGGCAGTTGTAGAGGAAAATCATGCAGTCAAAATAAGTAGAGTTAATTGAAGTTAGTGTGGTAGTTACAGATAGAAATCATGCATCTTTTTTAAGAACAGTTGAAGGAGGAGAAATCGAACAGTTGCATAAATAGAATCAAAAAATGCATGCATGCACAGAAAAGAATACAAACAGTCATGGTAGAGATATATGTTGCATGTAACGTGTTTAACAAAATTCCCACTCTATATATACAAAAAGAGTTACATAAAGAAGGAGTTACAGTTGACAAGTGGCAGAAGAGAATATTAAAAAAATAGTTAAAATTGACAAGTGGCATATGAGGAATAAAAGAAGGCATTATAACTGGAGTTACAAAGTGAAAGGTTTGTTATAAAAAGGGCAATCGTGCAGAGAATTAGGTTGCCGCTGAATGTGAGAAAGTGCTGTTGAAAGAGGGTTAGAAGAGTGTTGTTGAAAGAGAGAGATAGTGCTACTCAAACTAGAGTAAAAGTGCTGCAAGAAGTGGGCTAGAAGAATGTTGTAAGAGAGTGTTAAGCAGAGTCGTGAGAGTCGTAAGATTGCAGTAAGAAGTGAAGCAAGAGGGTTGTAAGAGGGCTACCAAAGTGCAGTAAGTAGAGCCATAGGTATGTGTTGTGTGAACTATGGGCAATGTCAAGTGAGCAATAGACCAGTCAGGGTCTTGTAAAAGTGAAGACATTTATATGTCTATATACAAATTTTAGAATTGAAGTCCAAGTTGGTGCTTGGAATCATGGGTTGGTGCCCCTTCCAGTTGGTGCTGGTAAATCAGGGGTTGGTGCTCCTTTCTGTTGGTGCAGATAAATTGATTGTAAAGTTGTTGCTTTACAAAGGCTGGATTTGGATGGAAGTCCAAACAGTCTATTTTTGAGGAGTAGCCAAAACTGGTGAACCTCGATACATCTTGTGTTGTGTGTGATGCTCTATTGTGATATTTGCTTTATGTGGTTTTAAGATTTCATTATTTTGGCTTTAAGAGTTAAAGTTTTTAAGTTAGAAAGAGCCACACTGATTCACCCCCCCTCTCAGTGTCATTGTGAGACTAACAATATTATAGATCGATCACAAAAATTGGTATCGAAACAAAGGTAGAAGATCTTCCAAGATCAATTGGAAGTTGTCCATGTAGAGTGTGAGCACCTCAAAAATGAAGATACTCAAAGCCATAGGTTTCTAAGGCAATGTCTTTTTGAGCAACGCATCCTTGACCAAAAGGAGTGTGCTAAGAGAGAGGATTGATTGGCTCACACCAATTTACCCCCTTAGAGTGAATACATGGAGCACCCTCATTAACGAGCTACTTCATAGCCTGAATTGCACCCTAAACACATTAGAACTCATACTTGCTAAATGTCCCAAAACATAGAGCAACACCAGGCACTTGAATATCATGGGTGTATGCAGTACGAGGAAGTAGCAGGATATGAGCAAGAGCAAGAATATCTTGAGATCTCCTTAGTTGACATGGAGGATGAGCCTAGTTCTCCACCTCAACCAAAGAAGAATCTACCTCCCAAGGCTCCTCAAGGACCTCTTAGATAAAAGGATATTTTATCTTTTAAGGCCTATAAGGTGTTGGTAGAAAATGTTAGAGCAATTGAAAAATAAGGGATGGCTTATCAAAAGCCAACCTTGAACAAAATACACAATGAGCCTTTATGCCATTCAGTGTCCTTTCCAGCATATCTCGATCACTTCAAGATGCCAAAGCTAGAGAAATTTCAAGGAGAGGAATATGCTCAGGAGTATGTCACAAGCTTATGGATATGTGCTTTCAGATAGGAAGCAATGATGCTCTACTCCTGAGAACCTTCATCACAACCCTTTCAGGCCCTACTCAAGAGTGGTTCAACCAACTTAAGAGGTACAACATAACTAGCTTTGAACAACTGGCCAATGCATTTCTTGAATGCTTCTATTTCAGCATCAAGAATAAGATAAACCTATTCAATTTGGCTACTCTAATGCAACATGATGATGAGTCGATTATGGACTATGGAAAAATATGAAGAAAGATGATGGCAAAGTTACCATTTTCCATTCTGACCATAGAACTGACTTGAATGTTTACAAAGAGTTATGCAAAGCACATCTCACTACTGATGTAGTTTCAACAGTATCAAACATTTGAGAAGGACTTGGTGCAAGCCAAGGTAATCAAGGACATCAAGTTACAGGAGGGTAACTTGAAGCTCTGGAACAAGAAGAACACCCAAAATCAAAATCACCAGGCCAATCTAGCCCATGTGAATCAAGTGGTGTTAAAATTTAAAAAATGGGATAAGGGGCAACAATAGAACTATCAGAACCAACATCCTCCTGCACGATATGACCAACACAACAATAAAAATAAGGGTAAGAATAAAGAGAAACATCCTCCTCACTAGTTCACACCATTGTCAGAGTCGATGACATTGATTTTCCATCAACTGTTTGAGGCCAAGGCCATTAAATTACCAGAGATTAAGTTGCAAGACCCTAACCAACCCAAACCAAAAGGTTATAGGGATAATTAGTATTTCTCTTACCATAAAATGAAAGGACATGACATTGAAGTATGTTATAGTTTCAAACACGTGGTGCAAAACATGATTGAGAAAGTTGAGCTAATCCTCAGGCTTCGAACAACCAAAATATGGGGATCTTCAAGAACCCCTTAAAGAATCATGAGCCATCGAGGAATAATATTGATCATGTGAATCAAGTGCGGGTGGAACCACCAAATCAAGGATTCATCGGTATGGTCAATGTTGTCACAAGACAAGGGAGGTATGAGTGACCAAATCTGCCTCCAGCTCCAATCATAGTCTAAGTTGCACCCCCGCAAAGGCCAGTGTAAAATGTGCTAGGCCCACCAATAAGATCAATGGTGACCATGAGGAGTAGGATAGTTCAAATCCTACAGACAACTCTGGAAAATTTATCAATATATGAGCTGATACAACAATCTCTTAAGCATAGGGAGACACTCATGGACATCTTAAGGTCTATTGAAGTTCAGTCCCAAGACCCATAAGCATTTACAAATTTTGTGGGATATGTGCAACACTGTAGTGAGTCGGTGATTTAGTTTCATGATCATGATATTAAAATGTTTTCCACTGCATATAATTGCGTGTGTTAACCACACACCATTTAAATTGGGTATTGATTAAAACAAGGTCATCAATCAATATTATTACTACCAAGGCATTAACATATATGAAGTTGCCAAAATCATACAGTGTACCTTCTACCTTCACTTTGAGAGTATTTAATGATGCACTATGCTCAATGGTAGGTACTATAGTCCTTTTGATTTAGGTTGGACTGAAGACCATCCCTATGATGTGTCACGTAATAGAAGGTGCAATACAATATGACATCCTCCTAGGGAGTCCTTGGATCATAGAGATGCATTATGTTCTCTCAATTTTGCATCAATGTATTAAATATGTACATGAGGGACAAGTTCACATGGTTCCTTCTGATGAGGAGCCATTTAAATATGTGAACCTACCAGATTTGCTTGGATATTTCATTATCCCTTCAATGCACCTGGATATACAGTCAATTTTTCCCATCAAACATCAAGGTAAACTAAAAGAAGTGTGTGTAGGACCTTCCATGTTAGCACCACAACTATCAGAGCACACAACACTAGCTTCAACAAAGCCTATGGCATCCATGATTCTTAGGAATGACAAGAAGCTTAAGGTAATTATGGAAGAAAAGAGCCAAAGAAAGCACCCAAAGTAGCAACTGTCAAGTTTCCTAGTCCCATGGATAAAAGGGATGCTCCGAATCAATTTGGGGAGGTACCTTAGCCTACCTCACCTACTTCTTTAGTTGGGTCATCTACACCACATGTGACTGTCCATTTGGTAAATCCTAGGATAGCAGATTTTATAGTGCATAACGTGACAATCATATCTTTTATCAAGGCTACACAAGACATGGACTGATCTCAAGCCCATCACTTTTCCATAGGGATGATGGTGTCACTAGGGGTGCCACCCAACCAAAAAAATTTCATCTATGGAGGTCTTGACCAACTTGCTAATCATATGCCCATAGATGAAGATGATTATGAACCATTCTCGATGAATGTTCATTATTTGTCTAACCCTAAGTTCACCTTGCTTGATGAGGCCTGGAAATGCCTCAATTATAACATGTTTTGTACACTAAAAATTCCTATAAACTCTTATGTTTTATCTGATATGTTAGTTAAGTTGATTTAATATGCTGTATATTAACCATTTTGCATGATCAATGTATTTGAAATATTATATGTTGATTTTACAGCTTTTTGCATAGTTTTGAACTCTTTTTGTTATGATTTGCTACAATGGGATATGCTTAGAATAATAGCAGCATTTCACTAATCATATTTTTATTTGTTTCAAGCATTTACTTCACCTAAATCTGGCAACAGTGCAAGCAAACTGTTGTTGTGCAACAAAAATTGGTCTTTCCCATATAAATTCCAGCTAGCTGTCCATAAATAGCAAGGCATGGAATTCACATGAGGAAAGGGATGAAGACCATTAGAATTTGATCTTAGGAGATAACCCACCTGAGAGATGCAGAAGAAACCAATGGAAAGCATACATTTGTTCATTCCGAAGCATCTTCGGAATGAACAGATATCTTCGGAATGAAGAAAACACGACATCTTCGGAATGAGCGGATCTTCGGAATGAAGAAAGCAGCGTCTTCGGAATGAGCGGGTCTTCGGAATGAAGCATGCAGTATCTTAGAAATGAGCGATCTTCAGAATGAGAATGCAGTATCTTCGAAATGAGCGATCTTCGGAATGAAAGCCGCACCTGTCTTCGGAATGAAGCCACTTATCTTCGAAATGAAGAACAGAATGTGTTTTTGACCTTTTTGACTGATTTTTGAAGGCGGAAAAAGGGAAATAAAGGTTGGAAAAAGTAAATAGAAATATCCTCCATCTGTCTTTGCCGTCATTTCCGACCAAATCCATCATTAAGGGAAAGATCAGGTTTTAGTCCTCTTCTAGGATAAAACAAAAATTTGTTGCAGCATTTTAGGATTAGATCTTTTGAGATATTCTTTGTTTGTAATCAGATCATAGGATAGCTATAAATATTGCTCCCGTTCAGGTTGAGCTTTAGAGAGGAGAGGTATAAAAATAGCAGATAGATAGAAAATAGAGTAAGGAAGCTAAATACAGAGTATAACTAGGAATTGACTGTTACAGTCCTGTAACAGTTTTTCAGCAGAATTCTTGTAATCATGTCTTTTGATCAATAAAGTGCACCAGTTCTATTTCAAATTACTTGTAAATGAATGTGATTAAGATTTAGAAAGATAGAGAGACTTACACCTTCTTCTGGACAAAGAGGCTGGCCACTTCCAGACCTAGGAGGAGGACTAACAGAACAGGTTTTTATTCTGATTTTGCTGTAGCAGAATGAGTTGCAGAACTTGTTATGTAAATTGCTTGTGAATAGTTGACAATATTTGCAGTATTAGTTTATTTATGCTAAGATAAATCTTGTGCTTAATGTTTTAGTTGCAATCTTACTTTCATCCAAGCTTTCACTTTATTTTCAGACTGTTATTTTTAGCATTTACTATTTTTTTCAGCAATTTCCTACATTTTTATGTTTTGCTGTCAAAATCTGAACAGAGGATTGACAACCTTCTGTTACAAAATTTTGATAGTTTTTATTTCCACATTAGATCTAGACTTTCATTACTGCAAAAGTAATTAGATTTCCTTTCTGCAATTAGAATCAGACTTTCAATTCTGTAACTGTTAATTCTACAATATAATTAGGTCTTATTCTGCAATTGTAATTAGGACTTCATTTCTACAGTTAGTGATTAGTTTCCAATTCTGCAACTTAGATTAAGATTTAATTCATGCAATTTAGATATAGGAATGTTCCAAAACCCCCCACCAAACCGATTCCACCAATAAGACTTGTTGCCCTAGATTGACCTAAGTTATAGTCGTTTCACTTCTTCTCTCGCAGATAGCCTTGTACACTGCCCTGGATTGACAGATTCATTGAGAATTAATGATGGTATAACGACTATGCATCATTTTGGCACCGTTGTCGAGGAATAGTGTTGTCAGAAGAAAACAAATAGTTTAATAGTTGTAATCAAACCAAACTGTGAACATTCAGGTTAAAATCTGAATATAACAGCAGAGTAAGATAACAACTATTGACTTAATTTATGTCATTTAGGAGTAAACATGAATGAGTAAGTCTAGGGAGACCCCAAGGGATCCTTGGCTTGTCCCATTAAGGATATCTTCACGCCTAAGGGGTGAATCACCTGTGTTTGAACTACCTGAAAGATTGATAGAAAAATCACCTGTCTCACCATCAGTAGGACATTTTGAGAAAGGAAAATCACCAATTGTATCAACAGAATATCTTAAGGAAGATAATTCATCAAACTCATCAACAAAAAAGCCTAGACCTCTTGAGAGAACAATTTGGGAAGCTTTAACTTCTCCTAAGAAATAAGAAACTATGGCAGAAGGAGGCAATGTAGATGGCCAGCATGGCTATGTTCATAATGAAGGGGATGATCAAGATATACTCCAACCATCCAGAACATTTGAATAACCTATTCATCTGAATCCAACACAAAACTCTCCCATGAAGACCATTTCACCTTCAGTACTTCCCACCTTCCGAGGTGTTGTATCTGAAGATCCTGACCAGTTTTTGTTTGAATTCAAGGTAGTGTGTCAGACCTATGATTATATAAATGACAATAAAAAACTTAAGGTTTTTCCCTCAACTCTCAAAGATTTAGCATTGCGCTGGTTCATGAGCTTAGAGCCAAATTCCATAAGAACCTGGGATCAAATGGAGACTGTCTTTTTAGACAAATATCAGGAATACTGTCGTGTAAGGAATAGAAAAGATGAGTTATTTAGAATCAAGCAGGAAGATGATGAGACCTTGGAAGATTACCTTGATAGGTTCTCCTTTGTTCAAAGGAGATGTGGACTAGTAGAACCAGAATTGTGTAAAACTATCTTTTTGAGAGGATTGCAAGATGAATCCAGAGAAGTTCTGGATTTGATGGGAAAATGGGATGTAACCACTCTCAGTAATGAGGAAATTATGGATCTCTGTAGGAATTACTCTCGCACTAAGCAGAGAAGAAGAAAAAGCCGCACAAATGGTACTGATGTAAAGGACCTGATAGAGGAACTTGCAAATTTCAAAACTGATATCCTAGTGCATTTAAACACTACTTTAGGGGAAATCTCTGCAAAAGCTAAAAACACAGAACCTTTGGCAATTTATTTCCCAAGATGTAGAAGTAAACATGCTTTGCAGGAATGTCCTTTGAATAAAACAACCATCTCAGCCATTTGTAGTATTTGTTCAAAAATGCATTCAAATGATCAATGCCACCTGCTACCACAACTCAAAACTGTGTTAGAAAACTAGACTGAGGAACTCAACTATATTGGACCAAAACAAGGGGGAAATTTCTCTCAATATCACAATCCCCCTCGTTTTCCTACAAATTGGGGGCATAATCCTGGTACTATGCCTTGGGGACAATCGGAACCACCCCAACGTCCTTGGAATTATCCTCAATGGACAAATTCCCAAGAATGGCCACGATCAAATTGGAGTAACCCAGCCTGGAATTAGAATCAAAACAACCCCTCATGGAATCAAAACAATCCAGCTTGGAATCAAAATTAGACTAATCCACATTGGATGCAAAACCAACCACAATGGAATCAGCAATACCAGTCCTATCCAAGACAACGAAAGGAATCAAGGTCAAACTCAAGCATTTGTTGCCTGCACCTAATCAGAATTTTCAAGAAAAACAACAAACACAGCAAGTGAAGCAACCTCAATTGCCAGCTCAGCCAATCACTAATCCAAATAGTGTAAGACAGACACCTCCTGTCTATGTGGCTGAAGCTGAAGAAAATATTGAAATTAATGTTCTTGATTGTAGTGATATTCAACTCCGTTCAAGAAAAGTTGTACCTGAACCAGTTTTAATAGAAATCAAAGATAATGAAGAGCAAGAATCATCCGAACCAGAGAGAATCCAACCAACAAAAGAAACAGAAAAATTGGATCCAACAATAGAAAAAGAGACACAAGCATAACAATTACCAAGGATAGTTCCATATCCTGAAAGACTTAATGCAATACCAAAAATTTCTAAGTCAGAATTGGTCAAAGAACTAAAAAAATTGACTATATCACTACCCTTATTGTAAGCCATTAAGGAAATACCAAAAATTAACAGTACTGTCCAAAATTTGTGCATTAAAAGAACAAGGAGAAAGAAGAAAGCATTCCCCAAGACTGTGCAGGTTGAAGGGAAGATAGCTGATCTCTTACCTGGAAAACTACTACCTCCAAAGTATAGTGATCCAGGAAGCCCGATTATCACAGATCACCATAGGTTCAGTACAAATATCAAATTTTTTAGTGGATCTAGGAGGCTGCAATAAATGTCATGACTAAAGATACAATGGAACAGTTACAGACTCAAACATCTCAGCCCCACATTTACGGTTTTAGAAATGGCTGATAGGTCGATTGCAAAACTCGAAGGAATCATTGAAGATGTCCTTATAGAAGTTTCTTCTTGGGAATTCCCTGCAGATTTTCTGGTTTTACAACCAAGAAATTCAGCACATGGATATCCCATTATTTTGGGAAGACCTTGGCTTGCAACTGCAGCAGCCTTCATAGACTGCAGATCTGGAAATATGACCATTTCAAATGGTATTGAGCTGAAACAAATTTCTTTATATCCTCCTGCAAAACCATCTAGCAAATTTTTAGGTCAGTTATGGTTTTCTGACTCAGATGAAGAACCGGAAGAGGTCATCTCCACACTAGCTACCTTAGTAGTAAGAGAACACACAGAAGACCTCAGTGACACGTAAAACTTAGAAAATGAAACAATCTCGATGAATGTTCTGCATGAACAAGGTTTAGAAGAGGAAGCAACAAATATCCAACAAATGATAAGTAATGAGGAGAATCAAAAATCTGAAGATGAATCATCTATGCTATCACAAGGAAACTCTGTTTCACTATCACATGGATGGCACCATCATCTGATTTTTCCTTCTCACTGTTCCATACAAGAAATGCTTCCCTCAAGCAGCAATGAAACAGAAACTGCTTTGTTTCTCCAATCACAGCAATGTCCTCTTAATCCCTTAATCACCAAGTATGAAGGAGTGAATTCAGTCCTTCTAAATACAAAACAAATAGAAGTCCAACCAGGCAAATTTCTGAATATCTATAGCTAGATTACTAGGGAAGAGGAAGAAAAATTGATAGTTGTTTTGCAGAAGCATGTTCATGCTTTTGCTTGGAACTACAAATATATGTCAGGAGTTCATCCTGATATATGTACCCATAAGATCTATACCGAAGAAGTCAAGCCAATCAGACAATTTCAAAGAAGATTGAATCCTGCCTTAAGAGATATTATGAAGGAAGAAATTGAAAAAATCCTGGAAGTAGGATTCATTTACCCAATTTCTGATAGTCAATGGGTTTCTCCATTGGTAATAGTTCCTAAGAAAAATGGAAAAATGAGAGTATGTATAGATTACAGAGAATTGAATCAGGTGACATACAAAGACCATTTTCCATTACCTTTCATAGATCAAGTGTTAGATACTCTTGCTAGAAAAATATACTTTTGTTTTCCTGATGGATTCAGTGGGTATAATCAAATTCAGATTGCACCTGAAGATCAAGAAAAGACAAATTTTACATGTCCATGGGGAGCATTTGCCTATAGGGTTTTACCTTTTGGTTTGTGTAATGCCCCAGCAACTTTTCAATGAGCAGTCCTAGCAATTTTTGCTGATCTGACCACCAAAAGTGTTGAAATTTACATGGATGATTTCATAGTATGTGGACAAACTTTTGATTTTACATTGGAAAATCTTGACAAAGTCTTAACTCGCTGTGAAACATACCACTTATCCTTAAATCCAGATAAATGCTTCATGATGATGAAGGAAGGGATATTTCTTGGTCATCACATCTCTCCTAAATGGATCCAAGTTGATCCAAAGAAAGTTGAAATTATCAAGAACCTCCTTCCTCCTAAAACTCGGACTAATGTCAGAAGTTTCCTAGGACACATTGGTTTTTACCACAGGTTTATTCCCAACTTTAGTACAATAGCCGATCCATTGTTTGCCTTATTGACTAAAGATTCTGAATTCTCCTGGACTGCAAAGTGTCAGGAAGCATTTGAAGCTCTGAAAGAGAAATTGATAACTCCACCTGTGCTTAGAGGACCTAATTGGACATTACCATTTCACATTCAAACTGATGCCTCCAATACAGCAATTGGAGCAGCATTAGGACAAATTGATAATGGTGAACATTATACCATCTACAACATTAGCAAAAACTTGACAGGAGCAGAGAAAAATTATACAACAACTAAGAAAGAATTCCTAGCAGTGATTTATGCCATCAACAAATTCAAGCATTATATCATAGGTTATCAAATATTTATTCACACAGATCATATAGCCATTAAGTATTTGATGAATAAACCTATGGTAAGTGCAAGAATTATTTGTTGGTTGCTGTTGCTGCAAGAATTTGATATCACCATAATCAACAAACCAGGAAAAGCTAATGTTGTTGCAGATTTCTTGTCCAGGTTACAGAACACAGATGAAGGGGAATTAGTTGATGACACTTTTCCTAATGAAAAACTATTTGCTATATCAGTTTAATCACCTTGGTTTGCAGATATAGCCAATTATTTGGTCATAGGGAAAGTTCCTTCACATTTCACCTCAAAACAAAAAAAACAATTTATCAAACAGAGTTCTTCTTTTGAATGGATTAAGGGTATGCTTTTCAAGTGCAGTCCCGACCATGTGTTACGTAGGTGCATCCGAAAGGATGAAGTATATGATATCCTTAGAGCTTGTCATGATGAACCCTCAGGTGGACACTATTCCGTAAAAAGCACAGTTAGAAAAATCTTGGGGATAGGATATTATTGGCCATCTCTTCACAAGGATGTGAAAAAGTACATCAGGCATTATGATGCATGCCAAAGAATGGGGAAACCCACTCATACAAATGAGATGCCATTGCAGCCTCAAATGGTTTTAGAACCATTTGAGAAGTGGGGGCTTGATTTTGTAGGACCTATTGATCCACCTTCTCAAGGAAAGGTGCATATTCTGGTATGCACTGATTACCTGACAAAGTGGGTAGAGGTGCGTGCTTTCAAACATGCTCATGAAGAAAAGTTCATTGATTTCTTGTACACTCAGATTTTTCAGAGATTTGGAGCTCCACGGTCTATCACCACAGACCAAGGACCCCAATTTGCATCCAAAGTCATAAAAGTATTTACAGAATTATATGAAATCAAACATAGGAAATCATCACCCTACCACCCACAAGCAAATGGCCAGGTTGAAGTAACAAACAGGGAACTAGAACGCATCTTGACAAAAATAGTAGCTTTTCATAGGAAAAATTGGCTAGACAAATTACCTAAAGCAGTTTGGGCCTACAATACCACTTGGAAGTCCACTACTGGATTCACACCTTATGAACTAGTCTTTGGTAAAAAGCCTCTTTTACCTATTGAATTTGAGTTACTAACATTGCGCACAGCACTGGAAATTGGAATTGACTTGTCGCAGGCACAGACAGATAGGATTCTGCAGCTGAATGCATTGGATGAACTTATATTGGATGCTCTGCACCAAACTAAGGTAATTCAGGAGCAGAGGAATTTGTGGCATGATAGTCACATTCAGCAGAGGAAACTTCAACAAGGAGATTGGGCTTTACTGTTCGATTCTCAATATGAAGACTTCCCTGGAAAACTGAAAACTAGATGGTTGGGACCTTACTGGATTGAAGAGGTATTCAACAATGGAGCAGCTCGTTTATCCCCCATTGATGGGTCACAAAGAAATTTGGTAGTGAATGGACATCGCCTCAGAGTATACCATACACCTTTGACTAAAGAAGAGTTCTTGCAGCAACTTGACAGTTTGGATACACAGCAGGTGGAAGAGATTCCTTCTTCCACTTCAAAACAATCAATATGATCAGTGGATTTCAAGAAAACAGAAAATACAAAAAAAAAAAATCAAAAAAATAGAAAACAAAAAGATGAATAAATTCTGAGTATGAATTCCTTCATGGGCATGGTTTCAGGGGAAATCATGAAATTCCTTCATGGGCATAGTCAGGATCAAGAAAAAAAAAAAAAAATGGGAAAATCAAGAAAAAAAAAAGAGAGAAAAATGAATAACTCAGCAGTGAAAACCTTTTTAAGGCACTACTGGGTTGGTATGCATGAAAACCAGTTTTCTGGCATGCATAACCTTGAGAAATTTTTGAACCATCATTGTCCAAATTCACCTAGTGCACTTGTTTTGAAATGTTGCAGAAAATCTCAACAGAATATCAACAAAAGCAGTCATTCTTCAAAACTGGCATTAACTGTTTTTATCAGGTATATATTTCTTACATTTCTTCATTGTAAAATGATTGGTATATAGTATGTGACAATTAAACATTAGCATAAAAGGTATTCATAAGAGTTGGCATACTTAAAAACATGTTTTAAGAATGACAATATTGATTTCTGCCTAATCTTCGGAACAAGAATGCCAAAAACAGTGCCTGTTGTATTATCTTTGGAATGAAATTATCTTCAGAATGACAGAAAAATGAATGTTGCAGCTTGTCTTCGGAAAGAAAAATTGTCTTCGGAATGACAATTTGTCTTCAGAATGAAACTTGGCCTTCAGAATGACGACTTGCTGCATCATCTTTGGAATGAAGATATGTCTTTGGAATGAAGATCTATCTTCGGAATGAGGGTATGTCTTCGGAATGACAATTTACTTTCATAATACAGCCTGATCTTCGGAATGAGGATTAATCTTCGGAATGAAGACCTGTCTTCGAAATGAGGTCATAATCTTCGGAATGAGGATTTGTCTTCGGAATGAAGACTTGTCTTCGAAATGAAGTCATAATCTTCGGAATGAAATTTTATTTGCATTTTTGGAAAGAACATTTCCATGTGGTGTCCAAGAAAACAAGGTACGACAAAATTAAGATTTTTTCTTAGTTGCATGCGAGGAAGGGACATGTGTCAATCAGCACATGGTCTGTTTTTGCACTCATTGGAAATACGGAGAATCTGCAACCATATGCCACCAGTTTTAATGTCAATTAACATGCACGTGAGAATCTGCAAAACTGATGAGGTGGATCTGACGGCAAGGACATCCATGCAATTATCAACGAATAGGTGTACAGTGCAGAAGTAGATATGTGTGCCATATTTCTTTCCGAAGACGTGTTGCGAGGTACAGTGCACAGAATACGGCTCATTCCGAAGAAGAAGACGCGAAACAGGGCAACGAGGGTTCTAACTTAAAACTCTGCAAATTTGCAATAGGAAACAGCCAGAAATCCTGTAGTAGAACAGCAGCCGCAGTGTACGAATTTTAAACAGAGAAAAATGGGGCAAAAAATCAGAACAGAGCCTGCAGATACCAATTTCCTCCGAGAAAATCTGGCAGTTGTGCAGATTTTTGAAGACGGAGGGTTTATGACGTTTCTGGACAAATTCAATGGGTCTTCTGAAGATTTAGCTGGCATGTTTGCCCATACATTCAGAAACAACAAAGCACATGTCAATGGCATGTCTATTGAGGTAAGCCCTAAAATTTTAAGTCAGATTACAGAGCTGCCATTAGAGGGAATTTCAATTACTAGATCTGGCAAGAACACATTAGCAAATGTAGTTAATCAGTTTGTAGAAGAAAATTATAGGGAACCTGAATACTTAACCCATAACAACACATACAAAGGGTTAAAAAGGGCCAGCCTACAAGAACCCTGGGATGAAGCAGCCACCTGGGTGATTAAGTTTTTGACCTGTGAAAGGAAGTATGTGCTGTTATTAGGGCATCATCTATGAATTTTAAACCATCTCAGACATGGTAGACAACAACCAGAAGTTAGGGTTAATCTTCCCCTGTATTTGTATCAAGAATTAAAGAATATGGAAAAAAGATATCAGGAGGGTAAAGGGAGCCTTCGCCATCATGGCCTTATCAAATTAGTTTGCCAACATCATTTTAGAGGAAACCCTAGGAGTTTTGACAGGTTTTACTCTAACCTAAATGATGTCATTTTTGGGGATGAAAGTGAAGAAGAAGAGGAGCCAAGTACTGCTGATGTTGCTACAGAAGAGGAAATAGCTACTGCAGAAAATATTGCAGAAGCTGCTGCAGAAAATGTTGCAGAGGATGCTACAGAAGAGGCTGCATAAGATGCCCCTAATGCAGTTACAGAACTACACCCCACAGTAGCAGCAGAAAACCTTGCTCCTGAGCCTTCAACTTCACAGGCTAAGAGACAAAGGAAAAGAGGATCTGGAACTAGCAGCAGAGCAGAAAAACAAAAGAAAGTTCGGTTTACTGAAGCTGCAACTGACTTGTCAGAATAGAGAAGTGAAACAAGGGAAACAGAGGCATCAAAGACTGACCCCATGACCCCTGCTGTCACCAGAAAATAGAGCAAAAAGAAGAATTTTGCATCTGGAACTAGGAGGTCTACAAGAATCCATTTGAAAGAAACTGCAGAACAGGTCATGGAGGAAGAAGATAGACCAAGTAGCCCAGATGTCACAGAAATACAACCAGCATCTGATAACTTTCCAGAATTCCCTGAACAGATGGCTGAGGCAAAAACTAAGAAAGTTGGTTTGGAGGAGGATACAATTCAATAGGCTACAGATATGGTAGATATCCTTATAGACAGTTTCACAGAGCCTCCTGAATAAGAACAAACTGTTGTAGCAGAAGAAGATTTGGTTGAACAGCCAACTGCAACTGATTTGTCTACATCAACTTCTGAAGCAGAAATAGAAGAGGAAGACATCACTGAGCAGCTGAGGGCAGCAAGAAGTGTTGTCAAAACACAGACCAAATGGATCACAAAGAAAGAAAGCATTATTGAGATGTAAGCAAGAAAAACTGCAGAACTTCAGCAGGAAGTGGCAGAACTGAAAAAGTTATTGTCACAATCTGAAAAATAGCCAGTTGTATCTCATGATGAAGACAGTTTGGCTCAATTGCTTCTGGGTTTATCAAGAGCAGATGACTCTGTTGAGGTAGATATAGAAGTTCATCCTGAAATAGCACTCCTTCATTCTGAAGAAGTGCCTGTTCATTCTGAAGTAGTGCCTTCTTGTTCTAAAGATGCTTCAGAAATGGTGAGAAATATCATAGAGGATGTTGAAAATGAGCCACCAACACAGGAACAGTCCCAAAAACAAGAAAATTCTCAAGTAAATACTCCAACTGAGGTCCCTACATTTCAACTTGTTACACTTCCAGTAGAAACAGCAGATAAGGGGGCACAAGTAGAAATACTATCTGATGACAACCCCATAGAAATAGCAAATAAGGGGGTGCAAGTAGAGATATTGACAGATGAACAACCAATGGAAGTGGTAGAAAAAGGAGTTCAGACAAATCTGGTGCCTAGGATTCCCCCTGTAGTAAGACCACCTAATACTGTGTCCCTAGAGCAGTACAATGCAGACATAGCTAGCCGGATGATTAGATATGAACAGACTTGCCGATAGAAATTGAAAAATTCAAACTAGAGGCAAAACAGCTAGAAGCCAAGGACACAGAAATTCAGGCATTGAAAGAAAAGGTATCTGACTTATGCCAAATTGCTAAGTTTTTAGTCCAATTTAGACGGCCAGCCAGATTTTACAGCCTTATTTTGTAGGAAAAATACCTTAGATGGCAGGTCATGAGGATTACTTCAAAACTTCCATACAAATTGGACACTATTGAAGATTTTCCGGAGGCATATTTTGACAGTCCTTTTGAGCAGAAAAATCTCCTGTGTGAACTATTTTTGCACAATTTCTTCATACCAGAGGAAGTTGACTCTCATCCTCAAATCTACATTGGAGATGTTCAGTTGAGAGCATTTATGTCTACCTTGTAAAATTAGCTTTATTGGGATCATGAGAAAAGGCAGAATAAAGTGGTTGAAAAAAGGGCTGAGTTGTTAGTCATAGCAATCCAGCCAAATCACTTAAATATCACTCAATAGCACTTCTCAATGATGAACAGGGATGATATCAAGAGAATGTACTTGAACAATTTGAGGGACTGTGTGACCAGATTTAACAATTTCTGTGATCACAATTTCTTTCCAGCATTGTCAGTATGCAGAGACAGATGGAATGAACTTTCCATGTCTTTAAGAAAAAGAGAACCTATCTCCCCCATCAATCTAGAGTGGTCCAGAAGAAGAGCAGAAGGTGTAGTCCAACTAATCCAGATCATGCAGCATAACTAGATAGGTCTCAGGTTCAGGCCTCCAACCATCATTACTCCAGTTCCATTTTACTTTGAGGAAAATGAACAGCCTGATGAACAATTTGAAGATTGGCTCAGAAACATTCAGGAAAACAGGGGATATTACATAGGCAAGAAGTTATTCTACAGGTCATGGAATCTAAACATGGACATATGTGATTCCATAGCCCAACAGAATGCATGAGGGCATGCATCAATATAAGTTGGGGGAAAATGATGAGGCCTGGAAATGCCTCAATTATAACATGTTTTGTACACTAAAAATGCCTATAAACTCTTATGTTTTATCTGATATGTTAGTTAAGTTGATTTAATATCTTGTATATTAACCATTTTGCATGATCAATGTATTTGAAATATTATATGTTGATTTTACAGCTTTTTGCATAGTTTTGTGCTCTTTTTGTTATGATTTGCTACAATGGGATATGCTTAGAATAATAGAAGCATTTCACTAATCATATTCTAATTTGTTTCAAGCATTTACTTCACCTAAATCTGCAACAAGTGCAAGCAAACCGTTGTCGTGGCAAAAAAACTGGTCTTTCCCATATAAATTCCAGCCAGCTGTCCATAAATAGCAAGGCATGGAATTCACATGAGGAAAGGGATGAAGACCATTAGAATTTTATCTTAGGAGATAACCCACCTGAGAGATGTAGAAGAAACCAATGGAAAGCATACATTTGTTCATTCCGAAGCATCTTCGGAATGAACAGATATCTTCGGAATGAGGAAAACACAGCATCTTCGAAATGAGCGGATATTCGAAATGAAGGAAGCAGCGTCTTCGGAATGACTGGATCTTCGGAATGAAGCATGTAGTATCTTCAGAATGAGTGATATTCAAAATGAAGCATGCAGTATCTTCGAAATGAGCGATCTTCGGAATGAGAATGCAGTATCTTCGAAATGAAGCCACTTATCTTCGGAATGAAGAACAGAATGTGTTTTTGACCTTTTTGACCGATTTCTGAAGGCGAAAAAAGAAAAATAAAGGTTGAAAAAAGTAAAGAGAAATATCCTCCATCTGTATTTGCTGTCATTGCCGACCAAATCCATCATTAAGGGAAAGATCAGGTTTTAGTCCTCTTCTAGGATAAAACCAGAATTTGTTGCAGCATTTTAGGATTAGATCTTTTGAGATATTATTTGTTTGTAATCAGATCATAGGATAGCTATAAATATTGCTCCCGTTCAGGTTGATCTGTAGAGAGGAGAGGTAGAAAAATAGTAGATAGATAGAAAATAGAGTAAGGAAGCTAAATACAGAGTATAACTAGGAATTGACTGTTACAGTCCTGTAACAGTTTTTCAGCAGAATTCTTGTAATCATGTCTTTTGATCAATAAAGTGCACCAGTTCTATTTCAAATTACTTGTAAATGAATGTGATTAAGATTTAGAAAGAGAGAGAGACTTACACCTTCTTCTGGACAAAGAGGCTGGCCACTTCCAGACCTAGGATGAGGACTAACAGAATAGGTTTTTATTATGATTTTGCTACAGCAGAATGAGTTGCAGAACTTGTTATGTAAATTGCTTGTGAATAGTTGACAATATTTGCAGTATTAGTTTATTTATGCTAAGATAAATCTTGTGCTTAATGTTTTAGTTGCAATATTACTTTCAGCCAAGCTTTCACTTTATTTTCAGACTGTTATTTTCAGCATTTACTATTTTTTTCAGCAATTTCCTGCATTTTTATGTTTTGCTGTCAAAATCTGAACAGAGGATTGACAACCTTCTGTTACAAAATTTTGATAGTTTTTATTTCCACATTAGATCTAGACTTTCATTACTATAAAAGTAATTATATTTCCTTTCTGCAATTAGAATCAGACTTTCAATTTCGCAACTGTTAATTATGTAATATAATTAGGTCTTATTCTGTAATTGTAATTAGGACTTCATTTCTACAGTTAGTGATTAGTTTCCAATTCTGCAACTTAGATTAAGATTTAATTCATGCAATTTAGAGATAGGAATGTTCCAAAACCCCCCACCAAACCGATTCCACCAATAAGACTTGTTGCCCTAGATTGACCTAAGTTATAGCTGTTTCACTTCTTCTCTCGCAGATAGCCTTGTACACTGCCCTGGATTGACAGATTCATTGAGAATTAATGATGGTATAACGACTACGCATCACTTGCATTATTTCAAATGTTACCATTGGCACGATTACGGTCTAGGCTTATTAAAGCATGGGTGTTGAAGTCCTTATGAATCACAATATCAGTTTCCAACTAATAGGTTTGGGTTAGGCTACCATATCATAGGATAGGTTGAGATATTAGTAGCATCTCTCAATCGTCTAAACCTCAGTTTAGGGGATAATATGGATTGGAATCCTTATTATCCTAACCCTTCCTACATGTGAAGGGGTAATAGGCTGGTGACCTACGTCTCTATAGAGCCACCTGATATCTATCATGATAACATCAAGGTAGAGGTCAATCTAGTAGAAATTCCAAGAGCTGACTTGGATATTGAAATCTATGAATATATCGATGACACTGGTATGTAGATCTAGAATCTGGGCATAACAATAGACACTGAATCAAAATTTGCTTCTGAGGAAGTTCAATCACAATCCATTGCAAAAATCAATGGACTAGAATATGATTATGATAGTAATAATGATGATCAGTCCTCAAACAATGAATGATATGAGGATGGGATTGAGTTGGCCTACTTAGGCCCTATACATTTACATCATCTATTACCCATGGAGACATTGGGCGAGAATGAGGGATCCTTCATTGATTATAATGGCTATGAAGAGCGAGCCTACCTTGGGCCTCATCTTACTAATCACCTAATTCCCGTAGGTAGGGGTGAATGACTCATATATGATAGTGATGATGAGGATGATACTGAGAGAACCTATCTTGGGCCTCACTATTTACATCATCATCATGAACCAGTTGACATCGATGAGATATATCAGAGAGTCTATCCTTTCCCATGCCTCAAAGGGGGACAACCAAATTTAGATGTGATTTATCATATAGTCTTCCCTGATCCACTAAAATATATGCAGCTCCTTGAGCCTAGTGATCCTATTTTTTAATCTATTCATATACCATATTTTGAGATCCCCATACCCCTAGAGCCACATCTTGGGTATGTTAGTAGCATAAATAACGTAGAATTGCACACATGTGGTCCTAGAGATCTAATCCATTCCATCAATATGATATCCATTGATTTGACCACTCCACTTCACAATAAAGTTGATCCTTCTAAACCATTGTGTCTTAATATAGATGTTATTGATTGGGATCATGTTGATTCACCACTAGAGCCTAAATATTTCTTCCCTAAAAAAGAAATGCTAAAATGTTTCCATTTTGTGCCAGACTATGCACATGATGTTTATCACACTGAGGGAAATTCTGATGCAGGACCTTTAAATCTAGCTGATGACATCCACTTGATTCCTAAACCTCACCATCTTGAGGAGGGATCACATATGTTAGTAGAGGAAACCTTCAATGTGGATATCAGTGATGATCCCACTAATCCTAAGAAGGTCAAATTTGGAGAGATTCTATCTCTTGTTGAGTGTGCCAACCTCATCCCTCTTTTAAAAGAGAGACCTGATATCTTTGTTTGGATATACAAGGATATGCCAGGACTAGATCCAAAAATGGTTACTCATAATATTTCGCTAGACCCCTCTAAAATGTTTGTCAAGTAGAAGCTCAGGAACATGCATCCAACCATCGCATGAATTGTTAAATATGAGTTATAGAAGTTGTTGAATGTAGAGTTTATTATCTCCATCGACTATCCAGAATGGGTATCAAACATGGTACCTGTAGGAAAACCTGATGGAAGGATCCATATCTGTATGAATTTCAGAGACTTCAACAAGGCAACACCAAAGTATTCATTCCCATTTCCCAACATAGATGCTCTTGTAGATGCAAATGCAGGTCATGAGATGCTCTCCCTTATGGATGGTTTTTTTTGTTACAACTAAATTTAGATTAAATTTAAAGACCAGCATAAAACCATGTTCACAATGCCATGGGGAACATTATGTTATAAATTTATGCCATTCGGCCTCAAAAATGTTGGTGCTACATACCAATGGGCCATGACATACATTTTTCATGACTACAGGCACAAAAACTTAGAAGATTATATTAATGAATTATTGGAAAATTCATTGTTGCATTCAAAGCATGCAGAGGTTCTCAGAAAGGTCTTTGATCACCTGATAGAGCATAATGTTAGGTTGAATCCCAAGAAGTATGTATTTGGCATAACTTCAAGAAAGCTCTTGGGATTCATCGTTTCAAATGAGGGATGAAAGTCAACCTAGAGAAGGTCAAGGCCATATTAGAAATGTGCCCTCCCAAAAATATCAAAGAGATGAGAAGCCTACAAGGAAAAGTAGCATCCATAAAGTGATTTATCCCATAGTTATCATACAAATATTGACCCATGAATCAACCAATACACAAGGGATTCCCATTCAATTGGGACAAGGACTATCAAGCGAACTTTGCTAAAATTAAGTAATACCTAGAAAAATTGCTAGTGTTAGCTCCACCAATACCAGATGTGCCTTTCATGTTATATATCAGCTACTAAATTTGCATTGGGAACCATGTTGGCCTAAAATAATGTGCAATACAAATAGCAAGTGATATATTTCATCAGGCGCACCTTGGTGAGTTATGAGCTAGGGTATGCATACATGGAGAAGTGTTTAGTGATGGTGTTTATGATGAAGAAGTTGCATCATTACATGCTAAGTAATATGATGTATGTGATATCCAAACAAAATTCTTTACAGTATATGATGAGCAAGACATATCATAATACACGTACTACAAAGTGGATCATGTTATTGACAGAATTTGATTTGGAATTCATCAGCCAAAATTCCATCAAGGTACAAGTCATCGATGATAAGCTGGTAGAGGCACCTCTTGTAGATAGTAGACCTCTTATCATAAAGCTTCTTGATGATGTAGTCTTTGTGTTATCAGACTCACTCGAACCCGAAGAACCAGATAATAAAGCTTACATGACTTTGTTCTTCGATGGTTCAAAGTGTGAGCAAGGGGATGGTGTAGGAATTATCTTCTTTACGCCACAAGGTGCTCAAATGCCCTTGTTGTTTAAGTTAGAATTTCCTTGTACCAACAAAAATGTTGAGTATGAGGCCCTGATCTTGGGTCTCCAAATAGCCATCACCATGAAGATTAAAAGGTTAAACATATTTGGTTATTTCCTTATCATAGTCAATCAAGTGAAGGAAATTTTTCAATGTAGGTGTCCTATCTTGAAAGCTTAAAAGGATCTTACTGAAACTTATCTATCCCATCTAGAGTGGTACTACATCGAGGCAATCCCTCATACGTCGAACAAATTTTTAGACACTATGGCTTCTTTGGGATCCTTGATCCCTTAGAATCCATATGTCGATTTTACTACCATTCTTGTAAAGACATTATCGCATGTCACAATGCAACGTGAGGCTTTTTATAACAAGAAATCAGTTAACATGATTCATATAGAACCAAACCATAAGTGATTCTATAAATCCAAAGACTTTCTCAAGAAGGCACCCTAGGGGTATTTGATCTCGCAGGATCCTACGAGGAATGGCACTACCATTCACCATAAGGTTGTATTCCAGTCTACGTTCATGCATGGCAAACCACAAGGGGAACAAGTCATCTTGTTAGTTGAGGTAGAAGCTTATCAGGATTAGATGTCATAATTACATGACTCTCTTAATATCAGTTTAATTTTGTAGGGATTGTCATGTGTTGTGAAGTGCACATTCAGACAAAATACAACAAAGTATGTCTTTCTAGGATACATCTTGTACCATCAAATTCATTGTCTTGAGCCCCAAGAGTCAGCTTGGGCAATTTCATAGGCTCATGATGATATATGCAGTGGTCATTTCAGTGGCATGGCCATTGTCAAGTGCATCCTTCGAATGGATTATTATTGGCCCACTATGGAGAAGGATTGCACCACGTATGTCAAGAAATGTATTAAATGTCAACATCATGCTAATTTTACACACTTGCCATCATAGGCCTTACAACCCATTCAGGTGGCTTGGCCATTTGCTCAGTGGGGTTTAGATCTAATCCGAAAGATATCTCCCCCATCATTGGGTTGGCATTCTTTTATTACAACAGCTACTAAGTATTTTACAAAATGGGTGGAAAAAATCCCTTTAACAATGACAACTGGAGCATGTATTGCAGAGTTCATACTTCACAATATCATTAGTCATTTTGGGATACCATCCAAAATAATATCGAATAATGGAACGTCATTCAAGAAAAAAAATGTTAGGGATTTGATGTCCAAATACAATATATAGTATAGTTTTACGACTCCATACTATCTATAGGAAAACAAGCAAGCTAAAGATTCAAACAAGACAATGGTAGCCATCTTGAAAAATATGGTACATGAAAATCACAAATATTGGCACATCTAGCTGCCCCTTGCATTATGGGCTTACAAGACTAGCATACAGACACCCACTAGGGCAACACCATTTTCACTAGTATATGGTGTTGAGGCCATTATGCCCTAAGAGTTAGAAATTCCAACACTATACATCACATTGAAAGAGTTCATTGATGATGACACTACGCGGTAAGCTCACCTCGATCAACTGACACTTCTTGATGAACATCGCATGAATGCCCTCAAGCATCTCTATGTTTATCAAGAACACCTAAAATGAGCTTATAATAATAAATTCCATCTAAAAGACTTTAAAGTTGGTGATCTTGTGCTGAAGGAGAACCAACAAATGTCAAACCTGTCGTCGCACTTACAATATAAATTTATGACTAACAGGTTAGGTCCATATATCATATCCAAGAAGATAGGACCTAGAATATATCGCCTAACATCGCTTGAAGGTGTTGAAGAGTTTGAACCTCTCAATATCCTTCATCTTAAGGTGTTCCATACATAAAATCAAAAATTCAAAAACATGAAAAATTTCAAAATCCATAAAAATCAAAGCAAAAATTTTTAAAATATTGCAAAATATTCAAAACTTCAAAAATATATGCATCATGCATTTCATTTTGCACTTGCACTCATTTAATTACATTTCATTAGACATTTCCATCCATCGCATTGCATTAGGATAGGTTGTGTTTGCAATCTTAAAAATGACACCACGTTTGTATTTCAATCATGCATCTATGCATCATCATTATCCATCACCCTTGTGAGTAATTGTGTTTCTCAACACAATCCCTCCCATTGATATGAAGAATATACTAGGGTTTTTTGGTCATTTAGCCATACCTAGTGGTCTTCTCAGATTTGGTAGAAAGCTATCTTTGCTTTTGTAGATGAGGTCTAGTTTTTATAGCACTTAGCATATCAAAATCCCATCACTAATAAAACACATTAACAATACTTATTAGGGCAATGAAATATGAACACTACGAAGTGGTCCTAATCACCTCAAGCGAAAGGTTTTGTTACTTGCTCATTTTGTGATGCACAATGGTCTAGAGTATGGGTCATTGGCAAAAGGACAAGCTCCCCCCTACCCAAGAAATATCTTGCTTCGAAAAAGGAGCAAAATCCCACAATAAAATCAAATCCCTTGCTCAATACAAAAGAAAAACAAAAATGCAAAATAAACAGTGATTTTTATCACTAAGCATGAGCAAGTATCCCAATAAATAAAAATAAAAGAAGGGGTGAAGAGCTTGAATCCCTGGAATGGTCAATACTCTAAACTCATAGATTGATCCCCAATACAGTAATGGGATGAATGAATCCCGCCTAACATTGGGGTAGGTCTAAGCAATTTACAAATAAGCTAGCTTTAGGTGCCCTGTATTGCCTAGTAGTCTAGTCCAACTGCATCCAAACCTAGGATTGGGTCAGCATGTGGTGATCCTAATTATAGTAATGGGTTGAATGAATCTCATCTAACAATGAGGTAGTCTTATATTTCATCTAATATATTCATTTGCACACATAAGGATAATGAATATATGGTTCTTTCATAGCAAAAAATCTATCTTTTAAGAGTCTAGTATAGTCATTATATAACTTTTGATAAGTCAAACTAAGGTATTTGAGTTTCATGGAAAACCTCAAAAATTCCCAAAAAACAACAAATCACATCAATCAAGCCATCAATCATCAATTTATTTTTATGATATTTTGTTTATTAAGGGGTTTTCATAACATAGAACAGATACCGGATGGATGTCAGTAATGATATTTAGAAGGCCACTGACTATTGTGTGCATATCCTTTAACTTACAAAAGCTCATGAAGAGAAACAATATATCATATAATCTTGCATATGGATGTCTAAATGATTAATTCTTATGATAATATTTATCAATTACATTCATGATTATTATACATTATGTGGTGTCATCCATTATATTATTAACTCATAATGCATTCATTCCTTATGTTTTAAGTGATTAAAGCATACAGGTTCATTTACATTGGATTACATCATGTAAATAATGCATTATATATATTGCATTCATCATATCATAAATTAAATGTATACAAATAAATAAAATTAAATGTGCATTTAACATATAACATTGCATCCATATGCATACATCATAGTAGTCCATCTAGACATCTAGATCACAATATCTAGTCATACATTCATCAGCTAACTAGTGCATGTCATCCATACATCGCATCATATAGCATTAAATTAGCATAACATATAAGAATTGCATCCATATGCATCTCTTAAACATAAAACAATAAAAATACACACATATAATGAGTAATATAAAATTCTTATCATAAATATATATGTGTCAAACAAAGTACATCGACATGTGTCAAAGATACCTGTAGGCTATAACTGTGTAGGTCCTGTTGGTCATGAATCTGCCACAAGAAAGGATTTTCTAAAACTAAGCACCCTAGACCCGGCCAACATTGAAATGCTGGGAGAAAGAAATGTCTCCCAGACCAATCTCCAGAGAGGGTTGGTTCCCTTACTAAAACTAATTTTGATTTCAGATTAAAGTTGTAGGAAAGAGATGTAAAATACGCAGAAGGAAACAGGAAATTATGAAAAGAGATGGGAAATATGGTCGTAGGCAAAATTTGTTAGATCAGGAAAGAATAACAGCAGATCACTTCAAGTACAGCAATAGCATATAACATAAGATATCAACTTAATTCTCTTACAACCTTGCGTAGAAAATCCCTCCAAGATCACATCCAGAACTCACTCCCTCACAAGCAATATTCAAACTCAACATGCAAAATTCAAATGAAGCAGCAAATAAGGAATATGAGTATTATATTGAGAATGTAAAGAACAGAAAGAAAAATCACACAAACAACTGCTTGCAAAATCAGAGGCCAATTATCTTTCATTCATGCAATGAACTTCAAGCTTTCAGCAAAAGTTTCTCTCAAACTCTCGATACTTGTTCTTGAGATTTACATTGATTTATATAGAGGGCTTGCCTCTTTGTAGCATTAAAACTATGAAACGGACCTCCTCGAGATCTACAAATTATGCAACAAAAACAAGGAGATGATATCCTTAAACAACCTCGGAGAAACCAAAAATTAAATGCCATAAGGAGGAGTCGGTCGTCTTCATTAAATTATTGTTCTTGAAAATATGCTTGAAACCGTTAGAAAAATCGTGAACAACAGCTTCGAATAATGGAAATCTTCAATTCTGGTAGCTTGGGTGCATTCTTCTACCTTGACCGCATCGAAAAGTAGCAACACATTTAATTCTGGAGTGCTTTTAATCATCGAAACTCACAAAACTGCATTAGGCCATTTGAACTGCATTCTGGCGTGAAATTGTAACAGGTCACGAAAACGTGACAGGTCACAAAATCATGACGTCTTTCTGCTCCATACGCTTATGTCGCCTTTGGACCGCGAAAACCAACCATGTCACGAAATCGCTACGTATTCGGCTTCCATATCTCCTTCGCAACCCTGAACCATGAAAATGCGATGCTGCATGATTTCACGACGTCCGTACAATTATGCTTCTTCTCTGCTTTGTTTTCGCAAAAATGCGACAATGCGCGATTTCGCTACATCCTTCATCTCTCTGTTCTCTTCGCTGCATCAAATCGCGAAAACATGACATTGCGCGATTTCGCTACAATTCTCTACACTTAGTCTTTCTTCAACAATGTGTCACAAAATCGCTACCATTTTTTGCCTTAAGCCTTCCTTGCTCACTGTGTCGTGAAAATATGACAATGCGTGATTTCGCTTCATCCTTCTTTCTCTGGGCTATTTCTACCTTATATGTCACGAAATCACGACGTTATCTTCTTACTACTCAATCTTCTCTTCTGTGGCACGAAAATCTAACATGTCATGATTTCGCTACCATTTTTATGCACGCTGTACGGTCCTCCTTCTAAGGCGCAAAAACATGACACTCTTGCCTTAAGTGCTTCTTTAATATCTACCATGACACAAAATCACTACCACTTTTTGCACTTGGCCCCTTCGTTCTGCTATGTCACGATTTCGCTACACCAACTCTGCATTCTCCATTGTTACTACCTTCTGTCGCGATTTCGTGACGTCTGCATCTTGCTTGCCCACATCTTCAAAAGTTTCGCAAAATCGCGACCATTTTACATCTTAAGCCTTTCTATTCAACTGTGTCATGACCATGCAACATGTAGCGATTTCGCTACAACTTTGTCGCTCTACCCTCCGTTGACCATTTTGACCATGAAAATCTAACACGTCGTGATATCGCGATGGTTTTGCCCCCTGCTGTCGTTGACTGCGCTGACCGCAATTTTTTGACACGTCATGAAATCGCTACAACTTTGCGTTTGTTTTCTCTCTCCTCATCCGACCCGCGATAACGCGACATGTCGCGATATCGCGACGGTTTTCAACTTTGGCTCTCCATGCTATTTTTTGTCGCGATTTCGCGACAGTCTTTGGACTTAGTCATTTTTTGCATCAAAACCTGTAGAGGAGTTAGAATTTCAACAGCTTATGCATGAATAAACAACAATCAAATAAATGTGGCAAAAATGCCAACATTCTTGGTGGCTCGTGGGGTATACAGTTCTGTTGTATGCAAGAATCCCAGGCCTGAATCCATTGGGCAACAGAGTCATGAAAACTTAGAACAGAAAGCTGGCTGCTGGGGTTCATCTCGATGGACTGCTGCAACAACTTTTGCTGAATAACTAAAACTTAAAGAATCTGCATTTGGCTCAACTGATCAGGTGCTGTAAAATAATCTCCATGAAAGCACCAGGGATACAAAAATGGAAATGAATGGAATGAGATCCTGCGGATGCGTAGGCGGTGAAATGCGAATGGAATAGTGATATGATGGAATGGTGAAGTAGAGGAGTGATGCGGTAGATACAGTAACAGAATGCTTCTGTGCTACCAGCTGCGATGGAAGGGGAATGGAAGTAAATGAACTAATGGAATGGAAGTGGAATAAATGATGAGAAAGGTGTGAACCATGGATAAACTGTGATAAATGCTAAAATGATAGAGAACTTAGAAGAAAGGGATAAGAAGAAGCGGGAATAACAGGAAGGGAAAAAGAAACAACAGCAGTGGCTTTTTTTTTTTGCAGAAGAAAAAGGAGTAGGAGGAGGAAAATGAAGAAGGGAAGGGAAGAAAAAGGAAGGGGAAGGAAGAAATTGATAGGAAGCCACTAACTACTGGGAAAGAAGAAGAAAAAAGAAAGAAACACGTACCTACGGGCTCGCATGCAAAAAGAGCCAAAGTGGACAAATGAAAACAATACTTTTTTTTTCTTTTTTTTTTTTTTTTCTATATACAAGGTAACTCCCGAATTAGATGTGAACTTTCGGGAAAGACACAAACCCAAACATGGCTCTGTCTCCTGGATCCCAGATCCTTGACAAACGCTCAGTAAACTTCTGGTTCTTGATTAGCTCAGAATCACCAAGGGTCTGTAACTGCTGCACTCCAAGTGTCCCAGCCATCTTGAGACCTAGGCATGATCGTTCAGTCCCAGTGTTAGCACCATTTCTGTATTGTGTTCCATCAAAATAGAGCTGATCTGGTAGAGAATCTTGTTCAACTTGATCAAGTGGCAACTTGACTTCAACCTCTTCAGGTTGCATAATGGAATAACAGCCAATTTCGGTCTGGATCATAGCATTGAAATTGAGCATTGAAAACTCATCCTCCAAATCTTCGAGTTATCATATGAACAACATGTTCTTCTTCTATCTTCTCAATATGAAAAGTGGAAGGTTTCTGATTGTAGACCCGGACTCGTCTTCCTTTGAATGGAATCTCCAAGTGAGAATAATCCAGTGCAAGGTAACCGCCCAACTTTGCAGTAAACTCTCTAGATAAGCACATACTAAAATACGGTTCTAGATCTACCACAACTATCTCTTGAATGACTGTAATCTGGGGCATATTATGCAAAACAATCGGGACATCCTTGATTACACCCACTATTTTCACAGGAGTACCATCTAACTGCAAAACTCCAGGGCTACTTCGTGTGAATTCCATTCCCATTGCTTCACAAACTGCCTTAGGCATGACAGTTGTAGCGGCACCAGAATCGATCAGGCAATTATGTACGATCCAACCCTCTATTTGCAATGATAGATAAAACGAGGGTGGTCTATTCCTGCCAGTGGCTACAGAAGTTAACGTTTGAGCCATAACCACCTAGGCTGGAGCTTTCCCCTTACTTTGTATGGTCTTCAGGGATTCCTGTAAGAGATTTACCTGTCCAGGCAACTGTAAGGTGTCATACAGACTTACCTTAGCTGGTATCCGTTTAAGTTCTTCAACAATGTTGTACTCCATGGAGGTTTGTTCCTTCCCGCCACTAGCAGCTTCAAATTTGCTCTTATATTGCTGGGTGGCCTCCACTCGTTGTCGTTTGGTCAATGATGGATACCGCAACGTTTCTTTGGCTTGCTCCTTTGTTTCTGCTTGCGGCTGGGAAGTAGAAGCTTGTTCCTTGTCTTTTGTTGGTGATGGAAGTGGATCCTTCGACAAAATAGGTGATTGTCGTTATGTTGGGGAATCATGAGCCTTTGTTGGCATTTGTTGCTTCGTTGCTTGTACAGGAGGCACTTTCAATGGCTCCATCTTAGCCGGATCTACCAACATTGGTTTCTTGCCGCTGCGTGTCAGTATTGCTATATGTTCCTCCAGAGACTCCATGGAAGTAAGATCCACCTCTCGAATCATATTTACACGGCTCCCTGTAAGAACTTGCAAATAATTTTGGTGGACCATGCAAGTGGACTCATCATGTGGGTCATTACAGGAAGAACACCAGTAAGATGGCTCATGTGAAACTTCGGAAGGGCCAGCCTCTTCACTTACCAAAGCTGCTGAGTTCCTTTCGGGTGCTTTCTCCATAGCCTTGCTTGGAGCGAGGTTGTTCTCTAGTCACTGTCGGCATAAATCTTCGTGGTTGATAGCTTCTTTTCGCCTCTCTCCGTTCCATAGATGTCACCTTGTCAGTGAGAGATCTCATAGCCGATTGAATTTCTTGTAACATAACCAATTGAGGATCTGGGCTTGAGGACACAAGCGGTGTTGGTAAAGGTAATGGAAACTATGGGGAAGATAATGCAGGAGTTGGAAGTGGAGGGACTAACCTTGGAATGCTCGGTGCAGGCAACTGGGGAACAGTTGGAGCAGGAAGCTGAGGAACTGGAATAGGTGCGATTTGAGGTGCATTGGAGCTCCATGATGGGGTAGGATACATAGATGGCATGGGCTATGGAAGCGAACCAGAATATAAATACTTAGGCAGATCAGGTATAATAGGCATAGTTACCTTCGGAGGAAGTCTACCTATAGCAATCAGATCAGCTTTCGCCTTTAACGCTTGTTCAAACAACTCTGGAAATGTCGTCACGTTGGACTGTCAGACAGCCCAACCGATATCTGTGTTGAACGCTCTGAGGTAGTAAAATGTAGCCAACTCATCAGCAGGCCAAAGACCATCAGGAATTCTCTGCCAGGTTCTTGTGAATCGAACATTAAAATTAGCTATCTCTTCTTGTGGGTGCCTCTGGATCGCGTTAAACTGATGCAACAATGAAAATGGATCAGCTTGTTCATGAAAATTCTTAACTAGCAGTTCTCCTAGCTGATCCCATGACGTAATGGTGCCTGGTTGCAACGTTCGGTACCAGTACAACAATTTTCCTCTCAGGGATAACACCAATAACTTCACCATCACATCTTCGTCAGTTATATCATGAATGGCTGCCAGAGAAGCTACATCATTAATATGTTCATATGCAGTCTTACCCATACCATCATAGGTCGGCAAAACCTTCAAAGCGGCCTGAGGAACTGGATTTTGAGCCTGCAAATTCAAGGCTCCCGAACTGTTCCATGCCAAGAACTTCTTGGGTGGAGGATACTGAGCCATTGGGACTAATGGATGTGACTGAGAAGATGGAAAACTAGTAACAATACCAAGGATTTGTGTGGATATGGCAGATTATGTGAGCAATGGGGAAACCAACCTAGATTGTTCACCTCTTCTTGTGCTGTCAAGTTCAAAAAACTCAACAAGATCTTCAACTTTTTTAGACTGTGATCTCGTGATCATGAAGTACGACTTTCACTTGCATCCACGTTCAGAGATTTTTGGGTACTGCAGAGTCACCAAATGTTCTAACTTTACGGCATGAAGGCGAACATTAAACCTTCAATGCTATGGGATCTTTTTGAGACAGAAGAAGTCTGTCCCACCGGGCGTGCCAAAAATTGTTGGTCACGAATCTGCCACAGGAAAGGATTTTCTAAAAAATGCACCCTAGACCCGGCCAACATTGAAAGGCTGGGAGAAAGAAATGTCTCCCAGACCAATCTCTAGAGTGGGTTGGTTCCCTTACTATTCTAAATTTGTTTTTAGATCAAAGTTACAGGAAAGAGATGTAAAATATGCAAAAAAAACAGGAAATACGAAAGAGATGGGAAATATGGCCGTAGGCCGAATTTATCAGATCGGGAAAGAACAACAGCAGATAACTCTAAGTACGCAAACAACAAATAACAGAAGACAGTGACGTGATTCACTCACAACCTTGCGTGGATGACCTCCAAGATAACATTCCAGAACTCACTCCCTTACTAGCAAATGTTAAAACTCAATACATAATTAAAACTAAGCAGCAAATAAGAAATACGAGCACAAATTAGGAATGCAGAATACGAGAAGGAAAAATCACACAAAAAATTGCTTGCAAAACCGGTGAGCCGAATGTCTAATATTCATGCAAAGTACTTGAAAAGCTTTCAGCAAAAGTATCTCTCAAACTCCCGATACTTGTTCTTGAGATTTACATTGATTTATATAGAGGGCTTGCCTCTTTGCAACATTAAAACTATGAAACGGACCTCCTCGAGATCTACAAATTATGCAACGAAAACAAGGAGATGATATCCTTAAACAACCTCGGAGAAACCAGAAATTAAATGCCATAAGGAGGAGTCGGTCATCTTCATTAAATTATTGTTCTTGGAAATATGCTTGAAACCGTTAGAAAAATCATGAACAACAGCTTCGAATAATGGAAATCTTCAATTCTGGTAGCTTGGGCGCGTTCTTCTACCTTGACCGCATCGAAAAGCAGCAACACATTTAATTCTAGAGCACTTTGAATCATCGAAACTCACAAAACTGCATTGGGCCGTTTGAACCGCTTTCTGGCACGAAACTGTAACAGGTCACGAAAATGCGACAGGTCACGAAATCGTGACGTCTTTCTGCTCCATACGCTTCTGTCGCCTTTGGACCATGAAAACCAACCATGTCACGAAATCGCTACGTATTCGGCTTTCATATCTCCTTCGCAACCCTGAACCACGAAAATGCGACGCTGCACGATTTCGCGACGTCCGTACAATTATGCTCCTTCTCTGCTTTGTTTCTACGAAAATGCGATGCTGCGCGATTTCGCTACATCCTTCATCTCTCTATTCTCTTCACTGCATCAAATCGTGAAAACATGACATTGCGCGATTTTGCTACAATTCTCTACACTTAGTCTTTCTTCAACAATGTGTCACGAAATCGCTACCATTTTTTGCCTTAAGCCTTCCTTGCTCACTGTGTCGCAAAAATATGACAATGCGTGATTTCACTTCATCCTTATTTCTCTGGGCTATGTCTCCCTTATATGTCACGAAATCGCGACGTTATATTTTTACTGCTCAATCTTCTCTTCTGTGGTGCGAAAATCTGACATGTCATGATTTTGCTACCATTTTTATGCACGCTGTATGGTCCTGCTTCTAAGGTGCGAAAACATGACACTCTTGCCTTAAGTGCTTCTTCAATATCTACCATGTCATGAAATCGCTACCACTTTCTGCACTTGGCCCCTTCGTTTCACTATGTCACGATTTTGCTACACCAACTCTACGTTCTCCATTGTTACTACCTTTTGTCGCAATTTTGTGACATCTGCATCTTGCTTGCCCACATCTTCAAAAGTGCTGCGAAATCGTGACCATTTTACATCTTAAGCCTTTCTTTTCAACTGTGTCGCGACCATGCAACATGTAGCGATTTCGCTACAACTTTGTCGCTCTGCCCTCCGTTGACCATTTTGACCGCAAAAATCTAACATGTCGCGATATCGTGACGATTTTGCCCCCTGCTGCCATTGACTGCGCTGACCACGATTTTTTGACACATCGTGAAATCACTACGACTTTGCATTTTTTTTCTCTCTCCTCATCCGACCCGCGATAACGTGACATGTCGCGATATCGCGACGGTTTTCAACTTTGGCTCTCCATGCTGTTTTTTGTCATGATTTCATGACAGTATTTAGACTTAGTTTCTTTTGCATCAAAACCTGTAGAGGAGTTAGAATTTCAACAGCTTATGCATGAATAAATAGTAATCAAATAAATGTGGCAAAAATGCCAACAGGTCCTCAGACCTTACACTCAAAAATGGTACATACATTTGATAAATTTATAATAAACTAGGGCCTACACCCCCTGTCTGGGAGTCTCCTCCACCAGCTCCACACTCCCTATGAGTATTCTTGGAACTAATGTCTGTGGACCTCTATGAGTCTTGTGACTAGACCATGCAGACGACTACCCTATCTCTGTGTCCTGGTTTGCTGTGACTCTATAGATGTGGGCCCCTCTAGCACCTCACCACTGAGTAGTCTAATCTCTCCTGCCATGAAAGCAATGTGAGCCACCTCTACTATGTACTGCATGTTACCCTCCTATATGATGGTATGCAATCTCTAGATCTCTGCATCCACATCCAAACTTGCTAGTCTCAATATAATTGTAATGATAGGAGTAACCTAAGAAGTCAAGGGATCTCTCCTCGTAGATCAAAGCAAGTCCTGCTCTATGGTCACAACATCCAGCTGAGCCCAAAGAAGATCACGTTGCCTAATGATCTTCTCTATCTTTGTTTCTACGGTAGTAATATATGCCTCGATAGTTATCCTCTCCTTCTCATATCCCCACCACTATGCATATCCCTTTGCTAGCTGGCCTTGAGCTTCTCTCAAATATTATTATAGGGTAACCATGGATGTGTCTCTCTCTAGGATTCGAGTCCTCACCATCTATAGTCATGACTCCAAGCTAGCCACCTGTACCCTCAATTAGGATACCTCATCATCTTGGTCCTCATCACCCTCCTTAGCTTGGGCCTTCTTCTTTGCTGCTAGAGTCTCTCCCCATCCACCCTATATCCTTTAGCACACTCATTGCTCCCCAATATCTTCTACCTCTACTACTTCCCCCTCTCTAGCTCTTCCTAGTGGTTCACCACTCTATCATAACCTGGTAGTCCACCAAGCATCATAATCCACTATGGTCTCAACATCTACAAACCCTGAATCCTAGTAGGCATCATCCTCATCCCCTAGTGGAGTCACCATAGGCCAAGCCAAGTCTCTCTCCGTCTTAAGGTGGTGGTAAAAAATTGGCTCATTTGGGATGTCCTAGTAGATCCCAAACTTCCTGGTGACATGTGAGAAGTGGAAGAACTCACATATCTTGGGCTTACACCCGAGAAGCCATCTCTCGCATCGTTCCCACCTCAGATAGCGATTTGCCTCATCCCATGTTAGAAAATCCATATAGGGGTGCTATATAACTTGCCCTAGTCTTAGTCTAGTGAATTGATCCATGTAGTACTAGAGGTCTCTTGTGTGAGACCTGCTCCTAAAGTCCTTAGCCTCCCTAGGCCAGCATGCAACATAGCACTGGAACTCCTCTGCTATATCTCCAATTAGTAGTAGCAGTCCTCCAGGGTGGTCAATGGTAATGTGCTCCTAGGCCCATATCTAGAGCAGTATACTACAACTAACTCCCATGCAGATTCACTGTGTAATCTGGTACATCTCATCGTAGAGTTATGCAAGTAGGGCACTCCCCTAGGATAGAATCAAAGGTTCCTATGTAGTGTTGGCCAATAGGTTTTATATCCTTTACAAGGGGTTCTAGGGGAACCTCACTCCCAAAGTGTCTGGTAGCACAATCTACATAATCATCTACATCAACATGGCCGCTCTTCAGGAGGAGACATGTTTGTGTTACCAGTACTCAAATTCCAACTATGTCTCATCCCTCCTGGCATGGAATATCCTCTCAAAAACTACGTCCTTCACCATAGTGGGTGAATATGTGATGGCCTCACCATTTATGGGGATACAAAATATGTAGTAGACATCCTCTAGGGTGACTGTAATCTCACCTATGGATAGGTGAAATGTCTTGGTCCACACATCCCAATAGTAGGCTAAAGTAGTCCAGCAGGCTTGATCAGCTCAGATGGAAGGTAGTCACAACAAATAGTTGAAGCCTATGGCTCTGAACCAATCCCACTCAAGATCAATCAGGCTATCGTGGAGCTCATAGAGGATATCTAACTCCCTTGCTCTAGTAATCAACCTCTGAAGAGTGATAATAATAAAAATCATTTAAAATCACAAAAACATAAAAAATACACATAAAAACGCAAACAAATTCAAAAAAAAATAAATATAAAAAATAATCATAAATGCATTCAAAATGTTCAAAAAAAATCAAAATCTTACTTCAAAAAAGTCAAAAAAATCAATTAATTCAATAAAACAGCAAAAAAAAAAAAGAAATTGCCAAAAAAATTTAAGGTTGCTCAACCGCGGCTTCGACCCGTGGTCGACGGCAACGGTCAAATTTATGACTGTTGGAATTTAAATTCAGTCATGGCTGCCACTCGCGGCTACAAGAAAGACATTTTTTGAGGTCATTTCCCATCCCGTGCACCCCAAAACCCAAAATTAAAACCCTCCCCAACTAAGCTAGACAAGTCTAAACCTAACTAGGGTGAGGTTCATTGCCAATAGTTTAGTGAGTTCATTTTGCTCATTAATTAATTTTATTCATTTTAGGTTAGTAATTCGAGAAAGAGGTTCATAGGGCTACCTTCGTAGCACCGACACTGCCACTAGAGGATGTCTCTGGTTGGTCAGCCATGGGTGTAGGTAAATTTTGGCAGTATTCTGGGTCAAATTTTTAATGCTACCTCTTAGATCTCTCTCTCTCTCTCAATAGTTGGCAATTGAAAAATAATGAATTGAAAATGATAGATTTATTTATTATATTTCCAATTGTTCCCATCAGCGTGGCTGACATCTGCGGATGCCAAATTAGGTTTTTTTGATCGTAGGTCAGAGCTACGACTAAGGAATTTGACCAAATAGATCGCGTATGACAACCACGGCTAGAAATTCAACAATAATTACCCTCAAAATGTCACCATGAGGGGTTTCAAAATGTAAAATAAAAAATATTCAATGGTTCAGAACCTCATAAATTTCAAAAATAACATAAACATTAACATAATTCAAAATTCAAATGCACCTCATATCCGGTCATTTATTCTATACACTTGGCGGTTGCAGTGACTGGCGATCCATGCAATCCGGCAAGATGAGTAAATTATAATAAGTACATTTGAGGTTGAATAGTCATTGTTCGAATTGAGATGCTTCAGTCTGATACATCATTCCACATGCGTGTGGAATTGTGTTGAAAGGACATCACACATCGTGGTGAAAAGCCAACTCTCTCTTTAACACCGTAATCTCTAGCATTAAAACTTCAATCCCAAAGAAGGCCACAGCGATCAAACTGGTCCACGAGAATGAGGATTTATCTCAATTCTTCTATGACAATTCAGAATATCATTGAACATAGTGATTTGACATAAGCCTAATTGGAATTTTTATCATCTTGATTCTCTAAGAAGGCCATGGTAGCCAGATTTCTCCATGGGATAGAGATGTACAATTACTATTCATAGTTGAAATCATGGTTGAGAATACTACCTTGCCAAATAATAACAGTGCAAAAGTCATAAATCGTCCAAATCATTCATCTAGGTCAAGTGACTCATCACTTCATTAAATGCCCTATCCTCATTGACTCATCGCTTCAGTGGGTAGTCATAATATCAATAATTATAATCTAATTCAATAGGAGATCACTTGATCTTGTCAAATTACGTTAATATTACAAATCATTACCAAAAACTATCATAAGCTTACCCTTTGCTAGGGCAAAAAGCAACTATAACAGTTAATCTAGTAGCTCTCCACCTATCAAAATTATTGTAGCACCAACTACCCGATTGCCGAGGAGCTTGCAAAAGCTTTGCAATTTAAGCCTTCCCTTAGTTGGAAGTAATGATTCTAAGATGCACGTCCTTTTGTAGGACTGGGGCATCTAATGTTGATCAAATCAATGATCATCATTTGATCTACAATATGGTTTTATGAGGTCTATTTTTGCTCAGCATTGTTCATTATCATAACACATCCTAAAAGGGGCATCTGTAGACACCTAAAACATGTCATGTGTAAGGAAATACTCATATGGGTATCCTAACAGACCATATGAATGATCTTGGACCATTCCAATATAGATTAATGGTTTTAACCACTCAATTTAGGTAGATTTGGCCTACTCAGCCTTAGCCACGACTGACACCCATGACTAACTAAGAAACAATGGTGAAATTGTTCTATTGATCAACAATGCATTACATAGTTTTATAGTTCTTGAAAGAACTAAAAATAGACAGGGTGGTTGATAAAAATCCTCTTAAACTTATTACAACAAACTAACCTAAAGATAGCTCTTATCCTAACAACATGCTAATCTTGGACTATGGTCAAACATTGATCAACCAAACCAAAACCTCAACGTATGCTAATCAAATTAACTAGAAATATATAAATCAAAACATTAAACTAAAACTAAATACTAGGACTTAATACTTAGGACTAAGGAGGCAATGTTGAAAATATTCCAATATTCTCCCCCTTGATGCTAAAGACACTCATGCAAGAGTTCTTTAAGCATCACAGAGTTGGAAGAAAATATTTCTCTTACGTTTCCTCCAATCTTGAATCAAGAAATCAGAATTTACAAAATACATATGGTGGCACTCCTTCCACTCTTCATGTGGAATTTCCTGCAAATGCTTGAGTGCATTCTTTTGTTGATTAGCTCCCCCTTCAACAAAATTATCTCCTCTTGTGGTTTTCAGCAACCACTCTCTTACATCTTTATCATTATGGTCTTTAAACCATGCTCTCACATTTTGATCTTCTTTTACATCTTCAACACTAAACAATACTCCACATGAGTATTTACAATTAATCATCTCACATAGATGATTATACCATACAACTCTTTCACATATTTTCACACAAAAAATCACAACAAATATGGCCATATAATGACCAACTACATATGCAATATAAAGTTTCTCCTCACATAGATATTCTCTCAAAACAATGACTTTACAAGAATCCTTCTCCCAAGGAATTTTGAACATATCATTTTGATCCATGTGACCCAAGTCCTCCATCATTGTATTCTCTCCAAGAAGACTCTTCATCAAAGTTGTCTCAATGAGACAAAAGCCTTTATTTTCATTCCTGCTCACAAAAAACAAATCATTAATCATAAAAATATTACCTTTAGTGTTAGTAGATTTGATGCTTCCCATAAAGCTATTTTGTAGCAGTTCTCCTTTAGGGTATGTTTCTTCAAGATCAACCATTAACTCTTCACTAAGAGTTCTCCTCCTTTGTTCAATCCATGTTGGTGTGTTGAAACACCATTCATTCAAGCAATCATACATTGTTGCCTTTTCAAGACAACTCTCTTTCTACAATGTAATCACTCCAAGTGAGTGATCATCATCCATGAGTGATGTTTTCTTTTGTTAGTCTTACAATGGCACTGAGAGGGGGGGGGTGAATCAGTGTAGCTATTTAAAAACTTAAATCTACAACTCTTAAAGTTGAAGCAAGGAGATCTTAAAATAGATAAATCAAAAATAACAAGAGAGCATTCCAAAACACACGATTTAATGAGGTTCACTAGTTTTGGCTACTCCTCAAAAATAGACTACTTAGACTTCCATCCAAATCCAGCCTTTGCAAAGCACCAACTTTACAAGCAGTTTACCAACACCAATTGGAAGGAGCACCAACCCCTAATTTATATGCACCAACATAAAGGAGCACCAACCCCTAATTTACCAGCACCAACTGGAAGGAGCACCAACCTCTAATTTATCTGCAACAACAGAAAGGAGCACCAACCCCTGATTTACTAGCACCAACTGGAAGGAGCATCAACCCCTAATTTATCTGCACCAACAAAAAGGAGCACCAACCCCTGATTCCAAGCACCAACTTGGATTTTTATTTTGAATCTTAGATTGACATAAATATGCCTTCACTTCTACAAGACCCTTACTAGTCTATTGCTCATCCAACCTCTCTTTCAATTTAGGAAACACATGTTCCTTCTACGCACATGCTGCCACACTCTCTCAATTGCACTCTACCAGCTGCACTCTTTCTTTACTGCTCTTCTCTTAGTAGTGCTCTATCTCCACACACTCTTTCTCTTCGGTTGCACTTTTGTTTCTATAATCGCATAGAGCTAAACCTAACGGATCACTCTTACCACTCTGCTTACTGTGCTTTGACAGTCTTCTCTGTGCTCTAACAGCCTTCTCTATGCACTGACAGCCTTATCTGCTTATTTTAGCTCTGACAGCCTTATCTTCTCATTAGCGGCTCTTCTATCTACAACACATTTACTCTTTTAGCAGTGACACTTTAACTCTTTATGATGGCACACTATTCAGTTTTGAGTGGCACTTTACTTCTACAAGCAATAGCCCTTTTATAACAATATTTTCATCTTGAAACCCTAAGTCTTCTACAACTGCCTTAATCTTGCATGCAACCTATTAAAATCCATTCCTGTAAGTAACTCCTTTTTGACACACTATTCTTATATGCAACCTATTAATGGCTCTGTATCTTTAATTGGAACTCTCACTATGGCCACCGCTCTGACAGTTTTCACAGCGTCACAGCCCTATAACATTCATTCTGTATTTAATGCACCTGTTCTAATTTTAGCTGCATTATTTTATTTTGTAACTGCCCCTATAACTACAATTCTGACTTCAGTTAACTCTTCTCTATTTTATCTGCTTTATTTTTCCTCTGCAACTATAGTTCTGACTCTAGTTAACTCTTCTTATTCTGGTTGCATGATTTTCTTCTGCAACTACATCTATAACTGTCATTTTCCTTCAGTTAACTTTACTTTGGCTTGCACCCATGAAAACACTACATGTCGCGATATCGCGACACTTTTGCTACCTTGATCTCTTCTCTGTTTCTTGCCCGCAAAAATGGAACATGTCACGAAATCGTGACACTTTCACTTCCGTGCACTCTTCTCTGCTTGCACTAGCGAAAACATGACATGTCATGAAATTGTGACACCTTTCACTTCCGTACACTCTTCTTAGCAAGCACTAGTGAAACCATGACATGTCATGAAATTGTGACACCTTTCGCTTTCGTACACTCTTCTCAGCAAGCACTAGCGAAACCATGACATGTCGCGAAATCATGACACCTTTCGCTTCCGTACACTCTTCTCAGAAAGCACTAGCAAAACCATGACATGTCACAAAATCATGACCACTTTCGCTTCCGTACACTCTTCTCAGCAAGCACTAGCGAAAACATGACATGTCACAAAATTGTGACACCTTTTTCAAACGTACTCTCTTCTTAGCAAGCACTAGCAAAAACATGACATGTCATGAAATCATGACACCTTTCACTTTCCTACACTCTTCTCAGCAAGCACTAGCGAAACCATGACATGTCGTGAAATCGTGACACTTATCGCTTTCTTGCACTTCTCTTTCGCATGCACCAGCAAAAATGAAACATGTCACAAAATCGTGATACTTTCACTGCCTTGCACTTCTTTTCCGCATGCACCAGTGAAATCGGAACATGTCACGAAATTGTGACACTTTCACTGCCTTGCATCTTTCTCTACCTTTCGACCGCAAAAACAAAACATGTCACAAAATCGTGACACTTTCTCCTTTGAGCTCTTTCGTTTTGCTTTTGTCACGAAATCGTGACACTTCATTCTTCCAAGTCTTCCTCTCTACTGTTGTCACAAAAATGCGACATGTCGCAAAATCGTGACATCTTTTCTCCTTAGCTCTTCTCTTCTCTTCAGGTCATGAAAACGCGACATGTCACGATATCACAACACTTTTTCTCTCGAGCTCTTCCTCTTGCAAAATGTCATGAAATTGCGACACTTTTTATCTTGCCTTCTCTCTCCAGCAATATGTTGTGAAATCATGACACTTTTTCTTGCAAGCTCTTTCTCTCAAACATGTCACAAAATCATGACACATTTTTGTCCGTACTGCCTCTCTTGCAGATTTTCATGAAATCGCGACACTTTTTCTTGCAAGCTTCTTCTCCCCGAACATGTCACGAAATTGCAACAGTTTTCTTTGCTTGCGCCTTCTCTCCAAACATGTCACAAAATTGTGATAGTTTTCTTTGCCTATGCCTTCTTTCCAAACATGTCATGAAATCATGACAGTTTTCTTTGCTTGCGCCTTCTCTCCAAACATGTCACGAAATTGTGACAGTTTTCCCTTCATGCGCTTCTTCGAACATGTCATGAAATCGCGACAGTTTTCCTGCATGCGCTTCTTCTTCAAACATGTCGCGAAATCGCGACAGTTTTTCCACTTGGCATTTTCTCTGCCAACATGTCACAAAATCATGATAGTTTTTCCACTAGGCTTTTTCTTTGCCAACATGTCACGAAATTGCAATAGTTTTTCCAATTGGTTTTTTCTCTGCCAACATGTCGCAAAATCATGAAATTTTTTCTACTTGGCTTCTTTGCTTTCAACATGTCGCGAAATCATGACAGTTTTGCCAGTATTTTCTCTCCTCTGATATGTCACAAAATCATGACAGTTTCTCTTATGCTTTCTCTCTCTTCCAGCATGTCGTGATATAGTGAGTTTCTCATGCATGCTCAACATGTCGCGATATCGCGACACTTTTCTTACTTGTCTTTTTCTTTGAGCTTTTGCATATGGGCCACTACGTTCTTCTTGGAGAATCATTGTACATGCTCTGACTGCTCTGAACTCTTGTTCACTTCATCAACCGATCTAACTAAATATCTCTACACTCCTGTCCATTGCATCAACCGATCCTCTGTTTGTGTTGACAACAATGACAATACTTTGGCTACACCTTGTTTATCAATGAACTCCTGTCCATTGCACTTTGGTTGCACCTTGCTCATCAATGAACTCCTGTCCATTGCATCAACTGATCAACCTGATTGTGTTGACAACAATGACAATACTTTGGTTGCACCTTGCTCATCATCTTTGCCATTACAACAAGAAAATTAGCAATCTCATTTTCATTTTCTGTTTCTATCCCATTTTCTTTCTCACTTTCCATCTCCCAAATGAGAGAGTCTTGTGTGTTCTTTTCTTCACACAACACATCCTTCACCCTTGATGAGTGATCTTCAAACAAGAAGCCTATCGCTTCCATCTCCTCTTCATAAAACTTTTCTTGTGGATCATCATCCCACATTACTTTATTTGTTCTTTCAAGAGAGCACACATCCATTCCAATTGAATGGTCTTCAAGCCAATGATCATCCATGAACATTGCTTCTCCATCATCATCTTCTTTATTCTCCTTCATGAGAATTGTAGATGCATTCTCCATAATACACTCTTCATTTATCTCCTCCATGAGACATTCTTCATCATACATTTCACTTTGATGGTCTTCAAGCAAGGAACACTCCAATGTGAGTGTTTCTCTTCCTTTATCTTCAAAGTCTTCTTCCACTTTTGAGGGGTCTTCACTACAAGGTCCTTCAGAAATTGTATCTCCATTGAGACATCCATCCTCTTTGCTATCAATGTGAATGCTTTCCAAGCATGCCATTCCTACATAAAAATTATTAGTACAATTTTTTTGTTCCTATTTTTCTCCTAAAAGAAATAATTGACTATTACAATTTTCCATGCCATTACAAGACATGTCTGCAACTATGGGTGTCTCACAATAACTCTCTCCAATGAGAGCTATACAAGGCTTCTTCACCTTCTCATCCTCTTCTCCATGAAGGGATTCCTCATCTTCGTATCTTTTCTCTTCAAAAATTTCATCATCACTCTTTTCTTCAAACATGTCTTCCTCTTCAAGGAAGAATTCACCATCATAAGAATGTATGTCTTCATATGAGTCTTGAAAAGACTCTTCAAAAACTCCTTCAAAAGGATCTAATTCAAAAACTTCTTCAAGGAAGCAAGGCTCCTCCTTGATTAAACAATCTTCATGATTGTCACACATGGCTTTATGGGTGTCCTCATAAAACCCATAAGCATCCTTCAACACTTGCCATGCCATTGTAGTTGTTCTACAATTAGCTATGAGAGGGAAAACACTCTTTTCCATTCCTCTCCTCAAATCCATAAGAGCTAAGCAATTTGCATATTGCTGCTCCTTTTCTTTTTGCTCCACACCTTGTAGCTTGCTCTAAGAGGGTTCCTCATAGCTTTCTTGAACTATATCCCATAAGTCTTGATCCTTTAAGAAGGTCTTCATCATTATGCTCCAAATAGCATAATTATCTCCATCAAATTTTGGCACAATCAAGTCTGCATACATGGCTTCCTTTTATTTACCAAAGTCTCAAGCACCCAATTTATCATAAATTGACCAATACTGATTGAAACAAACTAAATTTTTTCCTATAGACTTCTGATATACTTATCTGAAAATCCACTAAATTTCAGATCCAAATTCACAAATGAGAAATATGTGATCAATTTACTTTTGCCCTCTCTATCACAATTCTGGATCTAGGATTGTTGAAGGAAAAATAAATAATCACATACATTAATCAATACAGATCCAAATGACCTGAATTTTTTTTTGAATTATGATTTTATCTAAATAATATTTCTCCCAATATTTGAGAAGCAAATACCCTGTATTCCACCTTATACAACCATTTTATTGAAAAACTCAAAATGCTAATAAAATCTGCAAATCAGCTCCAAATCACCTAAAATTTTGACAGCATCCTCTTGATACAATTATCTAACAATCCTTAAAATTTCATAATCAAATACCTCAGGATGCATGAGATATTAATGATTTAGTAGAGCTCTTCCTTACAACTCTGCTGAGTGCCGGCCACTTGAGTTTCTCTGATAAAGTGTGTACTTCAGATCTCTTCACACCACTCTCCACAGATTTTGATCCATCTGAGAAAACTTGCTCTAATACCAAATGAGAAAAAATAGTGAAATTTTTTTATTGATCAACAATGCATTACATAGTTTTATAGTTCTTGAAAGAACTAAAAATAGATAGGGTGGTTGAGAAAAATCCTCTTAAACTTATTACAACAAACTAACTTAAAGATAGCTCTTATCCTAACAACATGCTAATCTTGGAATATGGTCAAAAATTGATCAACCAAGCCAAAACCTCAACGTATGCTAATAAAATTAACTAGAAATATGTAAATCAAAACATTAAACTAAAACTAAATACTAGGACGTAATACTTAGGACTAAGGAGGCAATGTTGAAAATATTCCAATACTAACAGAGCTAGTTGCGCCTCAGAGCCATGGCTATCCCTAAAAATATTTTGAATTTTTGAGCCAAGCCAAATTTAGTTACAACATCCATGGCAATAGATTTCAAGCGATTTCAAGCAAGGAAGAATCCATAAACTTTCTCCCAACTGTTCCAACCTCCTGGTTCTTGATTTTATCTTCTCCATGAAGCTAGACCAAGGACTTGAGAAAGCTATAAGACCCCCCTTCAAACTAGGGAAAAGTATAGAAGAGTTTTCAATTGAACGCAAAAAAGCTCTACCAAATTGTGGAAACATTTGCAAACCCTTGAGGAGTTCTTACTTGCTACCAATTTGGAAATCATGATTGCATTCAAAGCTATGGAGGATTCAAGAGTCTAAGGAGATAAATCATCCCAATTGAGCCTCTTCCATAGCCAATTTAGAGAATTCACATCGTAAATATGTGAAAGAACACAAAGGTGACCCTTGATCATCAATTCCATGGAGGAAATTAGAGATCCAAGCCTTGATTATACGAGCAAGAGGATTTTCTCCTCAGTCATGGCTAACAGTGCCAGTTGCACCTTAGACCCGCAGTGAGGGTTTGATCCTCACTTTCCTTTATTTTAGCCATAGGATTTCCATTTCAAACATGTATTTAGGTGGATCTGACATAGATTAGCTTTCCTTCATGCATTTATGTGATTAAATATAGGAATTAGAAGTAGATTTATCTTTCTTTCTTTGCATTTATCAATATAGACTAGTTTCATTGGATTTGATGCATTTCAAGTTTTAATGGTTAAACAAACTGTATAATTGCTAGATTTCTTGCTTTCTTTACAAGCTTTACAACAATCTAGAGATTTCATGCACATATTTACTAGTTTACATGCTTTATTGCTATCTTTTTCATCATTTATGCAATTATATATCAAGAGCCTCATCAAGAGAGGCCTCCTTTGCTATTAACCCCTTTTATGTTGTTTCTTGAATGTAGGTTTACAGGATCTGAGCATTTCAAGGTGTTCTTGGCAATATATTCCTCCAATCGTGTGAGAATAAGGCTATCTTTGGCCTTGAGCCGTGTCCATTCTAAAGAGTCTACGGATTACACCAATCCCTGTTTAGGGGCCTCAAAATATTGTATCAATTATATCAAGGATTTGGGTATCCCTAAGAGGGACATATTTGTAATCGGGATATGGCAAAGATTTAATAAAAGAAACCTTACTTTATTTTTAAATTCATTTTTGTCCATATTTTGATGCTTTAATGCTTGATGTTAATTGATGCACTAGTTAGGTGTATGCTTTTTACATCGGTACACTACTACATCTAGATCTAGGTATTTGTGTTTGGGTCTGCTCACTTTGAATCTGTAGACCTACACATAAGTGAAATGTGATTGGTCAATAATACCTATCAGGCCTCTTGAGGTGAGGTCTATTTTTCAAACTAGATTAAAACTAGAGATACAAAAAGGAAATAAATATCTGTAAAAGGATAATACTAAGTAGAGCATGAATGAATATTACCCTTGTTTTATTATCATTATTGTTTCTATTGTTGCATTGCACTACAACAAGTTGCATCGTGATGTGTCAGGGTACATTGTGCTACATTTGGAGGTCTATGCATGGGTTGGGTGATGATCATTTGGGGCTAGATGACTGTGAACTAAGACTATACAGGGTCAAACAATCATGGGTTGTGGCATCCTTTCACTGATGAAAGTCAGATCCAGTATTACAAGGTGTTACGATTGGGATTTAGAATGGGACGGGGATGGTTGCATGGGATTTACTTTGGGTGTTTAGGTGTGAAGTGTGCTTAGGATTTAAGCAACACTTCGATGCATATATCATCCTCATCATAATAAGGACAAAGGGGGTGCATTTATAGAATTCATAGGGGAATGGATGAGGTGGGAGCTCAATCAGTTAAGTGGGATTAACTGATGTTTCACTTCTACATTGATTTTATCACTGAATATGCATGCTTGCAAAAATAAGATAAGCTCACCTCGTGATTATCACCAAATTTGTGTGCACATTAAATTGGTTGTGCATGATGAATTAGATGTGCATATTGAGTTAAATGATCCTATTGGATTGAATATGCAAGTTGAAATATGCCATATGTGCAACTACAAGTTACTAGAGTTCAAATATAGAATAAGGGTGATTATTTCTTATGCATGACCAACATAAGGGATGGGAGGTGGAACTGGAGTGAACTGCAAATGATGTGACCATGGAGGATGGAGGGATGAATGCTCTTGTGAGGAGGGATGATTAGTTGTGTAGGTAATAATTAATCAGTTATTTAATAGATTAATTAATTAATTAATTAATACTTAGGAAAATGCATATTAATTTAATATTAATTAGTTTAATTAATATTAAATATACTAATTAATTATGACCAATTAATTAGTGTTCATTATGCTTGATTTTGGTGTCTACATATACCCTTTTTTGTATCGTGTTGTGTAAAAACACAATGCGATACAAAAATAAATGACATGTGCCGCTGTGTGTATGAATGATAGCTTGTGCTTGAGGGGTTGAAATTTGATTGCCCTAGATCAAGAGCAATGTAATATGCCCCAATGATGGAGGTTCCAAATATCTTTGAACCTTGTCATTGAAAAATTTATGAGTGCATAAAGATGCTAACTAATAACTAAAATATTGAGACCTGTAGTCTCTATGCTAGAAACTATGCTAATGTGACCTGGAGTCACTATGCAAAAACTAAGATGACTATGCAAATGATAGTCTCAAACAAGGTTCTTGGACAAACATCAAGTCCAACATGGGTGTTTGGTTATTGAACTTGTTTGGAGTGATTTTGTGGGTATTTTCTACCCCCTCAAGCAGCGAGTCAAAGGAGGAGAAAATGGATGACAACAACAAGGCGATTGACCTCAATGGGATTGGACATGGGCTAGATGGATGAAATGTGGCTCGTGATGTTTTTTTGGTAAGTATGTGTAGTAGTCATTCGAGGTCCGGACAGTTAGTGGTTGAGGTCGTCTATGTCACGGATGGTCGGTGTGTTGTTGAAAACTTTATTTTTCTTTTATTATGTAATGCATGGTGTTATTGTGACCATATATGGTGTAGACAGTGATGGCTAAATGTCATCCATTTTTTAAATGGTCAGTGTGTTTTTTATTTTATTTTTATTATTATGTAATGTATGGTGCTATTGTGACCGTTCGTGGTTTGGACAATGATGGCTAAAAGCCATCCATTTTTTGGATGGTCAGTGTGTTTTTGAATTTTTTTTATGTATAGCATGGTGTTGATGTGATCATCTATGGTCTGGATGGTGATGCCCAAAGGTCGTTCATTTATCAAATGACCGATATATTTTTAGTTTTTTTATGGATAACATGGTGTTTTTGTGACCATATGTGGTTCGAATGGTGATGGCCAAAGGTCATTCGTTTGTCGAATGATTGGTATATTTTTTATTTTATTTTTAATGAATAGCATGGTGTTGTGATTGTCTGTGTTTCAAATGGTGATGGTCGAAGCTCATTCATTTGTTAGATGATCAGTGTGATTTTGTTTTTTTTATGTATAGCATGGTGCTAATGATTTGATTTGATTTGTTTGTTATGCAACAGAGATTATTGAGACTAAGTCATTGGTTCAAGGGTGTTTTTTACAAATAGCGATAACATATTTTAGATGTAAACTAGGAGTGGTTCGATGAAATAGGTTTATAGTATGTAGCCAATTTAGATAATATGTATGCATATCATACATATTTGACCACATTGGTGGATAGGTGGTATCCAGACATATGCACATTTCATATGCCCACAAGAGATATCACAATCACTTTGGAGGATGTTTATCAAATTTTTTGAATACCAGTAAAGGGTGATAGGATTGAGATAGATCCTACACAGCAGAGGGAGGCCTTGCCATAGTGGGTGTATAAAAACCATTGGGCGGTGATTACTATGGATAGTGGGGGTATGGATGTCGATAATCATTATCGATTGTATTGGTTGATAATGAGGCATAAAATTTTGATGACATTGATCTCCAATGTCATACTACAAGATTCATCAGGTGCTTGATTCCCATGGAACCTACTTGGGCTAGTGTAGCATTTTTTAGAGGAGCCCAAGGTGATGGTATGGACTCCAGTGTTGTTGGTGTAGAATTACCAAAAGCTATACGAGAAATGATGCCAAGGTAGATTTGGTTTAGGTTGTAGTTGCTACTATAGATTTGGGTATGGAAGCACTTCATAGTTGCATGACTCAAGGGATTTTCCTAGTTATAGGTAAATAATATAAGTGTTGGCACTCCTTATGTTGTGCAATGGAGTAAGGATCGGGAGGAGGACATGAGCCACCCATTAGCAGGGGAAATAATGTATTATAAAGATTTATTCTTGCAATTGCATCTAGGGAAGGTGGTGTGGAGACCTTGGAAGGAGGATCCAAGCTAGTTAGAGGATGCATTGCATTTGGTTTGAGTTCAATGGAGGAGATAGGTGGTGGGTCACCACTTGATTGAGTATGAAATTTTCTAGTATGGTCGCATGTTGTAACAGTTGGATTATCGCAAGGTGTTCCTCTAGACCTTGTAGTATATAGAAAATGAAGTACTAAGGCAACCATTGACCCAGATTATGAGCCTATAGGAATGGATGTGAATGCGGTATCGACTATAGGATATGTTTATGATGCTAGGATGATGTTAAAGTATGATGTGTAGGTTGGTGTATAGGAGGTCCAACTAAATACAAGGGTGGTGCCATAGGCAATAAGGAGGCATGACCTAAGGATCTTGTAGGATGATGGGTAAAATGGTGGATGGATATTGGGGTAGGATCATCATGAGATGCTAGGAAATGGGTTACATAGGAGAGCTCTAGAGGGAATGGGTACAACGATAATAGTGACTCGATAATAGAGTATGTTGTTATGTTGTATTGGGTGTGCATGTTGGGGAGGCAGAAGGTAGAGTTAGAGACTACCATTGCCTAAGAGAAGAGTTAGTAGGATAAGGAGCACCAAATATGGTGGAGCTGGGAGGAGGAGTAGGATATATTGTAGGCTCAGGTGTAGATCCTGTAGGAGTGATATAGGTTGTTAGACGAGCAAGATGTGGTACAGGTAGAGTATGATTCACCATGAACTAAAATGTCATAGAGATCTATGGTGAGTCAGGGATCAAGGGTCTTTATGGCTTAGTTAGATTGATTGAGGGACTATGTGAGGTTACTAGAGAACTGTTGGATGTGTCTCATTCTTTGCCGAAAAAGAATTGTACGACAGGCACTACAGCGCAAAAGACGACGGGTAGGGGGGGTCCGGGGGGGTCGGAGGCCCCCAAGGACCCCCGGCTACGGTAAAGGTGATTACGTAATAGGTGATGGCTCGGGGTGCGTAGGGGGACGCCCTCGGATACGGTGAAAGTGATAGAAGCCGGCGAAGCCGACGTCAAAATTTTCACCTACTTTTATCGCTACTTTTCACCTACTTTTATCGCTACTTTTGGAGCGACCCCCGGGATTCCCACGGTTGGTGGGTGGTTAGTGGGTGTGGGTGGTTTAGCCCATGGTGTTGTATCCACGGTACCCTAATACCACTTGGTGGTTTAGGGTTGTATGAGTTTCCTTATATAATTATTGTAATGTCCCGTTTTAGGGACAAGAGAGAGAATAATATATCAAGGAGGATAGACTCTTGTTTGCTGGACTAGCCCAAATTGGGTGAACCAGGGTAAATCTTGTGTGTTATATGTGCATTGAATGGTGTCATTATTTCCTTAGTTATTATTTCTGCATTATTTCTAGAATATGTTTCTGTAAATTCTCTTCATTTGGTATCAGAGCCAAGTCATTAGCCATAGGGGGACGCCTTTATTGCTAGGGTTTAAATCCGTTTGAAGAAGATCTAGGGTTTCTAGGAGTGAGAGGAAACCTATTCTGGAGTGGGAGTTACGCAGAAGGAGTTTGAAGGAAAAATGTCAGGAAATCATTCAAGGATAGAGATCGAGAAATTTGACGGCAAAAGTTTTGAGCTATGGAAGTTAAAGATGGAAGATATGCTCGTGGACAGAGATCAGTGGGCTGCTATTTCAGAAACAACAAAACCTACGGGTACTTCCGATGAAGATTGGGAGAAGATGAATCGAAAAGCAAGGAGTCTGATTCGACTGTGTCTTGCAGATTCGGTGCTCATCAATGTTTCGGGAGAAGCTACAGCAAAGGATCTCTGGGAGAGGTTAGGGGCTTTGTATCAATCGAAGTCCCTAGTGAACAAATTATTCCTCAAAAAGAAACTGTACAATCTTAGGATGCATGACGGGGATTCGGTTGCAGATCATCTGAATGCATTCAATACAGTGGTAAGTCAACTAACATCTATAGAAATTAAGTTGAGTGAGGAAGATAAATGCATTACTTTGTTATGCTCTTTACCAGATTCATGGGATAACTTAGTAGTAGCAATTGGTAGTACAACTTCATCCACATTGAAGTTTGAAGATATAGTGGCATCTCTATTATCTGAGGATATGAGGAGAAAAGCCATGGAGGGCACATCTAAGGAAGCCCTAACGGTGAGAGGGCGTGCCAAGGAGAAGGACAAATCTAGATATGGTGATAGGTCTAAGTCTAAAGGTAGATCCAAGTCTCGGGGGAAGTTTGAGAGAAAATGTTGGAATTGTGGCAAGCCTGGTCATATGAAGAAGGATTGCAGATCAAAGAAAGCTGAGTCTGGAAAAAAGTCTGATGAATCGACTTCCACAGAGATGAATAAATCCATTGATGAAGCAGGGGATGTATATCTGGCATCCTGCTCATCGTGCTCCACACGATCAGATAAAAATGATTGGTTGATTGATACTGGTGCCTCTTTTCATATGACTCCTCATAGAGGGTGGTTCAGTGAATATGAAAGATATGATGGAGGGGAGGTACTATTGGGAGATGATTCACCACTCAGAATCATGGGTCGTGGAAGAGTGAAAATTTTGCTGCAGGATGGTAGGGTTAAGACCCTACCAGGTGTGATGCATATTTCGGGACTTGCTAGAAATTTGATTTCGGTAAGCAAAATGGCCGATGCAGTAGTGAATGTCAGTTTTGGCAAGGATTCATGCAAAATGGTTCGTGGATCAATGGTGTTGGCAAGGGGAGTTCGGATTGGAACATTGTATAAGCTATTGGGAAGCACTATGACAAATGAGTGCAATAGCTCAACTGTTCCTGAGGTTGATTCTGATAAAAGCTCAACACTCTGGCATCAAAGGATGGGACATATTGGAGAAAAGGGATTGCGTACCCTGTACACAAAAGGTATGGTTCATGGTATCCCTAATTACTCAATGTCTTCCGAGTTCTGTGAACATTGTATTTATGGTAAACAGAATCGGGTTAGTTTTCCATCTGGTGCCACAAGATCTAGTGGGGTACTAGATTTGATCCACAGTGATATTTTTGGTCCTGTTCCTATGCCGTCTCTTGGAAAATCATGGTATTATGCTTCCTTTGTTGATGATTTTTCAAGATATGCATGGATTTACTTTCTTAAGAGCAAAGATGAAGTGTTTGAAAAATTTAAGGAATTTAAAGCACTTGTTGAGAATAAAACTGATAAAAGGATTAAGGTGTTGAGGTCTGATAATGGAGGGGAATATTGTTCTAATATATTTGAGAAATTTTGTAAGCAATGTGGTATTGCAAGACAGAAGACTACTCCATATACACCTCAACAGAATGGAGTTGCAGAGAGGTTGAACAGATCATTGATGGAGAAGGCTAGAAGTATGCTCAGTGGTGCAGGTTTGGCACAGGAATTCTAGGCAGAAGCAGTGAGTGCAGCATGCTACTTGCGAAATCGGTCACCTACATCAGCATTGCCAGATCAAACTCCATTTGAAGCTCTATTTGGTAAGAAACCTTCTATTTCACATCTCAAGTTTTTGGTTGTGATGCATACATGCATATTCCAAAGGAGAAAAGAAGTAAGCTAGATAATAAGGTTGTTAAATGTATCTTTATTGGTTATAAAGATGGTGTTAAAGGATATAAGCTTTGGAATCCAAAAACTAAAAGTACAGTGTATAGTAGAGATGTGGTGTTTAGGGAGATGATCAGTGATTCCAGGAAGGTAGTTACAGAAGAGGAACCTGGAACGGTCCAATTTGATCTCATGGAAAACTATCAAACAGTAGAGGATCTGGAAGAGGAGCATACAGATGAGGATATGGAAGAGGAGCATACAGGTGAGGATCTGGAAGAGGATGAAGAAGAGGTTCATACACCTGTGGTAAGGAGATCAACACGGGAAAGGAAGCAACCTGAAAGGTATAGTCCATCTGCTTTTCCTACTTCTTTTGTACTATCTGTTACTGATGAAGATCCTAGAACAGTTAGAGAAGCTGTTAATTCTGGAGAGGCAAACCGTTGGGAAGAGGCCATGGATGAGGAAATGATGTCCCTGAAAAAGAACAGAACATGGGATTTAGTGAAATTACCAAGTGGTAGGAAAGCAATAGGTTGCAAGTGGATCTTTAAGAAGAAGCAAGAATTGCTGAAGGTAAAGTGGAGAAATATAAAGCTCGCCTGGTTGCTAAAGGTTTTTCCCAGGTTGAAGGAATTGATTATGGTGAAGTTTTTTCTCCCGTTGCAAAGCTAACATCAATTAGATTTATGTTAGTTGTGGCTGCTGCATTTGATCTTGAAATAGAACAGATGGATGTGAAAACTGCATTCCTTCATGGAGATTTGGAGGAAGAAATCTATATGAGGCAGCCTGAAGGTTTCACTGTTGCAGGAAAGGAGGATCTGGTATGTAAGTTAAAGAAATCATTGTATGGACTGAAACAATCACCTAGAATGTGGTACCAAAAATTTGATACTTATGTTTTAGGAATTGGTTTTGTTCGTAGCAATGCTGATCACTGTGTGTATTCAAAGAAAATTGGTAATGTAATTGTCATTATAGTTCTTTATGTTGATGACATGTTACTAATTGGAAATAGCAAGAAACTGGTCAGGGAAGTAAAGTCTCAGTTGGCATCACGAGTTTGACATGAAGGATCTTGGCCCTGCAAATTTTATATTGGGTATGCAAATAAAAAGAGATCGCTCTAACAGAAAGTTGTGGCTGGATCAGAAAAAGTATGTTGAGACAGTGTTGAAAAGGTTCAATATGCAGGATTGCAAACCGGTGAAGGTACCTATTTCTTTAGGTGAAAAATTGTCTGCTGAACAATGTCCAAAAATAGAAGAAGAGGTAGAGGAAATGTCACATATTCCTTATGCAAATGTTGTAGGTAGTTTAATGTATGCCATGGTTTGTACTAGAGCAGACATTGCCCATGCAGTGGGAGTCTTGAGTAGATATATGTCTAAACCTGGTAAAGAGCATTGGACTGTTGTGAAAAGGGTTTTCAGATATTTGCGTGGCACCTCTGATTTTACAATCTGCTATGAGGGTACAGGTAAAGAAAATAGACAATTGGATATAGAAGGGTTTGTTGATGCAGATTGGGCTGGAGATCTGGACAGGAGAAGATCTACTAGTGCTTATGTATTCAATTTGTTCGGAGGGGCCATTAGTTGGATGAGCAAGAGGCAGACTGTTGTTGCTCTTTCAACTACTGAAGCTGAGTATATGGCAGCCACTGATGCAAGTAAGGAAGTTGTATGGCTGCAAAGACTATGTGCTGAAATTGGGTTCTTTCAAGGAGCTGTGAAGATAAACTGTGACAGTCAGAGTGCCATATTTTTGGCAAAGAACCCTGCTTACCATTCAAGAACGAAGCACATTGATACAAAGTTCCATTTCTGCAGGGACATGCTTGAACAGAAGAAAGTGTTGCTGGAAAAGGTAGACACCAAGGAAAATGTTGCAGATGCTTTAACCAAGGTTGTAAGCACTGAAAAGTTTAGATTCTGTACAATTGAAATGGGTCTGGCAAAGTATTCAACAAGTGGGAGAATGTTGGATGTGTCTCATTCTTTGCCGAAAAAGAATTGTACGACAGGCACTACAACGCAAAAGACGACGGGTAGGGGGGTCCGGGGGCCGGAGGCCCCCAAGGACCCTCGACTACGGTAAAGGTGATTACGTAATAGGTGATGGCTCGGGGTGCGTAGGGGGACGCCCTCGGATACGGTGAAAGTGATAGAAGCCGATGAAGCCGACGTCAAAATTTTCACCTACTTTTATCGCTACTTTTCACCTACTTTTATCGCTACTTTTGGAGCGACCCCGGGATTCCCACGGTTGGTGGGTGGTTAGTGGGTGTGGGTGGTTTAGCCCATGGTGTTGTATCCACGGTACCCTAATACCACTTGGTGGTTTAGGGTTGTATGAGTTTCCTTATATAATTATTGTAATGTCCCGTTTTAGGGACAAGAGAGAGAATAATATATCAAGGAGGATAGACTCTTGTTTGTTGGACTAGCCCAAATTGGGTGAACCAGGGTAAATCTTGTGTGTTATATGTGCATTGAATGGTGTCATTATTTCCTTAGTTATTATTTCTGCATTATTTCTAGAATATGTTTCTGTAAATTCTCTTCATTTGGTATCAGAGCCAAGTCATTAGCCATAGGGGGACGCCTTTATTGCTAGGGTTTAAATCCGTTTGAAGAAGATCTAGGGTTTCTAGGAGTGAGAGGAAACCTATTATGGAGTGGGAGTTACGCAGAAGGAGTTTGAAGGAAAAATGTCAGGAAATCATTCAAGGATAGATTGATTGAGGGACTATGTGAGGTTACTAGAGAACACGCTACTACTTCGTGATATAGTAGTTCCATCACTTTCATTCTCTCAATCCTCATGGAGTCGAAGGACTGGAGCATCGAGTGTTTTTTAGTAGCTCCATGTGTACCTTATTTTGTAGAGGTATCAAATTCTTGAGCCTCATGGGTAAGGACATATTATGGAAATGGTTAGGGTTATGGTAGTAGTAGTGGGCAAGCCTAAGGAGATCAGGTTGAGGGCAATGGGAAGAGTGGTGAGGATAGGCTATGACATGTAGACACTGAGCTTTGTAGGATATTTTTGTAGATGCCTTGTATCTATCTATTTATGATTTTTATGAGCTTTGATAGCTTCAACATATGTAGCCTATGAGAAAGACTTTGAGATGTATAATATTGATGATATATATATGATGCATTTATTGATGATGTGTGTAATTCTTATTTGTTGGTGATGTGATGTTTTATTGAATAATTGAATGTTGATTGGTGAATTGAATGTATGTATATACTTTTGATTAACTTTCAAAAATACGTAAACCTATATCATTATTCATGAATTTAATCAATTAATCATGGACATCAACCCAAGGGTACTGAATTTCATGTAAAATATATGTGGTGGAATGTTATGTAATGGTTTGCAATAACTGTGTTATTGTGACAACAAATAGGACATGATTTGTACTTTTGCATGTTCTAGGGATGAAGATTTTGAAAGTGATTTCATGATGCTCAAACACCCTAGTGACCTCGATCAAACTCATCTATTAATCAAATAGGTACTTGAGCATTCTAATATTAGCCAAGTTATTCAAGTTGCTCAAATACCAATGTGTGTGTAGTGATTGTTCTTTTTTTATTTTAGATGAGGGACTAATCATTTGTAATGTATATCAATAAGCTAGTTCATCCATGAGCATACATAGCTTTGTACAAAAGAAGGTCGCTAATGTGATAATCATGTCACCACATAAGGTGTACTTCACTACTAGTCAAGCATCTATAGTCCTTATGGAGGTTAACCCCATGATCTAATGACCTGATAATTCTAGGGATTCAAGAATTTTTTTAAAGACTTTTGTCTTTTGGCATTGTGCTTTTCCTTTTACTAATTCTTAGGGTTAGCTCATTTGCATGATAGGATGAGTAGGGAAAACAATTTCCTTTATGGTGATAGTGACTCATGAGTTTGTCTTTCCTAGGCATCAAAATTTTGTTAATGTGTGATTTGTGCATGGTCGTAGAGAAACCTTAAGGTCACCAAAAAGACCTATAGCATTTCAAGAACTAATGATGTTAATTAAGGTTGAATGATACACTAGATATGGATGAACGACCGAAAGAACCTATAGAGTCTCCAAACTAGAGACTTAAAAAATTCAAGATGTCATCTATGTCTTATGAGGGGTGTGTATGGTTGATGTAGCACAAATGTGTATAATTATGGGTGATGTAAGACAAATACTATAAGGAATACACCCTTGATTAACGTGACAAAATAAATCCTAGCAAACAATTTAAAGCATGGATCGAATGATGACCAAAGTTTTTTTTTTGAGAAATACTTCTTATACACATATGTTGTGGGGATTGAAACTGGGTCATATCACCAATAATGCAAGTGGCATCCTTTTCGATAGACCACATAACGTGGATATGACCAAAGTTTTATTGGTGATGGTGGAATAATGTGATTTGTGTGAATGCAATGAGCTTTGTAGTGGTGTGAAAAATTATTGCTTATTTTTTTACTGTCTTACTATTGAATGATTTGTCATTATGGTCATTTGATGATCAGACGGTTGATGATTTTTTTTTTATGTTTTTATGTTTTTGACCATCTTAGTATCAGATAGTTTGTGTTTGTGGTCGTTCGATCATTGGACGGTTGAGATTTTTTTTTATGTTCTTGTATTTTGATTTTTTCTGATGTTTTTGTATTTTTGATGTTTTTCCGATGTTTTTGTATTTTTGATATTTTTCTGAAGTTTTTGTATTTTTGATGTTTTTCCGATGTTTTTGTATTTTTGATATTTTTCTGAAGTTTTTGTATTTTTGACATTTTTTTATTTTGATGTTTTTAGACAATGCTATCTATGAGATAAGCATAGAAGGCATGCAAATAAAGGATATTAATGGGTTTAGGTTCCTCAATTCCCTCAAGAGTGGCAAGTTTGTATGCTCTGGTTTTGAATGTTTGCATGATGATGAATTGACCAAGCTAGTTGACCAAAAAATTGTCGCACAAGTGTGATGGAAGGCTAGAATTTTATTGATTTTCCTTGAGAACTAAATCCCCTACTTGAAATTATTGGGGATGCACTTTGTTATTTTAAGTGCGCTTGACCATATCTCGATAAACATGAAGGTGCTCAAGTGCATTAATTCATTGTTCATCAAGTAGGTTTAATTGTTCAAGGTGCGCTTGTCATGCGATATCATCATCAATGAATTCTTGTAAAGATACGCGTAATAATGGGATTTAAAACTCAAGGGCATGATGGCCTGGGACCCATAGAATAGTGAGAACATGGTTGCCCTAGTAGGCATGCGTATACTTATTTGCTAAGCACATGATGCCAAGGGGAGTTGAAGATGTCAATTTTTATTATTTTCTTTGATTGTTTTCTTTAGAATGAGAATGATAGTCTTGTTGGTGGCCTCAGCTTGCCCATTAATCTATGGGTAGTAAGGAGTTGATAAGTTGTATTGAATGTTGTATTTAGTGCAAAGTGCTCAAACATCCTTATTTTTTAATAGAGTGCCATTGTTAGAAATTATTTTGGATGGTATACTAAAATGATAAATGATGTGATGGGGTATGAACTCTATAATTCGAGGTCTAATTGTGTTGGTAAGAGGAATTGATTCAACCCATTTGGTGAAGTACTTAGTAGCTATGATGATGAACATATGGTACCCCAAGGAATGAGGAGGTATCTTTCCTACGAGATCAAGATCATATTGCAATAAGGGTCTATGGTATTGAATTGGTTGCAATTATTATGAAGGTATATAGGTTAAATTAGCGTGATGTTGACATTTTGAACACTTCTTGACATATGTGCGACAATCACATTCCATGGTGGGCCAATAGTAACCCATGCACAAAATACACTTTACCATGGTCATCCCACAAAAATGACCACTACAAGTTCCATCATGGGCTTGAGAAATGACCCAACTTACCTCTTGCAGTTCAAGATAATGTAAGAGGACACCATCAAAGTTATGCTAGTAAAGGATATCATCCAAGAGTGTGTAACAAACTACTTTTTGTTTGAATGTGCATTTAGTATTTGAGGATAAATTTGTAGGTAGAGTACCCATTTTTATAAATTCCTTTATTTGTGAGAAGTCATCGTTGTATGGCTCAGTTTGAGCAAACTTAACATTCTATTTAGTCTAAGAAGATTCCCATTCAATAGCTAATCGAGACAGTTTTTTGATCTCGATGCATGTAGTGTTATCAATGGTATTTTGGGGTATGATTGATCCGAGAGATGCCATAGTGTGTGAATCAATTGTTATACCTATGTTTATTATTGATTTCATACCAATCGAAGTCCTTAAGCAATTTATCAATGATCTATTTGTATTTCTTCAAAATTGGTCATTTGCACTGGTATATCTCCTTAACTTGATAGACAATGAGATGAGAGCCACCAACAATATTGATTTGTTTGATGCCTAAGGTAATAACAGGAGGCCTAGGATTAGTGCTTCTTATTTTGCATTGTTATTAGTGCAAGGGAAGTTGAGTTTGAATGACAAGGGCATAGGAGCTCCTTGAGGCATGAAAAAGACAACTCCAACACCTCTCCCTTGTTCATATTTAGAACCATTAAATAAAAAGACAACATCAGCCTCCTCCTCAGGTTCGACATTCTCCTATTGCTTTGTGATATTGAATACTTTTTTATTAGGCAACTCGATAATAAGTAGGTGCTCATATGGTAATGGAGCTTCAACGAGTTGATCTATGATTACCTGGTATTTGATGGATTTTTTGCTAATGAATTCAAGATCAAATTCCATGACTTGACTAGTCATTTAATATGTTTTATTGGTCCTACTCCATTTTTTATAGGTATTTAGATAACTCAAACACATTATGGTATCATTCTTTCTCATCCTTATTATACCTTCTCAAAAAATTTATAATATTTTTTATGGGAAATTGTAAGCTTATCCCTTCGTCCTTTATCACTAGGGTAAATCTTGAGATTAACTAAACCTCACTTTTTGAAAATGCTTTTATCAATGAATCCTTAGTAGGGAGTCTTCCTTATCTCACTCAACTTGGTTAGACATCTTATCTATTGTTAGTAATTGTTCTACATATATGCACATGTGTGATGAGATTCATTAGAAGGATTTCAAGAATAGTCTTTGCTACATAGTATTAAGTATGTGATGTGGGGTCTCATTCACTTGCAAGGATGCTTTGATCCAAACTAGTCTAATGATATTGATGAATAATAGTCCACTTTTAGCCATGCATTTTATCATGTTTTTGGACATGTCTATTGAATTTCTCAGAAGAAGTATAATAATACTTTATCTTATATGAAAATGAAGTATTACAATCTACTCATGTTAGGAAGAATCTAAAATAAGTAATTGGTCCTTTCTCCTTAGGCCCTCACCACTTTTTACTATCATAAATAAATCACCATTCAGTTGATCTGCAATCTAGTTTGACATCAGTGAACCAAACAAATAAGCATTTAGATGCATCAAAATAGGGAGATTTACTTTTATGGATATATTAGTTAAGATTATGTGGCTTAGTGAACCATTTTTGAAATCCTCATGAATATTATGTTCAAATTTATCTTCACTTGGTTGCAACAATGCATTAGAGTATGAGAGTTTCCATTATAGGGAATATATGCACTGATAATGTCTTCTCTTTGTGCCCTCCTATTCAGATTAAGTAAGGATATTAAAGTGTGTAATCTTCACTTTCTAGGTCATGTTCATCATTATATTATACTTTATTCTATTGGGATTTGTGCCCATACAACACCTTGTTTAGGTGATTTTGATGTTTTTATGTCTAATGTATCATCTTAACATTTACTACGAATCATAGCTTTGTATCAAACATGTCTCTATACACAATTATGTAGTATTTTTTTTATTGTTAGTTAGATATAATTATTTATTCGTTAAATTAGATAATAACCTGACATCTTACTCATATCTTATGGCTTCTTCATGTACTTGTTTAATCTGATTAATATGTTGGTTTCATTTGTTCCTCTCTACATTACATATTTCTACATTTGAATCCTACCTCCAAATGTCCTTATAGCTCTAAAGTTGTTTTTCAATAGGATTGGAACCTTGACTTACAATGTGGAACTTCTTAATGCTCATCATTTAAAACCATTTGTACATACTAATACTATAAATATTTTTATTATTTTAAATATATAAGGAACATTCATTTTTTATAATGTTATCAAATGAATTTTAGTTTATGGTGAAGTTAAGACAATAGTAATGCACCCACTACTCACACATACAGTCTCTATGCTAAAATTTATTATATAAAAGATAACTTATATCAACCATTCAAAGTCAGCTTGATATCATTGTCACTAAAATATTATTAATTATATTTTGGTTCTAAAAACAAAGTAAAAAATAATTAATAATTAAATTAAATTAAAAGTTTCATAGCTATTTAAGCACAATATTTAAAATGTTATATCCGATAATTAAGAAGAATGAGTTATTTATTCATGATTAAAGTTTGAATTAATAATCAACCCAAAATATAATATTATTATATATTTATATTTATAAGTATCAAATATTAATTTGTATTTATATTTCGCCAACTTTTACTCTTTTAAATATAGAATATATAACTTCTCTCAAGTTATATACTTTTTCATATTTTAAAAATAAAATTTATATTGAAACTATCCATTTATATTACATCACGACCATATAATTATATTATAATAAATTAAAATTATGTATTTATTATTTAACGATTTTAAAATATTGTTCTTTTTAAAAACAATTAAATTTATAATATTTGATAATTTACCTTTTAGTACAACACAACCATTCAAAAAGATGTAGATATATGTTTCATTGAAGGCAGAGGCTGAATTAATCTCCTGTTTGAAAGTGGATCCTAGGGGATAGATGACAAGGCTAGAAGTATGGATTATAATTAGGCAAAGATATAAAATTTATTTCTTCTAGGTTTTAGTAAATAATCGAATAATAAATAAGAGATATAGTAAAAAATGTTAAGGGAAGAATAATGTTGAGAAGACATAATTTTTTATGAAGGGATGAACATTTTACCTTAACAAAAACCCTCATAGAATAAAAACTTGTGTTTTATTTTATTTTAAAATTTAACCCTTAAAAAAGAATGGTAACTAACTGCTCACCAATACACTATTTACCTAACATATTAACCAAAAAAAAAAATCAAAAACTTCTTCTTTACTTAAAAAAAAATTGAAGTTTGTAAAAAATTTTGAAGGGATGGAGTTATAAAGAAAGATGAATAGACACAGTTAATGTTCGCAATGCAATCATTTAGTTTTTCTACATTGCATTTATTCGTTCATTGATTATGTTTTGTTAGCATATATGTCATATATCATTGTATTACATCTTGGCAAAATGGTAGCGCTCGTAGGCGCTCTCTAGGTTGGTTGATTAACCACCAGGTTGGTTAGATAAACCAACTAATAATTGCATGCATTGTAACCTTTATATGGATATCAATCAATATGATCAAACTGCTTCTTCATTTTCTTCATGGCATCAGAGCTACGGACGCAGACAGACTATGCATCCTACCAGACGCAGACAAGCCTGACCATACGTAGACATAGGACGGATGGCAAACTGACGCAAATTGACGAACGCAGACAGAGGATGGACGGCAGACTGACCAAACATAGACAGAGGATGGACTAACCCCACCCACAGGACACGTGAGGCACACAGAGGCTAACAAACATAGACAGAGGATGGTACACAGAGGCACACAACGCAAACCGATAGAGGGACGCAACACAAACCGAGGACACGTGAGGAAAAGATAGGGAGAATTGGGCACGTGGGTCAACGATGCATGATTACGAAGTCAAAAGGGTGGGGTGGTTTCCTGAAGGCAACCAAAAGATATAGTTACTTTTTGCACCTTTAAAGATCCCCACATTGGCAGCACAGGCCATGTGGGATTATATTTTTTTTCCTCTTCTCTGGCCCCGATTCTGTTAACAGTGGCCTGATTCCTCTTTGTTCACATCGGGCCCTCTGGCTCCCGTGGTAAGTGCGGTGGTTGTTTGGCGGTAGGTCACGGTTTCCATTCCCTCCGCATGCGCTGTGATGGCGGGTGCAATTTGTTTTGATGTTGGGTACATTTTTTTGATGCCCTACAGTTTTTTGACGACGGATTGCTTGATTGTTGACGGTGGGTCGCTTATTTGATTCTCAAAATGCTAGTTTGATGCCCAGACATGGTTTTTTGACACCTGTGCAGTCAAAATGATGCCTTGACAGCTCCAAAAAAAAATTTGGGTGTTCAGGTACCATTTTTTTTTCCACTCCTTTTCTATTTTGCAACTTGACGGGGGAGAGATCTCAGGTCTTCACATGTTTCATTTGCAAAATTGTAAGATAAAGGGGGGAAAACCAATCATTTGGTAGAATAATTGCTAAATTTGTAATAGGTGTTTAAATTTATGGGCATTTGTGATTGTTTCTTTTGCATTTAAATAATTTTTTTCTTGCATTAACAATCATAAATTACAAAAAATATAAGACCCCAAATTTATACCCTATTTGTGTAATTTATTGCACAAGCAGCGTTCGGTATTTGAGATACCTCTAGTCCACACTTACAAGTAATGTTGTCATGCTTTGGACTACTATATTCGCCGCCTAATATAGCTACAACAACGACGTCTGAGCTTGTTCTCTATTAATCATCGAGGAGAAATAAGGCAAACTAGTTTTTTTTCCCATTTCATACCCACATCATGATTGTTGTTAGGCGTAAATCCTGACGAAACTTTTTTCCAAAGTGTTTAGGGGAAGTTACGCCCCACGCATGAGGAATAAAATTTTCTATGATAGGTGTCATTAACAACACGATGCCCTTTCAGTATCGCCTATGTTTGATATATTGTGCTTCTCATATGTACTTATAGTCTCCCTCACGTAAGGGCGGGTACATATTGAGTAGTATATTGTTCCTATATACCTATAGTCTCCCTCACGTAAGGGCAGGTATATACTAAATGGTTACGATATAAAGATATGGCAGGTATAAAGAAAGGGAGACCAATCGGTGATATAAGGAACCTTCATAATGGCCACAATTCATAAGTATCTTTTAGATTCACAATTGTTGAAAGGTCCTAATTTTGTTCCATGGAAGACAAAGATGAAAGCTATTCTTTAGTTGGAAGATCTATGGGATGTAGTGACTGGCACTACAAAACGTCCTCAGACAACAAGAACAGATCAAGATGCTTGGGATAAGAAAGATAAGAAGAGCCTTGTGTTTATCTTGCTTGCCACTACAGATGAGGTGCAGCCTCATATTTGTGATGCAAAAACTAGTAAGATAGCTTGGGATGCCTTGATCACAGTATATGAAGGAAATAATCAATCCACTATTCTTCATATTCAAACTCAACTACATAATCTCAGTATGAATTCTGGGGAAACAGTTTATATATTCCTTTTTCGAGTGGCTGACTTGAAAGCCAAATTGAATGCTATGGGAAAACCTGTAGATGATGATGTCTTGAACTCTGTTATCTTGAGAGCATTACCAAATTCCTACAAAATGTTGATCACTTCTCTCAATGTTTCTGGTAGACAAGTATCATTTGTGGAGCTGGTAAATTTGCTTCTGACTAAGGAGGCAACTCAGATCCAGAAAGATGATGTACCAGATAATGCTCTTTCCACATAACAAAGTAGTAGAAAACAAGAAAATTTTCAAAAAGGGGGTCCTTCTTCCAAAGGCAAAGGGAAGCAAAGTCAACAGAAGGATACAAAATATTGCTAGATTTGTGATATGAATAACCATGACACCAACAGATGTTGGTTCAAAAACAAGCAACAAAATGATAGAGGTCCTCAGAAGAAGGGCAAAAACAAACAGAAATACAACAAACATAAGCAATCTAAAGGCCATATTGCTTATGCTAACTTTAATTCAGACTCTGATTCTCTTGGGTCCGATTCACATTCTGACTTTGAAAGAGCACACAAGGTTCTCATGACCCATACTTCGTCTTCCCATATCGATGTTGTATGGTATATTGATTCAGGAGCCAACAAACACATGATTGGAGACAAATCATGGTTTGATAATTTTATGGAGAAATAGGGTAAGCCAGTCACCATTCCTGACAATCAAGTCTATCAAGTAAAGGGAGAAGGGGATATTTTTGTGTCTCTTCCTAATGGTGATTGTAAAATTGAGAAAGTACTCTATGTTCCAGGTTTAGCCAATAATCTACTTTCAGTCACACAACTATTGGATAGAAATATGGTTGTCATGTTTCGAGTTATCAAAGGCAAGAAGAGATGTTTTATCACCCACTGTGGTAAACATGTTGCAACCGGATCCTACAAACATGGTTTGTTCATTCTTGATGCCCTTTCAACTCCTCATGTTGCTCTGGATGCAACTACAAAAGAGGCCACCTCTCTCTGGCATAGACGTTATGGGCACCTCAGTTCTGGATATTTGCTTGAATTATAAAAATATGGGATGGTGATCGCTCTACCCCCAATCTCATCTATCTTACCAGTTTGCTCGAATTTCTTAGCAGGGAAGCAACATCAAGTACAATTTGAAGCAAGCTCCTATCGAGCTACACAACCTTTAGAGCTGGTACATACTGATCTTTGTGGTCCTATGCCATCCAGCTATGGTGGGAAGAAGTATTTTCAACTATTTTTTGGCGATTACTCATGAAATATGTGGGTTTTCTTTCTTCAGTTGAAATCAAAAGCATTCCTCTGCTTTCAACAGTTCAAGAGACTTGTTGAGAAAGAGTCAGGTTTTTTGATAAAAACTCTCTGCTCAGATCAGAGGGGGGAATACACCTCTAAAGAGTTTTCAAAATTTATTAAGAAGCGTGGGATCAAAATACAATTGACTACAGCCTATACACCTCAGCAGAATTGAGTTGCAGAAAGGAGAAATCGTTCCATTATGGAAATGGTTCGATGTATGCTAAAGGGAGCACATCTTGAGGATCAATATTGGGCAGAAGCAGTAAACACAACATTATACCTCCTAAATAGAGCACCCACTAAAGCTCTACAAGGGAAAACACCACAAGAAGCTTGGAGTGGTAAGAAATCTTCCATTTCTCATCTAAGGGTGTTTGGATGTAAAGCATTCATGCACATTCCAAAACAGAAAATGAGGAAATTGGATGAGAAAACCCTGCAGTGTATCTTTTTTGGCTATGATGAGTATTCAAAATGGTATCGATTGATTTATACTAAGACCAAGAAGACACACATGAGTAGAGATGTTATATTTGATGAAGCTTTCACATCAAAAGACACATCCACAACTGTATATCTAGATGAAGAAGAATCTAAGAAGGAGGATCAACTTCCACAACAACGATAGAAAGTTCCAAAATGGTACACTAGCACTTTGAGAGATGCTAAGTTGAACTCTCTTCCATATCTATCTCTAGATAGGCCATGTACTCGCAGTATGACTCAGCAAATGAGAGCAAAGGAATCTACTTCAGAGGTTGACGAACTTTATCAACACTTTGATGATTTGTCAGTGGGTACAAAAAAAGCTAGAGAAGAATATGAGGATGACGAAAATATTTATATGTATACATTGAATGAAAATGAACCCACAACGGTTCAATCTGCACTTGATAAACCACAATGGAAAAAGGCCATGGATGTAGAACATAATTCTCTCATAAAAAATAAAACTTGGAAGTTAGTCAATCTGCCAACAGGAAAGAAACCCATAGGCTACAAATGGGTGTTCAAAGTAAAGTATAAGGCAGATGGATCTCTTTATAAGCATAAAGCTCGATTTGTTGCAAAGGGTTATGCTCAAAAAGAAGGTATAGACTATGAAGAGACTTTTTCCCCTACTGCAAAAATGACTACCATTCGAGTACTTTGTGCCATGGGAGCTCAGTTTGGATGGAAGTTGCATCAGATGGATGTTAAAAGTGCCTTCTTGAATGGTGACTTACCGAAGAAGTATACATGACTCAACCGGAAGGATTCATAGTCGAGGGGCAAGAACAAAAAGTATGCAAGTTGATCAAATCCTTGTATGGGCTCAAACAAGCTCCTCGAGCTTGGTATATCAAGATAGACAATCACCTTGTGCAAGCATGGATTCAAAAGAAGTCCTTCTGATGCAAATCTCTATATTAAGAAAAATGGTTCTGATATAGTGGTCCTTGTACTTTATGTAGACTATCTGATCATAATAGGAAGCTCAAAAAGAATGATTGGCTTAGTAAAACATGATTTGAAGCATTCATTTGAAATGATAGATCTAGGACTTCTGCAATATTGTCTTGGTTTAGAAGTTACTCAACAACGATTTCATATCAGAGTAACACAAAAGAAATATGCCAAGACTTTAGTAGAAAAATATCGGATGACTAACTGTAAGTCAAAAGCAACTCCAATGGAGCAAGGACTTAAGTTATCCCGATATGATGAATCACCTCGGTAGATGGTACTCTCTATCGCCGACTTGATTGGGAGTCTCCTATATCCGACAAATACCAGGCCGATCTCAGTTTTGTTGTGGGATATCTTTCAAGATTCATGCAAGAGCCTAAGATGAGTCACTAGAAAGCAGCAAAAAGAGTTCTTCATTATGTTAATGGCAGTACAAATTATGGTCTGGAATACAAAAAGAATAATAAGTTTTTCCTACTAGGTTACACAGACACAGATTATGTTGGATCCCTTGATGATCGTAAATCCACTTCTGGATATGTTTTTCATCTTGGATCTGGACCTGTTTCCTGGCACAGTAAGAAGCAGCAAGTGGTTGCTTTATCTTCTACAGAAGCAGAATATCATGCAACAAGTGAAGCAGTATGTGAGATAATGTTGTTAAGTCGCATTCTTACAAACATGGGTCTCCCAAAGAATCTTCCTCTTCATTTGTTTTGTGACAATCAAGGTGTTTTGAATCTTGTCAAAAATCCAATTTTTCATGAACGTACCAAACGTGTTGATACCAGATGTCATTTCATTCGAGATGCAGTTCCCAAGCACCATATACAACTTCAATACATTCCTACTGATGCACAAGTTGTAGATATTTTTACCAAAGCTCTTGGGCGTATCAAATATGAAAAGTTTCGAAATACTATTGGAATTTGCCAATAATGTAATAAGGGGGGATGTTAGCATATATGTCATATATATCATTGTATTACATCTTGGAAAAATGGTAGCACTCGTAGGCGCTCTCTAGGTTGGTTGATTAACCACCAGGTTGGTTAGATAAACCAACTAATAACTGCATGCATTGTAACCTTTATATGGATATCAATCAATATGATCAAACTGCTTCGTCGTTTTCTTCATATTTATCCTCAGATTCTGGTTCTGCGCCTCAATATGCAAAGAATTCTTACCTCCCTTGATGATCTACATAAATATATTCGATATGATGGGAGGGCCCGCCCATTGAAAGCCATGGGCACGGAGTCCTTGCAGTTTTTATTTAAATGGGAGGGCATCTACTGTCAAGTCGTAATAGAAACACTGAAATTAACCAGTTCAATTATTCTTATTCTACTTCTGACTGCTGTAATTCAACCTGGTATCCATTATGATCTCTTAATGGAGTGTCCCCACAAGCACAATTGCTCCTCAACATGTCGCTTGACTGATCCAAAACTAGTTGTTGAAGTTTAAATGAAGAGACGGCTTGAAAGTTGACGTTCAAAATTCTTACAATTTAGGTTGAATATTTTTATTTTAATATTTTTTTTATAAAAAGTTAAGTTTACTAATAAAAAATTTAACACATAATTTTAGGTTAAACTTTAAATCTTTTAAAAAATAAAAAACTACACAGTTATGCTTTCTCACACAACTACATTTTTCACACATTTTTGTGACGTGTTTTTTAAATTAATGTTAATCACCTATACATGACTATATATTGAATTTGTTAGGGGCCTACCTGTTATATCTTGAATTTGTTGGGTAGCCTTTCTGTTAAAGGGAAATTGGACCATGGTTTAACGTTTATTTAAGATTGGTACAATGCAATGATTAATAAAATGAAAATTAATTTATTATTATTTTATATAATATGGTAAAAGATATTTTATTTTATTATATATAAAATGTATTATATATAGAGGGTAAAATATGTGATTGTTAATATGTATGAGTAAACATGGAGGGTTTGTATTTTTTAAGAACGTTAACAATTACGTGTGTCACAAAAGAGAAATAAAATTATAAAAAGGAAAAATATTTAAATAAAAAGTTTGGAGACCTGATAGGAAAAATATTTAAATAAAAAGTTTGGAGACCTAATACTTTAAGGAGTATGGTTAACTATAAGTAGATTTAAATTTTTCACCCCTTATAATATGTATTCTACTCAACATTTTATTAAAAAAGAAAAAAAAAAATCTATAATAAATTAGATTAAATTGAAGAATAAAGGGGTTAGCCTATTTTAGTCTAAGTTTGTCTTTAAAGTATTTTTGTTTTTTTTTCTATTCAAAAACCTTTTGTTCATTTACCACAAAATTGAACAAATATAGAAAAACTTTCTATGGTCTGGTTTTGAGGTTCATAGAAGATTTTCGTTGGTCACCTAGGACAAGACATGTTCCAAAAAAGAGCAAGGAGGGTTGGGATTTAGAAAGTTCAAACAAAAGAACTTGACTCTCATAGCCAAAAAAGGTTGGAGACTCCTCATCAATAAAAAAGTAGGATGGTTTGATATCATCAAGGGAAAACACCTTTGGTAGAACAAGAAGTTCCTGGATGATGCCACTATTCCTTAAGTGTATGGCTTTTGGAACTCCATTCTAAAGTCCAGGTATCTTATCTGGAAAGGGGTCAAATGGAAGCTAGGCAATGGTATAAGCATAAATTTCTAGAAGGACCCATGGATTTTGGACTCTCCCATTATAGAGTATTCAAATATAGTCATCTTAAAGTCTATTATTGACCACCTATTTGGGAGAAAAGTTTGCAACTTTATGGATAACAACAAGGAGAGAAAATTCTGGAAAAACATTCCTCATAGAAACTTAAATGAAATGTAGGTGAGAGTTGCAAAGGACCTTTCCAATATTCTAAGGACCTATGTCATACCTAATGCTAATTATGAAGATTCTTCAATCTGGAAAGCAAATGAAGATGGGCATTTTTTAGTCAAGTCTTCCTACTACATCTCGGATGACAATAGGGGTCATTGGTTTCCTACCAATCTCATTTGGCTCAAGCATATCACCCCCAAGATTGATTTCTTCTTTTGTCTTGTGGTTCAAATTAAAATTCTTACCATCGATAACCTTCAATCCAAAGGAGTGACCATCCCCAATAGGTGCTACCTTTACAATTCCAACCCCGAATCCACCCACCACATTTTTTCTTACCCCTTTTATTTGAGTGTCCTCCATTCCATTTTCATTACCTTTGGTATTGCTTGGGCCCACCCCAACTTCATCATTGACCTTTGCCTTCAATGGCCTTATCCCTTCTTTGGTCATCATCTCAAATCTCTTTGGTACTTTTGCCTCCCTCACTATTTTTGAGAAATCTAGAGAGAAGTTTTAGAGCCTTTTGCAATGTCTCTAAAGATTTTATCTCTGTTGGGATCAGAGTGCTTTCTGTAGCTAAAGAAAATTCATATTTGATCCCCTCTTCTGGTTCTTAAGAACCCATTATGGATTCTAGATTAATTGTTTCCTTAAGCCTCTCCCCATCCCCTCTCACTCCTCCTATCGTTCTTTTTGTAGATAGATCCAAGATCAAGTGGTCTCCTCCTATAATGGGTTGGATCAAGATAAATTTTTATGGAGCAACTAAAGGCAACCTTGGACGTGTAGGTGTTGGTGGTGTCTTCATAAATAACCAAGGCCAAAATCTCCTTGCCTATGCTTAAAATATTGGAATTCTAACCAATCATTTTTCTAAGGCTTAGGGCACTCTACCAAGGGTTAAATCTTCTATATGGACTCCCCTCAATTAGTCTCATCATAAAGGGTGATTCAATAAACATAATCAATTACCTCAAAGGAACCCAACCTCCCTCTTGGAGTGTCCAAAACCTCATCGAAGAGTCCAAGAGATCTTTACAAAAACTTGGTAACTATTGTATCCAACATGTGTATCGTTAAGGCAATCAAGTAGTGGATGTCATGACCAATTTTGGCCTATTCCAAGAAACTATTTTCATTTTGTACAACTTCTCTCAATCTATGATTGAGGAATGTCCTAGCATGAGTCATTATTTTCTTTAATCTCACAATGTTGACTCCTTTCATGACTAAGTTCCTCTGGCCTATGGATTGGTCTTTCACTCCCATTTTGAATCTCATAGCTCATCTAATGTGGATCATTTTCATGGATATGATGCTTTGGTTCCTTTTATTTTCCCCTAAGCTTTGGATCATTCCTTTCCTACTCCATATCACTCAATCGAGACCTTGGTCCTTCAAGTTATCCCTCAACTCCTAGTCGTGGGTTAACACTTCCCTTATTATGTGTCTTACCTTAATTGCTTCCCTGTCTCACTTTCTTACTCTCGCCTCAACCTCACCACGTGATCCACTCTGCTCTCCTAATCTTACCTTGTCCTCTCATCAAGGATTTTATTGAAGATTAAATTCTCATTGTTGGTTTGTCAATCATCTCCATGTTGGCCCTATCCTTGTCATCATTGCTTGATCCTTTGGAACTCGTCACCACATTTTTGGTACTCATTCCCAATTTATGGAACTATTTTTTTAACCACCTCCCACAAGCATTCTTGTGACCCTTCCACATCACTCGCTCGTGCGTGTATGTACAAACTTTGAGGAAGAACATTGTGAGTGTCACTTCCCTTACTGGTTACCATCATTACAAGTCCTCCTTATTTCCAATGTGGGTGAGGGCCAAAGAAGATTTTTTTGCATGAGGAATATCATCAATGACTATGGCATTACATTATTTCTAGGTGCATCGACATGTGCAATGATGGTTTCTTAAATATTTTGGCTACCCAAATCTCTAGTCTTTTAAGATCAATTTGGGACCTCACTATCACCTATTACATACTAAATCACCTTGCTATTTCCTCTAGCATTAGCTAACTATACTTTATTTCTTGTTGGTTCTTGGAGAGTTGTGTTGTTGGTTTTGATCATCATCCTTACCTCTACTATCACCAACCCCTACACACACCTCTCCATTTTTCCTTTTTGGCTTCAATAGAAATGATTATTGAGGAGATTTTCAAGGACCAAGGGCTCCTCCCTTTCCTTCAAAATTTTAAAGGCAATGACATGGAGCTTTCTCAAGAACTGTTTTAATCATGGGAGGATGGCAAATTTTTAGTAAGAGAGCTTAGGTTCACCATTAATATCGGTCTATTGGCGAAAGTTACTAGGCTCTCTAATGATGGGGAGATTGTTCAATGTGAAAAGCATTCCTTAACCAACAAATTATCCTTTTTCACTAATAAAGGAAACAATCTCGACAAGGACAAAGGTGGTATAGTTAGAGAGTCCCTCCCTAAGTCATGGGACAGAGTGATGGTTTCATTCCTCTAGTATTTCATGGTGGATGGTCCAAATTCCATACTCATAAACTTCCATATCGTCTTTCTAAACCATCTTCAATGAAACAAGTATATTAATATCTTAGAATACCTTTTCAAGTCCATTGAATGGTCCATCAACAATTTCAAGAAAGGATATTCTTTCTTTTCTGTCCACCAAGGCCTCCATCTCATCATTTAAAGACATGTTCTTTAGAGGGAGTCCCAAAAGGTAATTATTTCTTGTGTTGGATGTCCATCAGTTTTTCCCCAAGTTCATAAGTCTAGCCACTATGAAAGCCTCCTGCCTAATGTAATTGATGAAAATATCCAAAGGCCCATATTTCCTAAGACCAACTGAATGTTGATGTTTGATTCTAAATCTGGAGACACTCGTTCCACTATGAATTCATAGGTCTGTCATTGCTCAACCAGCAATAAGTCCTAGACTGAAAAACATAAATCTCCCATTATCCTTAAGCAAGAACCAAATAATTTGGAGTACTCTCCCACTATGTTTCACAAAGCTAAATGTGAGAATGTCTCAAGGTGGTCCTCTCAAAAGGGAGATCCCTATAGTGGATCCTCCATGTTATCTAGCCACACTCAGTAGAGAAAGTGTGTTCCATTCATCACCAAGAAGGGCTATGTTCAAGAGCTCGATGACCTAATGAGTGCTATGTCCAGAGCAACCAAAATGAACACCTCTCTATTGCAATAGGTCACAGTCATCTAGGATGAATTTAGGATCCAACTCGAGGGTTATGAATAAGTAGATCATATGGATTCCCTTACTCTAGGTGATGATGAATGATAGACCTCTTTCCTCTTCTTTTTTTGTTCTTGTATTTTTGTTCTTCTCCTTGTTTTTTAGGTGGTCTCCCCTATTTCAAAGATCCTCTCTTTTATGTTTCTTTTGTTGTCTGTCCTCTTGACCTAGTCTCAAGAAGACAATCTTTTGATCTCAATGTTGGATCTTCTCCTTTTGTCTTTGGGAGACAATCTCTCTTGATGGTATTTTGATGTTAAAGGTTTGGAGATCCTTTCAAAACCCCTTCCTTCAATCAATCAAAAAAATTAAAGAATAAAAATAAAAAAATTAAAGATATACTACAACAATGGTACCCATGTGAATGAGATATATTTGTAGCTTTAAGAAAATTATGCATGTAAATTTCTAGGAGAAGTCCATGTATCCATATTAAAGTTACATATGGACATAATAATGTTTTAGTTGTAGACAAGAGGATGAAGGAATCCATGATAATCCCCATTCAAAATTGATGTTCAATCAAAAGTGATTATCAAGGATAGGAAAATATAATATGTTATAATGGTTTTTAAAATTAGAAGTGAAGAACATAGACTTATACTGAGAGGGGGGTGAATAGTATAAGATGCAACCATTTAAAAAACTTTTAGATAGTAGTGGCATCACCATAACATTAACCATCACAGAAAGCAACACACAAAGAAGAGTCATTTTAACGTGGTTCACCCAATATGGGCTACATCCATAGAAATATTTTCACTAAAAGCTTTCTCAATCAAGTTATTTGGGAAATCATTTCCCTATTACAAATTTTATGAACTTCCTATCCAAAGGAGAATCCTTCCCCTCAACAAGTATTTATGAGCTTCCTACCCAAAGGAGAATCCTTCCCCTCAACAAGTATTTATGAGCCTCCTACCCAAAGGATATGTCCTATCTCCTCAACAAGTATTTATGAGCCTCCTTCCCAAAGGAGATGTCTTATCCTCCAAAGCTCTGGAAATGATACTTCAGAATATCACTGCCTCTTCTACCGCTAGCAAGTGGAACTTCTTTCCATAGAAGCATCATGTCCTCCTTGCTATGGCTCTAGAGACTTTTGTCCGCACTGATCACCTCCAGGGTTGCTCATCAAAACTTGTACTAAACATAGTCAGTCAATCCAACACAAGTCCTCTCAAACTCTGTCACAAATCTGCACCAAACTCAGTCCTCTGGTCCAACATAAATATGCTCTCAAATCTCTATCAGATCTGTCCCAAGCTTAAGCCAAAATCTTGAACAAATCAATCACAACTTCTCACAAGTATTCATCAAGACTTCATCAAATCTGTCCACAAGTTCTTCAACAAGAACCTATCTAAATCAGTCCTAGCAAGCTCACCAAGAACATGCCCAAATCAGCTCAAGCAAGTTTACCAAGAAACTTACCCAATGTGAAAGCACAAAGAGAATTGTTAGAGACCCAATGTATTTCATCCAATCATATCAAATCAATCTCATAGAAGCATAAAGAGAATTGTTAGAGACTCAATATGTTATATCCTTCAACTCTCAATATCAACTCAAATCAATCTCATAGAAGCATAAAGAGAATTTTTAGAGACTCAATATGTTCTATCCTTCAACTTTCAACAACCAAACAACTCAATTAGGGTTTCAACAACTTATAGCAATGGCATAAGCTTCTCACTCAAAAACCCTAAAGCAAACTTCAAATGCTTCCACTCTCATAAACCAGAATTATGCAATAACTCATAAACTCATCATGATCTCATAATGCATAATCAATACTTCCACTTTCGGAAAATAAGATCCACTCCAAATCAAGAAACTTAATTTAATCATTTTCACGCCAAAGTTATTTTCAGAAAACCATCAATAAATAATAACCATGGAAGAATGTGCCCATACCTTTACTTTGATGAAGAAGGAGAACTCAAAATCTGTCACAACACTAACTCTCAATTTACCACAAATTAGAGTTAGCAACAATGGAATAATGCACAATTATAAGAGTCCTAATAACACCTTATCACTCCAACTCATCAATAATCAAAACTCACAAATATGCATATCAACAATATTCCTTTACACGTTATAACTCCTACTTAATATATCACAAAATAACTTCAACCTCAAAAATAATTACAATAGAATATCCACTCAATAACTCCAAAGGCTCTCTAACTGCAATATGAAATTAAGCACAATTAATTTTTTAAACCCTTATAACTCCCAAAATACATTTACTTCTAAATGCATTTACCACATAAACATTAAGCATCAATAATAACAATGTCAAAGTAATATTTCTATTTAACCTTATACCTCCATCCAATTACCAACAATAATTTGCCAAGTCAAATCAAATATTCCACATTATCAACAAAAGATCTACCTTGGCCAAAAATCAATTCTCCAACCTTAGGAGAAGTGTGGAGACACCAACATAAGCGCCAAAGCACTTCCTCCGCCAAACTCATGGTCCAAAGCAACTGTTGTACCACGTGCACAATAATTCATGACAAAAAATGAAATACGCCCGATGTGAATCGATCTTGACACCTCTGCCTAGTGAGCGCCTTTGCTTCACTGCCTCCGTCGTTGGAGCACAAGTGCCCAATGAAACTATCAAGCACAACTCGTCGATTTAACTTCCCTTTGCTCACAAAAATTAAATACAAACATATTTGTCTTCCTCACAGGCATACGAAATCAAAACTTAAACACAGAGCAATACAAAACTCAAAAATCATAGAGCAATATGAAATGGAAGGTCACAAAGCAATACAAAATCGAAGGTCATAGAGCAATACGAAATTGAAGGTCACAAAGCAATACGAATTCAAAGGTAATCGCACAAATTATAGGTGTATTGAACCTTAGGAATTAATGCCCTTTAATAGTCTTTTGCATCCCATGCAAGTTGACGTCGGCGCTCCTTCCAAACAAATGACGTCGGTGAGGTAAGTCTTCTACATTGGCATCGCTAAGGGTTTAGAAATCCTTGCAATAATTATTATTTTATTAATAATAAAATTAACTTAAAACATTTTCAAAGGTTTGAGTTAATTTATTTATTAATAATCAAAATGGACTTTTAAGGTTTTCTCAAGGAGCAAAAACCTTTTCATTAATCCAATATGGTTTTAATAAAAACCCTTAATTATTCCAGATGGTTTTAAGAAAAACCTTTAACCTTGTCACCATGGTTTTAATTAAAAACCCTTAAACAAACATCATGGAAATTTCAAGATCTTTTTGGCACCAAACTCTTTTTGATATCAACACAAACTCCTTTTGATATCAACACAAACTCCTTTTGACATCAATGACAACTCACAACCATGAAGCTAGGCAACATACCCAAAATTGCCAACAAGAAGGTTAATTTGTAAGTTCCATAAATATTGGTCAAAGGTAGATTAAATGGAAGTGGGGATTCAATTCAAATTACTTCATGATTTTTCTTTCTAAAGAAATTTTTTTCATCTTCTCTAGTTTAGAAATCGAGGATAAAATAGTAGTTGGTGGCCCATGGTTTAGGGAGAGAGATGACTAATATTTAATACCATGAATTGAGAATCATATCTTCAAAGGAATTAAATTAAGGGGTATTTCTTGCAACTCTTTTTCAAAGGTGCCCCAGAAAATTCTTTCGAGTTTTATTTTTTCTTGTGTATGAATGAATTTATTGCTTCTACTAGTTGGTTGTGTCATTTGTAGCACATTAGTCACCTATAGGATGTGTGCATGAATAGAAATAAGTATAAAATTAGAAATTGTGATAAGTAACACAATGCCCCATAAAATATCAATAGCTTTGACCAATGTGTATTTTATTATTTAAACACCATTATTTTTCTCCTTCCAACACCCCTCCTTCTACCACCTCCCTTTACTCCTCCAATTGTAATTGTTTTGTCTAATACAATTGAGTCTAAACTATAAACTTATATTGAGCAACAAGAAAAATTGGTTAATTGCATCATTGAATGTTGAGAAAAAATAAAAAATATATTAGAGTCCATCCAAATCCATTTCAGTATTTGCCCTTAGTGAGTGTTCCCTTGATCAAGACTTCTAACAAATTGTTGGGCAATAGTCATAGGTATATAACAAGAAATAAATTTTAAGGGATACCATCTACCAATAATTATCATTTAGCCATAGACCTCTAGTTTTCCAAGATAATCATAATGTTCCTTATGCTACTAGGGACACTAATCCAAGTATGGGTGGTTTTAACTCAGGCTTTAGCATTGATATTGATCCCTTTGTAGTAAGTGTTGATAATTTATTTTCTTGGACTTATTATGTTCTTGTTCCAACATCAACATATTACCTTTGAGGGTGTGGATCCATATGGTTAGCTAGCCAAGATGGATAACATAATGCACCTACACTATGTGCCTGAAGAGGGTTGTGTTACATTGCTTGCTACAAAGTTGGTAGCCCATATCCATCAATGGTTGTTGTGGTAGCTCCATAAACATGGGACCTCTCTTTTATGGTTTGATTTCATATTTTTATTCCTCCATAAGTTCAATTAAATAAATTATACTTCATATATGATCCATTTCATATAAACCAAGCAAATAGGAGTAGTTGAGGTTTATTGTGTAGATTTCACAAGTCTACTCACTTAGACCTATAAATTGTATCTAGTGGTGATGGTGTTAGCCCTTTGCCATGGCCTTAAGGATGAAATTCAATGGGAAGAAAACATTAATTATATATAAACCCTTAAAGGTGATAAACATGTAGCTCTAGTGGTAAAAAAGAAGCTTCAGTTATCCAGCCCCCAAGCTCGACATGATTTTAACCCTTGATGACCTTAAAACTGTAATTACAAGTCTCCCGTGGGATTTTTCCATTTTAAATATCATTTACACCATCCTTATGATAAAACATGTGAATAAAATCATAAATTCCAAGTGGAAGATGAGGAAACAGTAGTTTCAAAAGATAAAAATCAATATTAGTCATAGTAGGAGACATTGACTAAAGTAGCAAATGTTTAGCATGAAGTTGATACCATGGCCCTCTCTATATTTTTCCTTATGGAGCTTTGGTCTCACTATACCACCAAGGTCGAAGGATTAATCAAACATCAATGCATAGAAATGTTGATTGATTCATATAGTATGCATAACTTTATTAATAGCAAAACAACAGTCTTTAAAGCATAGCTTATTGTGTGGGTTAAACAAGTAAGGTTAAGATACACATAAGTTATTATACCTAGTCTAGTCATCTCTTTTCCATGAATCTAGGAAGTGTAGATATCATCTTAAGAGCACAATATATTTCCCAACTTGGTGATGTTACTATTAATCTACAATGACAATATGTCAAATACACAAATAATGACAATATCATTTATCTCTATTGAATCCAACATCCTTCCTCCAAAGTGATTAGTTCCACAACATGAAAAATATATTGAATAAATGCATCATGCATTATTCGCATAATTCAATTGCATGGAACTTTAGTCTTCAGATTCACTTCTTCAATTCTTTTTTAAAACTTTCATACTATTATGGATCGTTATGCGAAATATTTGGTGAACCCATGGGTCTACCTCCTAAGCACACACATGATTATGCCATCCACCTAGTTTCAAGAAGTTATATGTCAAATATTCATCCTTGTCACTATCCCTAGTCCCAAAAGTCTAACAATGAGAAGTTAGTCCAAGAAATATTAGAGGAAAGAATTAAACATCCAAGCATTAGTCCTTATTACTCTTTAACGATTATGGTGTGGCGTAAGGACAAATTTTAGTGCAAGTTTCCTAATTTTTTTTTGGTAATTATTATAATATATTAACAGTGGGTTTTTATAGAGGATCCCAAAACCTTATGTACAAAATTTGCCAACTTTCTAATGATGCATCATACCTCTTGGCTGTAACAATAAACCTAAATGAAAATAAAACCATCCTAATGTTGCAGACTTGAAAATAGAAAAAAGAGATTTTAGGCCTGGAGATCCAACAACAAAAAGAAAACATGACATACCCAAGAGAAACCCAAAAAGAAGTCGAAAACAAAGAGACAGACACCAAGGACAGCTAATCACGATCCCCAAAACTCGTCAGAATGGGCCTTCCAAAAACTGTGTAAGAAAAACATCAAGAAGGGATGTCTGCCCTGGCCAACCTTTCCACCTCGGATGGGAAGCGAGACCGCCACATAATCGGGCACGTGGTCATGAGCCCTTTATTGGCCATGTGGTCAGCCATGCGATTTCCTTCTCTCAAAATATGATTTGCTTTCCATCTACCATGATAGAAGAGAAGAAATCTAGCCTCGAGGATGATGTTGTAGACTTTCCAAGACATAATTTTGGTACCAAGAAGGTAATTCATGATGTTGAGCGAGTCACCCTCAATGATAAGAGGCTGAGGATCCTCAAAGAGAATCTGAATACTATTCAGAGCGCCTCGGGCTTCAGTATAGTGATTCGTCTAGGAGCCCAAATCTTCACAATATGCCATCACAATATTCCCGTCATGATCACGGACAACCCCACCAGTGCCAGCGGGCCTAGTATTCCCCTTAGCCGCTCCATCAAAGTTTAATTTAATCCACCCCACGGGGGGTTTGGTCCACACAACATTCCTTCGACAAGGCCCTTTAACAACCTCTAAAAACGGCCAGAGATTCATCATTTTAAGAATAGCTTCTTCGCACAGAAGATGGGGACGGGGACTGGGAAAAACAATAGAATTCTTAATGGTGTAAGATAACGCCCTTTGAGCAACAGAAGGGGCCCTCTAGGAGATCTACCAAAGATTCTGGCATTCCTCTCTAACCAAATTTGCTAAATTAAATGGTGGAAGGAGGCCTCGAGGAGGAAGCGAAGCTTGGGATTCTTGAAAGGATTAGGCCATTGATGAAAAACATCTCTAAGGGATCGGGGAGAGCACCAAAGGATCTAGAAGGAGGATAGGACAATGCTCAGAACAGAGTGGGAAAACGAGCAATGCAAGAATAAATGATCCCTCATCTCATAATCTGCTAAACACAAGTAACACCTATTGGGGAAGGAAAAACCTCTCTTGTGAAGGTTGTCAATAGTTAAGGCTTTATTGTGGAAAGCAATCCACGCAAAGAAGTTGATTTTAGGAACAACTCCTTTCCTCCAAACAGTATTCCACCTGTATTCCAGAGCAGTCTTGGTGGTGAGAAGCTCATAATTTATTTAACAGAGAAATGCCCATCCTCTGTACCACTCCAGATGATACTATCATTCCTTCTGGTAGAAGGAATTAAAACTAACTAAAGGATATTATCAAGGAAGGTAACCTCATTATTAAACCCCTCCACAAAAGGAAGCTTCCACCAAGGGAAACAGGTGCTCCGATCTATGAAACCTGCCACCCTGAGCTAGGCATTAGGGTTAGTCAAGCTTCTCAACCCAGCGAGGTCCGCCCTCGACCCAAGGGCTTCTTCAGTCACCCACCTATCCTTACAAAAGGAAATGCAGTTGCCATCACCCAAAATCCAACGGGCTCCCAGACTGATCAAATGTCAAGTTTGGAGCACAGATTTCCAAAAGATCGATGCCACGGAGGATGTTTCAACATCCAAGAAGGGAGTGGGGACAAGATACTTCATTTTAACCAGAATAACCCACTCCATCGGGTCGCTAGACATAATCCTCCAAGCATGCTTCACGATTAGAGCCAAATTCATAAGTCTAGATCTTCTCAACCCCAGGCCGCCTTGATCTATCCTCAAACACACCTTGTCCCAGGCTACAAGGGGAAGTCTAGATTTCTCTTTGTTACCAGACCAAAGAAAGGTCCTCTGAATCTTCTCAATCTTGGAGTGGACTACACTCGGAAGCATGAACACCAACATGAAGTAGGTCGGGATCCCCTAAAGACAGGCTTTGGTAAGGGTGGCTTTCCCAGCTTGCGATAGGATTTTGCCCTTCCAAGTGCCGAGTTTCCTATGTAGGTGCTCAAGAATCATGTTCCACATGTCCCCACTGGCCCTTCTGCTATAATATAGAGGCAACCCCAGATAGGACGTAGGCAGGGAATCAATAGTGCATTCAAGAATTCTAGCAATCCGAATTTGTCTACGTAGAGGAGTGTTTATAAAGTAAATTTTTCTCTTGATGTAATTGACCTTTTTCCCTACAACTTGCTCATAACAAGATAGGATCCTCTTGAGTGACTTGGCTTGAGCAACGGAAGCCCCAGTGGAGATGAGGGTGTCGTCCACAAATTGTTGATGAGTGACAGGATTAATTCTAGAAGTCGACAAGATGCCAAAAATCTTGTTCTATCGAAGAGCCTCTTTCATGGACCAACTCAAAACCTCCGCTAGAAGAATGAACAGGATGGGAGAAAGAGGATCACCCTTTCTGAGGCCTTTGGATCTTTGGAAATACCCAGCTAGGGACCCATTGACCAAGACAAAAAAAAGGGAGTGGATATACAGTTGTAGACAAGGTCAATCCAGTGGGGATGAAATCTGAACTTGAGGAGGACTGCACACAAAAAATTTTGGTCGAAACGGTTGAAGGCTTTGTTCATGTCGAGCTTAAGAAAAAGAGCAGCATTCTTAGAGCGATAAGCGGAATGAAGGGTCTCATGGACAGTGATAACACCATCAAGAATGTTTTTGCCTTTGACAGTGCTTCCCTGACAAGGATCAATCGGAGAGGGGGAGGACTGTTTTGAGTCTATTGGCTATAGACTTGGTAAGGATCTTGTAAAAAACATTGCACAGGCTAATGGGCCAATAGTCAGAGAAAATTTTGTAGGAAGGAGACTTAGGAATGAGGACAAGAAAGGTGGAATTGAGTTTTTGGTGGATATATCTGGATGCTTGGATTACCCGAATAGCATCACACACATCCGGGCCCATGACCTCCCACATGACTTGGAAGAATCGGGGGGGCAAACCATCGGGCCCAGGGGCCTTATTTGGTTGCATGGAGAACAAAGCTTCCTTAATCTCATATGAGGAAAAATGTTCCAGAAGTTTCATGCTTACCTCATGGGGAACTTTAGTTAGAAAATTGGCGAGCATAGATTTCTGGACCTGGAAGTTGCTATCCAGAGGAGAGCCAAGCAAATCCTGAAAGAAATTAATCGCTTCGCTCATGATTTCCTCAATCTCCCTGGTAATGTTCCCATCCTTACAAGTCACTTCTCTAATCTTGTTGGCCCCCCTGTGCCTCATAGTAGATGCATGAAAAAATCTCGTGTTGGAATCTCCATTCTTCAACCACAGGTCACGAGATTTCTGGTGCCAAAAAGTTTCCTCCCTAGAGAGAATAGAATGAAAATCCACCAAAAGGTTCCGCTCTTCCTCCCTGATACCCTCAGTGTAACCTTCGATAGCCATCCTTTCCTCCACAACCTTTAGGTTCTCAGCGATGGATTTTTTGGACTCAAAAATGTTGCCAAAAACCTCTTTGTTCTAAATCTTTAGTTTTTCTTTGACCATTTTGAGCTTTAAAGCCACTCTCTTAGGAGCGCTTCCTTCCACATTCGATTGCCACCACGCTGAAACCAATCCTTTGAAGTCTTTGTGGGAAATCCACATGGATTCGAATCTAAAAGGGGTCATAAAAATAGGCCCATCGTTTGCCTCCAAGAAAATAGGGTTATGGTCAGACCCAATCCTTGGTAGAGCCGAAAGGATAGCCCCACCAAGGATGGGAATGGCTTCTGGGGAAATGAAGAATCTGTCAAGTTTGACTTGAATCAAACCACCCCCAATCCTTTTGTTACTCCAAGTGAAGGAAGTTCCTTTGAGTTCAATGTCAAGCAGTCCATTAGCAGAGACAAAATCTTTGAAATCTTCCAAGCTGCGGCTAGAGTGGTTAGACCCTCCTTTTTTCTTCGAAGGATGAAGGGGACAATTGAAGTCACCCCCTAAAACCTAGGGAAAGTTGCTAAAATTCTTCCTCATCAGAGAGATAGCTTTCCACATTTCTGCTCTCTCTGTGGCAAAATTTGAAGCATAAACGTTGGACAGAATCCAAGAAAATTTGGAGTTTTTGGACTGGAACAGTACATTTATGATTCTATTGGAAGTTGACAGCAAGCTGCCCTCAAACCTCGAAGGGTCCCACAGAACCATGAGTCCTCCCGCTGTTCCCATTGCAGGGCTGGACAGACAATTTGCCTTGGCCTAAATGGCCTTCGCCACTTTGTCAGAGGAGATAGCATCAAGCTTGGTCTCTTACAAAATAATGATAGAAGGGTTAATCCTCCTATGGAGATCAGCCACTAACCTTCACTTGGCTGCACCATTTAGTCCTCTCACATTCCATGAGAGGACTTTCATCTGGATAGTTTGAATTTTTTCTTGGCTCTCCTTCCTTGTTGAGGGGGAGGTTTTGATGCATGTGCTTCATTCGACTATGTGTCACAGTCATCCAAAACCAACAAATGTTGGGTTCCATTTGCAACGTCAGTTGCAGTCTCTTTGTCTCACCTTTCCTTGTTAGGAGGACGACCCTGCTTCCTCTCACTACCAAAATCCACACTTTGCTTTAGGCTCCTAGTATTCCGAGGGCTAATGTGATCGGACTGTTCACCCCTCCTTCCTAAGAGGTAATCTTCTAGCAACGTCTACGACTGATTGAAATTGGGATGACCCGTATCTTGGACTAGAGGAACAACCTAAGTCAAAACTTGGGAAGGTGTTCGTTCCATATCTTCCTACAGTTCACTTTCCAAGTGGGAGTTTGCTCCTTGTTGGTTGTCAGCCTCAAGATGCTCGGGGTTCGATTAGAGAGAGGGATTCTATTGAGCAAGGTGCAGCAGGAGTATTGTCATTGTTGTCAACACAGTCAGTTAGATCTAATGATGCAGTGGAAAGGCAGGTCAAAAGCCATTCAGATGCAGAGGACAGAAGTTCAAAGGTTATTCAGAGTATGGACAAGTGAGTTTCCAAGAAGACCATAGTGGCCCATTTGCAAAAGATCAAAGAAAAAGACAAGTAAGAAAAGTGTCGCGATATCGCGACATATACAATAGGCAAGAAAAACTGTCACGATTTCGCGACATGTTAGAGGAGAGAGAAAAAGCTGGAAAAAGTCTGAAGAGAGAGAAAAAGAGGGAAAACGTCACGATTTCGCGACATGTTGGAAGAAAGAGAAGAAGCAGGAAAAACTGTCACGATTTCGTGACATGTTGGCAGAGAAAAAGGCAAGTGGAAAAACTATCGCGATTTCGCGACATGTTGGCAGAGAAAAAGGCAAGTGGAAAAATTGTCACGATTTCGCGACATGTTGGCAGAGAAAAAGGCAAGTGGAAAAGCGGCGATTTCGTGACATGTTGGAAGAAAAAGAGAAAGTAGGAAGAAGTGTCACGATTTCGTGACAAGTTCGAAGAAAGAGAGTAAGTTGGAAAAGTGTCACGATTTCGCGACATGTCGCATTTTCGCGACTTGAAGAGAGCAGGAAGGCAGAGAAGGAAAAGTGTCACGATTTCACGACATATTGCAAGGAAGGTTGTACGGACGAAAAAGTGTCACGATTTCATGACATATTGCAGGAGAGAGAGTCCAAAAGAAAAAGTGTCATGATTTCGTGACATAATGCAGAAGAGAGAGTCCGTAGTGTGAACTGTCATGATTTCGCGACAAGTTCGAAGAGAGAGAAAGTAACACGAAAAGTGTCACGATTTCACGACATGCTGCAGAGTTCGAAGTGAGAACTGTCATGATTTCATGACATGCTGTAGAGTTCGAAGTGAGAACCATCATGATTTTATGACATGCTGCAGATGAAAATGTTCCAAGTGAGAACTATCATGATTTTGTGACATGCAGCAAAGGAAAGGTTTCGAAGTGAGAACTGTCATGATTTCGTGACAAGTTGTGGAGAAAATGTATGGATGAAGAAAGTGTCACGATTTCGTGACAGGATGAAGGGAAAGCGTACGGATGCAGAAAGTGTCACGATTTCGCGACAGGCAAAAAAGAAAGCAGACGAAAGCAGAAGTGTCACGATTTCATGATAAAAAAGTGTGATTTCATGATAGAAATAGAAAGTAGGTCTTCAATAGGAGAAGTGTCATGATTTCATGACAAAAGCAGAAAGGAAGGCTATGAAGATAGAAGTGTCACGATATCGTGACAGAAGTGAAGACGAAGTCTGCAGAGGCAGAAGTGTCACGATTTCGTGACAAAAGTAGAAAGGAAGGCTATGAAGATAGAAGTGTCATGATATCATGACAGAAGAGAAGTCTGAAAGGAGAAGTGTCATGATTTCGTGACAAAAGCAAATTTGATACTGATGAAGACAGAAGTGTCACGATATCGTGACAAGAGCTTAGTTGAAGTCGACAAAGGCAGAAGTGTCGCGATATCGTGACAAAAGCCAAAAGAAAGTGTACGGAGGCAAAAGTGTCATGATATCGTGACATGTTGTATTTTCATGGCAAAAGCTACAGAAGAGTTACAGAGGCAGTTGAAGCCGACAAAGTCAAATATTAGCCGACGAAGATTAGGGTTTGCAATCGACAAAGTTTAGGGTATTGACAGCCGACTAAGATTAAGGTTTTGATCTTGAAAATTTTTGTTATAAAAGGAGGGCTGTTTGGAGATTTGTATGTATCAAATTTGTGCAAGTTAAGTCCACGGTGCGCAGAGAGCGAGTCATGTCGAATCGAGCTAAGTGCGAAGCAAGAGCGCACAGAGAGCAAAAAAGCACAAAGGAGCAGAAGTGATCGTTCGATTGTGTCAAAGCGAAGTGTGTGAGGCAGTTGCACAGAAGCAGACTGGTGGTGCGAAGCAATTGCATAGAAGAAGCAGAGTGCATAGAAACAGCAGACAGTGTGCAAAAGGGTGAAGGTATTTTTTTGTATTTTTCTTGAAGTCCAAGTTGCAGCTTGGCATAAGGGGTTGGTGCTCCTTCCAGTAGGTGCTGGTGAATTAGGGGTTGGTGCTCCTTTCTGTTGGTGCAAAAAAATTGAGGGGTTGGTGCTCCTTCCAGTTGGTGCTGGTAAATAAGTTGTAAAGTTGTTGCTTTGCAAAGGCTGGATTTGGATGGTAGTCCAAGCAGTCATTTTTGAGGAGTAGCCACATTGGTGAACCTCGTTAAATCTTGTGTTGTGTGATGCTCTCTTGTTAACTTGCTATATCTGGTTTAAGTTTGCTTTATTTCAGCATTAAGTATTGCAAGTTTAAAGTTTTAAAAGATCACACTGATTCACCCCCCCTCTCAGTGTCACTGTGAGTGTAACAATTGGTATCAGAGCAAGGTTCTTGAATAGGCTCAATCAGCTAGGGTGATCTTGGAAGTGACGCAATGGCAGGTGGTGAAGGTTTCTCCTCAAACAAAGCACCATTGTTTGATGAAACTAATTATGCGTTCTAGAAAATCAGGATGCAGACATATCTTCGTGCTTTGGGATTTGATATCTGGAATGCAGTAGTTAATGGTTACACAGCTCCCGCCACTGCTCCAACCGACAACACCGGTAAAAAGGCATTTGAAAATGACTCTAAAGCAAAAAATGCCATCATGTGTGGATTAGTGGACAGTGAGTTGGTCAAGATCATAAATTGTGAATCAACAAAAGATGTATGGGACAAACTAGAAAATATTCATGAGGGAGATGACAAGATCAAGGAAGCCAAGCTTCAAACTCATCGAGCTCAATTCGAATCATTAAAAATGACCAACGATGAGAACATAGAAGCCTTTATGCAGAGAGTTAATGGAATCACTAATTCAATCAGAGGTCTCGACGAAGATTTGGATGATGCTACTATCGTGAAAAAGGTATTAAGATCGCTTCCCCAAAGGTTTGATTCTAAAGTCTCAGCCATAGAAGAAGCTAAAGATCTAAATCACTTTAGTATGGATGAGATGCATGGTTCCTTGACTGCTTATGAAATGAGAATAGGAAGGTCTAATCCCACAGATAGAGAAGCAGCATTTAAAGCCCTAAAAGGTAAAGACACAAAACAAGAGTCTGAAGAAGAAGAAACTTCAGATGAAATGGAAGCAAATTTTGTCAAAAACTGAGAAAGGGAAAAGGAAAATACAGAGGAAAGCTACCTTTTAAATGTTTCAACTATGGAGGCATTGGGCACTTTGCAACCAAATGTCCTCTCAATGAGAAGAACAAAGGTGAGGAAGCATCGCATCAAGAAAGAAGTGAATGGAGGAAGAAAACAAACTTCAGAAAAGGCAACTTCAAAAAGAAAAGTTTCATCTCCAGGAATGCAAATTCTTCAGAGGACAGCTCTAGTGAGGATTCTGAAGAAGAAACAGGTGAAGCTCTATTCATGGCATTTGAAGTAGAAAAATTAGAAGAGGTAGAAAAATCAGAGAAGAGAGAAGGAATGAACTCTAAAGTATCTGTTGAAAAACCTGAGGCTGAAGTTGATCTAGAAGGTGAGCTGGTTTCTGCTCTTGTAGAATGGAAATCTGAGAAAAGAAAGAATAATAAACTTTCAAGAAAGCTTGAGGATGCAAACGACATTATAACCAGCTTAAAAATACAGACAGAAGAATACAAGAAAATGTCCGAAGATCTTGAAGTTTAGATAACCATGAAGATAGATTACTGTTGTAAACTAGAAGAAGAAAATGTTGGTCTACGAATGCAGATACAAGAGTTGGATCGAAAAATTAGCTGCCATCACAAACGTGAAGAAAGTTCGATGAAGCTGGATAAAATCTTAAGTGATCAAAGACCTGCAGGCATCAAATTTGGTCTGGGCTTCGTTGAAGGAGAATCATCAAACGGACCAAAAGCCAGAAATGTTGAAACTGTAAGGAGTGAAGATAAGAAACAGGCTGATGAAAGAAAAACAAATCATGCAAAAGAAAGCAGTAATGCCAGGCCCGAAAGGAGAACTGACAATGATGGCTTTACCAAGGTCACACATCAAAGGAGAAGAAGATCTATGGCTCCTACAACAACCTGGCAAAGACCATCTTTCAGGTTCAATCATTACTTTTCTGGTTTCTGTTTCAAATGTAATGGTTATGGGCATAAAATTGCAGACTGCAAGTATAATGTAGGACCAAGAAGTTTCATTAGTAGAAATGCTTTTGCACCACTAATAAATTATGCAGTAGAATGTTTTAACTATCATAACTTTGGGCATATTGCAAGAAATTGTCGTAGTACCTCTGTTTCAAATCAACCTCAGAAAAGAAAATTTCAACCATATAGGACAAGACAAAATAGAAAACTTTCTGAAAGATATGCACAAGATACTGAAAAGGGAAAGTTCAAACTAGAGCCCAATACCGTAGTCAAAACAGAGTGGAAACAGAAAGAACAACTTAGGGAAGAAAAGGAATCCCTAATAGTACAGACAACTTTCAAGGCTCAGAATAAATGTGTACCATGGATTCTTGACAGTGGATGCTCAAGTCATATGACAGGTGATAAACAAAAATTTGAAAAATTACAAAAATATGAGGGTGGCTCTGTAAAGTTTGGAAATAATGATGGAGCCAAGATAATCGAAAAAGGGTCAGTTAAAATTAGTGATGGGAAAATCAAGTCAGAAGAAGTTTTGTTTGTGGATGGTCTGAAACACAACCTGTTAAGTGTCAGTCAGATCTGTGATAAAGGACATGAAGTAGTTTTCAAGAAGCAAGGTTGTGAAGTCAAAAAAACAAACAGTGGAAAATTGATAGCAACTGGATCAAGGACGTCTGGCAACCTGTACACACTCTCAAAAACTTCAGAAGGTACTTGTTTCATTGGACAGGAAGAAGAAAACTGGTTGTGGCACAAGAGGCTTGGGCACATAAGCTTCGATAATCTGATGAAAATTAGCTCGAAACAGGCAGTGAGAGATATTCCTACCATTAGAAAACCTTCAAATAGCATTTGTGCTTCATGTCAAAAGGGAAAGCAAACCAGAGTCTCATTTAAAACAAAAGAGTACCACACTAGCAAACCTTTGGAACTTATACATACAGACTTATGTGGACCCATGAGAACACAAAGCATAAATGGTGACAAATACTTTATGTTGTGTATCGATGATTATTCCAGAATGACATGGATATTTTTCTTAAAGAATAAAACAGAAGCTTTTGAAATGTTCAGATCTTTCAAACATCTAGTTGAGAATGAAATAGGAAAAAGGATCAAATGTTTAAGATCAGATAGAGGAGGAGAATTCATTTCAGATGAATTTATAGAATACTATGAAAAACATGGTATCAGGAGACAATATTCAGTAGCTAGAACACCCCAACAGAATGGTGTGGTAGAAAGAAAGAACAGAACAGTACAGGAAATGGCACGCACTATGCTGGCAGAAAACAAAATAGCAGACAGATTTTGGAAAGAAGCAGTCCACACTATAGTATACATCCAAAATAGATACATGCTGAGAACTCATGAAAGCAAAACACCTTATGAGTTGTGGTTCGGTAGAAAAGCAACAGCAAAACACCTCAAAGTTTTTGGCTATAAGTGTTACATCAGAAAAACTGATGATAATCTTGGGAAGTTTGAAAATAGAGCAGATGAAGGTGTCTTTGTTGGCTATTCATCAAAAAGCAAAGCTTACAAATGCTACAACAAGAGACTCAAGAAAATTGTGGACAGTGCCGATGTTAAATTTGATGAAGGTAGGGAACGAATAGCTAACTTTGAAGAAAACTACCCAATCTATGAAGAAGTCATTGAAGGAGATGAGGTAAATGAAGCAGAAAACAAACCTACACTTGATTCAGATGACTTAATCGATGACTCAGAGGTGCAAGAAAATAAGAAATTCAAAACAGGCAGCTGGCAAAAAAATCACCCAAGAGATCAAATAATTGGAGATCCCACAGCTGGTGTTCAGACAAGAAGGAAAGTAGTAAGTAATTACTCTCTTTTATCCAGCATTGAGCCCAAAAACATAGATGAAGCAAGCAAAGATGATAGCTGGATGAAGGCAATAAATGAAGAATTAGATCAGATTGAAAAGAACAAAACTTGGGAATTAGTACCTAGACCTGCAAATAAGAATGTAATCGGCACCAAATGGATATTTCGAAACAAATTAAATGAAGACGGACAGGTCATTAGGAATAAAGCAAGACTGGTTTGTAAAGGTTATGCACAAGTTGAAGGCATTGATTTTGAGGAGACTTTTGCACCAGTGGCCAGACTAGAAGCAATCAGAATGTTTCTGGCCTTAGCAGTCTACAAGAACTTCAGAGTTTATCGGATGGATGTAAAATCAGCCTTTTTAAATGGGAAACTTGAAGAAGAGGTTTATATTGAACAACTAGATGGTTTTCAAATTAGTGAAGATCCCAACCTTGTTTGCAAATTAAAGAAAGCTTTATATGGATTAAAACAAGCACCACGGGCATGGTATGCAAGGCTAGACAACTATCTCTCTCAACAGGGATTCAAGAAAGGTATGGTGGACAGTAATCTGTATGTCAAAATAGAAGGTGGGCATCTCATTGTTCTTGTTGTTTATGTAGATGATATCATATTTGGCAGCAGCAAAGATGAATCTTGTAAAGACTTAGCAAATAAGATGCAGAAAGAATTTGAAATGTCTATGATTGGTGAACTGTCTTACTTTCTTGGGTTACAAGTTAATCAAAATGAGAAAGGCATATTCATTTCCCAAATCAAATATGTGAAAGAGATGCTAAAAAGGTTCACAATGGAGGACTGTAAGCCAGTTAGCACTCCCATGACAACAGGTTGCAAGTTGAGTAAAGATGACAAATCTCCACCTGTAGATCAAACCATGTACAGATCAATGATTGGAAGCTTACTATATTTAACAACTACCGGACTCGATATTCTCATAGGCAATTTGCATGGTAGCAAGATTTCAGGCCAGTCCCAAAGAGACTCATGTGACAGCAGTAAAAAGGATTCTTCGGTATCTCAAGGGTACCATGGAGTATGGGTTGTGGTATCCAAAAGGTAAAGACTTCACTCTTATATCATATTCAGATGCAGATTGGGCTGGATGTGTAGATGACAGAAAGAGTACCAGTGGAGGTGCATTCTATCTGGGAGACAGATTGGTTGCATGGCACAATAAGAAGCAAGAGTCAGTTTCTTTATCTACAACTGAGGCAGAATATATTGCAACATGTTGTACACAAGTTTTGTGGATGAAACAAACTCTGAAAGATCTTGGCATTAATTTTAGTGAGCCAATATCGGTAAAGTGTGATAACACCAGTGCAATTAACATCTCCAAGAATCCGGTTATGCATTCACGCACAAAGCACATTGCCATCTGGTATCATTTTTTGAAGGAGAAAGTTGCAGAAGGAGAGGTTAAATTGGATTTTGTCCCAACCACAGAACAAGTAGCAGATATTTTCACAAAACCATTGCCCAAGGAAGTGTTTGAGTACCTTCGAAACAAATTGGGAGTGGTCACACTTCCCAAGAAGTGACTAGCTACAGGGATCACTTTCTCAGGGGGAGCATTTGAGTATTTGACTATTCTTTTGCTCATGATCATAATTTGTGCTAAGTGCAACAAATTGTGCCTGAGAATTGTGTGCATGGACTCAGGGGGAGTCTGCAGTAGCCCTTTGGTATTATTGACAAAGGGGGAGAAGAGTTACAGGAAATTACATAGGTGTTGCCAACAATTCCAAAGGGGGAGATTGTTGAGCAAGGTGCAGCAGGAGTATTGTCATTGTTGTCAACACAGTCAGTTAGATCTAATGATGCAGTGGAAAGGCAGGTCAGAAGTCATTCAGATGCAGAGGACAGGAGTTCAAAGGTTATTCAGAGCATGGACAGTGAGTTTCCAAGAAGACCATAGTGGCCCATTTGCAAAAGATCAAAGAAAAAGACAAGTAAGAAAAGTGTCATGATATCATGACATATACAGCAGGAAAGAAAAACTGTCGCGATTTCGCGACATGTTAGAGGAGAGAGAAAAAGTTGGAAAAATTGTCATGATTTCGTGACATGTTGGAAGAGAGAGAAGAAGAGGAAAAATGTCGCGATTTCGTGACATGTTGGATGAGAGAGAAGTGGAAAAAGTGATTTGTGACATGTGAAAAAAGGCAAGTGGAAAAATTGACGATTTCGTGACATGTTGGAGAGAAAAGGCAAGTGGAAAAATTACGATTTGTGAATGTTGGAGAAAAAAGAGGGAAGATTTGTCGAGATTTTGGGCTTGAAGAAAGAGAGTAAGTTGGAAAGTGTCACGATTTCGCGACATGTCGCATTTTTGCGACTTGAAGAGAGCAGGAAGGCAAAGAAGGAAAAGTGTCACGATTTCGTGACATATTGCAAGGAAGGTTGTACGGACGAAAAAGTGTCACGATTTCACGACATATTGCAGGAGAGAGAGTCCAAAAAGTGTCACAATTTCATGACATAATGCAGAAGAGAGAGTCCGCAGTGTGAACTGTCATGATTTCATGACAAGTTTGAAGAGAGAGAAAGTAACACGAAAAGTGTCATGATTTCGTGACATGCTACGAGTCCAAGTGAGAACGTCATCGATTTCGTCGACATGCTCGAGTTCAAAGTGAGAACCGTCATGATTTCGCGACATGCTGCAGATGAAAATGTTCCAAGTGAGAACTATCACGATTTTGTGACATGCAGCAAAGGAAAGAGTTTGAAGTGAGAACTGTCATGATTTCATGATAGGTTGTGGAGAAAACGTACGGATGAAGAAAGTGTCACGATTTCATGATAGGATGAAGGGAAAGCGTATGGATGCAGAAAGTGTCACGATTTTGTGATAGGTAGAAAAGAAAGCAGATGAAAGTAGAAGTGTCATGATTTCATGACGATAGAAAGAGCTTCAATAGGAGAAGTGTCATGATTTCATGACAAAAGTAGAGAGGAAGGCTATGAAGATAGAAGTGTCGTCGATATCGCGAGAAGTGAAGACGAAGTAGGGAGAAGTGTCACGATTTCATGACAAAGAGAAAGGAAGGTATGAAGATAGAAGTGTCAGATATCGAAGGGAGAAGTGTCACGATTTCATGACAAAAGAAAATTTGATACTGACGAAGATAGAAGTGTCACGATATCGCGACAAGAGCTTAGTTGAAGTCGACAAAGGCAAAAGTGTCGCGATATCACGACAAAAGCCAAAAGAAAGTGTACGGAGGCAAAAGTGTCATGATATCGTGACATGTTGTATTTTCATGGCAAAAGCTATAGAAGAGTTACAGAGGTAGTTGAAGCCGACAAAGTCAAATATTAGCCGACGAAGATTAGGGTTTGCAACCAACGAAGTTTAGGGTATTGACAGCCAACTAAGATTAAGGTTTTGATCTTGAAAATTTTTGTTATAAAAGGAGGGATGTTTGGAGATTTGTATGTATCGAATTTGCGTAAGTTAAGTCTGCGATGTGCGAGAGAGCGAGTCATGTCGAATCGAGCTAAGTGCGAAGCAAGAGCACACAAAGAGCAAAAAAGCGCAAAGGAGCAGAAGCGATCGTTCGATTGTGTCGAAGCGAAGTGTGCGAGGTAGTTGTGCAGAAGCAGACTGGTGGTGCGAAGCAATTGCACAGAAGAAGCAGAGTGCACAGAAATAGCAGACAGTGTGCAAAAGGGTGAAGGTATTTTTTTGTATTTTTCTTGAAGTCCAAGTTGCAGCTTGGCATAAGGGGTTGGTGCTCCTTCCAGTAGGTGCTGGTGAATTAGGGGTTGGTGCTCCTTTTTGTTGGTGCAAAAAAATTGAGGGGTTGGTGCTCCTTCCAGTTGGTGCTGGTAAATAAGTTGTAAAGTTGTTGCTTTGCAAAGGCTGGATTTGGATGGTAGTCCAAGCAGTCATTTTTGAGGAGTAGCCACATTGGTGAACCTCGTTAAATCTTGTGTTGTGTGATGCTCTCTTGTTAACTTGCTATATCTGGTTTAAGTTTGCTTTATTTCAGCATTAAGTATTGCAAGTTTAAAGTTTTAAAAGATCACACTGATTCACCCCCCTCTCAGTGTCACTGTGAGTGTAACAGATTCTCTTCAGGCTGAGAAAGTCCACCACAATATCTAGAGGGTCCTGGGGATCCATGGCCCTTTATGTCTGGGAGATGTGGTTGCTTTGCCTAATCTTCCTTGTGCTCTAGGGGGTTGTCGTTTTCATGTTTTTGTTTTCCTAGTTTTTGAAGAGGACACTGGGACTGGAGGTGCCCTTGGGATCGACACTGGGTGCAGAAAGCTGGTCTATTTTCATAGACAATTGTTTTTTATGAATAATGGTACCTCCAGACCAAAGAGTGATGGAAGTTGGGAGTTCTGCCTCCAAATCTACCAAAATGCAAAATCGGACCTGGACGAACCTTGTTCGAGCTCGGGTGGGAGGGTCAATGGTGACCAACTCCCCAATGGAATGCGCAATACCTCTTATGACATTTTCATGCCAGCCAAATAGGGGAATATTCAGGAGCCTAACCCATATTGGGGCAATGTTGATGTTCTGGGTCTCTAGACTGAAATCCATGTCCCACTTCCTGAGAAATAAACTTCTACAGCCCAAAAACCATGGCCCACTAGCCAGAATTTTATAGTAATCCTCCTTATTGTTCAATCTAATGGCAAAAAAACCCCGAGATAGGGCCGCCAGCTCCACATGGCTAGAAGTCCTCCATTTGCTTGTTGCCCATTTTTTGATAGTTTCCATGTCGGGACGGCCTCCAATGAATTTACCTATTAGGGTAAATTTCTCAAACTCCATGAAGCTTGAAAGAACTTTCGTCGGGATGTCCAGCTCATCCCTAACCGGAAACAACTCTTTGGTAAAAAACCCATTTAGGGTTTCTAAGGCCGCTGCCTGTGCATAATACTTTTGAGCCCCACCACCCCCTTTGCTTGGTGGGTCCTTACCTCGACAAATACCATTGCCAGCCAGGTCATCTTCAATGGACCTGGGCATTTTTCCTCCATCGAATTCTTGATACCCTCCTATTGCTTCGCTGCATCCAAGAACCGAACCACCGTCGCTCCCGATCTCCCCTGTAGACTTCCCGCCCATCGACATCCTCCGCTCTCCCCCGCAGGTTTCCTATTTTTTTACATTTCAGCAAGATCATCATTAAATGTAAGTTTCCTATCCTTGTTTTAGATGATTTTTTGGATGAATTACATGGCGTAAAATGTTTAAAAAAACTTGAATTGCACTCTAGGTTCCATAAAATTCAATTTAAAGGAGAGCATATCACCAAGATAACGTTTTGCATGCATGAGGGCCATTATGAGTTCTTAATCATACCCTTTTGTCTCATTGATTCTCCTTTCACTTTCTGAAGCCTATTGAATTTTATATTTTATCCTTTTCTTTGAAATTTTGTACTATATTTATTTGATTATATCTTAGTTTATAGCATGCCCTAGGAATTCCATTTAGTTTATGTGAACCAAGTGCTCCACCTATTATAGAATGAAAAACTCTTTGTCAAGCATTTTAAGTGTTCCTTTGGGATCCATAAGGTAGAATACTTGAGATATATAGTATCTTAGGAAGGATTCAAGGTGGATCCTAACAAGATTAAATCCATGCAATATTGGTCCTTATGTAAATATCTAAGGTAACTTCATGGAGTTTTAGGTTTCACAAGGTACTATAGGAAATTTATCTACAACTATGGTAAGATTGTTGTTTCTTTCACTATTCCCGCTAAGAAAGATTCATTTATTTGGTCTGTGTTAGGATCCCATGCTAACGTTATTTTGTAATTCTCATTATTATGTAATGACCTACTTCCAACATGGGGGAATTCTATTATAATGTTATTTTGTAATACTTTGTAATGTATGTGGCAAGGAAGGCACCTAGCCAAGTATTGTCATCGCATATAACCATTATCAAGATTGTAATTGATGTTTGATAGAAGATTCTAGCTTGAGTGGCATTTTGCATGTAAGTCAACTCTTGAGACTTTAGATAGGATTGCATGTAGTGTTCTCTTTAAAAGGCATGAAGCAATGTATGAATGTATCTTTTTGCAAGTTAATGAAATATTGAAGGAGGTTGCTCCCTTAAAGAGACTTATGATTCTGAGTTATTTGTGAGATTGTTTCAATTCTAAAATTACTTTATGCATAGTTTTATTCTATTATTACATGTATTTCAATAATTTTTTAGTATTTTGCGTGTGGGAACTTTATTTTAATAGTAGGTTCCTAACAAATGGTATCAGAGTGCTTTCCAAGGTTGAGTTCTGCTATGACTATGATAATTCTTGCTTAGCCATTTCTGCTTGTTAGGTGTAATTTCTTGTGTTTTTCATTATGTTTTCCTTTATTCAAAAAGCTAAAAAAAATCTACAAAAACAAAAAATATCATCTATTTTTTTAGTAGTTGAGTAGGCTAGAAACCCTGTATCAGGATATTAAAATATCATGAAAGAGTTGTCATTATTAGCTAAGCTAGATAGCCCATAAAGCATCTAGTGAAGTGAGGGACGATCGGGCTCCAATACCTAGGCATCAAACAACACTTGTGCATAGAATCGACCTCCCACGCATCTTTGGGTGTATTGGAAGACCATTCTAGGTTGAACAAAATTTTATTTAGCAGGAAGATTTTCGACCTTGTATCATCCATAGTCCACATAACACATCCTGGATGATTACCCTCTTGTAATATCAAATAGGTATATAGTGTGCTCAAGGGTATGTGTGGAATCCTCCTTGGGTAGTGGCTTGAAATATTGGTTCAAGCACTATTGTTCAGCATTGCAGTATAACAGAGGGCCTATGGATGTTACAAACTTATCTACTTAGCATACCCTGGTTTTGTTAAAAACTTCAACCTATAAAGACACACATATCCTTGTTTTGTTAAACCTACATTCAGGATCCCAAAAAGTGAGCATACGGAGAAGGACTTTCCTATCATATAAGAACACACTTTACATTTAACAACAATTAGGAAAGATTCTACAAGTGTCTATAATAGTATGAAATATTCTAGTACCATCTAAATTAGTGGCAATAACAGTCAAGTCAGTGATAGTAATAGTCAGGCCAGTGATAGTAATAGTCAAGTCAGTGACAGTACCAATCGGGTTAGTGACAGTACCAGTCAGGTCAGTAGTAGTAACAGTAATAGCCAACTATAACAATAAAAAATATAGGTGCTCAAGATCAAAAATAGAATCGTCAGTGTTAGTAATGACAGTACAGGTGATAGGATAGTGACAAGGTGGTCAGTTGACAAAATGTACAGATCAGAGACAATTGATCCAGTACCCAACTTATTAACTGTAGCTCCAAATCAAAAACCAACTGCACGAGTATACTAAAAAAAATAAAAAAATCATGCAAATCAAAGCTATAATTAAGAAGTTGTAGTGGTTTTATCTTTACTCTATTTTAAGTAATTTTTAAACCAAAAATAGGAAAAAATCACACTAAAAAAGTCATAAAAAATCGTAGAAACCCCCAAAATCCTCAAATTTGTTTTGTTATCTTAGATAGCCCCTTCTACACCTCTCACATATTTTTTGAGTCTTAACTCCCTTTATCTCAAAATTCCTCAAATTTATCATTTTCCACTAGCCCTTTTTTGGCCAAATATTCCATGAGTTTGGGGTGCCCAAAAATTTGTGTTGTGGAATATAGCTCATTGTGACCATATTTTTGAGCTGATCATCTTGATATATAACACACAAGCACTTTTTTGGACTCCTTACTAAAAATAGTAACTCCTACAACCACACTTTTATTTTTAGTAATTTAGTAAAAAGGGTTCAAGGCTATCCCAAATGGCAAGTGGTACTCATGGACATCAAAAAGAGGTAGAGCAAAAAACTTGATGATAAAATTTCAAGCTTTCAGAACTGAACAAGATGCCTCCATAATTTGCCTAGAAGACCAGCTTGTAGAAGTTGAGTCCAAATTGCATGATATTCTAAGTAAGTCCGAGTATCATACTGAACACTTCTATTTCAATTGAGGTCAAGGAAAGGGAATAGATGACTCTCGCCTTTGCTTTTATCGTGATACTACCTTTAAGATATCAAAACTAGACTTTCCTAAGTTCAATGGGAAGGATGTGGATGGGTGGTCATGTCATGTTGCTCAATTATTTAGACTCCACAATCTCCCCATATATCACCGAGTTCAAATGGCTTCTTTCAATGTAGAATATGAAGCCTTACAGTGGTATTAATGGTTGCAAAAAACTCTCTCTGATCCTTCTTGGATAGACTTTGAGTCTCAATTACTCACTCACTTTGGCCTTAGTGAGTATGATGATTTTACAGGACAGTTGACCAAGTTGAGACAAACCTCGACAATTCGATATTACCAAATATAATTTGAGATACTGGCCAAAAAAACTACAAGAATGAATGAAGGGTTATTTATGAGTTATTTTGTTAGCAGGTTGAGGGAAGATCTCCAAGATGAGATCACGATTTTTAAACCACAATCCATGATGTAGGTTATCAAGTTGTCTCATTTGGCCGAGTCTAAATTTTTAGCTCAAACACAGATATCTAAATTTCCACAGGTTAAACCTTCTTTTACTTCTAGATTCCAAAATCAGAATAAATAAAAACCAGTTGCACCAAATACTGCACCCAAACGGGTAACCACTATTGAAATGGATGCACGACGCACCCAAGGATTGTGCTACAATTATGATGAAATTTTTTCTCATGGGCATAGGTGCACCCAAAAGAAGTTGTTCCTCATCGGTGTTGATGATCCTGACACCAGTGACCATAGTGATGATGACACCAAATTAGTAGAGGAACCACCCAAACTAGAGGAAAGCTAGGATGAACCATAGGCTGAAATTTGTATTCATGCTCTTGCTAGCATTACTACTCCCAAAACCATGAAATTTGTGGGTTATTTCAAGGACCTGATTCTTACCATATTGATTTATTTTGAAAGTACACACAATTATATTGATCCTTGTATTGCCAAGTAGGCAAATTGTTACGTACATACATGTAATTACTTTAAGGTTATGGTATCAAATGGTGGAACCTTACCTTGCAAAGGTAAATTTCGTAATGTTAAGGTCAATATTGGGGACTATGAGCTCAAACAAGATATGTTTACACTTCAACTAGGGGGATGTGATATCGTGTTGGGAGCTCAATGGTTGGGCACATTAGGATTCATCTCATGGCACTTTGCTGAGATTTGGATGCAATTTTCATAGAATGATCAGTCCCACACTCTCCATGGCTTAAAAGCTAGGTCTTCATAGATTATCAGTTCCATTTGGATGGATAAGGTGTTCAAAAAATCATCTCGGGGTGTCATAGCTCAATTTTTTGCAATCTAACCTCATCCTTTAGAGAAGGATTTTTTTCCTAAATATTTGCAACTTATTTTGACCAAGCACAATTCTATTTTTTTTAGCCATCAAAATCACCGCCTCACCGCTCTCATGACCATGTTATTCCTTTATTACCTAGCAATGCACCACCCAACATTATACCGTATCGATATCCTCATGCTCTTAAGTCAGAAATTGATAACTTAGTATATGAATTGTTAAAAGCTAGCGTCATTCATCCAAGCAACAGTACTTACTCTTATCTAGTTTTATTAGTGTGCAAGAAAGATGGGTCTTGGCTATTGTGTATCAATTATCGAGAGCTCAATAAACTCACCATAAAGGATAAGTTTCCTATTTCGGTGGTGGATGAATTACTAGAAGAACTTCATGGGACTATGTATTTTTCTAAACTTGACCTTCACTTGTGGTACCATCAAATCAGGCTCAAGGATGAGGATATTTCCAATATTGTTTTTTGTACTCATGAAGGTCACTATGATTTTTTGGTAATTCCATTCAGATTGACTAATGCCTCTTCCACCTTCCAAAGCCTCGTGAACAACATTTTTCACCCATTCCTTTGAAATTTTATCCTAGTCTTCTTTGATGACATTCTGGTGTATAGTCACTCATGGTAAGAACATCTTATTCATGTGAATCAAACTCTCCAGCTATTGGCACAACATCAACTCTATGCTAAGCATTCCAAGTGTTATTTTGGGTTGACATAAGTGGAATATTTGGGACACATTATCACTAATGAGGGCATCAAATTTAACCCCAAGAAGATCCAAGCAGTTTAGGAATGGTCGAAACCTCACACTCTCAAAGGTCTTAGGGTATTTTTAGGGCTTACAAGTTATTACTATAATTTGTTCATAACTATGGTAAAATTTTTGCTCCCATCACTTAAATTTTAAAGGACTCTTTTACTTGGACGAGACCAACTAAACAGACCTTCCTATAATTGAAGCATGCTATGACCACTACATCTATTTTAGCCATGTCGGGTTTCTCCAAAACATTTGTCATTGAAAGTGATGCTTCAAGTCATGGTATTGGTGCAATGTTGATGCAAGAAGGGATACCCTTGACCTTCACTAGTAAATCTCTCTCCACCCATAATTTGGAAAAATACACTTATGTCAAGGAGATGATGGCAATTCTATATGTAGTAACCCAATGGCGACTGCACCTCATCAAACGTCACTTCTCTATTAAAACAGACCATTAGAGTCTCAAATAATTTTTTAAGCAATGGGTTGCCACCCCTGAACAAGAAAAATGGGTCTCTAAACTCATGGACGATGATTATTATATCACCTATAAGAAGGGCAAGGAGAATATTGTGGTCAATGCTCACTTTGGCTAATTTGAAGCTCTTAGTAAATTGTGTGCCATTTCATTGTCGGATCTCCAATGGATCGATTCCTTATGCTAGGAGGTACTTCAAGATTCTAAATTGTAGACTTTGGTTTCTTCCCTACACACTGAGCCTACTTCATGTCCAAACTACACTTGGGATGGTCAGATTGGTGTTACCACCAATGCCTTATTGCTCCCCACAAGTTCCCACTACAAGAACTTCACATGACATAATTGCATGCTACCTCATCTACCAACCATTCAGGATTTCTCAAAACATATGAATGACTTAAGTGCACCTTATTTTGGAAGGGTATGAAAAAATACATTCAATATTTTGTGGCAGCTTGTGATACATGTCAATTGAGGAAAGGTGAAACGATGTTTTCTCCAAGAACTCTTCAACCTCTACCCATTCCTGACCAGGATTGGACAAATATTTCTATGGATTTTATTGAAGGATTACCTAATTCCTATGGTAAATCTATTATCTTCATGGTAGTGGATACTCTCTTGAAATATGCTCATATTTATTACCTATCCCATCCTTACATAGCATCCATCGTTACCCAATTTTTTCTTGATTCTATATTTCATCTTCATGGTTTGCCTTCCCCATCGTATTCGATCGTGATCCAATATTTACTAGTCACTTTTGAAAAGAATTGTTTACTTTGCATGAAAATCAACTCAAAGTGAGTTTAGCTTATCATCCACAAATGGATGGTCAAACGGAGATTATCAGTATGTGTTTGGAAACCTACCCTTGTTGCTTCACCTTTGATAATCCTACACACTGGGTAAAATGGCTTCCTTTAGATGAGTGGTGGTACAACACTTCCTATCACACCACAACCAAGGTTACCCCTTTTGAGGTAGTATATGTGCACCCTCCATCCATACCTTCCTCCTACATTCTAGGTAACTCCAAGGTTCATGCAATAGATACTACTCTTAGTCACCATGTTGATGTCCTCCATCAACTAAAGTTGAATTTGGATGCAGTTCAGAACAGGATGTGCCAATAGGTTTACCAACACTATTTTGAGTATGGTTTTTATGTGGGTGATATGATTTTCCTTCACTTACAATTGTACAAATACTTGTCCCTCTAGCTTCATAGATACCAGAAACTTGCTATGAAATACTATGGGCCCTACCAAGTGTTACAGCGGATTGGTACCACAGCCTATAAATTGGCCCTTCCACCTAAATCCAAGATCCATCCTATTTTTCATGTTTCCTCTCTCAAAAAGGTGGTGGGAAATCAATAAAAAGTTCAATCTGCACTCCAGAAGTTAGATGAAGAAGGTTCTATCTTGCTTGAACCTGAATAGTTGTTGGATCATTAGAAGAACACTCTCCACAACCTCACTATTATTGAGGTCCTTTTTCAGTGGCATGGACTACAACCAGAAGATGCTACATGGGAGTCTCTCCATCAGCTCCAGCACTAGTTTCCTCACCTTTAGCTTTAAGGACAAATATTTTTGAAGGGGAAGGATATGTTAGGATCCCATCCTAACATTATTTTGTAATTATCATTATTATGTAATGACCCACTTCCAACATGGGGGATTATATTATAATGTTATTTTGTAATACTTTGTAATGTATGTGGTAAGTAAGGCACCTAGCCAAGTGGTGTCATCGCATGTAACCGTTATCAAGATTGTAATCAATGTTTAGTAGATGATTCTAGCTCAAGTGCCATTTTGCATGTAAGCCAACTCTTGAGCCTTTAGGTAGGATTGCATGTAGCTTTCTCTTTAAAAGGCATGAAGTAATGTATAAATGTATCTTTTTGTAAGTTAATGAAATATTGAAGAAAGTTGTCCCCTCGAAGAGGCCTACGATTGTGAGTTATTTGTGATATTATTTTAATTCTGCAATTACTTTCTGCATAATGTTATTCTGTTATTACATGTATTTCAATTATTTTTCAGTATTTTGTGTGTGTGAGCTTTATTTTAATAGTAGATTCCTTATAGTATGAAGTATATTCCCAAGCCTTCCATGCCCTAAATAAGACTATGTGTATAGATTTGGGCCATACCTAATTTTATCAAACCCTTTATCATTAAATATGATGCTTTAGGCATAGGTATTGGTGATGTTCTAATGTAGAACAGACATCCCTTGGTTTTTGAAGGCAAGTAGCTCTTCATTAAGATTCTAGATTGATCCACTTATGAGAAGGAAAAGTTAGTCATTCTACATACTATAGAGAAAGAACAACCTTATTTATTAGTTTGATTCTTCATCATCATGACTAACCATAGCAAGCTTAACCATTTTCTAAAATAATATATCTCATGCCAAAATAAATAAATGGTTGACAAAACTCTTCATTGAGTACAAGAAGGGAAATGAGAATGTGATGGTCAATTCTCTTTCTTGCAAACATGATAATACAATTTTTGTTAGTGCCATATCTAGTCCTCTTTGACAATCACTATCCTAGCTTCGAGAGGGCTAGCTTTTAGACCTAGATATTCATAGCATCATTCATGAAGTAGAGTCCATCTCTTCAATGCCTTATTTTCACTCATATGTTGATAGGGTTCTTCATAGGAAGGATCTATATTAATAAAAGAGCACTAACAACTACCTTTGGAAGTGGTGGAGAGTCTCATACTCCAATATATGGGATAGGGGTGGACTAACTTTATTATTCCTTGGGTAAGACAATAGTGAGGCATGTTGGAAAATGGTTTTGGTTCTCTTTCTTCACCCAATTGTTGTTTTTACATCATTTTGCTTGGATATTTTTTTTTCTTTACTTTCAAAAACCCCAAAATAAGGATAGAGTCATGATTAAGGGATATGATTACATGTGTCTTCCAAAGTATGCATCTTTAAATTAATGGTACCAACACTACCACTTACAGTGGAGATCTTATTTGTTGGTTGAATTTTAGGTTTTTTGATGTACAATCATGATTATATTATATTTTACATCTAGGGTTTGAACAACATGTCATTTGGATGGTTATGATTTTATGGCTTTAAAAAGAGTGTATTTAGTTGTTGGATCCAAAAGAGAAATGTATTTCTTTTTTTACTATAGATACTCATTTTGAATCCTCATTTTATCACCATACTATTACTATACATTCAATTATTGATCATTACAATTTCTAACATTACTCTCAAGCTTTCTACCTCTATTTCTTCTATGACATATGACCATCTCTTTCTCTCTCTCTCTCCTTCTCTCATCCTTAGAGGTACAACCAAAGCCATCAACCACTAGTTCATTTCCTTCCATAGAGAAGGATGAGACACTCAACAAGGATTTGTAGCTAAATATCAAGAATTATCACTTGAGGATTGGTTTCCATTGCATGTCATGCCCTCTATATATAGTCCAAGCATGATATTTCCTTTATTATTGGTCACATAGCAAGTAGGATTGAATAAAAATGAGAATTTTATCATGATTATTTTGTGAATGATATGGTCCTTGTTTATCTATGTGTGAATTTATTCTATCTTCACTACATTAGGATTAGTTGTAGCTTTCACTTTTATGGATAATCTTAGAGTAATATACTCTTGAATGCTCTATATCAATTTCTTCTTGAAACATGATAGTTTTAGCTCTGGTTGTTAAATTATTGCTTTATTTTCTTGATTTGATATTTAGGTTTATCTTGTAATAATTCATGTAATTGTATGAGATATATCCTTTTTTCTACAAATAGTTTCATGAACTTGACACAAAATATACCTTTTGAGCCTTTTCATTTTCATAGGTTTTTTTTTGGTGGTTTCTATTAGCTAAACGTTTAATTATCTTAATGTAGCTATATTATTCTCTTAGGTGTACCTTGAAATATAATTTTATTTTGTTATGAAGGATAGAAACTTTGATAAAACCCCAGTTACACTTGAGTAGGTTTTTGTGATTGCCCTTATGGCTCCTATTGCTTCTTCCAAGGGATTTAGAATGACTAATAGGAAAAAGAAGAAGTAAGTTTGAGAATTTCCATAAGTATAAAAGGATATCTCTCAAGCCATTGCTCATTAAAATTACATTGTTCATCCTTTTGTGCTTAATTGTGATTATAAACTCCAAATTAAAGACTAGATGGATAGAGATTTTGATTCTAAGGAAGAAAAAGACCCTAATATTGACTTTTATGGACCTTGGAATTTTTTCATAGAGTCCCAAATTCTTTGGGAGTGTCTTAATTTGGTAGTAATTATGAGTGATGCATTGAATTAAGATCATCCCTTATTAAGGTAATCACAAAAAAAATAATATCATCACTTAATATGGTGATCATGGAAAATGTATTCACAAACAATGCACACATAATGTACTTCCCAAAAGTCTCATACCCATTATAATATTCATGAAAAAAATTTAGCTATATATATGATGACCCTTAGGTAATATTTAGCTTATCAACTAGATAGTAATATGCATGATATCGAGAAGCAAATGGATTCATATGGAGAGAAAAAACCAAACAAATACAGGGTATGATAAATAATATTATTCAACTTTTGTGTGCTAAGAAAAACCCTATAGTGCAATTTGTTATCCCTCCTTCAATATTAAACCCCAATGATCCTCATCCTCTACCTCCCCTTGATAAATCTAGAAAGGTTTTACCTACATCAACTTATCCTACTTTGAGGAATTACAAAAGCAAATATTTAGCCATGATGTGGAAGCTATAGACTAATTTGGTCATGTGTCTAAATTATTTTATTATGAGACAAATAAATCCTAAATATTCATTGATAATTCATGGAATATTATAGATATTGGTTACATAATGAAAATCTTTGTTGAAATTTATGACTATAGATTTGGTAGGAAATGCTCTTGATTGTTTTATATCCTTAACTAAACACTATAGAATTCCTATATACTTTTGTTAAAAAATTAAAATAAGAATTTTATGATAACATGATTATGCTAGAGGCAATGGATATTTTTATGAACATTAAACAAGGCCTTAATGAATCCATTACTATTTTCCATAAAAGGTAGAAAATACTTAAATTTCATGCTAACATAAACTTAACTCAAGAGGCCACAATGGTAATGTTTGTAAAAAAGCTTGACCACATTTTCAAGTAAATATCTAGGAACACAATCCTTATGGTTTGTCCTCCCTTGATAAGGTTATACACTTTACTAAAATCCCTGAGCATTGGGAAAATAAATAAGTTCAAAAATTCCTAAAACCTAAATACCCTAATAAAAATGTTGTAGGGGATGGGATTTGTAATGTATCTATCCAAGATACCTCTCATGACTTAGAGATAGCTACATATCCTATGCATTTTTTGACCAAATCGAAGGGTGGACCAAGGCTTGATAATATAATGCCATAATGGACTCATGAAGATGTTTTGCAATTATGTCCATCATCTAAGCTTAAAAATTACCATACTAATGATAATTTTGAAGCACTTATATGGCATTATCCTAATAAATTTTATTTTTGGTATGTAATTTAGCAATGATAAATCTACTTGTGCATAATTGTATAGATTTTATCTCAAGCAAAATTTTAGTCCTAATTTTAAAATTGATCAAATAAATACTTATAGAATCAATTTATTTCATTAAAAGAAGTAGTCTTCAAAAAATACATAATCACCCGGTACCATATTAGATGAGAACCTCTACTATAGCTATTATAAAGGGATGAGGGAGGGGAGTCTTGTAATTTAGGTATCTATAATACCCTATTTACCAACCATGACTAACAAGCTCCCAATCATCAATAGAGTAAAAAAATAAAGGTCAAGGGTTTAATTATGGGGGGCATCAAAATAATAAAAATCAAGGATGCAATTCTAATTATGGCAACTAGAGGGGTTCTAAACAATCAAAACCAAAATGGTAGTTACCCCAAAAATAAAAATATTGGAGATAGTACTTCTCAAAATGCCTCTCAAGTTAACCAAATATTTGACCAACTTGGCACAAATGGAGAATACATTTGTAGTCAATTGAATGTGGATCATTATATCACATTTTATATGTGCAAAGAGAATCCACTACATTGTTAGAATAAAAAAATTATTACTATTAATATGAGTCAACCTTAATACAAAAATAATTACTCTTTTGTTGATGATCTTCCATTGATGATGGAAATTGTTTATAATAATATGGTGGTTTGGAGGTTTGTGATTGATTTATGGAGTAGTTCATGCATTATACTATTATCCTTGATATATAAACTAAATATCCCTAGAGATAATGTCCCCTCTACTAGAATTCATTATCAAGCTTATAATTATAATCCACAAGACATCATGGGTTGCATTTGGTTGTCAATTTCAACTATGCCTAAAGAAGCAAGAGTGAAGTTTATGGTGTTCAATTTTTATACCAACTATAACATGTTAATAGGTAGACCTTTGACTAGTAAGATGAAACTTGTAGCTTCCTTTATTTTTCAAGTGGTTAAATATGCCTATGATGATAAATTATTCACCATAGAAGGAGACTTAGACCCTTGGGGGCCTCATAATTTAATTCATGAAATTTATTTTATTTCTTTTATGGTTGAGACAAAAAGGTTCCAGATTATGAACATGAGCCTTAGTAGACTTCTAGAAGGAAGTTATACGAGGGGCATCCTAATTTTTTTTTGAAATAACCTAATACAAGTATGCATATGAAGATGATCAACCTAACATGGATGTTACTACTACCCTTCATTAAGAGGTAGTTGAAAAATTGCTAGCATTGTCAAAACCTAAGAAAAGAGAAGATATTATTCTATTCTATTAAAAATTGGTTAAGTTACACAAAGCGCATGACGATGCTACTTGTTGAGTGGTATTTTCACCCAGTTGTGAAAGTACAACTCTCCTTTAGGATTTGGGTTCCAAATCCCCTCTTGCAAAGAAGTCAAACAAACAACTTCTCCAAGGTCTCTGCTGTATTAGCATTTGCAACTGTGTATTGGTAATCTCAAATGAAGATAATCAATTTAAATGCTTGGAATACCTTAGTGATTGCAAGTAATTGTAAACAAGGGGCAATGTTGGTTTATTTCATCATGAAGCTTTAGTGATTGTTCATTGTTTTTTTTGGATTTTGTAATTTTTAAATGTTTATTTTAAATAAGTTAAACTTTCTGGAAAAATAAAATAAAATGAAAAAGAAATGCAGAAAATTAAAAATAGAACACATTCAGTCTGATGCTATCCTGTTCTGAAAAAACCAAAGATGTGAGGTCTCTATGCATGCAACCTAACCTATTGGACTTACAAACATGCACAATCCCCATAGGCTAAGTGCTGGTTTCTAGGGTACGAAATAAAATTTCAGATTTCAAATATTCGCCTAATGTAACCCAAAACAATGGCATTTAACATTATCTATAAATTTGAAATCTAAAAAAATGATAGAATAAACATTAAATCCATAGCATGCACAGAAAATCTCCTTCTTTCTTGCCCACAAGATGCAAATTTTTGAACACTTCTGCATTAAAAATATGTCATTTTATAATGGCAAAATTTTTGGTTTTTTTTCAAACCAGTCTGTGGAAGAGAAACAACTCAAACAGGTCCAGAATGGCCTTCTCACCTTCAGCTCTACAACTATTCTTGCAACGGTTTCTGACCTCCCTTTATGGCCTCTTTGAATGGCGTATTTAAACTTCTGAAAACATTGTTTCTTCTTCCATGACGGTTCGCTTCGTTTTTCGATGACTGCTCGTTTCACCTTCCCTTCTATGCATGTGCTGTGGTTTCCATTTTGTGACCCTTCGCTGCATTTCTCCACATGGGCTTGTGTCCGTTTCCCTCCAGATGTAACGGCTATCTTAAATGATCATGTAACACTTTGTCTTATTCATTGGATTTTGTCCTTATGTCCATGTTGATGTAGGTCCATTACCTTGGTGAAACTGGAACATGTCGTGATATCGCAACACTTTTTCCCTTTTGGCCATGACAGTGCAACATGTCACGATATTGCGACACTTTTTCTTTTTGGCCATGATGGTGCAACATGTGGCGATATCGCGACACTTTTTCTCCTTGTGGTATTTTGCTTTTTTCCTTGATCTTTAGCCTATGGGCCACTTCAGTCTTCTTGGAACACATGCAAAAAATGTGGGTCCCCAATTTTGGGGTATGTTGTGGATTAGACACAACAAATGGCGACTTTGCTGGGAAATGCTCCCGAGAATTTCGGTGAGAACTCAACTTGAAAAGAAAAAACACAGACTCAAATACAAGCGTCAGAAAATATCCCAAGAATGAAACAAGACGAGAAATATATGAAGCATTAGAATTATTAAACATCGGCTCGGTGTGTGCAATGTGCTTCATTCCCTATCATTTGAAACTCGTTCAACTTTCCATTGTCAGTTTCACTTATGATTCGTATGCAAGGCTATGAATGATTTATGTAGGATTTGATGTATGACAACTATGCTAGAGATATAACAACCTACTTTGCAAAGGCTCAAACCTTCTAGTATCATGAACAACATATCAAAACTGTCAAACCCTCTTAGGACCAAATATATGCATACTGAATTAATTTATTAGATCCCAAAGTTGGTTATGTGTCACTACCATCTTGAACCCATGTGCAGGTGTAAGTGAGATCAGAGCTTTGGGGAATATGATTCCCAACCTAAGCGAGATGGGAATTTAACCCTATCCTTACTACTCCGATCTCGGAGTTCATTACCTCATCTTGAACAAAATGATTTAACCTATTATGGATGAAACCGTCATGCTAGCCTCGTCTGCTTGAGCGATCGATGGTCTTGCTTTTAGACAAGACATGTTGCCATGCATGAGCATATTCCACTTGCCACCAGTGCGTCTATAGCCTTGATGGAGATTAACCCCATAATCCATGATTTGGCTCTACTTTTGATTTCTTGGACCTTGGGGATGACTACCCAGCCTTGCAAGGGACATGTAGTACGATCCTTCCAATCCAATATTAATAGAGAAATGAAAAAATATTTGCTTTGGAATAAAATAGAAGCTTTGGGGAATCAGATTCTCAACCTAAGCGAGATGAGAATTAGACCCTATCCTTACTACTCCATGAAGGTCAAATTAGAGCTTTGGGGAATTGGATCCTCAACCTAAGTTCGATGAGGATTTAACCCTATCCTTACTACTATGATTTTATGCTTTAAGCATTATGGGAGTGGAAAAAACCACTGTTTAAGGATTATGTTGCATGATGGGATAGACACGAAATATTCCTTTCGCCTCACCGTTTCTTCCAAGTATGGTTTTGACCATTTTGCTCAATATTCTCTTTAATCTGCGTAGAACGTGCTTGGTTCAAGATAATTCGGGCATCATTTCCCAACCTTAGGATCCTTTTAGTATTTGTTATGTAATTACCCTAAGAGGATTCGACAACTTTTCAATGATTGTACATGAAATTAAAATGTAACTGAGATGAAATGTACATGCAATGCTAAATGTAATATGAGATATGAATGCATTGATCCTTTTGAAATGTGGATGGAGTATATATCACCTACTTTACCATAATGTGAAAAACTGACAACTTCATGCATCACAAGTTCCAAACGATATTCTTTAATGTGTTTGCAATATTCGTGGAGCTTTCTGCAATACAATTCCGATGTTTCATATTCTCCAAGTCTTAGTCAACATTCGTAAGGATCTAAGTTGACAAACCAAAAATGTCCAAAGGAACAATACACAAAACTTAAAACCAAAATGAGATCCATTCCGAAAATGAAACTTGAAAACACAAACCAAAACCGCAAACCAAAATCTATATACAGGTGTACAAAATGTTTGGATTATCATTTTCCCGGATCCCAAACCTGATTACAATTCTTTAAAATATATATGACGTGATATGCATACCAAGTTTTGTAGGAATCCAACAAAAACAAGATCAAACCAAACAAAGAACCAAACCTCCACTTGCCCCTCTCACCATACCAATTTGATTTAGTTTCATTAATAATCCTATGGTGGAGCTTCAAGTTTTCAAATTGATTAGACAATGATTGATGTTCAATTCTTTTATGTCTATTCTTTAAGATGTCCATTCCGCACTTTGATTCATGGTGTAGAAATAAGCTTTCATTTTCATTCAATAAAGCCATAACATTAATAATATTTGAATCAAACCATTCATTAGGTAAACCTTCATTCGAATTTTGCATGGTGAAACCAAAACGGTGAGATTTTACCTTTGGCCCGCCTTCATTTGACCTTACTTGAAGAGAATTTGAAAATTCCTCTTTTCTCTCATGACATTCATCATCCTGTAGCACTTGTTCTTTCTCCACGACTTGTTTATCAAAGGCACCAAACTTAGGTACCCAATCGAAAATATGTCCATCCCTTTCAAACCATAGGTCTTGTCTATCTAGGGGGGGTTGACTAACACATTTCCATGATCAATCACTTGGGTTGTTTTGGGTAACGTGAGATTTTCAATCGGATCATCAATGATAATGAACCCAAATGATTTAGGTTTCGTAATTTCCTCATTTTGAAATGGCATAATCATTGTAGCACAAGTAAGTGGGTCAAGATTTTCCATTTCTCTTCCTCCAAAGGAATCTAAAGCAAGGGACTCTCTTTCTTGATTCATGGTTGTAGAATCCTTATCATGTTCCAAAATTTGATGAGATTTTGATTCCTCTTCCAAAACTTTCTCAAATTGTACAGGATTTACGAGTATCCTCATGTGAGGAGGCAATTGAGTTATCAAGCATATTAATTGATGCAACAAGTTTATTAGAAGATTTAGATTGATCATATTCTTCCCATTTCTTCCATGAATCATAGTAATCATCCTCCAAGTTCAAATTGTGATGCTCAAGTACTTCTTCTTCATCTTCTGATTCATCAACATGTTTCTCATCCCATTCATATTCACCTTCCTCATTCTCACTCTCTTGACGATATAGAGTTTCCACAGCCAAAACGTTATCCACTCCTTGTTGACGTTGGGGTGGACCCTCATTTGGCACAAATTCTAAATCATCCACTTGCGCTTGTAGACAATGGGTATACCTAGAAATTTCGAGACAATTCCTTTCATTATGCGTCTTTGTATTATGCAATCTACACCCATTTTCCCACGCAAAATTAGAAATATTAAGAATGGAACTAGAATGACTTGGTCCTACAGAAGTATCTATCTAATTAGTAATAAGGGAAGGCACACCCCCATTATTTGGCTTCGCATTCCACTGTCTCCCTCTATTGTTGAAATTTTGATTTGGGTGAGCGGCATGGGATTCATACTGCTATTTTTGAACCAAATCATTATTCAATTTGTAATCATCTTTTTGAGTTCTTCAACCTCTGAATAAATCTCTTTTGGTTGAGCTACATTATTGCTAGTTCCAACAAGATTTGCGTAATTGGTGAGATCTTGACTTAACATTTGAGTTGGATTTTGAGCCACTTGATTTGCGTAGGTATTCACACTTTGAATCATAATTGGATTGTGGAAAGGAACTATAGCCTAAGAATTAACCAGACTGGCTCCCTACATAGTCTGTTGACTATTTTGCAAAAATGATGGAATGGGGGGAATGGATGTGATTGGTTGAATTGGAATGGGTGCGTAAGCAGGTGTTGATGAATACGGCTGTTGATAAGGCAAAGCATTTATGCCCGATATTTGTGGTGCCATGATCTGATTCATCATAGGAGCTTGACCATATGGGCCATATTGTCCTACCATAGGCATCTGGGAAAACCCATAACCCTATGGTGTCATTTGTTGTTCAATGGTCATAGCTTCATTGTAGGCTAGAGCAAGCGTGGTAACTTGAGGATTTTGCCTTGCAAACATTATCGTCATAGGATCCAATGCCCCAAAATATATTTGCAAAGCTACTGCAGGATCAATGGCAAAGTGTCGAATTGCTCTATTGTAGCACTTTTGAAATCTATGATTAAAAGTTTGGATGGGCTCACCCTGGCCTCTTTTGCATGTAATGAATTGATTATAGATGATTGTGGGATCTAATGGTGACCTGAATTGATTGACAAAAGCATCCTCCATTTGCGTCCATGATGTAATGGAACCAGTAGGTAAGCAAATATACCATTCGTAGGCCAATTGGTCTAGGCTCATGGGGAAGAGTCTACAAGCCACATCCTCATGTTGGACGTGCAGTCTTACCAAAACATCCCTATAGGCCTGAATATGTTCTTCTACGGTCCGTGGGCCATCCGGTTTGTATTTGGGCAAAAATATCTCTATATTCCTAGGGATCTCGTGAATATCCCCTGCAATATTCAAAGGAATGTTATGGGCTCCGTACCAAGGAGGTGGTGGAGGTTGGGCCATTTGATTCAAAATTGATGATGATAACCCTACAAAACCCTGACAAAACTCTCAGTACCTCCAAGAAAACCTGCGAGACAAAGAAAATCTTGTAATTAGTGAAATTCATAGAATAACTTCCAAAATCAATCCGTTAGTCATGACAGAAGGAACCTTGACAAAGCAGTATTCTAAAACAATGCAAAATCAAAACACCTTATTCCAAACATCTTATTCCTGTATGAACAATCAAAAAGTGTTGGGACAATGAAATAAACCGATTTGGCCCTCCTAGCGCCAATCTGTTGAGTGGTATTTTCACCCAGTTGTGAAAGTACAACTCTCCTTTAGGATTTGGGTTCCAAATCCCCTCTTGCAAAGAAGTTAAACAAACAACTTCTCCAAGGTCTCCGCTGTATTAGCATTTGCAACTGTTTATTGGTAATCTCAAATGAAGATAATCAATTTAAATGCTTGGAATACTTTAGTGATTGCAAGTAACTGTAAACAAGGGGTAATGTTGGTTTATTTCATCATGAAGCTTTAGTGATTGTTCATTGTTTTTTTTGGATTTTGTAATTTTTAAATGTTTATTTTAAATAAGTTAAACTTTCTGGAAAAATAAAATAAAATGAAAAAGAAATGCAAAAAATTAAAAATAGAACACATTTAGTCTGATGCTATCATGTTCTGACAAAATCGAAGATGTGAGGTATCTATGCATGCAACCTAACCTATTGGACTTGCAAACATGCACAATCCCCATAGACTAAGTGCTGGTTCCTAGGGTATGAAATAAAATTTCAGATTTCAAATATTCGCCTAATGTAACCCAAAACAATGGCATTTAACATTATCTATAAATTCAAAATCTAAAAAAATGAGAGAATAAACATTAAATCCATAGCATGCATAGAAAATCTCCTTCTTTCTTGCCCACAAGATGCAAATTTTTGAACACTTCTGCATTAAAAATATGTCATTTTACAATGGCAAAATTTCTAGTTTTTTTCAAACCAGTTTGTGGAAGAGAAACAACTCAAACAGGCCCAGAATGGCCTTCTCGCCTTCAACTCTGCAACTCTGCTTGCAGCGGTTTTCGAACTCCCTCTCTGGCCTCTTTGAATGGCGTATTTAAACTTCTGAAAACATTGTTTCTTCTTCCATGACGGTTCACTTTGTTTTTTGATGACTGCTCGTTTCACCTTCCCTTCTATGCGTGTGTTGTGGTTTCCCTTTTGTGACCCTTCGTTGTGTTTCTCCACATGGGCTTGTGTCCGTTTCCCTCCGGATGTAATGGCTATCTTAAATGATCATGTAACGCTTTGTCTTATTCATTAGATTTTGTCCTTATGTCCATGTTGATGCAGGTCCATTACCTTGGCAAAACTGGAACATGTCGCGATATCGCGACACTTTTTCCCTTTTGGCCACGACAGTGCAACATGTCGTGATATCGCGACACTTTTTCCCTTTTGGCCACGACAGTGCAACATGTCGTGATATCGCGACACTTTTTCTTTTTGGCCATGATGGTGCAACATGTCGCGATATCGCGACACTTTTTCTCCTTGTGGTATTTTGCTTTTTTCCTTGATCTTTAGCCTATGGGCCACTTCAGTCTTCTTGAAACACATGCAAAAAAGGTGGGTCCCCAATTTTGGGGTACATTGTGGATCAGCCACAACACTACTAAATTAAAATAAGTAACATTTGGCATAGATAATGATAGCATGGGAGAGAAAATTAATAGTGATCTAAACAATGATTTAAATCAAACCTTTAATATTAAATATTAGAAAGCTTCTACTACTATGCCTATTTTCAAAGTGGTTGTTGGGTATTACCAAATGGTTTCAGTGGAAGATCTTGTTCTAGATAATGATGATGGTCAATCTAATATAATTTTTTGTGAGATTGATAACAATAATTTGTATTCCTATTGTATGCTTAGGAATGTTGGATGTAATAAATACAAATCTAGGCTAGATAGGTATAGAAAAACTAATATTTTTGTTATCTCTACATCAAAACCTTTGAATAGGCTAAGTGAATAAAAAAAAATTCTCTTTCTTGGGTATTTAACAAAGATTAAAATCTATTAGTTTTAAAATTTTCATGAAGATAGACCAATAGGTTGTTTTATCTCTAAAGATGACAAATCTTACATAGTGATAAATTGTCCTAAATAGAACCCGTTGATGGCTTACCCTCTATTAAAGTTTCTTTAATAGAATTGGGATCACCTATTAAAGTGGTTTTCTAAATTAAGACTAATTTTATAACTATTCTTATGATTTTTCATACTATTTTATCAATTCATGATGATTATTTGACCTGTATGACTCTTGTTGTGCCTAGACTATCTAATATTTCTAGTAAAATTTCTCTATAGCTAAGATTACTTCTTAATGTGGTGATCCTAGTTGCTTCTATTTTCAAATAGCAATGACTACCTAGGTATTTTATTGCTATCCCTCTTAGACTATTTTATATGTCAAAATAGTTTCCTACTTATAAATGTCATCTAATAAGTGGTTGATTAGTTTGACTAATCCTATACTCTCTTGTACGATAAGGAACTTGATTGAATTGTATTTTTCTATTGAATTCAAAACTAGTATGTCATTGATGCTTTGATGAAGGTTTACAAGCAACCAAAACCATACCCTAGTTTCCATATCCCTATATTTATAAATTCTCAATCACATGCTGACATCCTCTTTACGTTTAGGGGAAAGGAACATGCAAAACAACCAATAGTTTAAATATTTGATAATGTTCTCTTTCTCCCATCCTTGTCTAATGATGAAGTCATACTAGAGTTCTTATATTCTAGATAGGAAAGGATAATCTATCAATACCATAAGTGAGGGTTCCTTAAATAACCCAATCCTAACTAGAGGAGGCACATGTGGTCTAATTATGTTTGCTAGGTTGATATTAAGTCTAAATTAGAGAATCTTAGCCCTGATCTAAACCATTTTGAATAAGGCAATGCCATGAATGTTGAAACTACTATAGATATTAACATAGACACCCTAGATAAACCACACATAATTAAAATTGGGCCTAGCCTATATAACAAATAATAAGCCACTTTTATTGCCTTGCTTAAGGAGTACAAATATTCCTTCATGTAGGACTATTATGACATGGTTAGAATGTGTGAGTATTTGGTTGTATTTAACATTATTATCTATGATGATGATGCTCCCATTTGACAAAATCAAAGAAGGTTCCCTCCCCTAATTCAAGACCTATATAAATTTGAAATCTAGAAGTTATTATATGCCAATTTTATAAGACCCACTAACTAGTTGGGCTAGGTATCTAACATTGTGTCTATAAAAAAGAAATAAAATCATGTTACCTAGATTTTCTATTAAATTAGAAATATCAATATACCTTGTCCTAAGGTTAAATTTTATTTGCCCTCTTATGATGGTATTGTTGATTATATTGTAGGGTATGAAATGTTGTCCCTTATGGATTTCTATTTAGGGTATAACCAAATCTATATTTCCCTTGAGGAACAAACTAGAATGCATTTTACTATGCCCTGGGGCATATTATGTAATGTTGCCATGCATTTTGGATTAAAAAATATTGGTGGTACCTAGGTGTTGTAGGTGAGTTGGAGATGAGAGGGCAATCCTCCAAGGGAGGTCCCAGCATTGAATCTCCACCCTACCAAAAAGTTAAAATGGGTACTCAAAATCCAATTGATAATGTTGGTGCAGGTAGGTTCGGGTGCGACTTCTAGGTGACTTTGACGGTGTAGAACCCCCTGTTCATGGTCTCTCAGAACAAGGCGGTCTTGCATGGGATTTTTCACATAAAAAAAAATATTGGTGGTACTTATCAATGAGATACGGCCATTTTTTTCATAATTTAATGGGAAACATAGTGTAATTTCATGTGGATGACCTTTAAGTCTAAGAAAAGAGTTGGCCACTCAACTAACCTTGATACCATATTTGAGAACTTATGTCATTATAAAATTAGACTTGTATTTGGAAAAAAGTAATAACAACTAAATTTGTAGGTTATGGAGAGTCTAGTCCTCCTATATATGGGATAGGAATGGACTAAATTTGTTATTCCTTGAGTAGGATGATAGTTAGCTATGTTGGCCTATGGTTTTGATTTTCTTTCTTCACCCAATTATCACTTTTTTACTATCTTTCTTGATATTTTTACCTCCTAATTTTCTCAAAACCTAAAATTAAGGATAGAGTCATTATTAAGAGATGTTTTAACATGCATCTTCCAGTTCATGCATCCTAAAAATCAATGGTCCCAAGACTACCACTTTAAGTGGAGAAATTGGCCATATGATTACTTTTACGATTTTTTATGTATGGTCATGATTCTAGTATGTTTTTACACCTAGGATTTGAATGATGTGTCATTTGGATTGGAAGTTATGATTTTATAACCTCAAAAAGAGAGAAAAGTTTCCATTGACTCCAAGAGCAAATTATTTTACTTCATTTGGTATAAATATGCTCTTCACACCCTCATTTTTCACTAAGTCATAACAAAATTATTACTCTCAAAACTCTACCTATATTGATACAAATTCATATAATCTTCTCTCTCTCTCTCTCTCTCTCTCTCTCTCTCTTAGGTGTGATCTATTTTTATTTATTGTGGTGATATTGCAAACAAGTTGGAATAAAAGATAATTTAATTATGCTTATTACAAGATGTTTTGGCCCTTGATGCCTACATATTAACTAATTATTTTACTATATTAGGAGTTTTCCCTAGAACTTGTATTTTGTGGGTAATCTTATTATAGTTTTCTCTTTAATGTTTCAATTTATTATGTTTGGATTAATATAGTTTCAAACTCTTTACTTTAATGACTATTATACGGTCTTGATTTAAGAACTTTGGTTTATCTTGTATTAGTTTGAATATTCGTATGAATTTTTGTGAACCCAACATGAAACTAACTTTTAAGATTTTTCTTTCCATTTTCAGACACTAGGGCTTAGTAGGTTTGTTGTTGTAGGTTTTTTACTAGCTATCACTTTGTATTGGGTGCTAAATAAAAATTTCATTAGGGCTTTTCCAAAAATCTAATTTGATATATTTTGTGGGTTTTTAGTAGTTTGCTTGCTTAGGATAGAATATTTTAATAAAACCCTAGTTTCTTTTCAATATATATTCTATTTACCCTTATAGATCCTCCTGCTTCTTTCAAGGAGATTGGAGTGACTACTTGGTCTAAGAAGAAGTGTATTCTAGAATTTGCAGAAATAGAAAACCATCTTCCTCCTATCACCCTTTAAAATTACATCATCCATTATTTTTTTACTTCTCATGATGGTGAAATTTAGATTAAGGATTGGACTAATAGAGATTATGATTTACAATAAGAAAATGACCTTAATATTGACTTGATGAACCTTATAGATATTTTGTAGGATTCCAAAAAGTATTAGGATCTTTAGCATTAGGTAGTGATGATGAGATTCATGATGAACCAAAACCACCCCTTTACAAGGTGGTCATGGAATAATCATGGTCATCCCAAAACATGGCAATCATGGAAAAACAACCATGCATGAATTATACATGTAGAATATCAATCTCTAAAATCCAATACTCATTTTGAGCCTCATAACAAAAAACTAGTTGCATACATGATGACCATTAGGGAATATATAGGCTACTAGATAGATACTCATAAGTATGATATAAAAAAACAAATAGAGGCTTCTAGGAGATATATGGATACTTCCAGAAGGGAACAACTAAGCAAATGTAGGATTTGATAACCAATATGACTTAATTTTTTAGTGCTAATAGAAACCTTGTAGTACAACCTATTGTTCCTCCCTTAATCATGAACTCCAATGCTCGTCCTACTCCTCTTCCTTTTCCTAACCTTAGGAAGGATTTACCTACATCAATTAATACAACTTTCAAAAATTATAAGATTAAATCTTTAGCCCTTGATGTGGAAACTGTAGACCTATTTGGGCATGTGCGTAAGTTCTTTTATTATGAAACCAATAAAGAACAAATATTTATTGACAATTTCATAACTTATTATATGGATTTGCTTCACAATGAGAAGGATTTGATAAAATCAATGAGGTCTCAAAGACCTTAGAGAGGTCTCAAAGAAGAAAAAGAAGAATTCTTGGAGATCCTTCTTGTAGAGCTTTCAGAAGCATCATCAAGAGAGTTCCTAGGAGAACTCGCTGAAGAATTCCACTACCAAGGAAAAGTTCTTGATATTGAAGGACTTGAGAAAATTATCGCCATCTAACAACAAGCCCAAGAGAAGAAGAATTTGGCAAGGAGTGCCAAATCCTAGAAGAAAAATTTGGCAAGGAGTGCCAAATCCGTGAAGAAGAATTTGGTGAGTGCCAAATCCCTAAAGAAAAATATAGTGAAGACCTCAAGAAAAATAGAATATTGAGAAGAAGAAGATCATGTATGAAGTCAGAATTCAACAAGAAACTTGAAGGAATATTCAAACAGAATAAGCCTACCAAATTTAGGAGATTTGGAGATTACCTCTCACAGCAAGAAGGCACAACTCAGAGAAAGGATTTCTCTAAATCTATAGCAGAAAGTAGATGATCATTGGAAGGATTAAGCCACCAAATCCAAGGCTCAAGATAGAATATTTGATGCTAGAGATTGGTGTAGGGGAAATATGTTCGGGACAGCCAACAAAGAAGTTGTGTATTTATCTAGTACAATGCAACAACTTGGTGAATCAAAAGCACCAAGATCTACATCATCTACTTCAAAATCCATAAAAAATATAAACAACTAAGGTGCAACTATTTGAACTTAATATTAGTGTTCATTAGAAAATTTCATTAAGCAACATATTTGGATTAAAATTTTCATAATAATAGATTGCATTATAGTCTTAAAAAAATTGCAAAAAGGGAGAGTTCATTTTAAGGATTATTTGCACATTAATTTGGAGTTGAATAGATTTTAGAATTACAACTATCTATCAACTACCTATCATCTACTTTAGAAAAATAAAAGAAGACTAGATCCAACAACTTTGTTTGTAGTGAAAATGTGCAGAATACTTATTAAGGATTACTCTTAAAAGTTGTAGATATTATTAAGTGCATATAAAATTATTTTGAAAGTTTATTGGAGTGATAAGGTGAGATTGTTAGTGCATTAAATTGGTAGTTAATATTATTTGCACTACACTAATTAATCTCAAAAGGTTAGTTTGTTTTTGTTTATTGTTAAGGATCCAGAGCACAAAAACCAGTAGATTAATCAAATTGTCTAGAGACACTATTTGGTGCATAGAACTTGTAGCATTTTGTGGCCCAAAGAAGCCACCAAAATTAGATCAGATTCCTCCAAGGAGTAGAGAAGAAATCCACCATTAAAATCAGCAAGAGAAGCTTCAAATCAAGACTTGGTGAGTCTCAAGATTCAAAGTGCACCAAAAAGGGGTGTAGAATTTACTTTTGAAAGGGAAGCTTCTATCTACGTGGTTACAAGTTTGGGTTCATTAGAAAAATATCCAAGAAAAAATGGGAATGTGTCTAATCAAAATACAACTTTAAAATGCCCCATTACCTTCAAGAAAGTTGCTATTAAAATCAAGAGAAACAAATCTGCAAAAGGAGTGCAAAAGGAATGCAATAAGGGTATTCTTATATATAAAATATATTACATATTGGTGCACTAGTCTAATTTGTTCTACGCAGGAATTAAGATAGATTTTAAAGTACCTCAAAGACACACTATTTATAAGGTGCAGCAGTTGAAGGCAGCTGAATATTAGCACACTCCGATCAAAGAAAATAAGCCTCTCGTAATGCTCATATTCTCTACGTCTTGGACAGCCAAATCTGCAAGCAAACACATCACATTACAAGGGTGAAAAGGAGAGAATAATAGGTTGAAGAAATATTAAAACCAAAAGTACATCCAAGGAGCATTATATACCGTTATTGGTTCACAAAAGCATCACTCTTCACTCCAGCTGGAACCAACTCATAAGCAAGCACCATCAAACAAAGGAAGACCCAAGAATATTAGAATATTTAAAGGTTCTCCAAAGGTATGTTAAAGAAACATTAGAGAAATAGCCCATGCATAAGGAGGAAGTGACACTTGTCACTTAAAAATAAATTCTAACATTCACTACATAAGCGCCCATCTTTCACATGTTCGAGCAAAGAAACATTACTAGCAAGAAAGATGGTATGATAGAACAAGTGAGACAATTTTCTTCAAAGGAAATAAGTGCTTCTCCAAGGTTATAATACCTAGGTGTTACAAGCATCTTCATTCCCTCCAAGTGCTCAAGAAGTAACCAGCATGACACTTGTCACATAACACAAGAACTCTCTTCTATTAAAATGCGCCAAAGACTAAGGAAGTCAATGTATTTAGTATTCCAATATTTACTCACAGCATAGGCTAAATTACAATGTGGAAGAAAGGTGAAAGAGCATTAAAAGATTTGGTCAAGGAGGTCAAATAAGTCCAATGTTGAAGCCAAGGGAAAATCAACACACATCATTCTCCATAAGCGTTCAAAGGAAAGGAAAATAAGTGGAATGTCATATATGTCCGAGATTTGTGGTAGTTATGTAGAGAGTACAACATCAAAGATAAGGTCTCTACTTAATTATTATTTGCTTTCATTACTGAGAGGTATAACATTAGGTTGAAATACTTAAGGAAATCAACCATATTTGAAAGCAATATAAATTAGAGAAACACTTATTAAATAGCCTAATATTTACAATATTATAACATAGGAGAAATAAGGAATTCTACTTAGAAATCAGAATTTCTACTGTTGTAAATAATTGTTTTATAATATTCCACATTAGGGAGTTATAAGGAATACTATATCAAAGTAAGAAATTGGAAATTAGAAACAAAAAATATCAAATTATTAAAGGCTATAAAAAGATATTTATTAAAGAATATTAAGATTTGGAAATTAATTGGCATATTAGTCTCAAAATACATTAAAGGGACAAAAGGAATCCAACTATTAAAACCTCATCAAATTAGAAAATGCTTAAAGTTCAATATGAGTAATAAGGTGTAAAAGAAGTTAATTTTTGTTATTCTCAAAACTTTACAAAATCAACCTAAAATTGAACTATCATTCTCAAAAGCACTTTATTTATCATATAGCATTTTCAAAATCACTAGGGAGACATAAGACATTCTACAAAATCTAGAATTTCATCATGGAATCAAACAAATTCTTTCTTGCGAAATCCCAATTACTTAAGGGACCAAATTATTTCTCTTGGAAAAATAAGGTTAAATCAATCCTAGTACATGAGAAAATTTGGGACATAACTCAAGGAATAGCAAAAAGACCAAGCACAGGTGATACTGAAATACAAAAGTTTGATGACAATGATATAAAACCCCTAATGATAATAACCTTTGCTATCACTAATGAAATACAACCTTATATCAGTTCAACAAAGACATCTATAGAAGCATGGAAAAACTTAGAAAAGATATTTGAAGGAAAAAATAAAACCACTATCCTTCATCTTCAAACTCAACTACATTCTCTAAAAATGAACAATGGCGAGAGCATAGAACTATTCCTAAGAAAAGTAGCAAATATCAAAGGGAAATTATTAACCTTAGGAGAAGAAATTAAATATGAACTTCTTACTCAAGTAACCATGAGAGCACTTTTATATAGCTACAAATATTTCGTAACATATTTACAAGTCCTAAGTAAAAATACTGCTTTTGATGACCTAATAAATATTCTTAAAAAATATGAGGTAGAGAATATAGTAAAATATGAAATGACTAACACTACATTGACATAAAAAGACAATACACAGGGAAATATTGCTTCAACACCAAAAGGACGAAGACCATGGTATAACAGGTATTATCAAATATGCAAAAGAAAAGGCCATAGCACTAACTATTTTAGATTCAATCTAAAGAATCAAAATCAAGGAAATAATATGAAAAATGGGAGCATATTTCAATCAAGGCAATATCAGAATAATCCTCATCAATAGCAAGCTCAAGCTCAGTGTCTTACCAATTATCCTCAATTGGAGTATCGAAAAATGAATAAAAAAAGTACACCTAGCTCAAAGGATAGAGGAAATTGAAGAACTGGAAGAATCTACAAATGATTATGAATTCAAAGCTCTTTCAACAAGAACAACAGGTTATGAAGACACTAACTACTTGCTTGAACAAGTTACAAAAAATAGAGAAGAAGAAGAAGACAAGTTCCAATACAAAGAAGAAGATCCATATTGAAGATTGAAATCTCCATACCCAAATAATGTAATACAGGGGGGTCTTAGAGTTAGAGTATATTACAACATTTGGGTCATGTAAATGTACCACCTTAGGTACATAGTTAGGATAGGATATTATTTTAGGGGAAAGTTATCTAGTTACTTCAAGCAATGTAAGAAATTTACAAGTGGCATGTGCAAGTTATAATGTGCAAGTTGTCCCCTTGTACATCTAGGTAGAGTGTTGGCCAAGGAATATATCTTACTATATAAATGACCTCATAGGAGTAGAATAAATATCACACCACAACATCAATCTCATTTTCATATCTTCATCTCATCTCTCAAGTACTCCTATATGGAGTACAATGTAGATCTTTAGCTTATTAATGGAGTGACCATTTCATCCATATTACATTGTATTTTTTATAATTTCTATTTATAGCATATTTCAGTCATATTATTGTTTCACTTTATTTCATATTTATTGTATTTCATTGGGGCCTGTGTTAGATCTCTCCACAACATATATCCTCAAAAGCTAACAAAACATGTATGGATGAATGCACTAATATGCTCTCTAGGGTCCTCAACACCTTTGAATTTATCAAACTTCGGTAATGTAAAATTGGTAGGATAAGGTGGTGATGGTACCAAAGGATGATTGGGGTGACTGACCAATTATCTCAATTTGGGTTTATGGTACATCATACCAAGCGTGTGCATGATCAAGTTGTCAATCTATTTTTACAAAGCTTAGATTTAGGATCTTTCACTTGTGTTTGGAAGCCTTGGTTTGTCTGATGAGTGTAAGTGGGTGGTGTACGTCGGGTGATGAATTGTTGGGATGAAATGAGGTTCTTATTGGCCAATGGATTGATGTTGGTGGGTATGTGATGTTGTTGGATTTTTTATTAAATTTTATTGTGGAATGTTTGGTGTTGATGAGGTGAATATTGGTGAAGTGAATTTTAATATATGGTGGTGATTTCAGTGGTTGGTATGGCATGGATGTGGTGAAGTGGATGGATAGGTATAGTAACCATGGGTGGTCGTGATACCCAAGATTGATCGAGGGTGAAAAAATTAGTTTATATGGATGTAAGTGGATGGTTGAAATCTGCTACCTGTGACTGCTATTGTGGGTAAGAATGGGTGTTTTGATAGTTGATTTAAATATTGGAAAGCTTGTTGTATGGCAGTTTTAGATGCAGATTGTGTGGTTGTGTTGGGATTTGATGTTGGCATGGTGTAAGTGTTGGCAATGTTGGTTGAATTTAATGGAGGGTAGGTTGTGAAAGGAATCATAATTGAATGAGGGGTGGTAGACCCAGATGAAGTTAATGGAAAGGTGGATGGAATCTATGAAGTAGCATTAACTTGTGCTTTGTAGAGTGGGTTGGAGTGGGTGGTAGTATAGGTAGATGGAATGGAGGTATTTTGGCTAAATGATTATGGAATAATTTGGTGTGTGAGTGTGGATGTGGCCTCAAAAAGAGGGTTGGTGATGACTTGGTTAAAACTATTGGGGTATGAGTGAGCAAATTCCTACTGAGAGGAAGGAACATGTCTAGGTGGGATGTTAAGCGATTATAGAACTAGATTGGTTGGTGTTAAATAGGATATGATTTGGTCAAAATATATGTAAGTGATGTAGTGGTCAGTTTGTGTGGATGGTTCGATTTTAGGGATGGTAGTGTAAATTACCCTCTGTAGTGTATCTACATAAAAAGTACATACCACATGAGAGGGTCCAAAAAATAATTCAAGATGTCTTGTATGTGCCACACAAGCTGGGTTAGCCACATAAGTGCTTGGAAAAGGAGTGAAGCACTCCATGGATGAGGTTGGTTGGCTAGCGGGTACCTGACTCATGGCTCTAGCTTGACTTTTGGTTAATACTATAAGCTATAAGTAGGCTAGGATAATGAATATGCATGGTGCATGTGTGAAAATTGTAATTGGAAATGAAAATGAACAAACACACAAATCAAGCAAACAAGTGTTTCCTATGTCTTTGCAAAAAAAATTGTTTTCCTTTTTTTTGTTTTTTTTTATGATTTTTTTTGGTTTTGTGTGTTTTGATGTTAATAATACTAAGCCTAGATCAACTATGCAAGGTGAATAATGGATGCAACTAAAAGGTTGTGTTCTAACTGACCCCTCTAACGAAGGATGAATCATGAATGGCTAAAAATGGCTTCCTTGGGTTGATTGGCTCAAGTTAAGTCTAGGGAATCATAATTACCCCCCAAGGGAGTTCGTGTTGTCTGACCTGCTACTTTCTCAGTTGAGTTTTTGCTTCACACTTGGGTATGCTCAGAAAAGAATGATAATTGTGTTCCACTTATTATTGAGCCCCGTGGTAAAAGGGTGTTACTAGTCCTTCCTACTTCAAGCGCACCCAAAAGTAGAGGATTTTTTGATGATGAAATATAGAAATCCATGCATTATGGGCTACTATGGTTTCTATGGGGTAATCCAACGGATGGATATGAAGCCCACCGTTGTTGATCTCAATCAACGGTTGGTGGTGAAATCCAACTCATTGATGTTTAAAGTGGAACGTGCAGTGTGTGTTTCCTTTTAAGTTTTTATTTTCTATGGTGTTTTTCTAAACATTAAAATGTAAATAAAAACTATCTTAAGATGCAGCTAGTATGAACTTCAAATTTATTGCTTAAAACATAAGCGAAAACATACAAGGCAAACAAAGCAATAAACAAGATGTCATAAATATCAAAAAACTTGAGCCAAATGCAGTGGGTGAAATCCAAATAAAACTTGAGAATGTTTCTGACATACAAATTCAAAAATAGACTAAGATGAATTTGAAAATCCTAATGCAACTAAAAATATTTTTGTAAGTGCAAATCTACCCCTAAATGCAGTCTATATGACTTTTTGTAAATAAATAAATCGTTATTCTAAAATGCACTTTTTTTCTTTGTAAATAAAATTCCTAAGATGCCTAGGATGCCTAACAATGTTTAGTGTATTGCTTTTTAAAAATAAAAATATGAATATTTCTTTTTGTTTTTCCTTTTAAAAAGCAAAAAACGTAGATGGGGTTTGAAAACAACTTACCAAGAAGCCTTACATATTTCTTCCCCAACTTCACAAAAACAACATCAAATCTCTCGGATGCGGTACCAAATCTCCCAAATAACCTCTGGCATCCCCCAAACATGATATGACATCTACACGAGCACATATCACACCCCAACAACTTCCAAAAACCCTAGTTTTAGACTTCACGATTTTTGTGCAATCGAGTTTCTAAAAACCTGCAGTAAAAATAGAAAATGTAGATCAACAACTCAAAATGTGACAAGGTAAATCAAAACATGAAACCCCTTGGGGGTCCCACCATGATCACCATTTTGTGAATTAAAAAAAGATCAACACCAAAAAATAACAGTAACTCAAAGATAAGCAATGTTGCACATAAACAAAAGATGATATATATTATTAAATGAGGAGCCTTGATCTCCACTCTGGTACATCAATGTGTCTCGTATCAAATGGTTACAGAAAAATGCTTAATTTATGAGTATACAAATAAATATTACAAAAGGGATAAAACCCTTTTGCTCAACCAAGCAACAATAGTGTTCTCTGATCTTCCTGCTACAAACAGAGGATGAGTGGGCTTCTTCGACTATCCTTATAGACCACTCTAGCTGCAATATCTCATCAATAAAAATACTTCTTATTCCTGCATAAAAACAAGCCACAAAAAAGAGTCAGTAACACTTATGGGGCCTCCACAATGTGAGGCCCTCTAAAAGATGAAAGTGCAACCTACAAACCCTAGTTGAAATACTAGCAGAATGTATAACATAATACAAGAAAATGTGAGTGAAATAATGAAATCAAATGCCTTCTAAAAATACATGATTTGCTATCCCTATGGTTGAGGAGCTCGAACTATGAATGTATGAACGCTCGGTAGCATCCGAGGACTGGTTCATAGGTGCTGCAATAAACAAACAATAGTGGCGGTGATGACTAGGGTTTGTGCGAAAGTGTGAACAATGTTTTCTTTGCAAGTGTTTTCAAACTATATTTTCCCTACCCCTTATTCACCAAAAGTGAATAACATTTTTATAATTGCTTTATTTAATGTTAGGGTTTCGATGATGGTAACGGGTGACCAGAATTAAATCATGATCAACGACTGAGATTGCGACTTGGTATATGACACAAATTGTATTTAATGAGTGGCAAGGATTGCCATATAGCCCGCTATGATAGAATTTTGATGAACAGTCTGAATTTTTTATACACACACACATATATATACATAAATAAATATACTATATACAATATACAATATTTATATATGTATAAATATATATAAATATAAATATATAAAATATTTATATATATATATAAGTATATATAAATATATATATTTATATAATAAATGGCTAGAATTTTGTGTCTATAATTACTTATCTTATAAAATAAATGCAATATATCTTACCCTACTTTCAAAAAATAAGGATGCAAAATTGTTCGATTTATTCAGTTCCACAAGCCTATGTTATATGGCATATAAGATAATCTCCAAAGTGGTGGCAAATCGGTTAAGACCACTATTAGACAAAATTATTTTAGAAGATCAAGGAGGAATTATGAAAGGGAGACATACCTAGATGGGATCATAGTAGCTCATGAAAAACAAGATAAAAACATAGTTTTTTCATAAGATGACAATAGTACAAAGATTAACATCCATAATTAGTAGAATTAAATCAACAGAAGGGGTTTGGATTGAAGATCAAAGAAAAATAAAAAAGGAGGTAAGTTTTTTTTACCAAAATATTCTAGGATCAAAGGAGATTGAAGTTCTTAATGATAAACTATTGCAAGAAGTACCATCATAATCATATTTTAAATAAAAAATTAAGAAAATATATAAATAATCTTAAAATTTTAAGATATATAATAAATAATTTATGTATAATAACAAACGAATTTCTAGACATTAACATTAAACATTGTTGTAAAGTATATTGTAAAACGTTTTAAGATTTTGTTTCTATTCCTTACAAATTATGTATAACTATAAAAGAATTCCATATCCTTCCACGAGATGTCACAATATATCTTAGAAATCAACACTTCAAACATGGAAGTGTTCAAAAATTTCAAGATGCTTCTTTTTTTCACTATGACAAGAGTCTAAGCTTATATTTTGGAAGAACATAGATAGTTATTTTGCACTGGTAGGTTTTGTTGGAATAGGAAGCGAGGTATTGGTTGCCAAATTGGAGTTAAATTTTTTTGATAATATTTTTCTTAATTCTATGTTTTTGATAATATTTTTCTTAATTCTATGTTTTAATGGAGATTGGGCTAGGATTTTGAGTATCAATATGGTCCCCAACCTTGGTGGACTAATGCACAACATTGGCATCGTAGAAGGGAATGCATGCGATAATGGCTCCTCTCAACCGACTGTGCAGGTTTGTGCTAAGAATGGTCCACAAGGTAACCCTCGTTCTCCTGATGTAATTCTTCCATTACCTAAATTTGATTTTGCATGTCACTGTTTAGAATCATTCACCCTTATCGGGTATTTCGTTGGACGCATCCCTAATGAGTTTTCCCTTAGGGCCTAGGTTAACACAGCTTGGACTCCTCATGGAGTCAAGCTAACGATGGTTCAAAACCTTACAAAGGGATTTTTTTTTTTGCTTTGTGAAAATAACCCATGCTAAGGTGATTTACAAGCATGGTCCCTAGTACATGAGAAGCTCTCTACTTGTCTATTCTCCTTGGACTTGTGATTTTTCTATTTTTGAGGAAAGATCTACCAAAGTCCTTGTGTGGGTGGAATTCCCAGGATTACCTCTACCTATGAGGCCCATTCTCAGTTCCATAGCAACCCCTCTAGGACGTGTCATTTTGGTGGAGGTAAGTTTTTTTTTCATGCACGCTTGTAACAACCCTAAAATCTAACCCAATTTTTTTAAAGGATCAAGACTAATCAAACAATCCAAACAAATTCTACAAGAGTTTTCTTTACATTTCAAATTTCCAAATGCTGCAGCATCCCTCGGGTGGACAAGAGTGGCCAATCTCCCGTAACAGTTCTAGGTTTTACCTTGTACCTTTCCTATACATATTAAAGGACACCTTTGAGTGGTCACCCTATTTTCTTTCTCTTTTGAAGGAAATTTTGACCACAGCATAAGGGATAACCCTATATCACTCATTTAAGAAAAGAGATACCAAATCCTTGACTAGTGTTTATCATTCCTTGTATTTAGGTGCAAGCTTCTTATAGTTTTACACACACCTCATATAGTATAAAACTAGTGTGCACCATTAAACTAGCCTCCAAATAGTTTAATGGATGTGACTGTCACTTATGTGGTAGCTCCCTTTAGGTCTCCCATAAGTCAATCAAGGTTTCTAATGGCTACCATACCAAATAACATCCCCATGGGAATTCATCCACAATCGCTAGAGTTTCCATGGCTATCATTTGCATGACATATCTTCCTCACATGGGTATCTCACTATTTGTTGGAGAATCCATCACAAGGATTTAGTTACAATGGAATTCTAAGCTCGTCATCTCTCGGAGCACACTTTAGTGATCTATTACTAAATTACCCATTGTAACCCTATGATCTATAAAGTGTCACACTATGGATTCATCTCTAGATACAGATCTATAGATCTTGCTTAATTTATGGTTGAGGATCTTTGAAACTTGAACCAAAAATCGCTTCATAAATTCACAGTGTGAATACAAGCATTGGTGTGTTGTCTAGTTATTTTCAAAGAGATCAACTCTTTCTATGTGTTAGTATTAATTTGGTAATTCCCGAAATTAAGGTAAATAATAGCAATAATGTCATATTCAAAAAAACATACACATAGTTTAAATAGAAAAACCAAATTTATGTGGAAACCCCAAAATAGGTAAAACCATGATCAAAGAGATTTTTGGAGATTTTTATTGAAAATAATAATGCGATTACAATCCTTACTGTAGTATAATATTACAATATTTCATTATCCAACTCCGCTCCACCTAATTTGATGTCTTTTCTTCTCTTTCTGTTCTTCCACTGCAGATCTGGCAATCAAGTCGTCACCATTTATTTTGTAAGAATTTTTTACAATCTGTTCTAAAAACTCTGCCACACTGTGTTGTGTAAAAATTAAACTGCCACCCAGTGTTATGCAACCATTTTCCACTAAGCCATTTTCATTAAATGTGTGTAGCCCCCTTTTCTTAAATGCTTGCAACCTCCTTTTCTTAAATGGGTGTTGATAATTAAATCCAACCCATTTTATTAAATGGGTGTTGGTTATTTAAAACCAACCCATTTTATTAAATGGATATTGGTTATTTAAAACCAACCCATTTTATTAAATGGGTGTTGACCACTCATTAAATGATGGAAGTTAAGTTAATTTTCCTCCATGCTTTGTTTCGACAAGTGTTGATTGCTCTGAAGTAAGAATTTTATCCAGAGCTCCTTCCACACTTTTTATAGATGACTTTTTTTTTTAATTTGATCTCCTAATCAAGACCTCCCCCATTGGAGGATTTTGGTCCTTCAAAATCATCTTTATTTAAATGGGAATATTGTTTCTTCGCTTGCTTCTTGGAAATCCATTTTGCCTTGCTTAGAATTTTACCTTTATGGTTGTTGGGTTTTCTTGAGCTATAATTTTCATATCCATAGATAAAATTAGACACATCATTCTGCATATTGGACCCATAGACATATTGTTGCAGGTTAGCTACTATTTTATGCACACTAAAATGACCAGCAACTAGTGATGTGTGAGTGATGTGTGAGCTTTCCTTATCAACTGTAAGTGTTTATCTCTCTTGGGCACACAAATTTTTCTTCTTTGAACAAGTCATTTTTCAAATTAAAAACCTTATTGAATTTGTCTTGCACTCCATTTTTCAACTTCTTGTACTTATTCCCAAATTCAACATCTTCTTCATACTACCCATTGCACTCTTCGAAATAAAAAGGCTTAAATTCCTTATTTTGTTGGGGAGTACAATCGGTTGCTTCCATGTCCTTACTAAACTGCACATTACTATCCATATCCCTTATCATCAACAACATGGATCTCTTGCTTACATTCACCAAATGCTTGGCCTGTTGTGCTGCCACAAGCTAAAATTTATTTTCCAACCTGCTGGAATTAATCACAAAGCTAATTCCACCTTTCTTCAACTCTCAAACATTGCACCTCTACTTAAACAAAGCATCTTTTTCCCATAAATATGGGCTACCAAAAATTACTTGGCAAATATCAAGAGGTACTACATCATGGAATTTATTTTTGATAGAAACTATAAAGTACATTGCTTAGTTACCTGTAGCTCCATGTCCTTCTGCACCCATCCCAATAGATATGGTTATGGATGATACATAGCCTTTAATTCCAACTGCTTAACTAGATCCTCAAAAATTAAATTTCGTTGGGATCCATTGTTAAACAATGTTGTAACATTCGTCCTCTGCACTTGTATGTAGACCCAAAATAATTCCTCTTTCTTAGCCTCTGAAGTTTGTTCCTCCTTCTTAGAGGTCTTCTCTTGCCTTAAAGGCTTAATTTTGGTAGCACACACTACCTTTCATTTATCCTCTTCCTCAAAACACCCTTCTTCCTCCTCATTAAATGTGTGTAGCCCCATTTTCTTAAATGTTTGCAACCTCCTTATCTTAAATGGGTGTTGATAATTAAATCCAACCCATTTTATTAAATGGGTATTGATTATTTAAAACCAAACCATTTTATTAAATGGGTGTTGGTTATTTAAAACCAACCTATTTTATTAAAGGGGTGTTGACCACTTATTAAATGATGGAAGTTAAGAAAATTTTACTCCATGCTCTGTTTCGACAAGTGTTGATTGCTTCGAAATGAGAATTTTATCCGGAGCTCCTTCTACACTTCATGTACATGACTTTTTTAATTGATCTCCTCATCACCCTAAGGGATTTTCACATCACATTTCCCTTAGTTCTGGTCCTAACCTTAGGGGTCTATATAGGTTGTTATTCTATGGATAAATCCTCTTAAGGAAGAATCCCCAAACCCTAAGGCGAGTCTAAGGAATAACCTTTCCTTATATCTCATTCATTCAATCTTTAAAAGCCACATTTGCATAGTCCATATTCTATTGCAAGAAATAAATGAAAGTTATTCATCTATATTTCTTTACAATGTTACTTTCCATAAAAAGCATGATAAAATATAAAATTCCATTTCTTCTTCATATTCAATTCATAGCAATAGATCAATAAATGCTAATAACAATTCCATAACAAGTTCTACAAAAGATACACAAATGACACGTCATGTATCCTAGGAACCCTTTCTAGGAGAAAACCTAGTCTTAAAATGTCCATCTTTATTTTCATTTCAAGTCTATTAGTCAATCTACAAAAAATAATACAATATTCCTTTCACCATAGTGTTAATCTATTGCATAGGAATCTCCATGATTCTTATGTCCTCTTATTACAATCATTTTTAAATTCCTTTTTACAAGAGTGAGGGAACCCCATAATTCCCTCATATTAAACCTCAATCATTCACTAATCTATTAAAACTCAAGAGTCCATTCCTTGACTAATTTCTTACAAAAGAGTAATTGTGGAACCCCCATAATTTCCTTTCTATTTATTGGGCCCCATGCCCAATCCATCATTCTTTTACATAAAACAATAGAATTCTCTTTTCATAAAAAGAATCCCAATTTCACATAAATATCCAAATATTCATATCGTAAATAGCTCATAATTATATTCCGTAAATCAAACCTAGCTATTCATTTTCATATAGAAATTAGTCCTTTCATAGAAACAATACTTTCTTCATCAACTCTTTTTCAAAGCATATCATAATTTCATTAAAGTAAGATTAATCCTTTAATAAACTAAAGATATCAATACCATAGAAGGATTCTCATTCTTTAAATCAATAACTTCATAAAAAGGACCTCACTATTCTCCTTATCAATAAAGATTAAGCATAATCTATAGGCCCTTCAAATTTAAACTATAATAGATCAATTTATAGAACATATTGTTCCAAAATGAATCTATCAATAATTAGAGATTCTTAATAGATTAACTTCAATCTAATGATCATTTAAATACTTCACTAAAATGGAATTAATCTTTAATCTACTAATCATTTATTTCTATTCCACATTAGATTATTCACCTTAAAATAAATTCATTTTTATTCATTAATTCATTTTCACCAAACATGAATTATCTTTAACATAAGGATCATTTATTTATAATCCATAATAGGTTAATTCACAATATAAATATTAAATTCCTTTTTTCCTATCTTTATTCAAGAGACTATAACTTCTAATCTATAAATCAAGAAGTAAATGAATTACCTCTGTCTAAGTGTATTAAATCACCATAGAGGTAATGTAATATAACATATACATAATCCAAATGAAGAGAATCATAATCTTTTTAAAAAATACTTTAAACATCTTAATATTCAAAGATTAAGCATCATTCTCTTAACATCTATTCACTCTATTTATGGAACTTTATAACATAAAATAATCTTTATTAAACTCCCTATGTAATCATTTTGCGTATAAGTTCTTTACCTTCTTAAAACAAATATGGCAATTAGTTGTTCTAAAACGTCTTTGCTCTAATAATGTGACGTTCGATGTTTAGGTAATTGCACTCCAAGGTGCACAAATCAAACAAGACGTAGGGCAAGTTTAAGGTAGACAATCATAATACTATTTCACCAAAATGCATTCATCTTAGGGTTTGATTTTGGTTGCCCGTTCTGAGTAGTTTTGGTTATACAAAAACACAAGTTTCACATTACTCCCCAAAGGCTTAATATAGCATTATAATATAATGTAGCCCATAAAATTTAGACCATCATTCAATTTAACACCCAAAGTCTTATAACACTCATTGAATCTATGCAGATGTCGTGCGCAGATAGAGCCAGGCGATTGATGCATGTTCATAGCGATTCTCTCACCCAAGGCAATCTAAAACTAGCAGGGTAATTACATAGTAGTTTGGTGTTTAGCACCATGTAAAGAGGAACTCGGTCCTACAGAGGTGTCTCCACAATTGATGTGCATAGGTGTGTTCCACGAGGCTATATGAACATGTTGGAAGAATGGGTTTAAAGAGGCACAAGCTCTATGTCTAGCCCATACCAAAAATACGTTATCTCAAGCGCTCATAGCAATCAATGCATAGTTTCCTTTGTGATGCTATCGTTGTCTCACACCATAAGTTTTTTCAAGCTTAATTCATACAAAGCAATTTGTACTTAAAACATTCATAATAACATTCTCCCTTCTATAGTTTCGAAGCAACTTCCTTAAGTTAATTATAAAGTAGAATACCTTATGAACTTAGTGGATATCTATTTTGAGAAGACCCAAATGCTCACTGGAAGGACGATCCTTTGTTACTTAAATTCCTCTAAAATTTGAAAGCTCTCTATTCTGTGTGATCCGTTCTAGTAAAAACAACCACCCACTCCCATCCTCTCCGACAGGGTTTAAAACACACCCCCATGAGGTTCGCTCAAAAGAAAAAAACTTCCAAACTACTCGTTAAGATAGATTTTCTTTTAACTTTAAAGTTATTGCATTGTCGTTTAATAAATGTTGTATTTTCATTTATTTCAATGCTTTAGAATAATAATAATAATGTTAATAAAGCAATATTAATATTATATCATTTTAAATAAAGTAATATTAAACCTTCATAAAACATGTTAGTAATGTCAACTTAACATCACCTAACATGTAAGTGCAGTAATAACATGACAAATTGCAAAGGCATAGACTATTTTCAAAATAGGTAAATCATTTGTCAGATCATTTTGACTCTAATAGCCATCAGTTCTCAACCAAAGGTGTCTAATGTAGACAAACAAGTCTATTAGTAACATATCATTTATCATTAAAACATCATAAGTCCATAAAATTTGTCATTGCAATAATATAAGATCAAAGATTGTCCCTTGATGCCATATAAGAAGGACAAGTAGGGCCCCACGACACCAAGTGCGCCCTCTCCTCAACATCAGGAGGATGGTTGGATGACTATGGAAGTGCGTAAAAATGCATGTTTGGCTGTTTCTAAAGGTACATAGTCCAAGTTGGCACATGTCTCAAAGTCGGTAGAAAAATGGTATGAAAAGGAAAAAGTTGATCCCCTAGTTGAAACTGCCAACAATGAAGCTTCTCGATCTCAACATATTCATACCCCAAGGAATGCAATAGTGGTTTCATAGTCTGCCCAACCGACCAGTCCTCCAATACATTACCCTCGGCTAAAGCAAGGTGCTCCTGCAACCCGAGAAGGGGATATGCAGAAGAAGATGCCACTCCAGAGAAGGGAATTCATATGACCAGTGTTAAGTTGGGCATCTATGTTCCTAATTCATCCAATAGCTACAGTATGTTGGAGTATTGAGGATATGTTGTTGGATGCAGAGCCATCATCAATGGAATTGGCAATTCATATGGAGGAAGCAAAAACTAAATATCTCTCCATTTCTATGCAGTTTCGACGCTCTCGTAGTCCTCAAAGGAAAAGAAGATGGAGACAATCTACTCGAAAAACGGTTTCACCCATTCAACCCAACAGTTCCAACAACTTTAAGACATTGGCTTTGAACATACGCAAGATGATTGAGCAATAAATCTACTTGGTGCCTAAAGTTACATTCTATAGTTTAAAGTTTTTTACTCTAGTTTATTTTTCTATGCTTAGCTATGTTGTGTATTCACCCTTTTAAAGGTTGGTTTCAGTTTTGATCTTATGGGTGACCTTGTACCCGAGCTGTAATCTTTCGAGCTCCTTTTTATTGTGACCTTTTATATATAATTGTGGGTTTCAATAAAAAAAATTGAACCAATAAAAAAAATTTACATTTCATTTAAATATTTTTTATAATATTTTTCGTAATTCTACGTTTCATTTAAACATATTTAAAGTTTCTAAAAACGAAGCCTAGTTTTGGAGCAGTAAATATACCTGACGTTATCATTATGAATTCTAAGTTGAATGATGGCAGTCAGAGAATATTATCAATATTTGAATTTATAAGGTCACAATCATCGCTTAAATTCAGTGTTTTTATTGCGAATTGACAGTTCAAGGCCCTCTAATTATGCAGGTCATCAAGACGGGAAGAATTCTTTGCATGTTGCGGTGCAGAACCATAATCTGAGGATAAAGATAATGAATGGATGAATGCAATGCAGGAAAAGTAAATGAATGTACACAAGAGTAGTGCTGTCTCGTTTGCGGTGAGAATATCAAGGACCCATTCATGATTTCATCTCCTTCGTTACTCCATCCTGCTCTCACATCACTGCTAGCAGGCGAATCTGTATGCTTTTAACTTTATCGATTATCACAATTCTACGCTCCTCTCAACACACGGCACTGGAATCCAACGTAAGATTGGCAGAGGTGGATTAATTGCCCTTATTTATGACTCATACTTGCAGCCTCTTCATAAACCAGAAGAATTTAAAGGTTTTAAGGTGATGGTGCTCCTCCCGATGGCCCTGGCATAAAGGCTAACCACATTGATATGCTTCGGCAATGAAGTCACATTAATTCATCAGCTAAGATAGTCTATCATTTCTAAAAATTATTAATTAAAGTTGCAAACATGCAAAGAGAATACAAGGTTTTGACAAATTAGTAAGTAGGACATTCGACAGTCTTTGATAGTATTTCAATACACTTAACATCTCCAACCAAAAAATAAACTGACTAGTATGATATCTTCTTAACAATAAAAATATCCTATCTTAATCTCATGTACCAGTGTGTTTAACATCTCCAATTAAAAAATTAATTAAATTAATGCTATTAAAAACAGGTAATAACTTGCATACCCTCAATGATAAATCTTGTGCTCTCTAAATCTCAAGTTCCAATGCATGTAACATCTCCAAAAAAAAAACAAATGCATACATAACCACTACTAAGAGCAGGTAAACTCACTTGTATACCCGTCTATGATTATATTTTATTCAATGATTGCCTTTTGGTAAATGGAATTCTCTTTGTCTTCAAGAGCAGGTAAACTCACTTGTATACCCGTCTATGATTATATTTTATTCAATGATTGCCTTTTGGTAAATGGAATTCTCTTTGTCTTCAATGGAACTCGTTTTCAAGCCGTCATTGTTGTCATATACTAACCAACTTTATTATTATTTATGATATAAAATTCAAGTGACTTTAAACTTAATTTAAAATTGAATTTTTAAGGTTTTTGGCCCTCTTGATAACTGAAGAGTTTTATCTACCCACTTGTTCTCCAACTCCTATACATGATCAGATATGTTGTATATAAAAGGTTCCTATTTTTTTTTTTTTTAACAGTTTAGTTATTTGGTGCCACTTAAATTTAAACAGATTATATCAACTATTTGTCCTGCCTTGGCTTCCAATAGACATACCTAAATTTAAACTTTGGTGTAGATTATATCTTGTCTTGGCGTGGGCTTTGAACATATATAGAAAGAGTAATAAGTTTATTTGGTTCCTAGAGAAACTTTAGGGTTTTTTTACTCTAGTTTATTTGGTTCCACTTTGTGGGATTCCTCACCCCTCTTAACATCGAATTTGGGCATGTGTGTGGGGGGCCGGCCCTCTTGCTTTATAACTGGTTAATATGATGATGCAAGTCTAGTGGCATATTTCATGATTGGAATTCCGTTCACATTAATATCTATCTATCTATGTTTACTTATTTTTAAAGGTTGGTTCTGATTTGGTTTTGATCATATAGTTTATTTTTCTATGTCTAGTTATGTTGTTTTTTTTTGCTCTTTTAGAGATTGTTTTTGGTTTTGATAGTATGGGTGGCCTTGCACCCCAGTGTCTTTTCAACCATATTCAAGTTATTGGAGTATAGTGTACAATCCTACCTTAAACCTATTTGCAGTTTTAAAGTTTTTATCACTAAACCCACTCAATTATAGCCTTGCACCCCACTGTGATCTTGTCCCCAAGGTCAAGGTGGATTGGTAAGACGTAGGGGTAAGGGACAAGGTGGATTGGTAAGATGTAGGGCACTTACCAAGAGGGCATGCCCAATCTGGGCAAAGGTAGTAGTCTGACCTAAGTCCACCAAGGGTGTGCCAGCTTGACGATGGCAGGGGTTATAGTGGTTATAGTGGTAGCACCATGATACCTCTATGTAAAAATAATCTTATTTTAAAAATTAGTATATAAGCAATATAACATCACATGTTTCTCATTTTTTAAGTTCAATATTTTAATTAACAAAACTTAATTTTAAATAATTAATAAGTAATATAACATCACATGTTTCTCATTTTAAATTTTTTTTAAAGTTTAATTATTTTAATTAACAAAACTTAATTTAAAAGATTTAATAACTTAGCACCATGGAAGCAATACGAATTGACATATGGGTTGTTCATAAAGGAAAGGTAGTTGCCAATTCCTCTATGTAAAAAAATAAACTAGTATAATAATCTTATTTAGAAATTAATATAGTTTCTCCTCTTTATTTTTTTAAGTTAAATTATTTTAATTAACAAATTTTAATTTAAAATAATTAATAACATTTTTCAATTATAAAATTAATAACGTATTATTTTTTCATTATTATTAACTTATAATTATTAACTTTAAATATTAAATAATGTCTTAAAAAGTCTAAAGAAAAAATTTGTTTTCAAGAATCCTTCCAATCATTCTTCATATTCCTCAGGAGTATGCAAAAGAAAGTATAACCTCTGTATTTCTTCCGATTCAAATTTCAAATGAATTAAAAAATTTTAAGTGTTCAAATTATATAAATAAAATATAAATATAAACTTAGACTTAAGGTTTAAAGGTTTTTTAATTTTTGATTTTTTTAATTATTATTTTAAAAATGGTTGGATTATATTGATCTTAATAAATTTTTTAATATTCATGAAATTTTTTCAAAAAAATTAAGTTTTTTTTTTTAATTTAGTTACTGTGAAAAATCTTTGCCATCAACATATAGTATTAAGCATTCTTCTTCCAACCATAACCCCTCCAAAAACTATGTTTAATAATATAACATCACATATTTTTTATCTTTAAGTTTTTAAGTTAAACTATTTTAATTAACAAAAACTTAATTTAAAATAATTAATAACATTTTAATAACATATTATTTTTTGTTTTAAATTTTTTTAACTTTAAATACTAAACAATGTCTTAAAAAATCTAAAAAGAAAATGTGTTTTCAAGATTCCTTCCTATCATTCTTCATATTCTTGAGGAGTAAGCAGAAAGTATAACCTCTATGTTTATTCCGATTCAAATTTCAATTGAACTAATAATTTTTAAGTATTAAAATTATATAAATAAAATATAAATATATATATTCAGATCATAAAATTTGGGTTTAAATGTTTTCTTAAGTTTTTTTAAATAATTATTTAAAAATGGTTGGACTATATTAATTCTAATATGTAAAGTTTTTAATATTTATAAAAAAATTTCAAAAAATAAATTAAGTATTTTTTTGTTTGAATTGGTTAGTATGAGAAACTTCTACAAAGAACGTATATGGCTAAGAGCTATGCTTATCAATTTAATACACACCCACCCCCTCATACACTCATCCATGTTGTGGTTTGAACCTTGGACCTTCCAAAGAAGAGCCAAAGCCTGAACCGTCGCGCTATCTCAATGAGGCCTATCTCATTAGAGTGAACCCCTCAGCGAGGGTTTTTTTTGTATCTGATGTAGGCCATCAAGCTTGAACCTTAGACCGGTTGAGGGAACTTGCGAATGAGGTACCTGGTGCAAATAAACCTTTTGTTAAGGAAAATTGTTTCCCGTATTCCATGGGGCTAAGACTTTCCGTTCCAAGAGGCCTGTCCCATCCGGGTGAACTCCTCATGCTAGCCGAGGTTTTATTTTTGTATCCGGTGTAAGCCACCATGCTTGAACTTTGGACCTCTTTTAGAGGATTGGGGGAACTTGCTAATGAGGTACCTGGTGTGGATAAATATTTGTTAAGAAAAATTGTTCCTCGTATCCTCTAGGGGCTAGGACTTTCCGTTCCACAGGACCTATTCCATTTGGGTGAACCCCTCAGGCTAGCCAAGGGTTTTTTTTTTGTATCCAACGTAGGTCATCAAGCTTGAACCTTGAACCTTTTTTAAAGGATTGAAGGAACTTGGCAGTGAGGTACCTAATACGGATTAAAACCTTTGTTAAGGAAAATTGTTCCTCGTATCCCATGGGGGCCATGACTTTCCATTCCGTGCAATCCAAGTGAACCCCCCAGGCTAGCCGAGGGGGGGGTTGTATCCTATGTATACCGCGAGGCTTGAACCTTGAACCTCTTTTAGAGGATTAGGGGAACTTGCCACTGACGTACCTTCACCTAGTGCCAATATTTTAAAATTAATTATAACTCCTTAAAAATTTAAAGTTTGAAATAATAATAATAATTTTGGTCATAGATTTTATCTATTGCCATCAATTAAATCAATTATATTTTTTTAGAGAAAAGGGGTTGTACTCAGGTTTTCCACCCTATAACTATTTCTTTTAGAACTTGATAGTTTACCAATAAATTCCATTCTCATCTTAATTGAGTTGCTATATCTAGATACCTACATTTTTTTCATAAAATGTTTTAATTCTTGATTGACCTTTAATTCCTTTGTGAATATAAATATTTTAAAATTCAATCTCCTTGACATTTTTTTGTAGCACATTCCATAATACCAAAACTTCATCTCCACTGATTATGCACTGCATCTTAATAGAATAATATTTCCAAAAATTTACATTATCATAATTTACTAGTTCTTTTCCTAAAACATAAGTGCAATTAAAAAAACTATAATAAAAAGTTTATCAATCTCTATAGTGATTTTCATTGCACTTAGAATCCTTTGCCTTAGTTAAGTTTTAAGGTGGCTCCACCAGAGGCAAAACAACAAAAGCGAAGGAGAAATATCAAAAGAATTCAAGGAATTTCCTCGTTGTTGTTGGATCTTCCCATATAAAAGATTGGTGAGCATCCAATCGACAATCAATGACTTATGTTTTGAGAAAGACTTGATGAAAGATAATGAATAAATTTTTTGCAAATTATCCAATCAGAGATCGACAACTCACACTGTATCGAAGAGATGATGGAGAACTCAAAGAAAAACTTTGAGGATAGCCAAGCTTGAGACACATCGCAAATGCTCCAACAATCTATGAAAGAGGTTAGCTAGGAAAGATCAATAGTCCAATCAGAAGGTAGTCCGAATTGGTAAAACTCAAGGATGAAAAGTGATAATGACATCCAATTAGAGTTCACGACAAGATGCCTTTAGGAACTTTACTGTAGATGCACAACTTTCTAGAAAAAGCAATTGAGCTCATCAAGTTAATTAGTTACAAAGGCTCCAAGTCCACATACCAGTGTCATTCAGGCATCTGGTGGTCTAGGGAAGTGATTGACATGTTAAAAGTTTATGATAATATTTTTCTTTATTCTGTGTTCCATTTAAACATATTTAAAGTTTCTAAAAACGAAGCCTAGTTTTGGAGCATTAAATAGACCTGACGTTATCATTATGAATTCTAAATGATGGCAGTGAGAGAATATTATCGATATTTGAATTTACAAGGTTAAAACCATCACTTAAATTCAGTGTTTCTATTGCGAATTGACAGTTCAAGGCCCTCTAATTATGTAGAGGTCATCAAGACGGGAAGCATCGTTTGCATGTTGCGGTGCAGAACCAGAATATGAGGACCAACATAATCAATAAATGATGAATGCAATGCAGGAAAAGTAGATGAATGTACACAAGAGTCGTGCTGTCTCGTTTGCGGTGAGAATATCAAGGACCCATTCATGATTCAATCTGCCTTCATTACTCCATCCTCCTCTCCTCTCCACATCACTGCTAGCAGGCGAATCTGTATGCTTTTAACTTTATCGATTATCACAATTCTACAATCCCCTGAACACACGGCACTGGAGTCCAACGTAAGATTGGCAGAGGTGGATTAATTGCCCTTATTTATAACCCATACTTGCAGCCTCTTCATAAACCAGAAGAATTTAAAGGGTTTAAAGGTGATGGTGCTCCTCCCGATGGCCTTGGCATTAAGGCTAACCGCATTGATATGCTTCGGCAATGAAGTCACATTAATTCATCAGCTAAGACCGTCTTTATCATTTCTAAAATAATTAATTAACGTTGCAATCATGCTGAATGAAATTCCAATTAATCGATTATAAAACAAGAGGACCAGCTCCCCATACTAAAACATTCAACAATATTTGGTAATATTTCTTTTAAATTTCAATACACTTAACATTTTCAACCAAAAAATAAACAAACTAGTATACCATCTATGATCCCTTCTTAACAATAAAAATATCCATCTTAATTTCATGTGCCAGTGTGTTTAACATCTCCAACTAAAGAATACATAAATTAGTGATATTAAAAATAGGTAAATATTTTAGGAGATAGTGTAACTGTTTGGAATTTGATTTTTTTTTTTTAAATTTAAAATTCAAATAAAATTTAGTTCTTCTAAAAAATTTAAAATTCAAACCATAACATAAACAAAAATAAAAAATGAATGTATTCATAAAAACAAATAAACTTGTCAATGACAATTCGTATGCTCTTTAAATCTCAAGTTCCAATGCATGTAACATCTCCGAACAAAAAAACAAATGCATAGATAACCACTACTAAGAGCAGGTAAACTCACTTGATAATAGTAGGGTCACCAATTTCATATTTTATTGGTGAATGGAATTCTCTTTGTCCTCAATGAAACTCATTTTCAAGCCGGCTGTGTTGTCGTATACCAACCAACTTGAATTTCATTAAGTAAGGTTTTAAAACGTTATTTTTACATAAATTTAGTTATTTAGTATCACTATATCAACTATTCATCCTAGTTTTGGAGTTAGCATTAGCGTTAAATTAAATAGTTTACGGTTTTACAGTCTAAGTTTTTTTACTTTAATTTATTTTTCTATGTTTAGTTATATTGTTTTTTCACTTTTTATTCTTTTTATTGTTTTGGTTTAGTTATTTAATTTTGACATTAAATTTAGAACTGTGATCTTTGTAACCTCTTTTATTTTTATTAAATATAATTATTAGTTTCAATAAAAAAATATTAACATATTTTTTATTATGTACATCAACTTATTTTTTAATAATTTAATAAATATAATTTTTAAGTAATATTTTTTCATTTAAATAAAATTTAGTATTAACGTTTAGTGAAATTTTTAAATAGTAATTATATTGGGTTTAAGTATGGGAATTAAGAAAGGTGAAAGCAAAGTGGTTTTTATATGTTTTACATGTTATTGGTTTTTGAATTAAGAAAGAGACAGACAAATAAATAGTATAGTTTATAATAAAGGAGTTTTTAATTATAAAATTAAATAGTATTTTTTTAATAGATATTATTTTGATTTTTTTTAAAGTAATGATAAGTATAAATGGGTTATTCTTGTAGAGAGATAAGGCTGGTTAATTTGAGTATCTTAGATCAAATCTCAATAATATATTATTTGGAGTCTCAAAATATTGAAGTAACTTTTTAATTTTATGATAGGAAACTTAATAAAATTTATTTGAGAGAAAGAAATGAAAATTTAAAAAAAAAATGGGTTAAAGTTTTTTTAATTTAATTTTTTTTCGACAATCAAGTAAGGTTCAAATCTTAGGGTTGTCCCAACAACACCTATTCCACTTCGTTGTTTTCCACCATCCATTTGGGTTAAGGTTCAAATCTTAGGGTTGTCCCAACCACACCTATTCCACTTTGTTGTTTTCCACCATCCTGAGTGGAATCAGGTTAGATTGCTACCCTTGCAAACAAGCATGCCCCTAATTTACTTAATTATTATTATAATATTAATCTACAAAGGTCTTTTCCATGTTTATTTCGTGATGTTCAAACACCTCTTTAAAACATTCATCTCCTTTGCAGATTTTTAAACTTAAATAAGTTTTATAAGATGCTCATGTTTGTTGTAAAAAATTAACTAGTTTTTAACATATTGAGGTCATATGGCACAATCTCCCTGAAAGATGAGGTCATATGGCACAATCTCCCTAAAAGATGTTGTTTATTCAATATATGTTTATTCAACCATTTCAAGTTATTGGAGTATAGTGAGGTCATATGGCACAATCTCCCTGAAAGATGTTGTTTATTCAATATATGTTTATTCAACCATTTCAAGTTATTGGAGTATAGTGAGTTCATATGGTACAATCTTTATGGAGGATGTTGATTATTCAATATATATTTATCCAGCCATATTCAAGTTATTAGAATGTAGTATACAATCCTACCTTAAACCTATTTCTTTGTCGTTAAACCCACTCAATTAACTAGTATAATCATCTTAATTTTAGAAGTTAATATAGAAATAATATATCATTACATATTTCTCAATCTTTAAATTTTTTTTAATTTTTTTTCTAAGTTAAATTGTTTTAATTAACAAAACTTAATCTAAAATAAATAATAACATATTTTTTTATCAATTGTGAAATTATATATATATATATATATATATATATATATATATATATATATATATATTGGTAAGTTAGGTTTATATACAAACTAGGTTTTTTAAGAGGATCCCAAAACCTTATAATAAAAAGGGTCGTAGCACCGAGTTCTTAGGCATTGCCTTAGTACATGAAAATAAACATAAACAGAAAGGGAAAAAACCCTTGATCCAGTAGAGAGACCAGTTTCTAGTACCAACTAGTGAGACCCACTTCACAAAAAAATACCACCCTCCTTTTATTATTAGTCTGGGATCCACTCGGGGGTGGATACAATGCACCTTAGATCTTCAATAAAAAAAACTTCCCCTCAGACCACAGCAATACGTGAACAAGCCATATGGAATGTTGAGTCCCACTCAACCTGCAATAGGAAAAATAAAAAAAAATGACTTTGGAATTTGGAGAGGATCAGCACAACAAGCTCAAGATGCAACCCAGGGTGTAGCATAGCAACAACCATCAGCGCGAGCTACGCAACCAGTAGCAACGAGATATAGTCCAGGTGTAGCAGCGGGACAGCCTGGGAAATGGTATCAAGACCCTTGAAGAAACAAATGCGGGAAAACTCCGCTTGAGCCTGAGAAATGGAACAACACTATTGGGGATATCTACAGGCCAAGATATCCCCATGCAAACCAAGTTGAACTACAAGGAAGCTGGAAGGAGCCAGGGACAACAACAACAGGCGCAAAGAAATGATCCTCGAAAGCCAAAACTGAAGGAGGAAGGAGTGACCATTGAAGAACACAAGCTTATACTGAGAGGGGGGGTGAACAGTATAAGACCTCTTTTTACTTTCTCTATTTAACTTTAACTTCGCAAAGCAATGAACCAATAGCAATATCAAAACAATGCATAAAGCAACACACAATGAGACACCAATTTTAACGTGGTTCACCCAACATGGGCTACCTCCACAAAACTTTTCTCTAAAAAGCTTTCTCAAAGTTCTTTGGGAATCCTTCCCAATTACAATGTTTATGAGCCTCTGCCCAAAGGAGAATCCTTCCCCTCCTCACGAATTTATGAGCCTCCTGCCCAAAGGAGAATCCTTCCCCTCCTCACGAATTTATGAGCCTCCTGCCCAAAGGAGAATCCTTCCCCTCAGCTCTGGAAATGATACTTCAAAATATCACCTGCCTCTTATTCCGCTAGCATGTGGAACTCCTTTCCACAGAAGACCTCATGTCCTCAATGCTCAGCCTCAAGAGAACTTTGTCCTCACTAATCACCTCCACAGTAACTCATCAACCTGTACTAAACACAGTCAGTCGGTCCAACACAAGTCTTCCTCACTTTGTTAGATTTTTCCCAAGCTCAACTCATAAAGCTTAAACAAATCAATCTCTAAGGCACACAAGCCTTCTCAAAGACTTGTCAAAACTGTCCTCAGGTTCTTCTCAAAGAACTACTTCAACTCTGTCCTCAAGTCCTCTTCTAGGACATGTCCAAATCAGCTCACAAGTCCTCCCTAGAACTTGTCCAAATCAGCTCATAAGTCCTCACTAGAACCTGTCCAAATCAGCTCACAAGTCCTCACTAGAACCTATCCAAATCAGATCACAAGTCCTCACTAGAACCTGTCCAAATCAGCTCACAAGTCCTCACTAGAACCTGTTCAAATCAGCTCACAAGTTCATCACTAGAACCTGTCCAAATCAGGTCACAAGTTCATCAAGAAAAACTTGCTTAGCATGAACCCACAAAGAGAAATGTTAGAGACCCAATGTGATTAATCAACCTCATAGAAGCATAAAGAGAATTTTTAGAGACTCAATATGTTCTATACTTAACTCTCAATCTCAATCTCAAATCTCATAGAAACATAAAGAGAATTGTTAGAGACTCAATATGTTCTATACTTAACTCCCAATCTCAATCTCAAATTTCATAGAAACATAAAGAGAATTGTTAGAGACTCAATATGTTCTATACTTAACTCCCAATCTCAATCTCAACTCAATCTCAATCTCAAAAGAATAAGATAGATGTAGTATTCTTTTCTCAAGAACATGAAACACAACCCAACAATTGCCAACCATGCAATATCTCATATAACAATGATACTCATGTTCTTTCCACAACCAATATCTTTTCTCAACCAATTAGGGCTTTAATAACAATGCTTATAGACAAGGTTTAACCAACATCATTCAAATCAACATTAACCTTGAAGCATTCAACCAATCACTACATGAAAAGGAAACTAGTAGACATCCTTTTCCCTCCAAAGATATTTGAACAAAACAACCACCAAAATAAATCACCAATGCAAAGAATAACTTGCTCAAATCAATCTCAATGGAGTAAGCCCAAATCATGTAACAAGTAAAGCATTAACTTGATCAAAACAACCTCTATGGAAGCAACTCAACCATCAATCTCAAAACATCCAACTAAGGGTTTCACCAACTCAAAGCAAGTAGCAAGAGTTACTAACATAAACCTTAGTGCAAAAATGCTTCCTCTTCCTCAACCAGAATTATGCATTCACCCAAAAACTCATCAATGATTTTAATGCATAAACAATCTTCAATATCCAGAAAATGGGATTTACACCAACAAGGATACCTAGTAGACAACCTTTTCACTCCAAACTCAATTTCAGAAAATAAACCATCAACAATATACATGGAAGAAGTTGCCCATACCTTTGTTTGAAGAAGAAGAGAATAGTTCTTCAACCTGTTACCAACACCACCCTCAACTTTGCCACCAAGTTAGGGTTAGATCATAAAAGTAACCACAAAAATATTTATTCCATAAAACACCTTATGACTCCAATCCTTAGAAGTCAACTACCAAAAATATATGAAGCATACAAACAATATATTCTTTTACACTTTATTTCTCCAAATTAATTAAACCATGCTCAAGGAATAATAGCTTCTAAGCAAATCTCACTCAACAATCAAGCCAAAAATCTCAACCACACACTATCAACCTTATATCTCCAAAGAAGCGTTTAACCTTAAAAATAATTTTAAATAAATCTGCCCAACCACTTCTTCTTTAACAAAATGCAGATTTTATTTAAAAAAAAACTTTACCAAAAAAATGCTTTCGAAAATCGCAGGTCAACAGTGCCTCCGAAAAAATCGGAGCGCAAAAACTCTTCTCACACTCCACGGCGGGAGTCGAACGCTTGACCTCCCTTCAAGCGCCTTCGCAGAACAATCATTGCCACTAGGCCAACGACGCTAGCTTGAAGGCTAGCAAGAGTCTCCTTCTCCTTAACCCTTTGGCGACGGATAAACGTGGCAAAAAAACGATAGTCGTAGCTTTTACTTCCCAACATTTTCGCAATTCCAATTTCTTTCACGCCTTTTCTTTGGACTATAGGTTATGGCTTATATAGCCAAACTTCCATGCTATGCATGACGTCGACGGGAGGATAATTCAAACTTTTCGAATTAATATTACTTTGGCGCCTTCGAAACAACTTTAGGGTTATGAAACCCTTTTGATTATTTAAAAAATAATCAAAGGTCTTTTAGACCTTAGACCTTAGGTGGAGAACCCATTAAATTATTAAAATAATTTAATCACTAAATCAAATAAATAATTAATTAAAAAACCTTAAAAAGGTTTTATTAATTAAGTTATTTAATTAATAAGTGTCTCCGACCTTTGCATTAAGTCGAGACTGGTTTTGAGAAAAACCTTTAATGCATCCACCTGGTTTTAATAAAAACCCTTAAACCTGCCATGGTTTTGATAAAAACATTTTCATCTGCCACATGGGATCTCTTTGAAATCTTCTAGAAAAGATTCTTTGGAATCTCCAACCTTTGAAGCCAATAAATCCTCTTGACATTAATGCCAGTTCCTTTTGAAATCAATGACAACTCATAGATAGGAAGCTAGGATCTCAAACCCAAAATTGCCAACAACCACAACTGCAAGCACACCAGTCTCTAACCCAAGACCAAAAAATACAGAAGAAAACCCCAAGCATTCCAATAGAAAGGACCAGGAACCCACCATCCTTGCTCATGAACAGTTCTAGGGAACTAGAACTGGGACTCAAAACAACTCAAGAATAGGATGAGGTCCACCCCCAAGGCCAAAAACATGCTTTGAGAGTCCATTGAGAAGCAAGACCAGAAAGCAGAAGCCATCGTACCAGAAACTGAAATGAAAAACCTGCAGATCCTAGGTGAAAGGCGATAACAGACACAAATATGGGATCCCCAGAAGCCTAAACTAAGGGAGTCAGGGGTATGCATGCAATGATCACAGGTTCCCTCTCCAATATTGAGATATGCAACATAAAACCCTAAGCACCCCAACAAGACAAACCAGGGACCCACCATCCTTGCTCACGAAAAGCTTTAGGGAACTAGGACTGGGATTGGGAACAACTCAAGCAAAGGAAGAGGCCCCCCAAGGCCATGCAAATGTACTGAGCGTCCACAAAGCAGCAGATCCAGTAAAAAGAAGCCTCTGAACAAGAAATCTAAAAGAGCCCCACCTAAGGGACGGGACCGTCTGCAACCAACAACATCCCAGAGAGGAGTCACTAGCACATAGGAAACTAGCCCCCCCAGACCAACCTCAAAGCAGTGAGGACCTCATAGGATGTGTCAGGAAGCAGTTAAAAACCCAACCTGCAACCACCACCGATCAAGAAATCCCTGGGAACTAGATCCAAGTAAAAAAACCTACAAAAAACCCTAGGGGAAAACTTGAGGGAGATCGAGGAAAGGATCCCGAAAACATGTAGGAAACCCAAAAAAGCACTCAAAACCGGATCCAAGCAAAAATACCTACAAAAAACCCTAGGGGAAAGCCTGAGGGAGGTCGGGAAAAGGATCCCAAAAACAAGCAGGAAACTCAAGAAGAACCCTGGGATGCACCAGGTCCCAGACTCAAGCAGGGAAACCCTAAAACTGCTGAGAAAGGAGCAAAAAGAGGGCAAGGATCTCCCCCTAAGGAGATCATCTCCTACAAAGCATTCCCAGAGTGGGATGACCTAGTATGAGGCATGAACTAGGCAAGAACTAGGGGAGGAGGAGCAGGGAGAGGGAGCAGGTCCCTCCCCCTCTCCCCGAACTCCTGCTCCCCCAATAACATATTATTTTATTTTGAAATTAATAACATATTATTTTTGTTTTGAAAAAAAAATATATATATATATATATATATATATATATATATATATATATATATAAATATAATTATAATTATTAACTTTTAATATTATTATTAACTTTAATTATTAAAGAATGTCTAAAAAAGTCTAAAAAGAAAATTTATTTTCAAGAATCCTTCCTATCATTCTTTACATTCTTTAGGAGTAAGCAAAAGAAAGTATAACCTCTATATTTCTTCCGATTCAAATTTCAAACGAACTAATAATTTTTAAGTGTTAAAATTATAAGGTTGTTTAATTTTTCAAGAAGTTTATTCCTTTAAATAATTATTTTAAAAAAATGGTTGGATTATATTGTTGGGAATAAAAAAGGAGATGATATATTATACATGAGAAAGGTTACAATATATAGGCATAAGGCCTATATGAAAAGGTGAAAAATATCAAGAGAAACTGACAAGTGTCAATATAGAGGGCATAGTGCACATTAATTCTAACATTCCCCCTTAATGTGCACTATCCTAATCTATAGAAAAAAACAAGTCAACATTAGGTAACATTCCCCCTTAATATTGAATTATCTGAAATAAACCTATTATCCTCCTTTATTACATGATTTGGTCTAGGCTCGTGCTCTTTGCGCTTGGCTCTCCAACAGTGAATAATGCTAGATCAATGATGTATACATCTTGGTTTGTTACCACAGGGTCAGCCACTTCCTTGGATCTGTTGCCACTGTGTATAGTGCACATTAACAATATTCTAACATTCCCCCTTAATGTGCACTATCCTAACTAAAGAAAAAAATAAGTCAACATTAGGTAACATTCCTCCTTAATGTTGACTTCTCTAAAAGAAACCTATCATCCTCATTTATTACATGATTTGGTCTAGGCTCGTGCTCTTTGCGCTTGGCTCTCCAACTATGAATAATGTTATATCAACGGTGTATACATCTCGGTCTGTTGCCACAGGGTCAACCACTTCTTTGAATCTATTGCCCCTGGGTCAGCCGTCTAAGTACCTCAGGGTCATCCTGTGTGCCTCAGGGTCAGCCACTTTTGGGTTTGTTACCTCTATATGTCATCCTCAAGGTATGTTAGCTCTCACAAGTCACTGACTAGATTCACCATGAATATCATATCCCCCCTCATGGTGAACTCAATCTAGAAGGTGTCGGTCTTGCCAAAAATGCACCTTAATACAAAAAGAAATACGAGCCATGAAATACAATAAAAAATGAGCCATAGAATCCAAATGTGAATGAGAAGAAGAAAGAAGAGAAAAAAATATTTTGAAGCGTCTTTGTCTATAGTCTTAAAAAGTTGATCTAAAAAAGTCTTCAGATAGAGTCTAGGGCATCTATGTCTGTAGTCCCTAGAGTAGGTGTCCTTATGGTGACCTCCTCATCCCACCGGAGTGCATGGGTAACCAGCCATTGCATCCGCCAGGTTCTGTAGAGAAGGTGACTAGATACAAGGATCACATACAAATTTACCTTGGAAGTATCGGGTTCAACCGAGAGTGCACTTCAAGGTACAACAACTTCGAGGCTAAAAACTCAAATGAACCAACCTCAAAATTACAAATGAACACCACCATTGTGTTTGTTGTGGAAAAAAGTTTTCGACGACTATAAATACCCCTTTGTTCCTTTTTCAATGGTACCTTCATCTATGGGAAAAGCAACATGTCTCTCTAGGAAACAAAACATTAGGAATAAAAGATTCTTGGCATCACTCTAAGGCAATATAGTAAAATCTTCAAATTTCTTTCACCAAGAAATTACATATAACATGTGGGCCTTTCATTTGCACTTTTTATCCCTTTTCAATTATATTCAAAAAAGTGAAATTATAAAAACTTCCCACTTAGGAAATAATAACTTTTCCACTTACATTTTCATACACAGTTGCCCTTTCAATAGATAAAAAAAAACATTACTCTTATCCACTTATAAATTTCCCCACATGACATAATAAAATAAAAATTAACCGACTGCACTCCTCCAAACAGGCAGAGTCACGGTCCTCTTTAGCAGGTTATTGGGGTAGCAAATGGGGGTGACTCCTAACATGTATTCAGTAAACAATTTGCGTAATCTTCCAGATCCTCCAAAATTAGGTCCACACAAAAACATCCATCATTGTGCATATGTGAACGCCATCTTCCTGCAAGACATTTACGACTCCCTCTATCTGGCAAAACTACAAAGCTATCTCCACCTGTTGTTTCGAGTGATTCATTCCACTCACTGAGTGTCGTCCCAACTCACTGCACTACTATTGAGTCCGCCACAGTCTAGAGAATATTCATGGGGATAGTGCTTGTGCTCCAAGGCAAAATTATCCCTCTTAGTTTTTGATCAACTGTTTGTTTCATATCCATTAAATTCCTTTCTGCCTTCCAACTCAGGTGAAACTTGGGCAGAACTCACCCACTTATGTCCTCATTACCAAAAAAAATCATGCCATATCAGTTAAAAATAATCAACAACACAAAGAAAACAACCTCACCCAAAAAAATAGGTACTTCAGCTAGCTGAAATGAAAGTTTTCTCAGGATCGCATGTTTTCATACGAGCGTTGACCTCCATGTCTTTCACACGAGTTTTGTGAAAAAATGTCGCACATGCCCATAAAATCTTCCATTAGGCCCACCAGGCCAAAAATCTTCAACAAAATATGAACACCTCCAAACGCCGTAAACAACAGTAAAAAAATCAAAACTTCTAACATTATCAAACTTCTAACATGATCTCTTGCTGTGTTCCACGTCAGAAGCTGCTATGAATGCACTATAACACCAAGTCTTCACCAACGCCAAACATGTGATTTGTCTCCCATGAGCGCACAATATTCTACAATCAAAAACACCTATCTTGGCATTTCATCTTCAGTGAAAATGGTCTACATCGTGTGGATTCTAGATGTATCTGATATCTGGTGCAGTGATTAAACCATGCATATTGTTGATGTCTTCTTGAGGGTGACAAAAAACAAACTGTAACTTTTGTGGATCTTTTTGACGAATCTCAACCGCTACGGCCATAGGCGTGCACGGAGAAGGCTAATCAAACCGCTTAGATCCATCAACGACCTTCAATATCGATAAATAACATGCGCAAAATAAATTATGTGCTCCATCTGAAGCCTATGACCCTTAGCGCTCCATATACGACCTTTAAGACTCTACAATCCGACACGCTAAAAGCTACCTGGTCGTCACACCATAGATTAGGCGGATCGTGGGAAGTTTTATTTGCTCAAGTGAATCTAACAAAGAGAAAATCACGATCATAAAATTCTTTGATCCCATCCAACGTGTCTTTCAACTCCACCATCTCAGTGATCTTCATGATCATTGTGTCGTGTCTTATGCGCCCTTGGATAACAAGTGGCTCTTGGGCGCGGCATACAGGCCCGGACGGGAAACAGAGAAACTTGTAGTAATGCTTGGAAAACCGTCAGAGATAGCGCCATCAATGGATATGACTATTTGTATAATTTAGATTTTTGCGATCAGTAAATCTAAACTTCAGGAGATCTAAATGGCACAATGTGGAAAACAGTGTTGGCATTAATGTTGAATTTGTGATCGCAGAGAAAGTGGGCACCATAATGGTTACCCAAAAAAATTTAATCACAACATTTCTCGTCGAGCGTGAACTTCGCCATGATTTTAGGCTATCTTTATCCTCGGTCATGATTGTGTAGAGCCTAAAAATTTTACTGCGCCAGCATTTAACCTCATAGTGATTTATATTGGTTTTCACTACTTTAAAGAAAACTGTGTGGTATCCGTTCATAGACTGCTACCCATGATCGCTACCCATTCTCAACAAAACCAGTTTGCATCAATTATGGAGGTTCAATTTTTAGATCGTTAAATTGCACTGTTACATGGAACAACACCTTTGATTATCTTTGTCACGTTGTCAAGGGCACAAGATTCATGGGTGATGTAGGAGTCCATCATCTGCGATCTTTGGTAGCAATGATGTTGTCCAGTTCTCCGTGATGATATACAGTCCACGTGCAACAAAATACAGTAGTAAAAATAATACGTCTTTCAATATGTCTCTAGCAATCCATTAATGGCTAGACAATCCAGTTCTCTCCACGTGGATCAACATAGCTATCAAACGCTCATCAGAATCATGATAACCAATGCAATTCTATGCACATCTCTCACACAAGTCTACTACACTTAGAATTCTGTGATTTTCACCATTCGTTGAGAGGGGTTAAATGCTCCAACGGAATCTTTCGCCTTTATGGAGGTTAACGTCGTTTGACCAGCTCGCCAGCTTACGATGATAATGGCTTTACAAAGGTTGGGATTTGGACACAATTACACCATTTGTTCATCCATCAATGTGGCTGATGGTGAGATGGTGCAAAATCAAACTTAGAAAATATGCATCGATCACTATGATATTTTTCATCACGATCCCTTTGCGTCGTTTTCATAGTTGCAGACAACACCATCGATGCGCCTCCAGGTGGCTATGGCGAACAATCTCTTTAACATCTTCCAAGCGAAATCTTTAATTCTCTTCAACAACCATAAAGCAGTCAATGGTAGCTCATCTATTGCATCAAATTTACTACAAAATAAACCATAAAAAAATAAAAGGCGTATCCCGTTTTTCATTTCTTTACCAAGAAACTACTTCTACGGACGGATACATAGGAAAATAATAAACCTCTCAATCACTTTAAGAAAAAAATTTGGCAGCCATTAATTTTTCAAGCTTCTGGTTTCTGATCCATCTCATGGATGAAGAGCATACTCCCTAGCTTGAAAAAAAATGGGAAAAAAATGAGGGGGGAGGAAATCCCCCCTCAAACCAATAGGGCAGGGAAAGTATGCTCTGATACCAAATGTTGGGAATAAACAAGGAGATGATATATTATACATGAGAAAGGTTACAATATATAGGCATACGTCCTATACAATATATAGGCATAAGGCCTATATGAAAAGGTGACAAATGTCAAGAGAAACTAACAAGTGTCAATATAGAAGGCATAGTGCACATTAATTCTAACATATATTGACCTAATGTGTACAGTTTTTAATATTTATGAAAATTTTCAAAAAAATTTAGTTTTTTAAATTATGTTTTTTCAATGGATTATATGGAATTGAAACAGGTCCCACCCATATTACATCCACATAGTGGTATTACAACTAAGTTTGGATATTATCTATGTATCGTTTGGTAATATTGGAACCTAGGTATAGTTAAACTACTGCCATTTGATTTTTATTTATTTATTACGTTATTTTGAATTAGACATATGTTTTTTCCTCAATTTATTGGATCAATATTAATTATAAAATGTAGAGCAGTTGGCAAATATTTTGGGTGCCAATATTTTGGGTTCTATTTAAGGTCGACCCATGTTTCATTCCCACTCCCTCCACCCTGTTGGATGTGTAAGCACAATTAGAAATTGTTTTGTGCGCTGGTAGAGGCCATAGAGGCCACATGTGCTTCATTTTCGTGTGCCCACCTTGTGAATATATATTAAATACAATCCCTTGTGATTGATATCACATAGTATACCCCTTGTGACTGATATCACATGGTATACCCGGATGGGATAGCCATGATTACCCACAGTGCTAGATTTTTGACTAACCAAAATTAGAAGTTGTAAGTGGGTTTCATTTTCCTATGCCCACCTTGTGGATATATATTAAATACAATCCCTTGTGACTTATACCATGTGGTATACCCGGATGAGATAGCCATGATTGGACATAGTGCTAGATTCTTGAGGTTTTTTACTAACCAAAATTTAAAGTCCCAAGGGAACAACGTAACGTTCAAGCTTTAGCTCTTCTTCGAGAGGTCCAATGTTCAAATTGTAGTGTGGGTGAGTGTGTGAGGGGATGGATGGATATATATATTATTTTATATTAAAAATTAATTTATATATATTTTTTGGAAAATTTATATTATTTTAAAACTAATTATTTTTTATTTTTATTTATTTATTTTGAATTTGGTTATTGTGAGAAACCCCTATGACCGACGTACAGTACAAGGCTGAGCAGTATCCTCCCAACCATGACCCCTAAAGTTGAGAGCTATACTTATCAATAAGGAATTTAATATAAAGCCACCACACATCCACCCCCTCACACACTTGCCCATGTCGTGGTTTGAACCTTGGACCTCTTGAAGAAGAGCCAAAGCCCAAACCATTGCGTTGCACCCCCAGGTGCATTTTAAAATTAATTATAACTCTTTAAAATTTTAAAGTTTGAAATAATAAATAATTTTGGTTATAGATTTTATCTATTGTCATTAATTAAATAAATTATAAAATTTTGGAGAAAAATGGGTTGTACTCAGGTTTTCCACCCTTGAAAAATCACAACTGTTTTTTAGAGCTTGATAGTTTACAAATAGATTCAATTCTCATCTCAATTGAGTTTCTATATATAGATACCTACATCTTTTTCATAAAATTTTTGAATTCTTGATTTCTATTTTCTTGATCTCTAATTTTCTTTCCAAATATAAATATTCTAGAATTCAACCTCCTTGATATTTTCCTGTAGCACCCTCCACAATATCAAAACTCCACCTCCACCGTCTATGCACTGCATCCTAGTAGAGTAATATTTCAAAAAATTCACATTATTATAATCTGCTTTACCAAAAGTGGATTATTAGTTATTTTTCCTAAAACATAAGTGCAACCATTAGAACTATAATAAATATTTTATCAGTCTCAAAAAATTGAAAGTTTCTATAGGTATTTTCACTACACTTAGAAATCCTTTGCCTTATTAGTCTAGGGAAGTGATTGACATATTAAAATCAACAACCTATGAGCCACAATGTAACAAACTCAAGCCTAGAGCATTGGTTACAAAGAGTCTCTATGCCTAGTCTTTAGGGATCCCCAATAAAGATGGTTGACAATAATGTGGTATTTGCACATCCAAGGGTCTAAAACTCTACAACTTTAATGATTCCAGATCCAAAGACCTCAAGAAGATCAACAAGCCAAGTGCAAAAATATCTCCAATACAATATCAAAAAGGGATTTTTATTCTTGCATAGTTTTGGAGGGAAAGACTCCTCAATTTGTTTTATAAATAGTGAGTTATTAGACATTGTAAGGCATTGGAAAGTTTCCTATTTGTGCCTAATATCTGGTCCTACATGTAATTTCTTTTCATTTTCTTTTGTATAATAATCTAGACTCAATCCTTGAGTCATTTTATAGCAACATTCAAGCCTTTTTCTCTAGCATGATTGTAATTAAAATTTGAAAAAAAAAAATATATATATATATATATATATATATATATATATATATATATATATATATATATATATATGAGAAACTATGACTACTTGCCTTGTGTCCTAGTTCTTATATATGTTTGTGTGTAAATGTTCATGCTTGAATGAAATCATGTTCACTTTACACTACTAACAAATGATGCATGTGTTCATTCATCCCATAAATATACAAAATAATCTCATGATCTCGATGCATCACCTCTGTTAGCTTAGCACTTTGCTTGTTGTTTATTTTCTATTATTTCTCTCCCTTTTTCCTTAATGTATGAAAGTAGTTTAGGTAGGTGAACATTGAATATCATATCCGATAAGGATTTAACCTTGTACAAAATCCTAGAGGTCATCCTCCAAGTCATGTCCCATGCTCTCAATAATTACCATTGTGTCGCTCTATATGAGGTGTGAGTGTTAGGTGCATCCGATCATGAAAATGAATGACCATAATATTTTGAGACGACAATAGTTCAAATCCATGATTTGCCCCATAATCCAACCAACAAACACACAAAAGGGAATAAAAAATATTGATATTTTCATTGAAGACTCAATGGAAACACCTAATGAATTGTATTTTTTATCTATCATTGCAAACATTGTGGCACCTGTATGCTTTTCAACATTCCCAACTATGAGTAGGAGGAAAACACTTATAAACTCAATGACCATGTTCCAAGACTCTAAATCCCCATTTATTGCAAAAACAATATATCTTTAGAGAAAATAAATCTAATCAGTCAAGATGGAAAGCCATGAGATAGCTTGCCAATTATCTCGATTACATCCTCCTTGTCTAAATCTCTTTTCCTCAGTCCCTCACTCTCATCTAGAGGATCATATAAATTCCTATGAATTCATCTAGATGATGAGGTTAAAAGCATATGCCTCCTCCAATGCATTGTTTAATAAACGATTCCCTAAAACATTTTATAGTCCTCTAGAACATTAATTTGAATTTGTTTCTTTCAAAATTTTCTTGTCAACTTCAACTATACTTACTACTTTCTCTAACCATGGAGAAGAAAATTTAACTTCATGATCCCTTTTTAAAACCCCTCTATTGACTAGCCTATATGCACATTTGTTCCCTTCCCTTAACATATTTGTAGATATGATTTCTTCAAACTCTATAACAAGGTCTTGCATATCCATATTGATATATTGTATGTTCTATGGAGCTTTTGTTTTCTTCAAAATTATATTAATTGCTATTAATGAATTTCATTCCATCCACACTCTATTACATTTCATATATTTGCATATTTTTAATCCTTGCAATGCCACCCAAGCTCCAGCTTCATTATTTATCTTAACTCTACTAAAAGTGTAATGAGACAAAATAACACCCCTATTATTTTTATTTATTCCTCCTCCTCCTGTTGGTCTTGAATTTTCTTTATATGCTCCATAAAAATTCAATTTGACCAACTCCACTTTTTGTGGTTTCTACTTTATATGCTTTGTCTTTATTTTATTTCTCTGATACTCAACATCATAATTCTATTTAATGATATAACTCCATCTATCAAGGATATTTGCTTCAATATTAGGTATTGGGTGACTTGATAAGGTTGGTATAGACTCCTGTATGGCTAAACAAATCTTCTTTTTTATTACCTCTAAATTACTTTCCTTTCATTTAAAAATTATTTTATTCCTTTTTAGCCATACTTTCCAAAGTATTGTATATTTTTATGTAACCCAAAATATCTATGATGACTCACTTTTAAAAGTGTTATGTCCTTCCTTTTACCATTCTTCAATTCTACATTTCATCACTATGCACATACCAAACATATTAAGAATCCATTGTCATTGTTCCTAGACTATTGAGAAATGACCCAAGAGATGTTATATACCTCTTCTTTATACATAGAACACATTGTGAGGGGCCTTTGAAATCCTTTTTTATTAGGTTGTCCCAAAATAAAAATTTCTTGTGACCTACTAGCCATACAAATATTTTAACTTTTGGAATGCTTGGAGTATACCAAATATATCTCCATATTCTCATGGTATTAGTATTTTGTTGTTGCTTTACATTATATTCTCTTCTTGCTATAAATTCTCCTGAGCTCAAATCCCAAATCAGATTATCCTCGGCCCCCCTTGAAATAATAATAGTTGTTATCTTTCTACTCATCTGTCTCCTAGTAGTAATGTTTGATATACTTGTAAAAAGTCTCATTTCCATGTGTATCTTCCTTACTAATCCTTTGTTGGAATATATTATGTTATTTGGTACATCCTAATGTACCACCTTGGATATATATTTAGATTAAGAAAGTGTCTTAGATTAGAGTGAGAGCATTTACTTTATGCAAAGTAATAAATGCACAAGTGTGCAAAGTATTTTAGCATTGTAAATGTGCATAGTTGTACATGTGCACATGTGTCATAGAATAGGAAGATGAAGATTCATAGGAAAAGTGAAGGCCAAGAATACTCCATATGAAGAGTCACATTTCATTATATATGTGTATGTGTGGGCATGAAAATATAGAGTGATATGTAGATTGGCATATATAGTTGTAATGGAGAGTGAAGAAGTATGATGTATTTGAGGTCTTTATTCAATAAAGATCATATTTTCGTGAGCATTTATTAGTGCCATTTATATGAGTCATTTCTAAAATTATTTGAGTTTTATATGCTTAGTAGTTTTCCTTTATCATATATTTGATATTGCAACTTTATCTTAGATCTTGTTGTTGGAAATATGAGCAGGATTTGCTGAGCAGGAGTTGTTGTCATTGATGTCAAATAAATGCTAAGCCAATGCAAAAGAAAAGGGTTGCAAAGATATCTTTGTTCCATGGTGATTGGAAGCAAATAATATGGTTATTTTAATTATGGCAAAAGGTTCTCCCAAAAGCACAAGGAGGTTCACATTTTATTTCATTTAAAAAGGCCAACGAATATTTAATTATTTAATCTATAATATTTAAATTCATTTCTGAATTTAAAATAATTATAAATTAAATATTAAAGTCAAAATAGAAAGGTTAATTATCCATCGACGTGAAGGTAAATGCTTAAGAAGGCATATAATTTAAATTCGTCGACATGAAGGAGAAATGCCTTAATGGCATATAAATATTACCTCAAACATAGGCTAAAGTGATCATTCAAATTTCGTGCAATAATAAAAGAGTGTGCTCATCGATCGAACGCGAAGGCAGGAAAGAGTTTACGCAGTGTTAAATTTGAGGAGGAAAACATAATATCCAGAAGTGCCAAGCTCTTAGACCCATCCAGGAGGATAGCCCAAATGGTGCATGGCTTGGGTGCTAAGTCGTAGCACCTGAGAGGTCTCGGGTTCGAGACTCTAAAGTAGCAAAAGGAGGAAGCCTTTTGGTTTTAAGGCTTTTGGCAAAAGCGTGATGGAAAAGTGCACGTGGGTGCACTTAGGTCCCACATGGACCTACAACTCACACGACGAGCTGACCAAGGGCTAAGGCACTGGCAGGGAAAGAGTTATGGGTTCAAATCACGTGCTCACCGTTTTGCAAGGCAGAGAGGACAAATATTTCGCATGGGCACCTTTGGCAAAGCAAGGAAGAAAATAATTATTTTTTTCTAAGGTATGAGGGCCTAAATTTATTATTATAAAGCATTTAAAGGTTATATTGTGTTGATAATTTAGGAGTGATAAGGTTTAGGTGGCTTATGATTTTTAAAGATAATTTTTGGAGTCAAGGTGTAGAAAAAGTATATTATTTTGTAAAAGTTTTTTTTGATATTGTTGAATATTAAATTAAGGATATTGGAGTAATAAGTTGTATAAGGTGATGTTATTATTTTGAAGGGAATTTTCTAGGTAAACTTGTGTGGGTTAATGCATGGTCCTTGAGAATAATAAAAGAATTATTTTAGAATTCTTTGAGCATATTATTGGAGTAAAATATTAAGGACAAATATATGCTATTTAACCCTTGTGATTGGCAAAGAAAGGTGTTATGATTAAAATAGGTGTTTGAAGTCAGATATTCTTCAAACAAGAGGTAAGGGCATATTATCCTTGAGAGTGATTGTTGAATGTTGTGAATGCTAAGTTGGAGTGAAAAGGGTTATTTGATAAGTATTGTTGAGTTTTGTTTTTCTAGAATGAAAGTTGATTCTAGAAACCTTGTTTGATAAGCATTGTTGGAAATATTGAGTAAGCTTTCACATTCTTGAACTAGGGTTTGTACAAGAACATGAGTATCATTGTTATGTGAAATTGTGAACTATATTTAACTAGGGTTTGTGAAATAACATGAGTATCATTGTTATGTGAATTTGTGAACTATCCTAAACTAGGGTTTGTGCAAGATCATAAGTATCATTGTTATGTGAGATTGTTGATAAGCATTATTGGAAATAAGTGAGTGAATGTTCATATACTTGGACTAGAGTTTGTAAGCAAGGAGTGCTTTATTGAGTGAGTGATTGAGTGGAGTTGATTGAGCCTAGTCAAGTGGAAGTGTTGAAGTGGTAGTTCAAGTTCTGTGAAACAAATTGTTCCATATTCTAATTTGATAAAGAAAGAGATTGAAAGTGATTGAGAATTGTTGTGAATGTGAAGCATATTGAGTCTCTAAAAATTCTCTATATGTTTCTATGAGATTGGACAAGTTCTAGTGAGGAATTTTTGAGCATATTTGAGATAAGTCTTGGTGAAGACTTGTTGAGCAGATTGGACAATTTCTAGTGAGGACTTGTTGAGCAGATTGGACAAGTTCTAGTGAGGACTTGTTGAGTAGATTGGACAAGTTCTAGAGAGGACTTGTGGATAGATTAGTGTGAGCTTTTGTGGAATCTTACAAGGCAAATTTGAGGTAAGTCTTGGTGAAAACTTGTTAAGCATATTGGACAAGTTCTAGAGAGGATTGGTGGATAGATTAGTGTGAGATTTTATGGAAGCTTACAAGGTAGATTTAAGGTAAGTCTTTGAGAATACTTGTGAGTAGAATTGATTGATTGATTTTTTCAAACCTTGAGTTAAGGTTTGGGGTAGATCTAGCAGAGTTGATTTGTGATTGAGTCAAGCTTTGTGTTAAGGCTTGAGGACAAATTTATGCTATACCAAAGGACTATGTTTAGTGTAGATTTGAGGACAGAGATTGAGGATAGATTTGTGCTAGACCATAGGACTATGTTTAGTGTATATTTGAGGACAAATTTGTGCTAGAACAAAGTACTGTGTTTAGTACATATTTGAGGATAGATTTGTGCTAGATCAAAGGACCATGTTTAGTGTATATTTGAGGACAAAGATTGAGGATATATTTGTGCTAGACTGAAGGATTGTGTTTAGTGCAGATTTGAGACAAAGTTGAGAGCTAGCTTTGGAGGTGACAAAGTATAGAGGATGACAGTCTCCAGTGGATAGAGATCCATTAGCCAGGGAAGTGAGGATAGGTCTTTTGAGTGAGTATAAAAGTCTTCAGTGGATAGATATCCATAAGCCAGTGTAGTGGAGGCATTATTTATTCTAGAATATCACCATCCAGAGTAGAGGAGATTGGTGTCTCCTATAGATAAATATTCATGAACTTGATTAGGGGATTGGTGTTTCCTTTGGATAGAGGTCCATAAATATTGTAATAGGGAAAGGTTTCCCAAGATATTTTGTGAAAAAAATTTAGTAAAATATTTTCTCCATGGAGTAGCCCACATTGGGTGAACCACGTTAAATTGGTGTCTCTATTGTGTGTGGTGATTTGTGCATTGCTTTGATTATTGTTGTTGATATTTCTATTGATATATTGCATAATATTGATTGAGAAAGAAAAGTAAAAAGTGGTCTTATAATGTTCACCCCCTCTCAGTATAAGCTTGTGTTCTTCAATTGGTATCAGAGTTGGTTCCTTCAAAAAAGGTTTAATAGCTTGAAGGAAGATCTTACAAGAACACAAATGGAAAAGAAAGGCAAAAGTAGAACCATGAGATACAAGAATAAAATAACACACATGGTCATGAAAGAAAAGGAAGATGAATTTAATGTTGTTATTTTGGGAGGAAAATTAAAATGGATTCAAGATATGAATCAAGCAGTGGATAAAAGGCTAGATTGATAAATTTTTGTACAATATGTAGGAACACATATCATCTTGCAGCTTATTGTTCACAAGAAAGTGAAAAATGTTTTGTATGTGGTCAACTCGATCATGATGCAAGTTATTGCAATGAGTTTAGTAGCAGTGAATATGAAGATAATACTTTCAAAATTGAAGTCCTAGAGGATGGTTCAGAAAAGGGTGACATGGACAGTCAAAACATGTATGAAGAAGAAACTCTACTTTGGACAATAGAATAAATTGAAGACCAAATAAACAAGAAAAATTTAGAAAAATAAAAGGAGGAAGCCACACTTAAGGAACTTGTTGAGTTGAAAAGGAAGAACTCTCTGACTTGAAATATAAGATTTAAAAGGTAAGGAGAGCTGGAAAATATATGGTTGAACAGTCAAAGGTAAAAGAGCTAGAATGTGAAAGACTCATTGTTAATCTTGAGGTAAGTCTTTGAGAAGACTTGTGAGTAGAGTTGATTATTTTATTTGTTCAAACTTTGAGTTAAGGTTTGGGGTAGATCTAGCAGAGTTTATTTGTGATTGAGTCAAGATTTATGTTAAGGCTTGAGGACATATTTGTGTTAGACCGAAGGATTGTGTTTAGTGTAGATTTGAGGATGGAGATTGAGGATAGATTTATGCTAGATCGAAGGACTATGTTTAGTGCATATTTAAGGATAGAGATTAAGGACATATTTTAATAGACTGAAGGACTATTTTTAGTATAGATTTAAGGACAGAGATTGAGGATAGATTTGTGCTAGATCAAAGGATCGTGTTTAGTGCAAATTTGAGGATAGAGATTGAGGATAAATTTGTGCTAGAATGAAGGACTGTGTTTAGTGTAGATTTGAGAGAGATCTTAGAGCTATCTTTGGAGGTGATAGAGTATAGAGGGTGACATTCTTTAGTGGATAGAGATCCATTAGCTAGGGCAGTGAGGATAGGTCTTCTAAGTGAGGATAAAAGTCTTCAGTGGATATAGATCCATAAGCTAGTGCAGTGGAGGCAATAATTCTTCTAGAAGATCACCAACCAGAGCCGAGGATATTGATGTCTCCTGTGGATAGATATCCATGAACTTGATTAGGGGATTGGTGTCTCCTTTGGATAGAGGTCCATAAACATTTTAATAGGGAAAGGTTTCCCAAGAGTTTTGTTGAGAAAATTTTAGTGAAATATTTTCTTCGTGGAGTAGCCCACATTGGGTGAACCACGTTAAATTGGTATCTCTATTGTATGTGGTGATTTGTACATTGCTTTTATTACTGCTTTTTATATTGCTATTAATATATTGCATAATATTGATTGAGAAAGAAAAGTAAAAAGTGATCTTATACTGTTCACCCCCATCTCAGTATAAGCTTGTGTTCTTCACTTGTGGTTACTTTATCTTAAGTATTTAGCTTCAAAAGCTAACAGTGGTATCAAAGCCACAACAAGGTTTTGTCTTGCAAAGGTTTTTAGTTGCAAAGGATATTTCTACTGGTTAAGGAGAGACCAGTAAAGTTGAATAAATTACCTATGTAAAAAAAAAGTAGAGAAGATAGGATTTCTCATTGTGTTGAAGGAAAACCAGTGAAAGTTGAAGATTTACCTATTCCAAGATTAAATTTGGAATAGAAGGATATTTACAGGTCTTGAAGATAGACCTTGACATTAAAGAGATTAAGAGACCCTTGAAGGTGGTCCTATTGAAAAATATGATAGAGAAAAAATTCCATATTAATTTTTGGCTACAGACTTTACATAGGGTTGAAGGAAAACTCATGAATACTAGGACTCAACATAGATTTGATTCCACTAGTTTTAGGAATAGCTAGTGAAGATTATTGATTTTAGGATTCTAGAAATTTGAATGTATTTGGTTATTATTGTCTAAGTTTTTGTTGCAGAATATTAGTTCTCATAATTTGAGAAGCTTCCTACAATGAATAGAGAAGAATTTCACCTTTGGTTTCCTCAAAGTATATGTTCTTTCCTCATGTAGGTATTAATTCTTTGCTGTAGAAAAATAGACATTGAATATTAATAAGATCCAAGAAAGAAGGTCCCATTAAATATTAAGGAGGTCCAAGAAATAAGGCCCCATTGAATATTAAGGAGGTACAAGAAAGAAGGCCCCATTGAAGATTGGGGAAAACCAAGAAGGAGATCCTCAATGAATATTGAAAGTTGTAGATTGAATATTAAAGAGACCCAAGAAAGAGGTCACATTGAAGAGACCCAAAAAAAGAGGTCACATTGAAGAACTTTCAAATTTGAAAGATTGAATATTGAAGATAGAGGAGGACTACAAAAAGGTCCTATTGCAGAGTTGAGAAGCAACAGATTTTGGAGATCCAAGAAAGAGATCTCGTTGTAAAATTTCCATAGTTGGAAGATTGAAGAAACCAAGGTAAGGTTTAATTAAAGTTTTTGATTAAGAGAAGTTGAGTAGTTGTAGAATTAGAAGATCCAAGAGAAGAGGTATCAAGAAGATTTTAGAGATGAATAAAAAGAAGGCTAGAGAAAGCCTCATTACAGAGTTAGAAGATCCAAGAGAACATATCTCAAGAAGATTTCAGAGAAGAAAAAGAAGGCTAGATAAAGCCTCATTGCAAAATTGAAGCAGTGGCTATTAGAGGAGATTTGAAGAAAAATTCATGTCATAAGATTGCAAGTAGGAGAAGGTACCGATAAGAGAAAGTTGGGATAATTGTCGCCATCCGACAACAAGCCCAAAAGGAAAAAGGATTTGACAAGAAGTTTACCAAATTTTGAGAAGGTTTTTCAAGACATCAAGACATTCATATTCTTGAGGAAGAATATAGCAAACGAGATCAGATTTGAAGTCAAAATTTGGCAAGAAGCTTGAAGAAGGAAGAAGGATTGAAGAGGCCATAGTTTTGAGAAATTTGAGGACAACCATAAAATTTTGTAGGCTGATTTGTAAAAGAAGAAATTTGTTGATTTTCGAAGGAGAAGTTGAAAGGTCACATGACAACAAATTAAAGAGAGCATAGAGCTACAATTTAGAGAATTTTTGGGAAGTTTTGGACAACCAATTAAAGGAAGGCTTGATAGTAAAAGAAGGCAGCAAATTTGAATATTCTTGGACATCAAAAAATCATATTTTGTAAGCAATAAATTTAGAGGTTTGAGCTACGAATTTGGGCAGCATTGGAAAGATAAAAGTGAGTTGCATTTCAATCAATTTTAGGGACAGATTTGGAAGAGATTTGGAAATAAAAGCATAGAAATATTTAGCAGCATTTGAACAAGAATTATTGCTACAAATTTGGACAGTAAGAGGGCAGAATTTGTAGCTACAAATTCCAGATGTTGATAGCATACATTTGAAGGAGAAATAAGAAGAACAAGTTACAACAAGAAAGCTTATTTTTTGGTAGCAACTAGAGCTGCAACTTAAATATTATAAAGTAGCAAAAGAAAAGGGAGTACAACTAAAAAATTACATAAATTCAAGAAAGTGAGCTATCAAGAAGAAAAGCCACAAAGGAAGCCATAAAAGGTGTGTATATTAGATGCTATAAAAAGTATTCTTTTACAAGTATTGAAAGTAACTATTATAAGTTCTTAAAAGCATCATTTTTAGAGTTGTTAAAAGCTAGCAAAAGGAATTTTGAGTAAAGTGTCTCAAATCCAAAAAGAGACACCATTATTATTTTTAAAATATGCAAAATAGAACAAGTATTAGAGTTACAAAGTGATAAAAAGGAGTGATAAGAAAAATATTATATGTTATTTTTACATAACAAAAAGTGCAAATTTATTCCAAGTTTATTGAGGCCAAATAGTCCTCAAAATAAAGGTAGATTTAAGGTATCTAAATACACCGAAAGCACCATCAAACTTGCATAATACGTTATTTTTGGTAAATCCACCAAGTAAATCACCATCGAGTTGCATAGGTTGAGCACCATAGGAAATTACAAAGGTGATATCAAAGCACAAGGGGGCAAGCACCAAAACATTGCCTAGAATAATAGCCATCGGGTAGAATAGGGACCACCACCAAAAGGATAAGAGCCACCATTGAAGAGCCACCAAAAAGAAGTGCCTAAGTGAAGGAAATCCACCATAGAAGAGCCACATGTAGAAGAGTGCATAAGTGGAGAAGAGCCACCTGTAGAGGAGTGCCTAAGTGGAAGAGCCACCATTGAAGAAGTTGAAGCACCATTTGCAAGCCCAAAAATGTATACAACAAAGAAGATAAAGTTTTGGATAGTGAAAAGGCATTAAGGGAGACCAAAGGTCTAGGGTTTGTAACCACCAAGAAAGGAAGCATAAAGAAAGCATGCATAATGTTCCTTGCAACGTTGCACTAGTCTATTGAGTACATTACATGCACAACCAAGTGTCAAGAGAAAGAAAAGAATGCAGGCAAGGGAGTTAGAACATCAAAGAGCACTCAAAATTCATCCATAAGGTTCAAGAGAGTTATAATATTGTAGTTGCCACTTGGCACAAGGAAGGAGGAGCACTACAAGTCTTTGAAAAGTCATAGGTTACGTTAGAAGAGGATAAGGAAGCATTTTGGTGACACTTGTCACTTGTCTTGCAAGATTCCAAATGTTACCAAGGAAGACCAAATATTTTTGGAGTGCCATTTATTGCATGAGAGGGAAATACTTTGGTATAGTCTCATTTACTACAGCAAAAAGGAATACATTGGAGTTGAAGCACCTTGACTAAGTTGAAGGAAGTTGACTAGCCTAAGTGGAGCGCCCATTTTCAAAGAAAGTCCAGATTTAGCATCAAGGAGGGAGCGCCTCAAATATTTGAAGGTAATTTATTATTTTTGGAATTAATTTATGCTAAGTAGGAGTTATAAGGATTAAAGGAGAATTATTATCTAAGGTTAAAAGTATTTTATTGGAGAGATAATATTTTTGAAGTATTATTTAAACCTTAGAAATTTGAAATTTGCAATTTAAAAGCTTCTACAAAATATTGAAGATTGATTTAAAGATTGAAGTCTTTATTTTTGAAGCTTTGTAATTTGCAAAAGATTTACAATTTGATAAGTTTGAATAAATAAGGTATCCTACATAAAATTAGGAATACAAAACTTGCAAATATCTTTTTAGAGTTTCTAAATTTCTAGAGTTGGAGTTATAAGGAATCCAACATCAACATAGTTTTATGAAATTTAGAATTGAAGAATTATATTCTTGAATTTGGGAGATAAAAGGAATTCAACATAGAAGTTTTTGACAAAAGGAAAAATTGCATTGATAGTTTAGTCTCTAATTAAAAAATTATAAGAGGCATAAAATTGAAGATTTGAAATTGCATTCAAATCATTAAATCATTGGTTGATAATAGGAAAATAAGGTTGCTTTTTTGAAGAATAGAATTTGAAAAATTATATTATCATTTTCAATCATTAGGGAGATACAAGGAGTTCTACAAAACATAGAATTGAAGGAATTGTATTGAAACTAGGGAGTCATAAGATAGACTACTTCAAAGGTTCTATCAAAATTATTCTCAAGGAATTATATTGATTAATCATATACTACAAGATTTGAAGAATTAAAAGTTAGAATTTGATCATATACTCAAATTCAACTCAAGATCTAGAAGTTGAAAATTTTTCAAGAAAGACAATATATTCAAAATTGGGAGATATAAGGCTTAAGTATTTGGAAGGTTGAAAATTGAAAATTATCCTTAGTCTATCATTCAAAACTAAGGAAAGATAAAGAATAGAGAATTTGAGATTGCATCAAATAATTGCTTGATAAACTAAACTAGGGAGTTATAAGGTAGTCAACTACAAAGGTCTAGAGAATTGAAAGATTTACTATTCATAGCTAGATGGATGAAATAATTAGAAATGCATTTAATGAAGATAATGAAGGACTGCTTCATGAACTTAGATTTTATTCACAAAATCTAATAGATGACTTTGATGGATTCAAATACTTACCTACAGATTTGAAAGAAATATTCTCTTTATTTTTTAAGGAAGCTAAGGAGGAGAACTTTATGATATTAATCAGATATCTTCATGAAACATTATTTAAGACTTGGTGGAATGCTCAAAATATGATTATTCTTTCATCATAAGAGTGTTTAATGGTTTATTTATCATTAATCACTTTTGAGTTCTTTTCAAGAATGAAACAGAAGAAAGTAAAGAATGCTAGCAATGAACTTTTGAATCCAAGTGATTTTTATTGTGATGATTTACTAACTCATCGCATTGAAGATATATCACTAGTAAAAGTACAAAAATGAAGAAGAAAGAGAAATAAGAAAATACATCAGTTCAAGCAAGACAAGATGAAGACTAAATCAAAAGCTAAGGAAGACATCTATACAATAGATCCAATTGTTAATATACAGGGTATATATTGAAGACAAGAAGATGAAGACTAAAGTCTTCAATAATCAAATAATGTAATATAAGGGGGTGTTAGAATATATTACATTAGTTGGTACATGCTAATGGACCACATTGGGTAGACCTTTAGATTAGGAAAGTGTCTTAGATTAGAGTGAGAGTATTTACTTTATGCAATGTAATAAATGCACAAGTGTGTAAAGTATTTTGGCAATGTAAATGTGCATATGTTAGAAATATTGAGTTGTCATTGATGTCAAAGGCAGAAATATCTTCAAGGATGAAATATTGAGTTGTCATTAATAATAAAGGTAAAAATATCTTCAGAAGTGTCAGTCAAAAATATCTTCAAAGGATGAAATGGTAAAATTTTCATAAAGGCAAAGATATACTTTAATATTTAAATATTAAGGTGGAGGGTTATATTTAGATCAAGAGGATTTAAATATATAAAAGTTTGAAAAAGTGGAAGGTTAAATTTTAATCAAAGGATTTAAATATAATTTAGATTTTTAATATTTAAAGGTTAAAAGGTTGGATGACCTCCTTGGGAACACCAATGCAAAGTTTTAAAATTCAAATATTTAAAATACTAAGGCCGACCTCCTTGGGTGCTAAATAAAATGCATAGCCGATCTCTTTGGGTGATAAATAAAATGCATATTTAAAAGGCTATAATATTCATTTTGTCTAGGGTGAAGAATGCGAATCTCCTTTGTGCGAAAATCGAGCGATAGGTAGAAGAGGAGGAGAAGAGCACATTTGGCGGTAGTGAGAAAAAATAATAATTCATATTATTTTGCTACGACTTTGGTCTCATCTGGGTGGCTAGCCCATCCAGTTGCCGAGCTTACGCTAAGATGTTGTGTAGCAGGAGGTTGCAGGGTCGAATCTATGTGGTGTCATTTTTGTTTTGGTAAATAGAATGAAGAATGGTTTAAATAGTTCTGGTTGTGCATTTTATTCCACCGTTGGGGTAGCTCGTTTGGCCGCCTAGCCTATGCTAGGGCACTGTGTTGGCAAAAGTCAAGAGATCGAATCTCCTTTTCACATGTTTGGTGGTTTTTTCCATACGAGGTAAGGGTAAAACTTTTATTTTATTTAATTGAGTGGGATATAGAAGGTCTGTCGTGATTATATTTTGCATACTTTGAGTGGGAGATATAAGGTGTGTAATGATTAATTTTAAAATGAATTTTTGCATGCTATAAAAGGGAGTTATAAGGTATGATGTTGTTATTTTTAAAAGTTGTATTTTGCATGTTATAAAAGGAGATATAAAGGGTTTTTGTTATTAATAAATCTTTATATTGTAAGTTTCAAAAGGGAGATATAAGGAGTTATTTTTAAGCTTTAGTGTGTATATTTTTGATAAGGGTTTTTAAAAGTGGTTGATTTGATATTTAATCAAGAAAAGAAAAGGAGAATTGCTAACCAGTTTTTGAAGGCACAAACAAAAGGAAAATCATTTTGTTAAAATTGGTTTAGAAAGCTCATGTAAAAATCTCATCACCATCATTGAGTCATATTTAGAGGTATGGTGATTTAATTCCTTTCTCAAAGTGGTTTTGCTTGAGGAAAATATTTTTGTTGTCATATAGTGGGAGGTATAAGGAATTATTGGATGTGCATTATTTTTCCTTGAAATTAAAATAAATGTGCAAGGATTATAGATCAGATTTAAGAACAAATTTGTGCATTGCCTTTTATTGAAATTGTGATTAAATGTGCAAGGGTTATAGATCATATTTGAGAATAAATTTGTGCATTGCCTTTGATTGAAATTATGAGTAAATGTGCAAGGATTATATATCATATTTGAGAACAAATTTGTGCATTGTTCATGATTTATTTTGGGAGTAGATAAAAACGACAAATTTGTGCACTATGATTGGTTTTGAAGGAAAAGTGCAAATCAACAATTACCAGGTCAGTTATCAAGCGCTAGACTAAATCTACCTTTTGATGTAATAAATGTGAGACATGTGAAAGTGACGGACTAAATGAATGTAAAGAACATATTGGGCATCTGTTAGTGCATATCATTCTCTATATGTTCATGAAGATAAAATAATTCTGGGTAGAATATGTCTGAATTACTTTAGTTGAGGAAAACACATTGAAGAATAGGTGAGGAACTTGATGACATCATTATGCAAGATTTAGGAATATATGAGCATTGTTTTGTATGCAATATTTGGGAATAGATGAGCACTATTTTGTATGTAATATTTGGGAATAGATGAGCATTGTATGTATGCAATATTTGGGAGTAGATGAGCAGTGTTTGTAAGAAATTTTTGGATCATATTGTTGACCACATTTGTGAGTAGGTTTTGAAGCAGTGTTGAGCACTTTTATGATCAACTTTTGTGAGCAGATTTGAGCAGGTTTTGTGAGCATATTTGAGCAAGTTTTGTGAGTAAGTTTGAGTAGATATTGTGATAATATTTGAGAGCTGATTTGAGCAGAGTTGTGAGCAGTATTTATGAGTAGGTTATGGAGCTAATTTGAGAAAAATTGTGAGCAATATTGTGAGTATATTTTGGAGTTGAGTTGAGCAAGAGTTGTGAGCAGTATTGTGATCATATTTAGGAGTAAATTTGAGTAGTATTTAGAATAGATGGGATTGGTTTCTCCTGTGGATTTGTGTCCATGAACCAAAACAGAGGGGATTGGTGTCTTTCGCGGATTGGTGTCCATGAACTAGTAGATGAGATTGGTGTCTCCTGTGGATTGGTGTCTACGAACCAGAGCAAAGGGGATTGGTATCTCCTATGGATTGGTGTCCATGAACCAGTAGAGGGGATTGGTTTCTCCTGTGGATTAGTTTCCATGAACTTGAGATGGGATACATTGGTGTCTCCTATGGATTGGTGTCCACTAACTTGAGAGGGGATTGGTGTCTCTTGTGGATTGGTGTCCACGAACTTGAGAGGGGATTGGTGTCTCCTATGGATTGGTGTTCACAAAATTGAGAGGAGATTGGTTTCACCTATGTATTGGTGTCCATGAACATTTTAATAGGGGATTTGTGTCTCCTGTGGGTTGGAACCCACAAAAGTTTTTGAGAAATTTATAAGCAATATTTCTCTGTGGATGTAGCCCATATTGGGTGAAGCACGTTAAATTTGTGTCTCTTATGTGTGTGGTGATTTGTGCATTATTTCATTTTTACAATTGATGATATTTGATTTTATTGCTTTGGAAAGAAAAGTAAAAGTTTTATCTTATACTGTTTACCCCCCTCTCAGTATAAGCTTGTATTCTTCAGCATAGTTGTCCATGTGCACATGTGTCATAGAATAGAAATATAAAGAGTCATAGGAAGATTGAAGGTCAAGAATACTCCATATGAAGAGTCACATTCCATTATATATATGTGTATATGTAGGTGTGAAAAATATAGAGTGATATGTAGAGTGGCATATATAGTTGTAATGAAGAGTGAAGAAGTATGATGTATTTGACATCTTTATTCAATAAATATCATATTTTTGTGAGCATTTATTAGTGGAATTTATATAATTCATTTTTTAAGTTATTTATGAGTTTTATATGCTTAGTAGTTTTTCATTATCATATATTTCATATTGCAACTTTATCTTAGATCTTGTGGTTACTTTATCTTAAGTATTTAGCTTCAAAAGCTAACTTCCTTGTAGATAATATTTGAAACCCTATCACCATATTTATCTTGAATTAATCTCATCCATGGTTTCAACATTGGGTTTAGATTAAGTGTTTTTTATCACACCAAGTAACAAGCCAAAAAGAAAAAAAATCTCTAGTTTTGACCACCCATCTTAGACCTTTAATCACTAAATCAATTTATTTTTTTAAATTGTTCCATAATGCAAAACCATCTAGTAGTGAGAATGTAGTAAATATCAAACTTGGATCATTTGGCTCAATGTACTTAGAAGAATTCTTACCCATTGTCTTTGAATCTATTTGTACAATATCCATATTATGTTTTCCCTTAGAGCTAAGTTTGCATTCATAGAAACACTTAAAATAAGACCTTCCCTAGTTTATCATCACACACCTTGCACCATTTCACTAAAAAAATTCCTTTTATCATGTAATTCTAACCATAAAATGACTACATAATATAGGTTAAATATTTTTCTACCAATTTTGGCATAACATGACATAATATATTGGAATGGCCAATAAGATTGATTTAATTAGTTTCACTCTTCTTGCTAACAATAATCATCTACCTTTCCATGTCGATAGTTTATTCTGAACTTTACTTATAATTGGATTCCATAATTTTATCCTCATTCTCCCCTAAAAATAGGGTACCCCTAGATATGTTGCTGGCAAATTTACCTCCTCCATATGAAGTAATCTGCATATCCCTACTCTTGTTTTAGCTAGAGTGTTTAGGAATTTTATTTTAGATTTTGTCCTATTAACTTTCTATCCCAATGTTCTTCCATATTCCTTTAATAATTTATTCAAATATCTGGTTTCGTTTTTCTCCGCCCTCCTAAAAAATGTTGTATCATCTACAAACTATTTATGGGTGATGTTGTCAGTGTTATTACTAGCCTTAATTTTTCTTATTAACCCATAATTGTATGCCTTCTTCAGGTTCCTTCCCAATTCCTCTGCCATAATCATAAATAGATATGGTGACAAAGGATGTCCCTATCTAAGACCGCTCTTAGTTTTAAAAAAAAAAATTACTAGCTCGTTAACCAACACTAAATATGATACTATAGAGACAAGCATTAATCCATCTAACCCATATCTTTCCATTCAAAATTTTCTAGTACTACAAAAATAGATCCCATTTAACCCTATCATAGGCTTTATTTATATCAAGTTTTAAGATTATTTCTCTCTTTTCTTAAAGCAACTAAATGCATTACTACATGAGCTACCATGATCTTATCTAGAATTTGTCTTCTTTCACAAATCCTCCTTGCTCTTCTAAAATATTTTTTTCTAATAGTGGTCTTAATTGATTTGACATCACTTTGGATATTAACTTATATTCCATATTACATAGGATTATGGGGCTGAATGAATTAAACAATTTTGCAAGATTCTTTTTTGGAATTAGGGTAAGATATGTTGTATTTATTTTATAAGGTATGTACTGTTTACCCTATACTATTCCACTTCCATCAATAAAGAATCCTTCATTGTTTACCAATTATCCTGATAGAATTTTGCAGAGATTCCATCTAGACTTGGGGATTTATCCTCATAAAAATAGAAAATAACTTATAAACTTCTTCTAGAGTAATAGGCTCCATAAATTTGCTATTGTCTTCATATGTTATAATTTAAGGTACTTCTTGTAGTAGTTTATCATTAAAAACTTCATTTTCCCCTTTTCCTAGAATATTTAAAAAAAAAAGTCTTACCTCTTTTATTTTGCTCGGGTTTCAATCCAAACCCCTTCTATTGATTTAATTCTACTTATTTTGGTTGTTTATCTCTATACTATTATCGTCTTATGGAAAAAATTTATGTTTTTATCTCATTCTTTTAACCAAGTCTATCTCAATTTCAATCTCCAAAATTTATCTTTCTTTAAATATTATGATATTGACTATAAAAATCCCTTTCCTTTGAGCTTGAATTATTATGCTCACCTTTCTGGAATTTTAAAAGTTTCTCTTTTAGTTCTTTATTCACAAAAATGTTTTCAAAAGTGTTCTTGTTCCATTATTTTAATCTAGATGTAATTGATTTTATTTATTTTGGAAGTGCATACAACCCATTGTTTCTTGAAGTATTCCATGTATATGCTATCATATCAACAAATTAAATATGGTCCTCTCACATATGATCATATTTAAAATATATATTTTTTTAAATCACTTACCGCCATTTTAAATCTTCTTGGCCAATGATTTGAACAAATCCTTGTCAAGGTATTACTTTTAGCACAAGTTCCTTTATCTAGCCAATGATTTGAGAGTAGGCATATGTCTAATTTTTTTGCTATTGGGTTCTAGCCTATCCTATTGTTGGTCCATGTATATTTGTCCTCTTCAAACTTAACCTCCCATAGATTATTGTTTTGAATAAAAGTTGAGAAATCTCTCATACTTTGAATTTTTTTCCTAATTCTCCCAAAATTTTCATTTAACTTGGTTATAACATCTAAATCTCCTATGATCATGAATCGAGTTTCTTGGTATTTAATTCTAATAGAGTCTTCAATTCCACTTCATAATTTTGATCTTCCTGACTGAGTTGTGGATCCACAGACATTAAGGACATAATGAATATTTGTAAAGTAGCATGTGACTAATGAGGTTTTTCAATGCCCAGTTTTATGAATGGTTTTATAAGAGGTTCTAATTGGATTTCATCATGTTATAATTCTCCTTGCTACTCCTTCTGAACCCATAACATCCCATTCACATCTTTCCCATACTACTTTCATAGTTTTGGAAACTTCTTCCTTTATCATTTTAGTTTCTTGGATACAAAGAAAATTAGGCTTATTACTTAAACATAGGTCCTTGATACACCTTTGTTTTAAGGGTGTATTAACACCCCTTATATTTCATAAGATGGTAATCATGTCTCATTAGGGGTTGTTGGACCCTTCTACAAATTACAAGTATTACTTTGTTGAATGATAAAGAGAATTTCAACCAACTTGGATCATATTCCCTTCTCTATGTTTGCTCTTACTTCTCTAGCTCTCACTTGGTAATTTGAATGGTTTCTTCTGTTTGCCTTGCTAGTATTAAGGGTATATATTATTATTCTATTCCTTTATATTCTTTCACAACTTTCCTTTTCATGAGATTTGTCCACTCCTATCTCTACTAAGAAATATTTTAACTTATCTTGCTCATTTTTTTGTAGTTTCTTGTTAATGGTAGAGGTATTAGCATCTAACACTGCGTTTTATCTACTAGTTTTCTTCTCCTAAATGGTGCATGGTACTTCAATAGGAATATTCATCCCTAAAATAGGTTATGATCGAGTAGATTATTTCTTGTTAATATTTTGATCCTATTGTACCATTTCCTCCAAACTATGATCTACTTTTTCTTCATAAGCTAAATCCATAAAATAATTGGTGCTTCTTCCAATATCCTTAATACTCTCCACTGATTATTTGCTTTCATATTTTTAAACCTATTCTTTGGAAATTGAAAATCATCCTAATCTATATCCATTTGTAAGTTTTTCATACGATTTTATACAAATATTTTTGCTGGACTCTTCTTAGTGCAAGATCTCTCAGTATGTCCCACCTCATGACATATTTTACATCTGAAACATATGTTTTCATAAACCATGGTTTGGGTCCACAATGTACCCCCATACTTAAGAGTGATTGATTCTAGTAATATTTTATTGATATCATTCATGAAGAATATCAAGGCATAAATAACCAAAACTCCATCTTGTGTAGTTTTTGAAATCTCAAGGAATTCTTCTAAAGTGTTGCCTATTGCCTTGAATATATCAATTTCCTAAAATTCAATGGGAAACCCATGAATCTTATCCTAGATTTGTACTAAGGATAGATTTATATTATCAGGTACAAATCCTTCATACCATTAGGTAAGGAATATTTCTACTCTTTCCATAAACCAATGACCCTCTTTCATGATTCTATCTCTTTCCTCATTAGAACAAAAAATGCCTAGGAAGAAACCTTTGTGTAGAAATGATAGAATTACTCCTAGAGACTTCTATCTCCTATCAATCTATTTTCTCAAAGTTGAAGCCCTTGGCCAAGACCCATTAAATTTACTAGACTGCCTTATCTTTAAGCAATGAGGATTATTACTTTGTGAGGTCTCTACTTTCTACTATTGGGGTGATGTTAAGGATTTAGCCATAAATCGATCCATGGTAAGGACACTATAACTTGATATCTCTTAGTATTTAGTAGTATAACCTATAAAAAATATATTATTTAAACTATAGCTTACATATCCCAAATCTCAATACATTTGATAATATTACCTCTATAATAAATCTATAGTTTTACAAGTAGAACTTCGAATATAATGAAGGGATAAATAAAAACTTAGTAAAAAATATTTACATCAAGATAGAATGTCTCACCTTGTTAAAGCCTTAGCCCTTCATTATAATATATGCATAATTATTTATATATATATTTTTAAATTCATTATATAAAATTGAAACAAACACCATGTATATCATATCATAACCACATAAAAAAATAGATCAATATATATTTTAATTATAATGCTAAACTCCACCCTTATTAAATAGATTTTTATATATAATAAATGTTTAATGTTACATTGGCCATAAATATTTGACCTCTCATATCTCTAACATCATCCAGACTAGCCATTTGGTCGAGGAGGATAAATTAATATAATAAAATATTCAAATCATTATGAAATTAGTAATGACAAAATATTCTACCATCCTAAATATGTTCTTTTCTTTCTTAAACCTTAAAATAACATTATCAACCAATTTATAATTTAAAAGCATCATTCTTATGTTTTCAATGAAATGATGGCATAAAATTACTAACTAAAATATTATCTTGAACATAGATATCATTCCTACATAATCTAAACTATGTTTAAGATGCAAATGAAATGGATATTAAGAAAAGCGTGAAGTATTTGTATTTGGTTTTTTATTTTCTAATTATGATTTTTTTTTATGTTATTTTCTAATTTTGATGTTTCAATAGTTACCAGTCAAAAATAAATACAATAGGATATTGGGTTAGGATTTTGAATATCAATATGGTCCTCCACTTTGGTGGACCAATGCACAACATTGGTGCCACAAAAAGTAATGCATGCAATAATGGCTCCTTTAAATTTATTGTGCAGGTTTGTGCTAAGAATGGTCCATAAGGTAACCCTCATTTGCCTCATGTAATTCTTCCATTGCTTGAATTTGATTCTACATGTCATTGTTTAGAATTATTCACCCTTGTTGATTATTTCATTGGATGTATCCCTAATGAGTCTTCCCTTAGGGCTTGGGTGAATGCAACTTAGAATCCTCATGGAATCAAGCTAATGATGGTTCAAAACCTTACAAAGGTTTTTTTTTGCTTTGAAACAACTTATGCTAAGGTGATTTATGAGCATGGTCCCTGGTACATGAGAAACTCTTTACTTGTTTTTTCTCCTTGGACAAGTGATTTTTTTATTTCTAAGGAAATATCTACCAAAGTCCCTGTGTGGGTGGAATTCCTAGGACTCCCTCTACCTCTATGGCCCTTTCTCAGTCGCATAGCAGCCCCTCTAGGGCATGTCATTTTGGTGGAGGCAGATAAATTTTTCCATGCATGCCCTCAAAAATGTGTTTGCATCGAGATTGATATTTCTTGAGATCTCAATAAGACTATTGAAATACAAGTTGGTGATACAGTGCTATCCTAGCAGGTCCTTTACATTAATTTACCCAACACATATTTTTGGTACCATTACTCAGCACACAAGATCAAATATTATCCCTTAATGCTGCATAAGAGGGACAAGCAAAGCCCCACCACACTGAGTGCACCCACTTCTCAACCTTAGGAGGATGGTTGGACGACTATGGGAAGGTATAAAAATGCATTTGTTTGACTACTTTTAAAGGTACATAGTCCAAGTCGACACATGTCTCAAAGCCAATAGAAAAAGGGTATGAAAAAGAAAAATTTGGTGCCCTAGTTGAAACTACCATCATTGAGGCTCCTCAGTCTCAATAGATTCATACCCTAAGGGATGCAATAATGGTTGCTTCACAGTCTTCCCAATCAGCTAATCCTCTAGTAAATTCTCCATCAGCTAATGCAAGGTGATCCCATAGCCCAAGAAGAGGATCTGCAGAAGAATATGCCACTCTAGAGAAGTGACTTCATATTACCAGTGTTTAGTTGGGTACTTATATTCTTGATTCATCCAACGACTACAATGTGTTAGAGTATATTAGTGGCAGCGATGATATGTCATTTGATGCAGAGCCATCATTGATAGAATTGGTAGTTCATACAGAGGAAGAAAAATCTAAGGATCCCTCCCTTTCTATGCGGTTTCGATGTTCTTGTAGTCATCAATAGGATAAAGAATATAGAGACAATCTACCCAAAAAAATATTTTTCCCATTCAAACAAAAAGTTCCAACAACTTTGAGGCATTGGGTTTGAACAGACGCATGAGACGTTGGATTTGAACAGATGCAGGATGACAAAGCAATAAGTCTACTTGGTGCCTAGAGTTACAGTTCTATGACAAAGCAATAAGTCTACTTGGTGCCTAGAGTTACAGTTCTATAGTTTAGGGTTTTTTACTCTAGTTTAATTTTCTATGCTTAGTTATGTTGTGTATTCGCCCTTTTAGGGATTGATTCCATTTTGATCATATGGGTGGCCTTGTGTCTCGAGCTGTGATCATTCCAACTCTCTTTTTATTGTATCTTCTTTTATTTTTATTGAATATAATTGTTCATTCCAATAAAAAATATGATAAAGTTGTACGTTCAACCAACATTTTACCTCATGTTTTTTAATTTACATTGTATTATATCTTATGTGTGAACGTTGGATCTTTGAAAATAATATTTGCTTAATTGAATATAGTTTAATATTATAATATTAATATTTTTAATTAATAAAATTTATATATAATATTGTTACTTAAATATATTTATAAATATAATAATTATAATATATAACAATGTTTTTTGTTTTTTGGTTACATAGGGGATTTGGTCACAACCACACTATTTTTAGTAACTGACAAGTGCATGATTCAAACCACAGGGGCTGCTCCCACCAAACCTATTTTACCTTGTTATTGTTGACCCGACGTGAAGGGGATCATTGGTCGCTCGGGATTCGTACCGTCATTGTAGGTCTTGCGCACATTCAAAAAATTTAGATTAGACTACTACCTTTGCAAACAGACTACCCCGAGGTTTGAACCTGGGTGTCTTCTTGGTAAGTGTTTGGCCAAACAAGCACTTACCAATCCACCTAGCCCTCATGAGCTATAATATATAACAATGTTAACCAAATACAAAAATATATAATAATGTTAATAATTTTTAATAATATAATTTATAAATAATTTTTTTATATAAATATATATAATTTTAATTAATTATAGTTTATATGTATAGTAATAAAAATTAATATTATATTAAGAGTATATTTTTAAAGGGAAATATCTCATAAAGATTCTTCAAAATTAAAGATTATATTTATTTTTCTTTCTTTAAAATTTTTATAACTTTTAGAAGTAACAACTTTGAACAATGAAGGGTTAAAAGTATTTTTTTCTTTATTATATAAAAGGTTTTATTGGATTAAAATCAAGTGTTTTCTTATTTTTTTTCTTTTTAAATAATTTTGTTTAATTGAGGTTAGTGTGAGAAACCCCTACGACATCCTAACCATGACCTCTCATAAGGGTGAGATCTAAACTTATCAATAGGTACCAAACAGATAGCCATACACACACATACACCCCCTCACACACTCACCCACACCATGGTTTGAACCTTGGACCTCCGTAATAAGAGCCAAAGCCCACACCGTTTTGTTGTCCCCATGAGATTTTAAATAACTTTTAATAGTGAAATATTTTTTTGGTCCTTTTTATATTATATAACAATAAATCTTATACATATATAATTTTGTGGATAAAGTACAAGCGAAGAGGAATTGCAAGCTAGGAGTGAGTCCCACTAGGTAGTATGGAAGGAGTCATATTTGAAAGCCCTAATAGGAAGTTAGGATGCCATAGCTAGAAATTGGGATGTTGTAGTTGGGAGTATGGATTCCTAAGTTGGAGATAAGTGGAAGAGCGAATATGTAACAATTTTGATCTAAGTAGCAAATGTTACACTAGAAGTAATTATAAGGATGATACGGTTTAGCAAGATATAATGGTTCTTAAAAGTGGAGGTTTAATATATAAGTTTTATGGATACTGGCCAAGGTTTTTAGATATTCAAAATTGGATCAAGTGGAAGTAGGGATTGAATTTAAATTACTTTGTGACCTTTCTAAATAATTTTTACTTATCATGTTTCCTAGTTCAGAAATCAAGGATAAATTAATAGGTGGTGGCCTAGGGTTTAGGGGAGAGATGCCATTTATTTAAGACTAGAGTGAAATTTATTATGTTGAGATAGAAACTATTAAGAAGCTTTCAGTATGGGTTAGAATTTTTGGACTTCCATATCAACTTATTAATAAGGATGTTTCAAAGAATATTTGAATTACCCTAGGTAAATTCATCAAGAAGGGACTAACTATTAAGGAGCAAAAGCATGTTATATATACCCGAATATATGTTGCTATGGATATTTTAAAATCTTTGCCATAATTCATTAAGATCAAATCTAAATCAAGATAATGGTATAAATAAGTGGATTATAAAAATATTGTATTTAGATGCCATAATTGTTATGAGACTCAACACATGGCAAGAGATTGTAAAGTGAAAACTATGAAGAAAGAGATAAAACTTTTGGTTGTGAGATAAACTTCAAGATGAAGTAAGGAAATTATACTATAGTAGAAGCTTAGATTAGATCAAGGATATTCCACTTCAAAATAATAGGTAAAGAAATCCTATCTACAACATCATATAACAAAGGTTACTGTAGTGAAATTTAACTACACTAGGAAGATCCTGTCGGAGATTGATCTAAGTTGTTTCTCATAGCTGAACAAGGTGAGAGGTCCTAAAGCTCCATTTATCTATCAAGTTTTTGCTACTTAAAATTATCAGATATGCTTACAAGAGAAGGTCTTAGAAGAAAGTTGCTAGCAAATCTTGTAAGTCAAAAGCTTTTGGCTAGGCCAACTTCTTGTTGGACATGAAAATATATTATTGATAAATATATATATCAACTCAATAAATACAAATATAATGTATTACAAGTCTTCTTGAATCCCTTATTACAATTGTTTATCTTAAATATATACATACATGGATATGAAACTCTTCACATTCACAACCCTTGACCTTTTTACTTATACAAACTTTTCATCTCCTCACACACACGAGAGATCTAACACTTCATATTTCTCATGGAAGAAATACCACATAATAATAAATCTATTATTGACTCCACATATCCACATAAGGACAAAGACTCTAATTATTGCACATACTAAATGATAAACTCTTACATAACTCCATACTTACATGACACCTCACTTACATAACTCCACACTTACATGACACCTACTATATACTCAAATATTTACAACACTCTAAACTAAACTATTTACATGTTACTTGCAATATTATTGCAATTTAACAAATAATATAATCCTTCCAACACCCCTTGTATTACATTATTTGGTATAAAGGTCCTTTGCCTTCATGTTATTTCAATCCTTCATTATGGTTTGATCTTTCTACTCTAGGTCTTGTAATCCTTCAAACTCGAACACTAAATCTATCCTTGTAGATTATTACCTATACTTATTATGCTTCTAAGCAAGTCATAACAATAGTAAAAATCATCACTGATGTCAATAATTTTTATTTTTTTTCTGTTTTTGAGGTTGACATCATCAATACTGCTCAAATCATTATTGTCATATATATTATTGGTCTCACAACTACCATATTGAATATTAGTCCCCTAATGAATATTATATGTGTCTTTCTTTTGTAGTGTATCAAAGAACATATTTTTCAACTTATCTATCATCCTTTCAAGTTTATTTGTTGATGTCCTATCTTGTTCTTTTTCCATGAGAATTTAATTTTCAATAAAATATTTTTGTGATATTGTTTTTTTGGTAGAAGTTGATCCAATTGTTTTTGTGCAAGTGTTATCACATCTAAAGCAAATATACCACTTTTGTAGGACCCAAGAGCTTCGACTTTGTTTAGTCTTTTGATAAGACATTTTTTACTGCCATTGATGATTTTGAATTCTATTGTTCTTCCTCTATCCAACAATTGTGACACTAAAATTAGATTGTTTGTTATTCTTGGAATATAAAGAACATTCTCGAGTGTACATTCTAATGTAGACTAAGTGTAACATTTCATATTCCTTGTACTTGGTAGATTTTGTCACCAAATATCTTAATAGGTATACATTGTTTTAATTGAATAGATCCAAACCAACATAGATTGTCAGTCATATAGTTTTTGGCTCCCAAATCAATATACCAAGAATTATCTTCATACCTAATTTTTGGTCCTCCTCTTTGATTTTTTAGTGATTCATTGTATCTCAAAACATGTTTGTGGCAATATTTTTTCTTCTTTCAAAAATATCTCTTCATGAATTTTACCTCTTTAAACATATGTGATTTTGTAAAATATATTTTTGATGCACTCATTATTATTTTTCACTTTTGTTCTTTCAACAACAAGCCTTTGAGTAATTTTTCCTCCAATTCTTTTTGTTAATAATTCAACACTTTCAATAATTAATTCAAATTTCTTCAAATCTTCCTTTAGCTTTAATAAATTAATTTCCTTCATTTTTGACAACCTTATTACTCCCAAATTCAATATTTAAAATTTCTTCTTCCTTCAATAATTCTTCTATTTTCTTCAAACAAAATTATTTTCTTCTTTTCTTCAAACAATTTTTCTTTCCCTTAATAAATTAATTTTCTCCTCAATATATTTTCTTCAAATAATTCTCTTCTCTTTTCTAATTTCCTTTCTTCAATTTTCAATTTAATATTCTTCTTCTTAATATTCTCAATAAACAATATCTTCTTTTAAATAATATTTCTTATCCTTCAAATATTTATTTTCTTTATCAAAAAATCTAAAGGTTGAAGGAGTGTGGAAGGTTAGAGGTTGAAGGAGTGTGGAAGGATGGAGGCTGAAGGAGAGTGGAAGGATAGAGGCTGAATGAACGTGAAAGGCTGAATGATGAGTTGATCTTTGGAGTATCAAGGTTAAAGGATCATGTAAGGTTGGGTTGGATGATGGAGCATGGAAGGTTGGGTTGGCTAAAGGAGATACAATGAAGGCTGGGATGTTGGGTGGAAGGCTGGGATGGCTAAAGGAATGTGGAAGGCCGATAAGGGTGAAGAAGTGTGGAAGGTTGGGCTGGCTGAAGGAGCTACAACGAAAGGCTAGGATGTTGAGTGGAAGGCTGGGGAGACTGAAGGAGCATGGAAGACTGCTTACAATGAGAAAAACAAAATTGTAAAGTGTGAAGGATTAGGGTTTTTTCCTAAAAAATATCACATATTTTAGGAGCCATCTTCGCGAAGAGTTATCTGATTTAGTTGATTCTTGGACCAACTTGTGCATAGTTTGAATAGCTTTAAAATGAGTGGTCATATGCAAAACTCCATGCAATATTGAGGAAGATACAATTCTAAGAAGTCAACCATTCAAAACAAGGGGAGTGACAAATTTTCAAGTCGCAAAAAACAAAATTACAAAGTACAAAGGACCAGGGTTTTTTTCTTGAAAAACATCTTGTTGAGTGGTGTTTTCACCCAATTGTGAAAGCACACTCTCCGGTAGGATTTGGGTTCTAAATCCCCTCTTGCAAAGAAGTTAAACAAACAACTTCTCCAAGGTTCTTGTTATATTAGCATTTGCATATGTGCATCAAATAAAGATATTCAATTAAAATGCTTGGAACACCTTAGTGATTGCAAGTAACTCGAAAACAAGGGGCACTCGTTGGTTTATTTTTACTATGAAAATTTAATGATTGTTCATTGAACCCTGATAAAGTAAATGTGAGTTGGCCCTCATATGACCACGATGTAATGCTTTAATTCCTTTTATCTTGATGGTTTTAAGATAGATTTTATCTTGCATTAAATCCTCAATGATGAATAGGGTCTCCAAATGTAGCTTCAAAATGTCACTTTAACTTATCCCTCTTAAATGAAATCAAATTTTCATCAAGATGAACAATTAAGTGCTTTAAGGAAAAGACCTTCAATGTAGTACTCAAATTATCCCTCTTTCGTAAAATTGGAATTTTTATGAAGAAAGGGTAATTTTAGGCCCAAAATGGAAATTTGTGAAAATGCCGTAAAACATAACCCCTTCAATGAAATTGGAATTTCCATGAAGGGAATGTCATCATAGGCTCATGAATGCAAAACAAAACTGGAAAAATGAAATTTGACCTTAAAATGGAAAATTTCTATTTTCGGATTTTTAAAATCAGTGACAAAACAACAACTTCGATGAATTTTTAAAAATACTAAACAAGTCCGAAAATGAAATTTCAAAGTGCGTATTTGAAGTCTGAATTATAATCTCCGCAATGGTGAAATCATTTTTAGATTTTGAAATTTTTTTAATGTTTATTTTAATGCCTGAAAATAGGAAAAAATTCTGAAATTAAAATTTTTGGAAACAGAAAATTTAAAGTTTGCATCAAAATAATTGCTGAAAACACAGCAATGCAAAAGCTCCTTCAGTTTGATAGCACCCCGTCCTGCAAAACCGAATACGTGAGAGTTTCATACATGCAACCTAGCTTATTTGACCTGCAAAATAAACACAATCAAAGTAAACTAGGTGTTGGTTCCTAGGGTTTTAAATAATTTCCAGATTGCAAACATTCACATGAAACAACCCAAAATAATGGCATCAATTTCACATACAAGTCTGAAATCTGAAAGGGGAAAAATAAAACAATTAAAATTAAGCATGCAGAAAATTTCTCATTCTTTCTTGCTAACAAGGCCTGAAATTTCTGAATAAAAGCTTTCACATTCCAATTAAAATCCCTGCTTTACAAATGTGGCCATGCCCAAAGTTCCCATTTGGCCATGCCACCATTTCCGTCCATTTCCGTCTCTTTTCTTTCCCTTTTGTGTTTGTATGGCCTATTTAAAAATAAAAATATTCAATATGCCCTTTCATTGGTTTTCCAACTCTTCATTTCATTTCCAATGCTATTCGCAGCTCTCCGTTTCGTTTAAAATTCCATTCGCTTGGCGTTCTCCATGTCGTGCGCTTCTTTTCTCCTGGCCCTTTCGTTTCCTACGCAATACCCTGCAAAAAGAAAAAGAACACGTTAAAAAAAACAAAAACTAAATTTCACTTAACTAACATGAAAAAATTAAAGATTAAAACTTAAACAAAAAAACAAAAAAGCTAAAAAACAAACCTACCACTACATACTACTTAAAGCTAATAAAAGGTGCTTTAAAAGCTTTAAGAGCTATACGTGGCCACCATGAAAAATATAAGATTATATATATATATATATATATATATATATATATATATATATATATATAATATCTTATCCCTTTTTGTTTTTATTATTATTTTTTTTTGTTTTTATTTTATGTTCATTTGTTTATATATATATATATATATATATATTTTTATTTATCCTTTCTTTTTTCTTTTTTTGTTTTATTTATTTATTTATTTTTTTAATTCCTTTTTTTTAGTTTATTTATTTTTTTAAACATGAATTAACCCAAAAGTTAATGTTTGAATTATAAACACTTTAATAAACCTATAAAAAAGAAAAAGACAAAAACCACACCAAAATTTATCAAAAAAAATGTGGGTCCCCAAGCTTTGGGGCTAGTTGTGAAACAGTCACAACAAATGGCGACTCTGCTGGGAAATGCTCCTGAGCATTTCGATGAGAACCCAAAAAGAAAACCTGAAAACACACTTCAAAACTTTAACACAAGCGTCAACAAATATCCAAAGAATGCCAATAGATCAAAAATACATGAAACATCAGAATCGCTAGGCATCAGCTCGGTGTGTGCAATGTGTTTCTTTCCCTATCATTTGAAATTGATCCACACTCCATTATCAGTTTTGCATGAATGCATATGTGGGATGGTGAATGATTTGTGTATCCTAATGAATGTGCTAGGAGATTTTTGCTTTCATAAAATGCATGGTCATTCTTCTATTATTATGTACAAGCATTCAAGATTGCCAAACCCTCTTAGGATCCACTAATTCATTACCTTATTGTATCCCAAAGTTGGTTATGAGTCCCTACTATCTTGAACCCATGTGCAAGTGAATGTGAAATCAGAACTTTGGGGAATCAGACTCCCAACCAACCGAGATGAGAGTTTAACCCTATCCTTACTATTCTGATTTAGAGTTCATTACCTCACTTTAAGCAAAATAATTAAACCAATTATGGAAGAAATGGTCATGCTAGTCTAACCCTCTAGACAATCAGTGGTCTTGTTTTTGAGGCAAGACATGATGCCATGCATGGGCATATCTTAACCCCACAATCCAAAACTTATCTTCATTTCTTTGGACCTTGGGGATGACTACCCATCCTTTGCAGAGGACAAGTAGTACGATCCTTACAATCCAAAATAAAGATGAGATGGGAAAAATTTATTTATTATTTATTTTTTTTTACTTCTTGGACCTTGGGGATGACTACCCATCCTGGCTAGGGACATGTAGTACGATCCTTACAATCCAAACTTTAGGTGTAAATGGAAAATATTAATTTTGTTGCTTAGACCTTGGGGATGACTACCCATCCTTTGCAGAGGACAAATAGTACGATCCTTACAATCCAAGATTTATTATGAAATGAGACATAAGAGCTTTGGGGAATCAGATTCTCAACCTAAGCGAGATGAGAATTTATGCCCTATCCTTACTACTCCATGTGGGTCAAATCAAAGCTTTGGGGAATTGGATCCTCAACCTAAGTTCGATGAGGATTTAACCCTATCCTTACTACTCGATTTTAGGCTTTAAGCTCTATGGAAGTGGTCAAAACCACTGTTTTAAGGATCATGTTGCATAAATAGGATAGACATGAAAAACTTCTTTCGCCCAACCTTTTCCTCCAAGTTAGGTTTTGATCATTTTGCTCAAGATCCTTTTTAATGTATGAGACGTGCTTGGTTCTAGATATCTCAAGACTCGGCTTCCAACCTTAGGATTCTCTTCTTATTTATGTTATAACACAACCCTAAGAGGATTTGACATACTTTAATGGCTTGTACCTAAGATGCATATGTAACTAAGATGAGATGTATGTAAGGTGAGATGGAACATGAATGCATTATTTCTTGAATTGCAAATGGAATGATTTGTCATGCAAAACTGACTCTTTCATGCATCACAAAATCAAACAATATAACTTAAGATGTTTATGTTACTTGTGGAGCTTCTACAAGACAATTCCAATATTTCATATTCTCCTAACCTTAAGCATAAGTTGACATCTCAAGGCAACTTTTTCATCATCATTTTTTTTTTTTTTTTATAGACAAACCAACATGTCCAAAGGACTGACACACAAAACTTAAAACCAAACCCAAAAGACCAAAAACTATATACAAATGTACAATATAATACAAGATGATGCAAAGCTTGGATTATCACTTCCCTGGATCCCAAACATGATTAGAACATTTCAACAAAAATATGACATGATATGCATGCCAAATGTTGTGGGAATCCAACACAAACAAGACTAGACCAAACAATGCAACAAATTTCCACTTGTCATGCTCACCATACCAATTTGATTTTGTTCCAATAATACTCCCATAGGTGAGCATCAAATTACTAGAATGATTAGACAATAAATGATTTTCAATTTTATCATGTCTATTCTTTAAAATGTAACCCTCATAATTCCTTCCTTGATTTAGAATTAGGCTATCCTTTTCAAATATGCAATTTTGTAAGTAAGAGCCTATTTCTACAAACTTCAAAGCCAAATCATTTTCCAAATTTGTAGGCCAATCAAATTTGTGTAACAATTTACAAGCATCTAGGATATTTACTAAATTAGGATCATTAAAAGTTTTTATCCTAGATTCAATTAGTAATTGTTGATGAATTTGATTTAACAATTCAAGTGCATCAACTTCTTTTCCATTCATTAAAACCATGCTATTAAAGGTGTGATTAAAAATTATACCTTGTTTTTCATTTACCTTTAATGACATTTCATCATAAACATCAATCAAATTCAAAACATGGTCATGCAAATTTTCACCCAAATGCTTTTGGTCAAAGTGTATGTCAAGTAATCTGCTTTGATGATCACTTATTTGAGTTGCTTCCAATTGATCAATCTCTTTATCATTTGGTTCTAATTCTTTGTTCACTATCCATGGCATCTCTTCATTTGAATCCCCAAAATCATCATGCAAACTTGCATCCACACTTTCAATGAATTTATATTTTGTCCCCTTTTCAAATCTTGCGAATATGAGATCTTCGTATGATGTAGAAGGCTCACCATCCTGCATGTCAAGTGAAATATGAGTTTCATCTATAGGGATGTGAGAAAAGAATGCATTACCATACCTTCCCCAACCATTGTAAAAATTGTCATCCAAATCTGTGAGATGAAACTCCATGATATTTGTGACATGATCTTTTGATTCATTCATAGATTCTCTTCTTTCTTTGTCCTTGGCAATAGGATCATTATAATCTTCCAAAATTTGATGAGATTTGAAACCCTCTTCCAAAACATCCTCAAATTGTACAGGAGTTGTAATATCTTCCTTTGAGTAGGCAATTATGTCATCCTGCATATCAATTGGCACACAAGTTTCATTAGTAGCTTTGGAAAGAGTGAAGTCTTCCCACTTCTTCCAAACATCATAATAATCATCTTCCAAAATCAAGTGGTGACGTTCAACTATTTCTTCAACATTTTCCAAATCATCAATGTGTTTCTCATCAAATTCGTCTTCACCTTCCTTAGATGGTTCAATTATTTCCAAAAGTGGGTTATTTCTTGAATTCAAATTTATAAGGCTATCATTGTCCAAATTAGTAACCCATGATTCATTATCATAATTTGGAGGGTGAAGAATTTCTTGATCTTTAATTTTACACATTTCATCAATAGTATCTTCCAAGAACAAGTGGTGAAATTCTATCATATCTTCAAATTTATTTATTGATTTTCTTTCCATTTCTCTTTCAACCACTTCATTCAATTCTATGGTGGGTTCCATCCATTCACATATATCAAACATTGTTGAATCTAGATAATCATGTATCTCTACATGATCCTCACTATTGGATGTTGTCTTAGCAATTTGCACCTCCTCGTGAACTATATCCAAGGTGGTCATAAAATTTGGGTATTCAAATTCATCCCCTTGATCATTTACCTTAGATATCATTGGAGTGGAGGGTGCTATGTTTGATGGTTGGTGTAGGTTGGCATCAAAAGAACAATCTCTCATGTGAACATGTTGTGCCTTTTCTTCTTCAAGACCTTGTCGTTCTATCTCTTCTAAGATCTCATGGATTCTCTCTAGGGACAAACCACTCACTTTTTCCTCAATGAGTGAAGCAAGTATGGGGTGTATGGCTCCTAGGTATACTTCCATGGCTTCTTCTTCCAATGTGTTAAAATTTTCCCACATTTGGGAGTGCAATTCACGAAATCTTCCATTGAATTGACTCAAGGATTCATTAGACTCTTTACATATGGAGGTAAACTGATTTTTCAATATTTCTAAGTCAGCCTGATTACCAAAATGATTAAGATAGGCTGCTTCTAATTGTATCCAAGAAGTCCTAACCTCCATGGGTAGTTGGCTATACCAAAAGAATGGTCTATCATCCAAAATGTATGCAAATAACTTACAAGCCACCTCCTCATAAAAAATCTGGAATTGACACAATGTACTCTTGTATACATGCAGCTTTTGCAAGTATCCTAGTGGTACCTCTTGATTAAAACACCGTAAAAATTCCAATAACATTTTAGGAACATGATATGGTACCACAGGTATAGACAAACCCTTATAATGATCCTCTATTATTAATACCATTCTCTCTCTTAGAGATGTTATTTCAGCTCTCAGGGATACCCTTTGCTCCTCAAGTGTTGCCATTAGTGAACTTAAAATGTAATTTTAGAACCAAATCTGTTGAATATTCAACCTGCAATATAAAAAAAAATCAAGTTAGCATCAACTAAGAGATGTATTCATTAAAATCAAATGAAAAGTAATTGCATGAGACCAAAATTCTGAAAAATTAAATCACTTTATTTCTGTATGAACAATCCAAATGTGTTGTAAAGCTCTTAAGCAATTTTAAGCATTTAAAATCATGATGAAATAAACCGTTTCATGCCCTCCTTCTAGCGCCAATCTGTTGAGTGGTGTTTTCACCCAATTGTGAAAGCACACTCTCCGGTAGGATTTGGGTTCTAAATCCTCTGCTTGCAAAGAAGTTAAACAAACAACTTCTCCAAGGTTCTTGTTATATTAGCATTTGCATATGTGCATCGAAATAAAGATATTCAATTAAAATGCTTGGAACACCTTAGTGATTGCAAGTAATCGAAAACAAGGGGCACTCGTTGGTTTATTTTTACTATGAAAATTTAATGATTGTTCATTGAACCCTGATAAAGTAAATGTGAGTTGGCCCTCATATGACCACGATGTAATGCTTTAATTCCTTTTATCTTGATGGTTTTAAGATAGATTTTATCTTGCATTAAATCCTCAATGATGAATAGGGTCTCCAAATGTAGCTTCAAAATGTCACTTTAACTTATCCCTCTTAAATGAAATCAAATTTTCATCAAGATGAACAATTAAGTGCTTTAAGGAAAAGACCTTCAATGTAGTACTCAAATTATCCCTCTTTCGTAAAATTGGAATTTTTATGAAGAAAGGGTAATTTTAGGCCCAAAATGGAAATTTGTGAAAATGCCGTAAAACATAACCCCTTCAATGAAATTGGAATTTCCATGAAGGGAATGTCATCATAGGCTCATGAATGCAAAACAAAACTGGAAAAATGAAATTTGACCTTAAAATGGAAAATTTCTATTTTCGGATTTTTAAAATCTGTGACAAAACAGCAACTTCGATGAATTTTTAAAAATACTAAACAAGTCCGAAAATGAAATTTCAAAGTGCGTATTTGAAGTCTGAATTATAATCTCCGCAATGGTGAAATCATTTTTAGATTTTGAAATTTTTTTAATGTTTATTTTAATGTCTGAAAATAGGAAAAAATTCTGAAATTAAAATTTTTGGAAACAGAAAATTTAAAGTTTGCATCAAAATAATTGCTGAAAACACAGCAATGCAAAAGCTCCTTCAGTTTGATAGCACCCCGTCCTGCAAAACCGAATACGTGAGAGTTTCATACATGCAACCTAGCTTATTTGACCTGCAAAATAAACACAATCAAAGTAAACTAGGTGCTGGTTCCTAGGGTTTTAAATAATTTCCAGATTGCAAACATTCACATGAAACAACCCAAAATAATGGCATCAATTTCACATACAAGTCTGAAATCAGAAAGGGGAAAAATAAAACAATTAAAATTAAGCATGCAGAAAATTTCTCATTCTTTCTTGCTAACAAGGCCTGAAATTTCTGAATAAAAGCTTTCACATTCCAATTAAAATCCCTGCTTTACAAATGTGGCCATGCCCAAAGTTCCCATTTGGCCATGCCACCATTTCCGTCCTTTCCGTCTCTTTCTTTCCCTTTTGTGTTTGTATGGCCTATTTAAAAAATAAAATATTCAATATGCCCTTTCATTGGTTTTCCAACTCTTCATTTCATTTCCAATGCTATTCGCAGCTCTCCGTTTCGTTTAAAATTCCATTCGCTTGGCGTTCTCCATGTCGTGCGCTTCTTTTCTCCTGGCCCTTTCGTTTCCTACGCAATACCCTGCAAAAAGAAAAAGAACACGTTAAAAAAAAAAAAAACTAAATTTCACTTAACTAACATGAAAAAATTAAAGATTAAAACTTAAACAAAAAAAACAAAAAAGCTAAAAAACAAACCTACCACTACATACTACTTAAAGCTAATAAAAGGTGCTTTAAAAGCTTTAAGAGCTATACGTGGCCACCATGAAAAATATAAGATATTATATATATATATATATATATATATATATATATATATATTATTATTTTTATTTTATTTTTTTTATTATTATTTATATATATATATATATATATATATATATATTATTTTTATTTATCCTTTCTTTTTTCTTTTTTTTGTTTTATTTATTTATTTATTTTTTTAATTCCTTTTTTTTAGTTTATTTATTTTTTTAAACATGAATTAACCCAAAAGTTAATGTTTGAATTATAAACACTTTAATAAACCTATAAAAAAGAAAAAGACAAAAACCACACCAAAATTTATCAAAAAAAATGTGGGTCCCCAAGCTTTGGGGCTAGTTGTGAAACAGTCACAACACATCTCATCTTTTAGGAGTCATATCTTCATTAAGAGTTATCTAATTTAGCTTATTCTTGGATCAAATTGTGCAGAATTTGAATAGTTTTAAAATGAGTGGTCATATGCAAACATCTAAGCAATATAGAGGGAGATACGATCCTATGAAGTCAACCATTCGAAACAAGAGCAACGACGATTTTTCAAATTGCAAATATTTTCCAACCAGGGTTCAAACAATGGGAAGAGCAATGAAGGGCTATGAATTTTACAAGGAAGGAAACTAGAAATTTAAATTTGGTAAAGCAGACTATGATAGTGTGATGTTTTGGAAATATTACTCTACTAAGATGCAAGGCATAGATATTAGAGGTGAAGTTTTGGCATTGTGAAGGTTGTTATAAGAAAATGTCAAGAAAGATGCTAAATTATGGAGTAATTGTATTCATACAAAATTTTGAAAAGATCCAAAAAATAAAAATCAAGAATTCGGATATTTTATGTAAAATGATGTAGGTTTCTAGCTATAGCACTCAATTAAGATGAGAAGTGTAGTCCCAGGGGGGACAAAACAATGATTTGGGCTTTGGATCTTCTTCGGGAGGTCCAAGGTTCAAACCATGGTGTGGGTGGGTGTGTTCATCAAAAAAAATATGAGAAGTGTTTCCATTTGTAAAAATTCAAGCTCTAAAAAAGAGAAATATAATTTGTCAAGGGTGGGGGACCCGAGTAAAACCCCTTATTATCCAAAGAAAAAAAATAATATTTATTTTCTTCAATATATTAATTTCTCCTTATAACTTCCACCAATTATTCTTCTTCACTTATAATACTTCTCCTTTAATAATATTGTTCACAGTAATTTACTTCCTTTCAAATAAATAAAACCCTTAATTTTGCATTCTTTAATTTTACTTTCAATATTAATATTGCCTTCCTTTTCTTTCCTTTAATTTTTCCAATTCACCATATACTTTTCTCTCTCCAATTAATTCTTCTTTCCTTTTGTAACTTTTAATTTTTCCATGAACCTTTAAACTTCTTAAAATAAATTAAATACCTAGCTTATTCTTTATGCTAATCACTTTTGCACATGTTTTCTAGTCTCTTTTCAATGCTTCCTAATGTCTTCCTATGTATTTCCTTCTTTAAACACCTCACCATCTCGGCATGAATTTCCCTATCAGTGCATTACAAGTAACACTTTCAACCTCTACTCTCTCTTGGATGTTCTCGCCTTGTCTACATGTGTTTATTATTCAAACTTGAATGTTCTTTGGCTTTCTCAAGCACACATAGTCTTCTATATTGTAAATATTTCTATATATTCTCTCTTTTTCAAGTGTTTTCCTTTAAGTTGCTTTCTTCAACATCACCAATGCTTCACATTGTCTCTAAAACACACTCTTTTCTCCTTTATCCTTTATGTAATACCAGCTTGTTTGATTTCTTACTCTGCCCTCAACTTAAATTTACTACTATCTCTTTGATTTTTAGGCACTTTTATTCAGCCCTAAAGATGATCTTGAGTGCACTTTGTAATCCAATTTATCTCAATCCTTGGGTGCTCTTTTCAACCTCGTTTCTCATAATCCTTGGGAGTTCTTTTACACTAGGTCGTATCATAGTCCTCAGGTGCTCTTGTCAACTCAATTTCTCTCACAAACTTATCTCCTTTATCGTAGAATACTCTCAAACGTGGCTTTCACCAAGCACACACAATGTGACTTTGCTACCAATATTAGCAATCCAACTATATTCTCCACGTGATCAATATAAAATGTTCATACAATTAAATAACAAACTCATCCCTTATTACAATGCTTTATCTTCAATATATACACACATGGATATGAGACTTCAAATTCACAACCCTTGACCTTTCTGCTTTCAAAAAAAATTCTTCTCTCTCACACACAAGATATCTAACACTTCATATTTCTCATGGGAGAAATACCACATAATAATAAATCTATTATTGACTCTACATATCCACATAAGGACAAATACTCTAATGATTGCACATACTAAATGATAAACTCTTACATAACTCCATACTTACATAACACCTCACTTACATAATTCCACACTTACTTATATGATACCTACTATATACTCAAATATTTATAACACTCTAAACTAAACTATTTACATGGTACTTGCAATATTTTTGCAAGTTACCAAATAATGTAATACTTCCAACAATAATAATTCTTACTATGAGCAATATGATAAGATTAAAGATATTGATAAAGATGAAAGTGTTTGTAGGAATGAAAAAAGAGAAAAATATCCAAGAAGCATAAACAAAGAGAAAAACAAACTCATTTGGATATTTATATGGGAAAACAAAAGCAAATATCGCAAGTGTTAACAAGAAGTGAGGCTAAACCCATAAATGAAAAATCGATGATGAAAATGACATATTAGAATATTAGGGGCATGAATAAGACCCCTAAAAAAGTATTAAGAAATTTTTAAATTGTTATGGACAATATATTTATAGATATGGAAACTAGGAAACAAAGATTTTGGCCATTCGTGGTATTGGATTTCATCTTGAAATTTTTTAAATTTTAGAAGGCAATTGTATAAGTGATATTTTATCTCATAATAAAAATAATATCAAGGAGTTGTCTACAAAAACTTATCATTTTGGGAAAGATGGTGAATATATTTGACAGAAAGACAAATGAAGAATATCTTTGATAAGGGAAGTCCTTCTCCTCTTTCCTGCAGCCCATCCTTGGCCCTTTCCTAGATCCCTGACCCTATCCTAGATCCTTGGCACATTCTTTGCCCTTCCTCCTTAGCTGGTAGGTGATCTCCTTGGGGTGGGATGTCGTTGTTCCTTTTGTATACCCCTTTCCTTACTGTTTGGTGGAGTTTTCTTCTGGTGCCTATGATCTGGGATGTCCTTGGATTTTTTTGGGACGTCCCTGGATCCTGTTCCAATTCTCTGGCATTCCTTTTGCCCTCCTCCTAGGCTAAATGGTTTTGTAGATGATATCCTTGGGTTGGGAGATCCATTATTCTATTATATACCCCTTTTCATACCTTCTAGCAGGGCTTTCCTTATGGTGCCTGTGAACTGTGACGTCTCTAGGTTTTTCTAGGATGTCCCTGGTTTTTCTTGGGTCCTCCTTTGGATTTTTTGAGTTCTTTTAGGAACCCTTTCCATTTTTTCTTGCAGGGTCCTATTTGGTGCTAAGGATCAGAGGTTCTTCTAGTGCAGTGCATTGTGGCTGGGGTTTTTGGCTTCATGAGCAACTCTTCATAGTATATTTTGGCTTGGATGGGGCCTTGTGCTTATTCCTATGGTGTTTCTCTTTGGGTTTCCAGTTGCAGATTTGATGGTGGATTCTCAACTTTTTGTGGCTTGGGAGAGGCCTCTATGCTGATTGCGTTACATTCCAATAAATATATAGCATCGACTATATTAAATAAAAATTTAAATTCTTAGTATATAACTATCCAAGAGTTAATTTTATTGTATCATCGATTATTCATCTTTCATTTGCATACTCGCATTGTAATTAGCCCAACGCGATGGGGATCTACCCTCCTTGAGTGGCATTAGTTGATTTATTCTTTCGTTCATCAATTTACGTTCCCAAGGGTTTCTGTGCAGTTGAATTACAATTTATATTTATTGAGATTATATGGTGGATGCTTATTCTAATAATCTATTGAGTAGAAGAAACATTAAACAAGGTAGCAGTATCCTTGCATTGGTATCAGGAAGTTAGCAATCTGAATGAGAGCGTGGGAAGTGGCCATATCAGGTTTGGCATTGAGTTGTCCAAACTATACGTCTTCGTGATCGAATCCAACACTAGGCAGCACAAACCAGCACCCACCCTCTTTCCTCATTTTGTCCTTACCAAACTACTATCGTACACTGAAAGACATTTTTGGCTCACAAGTTGCAAGTGTTGAAGCTACGTAGAAAAAAACTTGTGGCAAGTTGGAGGAAGACTGTACATCTCGGGGTCATTTGGCAGGCCAAAAAATACCACTCTTTATGGGTTGAAAACAGCTACAAACAAAGATCAGCATCAGGACAGGTGCGTTTAGCATTGCATTCGCAAGTAAGCGTAGAAAAATTCAAACCCAACACGTCATTAGCAGCACGTTCCACTAGCCAATCAGCGAACACAATAATAAAAAAATTTGCGTTATAACTAAGGTACTTTAAAAAAAATTAATTTCATTTTTTCGCTATAATTGATATCCCACATTGGGCGGGTGAGGGGAAGCAAACCAGTTTATAAGAAGAGGTGGAAAAATAATAGGGTGTGACTTCAATCACATGGCCCCCACACCCCCCATGCGTGTATCCTCACTTACGTGTCAACTCAGTCATTTCACTTGAACCGCCATGTATCGTCTTGTCCTCTGTGTCTTCGCTTGCATGTCTAGTAATCTCATCGTGTGTTATTTTCAGGTCGATATCTTGGTCTCGCATCAGTTCAGGTTAGTGTCTCAATCTCATGTCAGTTTCAAGTCAGTGTCTCATTGCGTGTCAGTATCGTGTCCATTGTTGTGGTATCCTTGTTACTAAGGTAGTCTAGTCGTGTCAATGTCGTGTTCACACCTTGCATTCAAATTGAGTAGGGTGTCATTCTAAGTCGGCTGTCAATTGGTCAAAGGCAATGTCGGATCCAAATTGAGTAAGGTGTCATTCTGAGCCGACTGTCAATTGGTCAAAGGCAGTGTCAAAATAATTAGGTGTCAACTAGTCAAATTGGTGTCAAATCTGGGTTAAAATGAAGGTGTCAAAAAAAAGGGGGAGATTCAAGTGGGAATCAAACAATCTGCATGGCATTTGGAGTCATCAAGTAAGCGAAAACCATTTTTTTTCCCAATTTCATAAATTTTTTCAGAAATCCAACCACAAATTGAAGACATTATTCTTGATGATAAGTCAAACAACAAATCTCAAAGAAATTTGCAGCATTGATTAAAGCAAGTGCATGAGCGGAAGGTGGACAAAAGGACCAAACGGTCGACTATCAAGCTCGAAGAACTCCAACGAAGGGAGCCTAAAAGTCACCAAGAAGACCTCCTAGAAGCAAAGGTACACAAAATTCTTCTTCTCCTTTAGGAATTACTAGCTTTAACCCAGGTCATCCATTGTTTAACAAAATGGCATCCAATCCCTCCCCAAATTCTTCCCATGAGAACCTCACACAAGAGGAAACAGGAAGCCCCATGACCACTAACAAGGTCTTACAATCCTTAATGGAGGGTATTAAGAGCATGAATGACAAGATGTCCCAACTATTGGAAAGACAAATCCAACCAAATCCTCCTAGCCCAAACCATTGGAGCAATGAGGATCAGTATGATGCCTATACACACCAAAGAGGTCATAATGGTCATTCCCCAAATCGCTTCAATGGACAAAGAAATAATGAGGATTTGGGAAACGAGGAAGTTTGTGAACAACAAAGAGGTCCTACCCAAAATCGCTTCCATCGACATAGGCACAATGAAGACCAAGATAGAGATGAAGTTTACCAACAACCTAGAGGTCCTAGTGGGGTCAATTGGCCATGCATTGATATGCCCACCTTTGAGGGTCATGATCCATGTGGATGGATAGCCAAAATGGAAGGCATTTTAAACTTATACAAAATTCGAGATTCAGAAAAAGTTCATTTTGTTGCCTCCAGACTCGGTACTGAAGCTTATCAATGGTTTGTATGGCTCAAATGCGAGCAAGGTAACAACATCTACTAGGATGATTTCACCAAATATTTTCTTAAGATATTTGATGAAGGATCCACATCTTCTTACACGGTGTGGTTGTTATCACTTAAGCAAACAGGATCAGTAAGGGATTATATATCAGAATTCACTAGCCTGCTTTCCTATGCAAAAAAATTGGAAACCGAGGTAGTGATAGCTGCTTTTAGAAATGGGTTGAAAGAGAATATTAAAGTCGAAGTGGATCTACAAGATCCATCCAAGATAGATGATTGTATAAGGATTTCCAAGTTGGCAGAAAAGAAGGTGCAAATGGGAACATCCACACGACGTGATTCATATGGTCAATACCGCAACAACTCTTTTCGTAGAAATGATCAACCATCAAGATATTTTTGCTATAAATGTCGCAATCATCATCCAAAATATCAGGCATGTGTACCACGATAGAATTTTCAAATTGAATATGCTGACAAGGAAGATGAAGAAATAGAGGAGAACAACTTTCCTGATGATCCCATAGATGAAGACCATATTGAATACGAGGAGGTTGTAGCTGAGGAAGATACTATGGCAATTTTAGTACATGCTCTTATGGGGTTATCAACTCACCACACAATCAAAGTGGTAGGATTCATTCGACAAAGGAAGGTAACTGTATTAATTGATTCAGGTAGTACTCACAACTTTATTGACACAAGGCTTGCCAAGGCATTAAACTTGCACATCCACTCCTCCAATCAAGATAAATTTCAAGTTAGAACTGCAAGCGGGAGTAGTGCTCAATGTATAGGTAAAACATCTTCAATTTCATTACAAATGGGAAGTTATACTTGGCAGGGTCCTCTTTTTGTTATGAATTTAGGGAATTCAGAAGTTATCTTGGGAGTCGCATGGCTAGAACAAATGGAAACCATGGTCGGTTTTAATTACAAGCAACACTTTGTTGAATGGAAAGAAAATGGGAAGACCATTCGCCTCCAAGGAATTCCAACACCTCCATCAAAGATAGTAAGTTCGCACAACATGGAAAAAATATTAAGGAAAGGTAGTTATGGATTCATTGCTCAAATTAATTGTATGGAAATGCAAGCACAAGATATACCAGACATCCAATCAGAAGATCTACAAAACATTGTGGCCAACTATGATGAGGTTTTCCAAGAACCAAAAGGACTACCTCCCAAAATATCCCATGACCATGCCATACACCTTGTTCCAGGAAGTCTTCCACCTAATGGTCATCCTTATCGATATCCCCAACCCCAAAAAATAGAAATTGAGAAGATTGTCCAAGAACTATTAGAACATGGTGTCATCCGTCACAACACTAGCCCCTATTCTTCACCAGTAGTTTTGGCCCATCGAAAAGACAATTCTTGGCGTATGTGTCCGAACTTTTGTCCTCTCAACAAAATCACCATCAAAGATAAATTTCCTATACCTATCATTGATGATTTATTAGATGAACTACATGGTGCAAATTTTTTTACCAAATTGGACTTACGTTCAGGGTTTCACCAAATCAGACTTAGGGAGGAGGATATCCCCAAAACAACTTTTCGCACTCATGAAGGTCATTATGAGTTCTTGGTCATGCCCTTTGGTCTCACTAATGCCCCATCTACATTCCAAAGCCTCATGAACCATGTGTTTCATCCATTCCTCCACAAATTTGTCCTAGTCTTCTTCGATGACATACTCATATATAGTAAATCTTGGAAGGATCATTTGATGCATGTGGGAAGGGTTCTTCATATACTACACAAGGAACAGTTGTTTGTCAAACGCTCTAAATGCTCTTTTGGTGTTCAAGAAGTTGAGTACCTTGGTCATATAGTATCTCAGGAAGGTGTTAAAGTGGATCCCAATAAGATTAAGGTAATTCAGGATTGGCCTTTACCTAAAACCATCAAGAAACTTCATGGTTTTTTGGGTCTCATTGGCTACTATCACAAATTTGTACGTAACTATGGTAAAATTGTAGCTCCTCTCACAACACTCACAAAGAAGGATGCTTTTCATTGGTCAGAAGTAGCCACTCAAGCCTTCGAGGCTCTCAAAGAAGCAATGTGTACTACTCCAGTTTTGGCAACTCCAGATTTTCACAAACCATTCGTCATCGAATGTGATGCTTCAGGAATAGGTATTGGGGCAGTATTAATGCAGGAAGGTCATCCCTTGGCATTCGAAAGTAAACAACTTTCGAGAAAGAATTTGGGAAGATCTACATATGAAAAAGAAATGTTGGCTATTCTACATGCAGTGGAGAAATGGAGACACTACTTAATCAATAGTCGTTTCATTATAAAAATAGATCATAGTAGTCTCAAGCATTTTCTAGAACAAAGGTTTTCTTATCCAGAACAAAACAAGTGGTTGACTAAATTGTTGGGATATGATTTCGTTATTGAGTACAAGAAAGGGAAAGAAAATGTAGCAACAGATGCATTATCCAGAAAATATGAAGATGAAGTGGTCATTAATGCTATTTCAGGTCCTTGTTCTCAATGGGTGTCTCAGTTATAGGAAGAATGGTTGTCCAATAGTGAAACTGCTCAAATAATTCAAGAGTTGTCATTGGGTTCATCCAAGCACCCTCTTTTCTCCTATGAAGACAAGATATTAAGAAAGAAGAATCGCATTTACATTCCACACAATTCGACAATCAAATCAAGGATTCTAGATGAGTCACATGCTTCTCCGTCAGCAGGACATTCAGGTTTTTTGAAAACTTATATGCGGGTTAAACAATATTTTTGTTGGAAAGGATTAAAAGCAGAGGTCAAACAATGGGTAGCTGAATGTGAAGTATGTCAACGCAATAAGGGTGAAACAGTCAAATCACCAGGGTTGCTTCAACCATTACCCATTCCAGATCGTCAGTGGGAACACATTTCCATGGATTTTATTGAAGGTCTTCCTAAGTCAAAAGGTAAAACAATAATTTTCGTGGTAGTTGATCGCCTCTCCAAATATGCTCACTTTCAGGCTCTACAACATCCATTTTCAGCAAGCAAAGTGGCTAAGGTATTTATGGACTCAATTTTCAAATTGCATGGAATGCCCAAAAATATTGTAAGTGATCGAGATCCCATATTTACTAGCAATTTTTGGAGGGAATTATTTTGACTTAGTGGTACCAAATTAAATATGTCTTCTGCATACCATCCACAAACAGATGGCCAAACGGAGGTAGTTAACAAATGTTTGGGTACCTACCTAAGATGTTTTGTTCAGGATAAACAATATCAATGGAGTCAGTGGCTATCATTGGCAGAATGGTGGTACAACACTTCTTACCATTACTCCATCAAGATGTCTCCTTTTGAAGCATTGTATGGAACTAAGCCACCAATAGTAGCAGATTATGTACCAGGATCCTCCAAAGTGGCCCAAGTAGATGATTGGTTTCAACAAAGACAATCAATGCTCACCATTCTCAAAGACAATTTCATCTAAGCACAAAATCGTATGAAGCAACAACAAGACACACACCATTCGAAAAGAGCATTCAATATTGGTGATATGGTGTTCTTGCATTTGCAGCCCTACAAACAATTATCATTGAAGATCAAGTCAAGTCAGAAGTTGGCTCCACGATTTTATGGTCCTTACAAAATTGTGCGTCACATTGGAGAAGTGGCATATCAACTAGAGTTACCTCCCTCATCACGTATACATCCAGTATTTCATGTTTCCTGTCTCAAGAAGGTGATCGGCCAGAAAGTGCACTCTCAGTCAGAATTACCAGTACTTGATGAAGAAGGGCGTATATATCTCCAGCCTAAAGCAATTTTACAAAGCAGAACACGCATACTGAGATCTCGTCACATCCAAGAATTTCTCATCAAATGGCAGGACCTACCCGAAGAAGATGCTACATGGGAACCTGAAAGTATTTTCCAGACATTTCCAACTTTGAGGACAAAGCTTTCCGAGGAGGGGAGTCATGTTACATACCCCAATTAATATATAGCATCGGCTATATTAAAGAAAGGTTTTAAATACTTAGTATATAACTATCCAAGAGTTGATTTTATTGTATCATCGATTATTCATCTTTCATTTGCGTATTCACATTGTAATTAGTCCAACGCGACGGGGATATGCCCTCCTTGAGTGGCATTAATTAATTTATTCTTTCATTCATCAATTTACATTACCAAGGGTTTTTGTACAGTTGAATTATAGTTTATCTTTATTGAGATTATATGGTGGATGCTTAATCTATTGAGTAGAAGAAACATTAAACAAGGTAGCAGTATCCTTACAAATTATTTTTGTGTTCCTATGGATCATCCTCTTCTGGATACCTAAAGCTGCTTGTTGGTGGCGTTGGTGGTTGTTGTGGAGCTATTGCTACTTTTTTTCATGGTCTTTGGCGGGGCCCTATGCTTTTAGGTGGTATCTCGTGATTCACAGCTCCTTTGTTGAGGTTTCATGGGGTCTCCCCACCTTTTCCCTTGGCTCACATTTTTGCATTGTTGTTTCCTCTATCTCCCTTGGCCATTGAGTAGTTTTTCTTGCTGCAATGGGATTTAATGGCCTCTAGAGTCCCTCGGATGTTGTTCCACTTGCAAGCCTATTTGGGATGTTGATCCCTTTTTTTGTTTCCTTTTGTTGCATTCTTGTGGATCCTCAGGCATGATTTTTCAGTGTTTCCCACTCTAGTTTCAAATTTCAAATTTCAAATTTCAAATTATTGTAATGGGCGGGATTGCCCTGTTTCAAATATTTTTGGGTGGGTTTGACCTTTTTCATTTATTCCTTGCACGTATTTTTTGGGCGGTATTTCTGCACATGTTGTTTGGTTTTTCTGGTCAGGGTGGCGCTGTCCCAAACTTTAATGTAAAAAAATTTAATTTAATTTAAATTTTGTCCTTTAAGGCTATCCTTTAGCCTTTCCTGAAAGGATGTCCTTTAGCCTTTCCTGAAAGGATGTCCTTAAGCCTATCTTGAAAGGCTTTCCTTATGTATTTCCTCTAGATTTTGGTGTCCTTTCCTTTGGCCTTCCTCTAGACTTTTTTTAGTCTTATGACTTGTTGTAATCAGGTTTTGGGATCCTTGATAAAAACCCATTTTTAATTTAATTTAACTTATAAAAAAAAAAGAATATCTTTGATAAAAAGGCAAGTTGGATATTGTTTAATTAACTTGATAGCAATGCAATATATATTTTTTTTAACATGAGTGGCCCCTATTGGAATATATTACATTATTTGGTACATGCTAATGTACCATATTGGGAATATCTTTAGATTAGGAGTGTGTCTTAGATTAGTATTTGAGTATTTTATGCAATATAATAAATGTACAAGTGTTGTTAGAATGTGCAAGGTACTTGATGATGTAAATGTGCATGTTGCCCATGTGTACATGAGTATATAAATAAAAATATGAAGTATTATAGGAATATGGAAGGCCAAGAGTCATATTCTATTATATTGGCCTTTGTAGTAGAGAGGGAGAGGAGAAATTACAAGAGCATATTAGAGTAGAGTGTATGCTCAAGTTAGATACAATGTAGAGCATGTATGAAGAATGGATCATTTGAGATCTACACATTTTGTATAAAGATCTCAATTTCATAAGCTTTCATTAATGGTAGTTTTATGAGTTATTATGGAATTTTATTATGATATTTACATGCTTAGTATATTGCTATTATCATATATTTAATATTGCATGCTCATTTTATGCCTTGTGGTTGCATTTATTAAGTATTTTAATATCAAAAGCTAACATTGGTATCAAAGAACAAGCTAGATTAATAGGAGATAGGGAGAGCCACAATAATATTGAGAGGAGATAAGGAGATTTGATTTTCAATATTTTCAAAATTAATTTTTGGCTAAGAGTCTTTCCATATGGTTGCAGGAAAAATCATGAAGACTAGGACTCAGCATAGATCTCTTTCCACTAGATTGAAGGATAACTAGTGTTGTTTATTGATTTATAGAGATCTAAATATTTGAATGGATTTTTTTGCTACTATCTAAGTTTTTTGCTACAAAAAATAGTTCTCAAAAGTTGAGAAGCTTCCTACAATGGATTGATAATAATTTTAACTTCGATTGCCTAAAATTCTATGTGATTTTATCGTGCAGGGATTAGTTCTTTGATGTAGAAAAATAGACATTGAAGATTGATGAGACCCAAGAAGGAGGTCTCTATAAAATATTGAAGACTACAGATCAAGAAGGAGGAGACCCAAGAAAAGGTTCCATTGAAGAAATTTTAGATTTGGAAGTTACAAGATTGAAGATTGAAGATAGAAGAGGACTAAAAAAACTCCTCTAGAAGATTTGAGAAGCTGCAAAATTTTAAGACACAAAAGAAGAGGTCTCAAGAAAAACTTGAAAGGAGAAAGAAGAAGTCTAGAAAAAATCCCTATTGAAGAAATTTGAAGAAGTGGCCATTGTTAGAGATTTGAAGAAAGCTTAAGGTATAAGGTTGCAAGAAGGAGTGTCTCTTGAAAAGAAGAATTTGAGATAATTGTAACCATCTGATAACAAGCCCAAAATAAAAAAGGATTTGATAAGAATTTTATCAAATTTTGGAAAGGATTCTTAAAGATCTCAAGACATTCAGATTCTTGAGGAAGAGACCAATGATAGAGGTCAGATTGGAAGATATAATCTAGAAAGATCTAAGGAGGATTAAGAATATGGAAGAGACCACCAAATTTGAATGTTTTCAAGATATCCATAAAACATTTGAAGGTTAATTTATGAAGGAGAAGATTGTTGATTTTTGTAGTAGAATTTGAAGAGTCATAGGACAACAACTTGAAGGTGACATAGTGTTGCAATTTGGAGAATATTTGAGCAGATTTTGAAGTGCCCTTGAATATTCAATTAAAGGAAGGCTTGACAACAAAAGGAAAGTAGCAATTTGAAGAGATTTGAACTACAAATTTGAGCAGCATTAAGAAGAAATTAGAAAGTTGCATTTTGGAGAAATTTAGGGCAGATTTGAGAGAGCATTGGACAACATTTGATCAAAGAAAGGTGCTGCAAATTTCAGAATTTGAAGGCAGCATATTGGACAATGTTATAGCTGCAAAATCATACATTCTTGGACAACATAGTTGAAGGAGAAATAGGCAGCAATTTAAGCTAGCAAATTGGAAAAGTAAGGGCAGAATTTGAACAACATAGAAGCTAATTTCTAAGAAACATTGAAATATGTAAATTAAATAAGTTTTTGGATAGTAAAACAAAGGAGGATTTGGTTGTGTTTGAAGCTAAAAAATTGTAGAGTTTTGTATAGCAAGAAGGCAACAATGAGAGCTGCAATTTTACAAATTTGAGGCAGCAAATAGGTGAATCAAATCACCAAGAAATCTAGCTACAAAAGGAGACCTAAAAGTATGCAATATTGGTGCTATAAAATTTTATTATTTGAACGTTCACATTAGCTTATTATTAAGTCTTTAAAAACACCACATTTGAGATTTTAAAGTAGCCAAAAGAAAGGTATCAAGTTTATATTTTCAAAGTTATAGAAGATAGCATTCCCAAGGGATTAAAACCTGCAACAAAGAAAGGAGAAGTTAGAAATAACATAAGGAAAGGAAAAATATCAAATCCTTACAATCTCTCAGAAACTAAATAAGTTAATAGTTTACAATAGAGATTATTCTATTTGAGAGGCATAGATTTTGGTATATATTAGAAGCTTGGAGTCATGAAAGAAGAAACCACCAAGCATAGATATGAGGAGGAGTCATTATAGAAGGGTAGTCAATAAGGAGAAGTTGTTGTGGAAGAAAAACCACCATTACCAAGTCTTGGCAAAGATAAGAGGCACCACTATATTGGATAAGAAATCCACCGTTTCAAGAAAGCTAGTGTAATTGTTTAATAAGGACTGAAAGTACATGGGGTAAGTAATAGAAAGGCATGAGTTAGTGTCTCTCTAGAGCTATGTACAAAAGTCAGCAATACATTACAACAAAGGACTACACAACTCTATTGAAGTTAAGAATCTAGAAGTAGTGCCATTTATGTAGCAAAGTGCCAAGCAAGCCAACTACCGAACAAAGAGGAAAAGAATCACCATTGAAGGAGATTTTGTGAAGTTAAACGAACCACCATTAGGATTGCATAAAATCAATACAATATCATTTAAAGGAGGACAGTGGAGATCTAAAAATTATTTGCATTTTTTGATATAATGCTTACTACATAACACAAAAGTAAGGTAAGACACTTGAGTAATGACCAACATAATTCATACCTATTGAAATAGAAGGAAGGGGGCTAAGATTGGTTGAATATTGCTCATTAATGAGTGTTACATTGAAAGGAAAGGTATTGAAGAATCAAGCAATCATATGGTACGTAAGGTGAAGAGATAAGGTTGTTGTTTGTCATTTTGCATGTCAAACACAGAGCACCAACCATCATGAGGAGAATTAAATCATAGTATGAGCACCAAGACAACGAAACCATCATTGCAGAGAGGGGACAAACAAGACAAGCATAGTGAAAACTCAAAAATTACAAAGAAGGTAGGAAGTTGTAACATTCATCGACAAGTGCTACAGGTGTAAAAGATACTTGTCACCCAGGATACGAAGTGCCAACCACCAAGGAGTATTCAAGCACCCTAGAAGAAGAATCAACTTGAATTCCAAGTGTCCTGATGGAAGAGAAGCACTAATAATCATGTAAGTAATGCCTTCTACATGTACTAAAGGCATGGGTCAGAGTGCCACTTGAACACATACAAATAATAGATAAGAGGAGAGAGTGAAGCACAAAATAATAGTGCATATGTGCTATGATGAAGGGAAGAGAAAGATGCAATTTGGAGAGTCAAAACATTGGATATTTATCATCAAAGTGCATTGAATGCATCATAGTAAATGAAGAGCATCTTGAGAGTGTAGGTTGTAGAATAAAGTAAGCAAGACAAAGCTTTGGAGTGCCATATTAAAGGAGGTAAGAAATATTTAGTCTAATTTAAAACCTTTGCAAAATATTAAGGAGATACAAGGTATAATATTGAAGTCAAGGTTAATTCATTCATTATACTCAAGGTTTTTAATAAAACGAGAAATAAGGTATAAATTAACAACCTTAGAAGAATTATTGAATGCCTTAGAAATTTTTTGAAGTTTTTAGAAAGGTTTTGAAATTACCTCATTCAAATTACATAGAAATATTTTGCAAATAGTTTAACTTGGAGGAATAAGGATTTCTACATTGAAATAAAAATATTAAATTTGCAAATACCTTTGTTTTCTAAATTTCCAACTAGGGAGTTATAAGGAATTCAACACCAAATTTAAGTTATTGAAATTTAGAAACTATATTATTGAAAATTGAAAGAAGCAAAACATAGAGTTGTTATAAAGTTGGAAAATTACTTTTGATATTAGTCTCTTGCTCAAATTAAAGAGACGTAAGAAATCCAACTTAAAGATATTGAAAATAGAGAACCTCGTCAAAATTGAAATTGCATCAAAATATCTTTAACTTTCTATTCATAAATAGGGATAAATAAGGTGATTATCTTGAAGAGTAAAAGTTGAACATTAGGGAGTAAAAAGATTTTCAAATCAAACATAACCTAGAAAGGTAAGGATTTTATCAAGACCATATTATACTCAAAACATTTGGGAGATACAAGGTATTCTACAAAACTCGAGAATTGAAAAGATATTATCAAATTTGATTTTAACTAGGAAGCTAAAAGGAATACTACCTAGAAATTTGAAAAATTAAATTCTTGACAAAATCATTGTTTGATCATTAGTATATTACAAAGTTGGAGAATTGAAAGTTAGTATTTGATTATATACTCTAAAACTAGGGAGTCATAAGGAAGTCAACCTTAAAGGTTTAGAGATCTTAAAATTCTACCAGAATTGTTCTTTTTAATCAAAGAGTTACAAGAAATATTACTTTAGAAAGAACTATGAAAAATCTTATTAAGTATACAGGATTCAAAAAATCAAAATGGTTCAGAGACATACTTGATTCTAGAGATAATAATTAAAAAAATATAATTTAAATAGAAGAGTCAATATGGCTTAGAAATATTTTTGAGAATTTGGAAGCTGATAGTTTGGCAAAAGTAGACTCGATGAAATAAATTAATGATAACTATATCAATGAAGATATTAGGAATAAAATAAAAAACCATACTCAAAATATAGAAAATAATATTGATCAAAAATACATCCTACAAATTAATGAAAGAAGTAAAGGTAGAATAGTTTCAGTTTTACATAAATGGTCTTACTATTTTATCAAGGAAATTGATGAACTTGATTTTTCAAAGACAAGTTTCAAAGGAGTAGAGAAATATTCCTAATGCACTTATTGCAACAATACTGGTCATGAGAAAGTAAACTATTGGACTTTCCATCCATGTAAATATTATAGAGAAAAATATCACTCATCTTTTTTTGTTACTATAAAGATAAGTACTATAGAAGATTTGAAGAGATATTGATATTTAGACTAGATTGTCTTTTTTAAGTTCTTATTTTTGAAGCATCTACTAATAATGAGTTCAAGTTTAGATTTTTTGAAGAACAAAAAGAAAGGTCATTCAAAGAACAAAAAGAAAGAAAATGGATCATTTTGATCCACTTATGACTTGCAAGATAATGAGATCTCTTGTTCATCAAGGATACTTGGAAAATATTAAGAACGAAGATCTTATCAACCACTTTGAAATATATAAAAGTAGTGGAATGAAGAAGAAAAGAAAAGATAGCATGAAATCCAGGAATAAGATGAAGAATGAACCAAAAGAAGAACAAGAACCAGGTTGAGTTGAAGAACATATGAAATATGAAGAACCATATTGTTGGATGTGTCTCATTATTTGCAGAGGAAATATTGTACGACAGGCCCCATTTTCGACGGCCTCATCTTCCATGAGAAAAATTTTTGGGCTCCTACTTTTTTGGAGATATTATCGAAGCTATTTTCGAAGGCGTTGGTGGGATTCCCATGATTAGTGGGTATGGGTGGTTTTAGCCCATGGTATTGTGCCCACAATATTCTAATACCACATTGTGGTTTAGGGTTGTAAGAGTTTCCTTTATATTGATTGTAATGTCTCATTACGGGCAATGAGTGAATAATAATATCAAAGGAGGTGTGGCTCCTGCTTGTTGGAGTAGCCCATATTGGGTGAACCTGGGTAAATCTCGTGTGTTCTATGTGCATGATTTATTGTGAATTTTTGTTTTCTTCTGAGTTATTTATTTCTGTATTAATTATTTTGGAATAATTTTGGATAAAACTCTTCACATATTGAAGACTAAAGTCTTCAATAACAAAATAATGTAATACAAGGGGGTGTTGAAATATATTACATTATTTGGTACATTCTAATGTACCATATTGGGTACATATTTAGATTAGGAGTGTACTTATATTAGGATTTGTGTATTTACTTTATGCAATAAATACACAAGTGTTGTTAAAATGTGCAAAGGTACTTTATGATGTAAATGTGTATGTTGTCCATGTGTACATGAGTCTATAGAATAGGAAGATGAAGAATCATAGGAATATGGAATGCCAAGAGTCATATTCCATTATATTTTGGCCTTTGTAGTAGAGAGGAAGAGGAGAAAGTGCAAGAGCACATTAGAGTAGAGTACATGCTCAAGTTAGATACATTGTAGAGCATGTATAAAGAATGGAGTATTTGAGATCTCCATATTTTTTATAAAGATCCCATTTTCGTGAGCTTTTATTAATGGCAGTTTTATGAGTTATTATAGAAGTTTCTTATGAGTTTTATATGCTTATTATATTTTCATTATCATATATTTAATATTACATGCTCATTTTATACCTTGTGGTTGCATTTCATTAATTATTTTAGCATCAAAAGCTAACAACCCCTAATAGAATCCACACATAGCTTACTAAAAAAAGAACTAAACCTCATACATCATTTTTTCTTAATTTATTATCTAGAATTGAGATGGGTCTAACTTGTATTACATCATCACCACATAGTGGTATTATAATACCTTGGTAAGTATACATATATCTCTTAACAAGATTTAAACTTAAGTTAAATCATATCTAATTGGTCGTAATTAGGGTAATTTTTTTTAAACGTCTCATATTTTGGGAGTCATATCTTTACATAGATTTATCTGATTTAGACAATTCTTATGCCATTTGGTACGAAGCTTGAAGAGCTTTGAAATTAGTGGTCATATAAAATGATCCAATTAGTATTGAGGGAGATGCACCCATGTGAAGACAACAATCTGGAACAAGGGCAATGTTAGGAAAAAAATTCAAAAAATATCTCATCTTTTATGTACTATTTCTTTGCGAAGGGTTGTCAGTTAGATGATTCTTAAAACACATTGTGTAGAATTTGAAGAGCTTTGAAATGAGTGGTTTTATGAAGTAATTTATGTAGTATTGAAGGATATATAATCATATGAAGTCAACCATCTAGAACAAGGGCAGTGATGAGTTTTCAAGTCATGGAAAAACAAAATTGCAGATATTTGTCATCTAGGGTGTTAAGATCCTGCTATAAAATAAACTCAAATAACACACTCTCACACAATTGCTTGGAAATAACTCACATAAACATCACATTAATATAACATAAATTTGCATAAAGAACAATCTCACAATAGAACCGAATCGCAGGCCTCTTCGATGGGGCAACCTCCTTCAATACTTCATTAATTTTGCAAAAGATGGTTACATTGGTGCCCTTTCGGGTATTTAAGGAGTTTCCTTCCAAGGTTGGCTTACATGCAAAATGCCACCTGGATTACATGCATAATGCCACCCGAATTACATGCATAGTGCCACTTTGAATTACATGCACAATGCCACCCGAATTACATGCACAATGCCACTCGAATTACATGCACAATGCCACACAAATTACATGCACAATGCCACCTATCTACCATGTGTTACATAAAAAAGGGTTCCATTTGTCATAGGCACTACCTAAGCTAAAACTTAGAACATTACAAAATATTAATCATGGGTACTACCCACGTTCACTAGGAATTATTACATCAAGGAAGTTATTACATTAAGGGTTAGGATGAGATCCTAACATAGGGTTCATATGATGGGAGAAGCAATGAAGGGATAGGACATAAATGAGAGAGGACATTCTATTTGGGCATCAAATTTTTTTAGCTAAGTTTTATTAATCCCTTCATTTTCTTTGAATTTTTACATGTGGATTATTGTAGGTTTATTTTCAAAAATATAATCATTATAGGAAATACTAGTATATTTAGTAGATATTAATATAAAGTGTCCTTCCCATGGAATTATTTATTACTAAATCCTTAGAATCATCCCTAGTAGTAGAGGTTATGGAGGACCTCACATAGCCATGATCCTCATTGCTCAAAGATAAGGTAGTCATTGATAAATTTAATGGGTGTTGGCTAGGGGCTTTGACTTTAAGAAAATGGATTAATAGATGGAAGTTTATAAATTAGACCCTGTCCTTTCTTAAAGGTTTCTTCCTAAGAATTTTTGGTTCCAAGGAGGAAAGAGATAAAGTTCTAAAAGGGTGTCCTTGTTTATGGTAAGAGAAAGACTCTTACACACTGGTTTGAAGGCTTTACACCTGAAAATATATAATTATCCCTAGTACTAGTTTGGATTAGGATTTATGGGTTGCCCATTTAATTATGGTAAATGAACACCTTCAATGCAATAGGCAACACTCTGAGAGAATTACTTGAGATTTTAAAAACTACAAAAGATGGAATCTTGGTTATTTATGCTTAAATATTGGTCATGACTGGTATTAGTAAACCTTTACCAAAATCAATCTTTCTTAAGTATAGGGATAAGTTGTGGACCCAAAAATATGGATTATAAAATTCATATGTAAGATATGTCATGAGGTGGGTCATATTGAGAGATCATGCCCTAAGAAGATTTTAGTAGAAACATATGTAGATAATTGTAAGATAAACTTATAAATGGATATGGATGAGGATGGTTTTTAATTTCTAAAAATATCTCTAGACAGATGAAAGTAAATAAATAATGGAGACTAGTAAGTAAGGATATTGGAAGAAACATCAATTCTTTTAAGGATTTAGCCTATGAAGAAAAAGCAATTTAGAGCTTAGAGGACATAATACAGTAGGATCAAAATATTAATAAGGAATCGTCTACTTAGTATAAACCCAATTTAGGGATGAAAATTCTTGTTGAAGCTAAGAAATGTGCCTCATTAACTTTTGAAGACTCACTTAAAGTATCATGCACCATTAATGAGAAGAAAAGTAGTAGAGGAAATGCAAAGTTAGATGTTAATGATTAAGATTTACTTTAATGTTTCCATTGGCAATATTTGCTATTTTTTAATATTGATGTGTATATAAAGTATTTATTATAGTTATTTTTTGTTGCATTTTGCTTTAGGAGGGAAACTAATAGTCTATATCTGGTAATGTAGACTATGATAGCACAAAGTTTGTGGAAATATTACTCTATTAAGATGCAGCACATAGATAATAGAGGTGGATTTTTGGTATTGTGAAGGATACTGTAGGAAAATGTCAAGAAAAAGGATGCTAAATTTTAGAATGTTTATATTTACAAAGAAAATTGAAGAAGATCCAAAAAATAAAAATCAAGAGTTCAGGTTTTTTATGAAAAAAGATGTAGGTATCTAGCTATATCAACTCAATTGAGATGAGAATTGAATTTTTCTATAAACTCTCAAGCTCTATAGGAGAGAGTTGTGATTTTTCAAGGGTGGGGAACCCGAGTACAACCTCTTTTTCTCTAGCCAAAAAAATTGTAAATTTTTTGTATATAAAATTGTCTAGCCTTCTTATAATAGCATATTGATATATTTATATAGTTTATATCATTGCTTATGTTGATAGAGCCACTACCATAAATATCAAGGCCTTATATGTGCTAAATATATTGTAATAAAATTTATTGATATGTAGATATTATAATGCAAATTTTAAATATAAATTACCTAGGTGTTGTAGGTGAGTTGGACAGGAGAGGGCAATCCTCCAAGGGAGGTCCCAGGTTCGAGTCTCCAACCTACCAAAAAGTTGAATTAGGTACCCAAAATCCAATTGATAATGTTGTTGCGGGCAGGGCTGGGTGTGACTCCCGAGCGACTTTGATTGTGTAGAACCCCCTATTCATGGTCTCTCAGACCAAGGTGGCCCCACAAGGGGTTTTTCGCTTAAAAAATAAATAAATAAATATTCTATTTAGATTTACCATAGTTACATATTTTTATAAATATTAATTATTAAAGATATCTTGAAATGAAAACTAAAGTTTTATTTTTTATGTAAATATAAAAATTCAAATATATATATATATATATATATATATATATATATATATATATATATATATAATTATAAAATATATCCTTACCCTATATCCAGTTTTCTACTTTCATTCCATAGAAATTTTGTATAAAAACAATTGGCATTTGATAGAACCATGGTAATATATCAAAAATTATATACTTGTTGATTTGAAAATTGATAATAACTAAAATATTAACTATAAAATTAATAAAATTATTCTATTTTTTTAGAATATGTACATAACTTTTTTTGATATAATACTCAAAGTATATGGAATTATAGAGGAATGGGGTTTAGTTTATCCTTATGATTTTTTTTTAAATAAGGACAATATCTATTATAATGCATAATTTAATATAGAATATAAACACAAATACTATGCTTATATTCTATACCTAATTTATAAAATTTTGTTATATGATCTTTGGACGGCCAAGATGACGACAGGCGGGAAAGCTTCTACGGGAGAGCACGAGAAGGCCAAAAGACTGAACTAGGGGCACAGCAGGGCGGAGGGAGGGCAGTCAAAGACCGGGGGCGCTAAGGAGTCCTCTCCAACCGAAGAGGATGTAGGTCATGACGAGGATCCTCCAGACAAATGGGGAGGTGGACCTCAGAAGTCGTACACTCACGCAGCGGCTTCAGAAACCCTTAGCGGTCTGCTCTCCAAGGAGTTGTTTCCTATCGGGGACGAGTTGGACATCTCGACGAAAATTCTTTCAAGCTTTGTGGAATTCAAAAAATTTACCCTCATCGGTAAGTTTATTGGCGATCGTCCCGACATGGAGACCATTCGCAAGTGGACGGCAGGTAAATGGCGAACCTCTGGTCACATGGAGTTGGCGGCCTTAACCCAGGGTTTTTTCCTGATTAGACTAAATAACAAGGAGGACTACTGTAAAATCCTGGTTGGTGGTCCCTGGTTCCTAGGCCGCGAAGTCTCTTTCTAAGGAAGTGGGGTATGGACTTCAACCCCGAGACCCAAAATATCAACATTGCTCCAATATGGGTTAGACTCCCGAGTCTCCCCCTCTTATGTTGGCATGAAAATGTAATCAGAGGAATTGCACGCTCCATTGGTGAGTTGGTTACCATTGACCCTCCCACCAAAGCTCGAACCAAATTTTTTTAAGCTCGGTTCTACGTTCTGGTGGATTTGGAGGCTGACCTTCCATCATCCATCACTCTCCGGTCTAGAGATATCATTATCCACAAGCAAGCCATTGTGTATGAGAACAAACCAGCTTTTTGCCCCCAGTGCAGTTCTCAAGGGCACCTCTAGTCCAACTGTCCTCTTCAAAATTTAGGGATGAAGAAACGGGATTCCAGTAACCCCTTGGAACACGGTGAAGGTCAGACAAAGCACCCTACTACGAAAGGACATGAATCTCCAGGCCCGTCTAGGGACCATCCCGAATCCTCCCACCCGGTGGAAGCAGTCTCCCCCCAAACAGTCTTTGAGCCGTGTGGTACAAGCCCTCACCTTGGACCATAGATGGGTGAACCCCTAAGCGGCAGAGCGGACCTCGTCATGCTTTAAATGGTCCCTGAATCTCATTTGGGAATGAAGGTTTTTGACTTCATAGTCTGGGAAGATGGTCAACCCCGATGGAGGCTCCTCGCGGGCACCTCTCTTGAGGCTGCTACTCTCAACATTATGCTCCAAGCTACTACCATTCCCTTTGAGCAAAATGATGACAAGCCTACCTAGGCTGGGTCTGACAAAGGGCTGTACACTGTTAAGTCTGCCTTCTCCCTCCTGAAGGATCATCCCGTCTCCCCTTCCCACATTGCTTGGAAGAAGAACCTCATTTCGAAAGTGGCCTTCTTCTCGTGGATTGCCTTCCAAAAAAAATCCCTCACCACTAATAATCTCATCAAAAGAGGCATCCCCCTCCCTAACAGATGTTACCTTTTCCTATCCAATTGGGAATCCATTGATCACCTGTTCCTCCACTGTGAGTTCACCTCGGCTGTGTTTGGGTTTACCCTGTCTTCCTTTCAGGTCCAATGGGTTCCTCCCAGGTCTTTGTGTGATGCCTTCTACCAATGGCCCCAACCCTTTGTTAATCTTAAGCTTTGTTTCCTCTGGGACATCTGCCTCCACCACCTGATTTGGCAAGTTTGGCTTGAGAGAAACTGTAGGATCTTTGGAACCTCTACCCGGGATCCTCCCTCGGTGGCCATCAGGGCTATAGCTTTCGCTTCCAAAAATGCTAATTCCATTCAATGCCCCAGCCCCTGTCCTCTGATCCAGGAAGGGCGTATCCTCTCTTCTTTTAATATTTCTGATTGTCCCCCCCTGGGGAACCCTCTTCCTCACCCCCGTACCCTCGCTAAGTGGAGTCCTCCCCCTCCAGGATGGATTAAGCTTAACTTTGACGGGGCTTCCAAAGGGAACCTAGGAGCAACGGGGGCTGACGGCACTGTCAAAGATCATCATGGTATGGTTATCCTCGCCTTCTCTGAAGATCTTAGGATTCAAACCAACCATGTCGTGGAAGCCAGAGCCCTTTGGAGAGGGTTAGCCCTCATTTCGGAGGACTCCAGAGCTATCATCATAGAAGGCGACTCTATGAATATCATAAACTACTTGAACAAGGATAAGACCCCTGCCTGGAGGGTCCACAACACCATCGGAGAGATTCGGAGGATTCTTTGCAGTAGGACCCACAGATGCCAGCACATCTTCAGGGAAGGAAATTCTTTGGCTGACCTCCTGGCCAACAGAGGATCCTCCTCCGACAAACTCACCACGTGGGATCTCGAAATCCCTCAAGATCTTGCTGACGTGGCGGCGTCAGAGTTCCTAAAAGCTCAATGATTCTCGCCAGATCAGCTAGGTGGGACACGTCAAAAGTTCTTGGGATGGAGGACAGTTGGCGATTGGGTTTCTTCCGGCATCCAATTACTGCTCTTAGTGAGATGACCCCCGATGCGACCGTCAGGGCCCATGACGTGGGCGGCAGTCACGAGTCGACGAGCAGCTTCTTTCACGTTCTTAATGCCTTTCTAGGCATGATTTTATTTCGTCATCGGGACCGAGCGAGCCTATCTCCTCCCTTTTCGACAGCTCCCCTCTTTTTGGCTATTTCCCATGCATGCGGCTTTCGCGATCCGTCGTCCTTCCAGCGCAATATTCCTTTCTTTTTATTCCAAGGTGGCGAAACGGGTGATTTCATTTATCTTTGTCATCGTCCCAGAATCGTGTGCAGTCATCCCTGTACTATAGCGTCTTCCTGCCTTAAGGCCTTCTTCCATAGATCCCCTGCCCCCCCATGGTTGTACCTTACATTGAGCCAAAATTCTCTTCCCTGTCTGAGGAGGAGAAAATCTTCATGAAAGCCCTCGGGCTAGTCCCTTTCCTCAGAAAGTTTCAGGGCCCGGATGATAAAATTACGTCTGATTTCATGGAGACCTGGCAAGATGGGGAGGTTCGGGTGAAAGGTGTCCACCTGAAGGTCACCTTTGATCTCTTGCTCGAGATTACTGGGATGCCGGCCACCGGGCATTTCATTCGGCGGGACAAGCACAACTGGCAAGAGGAGTTGGACCAGTTTTCGGACAAAGGGAAGAATTTAGGCTGGGACAAGTCCTCCCTCTTCAGAGAGGAGCTGGATGAACCGTGGAGCTGGGCTTTGAAACCGTTGATGCAGTTCATATGCTGTGACGATCCGGACAAGCCTCTTCGCAGCTACCACATCAGCCTCGTGAACCACTTGCGGGCGTCCAAGAAGCTGTGCTTCCCAGACTTCCTCAACTACTCCCTCGGTTGTTCCATCGAGGTCGCTCGGAATAGCAAGTCTAGGCCGCGGCACCAGGGGCTCATGGGCGTTATCTTTCGCCACTGTATTTCTAACAGGTCCCCCCCTCAGATCGTCCCTCCCCTCTCTTCCAACCCGCCTGCGTCCCCGGGCCTCGACGCTCCCAAGACCGAGTCTCCCTCTCCTCCTGACCAGGCCACCCTCAGTCGCAATCGCTGTCGTAGGCGGGCCAAGGCAACTCCTCCAAGTGGCAGACGTTCCAGACGGCTCAAGAAAGCCAAGGCCGAAGTGGAGAACGACTCTCCTCTCCACCTGAGCTTGAATTCTGAGTCGATGCAGAAAAAGGATCAGGAGAAGGTTCCCCTGAGCTTGCTCATCGATATGGCCATCGACGCTATGGGGAACATCTCTAGGGCTGCTGAGTCGGCAATCCTGTGCCTCCGTAATCTCAAGTCGCATGCTGATGGGTCCTCTGGGACCCCGGAGAAAACTACTACCAATTAAGGCTGCTGTCGGTCCCTGGTCGGTTGGTTTTTGAGCCTCGTGGAGGCCTGCTTATCCTTTTCTCTCCAATGCTATGACAGTTTCAGTTTCCCTTTCTGTTCAGGTCTGAGGCTCACTTTGAGACCTCAACCTTGCGGCTGTAATGGGTTCACCCCGTTTTTGTAATAAGGTTTTTGGGATCCTCTAGAAAAACCCAATTATGTATATAAATGTTACTTATCAAAAAAAATTACATTGAGTGCAAAATGTAATAGTGGTTTAAATTGGATACCTAGGTTCAATTCTTAGACAATAAGTGAAATGTGAAATAAGTTCAATTGTATAGTTGTGAAATATAAATATGAGAACCAAATATTTTTTTTTTAATTATATAATATTTTCCAAATTATATATATATATATATATATATATATATATATATATATATATATATATAACTTTTTTTTTGGAAGGGGAACTAAGAAGTGTTAATTGGTAAATTATCACATTTATGTTTGGGTGTGATATATCCTAACTTAGATTGCTAGTACAAGTTCTAGGAAAATTTGGTGAAACAAACATTCATATTCATTGCAAGCTATGCCAAAGATTATCCCCACATGATAAATTTATTAATAAAAATGACTATGTTCCATATTTTTAAATATAATATGTTATTTTTAATTTTGCATATTGCAAATAAGCATCATGTATTTAAATGTAAAACCAATCATAATTTATTATATGAGAATGTTATTATCCAAGAAGATACCAATATTTGAAAAATATTAATGTGTCAAAGGTGTTTTAGTTATCTTGTTTTAGTGTCCCTCATTAAGTATATCATCCCCAAATATATCCTTTAATATACCAAGCATTGCATACCCCAATGTAGCTTTGTTGTGCATATCTTCATATGGTTTCCTATGGATGACCCTAAACAACAAAACCTCTTAGGTTTAAAGTTGTTCAAAAAAATTAAAATCTGGATACTAAGTCCAATAGAACAAATAATCTCTTGAACTTAATACACCCACGTGATAGTTTTGAATTGATAGAAAAGCATCTAACAATTACATGCTAAAATTTATATTATAAAATTGTTAAAGTATGCAATGTCTCATCCAATCAAGACTAATACTAGCATATGCTCTTATTGGTGCAAATGTATCCCAATAGGATTTTATTGTATTGTTCAAATTAAATTTTGCTTATCAAGAATAAATGGAAGTCATATTATGCTTTTAATAAGAGATGTCATGGCTAAAACAACTAATACCAAAGGATTTTTTGTATTATCATGTTATTAGATTAATACATGTAATAATGTGTTTAATACTATCTTAGTATCAACTTCACCTAAGTATTATAAACCTGAATCTTTGTGAATGGAATTCCAAGCTATAAATCATTATATATATGGTGGCTATTTCAATCAATGGTGTGTTATTCCATGGTAATAGCTTGATTGAACCCTATGGTACAAGGTTATGGTTAATTTCTAGCACCATGATTTGAAGAATCAAGAACACTAGGAATGGATGATTTACATGTAAACACAACATTTCATTTCTACATTACCCTATATTAGTTGAGGTTTGTTGTATCATGCCTAGACATTCCGTGAAGGTATGTATGTGCTATCCATTTTCCATTGAATTAGTCTTGTATGTTAGTGTTTTGAAGATGTGATATTGACTGTTATGTAGTAATTTTATTAATAATGTATTAATAACCTTATATTGCATAATATTAATTTAATATATATATATATTTTTTTTAAGTATAACTTGAATAATAGGTTGATTTGAGATACTAGATAAATTAGAGGGTTCTAGATTGAGAAAGTCTACTAACATTCACATCATTGAACCAAAAAAATGAGAAAATTGACTACTAATGTGAAATTGGTTAGGAGGGTTATTGCAGCTAATGCAAAATCTATGATTGTTTGATAATTTATCTACAAAGATACTCTCACATTCCACTTATTATCTATTTTAAAACCAAATCTTATCAAAATAAGAGGTTGTACATGAGTATGTGATAAGTTTTTAGAATCAAATGTATACATATGAGTTTGTTTTTTTCCTCCATTTGAAGTATAATAAAAGTAAGTTAGTCTCATGGTGGATAAAGTAGCTGCAAAAAGAATGAAAATGACAAGGTAAAACAAAATACCTATTCTATAGTAATATGTATTCATGGAGCAGACAATGAGACAATCATGACATAAGCCATAGGAAAATCCATAATGCAACTCATTATTCTGTAAGGCATTTTTGACCATATGAAGCCTATTATGGAACTTGTCCCCTCATATTTATAGTTTGCAAGGATATGCAATTCATCATGCAATCAATTATTGTTTACAATAAACACATTTTAAGTGTTTGATCAATGAACCCCACCAAAAAGAAAAACTTGTAAGATCATATATTTAAGATCATGCAAAACCACATGAAAAATTTGTATTTTAGTACTATTTTAGTCCGCGGTTGGTCACCAAACCATTGAATAAGGAAATGGTAATGGTGTTCCATGATAATTACGAAGAAAAAACATTATTGAAAAAAAAACTATGTTGTTCATTAAAAAATAGAAAAGCTCTTATTAGCATTCCTACCAAGAAGGCCAAAGAGGAATAGAGGGCTAAGAGAACTTAAATTAATAACATTTGAGAAGTTACGAAAAGTGATAGAAGCTCTTCATTTCTTAATTAGTTTATTTAAAAAAAAAAACATTATTATGTTGACTATTTAAACTTTCTTGTTAATCGCTTTTTGATATCTTTTGTTATCACTTTTAAAGACTCTTTGTTCATTACATTTAAGGGAGACGTGTTTTTTTTTTTAAATGTAAAAAGTAAGTTATTAGACTTAATCGCTTTGAACATAAATTTTAGTTGTTTGGGTTGCAAGTGTTGCTTCCCTTTAGGTCAAGCAATATATTAAACTTATCTTATTAATTAGAGAAGAAATATAGTTTAGTTCTAAGTTTGGATCAGCTTTTAAGTCGACTTAATAGTGTTAACATTAGACACAATTTTATTATAATAGTTATACTCTTTTTAAAAATACTATAAGATAAGCTTTTCACATATGTCTCAAATGCAATTCACTAATCTTTTCTCTTTGTACAACATTAGAATTGATATGGCACTTATCATGTATTTGGCCCGTTGAAATTTCCATTTAACTTAACCACATAGCTTTTTTTCAATATTTTCGATTGCAGGTCTTCACCTAGTATCGAGTCATCCAAATTACCGTACCACTAATTACGGAAGTATACATCGTGTCACGGGTTGCTTTACTATTTACACTCGGAAATATACGTTATTCGCTTTACATGATTTCTTTAGTTGCTTGTACAATTTAATTTAGAAATCGGATGCATACGGAAATGATAGATCCACCCTGTCAGCAAAAACACATTATATCATTCCACGTATTGAGATCATTACCATCTGAAATCTTAGATTCGAACCTTTATTATTCCTCTCATCAACTCCATCGTTTATCATACAACACAAGCACGTCGCAAATCCAAAACAAATAAGATTATTACACACGCCTACCATTCAATCAGACCGAAGCATGTAACAGCTGAGCATCAATCCTAAAGGCCTGGCTAGGCACAACAGACCATTTCTTTATCCATGCTATGCAACACATTTCAATCTCAGAGCCTATCCATTAGGGAAGCATCTAATAATTACACGCTAAGATCTATGTTATAAAATTGTCAAAGTATGCAATGTCTTATCCAATCAAAGATTAATATTTTTTTGGGTTACATAGGGTTTGGTCACAACCACATTATATTTTTAGTAATTGGTAAGCTCAATGTTCAAACTATATTGGCTGCTCCCACCAAACCTATTCCATCTCATTATTGTTGACCTAGTATGAAGGTGTAGCTCGGGATTCATTCATACCGTCGATCGAACTCACGTGCACTTAGAGGATTCAGATCATACTACTACCTTTACGAACAAGCTGCTCTCGAGGTTTGAAGAGGATTCAATCAAACTACTACCTTTGCAAACAAGCTGCCCAAGCTGCCCTCGAGGTTTGAATCTGGGTGTTTTTGAATGTGGGTATCTTCTTAGTAAGTGCTTGGCCAAACAAACACTTACCAATCCACCTAACCTTCAAGGAAAATCAAAAACTACTATTAGCACTTATCCTTATTGGTGCAAATGTATCCGAGTAGGAGTTGATTGTATCGTTCAAATTATAATTTTGTTTATCAAGAATAAATGGATGTCATATTATGCTTTCAAGAAGAAGAGTTGACATTGTTGAAACAACTAGTACCAAAAGGTTTTTCGTATTATCACTTTATTAGATTAAAAATGTAATAATGTGTTAAATACTTGTGTGCTTTTCCAATCTTAATATTAACTTTGTCTAAGTAGTATAAATCTGGATATTGGTGAATAGAATTTCAAGCTATAAATAATATGATATATGGTGTCTATTTCAATCAATGGTGGTTATTCTATGGTAGTAGTTTGATTGAATCTCATGATACATGGTTATAGTTAATTTCTAGCACTATAACTTGGAGAATCGAGAACACTAGGAATGGTTGATTTGCATGTAAATGTAAGATTTTGTTTTAAGTTACTCTACATCATCTTATATTAGTTAGGTTGAATGTTCCATACCTCCACATTGGATGAAGGCCTTATATTAGTTAGGTTGAATGTCCCATACCTCCACATTGGATGAAGGCATGTATGTGCTATCCATTTTCCATTGAATTGAACTTGTATGTTAGTGTTTTTAAGATGTGATATTGACTATTATGTAATAATTTTATAAATAATATATTAGTAACCTTATTTTGTATAATATTAATTTTATTTTTAATAGATTTTTAGGTATGACTTGAATAATAAGTTGATTTGAAATATTAGATAAATTATAGGGTTTTGGATTGAGAAAGTCTACTAAAATTCATATCATTAAAAAAAAAAAGAGAAAATTGACTATTAATATGAAATTGGTTGGGAGGGTCATTGTAGCTAATATAAATTCTATGATTGTTTGACAATTTAAGTGGAGAGATATCACAGTCCAGTTATTATCTATTTTGAAACCAAATCTTATCAAAATTAAAGGTTGTGTATGAGTATATAATAAGTTTTTAGAATCAAATGTATACATATGAGTTTATGTTTTTTCCTCCCTTTGAAGTTTAATAAAAGCAATTTAGTCTTATGATGGTAAAAGTATTTGCAAATAGAAAAAAAAAAATGACAAGGTAAAACAAAATACCTATTCTACAATAGTATATATTCATGGAGCACACAATGATATAGTCATGACATAAGCCATAAGAAAATTCATAATACAACTCACTATAAGTTTGATATATGCATTCTATAAGATAATTTTGATCATATGAAACATATTATGGAACTTATCCTTTCATATACAATTTATCGTGCAATCATTTAATGTTTACAATGAACACACTTTTATAATTTGTGAGGATATACAATTTATCGTGCAATCATTTAATGTTTACAATGAACACATTTGAAGTGTTTGGTTCTTCCAATCAGCCCCACCCAAAAAACATATATTTGTAATACCATATAATCCAAATCATGCAAAACCATATGCAACCATAGGTCACTTCAGGTCTTGACTAGTTTACTTGAGGGAAGATGCAAAAGTCTGTATTATTTTCATTATTTAAATTGTCTAGTGTGTTGCTTTTTGGGTTTGTTATTATTTAATTATTTTTTTATCACTTATCTAATGTTTTTTATATGTAGAGGTAAGTTATTATCACTTTTAAAAAATTGTATGTTCATTGAATATGTTTTTTTATATGTAAAGGTAAGTTATTAGACTTATCCTCTTTTAATATAAGTTTTAGTTGCGTGGGCTGTAAGTTTTGCTTCCTTCAGGTCAACCAATATGAAAGCATACTCTTAAACTTGTTTGGTTAATTAAACAAAAGATTAAGTTTAGTTTTAAGTTTAGATCAACTTTTAAATAGACTTAATAATACTAACAATAGACAAAGTTTTACTATAATATTAATATTTAAAAAAAAAAACTATACTTTTTAATATATGTGTTGAATGCAATTCACTAATCATTTTTCTTTACACAACGTTACTAAAGCCTTAACACGTGGAATTGATATGGCACTTATTATGTATTTGTCCCCTTGAAATTTCCATTTAATTAGCTTTCTTTTCAATGTTTTTAATTGCAGGTCTTCACCAAATATGGAGTCATCCAAATTAGCGTACCACTAATTACGGAAGTATACATCGTGTCACGGGTTGCTCTACTATTTACACACTCAGATCCATACGTTATTCGCTTTACATGATTTCTTTTAGTTGCTTGTACACTAAAATTTAGAAATCGGATACATACGGAGACGATAGATCCACCCTATCAGCCAAAAAGATTCCACATTCCATGTATTGAGATCATTACCATCTGAAATCGTAGATTCGAACCTTAATTATTCCTCCCATCAACTCCATCGTTTATTATACATACAACATAAGCACTTCGCAAATCCAACACATCAAATTTATTACACACGCCTGCCATTCAAACAGACCGAAGCATCTACAAGCTGTGCATCAATCCTAAAAGCCTGGCTAGCCACAACAGACTATTTCTCTATCTATTCTATGCAACAACACATTTCAATCTCAGATCTCGGCCTATCCATCAGGGAAGCATCATCACTTAGCTATAGTATAAGTGGGGATGTACTCAATAATTTATTAGGGAACATTAAGGGAGCATTCAACAGGCTGTGTGGAGAAGCGAGTATTATCGTAGCAGTAATCATAGACCAAGTACTTGCTTCTCACCCACCTATAATCGTCCTTCTGCTTCTCATTCAGACTCCACGCAACAGGAGAGTCCCACCACTTATCTTTGCTCGTCAAAATGCAGGCGGAATCGTCCTCCACCTCCACCGCCGCCACCTCGTCCTCCTGCACCTTCAATTTACACCCAAGAGCATGAAACTTCTTGTAGGAGGAAACGAAAGGAGCGGCGGTCCAGTTGGTTTTCTCGAGACCCCCGCGGGTGGCCCAGTTATCGGCATTCCAAATGCTCGAAAACATGAACATCCCCTGCTTCCGTGGGAACATGTGGGTGGTGGCCTTGGTGTGCCTGTGCACTCTCAGCGGAATTTGGTCCACAAAAAACCTGCAATCCATTTCCCCCCATTTCAGACCCCTCCACAAAGAAGAACAACATATTAAACTCCAAACCAACCAAATTATATAGACTTACACGATGTGATGAGAGTTCCAGAGGATGGAGTATGTGTGGAATTCCTGTGTGGGATCGAACCAAAGAATATGGCGCTGCTCCCTTCCACCCACACCCTTTGCATAAATATTTGTCTGCAGAGCATAAGGCTGCCCGCTTCTGTTCCCCAGAAATTCAAAGTCCAACTCATCCCTATTGTTGTCGTTGTTAGAAGACATCTGCACCCAAATAAAACAATGTTGTTATCATTTCAAATCATATTATTATAAAACTTAGCCATAACTCTCTAGGAATAGCACAACAGTTTGAGTGCTTTTACTTGTGAAGGTTAAAGATCAAACTGTGGGGTATGTGAGTTATTTATAAAAAAAAATTAATTATTAAACAATGATCTGATAAAAAAAATTAATTACTAAACAAGGACGGAAGTGGTTAAATGTGCGAAGAAGTAGGTATGTGTTCATTAAAAAAAATTAGCAATAAGGCATACATACATAATAAGCAGTGACAACTCCAGCAGAGTCTCCAGGCACCAGCTTAAGCTTCATGCTAAACCACCCAAATCGGTATTTATGCTTCGACTGGAACCCCGATCCTGCAATGAAACCACTGCAATTTCAAACAAACTTTCCAGCGAAACAAAACCGCTACGGATTGTAAAAATTAGCAACGACATACCGGAGTTCTGGTCAAGAGCGAGGTGCCAAACGTGGCCGTTCTCGGAGGTCTTGACGTGATCCTCCGCCCACATGATCTTAAAATTGTCTTCGAACACCTTGGCGGCGGCGTCATCATCGCCGCCGGCATAGCCCTCACAAATCACAGAGCCCACAAAGCTCAAACCCAACAGGAGAAGGAGAACCGCCACAATCTCTATACCCTTCGCCATGTCTGCTAAACAAATTTCTTGTGTGGCACAGAGCTGGAACAAGGGATTATAAATAGGGTGGGGGGGAGAAGGGATCCCCTTCCCTTCCCTAGCTAGTGCTAGGCTGGAGAGTGATTAGACTGAAGCCATGTAATGAATCCGTTCACGGGAGTGTAGTGTTGGAGCCCTGAATTGCCAGCTAACAGTGATGTGAAAGTCCGATGGACGTATAATGAGAAAGGGGCTTGGGAGCACGGGCCCTTCTGTAGGGTCGTTTACTTTGCCGTGTCCGTAATGAATTTATTTATTTATTTATTGTGTGAGATTCGGCGCAATGCAGAAAAGGAATTCCAGGTCGCCACATCAGGGCGGCCAACGCTATCATGGGAGGGGACCCGGGCCCCATTGAAAGACACTGTGCCGGCCATAACAACGTCCTTTTTCCTTGATTGAATCCGTGCAGTCTTAAGGCCAGGGTATCGGGGCTTCCGACTTGCGGGTCCTGCGATATTTTTCACTCAATTATTGAGAGTGTTTTGGTTTTTTTAATTTTTTTTTCTAGGAGTGCCAAACTTTATCTGGCGGTCCATAATGATTGAGACATGACCCAACGGTCATAGGCGCATCCACGCATGCTTTTCTTGCGCGTTCCTCACCCCGAGGGCGCTGATGCCGATGTGGCCAAATCTAGCCGTTGGAGTTCTCCCATATTTTTATTATTATTATTTTTTTTTAATGTAGCCGTCACGATTATCTTCAGGTATGCTGTCGGTTGCTGTTCGTTACAGTATTCTGCGTTGGCCCCCACACAATACTCACGCAGTCCACTCCTATAACCACCATGCGGCAATTATTTTAAACCTCTTACGGTGCTGAAAGCAACAGGAACAATACTCGCGCAATCCGCTTGTATAACCACCATGTCGTAATTATTTTAAACCTCTTACGCTCCTCAAAGCACAGGAACAATACTCGCATAGTCTTCCCGTATAACCACCATGTCCCAATTATTTTAAACTCTTACGCTGTTGAAAGCACCATGAAATGGACAGACGAGATTTAAACCTTGTACCTCCACCCCTTACCGGGTTTAGTTGAATCAATTGATCTATTTTTTATTTTTTAGTGGTCCTTCATATTTCATGTTTTAGGGTTTTGAAAAAAAATCTATAGTAGTGTGAAGTAGTCTAAATATCTTTTTTTTTATATGGTTTAAATTTTGTAGTTAAATATTTAAAATGGGGTTGTTGATTATAGTTTTAGTGTTGAAAGCACCATGAAATGGACAAGAGGCCCGAGATTTAAACCTTGTACCTCCACCCCTTACTGGGTTTGGTTGAATCAATTGATCTAATTTTTATTTTTTCGTGGTCCTTCATATTTCATGTTTTAGGGTTTTGAAAAAAATTCTATAGTAGTGGGAAGTAGTCTAAATATTTTTTTTTATATGGTTTAAATTTTGCAGTTAAATATTTAAAATGGGGTTGTTGATTATAGTTTTAGTGAGTGGAGCCAGATGGATGTAGACTTGAGAGGGCACAGCTTGCATCAAATTTGAAATTTGTTAGAAAAGTCATGACAATAATAATGATGTTCATCCTATACTTTTCATATCATGGCAGCAATAATAATAATAATGCCAATCATAACCTTTGACGGCTTTTTAAGATGAAAGATGCACAAAGTTTAATTGATGGAAAGAAATATGTATTGTCAACAGTTGTAAAGTTGTATGTGATTGTTTTGATTTAAAATATGGAATAGTGATTTATAATTCCGTTTAGATGAGATTGATTACATTGACGAATCTTTCGTGAACACACTTGCAAAAGTTGTGAGAATGACGTAAACAAAAACCACCTTTACAGACCACAGAATATTTTTAACATGCCTCTCTTTTCTCATGTCATAAAGAATAATGAATACTTAAATATAAAAGCCTTTGATTTTTAAGTATGAAAAGAAAGGGATTAAACGTTTCCACGATCCATTCACAAATATGTCCTCTTAGTTGGGCAAGATTTACTTACCGTCTTTATTTTTATTGTTTTCGAACCAATTATTGAGTCGATGCACTTTGGTAGTAATTTTTTTAATAAGCTTTATTTTTTAAGTTGTAATTAATATAATCAAATTCAATTTTGATTAGAGTTTTTGACCTTACTCTGATCGAGATAAGTTGCTCATTGTAAACGAGTTCTTGAAAGTTATTATAGAAGAGGGGTCCTGGAATTTTGTTGGTAAATTCCAAGGTGGCATTAGGAGATGGGCGCTTTCAAAATAGAAATCGTTGGGTTCCTTAGAAATCGTTGTTATTCTCAAGGTTTTCTTCATCGTCAAGTTGAATTGTGAGGAGGACCGAATCACATTTTAGGTGGAGGTTCTTGGTTCTACGGTAAGAGAGGCCTTTTCTTTGAAATGAGATCTCGATTTTAATCCAAATATTTAAAAAGTGAATATAGCCCTTGTGTGGATTAGGCTACCTAGATTACCCTTCCATTTGTGACACAATGATATTTTGAGGGGCATTTCTAAGTTAATATGAGACCTACTTTTGAGTGATTCGGCAACGAGAGCTAAAACAAAGATTATTTTTGTCAGGATGTGTGTTATGGCAGACCCTGAAGCTGAAGTTCCTAGTTTCATTGAGCTCATCTCTACCCAGGAATCTTGGATCCAACCTATCGTGTATGAGAACAGACCCAATAAGTGCAGTGTTTGTAAAAAGGATGATCATTTGTTGAGTCATTGTCCATCTAAGGTTAAACCTGATGGTGGCAAGAATAAGAAAAAATGGGTAAAGACCACATTTGATGTGCCCGAGTAGGTTGTTGCTAGTTCAATGGAGCAAAACTGTCAATAAGAGAAGTCGATGGAGATGGAGGCACTCTCTCAGATGTTGGTGGAAGCTAGCAACTTCGGGATAATTGTCCCTACTAATATGAGCCTCCATAATCGACTCTCTCAAGTAAGTCCCTCTAATCTTAGTATTGAGGCTATTATTCCCCAGAAGTTCCTCTAGAATTCATTTGAATGCCTTAGACCCCAAGACAATGATGTTGAGGAAAAGTGTACTTGAACTCTTGAACCCATTTTGGGCTCTCCTGATTGTTCAGTAAGAGGCTCTCCAAAGCCCTACTCTACAAATGGGTCCCCTAATCCTAAATTGAATAGTTCAAAGCCCTACTCTATTAAAGGATCCCCCATACCTAAGATGAGAATTCACAAAAAAGATCACATAGACGTGGAGGTCTTGCAAAAGGTGGAGAATCCTTCAAACAAAGCCATGAGAAATCGAGAGGTTGAGTCAAAATTTGTCAATGGCTCCCAAGCTCAACTGAATTTTGAGAAGGATAAGGATCTAGGGGGAAGTATTGAGAAACAACACGCCCCCATGATAATAAAATTTAGATATTTTGATAAATTAAATTTTATTTTCCGAGGGGACCCTCATGAAGTTTTTTGGGTTTTTAATCCAAATTTTGTTTGCATCAAGATTTTAAATTTTACCTACATCAAGGTGTCAAAAATGCTTGCCTAGAACATTGATTTGAATTGAATTTTTTGAAATATTTGTGTGTCAATGGTATTAATTTAGATTAAATGTTTCAAAAAATTAAATCTTCAATAGTTTTTCCTAAGGTTCAAAGTATTAAAATCAATTTTTAGGGTTCTTTAAAAATTTTCATCTTACTTAGTTCCTGCTTGTTGTCCTTCTCAAGTTCAGGTACCATAGAGAGTGGGTCAAACTTATTTAAGGCTGCATTTCTAGCCCTTGGTTTTCAGTGTTAGTCAATCTATCTATAGCAGGTTACTTCCCAAGCAACAGAAGGCTTTGGCAGGGGGATCCCCTATCACCTATTCTCTTCATTATTCTTGTTGAATCCCTTGGAAGAGCTCTCAAATTTGCTTGCTCAAATGGCACAATCTCTGGTATTCAAGTTGCTTCCAACATGAGACCCCTTTCTCATCAGCAGTTCGTAGACGACACTATCTTAGCCATCCATGCTTAAGTTTGGGAAGCAAATTTAATTAAAGGTATTTTAGATCTCTACGAAGAGGTTGCAATGCAAAAGATAAACTATGCCAAAAGGAAAGTTTTATTTCTCAATACCCCCTGTTTAGATAGGTCAATATTTCTCGTATTCTTCAGTGTTTCATATCTGAGCTTCCCATTGTCTATTTAGGGCTTCCCCTGTTCACCAGTTGCCCCAAAGAGTCTATGTGGAGCAATATTATTGAAAGAATCAATAAAAAGCTTGCAGGTTGGAAAGGGGCCCTCCTATCCCAAGCAGCCAAAGTCACTCTCACTATGGCCTAATAACCAAAGCGATAATATTTGCTATTGTAATGAAAGTATAAATAATACATATCGCAGCTTAGATTAGCTCGTAGGTTACGGATCTAACAAGCGCAAATAGGTATAGTTACAACCAAACTAACAATATGTTAAATAATGTAATAACTAAACAGCCTATATGCTAACATCCCCCCTTATTACATTATTTGGGTAATTGAATAACTACTAGCTATGCTAACATCCCCCCATACAACAATATTTGGGTAAAGTATATAACTGCCCCAATACAATGAAGAAGAAGAAGAAGAAGAGAAATGAAAGAATGGTGGCTCGTGCTTTGTCTTCGTCTTTGGCTCTGGCTCATGGCTCTAGCTCTGGCTCTAAGAGTACCTTTGGATTTGTACCTCTGGGTCTATCTCAGGATCTGTCGATGAATCTACCTCTGGATCATTGCCTTTGGATCTGCCTATAGATCTGCCTCTGGATCTTTGTCTCTGGGTCTGTCTTTAGGTCTATCTCTAGGTCATTATCTTTGGGACTGCCACTCGGTCTATCATTGGATTTGCCTCGGGGTCTACCATAGGTTTTACCTTTTCGGTAGAAGCCATACAACATTTCTTTCATCATGGTCCATTGTGTGTGATATATCCATCCACAATCTATATGAACCTTGTTGGCCATTTTCAGTTTGTACCAACAACTGGAAGAAGAGTGATTCGTACATCCATAAGAAACACAAGGATATAATCTCCAACACTTAGTTGCAACATATCATGCCTTTCCACAGTGACTACAACAATGCTTTTTAGTATATGGAGGAGATTTAGGTTTTACAAACATGGAATTATTGGTACTTGCATGTCCAATATAGCCAAGGCCTTCATTCTTTGCCCTGATATTTAACATTATTGGAGTTTTAATGCCTTGTTCTTGTTTACCTAATCTCTCACCATTGAATCTCATTTTCTTCATCATTTTGGAACCAAATCCTTTGGTGTGTTTTTCAAAACACCCAATTTCATCATCTTCATCAATGCTTTTAACAATATGGCATTTGTCACTATTGATGAGATTATGGAGTTCATTTTTAGGAGGTTCAATTTTTAAGTCACTAGTGTCACAAGCAAAATCTGCTACTGTGATGAGATCACCTATGCTACAACTGATATCTACCATAGAAGGTAGGAGGTCACTTGTATCACAACAAGCATTGGCCATCATGGGCTCAAGGTCACATGTGTCACAACAAGCATTCGCCACCATGGGCTAAAGGTCACTTGTGTCACTACAAGCATCGACCATTAGGGGTTTGACCTCTGTTTCCTCACTAAAGTCCCTGTACACTTTATGTTGGGCAATATCAAGAGAAATCAATGATATGTAGACTGCACTTATGACTCCTATAGGGATTTGAACACCATTTCTTTCATCATGGTCCATTGTGTGTGATATATCCATCCACAATCTATATGAACCTTGTTGGCCATTTTCAGTTTGTACCAACAACTGGAAGAAGAGTGATTCGTACATCCACAAGAAACACAAGGATGTAATCTCCAACACTTAGTTGCAACATATATTGCCTTTCCACAGTGACTACAACAATGTTTTTGGGATATGGAGGAGATTTAGGTTTTATAAACATGGAATTACTAGTACTTGCATGTCCAGTATAGCCAAGGCCTTCATTCTTTGCCCTGATATTTAGCATTATTGGAGTTTTAATGCCTTGTTCCTATTTACCTAATCTCTCACCATTGAATCCCATTTTCTTCATCATTTTGGAACCAAATCATTTGGTGTGTTTTTCAAAACACCCAATTTCATCATCTTCATCAATGCTTTTAACAATATGGCATTTGTCACTATTGATGAGATTATGGAGTTCATTTTTAGAAGGTTCAATTTTTAAGTCACTAGTGTCACAAGCAAAATCTGCTACTGTGATGAGATCACCTATGCTACAACTGATATCTACCATTGAAGGTAGGAGGTCACTTGTATCACAACAAGCATTGGCCATAATGGGCTCAAGGTCACATGTGTCACAACAAGCATTCGTCACCATGGGCTAAAGGTCACTTGTGTCACTACAAGCATCAACCATTAGGGGTTTGACCTCTGTTTCCTCACTAAAGTCCCTGTACACTTTATGTTGGGCAATATCAAGAGAAATCAATGATATGTAGACTGCACTTATGACGCCTATAGGGATTTGAACACCATTTCTTTCATCATGGTCCATTGTGTGTGATATATCCATCCATAATCTATATGAACCTTGTTGGTCATTTTCAGTTTGTACCAACAACTGGAAGAAGAGTGATTCGTACATCCACAAGAAACACAAGGATGTAATCTCCAACACTTAGTTGCAACATATCTTGCCTTTCCACAGTGACTACAACAATGTTTTTTAGGATATGGAGGAGATTTAGGTTTTATAAACATGGAATTACTAGTACTTGCATGTCCAGTATATCCAAGGCCTTCATTCTTTGCCCTGATATTTAGCATTATTGGATTTTTAATGCCTTGTTCCTATTTACCTAATCTCTCACCATTGAATCCCATTTTCTTCATCATTTTGGAACCAAATCCTTTGGTGTGTTTTTCAAAACACCCAATTTCATCATCTTCATCAATGCTTTTAACAATATGGCATTTGTCACTATTGATGAGATTATGGAGTTCATTTTTAGAAGGTTCAATTTTTAAGTCACTAGTGTCACAAGCAAAATCTGCTACTGTGATGAGATCACCTATGCTACAACTGATGTCTACCATAAAAGTTAGGAGGTCGCTTGTATCACAACAAGCATTGGCCATCATGGGCTTAAGGTCACATGTGTCACAACAAGCATTCGTCACCATGGGCTAAAGGTCACTTGTGTCACTATAAGCATCGACCATTAGGGGTTTGACCTTTGTTTCCTCACTAAAGTCCCTGTACACTTTATGTTGGGCAATATCAAGAGAAATCAATGATATGTAGACTACCCTTATGACGCCTATAGGGATTTGAACACCATTTCTTTCATCATGGTCCATTGTATGTGATATATCCATCCACAATCTATATGAATCTTGTTGGCCATTTTCAGTTTGTACCAACAACTGGAAGAAGAGTGATTCGTACATCCACAAGAAACACAAGGATGTAATCTCCAACACTTAGTTGCAACATATCTTGCCTTTCCACAGTGACTACAACAATGATTTTTAGGATATGGAGGAGATTTAGGTTTTACAAACATGGAAATATTGGTACTTGCATGTCCAGTATAGCCAAGGCCTTCATTCTTTGCCCTGATATTTAGCATTATTGGAGTTTTAATGCCTTGTTCCTGTTTACCTAATCTCTCACCATTGAATCCCATTTTCTTCATCATTTTGGAACCAAATCCTTTGGTGTGTTTTTCAAAACACCCAATTTCATCATCTTCATCAATGCTTTTAACAATATGGCATTTGTCACTATTGATGAGATTATGGAGTTCATTTTTAGGAGGTTCAGTTTTTAAGTCACTAGTGTCACAAGCAAAATCTGCTATTGTGATGAGATCACCTATGCTACAACTGATATCTACCATAGAAGGTAGGAGGTCACTTGTATCACAACAAGCATTGGCCATCATGGGCTCAAGGTCACATGTGTCACAATAAGCATTTGTCACCATGGGCTAAAGGTCATTTGTGTCACTATAAGCATCGACCATTAGGGGTTTGACCTCTGTTTCCTCACTAAAGTCCCTGTACACTTTATGTTGGGCAATATCAAGAGAAATCAATGATATGTAGATTGCCCTTATGACGCCTATAGGGATTTGAACACCATTCTTCTGAAGGTCATCAGAATCTTCAAAATCGTTGAGAATGGATTTTACACCATTGCGCAGTGTAGAATATTTTTCATCCTCATAAAAATCCATTCCTTCCATCTCTGGTGGAAAATAAGGACCTTGAACTGATTTCTCAACAACATCAGTTTGTTTAGGGGCTTGCTTTTTCTTTGATCTACCCATTTTTAAGGTGTCAATCTCTACCGAAAATGCACCTTTTACAATGAATTTTGCAAAAATAATCTGACTAAGGTGTCGGTCACTGTTGAAAATGCACCCTTATAAGTCTTCCCCCCTTGTTTTTGCAAAATTATATCTCTCCTGTTTGCAATATAGGATATGGTGGAGAGAAAAAATTATCCCCCTCCCTTTTAGTGCAAAAAAAATGCAACAATGAAGCCTCAAAAGGCTCTTACAAAGCTTGCCTCGTAGGCAGATTAGCACAATATGTCACCAAAAAAATCCCCCCTGTGTGAAGTACTTCAAACAAAAGATGTTTTACTATTTATGAAGCCTAAAAAAAATAGGTTTTCAGGTTTGATGATTGTATGCCTTATTGATAGCTTTTGAAGAATTGCTCAATGAGGGAAAAAAAATCCCCCTTTACTTATGCAGCAAAAAAAATGCCCTTAGAACAATATTTGATCTCCCTTTTTTTATAAAGTGTGATAAAGGTATAAAAATTTGGTTTATAAATGCAAAAATAATTTTAATGAAAATTTTGTTTTAACAAAAAAATATTAAAGTTTCTTAATTAAGAAAAATAATTAAGAAATAAAATATTTAAATGAAAACAAAATTGAATCATTAAAAACAAAATTGCAAAATTATAAAAACCAAAAAATTAAAAAAAATACCTTATAGACTTTTTATGCAAAATATTTTTGCATCTGCGGGGGTTTGAACTTGTGACCCCGCGGTTGGCAACGTCCTAAAGCCTGATGGACGACCATACCAACTACAGGGCTGGTTGAGATCAATGGGGCAACACCCTGTATTTATGCCTTCAATATCGGCGTGTTCTCCTCACGTCGCTCCTCCTTTCGGGCGGCGCGTAAACACCGCTCCACCAGTGGTGTTTCCTCGGAGCTTCATCGTGGGCGTAAATCACCTCCTACCTCTGATCTTTGGTGCGTCACTCCGGTGGCTACACGTCGGTCGACAAGCTATGACCATGCTATAGATCACGTAGACCTCAAAAAAAATGTTGCCGCTTAGAAATCTGGGTTTGGTCATCTGCAACATGTTGTGTTGCCTGCGCAGAGGTGGCAGGCGATTTTACGTGAATTCTCCTCAGGATTCAGATTGGACGCAACAGATAATGAGATCGTCTGGTTTTGCTTGGACTCAGCGAGTGTTCATGCCTGTTTGTCTACAAATATGGTCGTCTAAATATCAAAAATTGCCCGATCGATCCTCAGCCTGTTTAGGTGGTTGAAATATGGCAGGTCATCTGGTCTTTTCTCTACGTGGAAACCAACATGAATGATGCACATATGGTGTTCAACATCAATGTCCTTTGTGCTCAATTTGTGGTTGGGAACGGCGATCGGCTCACCATGTCTTTCCAATAATGAATCGCCAACGGGCCTGCAAGTCTCCCTCTTGTAATCGATCTGCTCGGCAACTACGGTGTTGCAACGACCACAGTGTTTTTATTTGTTGCGGCTTTTAGTCCCACATGGGACAAGCCAAAAATAGTGACGGTTTTTAAAAATAAAAACACGCACATATCAACATGTCTACCTTAGGGTAGACTATACCCGATCCACTTCTTATCCTTGCAGCTAGTCAAAGTTTTATACCTTCTCGCGTATAGGTTGTTGTGTAGGCTTTCTTAGAAATGCGATGTCTCCTAGTCCTGTCACATGTTAGAGGGTCCCATAGAGTCACGTCAACATCAAGCGGTGAGTCCAACCATGTCACATCCTAGGGATCTTAGGTATGTCTGGTCGTTAGTGTCTAGGTCTATTGCTTAGGGGTTAGATCGTCGGTATCTCGTCTGTGGACTCCGCGATCTGTTGCGTGTCCTGATCCCAATAATGCCTAGCGCCTAGGTCTGGGTACTCAACAGCCAGACTATGTCGTTGTCCAACCCAATAGCATCTAATACCTAGGTCTGGCTACTCAGCAGCCAGACTACGTCATTTTCTAGCCACATCGTCCAGGTTTAGGTTGGACTTGCTGTCAACAGTATCCAAATTCATCTCGTCCCAATCACTCAGGATTCAGATGAGCTGAGAGCAATTAGCTCTGATACCATGATAACCAAAACGATAATATTTGTTATTGTAATGAAAGTATAAATAATACATATCGTAGCTGAGATTGGCTCGTGGGTTATGAAGCTAACAAGTGCAAATAGGTATAGTTACAACCGAACTGACAATATGCTAAATAATGTAATAATTAAATAGCCTATACGCTAACATGGCCTATCTTCAAAATATTCCTATTTATTTTATGTCAGTCTTCAAAGCCCCAATTTTTGTCTATAACAAAATTGAACAGATTCAGAAGAGATTCCTTTGGGCAAGTTCAAAGGATAAAAAAAAGTTTCATCTTGTCAGCTGGGAAAATGTTTGCATACTCAAAATTCAAGGAGGGTTGGGTCTTAGAAGAATTAGTAATATGAACATGACATTGTTGTCCAAGAAGGCTTGGAAGGTGTTTACCAATTGCAATCTTGAATGGGTTTCCATCATCAATAAAAAATACACTCACATCTAGAATTTTATGGATGAAAATATTTCTAAAGTTGGGTCCACATTTTGGAAATCAATCCTCCAGACCATAACTCTTATTCAAAGGGGAACCATATGGCAGCTTAGAACAGAAAATAGGATAAATTTTTGGTCAGACAGGTGGATCTCCAATCAAACGCTTAGTGAGAACAATAGAGTCTTAGTGGTGCAGCCTTTGTTGGATACTCTCATAGGCAGAAAGATGGATGATTTCATAGACTCTTCAGTCCAACCCAAAAGATGAAAAGAGTTCCACATTATAAATGTTGATGCCCAAATTTCAAATGCTATCACAAAATTATCAACATTGCTAAGGGTAATTGTAATTCCATCTGGTATATCTCATGATACCCCTTTCTGGAAAGAAACTAACTCTAGTCTTTTTCTGTCAAATATTCTCATATGTTGACTTTCATGCCTCAAACTTCTCTCACTCCTTTCAATATGGTTTGGCTTAAACATCTCATACCTAAATTTGTCATATTTTCTTGTTTAGTCATCCAAAACAAGATCCTCACTATTGATAATCTCATGAAGAGAGGAATGGTTGTTCCTAATAGATGTCATCTTTGCTTGGCGGCCTGGGAATATGTCAACCACATATTTACGAAATGTTCTTTCTTCCACTCTACCATGGATCATCTCATGTCCACCTTTCACATCTCCTGGGCCCAGCCCAACTCCCTGGCTCTATTTTTCTCCTAGTGGCCCATGCCCTTCAAAAATTCTAGGTTGTATTCTTTGTAGGAAGTTTATCTCCATCATCTCATGTGGAAAATCTAGCTCGAAAGAAACGGTAGAATCTTTTAAAACATCCTCATGGAATCTATCTTTGTTGTCAACAAAGCCATCACCTTTGCTGTTGAAAATTCTACGCTTTTCTCGTGCACCAAACCACCTGATTCTACCCTTGAGTCCACTATATTTGTTCCCTAAGTATTCCCCACAGTCTCAGCTCTACTCCTTCTAATCCCCATCCCAAAATTGGTTCTCATTGGACTGCTTCTATAGGATGGCTTAAACTTAACTATGATGGTGCTTCTAAAGGAAATATGGGTGTAGTGGGTACTAGAGGTCTAGTCAGGGATCACAATGGATGAATCATAGTGGCATATGCTAAGTTTTTGGGCGTCCAAACTAACTAGTATACTGAAGCTCGTGCATTATGGAGAGGGCTAGAAGTTCTCAGATATTACAAGGGAAATTTACAAATTGAAGGTGATTCCATGAATGTTTCAAACTCTATCATCAACGATAATTCCTTCATGGAACATGCACACTGTTATTCAGGAAGCTAAGGTCTTTATGCAAATTTTTTGCAACACTACAACCTGCCATGTGTATCGAGAAGATATCAAGTCTGTTGATTTGCTCGCAAATATTAGGATTAGTCACAGGAATTTGTCCATCTAGCACCAAAATTTCCCTCAAAATGTTCTTAATGCTACTATTGTTGACTTGGAAATGCACAATCAGCCCAGAGAGGTATGCTCGCCTCAAAATGTCTGATGATGGGAGTGACAAAATTACTTCTCCAATGGCCATCTTCAACTTGGTCCACAACACCATCCTTAGTAGCATCATCCGTGGCATGGATAACATCAACGGCTCCCTGAAACTGTTGGTCAAGAAACTTGGCCAAAAGAGCTCTGTAGTTGAAAATTGTCAATGATTAGAGTTGGTTTGTTTTATCTTTCGAGCTCTTTTCCCCTATGTGGTAATTTTGGTACTAATATTTTGACCCCTGCATGGGTACTGGTTTGATTTTGCTTTATGTTCTCCTTAGTCCTTGTGTGGGCTCTCTTTCGATCTTTGTTTTTCTATTAAACAACCCCTACGTGGTTCTATTTTTTATTTGGTCTGCTTCATGGAGCGGCTAGAGTGTAGACACCCTATTTTTGTGCTTATTTATGTACTTTTCATCATTTGCTTATGTTTCTAGTTTTGGGCACCAGTTAAAACCCATATAATATAATTTCTACCACCTACCAAAAATAATTCTTACCCTAAATTCACTTCAAATTTGAAATCATCATAAATCTTAATAGAATTTTTTTTAGGTGATTCAAAGCTTGGTGGAAACATATCAAACTCCTTTTCACAATGATTTCAAATTTGTAGAATTTTAGATGCAAATGTTTTCCAGAAATAATAGTTTTTCGTTACAGTTTTTGAAATTCTAAATGAAATATCTCTTGATTCATTGAGATTTTTTTAGATATCTCAATGGTTTTGAGTACCCATTTGGCGCATTTGGACACATGAAATTTTTTGTGAAATTCTAAACACTTTTAATTTTTGCCATATTTTGGCACCACAAAATATTCACTTCTGGGCATTTTTTGTTGTCTCCTAGTTTTGAAATCATTTTTGGGCAATGAGAATCCTTTCCAAGCCTTTAAAATGCAAAATACAAAGGTCGAATATCTTTGAAATCAACGTATAATGCTAAGAGAAAAATTTTCTAAGTATGAAAGTTGACGAAGAAATGGGATGCCATTGCACCTCGATGGAAACCCGAAACCCTGCCACTCAAAGATATGAAATTTACTAAGTGTGAAGTGGGAGGAGAAATGGGATACCATCACACCTTGTGGAAATCCCAAAACCCCGCCACTCAACAAAATGAGATAGTATTTCACTTGCTAGAAATTGGGATAAGAAAGACATTGGCGAAGAAATGGGATGCCATTGCACCCTGATGGAATCCCAAAATATTACCACTTAGCAAGGTTTGAAAAGTTGGCAAAAAATGGGATGCCACTGACCCCTATGGAAACCCCAAACTCCACCACTTAAAGATATGCAAAAAATTTCTAAGTGTTGCACTTGGCAGAAAAGTGGCTTGCTACCAAACTTCGGTGAAATCCTGAAAGTCTGCCCAACCTTATTGGTAAAAATTTGGGACATTAGCAAAGAATAGAACATCCTAAAAGTTCACCCAACCTTATTGGTAGAAGTTTGGGACATTGGCAAAGGAAGTGAGATCCCGAAACCCCACCTAATGGTTTTTGAATAAATGGAAATTTGCTGAGTATAACGAATGCCAAAATTTTGGGGAGGATAGCATCAAAATTGAAACCCAAAACTCTGCCAATGGAAATATAGCCCTGCGAATTGAAAAAGCTTGGAAATCTGAAAATGAAGTCTAACAATGAGTAATGATGTGATCCTGGGAAAGCTTGATCTTAAACCTAGAAAATATTTTGTTGCAACTTTAAAAAAATTAAAATATTGAACAATTTAAAACCCTAGGAAATTTTAAAATGATTAAATAATTAAATTGATGTTATAACCTTTGCATTTTTAATTTTTGGAGAAAATCTATTGGTGGTTGCATTAAATATGGTGAACATTATAGTAGACATGAAATATCAATGTGATCTTGGGCGAGTACAATCGTGCAGAGATAGAATATGTGGAAAATTAATGATCAGCCCAACTTGCAGATGAAGAATTAATGAGACATGGCTGAAAGTGGTAGGGAAAATAAATGCATCTATAAATGGTTGGGAAAGTAAATAGACCTGCAACTGATTGGAAAGTGAAAAAATCTGCACGCAATCACCGTTTGATGGAGATAAGATCAGATTATATCTTCACCATTTATGGTGAGATACTCAGCCAGATGTTTTTGGGAGTAGTTTGGGTTGACTAGAACTCCATTAAAATATGTTTTTATTTGTGTGGATCTGATAGTGGAATTTTAAATTATTTTTGCTTGATTGGGAACTTAATATTTTTGAAAATATCAGGGTATGTCCTGAGTCTATATATACTCCCATTGAATGTAAAGAAAAGAATGCAAGAATTTATAATAATTTTTTTTTTCTACAAAATTGCTTTTATGGAAAAATTCGTTTTTTTTTTTATATGGGATATTTTGCGGTGTTATTACTCTGAAGTGGCATAGCCAAGAACTTAATCTGCTTCTCGATTTTGAACGGTGTTCATTTCCTTATTATTGTTTTCATTGAAATGTATGTGATAATAATTGTTATAAATTTGATCGATTTTGACATATTGTTGATGTTATGCGAAGAGCTTAATTGATGTATTCATTCTGAAATTTAGTTCTTTTTCTATTGGCTCTGGTTTTGTTGCATGAGTTGAGCTACTGGAAAAATGCATCCCAACAAGATTAAAACTTTAGAATGATTAAACTATCTTGAGAGAGTGTTTGGTTTGTTCCATAAACTTGTTTCACCCCTTGCTAGATAATAAATTGATCTTAGAAAGTTGGACAATTTATTATTCTATTGGTTATGATTGGAGAACATAATAGTATGCCAAGTTGAAAGGATAATTAATAATTAAAACTATAGAGTTTCATCATTATTTTCTACCCTACCTTGTCCTCTCTATTTTTATTTTGAAGAGATCCATTTTTATGTTCTTTAAAATTGTTTATTTTTTTAATATGCTGAAATTCGAAGGGCTAGATCTATTTATAAATGCAAATCTGATTGATAAACCAAACAACAATGAACATAAGTTGAACCCCCTTGTAGATACACAGATAGCCCACTAAAAACTATTTTGGAAGTGAAAAAGAGCGAAGACGTTCGACCCGGACTTGTAACTCACACCTTAGATAACCAACAAGATCCTAAAGTGAGAGGGAATTTATTCTCATTTATGTATTACTTATGCTTCATGTTTACCCTTCAAAGGGTGTGTATGAAAGACCAATCAACATGAAGCAACTAAATCTAGACTCCTATTTTCATTCCCCCTATCCCTCTATTGGGAAAAGAAACCTATCCCCAAATCTTGTAAATGGAACTCTTATCTTGGAATATTAGAGGCCTTAATGGGCCCTTTAAGTAGAGGGTTTTAGCATCTCTCAGGAAAGAGGTTCGATTGGATATCATCCTTATTCAAGAAACCAAAATGGATAGTTTTAATGTAGATGTAGTAAGGAAAATATTTTGGAAAGGTGCGGGTTTTGCGACTAGTTCAACTAAAGGGGCTTCGGGAGGTCTTTTGTGCCTTTGGAACCCAACGAAATTAGTTGGATCAATTCTTTTTATTTCTGATAGAGTTATTAACATTCTTTTTTCTATAAATAAACTAGTTGTAGATGGTGTTATCTAAAATCTACACCCCTAATTCTAACACTAGTAGAAACCTTCTCTAGGCTTCTTTGATTTCAATGAGAGAGGTATTTAAAGATGAGGTTTGGGTGTTAGCTGGAGACTTCAACACCCCTATATAAGTCTGATAAGAAATGTGGAATAACTACCATGTCTAAAGGTATGGAAGAATTTGCAGCCTTTGTAAACAGTAAGGATCTTATGGATTTGGATTTGAAAGGTTGCAAATTTACTTGGAGGAACTTACATATAGGCAGTCAACACATTAAGATAATATTGGACAGGGTCTTGATATATATAGAGGGTCTATCATTTTTTTGAGATGCTTATTTAAGCTCTCTCCCTAAGGTGGGATATGACCATAACCCATTAGTCCTTTAAGACTTTCAAAATTCCTCTTTCTCTCCTAGACCTTTCAGGTTTGAAGTAATGTGGTTGTAGTATCCTAATTTAGAAGCCAGGATCAAGGAATTATGGTCTTGTAAGTTTTTAGATCCTCTCATTTTCCAAGTGGCATCCAAGATTAGATTCATTTAAGTTAATCGTAAACCTAGAATAAATTTATTTTTGGGAATCTAACTCAAAAAGAGAGTTTAAATCTCAATTAAAGGATCTAGATTTTTCCCTAGAAGTGGGAGACCTTGCTATGGAAGATAGAATCAAGGAGAGAAAGATTCTTGTTTATGTCCACAATATCTTGGCTAGTGAAGAAGTGATGTGGAGGCAAAAATCAAGGGCTTTTTTGGCTCAAATTATGGGACAAAAATACTAAAATTTTCACACTTCCACTTAGAGACATAGAAGCAATACTAAGATTAGAGAAATTATTAAATCTGATGGCTCTATTCTTTGGGATTTACAAGATATCAGATCTAAGGTTTTTTCTTTCTTCAAAACTCTTCTTTGTGACAAAGTGGGTGGGGATTCTATGGCTAAAGAGAGACTTATTCATAATATTCCTCTCCTTTTTTGAAGAGAACAATTCTCTAAATAGTCCTTTTAGAGATGTGGAGATTAGAGATTAGATTTTCTCCATGAGTGGCTTGAAAGCCCTTGGGCCTGATGGTTTTCCTCCCATATTTTTTAGAATTTTTGGCACATCCTTGGAAAGGATATTAGTGATGCACTAAGAGAAGCTCAAAGATCGAGGATCATCCCTTGTGAAGTTAACTCCACATTCATGGTTCTTATCTCTAAGTCTACTAGAGACAGAGATTTCAAGGACTTCAAACCTATCAGCTTGTGTAATACTATTTTCAAAATTCTAACTAAATCCTTGTCTAATAGAATCAAATATTTTCTTACCTACCTTATCGATCAAGCTTAGAGTGGTTTTTTGGAAGGTAAATAGATTCTATATGGAATTATAGCAATCCATTAACTTATTCACTCTATTGATAAGAGTGGGAGACTCGCGATCTTTCTAAACTTAGACATGAATAAATCTTAGGACAAAGTTTCTTGGGACTTCCTCTTAAACATTACGAGAAAATTTAGATTTAACTCCAACTAGTTAAAGCCTAATCAAAGCCTATATTTCAATGATAAAATTCTTGGTTATCATTAATGATTCCTTGACTGGTTATTTTTAGAGTTGTAGAGGTATTCATCAAGGAAATCCTCTCTCTTTGTATCTCTTCATCCTAATGGTAGAAGCATTGGGCAGGTCTCTTAAGGTTGATTCAGTGATCGAGGCCTTCCTTCCTTGCTTCAGTTCCCTAGGCCTTAACTGTTAAGGATATTTTATTAGCCTTCAAAAATGTGTTAGGGTAGAAAGTTTACTTCCTAAATAACAAGATATTTTTCTCCAACACCCCCTAGTGTGCCAGAGAAGAATTATAAATATTTTAGGTTGTGATACTGATTTACTCCCTTTGGTCTACCTTGGAATGCCCCTTTTTAAAGGTGGTTTTAAGGCAAAACTTTGGGATCCTATGGTGAAAAGAGTCTAGAGTAAGTTATCTAGTTGGAAAGGTGACCTTTTGAGTCAAGCTAGCAAGGCCATATTAGTAAATATACTCTTCAGAGTGTGCTTGTGTATTTTATGTCCCTCTTCAAGCTGTCAAGAAAATCCTTCAAAAAATTAAGTAAATTCAAAAAAAAATTGTATGGACAGGATCAAAGGAAAGGAAAAGGTTTCCTCTGGTCGCTTGGGATCAAGTTTGGAAATAACATGGGGGGTTGGGTCTCAAAAACCTAATCCAAATGAATAAAGCTCTCATAACCAAAGAAAGTTGGAGGTTAGTACAAAAAGACAGTGTGGGTTGGATCCATATCTTGATGGCAAGATATCTAAATAACAATGGTTAGTTCCTCTCAAACCTGATTCCCTCCTAAGGTTTAGTATTTTGGCTCAACATCATCAAGTCCTGATCCACAATCCTAAATGGGGGCAGATAGAGTTTGGAAATGGGTAGGTTATAGACTTCTGGAGGTATAAGTAGATGACAGATCATCCATTGGTATCTTACCTAAACCTGCTGATGATGGAACCAATTACTAGGTAGATCTTTGGTTCAAAGATGAGTGACTTTATGGAAACTATTAACGGGAGGAAGAAGTGGAAATATCTTGCTTTCCATGGTCTTTCCCAAGCCGAGAAGGAAGCAGGGTTTTGTAATTACTTAAACTGAAGGTTATAAAGAACAACGAGGATGTGGATAAGATTCTATGGGAAGAGGAAAATAATGGGTTTTTCTTTGTTAAATCTACATATTTTATGTTGGAATATGCATTTGATCCTTGGTTCTCTATTCATAAAATTTGGCTCAAAGGCCTTACTCCCAAGGTAAATCTTTTCCTTTGGATTTTTGTTCAGAACAAAGTTCTCACCATTGATAATATCCAAAAGAGAGGTAGGTGCATTCCTAATAGATATTATCTTTGTGGGCTCATTGTATAATCCTCCTCTCATATGTTTTTGTATTGTCCCTTCACTTATGACATGTTTTCCTATTTTTTGCTTTTTGTGGGGGTATGTTGGGTTTTCTTGAACAATATGAAAGACCTTGTTGAGCACTGGGCTCCCCCTTTATTTTCCCTTGGTCTCTGGGTGTTCTGGTCCTTTTTTCTGATTGACCTTCTTTGGTGCATTTGGAAGAAGAGAAATCTTAGTGCCTTTAAGACCTTGAGAGTTTCTGAGTTTATTTACCTTAGATCCATCTCTATGACGATGGAGAATGTCTTGTTATTTTCCTTCGATGTTGGTGGAGTTCACAAGGAGAATGAGAGATTAGTATTATCTTTATATTTTCAGCCTTGTGTTGATTCAACAATCCAGCCAAAGCTCAGCTTAAGAGAACTAAATGAAACCCCCCTCAGGTTGGATTAAAATTATATTTTATGGAGATTCTAAAGGAAATATTGGGATGGATGATGTGGGAGGAGTCATTAGAAATTCTAGAGGTGAGATTTTTCTAACCTTTGCTAAAAACTTGGGGGCTCAAACCAATCACTTTGCGGAGGCCAAAGCACTATTTCAAGGTATCTCCCAATTGGAAGACATGGATTGCAAGAAAGTTATTATTGAGTGAGATTCTATAAACATAATTAACTTAGGAAATGGTTTTTAGATGCCTATTTGGACCATAGCACACCTAATTTTATAATCTAAAAGAATCATACAAAACCTGGAAGAAGCTCAAGTTAAGCATGTTTTTAGGAAAGGAAATAAATATGCAGATTTCCTCACCAATTTGGGCCTGTGTCAAGAAGAAATCACCATCTAGTGGGAATACTTCCCCGAAGGTCTCAACCAAATTGAAAATTATGTTGGATAATCTGTTTTTTTATCATCCTAAGGGGTGGGAAATGGATTAGAGTTTGCCTGTGTCTTAGGATGGGAGTTTGGCTTCTCTAAATTTTTTCTTTAGAGCATAATTTGTGAAAGTGTTAAATTTTCATATTTGGAGTTCGGGCCCTTTCGTACCTCGCAGATGGATCGATTTGAAATTTCATATTTGGAACTTGGACCCTTTCACACCACTTGACCTAGTTTGTGGATTCTTACTTGGCGAAGACCTAGGTGGCGGTCCAGTTTGGCAAAGTTTATTTGTTTGCTTCTACGTAGATAAACGAAGGTTCTTAGTTATTTAAGGGGATTGTGTGGATGACTTGGAGGAGGGTAATGGGTCATCATAACTTTTGGTGGACTAGGGTTGTGAGCCGAGTTGGCCACGTCCAAAGTAGAGGTGCAAACCAAGTCGACCATCATCATTTTGATTGGCCAAGGGTTGCAAACCAAATCGATGCTTTATGATCAGACCTTACGATATGATCTTTCAGAGGTGGAAATATTGTTTTAGGAAAGGGATTGATAGTAGTCAGTCATGGCCTAATATGATTGGCCAAGCTCTTAAGTTTCCCCTCATGATGGTTGTGCATGGGTTGAGGTGGTCGCTCAACATACGGGAAGTGCCAAACACTAGTTGGGACATTATGAGAGTGTGCAAAAATTATTTTCTCCTATCCATTGAAATCACCATAAATCCATTTAGAGTTGGATGCCAAGGCTCTAGAATGGTCGGTTCTATCCTTAAGAAGATTGCACTGAGGCATGGTTTGATAATCCAGATATTGTTTCTAGGGTGCAAGTCCTAGAGTGATAGTTGGTCGTGTTGTGGCTTGCTGGTGGATGGGTTGGCCAATGTCCATTTCTTAATCCATTCTAGCTTTTCTCTTAAAATTGAAAGTTTTTCGTATACTTCTCTTCTTTATATTTCTCGTTGGGTCCCTAAGCTGCTAGTTGTCAGGATAATTTGGACATTGTGAGGATATCAGAATTTTAGGCTATCTACATTCTTATTTTCTCTTAAATAAAGCCTCGATCCATTTTGTGCTCACTAGATTTATTTGGTTATCGCCTTATGTACGTCCCTGCTCTAGTGGTTCTTGTGTAGATGATTTTTTGGAAAATTATAGGGTTAGTCCTTGAGCCAAGCTCTCTCATTACGATAAAGGATGTGAGAAAAAATCTAAATAATGACAATCTCCTCCATTTCCTAATGAAGTTTGATGGCCACAAGGATATGATAAAGCATATGGCATATTTAGCATAATGATATGGTTAGAGTGGGAAGCCTAGAGTTTGAGGTCTCCATTCCTCTTATTGCTTAAGTTATGGGTCTACCCATAGATGGGTTTGTGCATAAAAAAGAGAAACAATCCCTAGCCAAATAATCCTAAATATTTCTGAGCAAATATGAGGAGCTTGTCAAATTTTAGAATAGGTTTAAAATAGCCTCCCTTAAGGTAGCATGGGACAGAGTGGCCTTGGTGATGTAGTACTTCATATTATATGAGAACCAAGACATCCTCAAAATCTTCCATTTCATGTTCCTAAACCATTTATGTCATAAGAGACTCATGGATATCCCTTCCTTCCTATTTCAGTCTATGAGTCAGGTTAAGAAAGGGATTGTGTTAGATCCAATTCACTAGGGATTGGCAAAGTTAATCTTCAACCATGTTGTTAAAGATAGAGTATTTCTTTGGTTAAGGTGACGCCTCTGATTATCAAGTCTGTATATTCCTCTCACTATGAGCAGAGTGATTCCTAGAGTCGGGAGGTCATCCACACAACCCTTGCTTTGGCTTCTAAGGTCAAGGTGGTAGATTCCTCCTTGAAATGTGTTGGGGGTAGTGAGGAGAGGACCAAATGTTCCAATATCCTAGTGGTAAAGTTAGCTAATGCAAATAAGGCACCACTTTGTGTCAATGAATCTAAATCTGATTATTTTGCCCCTCCTAGGAAGAAAGCTAAACTTCTTTTCGGGTTAGCCAGTAGGAAAAAATATATAATAACTTGATCCCAAGATACTCTTAGCATGCCTAAATCCATAAAAAGGATGTTATTGAAGCTGCAAAAGTTCCTCATTAACTCCATGCAAGTGTTCATCTCTTGCATCGAAGAGATCATGGTGTTAATGTATTGGAAGTAGTGGGACGTGAATGAACAGGAATCAGATAAGAATGAAGCAGGGCCTAACGACCTGAAGAATTGAGGAGTGGGATCCTCATATGCTTTTTGCCTTCTTAGGACTAGGCTATCTCATCAGTTGGATCTTCCCCTATGTGGGAGGTTGTTATTTTTTAATTTTAGTTGTTGATGTTCTATTCCAGTTAGCTTTTTTGTGGGTAATCCATGGGATTTTTTTGGTCCCCTAATGGTGTATTTTTTGTTTTGTTCTATTTTGGTTCCTATCTTCTCTAGGTATTTTGGGAGGGTATTTTGTTTCTCTTTGTAAAAGGTTCAGGGATCCTTTCAAAATCCCTTCTACCACCAAATAAAAAATTACAATTTGATTAGTAAAAGTGAAATATATTGTAAATAATATTGTTAATATGGTTGTTCCACTCATCATAGTTAATCATTTTTACTATACAATTTAATACCTCTAAAAATGTAAACTTAGAGTTATCATTTGAGTTAGCCCAATAGCTTCATCAAGGTTTTAAATGGATCAAAATTTACAAATTGTCATTTATATATGCTCACACATTCCAAATAGTCAACTCAAAAACATCCATTATTTTGCTTAGGACTACAATAAGAATAATTACTATTTAACTCCAACTCTTAAGTGTTATTAACATGTATCCTTATAATTTACATTTTCTAGTAGGAAAGAAAGGTCAAAATAAAACACCAAAATATCTCTATCTAGACGTATTAGTTAGGATATCTTTAAGGAACATTCAAGACTCTAAATATTTACATTTAAGAGAAGAATTAGGAGAACTTCTAAGGGAATAAATATTTATATTCTCTTAACAAGGCTACTTTCTTGGACAATAAATGAATATACTTGATGCTTCTTCATAATTTAGAATTTGGTAGAGTCATAAATTATAACTTGAAGAAGAGACTTGCATAACATTGTGAATGTTTGCACCAACTTAGGTAAAGCCATGCTTTTGTTCATTTTTAGAAATATGTGTGAAATCCAGCATGGTTTCAAAGCAGGTACAAAGCAATGTTGCTTGCCCACATAGAAAGTTAATTTGGAGCCTTTGGTCCTTCCCATTTTTACGATAATTTACTCTTCAAAGCTTCATAAGTGCTTTCATTGTAAGATATGGGGAGAAGATTTTATCCCATGATTTTTCATTCATTTTTGCAATATATTTCAAGAATTTGTGCTTACTTTGTTTTTGTTGAGGTATCTTCAAACTTCTACATGTAGTTTCAAATTTGATTTGGTACAATTATGCTTCTTCTATATTTATATAGAGAAGTGTGATGCTCTAGATGATAAGGAAGAGGAGGAAATACTTTTAAAATTTTAAAAATAACGCTCAAAATTTCATGTGCATGCCCTCTATTGTATTGCTTGTTGCTTCAAATATTTCTCTCTTCGTAAAGTAGGGGCACATCTTGGATAGTGTTGAAGTAATTCCAAGATGGCCAATAGGAGGATCATTGGGATATTCATAATAAAAGGTCATACATTTGAATCCACATTTCTCTATTTTTGCATTTTAAGTTAGAGAATGATTGAAACTAGTTGAAATAACTCCAAACTAGTCTTAGCATGATCAAATGACTAGATAGATAGCTTGGCATTGGCTATGAGAGTTTTAAGGTTTAAATCATAGTTTTCCTCGATCCAACAAGTGTCAAATGGTGTAAGATATGTTCTTCACAAAGGAACTATATGTTTTGGACTCAAAATATGCATTTCTTAAATGGTTATAAAGACTTAGACAGAATGTTTGTGTGCTCCATGACCTGGGTTTGAATCACCACAAGCATCCTTTTTGTGGTTGCAAACTCATGTGTTTTGGTTCTAGAAAGGAAGCTCTTCAAAGCACTTTATTTCTTTTCATTTATTTAATTATTGGTTGTGCTTAGTTTAGATTAGTTTAGATTAGAAAATATAGATCTTAACCTAGTTGACACATAGAAGAAAATTATTATTTATGTGCATGCTTTTTTATGCTTATAAAATAACTATGAACATAATTACATTCATTCCCAATAATTTAAGCAATATGTGTATCAGTAAATTAATGATTTTAATGAACTCTTCACCTATTTATGCATTAGTAGTAAAAACAAGCTTCTAATTATCAAGTATCTACTTATAGATGGAGTTTCTTTTAATGAACATATTGTTGCAAATGTTCTAGTTTGCTACTAATAAGAAAGAGATATGTCAAGTGGATTTGAAGGGTCTTATACAATCCTCATACAAGATGCAATATGAACCAACATAAAATACACTTGTGCCAAAGCAACCATAGCCTAAGTAACCATAGTTGAAGGGGATATCTTTGCAATAAATGCTAAAGCCTCTAAGTACTCAAGATAAAGGAAAAAAAAGTGTACCAACTTCAAGAAACTTGATACTTCATATGAATATTTGATTAGTTTATCAATCCTATTAAATTGCATGCTAGCCACATTCATACACTTAATACATTATACTTTAATATTTGTACATTAATTTCTTATTATCGATTACTTAAAGGACATTATCACCTATGATAATATGTGGGGGGAATATTGAGCATTTATGGTAAGTGTTGGCATCTTGATCTAGCACAAAATATAAGCCAAATGGTAAAATTTACTTTTGAATCTAGGCTATTTTAATTATTTGTATTGCATCAATGTGTCACAAGAAAAAAACACATGTATCTAGCAATGGCTTAAACTCACCAACCTAAATAAGCTGAATATTGATTGGTCTTAGCAAATTTCTATCAACATTTCATCTTAAGATTCTCACAAGTGCCTTGGTTTTTCATCTAGACCATGCATAACTTAGGATTATCACATGTATCTTGGTTATTCAACTAGATCTTGTACAACTAAGAAACATTTTATGGACTAAAATCTAGCAATAAGAATTTAAAAAAATAAAGAAATGCCTCTTCATAAAACTAGTGATAACCATGTCATTCACCACTCAACTCTTCAACATTAATGTTTATGCATCTAACTATGCACTTTTCTCATGCTACTTCAACATGGAAACCCTATCACCTCTCACTCAAATACTTTAAGAGACAACATGTAGTGGTACATCACATATAAGAAAGAATTTAAGAGCTCTTACATCTATGGTCATTACCTCTAAAATGCTTTCCTTTAAATATTTTTCTATTCCTTTCTAGCCATATAGTCCAAAGTATTGTATCTTTGATATATCCCATATTGTCTGTAAATTGTCACTTTTATAAGTGCTTTGCCATTGCTTTGACCAATATTCAATTATACTATTCATCACCATGCATTTACCAAACATATTAAGCATCCATTGCCATAGATTCCAGACTATTGAGAAATATCCTAAGAGATGGTCTATACTCTCCTCCTTTTTACAAAAAACACATTGAGAAGGGTCATGAAAACCCTTTTTCATAAGGTTATCTGAGGATAAAATACTTCTATGACCTACTAGCCAAACAAACATTTTGACTTTAGGAATGCTTGGGCTATCCCAAATATCTCTCTAAATTCTAGTGACATTATTATTTTATTGGTGTTGTACATTATATCCACTTCTTGTGTATTCTCCTGAGCTATTCAACTCCCAAATCAATCTATCCTTGGCTTCCCTCGGAATAATCACAATTGTTATCTTTCTACTCAATTGCCTCCTAGCATCATTGTCTTGTAAACTTGTAAAAAAATCTTCTTTCCATTTGTATTTTCCTTCTCGATAGTTGTACAAAATGTTTGAAACCCTATCACCATATTTATCTTGAAGCAATCTCATCCAAGGTTTCAAAATTGGATCTAAATTGAGTGGTTTTTTATCACACCAAGTATCCATCCAAATAGAAATTTTTTCTCCAATTCCCACCACTCATCTTAAACCTTTAATCATAAGATCAATATATTTTTCTAAACCATTCCAAAGAGCAGAACCATTTGGTAAAGGATATGTAGTAAATATTAAACTTGGGTCATTGGGATCAACATACTTAAAAGAATTCTTACCCATTGTCTTTGAATCTCTTTGTAAATCTCCAGATTACTTTTCCCCTAAGAGCTAATTTTGCATATGTAAGAACTCTTAAACCAAGACCTCCCCTAGTTTTATCATCACACAACTTGCTCCATTTCACCAAAGGAAAATTCCTTTTATCATATAAAACTGACCATAAAAAGGATCGCATAATATAGATTAATTTTTTTCAACTGATTTTGGCATAGAACACAATGACATAATAAGTTGGAATGGCTTGTAAGACAGACTTAATTAACTGCACTCTTTCTGCTAACTATAACCATCTACCTTTCCAAGATGGAAGTTTATTCTAAACTTTACTAATAATTGGATTCCATAAATATATCCTCATTCTTCCCTCAAATAAAGGTATCCCTAGATAAGTTGTTGGCAAATTTACCTCCTCCACTTGAAGCAACCTGCAAATTCTTGCTTTGATATTAGTAGGAGTGTTAAGGAAGTAAATTTTAGATTTAGTCCTATCAATTTTTTTCCCTGAAGCTATTTTGTACTCTTAAAAATTTACTCAAAGTTCTGGTCTCATTTATCCTTACCCTTTCAAAAAGGGTTGTATCATCTACAAACTATTGATGGGTGATATTATCGATGTTATTACTAACCTTAAGTCCACTTATAAGCCCATATTTGTAAGCCTTCTTTAATTTTCTACTCAAAACCTCTGCCATAATAATGAACAAATAAGGAGATAGAGGATCTCCTTGTCTAAGGCCTCTCTTGGCTTTAAAATATTTTGTCACTAACGCATTAATCAACATTGAATAAGAAATTGCAGAGACACAAGCTTTAATCCATCTAACCCATTTCTTCCTGAAACTAAACTTTTCTTAAATTGCAAAAAAAAATCCCAATTAACCCTATCATAGGCTTTACTCATATCAAGTTTTAAGATCATTGATTTCTCTTTTCTTGAAGCTACTGAATGTATAATTTCATGAGCTACTATGATCCCGTCCAAAATTTGTCTTCCTTTCACAAATCCTCCTTGCTCTTCTAAAACGATTTTGTCTAACAATAGCCTTAATCTATTTACCATCACTTTGAAGATAATCTTATATGCCATATTACATAGGCTTGTGGGTCTGAAAGAATCAAACAATCATCCTTCTTTTTTGGAATTAGGGTAAGATATCTTGCGTTTATTTTATAAGGTATGTATTGTTTTACCCTAGACTATTCCACTACCACCAATAAAGAATCCTTTACTATATCCCAATTATGTTGGTGAAAAGTTACAGAGAGCCCATCTAGAACTGGGGATTTATCCTTGTTAAAAGAGAAAAGAGCTAAATGAACTTCTAGAGTAATAGGCTCCATCAGTTTCCTATTGTCTTCATTCATTATAATTAAAGGAACATCTTGAAGAAGTTTATCATTAAGAACTTCGGTCTCCTCTGAACCTAGAATATTCTAATAAAAATACTTTACCTCTTTTCTAATTTCACTCTGATCTTCAATCCAAACCCCTTCTATTTATTTAATTCTACTAATTCTAAAAGTTGATCTTCGTATTATAGCCATCCTATGAAAAAACTTTGTATTCTTATCTCCTTTTAACCAAGTCTGTCTTGTTAGCGTAATATTTACTTTTTGTTTGTATTACATTATTAAGTGCACTGTTACAACTCCTGTAACAGATCTGCTATTCCCGGCAGTGTAACACGTTATTTAAACAAGCTCAATGCAATGCAATTTCTGTTCGAATTTTTACATGGCATCAGAGCCAGATTGCTACGGCAATTTTTTGCAGTGAAGCGTGAGAAGAGAGGCTGGAGAGGACGCAATTTTTTTTCTGCTGTGCTGGGGAGAGGACGCATTTTTTTTTGTTGTGCTGGGGAGAGGACGCATTTTTTCCTGCTGTGCTGGGGAGGCAATCACGCCGCGCGTGCAGTTGTTTTTATTATATATATATATATATATATATATATATATATATATATATATATATATATATATATATATATATATATATATATATATATATATATATTTGTCGCGCAGACGCGCGACAGTCGTCGCGCATCCACGCGACTGAGGGAGGGGAGGCCCCCCCGTTGCGGACGCAGCTGCGCGTAGGCAGCCAGTGCGTCCAGCCTGCGCGATTCGAAAAAAAAAAAAATAAATTTTGTCGCGCAGACGCGCGACAGTCGTCGTGCATCCACGCGACTGAGGGAGGGGAGGCCCCGCCCGCCGCGGACGCGAGCCGGCGCGTCCAGCCCGCCCCCCCCGCTGGAGGCTACGCAGCGCAGCACGCGGACGTGCCGCGCGCGCCCCCCCTCCCCCCCCCCTGTGGAACGCGACGCGCGGACTGCGCGCACGCATCCCCCCAACCCCCCGCCGGAACGCCCGTGCAGCGTTCCAGTCGACAACCGACGCGCAGACCGCGCAGCGCTGGAACGCGCGCGGACGCAGCGTCCAGCCCCCCGCTGACGCAGCAGACCCCGCGTCGAATTTTTTATTAAAAAAAAAAAAAAAAAGAAAGAAAGACTGCGAAGGAGGAAGCCGCGACCAAGAAAGCAGCGGAGGAGGCCGCTGCGGAGGCAGCCACAGAGGGCTCGGGGAGCAGGCTGAGGACCCTCCTCAAATACGAGGGGGCCCCTTGATCCTTTCGGATCAGCCCGCTGGCTCACGTGGTCGTGAGCCGTGCGGTAAGGCTCTGGGAGCCTGCAGGTCGAGGGTTCGAAGGTAAAATTAATTTTTCAAAGTTTTTTTTAATTATTATTTTTTAGTTAAAATTTTTAATTTTAATTTATTTTTTATAGTTTTAAAACTTTATAAATTAAAATTTAATTTTAATTTATTTTTTCATAAGTTTTTAAAACTATATAAATTAAAATTATTTATTTTAACTTTAAATACATAATAATTATTAAAATGCTTTGTTAAAAAGAATTCTTTTTAGGGGGGATATTTTTTTCAAAAAATCAAAGGGGGAATGTGAGTAATTTTTTGAAAAAGCAATTTGGCGAATTGTAAAAGGTGCATTTTCGGCTGTGTCCGACACCTGGAGGGTTAATTCTTGTGGGCACTTTTTATGTTGTATGTTGCATATTTCATTTTTGCACTACTTCATTAAAAGTTAAAAAAAATCAAATTCACTCCCTAAGTCCCCGGAATAATTAAAACCCATCCGTGCAATTTATTGCACTGCAGCGTTCGGTATTTGTGATACCTCCGGCCAGCACTTACAGGTAAAGTCGTCGTGATTGCGCTATTGTATCCGTCGCCTAATATAGCTGCTACAACGACGTCTGAGCTTGTTCTCTATAAATCGTCGGGGAGAGATAAGTTTGCCATTTTTTGCATTTTTTTACTCCATCCACTACCCTTAATCGCTCTTGTGTTTAGGCGTAAATCCTGACGAAGTATTCTTCATAGTGTTTAGGGGAAGTTACGCCCCACGCATGAGAAGAATCTTCTATGGTAGGTGCCATCAACAAGGCGATTCCCTTTCAGTACTGCTTATGTTCCACGTATCGTATGATCTCTAAAACTCACCTATAGTCTCCCTCACGTAAGGGCGGGTGATTTTTGTTGATCTTTCTAAATACCTATAGTTTCCCTCACGTAAGGGCGGGTATTTTGTACGGTATAACGGCCTAGCAAAAGGTATATCGAAAGGGGGACCAATTGGTGTTATAAGGAACCTTCACTATGGCCGTTGTTGCAAAGTTGATGACTGATCCGCATCAGTTATTGAAAGGTCCAAATTATACACCATGGAAACATAAGATGAAGGCAATTCTCCAAATGGAAGATTTATGGGATATTGTTACTGGAGTAACACCTAGGCCTTCACCAGCATCAGGATCCACAGCTCCTACTGCTGATCAGATAGCTTTTGACAAGAAAGACAGTCGAGCAAAGGTGCTCATTTTGTTTGTTGTTTCAGATGAAGTGCAACCTCATATAGTTGACAAAGCAAGTGGTAAAGAGGCATGGGATGCCCTTAAAACCATCTATGAGGGAAAGAATGATTCCACCATTCTTCATCTTCAACAACAACTTCATAACCTGAGTTTGAGACAGGGTGAAACAGTTGAACTCTTTCTGTGCAGAGTGTCTGAATTGAAAGAGAAATTGAATTCTTTGGGAGATTCTGTGGATGAAAAGCTTCTCGTTTCAATTGTGATGAGAGCTTTACCTTCTTCATTTGATATGTTGATCACCTCCATCCAGGTGTCTCAACGACAAATTACCTACATCGAGTTGGTCAATCTGCTTCAACAACAGGAGGCACGCCAACTTCACAAGGATGATTCTTCCAATACAGCCCTATACACCAACAGGCAGGGTTCTAGGAAGAAAGGTAATGGGCAAAAAGGAGGCAACTTTCGGAAAGGAGGAAATTCTCAACGGGGACATGAAAGGAAAAGGAAAACAACCTCAACGAAGAAGAGGTGGTGCAAGATCCGTGAGAAAGACAACCATGACACCAACAGGTGTTGGCATAAGAACAAGGAGAAAGGCCAAAACAAACCACAAAATAAAAACAAGCAACCCCGGTGAATGTTGTTGTTGAAGAATCCGACTCGGATTTTGAATGGGCACACAAGGTGCTCATGACTACCACGAGATTCCACACGGAGGGATCCTGTTTGGTATGTCGATTCCGGAGCTAGCAAACATATGACTGGCGACAGATCGTGGTTTGAATCATTCGTGGCCAAAGAGGGCAAACTTGTCACCATTGTTGATGATAAAACCTACGGGGTTCAGGGAGAGGGTACAGTTTCAGTCACTCTTCCTGATGGCAAGTGTCAGATTGACAAAGTCCTCTATGTTCCGGGATTGGCTAACAATTTGTTGTCAGTCACACAAATCCTGGATAGAAATATGGTTGTCAACTTTCGTGTTGAGAATGGCAAGAAGTGTTGTACTATTACCAGGAAGGGTAAGCAGATTGCAACAGCTTCATATAAGCACGACTTATTTGCCCTAGATGCTATCTCTACTCCACATGTTGCCATGATTGTCTCTACCAAGGAGGCAACTTCCCTATGGCACAAGAGATATGGGCATCTTAGTTTCGGCTACTTACTTGAGCTCAGTAAGTATGAGATGGTAAAGGGTCTTCCTTCCCTTTACGCCACATTGCCGGTGTGCTCGACCGCTTAGCGGGAAAGCGGCATAGAGTACCATTTGAGAAGAGCTCAACAAGAGCACAAAAACCTCTGGAGTTAATTCACACCGATCTGTGCGGTCCTTTCACACCCAACGGTTGTGGAGGGAAGAGGTACTTTCAGTTATTCGTAGATGACTACTCACGAAAGATGTGGGTTTTCTTTCTCCAACTGAAATCCGAAGCTTTCGCATTCTTCCAGGAGTTCAAGAAATCCGTTGAGAAGGAGTCAGGAGCTTCTATTAAAACCCTCCGCTCAGATCGAGGGGGGAGTTTACCTCTAATGAATTTTTTGCATTCTTAGATAAGCATGGAATCAAGAGACGGTTAACAATTGCCTATACTCCTCAGCAAAATGGAGTTGTTTGAGAGAAGGAACCGTTCTATCATGGAAATGGTTCGTTGTATGCTCACAGGAGCTACTCTTGGGCAACAATATTGGGCGGAAGTCTGTCACCACTACGAGTATATCCGTTGAATAGGGCACCCACAAAGGCCCTAAAAGGAATGACTCCACAGGAAGCATGGAGTGGTCGAAAACCCTCCATATCTCATCTACGTATTTTTGGATGTCACGCTTTCATGCACATACCGAAAGAGAAAAGGAAGAAGCTAGATGAGAAAACATCGAGATGTATTTTTCTTGGTTATGATGAGCACTCTAAAGGATATCGTTTGATAGATCCTTTGACCAAGAAAATTCATGTCAGCAGAGATGTTGTCTTTGATGAAGCTTTCACATCACCGAGCACATCTAAAGTACACCTAGATCTTGTGGAATCTAAGGAAGAGAAGATTCCTTCGTCAACACGGACAGGGAGGTCCTTCTACATCTTCTTCAACACCACCGAAGAAGAATCCAAAATGGTGTACAAATACAATCGAGAGACGCAAATTTATCCACTCCTCCCAATTTGAACTTGGATAGACCTCGTACACGGAGTATGGCTCAAAAGGAAAAAGAAGCCAAAGAAACTGGTGAGGTTGATGATCTTTGTCAATCTTTTGAGGAACTTTCTGTAACTCCACGTACAGAAGTAGAGGATATGGATATTGATGATGACAGGGCGTTCATGTCTACCATAGACGATCTTGAACTTGCATCAGTGCAAGATGCTCTTAGTGAGCCTCAGTGGAAGGCCGCTATGGATACAGAGTATGAGTCTTTGATGAAAAATAAAACTTGGAAGCTTGTTGATCTGCCGCATGGAAAGAAACCCATTGGCTGCAAATGGGTATATAAAGTCAAGTACAAGGGAGATGGAACAATTGATAAGCATAAGGCCCGTCTTGTTGCAAAGGGCTATGCTCAAAAGGAAGGCATTGACTACGAGGAAACTTTTGCACCTACTGCTCGGATGACCACAATTCGAGTTATGTGTGCTATGGCAGCACAATATGGGTGGAAAGTTCACCAGATGGATGTCAAAAGTGCCTTTCTAAATGGTGATCTCCAAGAAGAAGTCTACATGACTCGGCCAGAAGGATTTGAAGTGGAAGGCCAAGAGCGAGAAGGTTTGCAAATTGGTCAAATCCTTATATGGTCCGAAACAAGCTCCTCGAGCTTGGTATATAAAAATGGACAATCACCTTATGCGGCATGGATTTAAGAGATGTCCGTCGGATGCAAACCTCTATTTCAAGAAACAGGGTTTGGAGATAGTGTTGCTTGTACTCTATGTTGATGATCTGCTCATTACGGGGAGTTCGAAACTATGATCTCTCTTGTCAAAAGAAACTTGTGTAAATATTTTGAGATGACGAGATCTCGGACTTCTCCATTACTTGTCTTGGTCCGGAATTCAGCCGGAAGGAGCACTCCATCAAAGTGTCTCGAGAAAAATATGCCAAGACATTGCTTGGAAAAATATCGCATGATCGATTGCAAGCCAATGGCAACTCCGATGGAGAATGGACTTCGATTATCGCGATATGATGATTCACCTCGGGTAGATGGTACTCTCTATCGACAGTTGATTGGGAGTCTCATATATCCGACCAATACTAGGCCGGATCTCGTATTTGCTGTCAACTATCTTTCGAGGTTCATGCGGGAGCCTAAGACCACTCATTGGAAAGCGACAAAACGTGTTCTTCACTATGTCCGTGGTACTATGGAATATGGCCTAGAATACAAGAGGAACAACAAATTCTTCTTGCAAGGATACACGGACTCCGACTATGCCGGATCATTTGATGATCGCAAGTCAACTTCTGGATACATTTTTCATCTGGGATCCGGTCCTGTCTCTTGGCACAACAAGAAGCAACAGGTGGTTGCTATTTCATCAACAGAGGCGAGTATCGCGTCGCACGTGAAGGCGTGTGCGAAGTGATATGGTTGCGTCGCATTCGACAAGTATGGGCCATCCATCAAAATCTCCAATACACTTGTTTTGCGACAATCAGGGTGTTCTGAACCTCGTCAAGAATCCAGTCCATCATGAAAGAACAAAGCACATTGACACACAATGTCATTTCATTCGAGATGAAGTTCCAAAGCACCGAATTCAGCTTCAGCACATTCCCACCGATGCTCAAGTTGCAGACATTTTCACTAAGGCACTTGCACGTGTCAAATTTGAATTGTTTCGCAGCTCTCTTTGTATTGCAAAATGATGTAATCAGGGGGGATGTTAGTATAGCTAGTAGTTACCCTCTTACCCAAATAATGTAATAAGGGGGGATGTTAGCGTAATATTTACTTTTTGTTTGTATTACATTATTAAGTGCACTGTTACAACTCCTGTAACAGATCTGCTATTCCCGGCAGTGTAACACGTTATTTAAACAAGCTCAATGCAATGCAATTTTTGTTCGGATTTTTACATGTCTTGATTTTAATCTCCATAATTTTTCTTCGTTACTCAAAATATTATGATATTCACTAAGTAGCTCCCTTTCCTCCGAGCTTGGATTATTATGATCACCTTTTTGGAATTTTAAAAGTTTATATTTTAGTCCTTTCTTCTCAAAAATATTTCCAAAGGTGTTCTTGTTCCAATATTTTAATCTAGATATCATACATTTAATTTTATTTGGAAGAGCATAAAACCCACCATTACCTAAAGATTTACATGTTTGAGCTATCATATCAACAAATTCAGGATGGTCTTCCCACATCTACTCATATTTAAAATATGATCATTTTTTAATTCACTTATCACCATTTTAACTCTTATTGGCCAGTGATCTGAACCAATCCTTATTAAGGTATTCATTTTAGAACAAGTTCCTTCATCTAGCCAATGATCTGAGAGAATGCATATGTCTAATTTTTCTACTATTGGGTTCTGGCCTCTCCTATTGTTGGTTCAAGTATAGTTGTCTTCTTCAAAATCAACTTTCTATAGATTATTGTTTTGAGTAAAGCTGAGAAATCTTTCATACTTTGGGTCAACTTCCTAATTCTCTTAAATTTTTCATCCAACTTGGTTAGGGCATTAAAATCTCCAATAATCATGAATCAAGTTTCTTGGTCTTTACTTCTCATAAAGGCTTCAATCCCACTCCAAAATTCTAAGACTGAGTTGTAGGTCCATAGACATTGATAAGGATGAAACAAATTTTAGCAAAGTAGCAAGTGATTAGAGAGGTTATCCAATGCATAGTTTTATGAATGGTTACACAAGAGGTTCTAGAAGGATTTTAACAAGTTAGAATCCCCCCTATCGCTCCTTCAAAATCCATAGCATCCCATTCACATCTTGCTCATACTGCTTTCATAGTTTTTGAAACTTCTTTTGTCATTTTAGTTTCCTGGATACAAAGAATATCAAGCTTATTACTTAAACATAGGTCCCTAATACACCCTCGCTTTGAAGGGGCATTAGCACCCCTTATATTCCATGAGATGATAATCATGTCTCATTAGGGGCTTGTATTACCAATATCATTTTGTTGTTTGGTAAAGAGAAGTTCAACCAACTTAGTTTGTGTTCCTTTCTCTATGATTGCTCTTGCTTCCCTGGATCTTGCTTGATAATTTGAGGGTTTTCCTCTTTTTGCCTTCCTATATTAAGAGTAGGTCTTGTTATTCTATTCCTCAATATTTCACAATTTTATTTTTCATCATATTTATCCTCTCGTGGCTCTATTATAGAAGCTTTTGACTTGTCCTACTCATTTGTTGGTATTTCCTTATTAATTAAAATTGTATTTTATTTACCAATTTTTTTTTCTCCTAAATAGTGCATGGTACTTCAAGAGAGTCTTCAAAATCCGATGAGACACATTCCTTAGGTTCATCGAGAATGTTCTTCCTTAAATCAGGATCAAACTGAATATATGGTTCCTTGTTAATATGTTGAAATTGTTGTGCTATGTCCTCTAATTTTTTATCTACTTTTTCTTCATAGGCTCAAGCCTCAAAAGAGTTGGTATTTCTTCCAATATCCTTCCTTATTGGTATCCACTGTTTATTTTCTTTTATTTTTCTAGATCTAATTTTTGGAAGTTGAAAACCATCTTCATCCATAATCATTTGTAAGTTTCTCTCGCGGTTTTCTACATATGATTCTACTGGGCTCTTCTTAGGGCATATGATCTCTCAATATGCCCCACCTCATGACATCTTCTACATCTAAAAGATATGTTTTCATAATCTATAGTTTGGGTCCACATCTTATCCCCATACTTAAGAATGATTGATTCTAGTAAAATTTTACTTATATCAATCATGTCCAATATTCAAGCATAAATAGCCAGGAATCCATATTTCATTGTATCTGAAATCTCAAGGATTTCTCTTAGTGTTGTTTATTGCCTTGAAGGTATTCATTTCCCAAAATTCAATGGGCAACCCAAACATCCTATCCCAGACTGGTACTAGGGATAGATTTACATTTTCAAGTGAAAAGCCTTCATACCAACGGGTAAGGAAGAGTCATGCCCTTCCCATAAACCAAGGACCCCCTTTTAGGATTTTTTCTCTTTCTTCCCTACAACAAAAAATGGCTAGGAGGAAACCTTTGGGAAGAAATGATAGAATCACTCCTCGAGACTTCCAACTTCTATCAATCCATTTTCTCAAGGCTGAAGCCCCTAGCCAATACCCATTAAATTTGCCAAAAATTGCCCTATCTTGGAGCAACGAGGATCTCTCTGAGGTGCGCTCACTAACCTTTAAGGATTTAACTATAAATCGGTCCATAGAAAGAAAACTAAAACTCAAAATCTATTGAAATTTATCTAAATTCCTAGCAAATATAATATTTGATAAAAACTTTATAAATTTTTCATGCACAATTTATAAGATAAAGAAAGGGAGAAAAACTTGGTTGAAAATTTCTTTGTCTAGATAGAATGTCTTGCCTCAGTGAAGTCCTAGCCCTTCATTGCTCTTTCCCATCATTCGAACCCTAGCTGACAAATATTTGCAATTTTGTTTTTCATGACTTGAAAAATCGCCACTACCTTTGTTTTGAATGGTTGGCTTCACAGGATCGTATCTCCCTCAATATTGCTCGGATTTTTGCATATGACCACTCATTTTAAAGCTATTCAAATTTTGCACAAGTTGGTCCAAGAATCAACTAAATCGGATAACTCTTTGCAAAGATATTCCAAGCATTCCACCTAAAAAATTATTTTCCCTCCTACATAATATTTGGATCATATGATACAAGTTTAGAACCCCCGAATTTGCATCTTGCTTTTCTAAAAAGCTAGTTATACAAACTTTAATATTTAATATTTATGTTTTTTTTTCATTTCAAACTACACATCATATATGAGGCCATACATTTTAAATCTTATATTGTTTCTTTTTTTTTTTCCTTTTAACCTTTATGTCTTGTCATACATTTTTTTACTCATATTGCACCCTTACATTTTTGTTTCAAGTCATGTCTTCACTTGCTAATTACATTCTTTTATGGTGGAAAACATATGCAATAATTTAAATGTATTAGATACCCCTGACTCCTTGGGTGTTACCCAAAATGGATGTTTTCCACAAACAAAAAATAAATAAATAAATGTATTAGCTATACAACTTCAATGCTTGTTATAAGATGCCAGATTACAAGTTTGTCAAAAGATGTTAGATTACAATGAACTGAAATAAATTTTGAGAATGAAAAAATAGAATTCCTAATCATAAAAGCCTTCACAAGGTACTTAGGCTATGTTATTATTTACATTTTCAAAAACTCAAATTTAATATTAATAATAAATTTTGTAAATGTTTAATGCACCTTTCTATTCTTAATATATTTTAAATATGAAGTTTATCAAATGACATAAGTTCAAGTGAATAAAAATATAAACTCTTAATATAGAGAAAAAGTTAGAATATTATCAATTGATATATGCATAATTATTAAGTGTTAGGTGTAATACAAATATATAAGTTGATATCAATATGTGAGAGTTAAGGTTGTTAATACTTAAAAGGAGAGGGGAATCGATTCTAGAGAGGAGAGAAGAGACTTACTTTAAAATTTGAGCTATGTTTAGGGTGAACCTCTTAAAAATTCAAGAATGACAGCTCTTTTACGGTTATCTTCCTCTTTATGAGAATGGAATGGCTCTAAAATATATATATATACCTTCTCTAACTTATATGTTTGAACTGTTGCTTCGCTATATAATTTATCAAAATGTTATGATAACATGGTCATGAACTGTTGCTTCGCTATATAATTTTGTCAAAATGTTATAATAACATGTGCTTCAACCCCGTATAACCAAATTTATAAAATTTACAAATATAAATTGCATCCTGTTATTTTTTTAGGTATTTTTCAAAAAAATAATTAATTCTAAACCGTATAAAAAAATAATTTTATAATAATTACACAACATCAGCATATTTTAAAAAGAAATAGACATGAATTAAGTATACTAGTTCCCTAACTCATAATATGGAGGCATGTGTAACTTGATACCTAGCTATTTTCTCTTATTTCTTAATACTTAATAAAATAAAACTAAACCACATGGAATGTTATTCCACCTTCCTTTTACTGATTTATTTTAATACGATCAAGAAAACTAATGAAACTGCCTCTCGTGAAATGCTGTTCATAATAAAGCTCAAAGAAAATTTCTAAAGTCAAAATTCGATACTAAATCTTTAAAACCTCAATAATATATCTATGAAAACAAAAATCTATTTATATGTACTTCATGCACAAAACGAGAGTCTCTCTACGTACACTTCACTATTCCTCAGTTTTGAATTGGATATCAATGCATTAATAAAACATACATGATATTACTCGGATCTTTTTTTTCCGTTTCTAGTTCCAATATCAAGGCAAGCCATGGACCTCGAAAGCCTTCCAAAAGATTGGTCATGGAAGAAATATTCTTGGTTAGCCATCCACATTTTACAATTTTCCTTTAGAAAGACCGGTGGACACAGCATTTCCATCCTTGCGTACTCTGGAAATAAGTGACTCAGCTAATTTAGACGACGTTTCACGAACGACTTTTTGAATAAAATGGGACATGATTACCGACCCCACTATGACGGAGAGATACATTTACATACATTTACGCCATAGATGTAAACAGCTCTTACAATAATGTCGACAAAATGATTTTTCTCAATCAATCCACTTCTTTTCTTCGTTATGTTTTCCTTTATCTGCACTTGAAACCATGCTCGAAAATTTCCTCAGAAGCATCTTCAAAATTTGCTCTGAAGATTAGCTCAGCGGAAAAAAAAGAATGTTTCCAACTTCTTAGGCACGTACACAAAAACAAAACCTGTTTTCAGGTCAGCAAGATTTCTTGATTGCCTTTTTCACCAACCGCCTTGCCTGAATTCAATAGTAGCCTCCTGTATCTTCTGCTTCAACATTCTGAAGCTTCTCTGACCATCTCCACCCCAACGAATTGATGCACTCTTTTTTAGGATGTCAGTCATCGATGCACCTGTAAATGGAGATATCGGTGATGATTCCCGACCCAGCGAGTCGTCATAGCCTGCCAACAGAGGTTCCAAGCCCAAGAAGCATATTACGATCAATGGTATATGAAAAGATATCCAACAAAAAGCAAACCAATATGACCATCCAGTAAACATGAAGTGCCAACACCGGACATAAAGCACAAAAAAAAACAACAGCTTCACAATCATCAGTCACCACCTTTTGACAAAAAAATTGTAAACGTACACATGTAGAAGCAATCATATATATTCGAACCATGCTTTTAAAAATTTGTCTCTGCGTTTTTCCAAGAATTAAATATTAAAGCCGATTGTTTACAAGTCCTGTCCCCACAAGTTCGAACCATCCAATATAACCATTTTAACCGAACTACTTACTTCCTGTTTGATTTTCCCCACATTATTAGGGAAAATTGGATTAACGATAAGAGTGGTTGCATGTAATTTAATTTGAATCTTTATTTGTTCAAAATTTCCATAGCTATATCTTCGGAATTAGTGATGTTTTCTAACATCTTCAAAGAAAAAGTGAAATAATGTTGTGTGTCACTTTCCTCTGCAACAGCTCTTGCAGTCAGTTGATGTTCTATGGTTATTTTAACCCTCCGATCTTAATATCCATTATTCTATCTTCTGCAACCCATCTCACACAAGGAATGAGAAGCGAATGCATGGAAAATTTGGAGACTGCGTATTGAAACTGGGGGCATCTAGTGTCCGGAAAATAACGGTAACGGAGACCTTAAGTTCTCCTTGGCAACTGGCAACAAAATTGCTTTGGAAATGTAAAAATGGCATTGGAAGCCCCCATGGTCACCAAAGACAGGTAGGGGAGAGGGGGATGATGGTTTCAGACAATGGTAGAGGAGTACTTGGACACGTCAGTCAATAAAGAATTTTATAACATTTAAACTACAATTTGCCGAGTATACAAATGATAAATAAAATAATTAAAATATAAAATTCATAAAAAATAAAGTAACCTATGTTTTTTTTTTGAAAAATTTGAAAAAACTTGTATTAAAACAAAGATCAATTACAATTTGGGAAGAGACTTTTCCCAGCCGAAATCAGAGAGAACACATGCTTACAATAGTAAAAGAAGATTTGCAATGGAGCCAAATCTCTTGAACCATTAACTAGCTAACAAGGGGATCGGATTGGTCTGTTGATGCAACTTGTCGCGATATCGCGACACTTTTCTCCTTTGGCCGCGAAAATGCAACATGTCGCGATATCGCGACACTTTTCTCCTTTGGCCGCGAAAATGCAACATGTCGCGATATCGCGACACTTTTCTCCTTTGGCCGCGAAAATGCAACATGTCGCGATATCGCGACACTTTTCCCCTTCGCCGTGACATTGCAACATGTCGCGATATCGCGACACTTTTTCCTCCTTTGGCCGCGACGAAGCAACATGTCGCGATATCGCGACACTTTTTCTCCTTGGGCCGCGGCGTTGCAACATGTCGCGATATCGCGACACCTTTTCCTCCTTTGGCCGCGACGAAGCAACATGTCGCGATATCGCGACACTTTCTCTCCTGGCCGCGACGATGCAACATGTCGCGATATCGCGACATTTTCTCCTTTGGCCGCGACGATGCAACATGTCGCGATATCGCGACATTTTTCTCCTTTGGCCGCGACGATGCAACATGTCGCGATATCGCGACACTTTTTCTCCTTTGGCCGCGACGATGCAACATGTCGCGATATCGCGACACTTTTTCTCTCTTGGCCGCGACGATGCAACATGTCGCGATATCGCGACACTTTTCTCCCTTGGCCGCGACGATGCAACATGTCGCGATATCGCGACACTTCTCTCCCTTGGCCGCGACGAAGCAACATGTCGCGATATCGCGACACTTCTCTCCCTTGGCCGCGACGATGCAACATGTCGCGAAATCGCGACACCTTTCCTCCCTTGGCCGCGACGATGCAACATGTCGCGATATCGCGACACCTTTCCTCCCTTGGCCGCGACGATGCAACATGTCGCGATATCGCGACACCTTTCCTCCCTTGGCCGCGACGGAGCAACATGTCGCGATATCGCGACACCTTTCCTCCCTTGGCCGCGACGGTGCAACATGTCGCGATATCGCGACACCTTTCCTCCCTTGGCCGCGACGGTGCAACATGTCGCGATATCGCGACACCTTTCCTCCCTTGGCCGCGACGAAGCAACATGTCGCGATATCGCGACACCTTTCCTCCCTTTGCTTTTTCTTTGATCATTAGCTCAAGGACCTTTCAAGACCCTGCCTAATCACCTCATCCTCAATAGCCATGTCTCTGTGCAACTGAACCCCTACCTCCTTCTCAGCACCCATCTTAGCCGGAAGTCGGCCGCTTTGTTTAAATCTCTACTCACGTAAAGCTGGAATCACATCATCTAATTCCCTCCATAATTCCTTAATTTGAGTGACATGAATCCTCAACCTCCATGCTTTCAAGGCAAAGTTCCTCATGCAATCTAGAGCTCCAACCATTATTTGAGAATCGATTCAAGTATTATCCTCCTGTGGCCCTGTTTAATCGCCCAAATAGAAGCAGATTTGATAGCTATGGCTTACGCTTCATTGTTTGTGGCTCTTCCCAAGCCTTGCGGTTCCCAATAGAGCACCTTGTTCCAACATGATTCCGGCAAACCACTCCAATTCCGGCTCTACCCGGGTTGCCTTTTGCGGCTCCATCGGTATTAATTTTAATCCAACCTTCAGGGGTGGTTTCCAACTAGCTCTGTCCTGTCCCTCTTGCACTTCAACTCCCTCTTCCATTGCCCCAATAACAACTTGAGTTTCCTCTTTAGCATAGACGACCACAGTTTTTGTGACTTTGCTCCAAATGACCTGCCAAACTCCATCTAACGAAGAAAAAGTTTCTCTAAAAATTCTAGCATTTCTCTCCAACCACACTTGCCACCAAATAAAGTTTAATCCAAGCTCCCAACCAATACGAAGAGCTTTAGAATTAAATCTACCCCTCTTCCATCTTTCCCATAATATTAATCCGATTCAAGTCACCATTAACTTGAATATTATAATATGAAAACCATCTCTTCCAAATCGGCGCGTGAAAGGGCACTCAAACATCAAGTGATCAGTTGTTTCCTCGCTCTTGTAGCATAAGACACATTGAGAAGGACCGATGATTCCTTTACATCTGAGATTATCAAAAGTGAGAATTCCATTGTGCATGAGCTGCCAGGAAAAAAAGTTTACTTTCAGCCAACCTTTGGAGTGCCAAATCTTTCTCCAATCCTCAACCTGATAAGTATGAGGGGGAGGCTCCGGAAGGATCTTGTCATATCCGTCCTTCACTGTGTAGACACCAAGGCTCCCATAGCCCCAAGCTAATTCATCCTCCTCGTCTCTACCGTGAGAAATCTTTCTGTCAAGATTTTAGTCATGATGGGTGCCAAATCCGGAGGGATTGAAATTGGCCACTCATCCAACTTCTTAAACTGCTTAAACTTATACTCCCCCAGCTGACTAGTGGTGAAATAACTTTCAATTTGGACCCATCCCTTGGTTTCAATGGCTGCTTTTATTGGTTGCAATTCAGGAAATTCAACAATGATAGGTGGGTATTGATCCCATGAATCTGTCCAAAATCGTGCCTTCTCCCCTCTCCCCACTTTCCAAAATAATCGATCTTTTACTACTTGAGATCCTAACTTGAGAGCCTGCCACACTAAGGATCTAGTACCATCCAAAGGGAAACGGCCCACCTCATTTGGGTTAACATGTCCCAGATATTTACTAGTTAGGATTCTCTTGAATAAGGAAGTTGGTTGGGAAATCCACCTCCAGTAAAGCTTTCCAGCCAAAGCTTTATTATTTATCTTGGATCTTCTCAGACCCAAACCTCCTTTTACCTTGGGCTGGGTTACTTTGTCCCAACCTACTAAGGCCCATTTCCTCTCTCCTTTTACTCCTTCCCATAAAAATTTTCTAGCCATCTTGTCCAACTCTTTCCATATAGTATGTGGGGCAGCCGGGATAGAGAATTTATAAATTGGCATGGCTTTGAATAGTGATTGTAAAAAAGTTAATCTACCCCCATAGCTTAACCATTTGTGAGACCAATGATTAATTCTATCCTTGATGCAATCCAAAAGATTCCTCCAGGTATCTATTTTTAGTTTTTTAAAGTGCAAAGGGACCCCCAAGTAAACCACTTGGGAGAGAAGTCCTTGTGAATCCCAAGATCTCTAAAACTCTGTCCTGAAGCCTTTGATCAAGATTGAAAAAGACCACTTTGGATTTTTTATCATTGATGACTTGGTTTGTAGCCCTAAGGTAGACACTAAGAGTATCTCCGATCATTCTTGCTTCCCTGAAGCTGGCCACTCCCACCAATCCAGTATCATCCACAAACTGTAGGTGAGTCAAAACTTCCTCACCCACCTTGATACCTGTTAGCAAACCTTGTTGTCTTCTCCTCAAGAAAAGTCTACCTAGTCCTTCAGCCAATATGAGAAAAAGATAGGGAGAGCAAGGATCCCCTTGACGAAGGCCTCGAGTGGCTCCAAATGGTTGCGAGGGAAGACCCTTGATTAACATAGAGTATGTCGGAGTAGAGACACAACTCATGACCCATTCTATCCAATCCTGAGAGAAACCAAAGGCTGCCATCATCTTTGCCAAGAAGCTCCACTCCACCCTATCATAAGCCTTTGACATATCTAATTTTATGAACATTCCTTTATTACCATATGTTTGCATTGAATGGATTGCCTCTCGAGCTAGAACCACCCCATCCAGGATCTGCCTACCCTCTACAAAACCCCCTTGCTCGGAGGAGATAATGTTATGTAAAAGAGGTTTTAGCCGCTCAGCCATTACCTTTGTGATTATTTTATATATCACATTGCATAAGGCAATAGGTCTATAATCTGAAATATGTACCCCCTCCTCCCCTTTTGGAATTAAGGTAATGAAAGTATGATTTAATGCTTTAAGCATTCTTTTACTACCTACTGGACTCCTCTGTAACAGCCATTACATCCTCCTCCAAGCTATCCCAAAAGGTTTGAAAAAGCTCAATTGGAAAGCCATACGGACACTGGAGTTTTTCTGTTGCTCATTCCAAAGACCACATTCTTCAGTTCCTCTCTATCAATGGGTTTAAGAAGGGTCTGATTTTCTTCTTCAGAGATAACGGAAGGTATGACAGCAATAACGTCGTTTTGAGCCTCTTCATCTTGCACCATACTTTCCTTAAAAAGTTTAGAAAAATAATCCATTGAATGGGAATGCATACTGGAAGTGTATCAAAGGAGTGTCCGTTCTCATCTTGAAGAGCTTCCATGTTATTCATCTGTCTCCTAGCACAAGCAGTCCGATGGAAAAATTTGGTATTTCTATCACCTTCTAATAACCAAGTGGTTCTTGCTCTCTGTTTCCAGTAGGTCTCCTCTTGGTTGTCAATGTCCTCAACCGCTTTACGCAAGGCATCATCCTCGGCTTTGAGCTGCTCAGTAATTGTTCCTTCCCTAAAGTGTTTTTGAACCTCATCCCATCTGGCCACCAAAGGAGCTCTTTGGACTTGGAAGTCTGTCTTGTTAGCTCGCCTCCAATGTTTCAGTTGAGCTTTGACATAATGAAGTTGTTTGTGGAATCTAAACATTGTTGTCCCATATCCTGGGCGGCCTTCTTCCCACCATTGTGGAATTTTCTTTCGAAGTTCCTCTTTTTGTAACCAAAAATTCTCAAATTTAAATGGTTTGTGATGCTCCTCTGTCTTAGTCCCTCCTTCCAACAAAATGGGAAAGTGATCTGAAACTGGACCCTCCAAAATCTGAAATTTTGTATTCCATTTTACAAATGCCTCCTCTGAAACCAAAAAACGGTCTAACTTTACCTTCTGCTATGTGGCTCCCTCCTCTTATTAGTCCAAGTATAGTTGGTTCCAGGGCATTTAATATCCACTAAGTGTAAAGCATGGACTTGGGCAATCATAAGTCGATCCCCTGGGTCCAAAATTGGGGTTCCCCCTTCCCGATCTCTAGAGGATAATTTAGCATTAAAATCCCCAACAATAATCCAGTCTAAATCTTCCCTTGAGATTCTCATGTTATGCACAACTTTCCATTGAAGCCTCCGACCATCAAGGTTTTGAGCCCCATAAAAATTTGTGATTAAAACATGTTCGGTTGTGACATTATTCCTAAAATGTGATGTGAGAACACCCCTCCAAGCTAGATGTTCTATTGCAGTCCATTCAAGAGAGTTCCAAAGAGTAACAATCCCCCACGAGGCACCTTGGGCAGCCACTTCCATATGACCAGCACCCCTCCAAATTTTGTTAAGCTGTTTTACACATAAGATCTAACGACATTTTTGTCTCTGAATAAGCAAAAAATCTGTTTTACATTTTTCTAAGAGTCTTCGAGCAATGATTGATGGGTTCTCTTGTTTAAACCCCTAACATTCCATGATTGTATAATCATTGGTTACCTTGAGAGCGATAAGAATCTATTGGCCTCACCGATCCTCCGAGTGATCGGTTTGTCTCCTTGAGCTGCTAGCAATTCCTTATTTGATTTTCTACCCACTCCTTGAGAGTTGCTATTTTTTGATCTCTTTTCCACTGAGTTATCCCTAAAGTTGGCCTTTCTCTGTTCTTTTCTGCTATTCCCATGCTTGACATCCTTAATTATTGGCTGCTCTTGGTTATGCACTATCAATGCCCCTACACTCTCTGACTGCGGTAACTCATTGTGGTCAATTACCTGCTCTATGACGGGGGGAGATGAAAGAGGAGCTTGAACGTGGATGTTATTATTTTCACTATTACCATCCACTCCTTCCATGAATTGTTCCTCTTGGTCCACTAGTGTCTTAAATATCTCATACCTATTGGCGGGCTTGAGTTGGGTTTGCTCTTTACCATCTTTTTTCTTTTGCCTTCTCCTTCTTTTGGGCTGTTCAAAACCATCTCTCTGAGCTTCTTTACCCTGAGAAGTATTGGTTGGTTCTTTGTTTATTGTTGACTTACCCTCCTTAGGAAGATTTGACATTCCTAGAGGAGCCTCCATTTTTGTGTTCATATTATTTGGGCAAAATCGGGCCAAATGCCCGTATTTGTGGCAAACTCTGCATCTAAAGGGCAAAGCCTCATAATCCAGTTGTTGAATCCAAGATAGTCCTGCAAGTTCAAGTTCCACCTCTGTCGGTAGAGGCTGGCTAAGATCCATTTCCACACATATTCTTGCATAAACAACTTGTGTTCCCTTCTATTGTGTCTTTGGAGACACCCAAATGTCTTCCAAGGGAATTACCGATCATCTCCAAAACCTGCTCACTCCAAAACTCCATTGGAAGTGCATACAAACGGATCCAAACCGGGACAGCAGTGGGTTCAATTCGAGGATCGAATCCCACTCTCCAGGGTTGAACAAATAATCTGCTCGGACCATGATTCCTCTTTTCGATTCGAAAGCCCTATTTCTATCGGCCGAGAGAAGAAAAACTAACAATAAAATACCCATTGCTAATAAACCATAAAGAGTACTCACCATGAGGCTCCCGGTTTTGCCGGACCCGGGAGTGCAAAAAATTCGGGGTAGGGCGAATACCCATGAATTTACTGAGATCAAATCGTGATTGGCTCTGTATAAGGCTATTTCTTCGACCATCCTTGGCTCAATGACAATCTTGGGCCTTGATTCGGATCTGTGGCGAGCATCCATTAACTCGATGAGTTGTTGATCTGTTTCCCACAGTTGATCGTAAAGAGCATTTTAAATGCAGTTCTTTGAGCTTCGTCAGTCTTGGATGGAGATTTATCTTTTAACAAATCTGCATAAGAGCTATTTCTCCCTAGGAGAGGATCCGGAGAAGTCCCCATTGGACCCTCCTGGGGCAGCAATCTTGCCTTCAGATCCACAGTAACCAGAAATCTCTTCGGCAACCCAACTGATGCCCTAGATTTTCCCTAGCTCTGGAAACCCTAGTTCATCGCTTCCCGCCTGCTCGCTTTCACTTCAATTTTCATCTTATCAAAAGTGGCATTAAATTGACTACAGACGATAGGGTTAATGGAGGGGAAAGGTAGTCCGCGTACGTTGGCTAATAAAGTAACCTATGTTAGTTGAAAGTAAACTCTTAATTTTAAGTCCTCGACATAGGTTATTAAAGAGTCATAGACCCTCTATTGACTTTTTAATAGATATTTAAGAAATTGTCATCGAGTGCGTGTTAAGATATAATGTCTATTTTATAACTTTAGGTCCTCTCCATTTCAAGGATAAAAGATCTAGGAACTGAAACAGTGCTTTCTTTCTTGCGGGATCAATCAATGTGGGAGAGGGTAGGTCAATGATTTTCTTGAGGTAGAGACATGGAGCTTAAATTTCATCAACAATCCAATGTACATAAAGATCCAAATGTAAGAAAAGTGGGCAAGAAAGAACTTCAAGTAACTAAAGGAAAGACAACAGGAAGCATCCCTATGACAAAGAAAAATCAGCAAACTTTAAAAGATCACTCAAGCAGATTATACAAAAAGAGGAAATAAAGAGGATGAATATTTGTTGACCCTATTTTTATAGCAGTAAACTGATGGATATAATCAAAGAAGCCTTGGAATCATGCAAAAAGTTAAAACCCATGAAAAGAAAACATGAAAGCTTCCTTGTAAATCCATGGTATGATGAAGAATACAAAGCAGTAAGGAGAACCTTGAAAAAATCAAACAAAGAGAAAACAAATAGCAAGATATATAAACAAATAGTGAAAAAAAAAGAAGAATACACGAGCAAGGCAAAAAGAGTTGAAATATCTTGCAAAGCATAGCTCATGACAGTTTTGGAAAGAGCTACAGCAAAGCAAAAGGCACACAAAAAACAATATGACAAGCAAACAATGATTGTAGCATGCTAAGCAATCATATAAGAAAACAAGAAAAAGATACCCCTCCCATAATTAACACGACTAAGGAACATTTTTCTATGAAAGATGTGAAAGAATGCATTAATAAAATAGCGATGGATAAAGCTCAGGATATATAAATGAGTTTCAAGCTGAACATCTGTGGGGTTAACATCTTAGCACCACTCAACCAAAATATTTTTAATGTCATCAATAAAGAAGGCTTTCCATTGGAGGGGATAACCAGCCTAGTCATACCATTGCATAAAAATGGAGACACCAACAATCCTTCAAATTACCACACCATCATGATTAATCCTCTTTTTGCAAAATTGTTTGGAAGCATAGTAGAAAGCAAAATCAGTTAGTGGGCAAAAAAATCAAGAAAGAAGGCAATAGGGCAAGCAAAGTTTAGATCGAAGTACTCAGCAATAGATCACTGCATTACTTTAAGGCACATAATGCAAAGGATATGGAATAGAAAAGGAAAAAGTTTATTGTTATTTTGTGGACTTTAAAAAGGCTTTTGACACAATATCTAGAGGTAAATTATGGAAAAGAATAGAAGAAATTGGTGTACCAACCAACTATAGAGCAATTGTACACAAACTTTATGAGCAGGTGGTAGCAAAAATCAAAACTCAAAAGGACTATCAAAGTGTTTTGAGAGTGATATTGGGGTGAAACAGGGTTGTCCATTGTCACCTACTTTATTTGGCCTTTATATTGACAAATTGGAGGAATGGGTAGAAAGGATGGGAGGAGAGGGAATACAATTGGCTAATTATGTGGTGAAACTTCTCCTCTATGCCGATGACCTCATCTTGATTGGCAAGACACTTGAAAGTTTAAAAGAACATTTAAAAGCTTTAGAGCATTTTATAAAGAATTTGGGATGCAAGTAAACACTAACAAGACTAAAATTATGGTCTTCTCTACTCGGAGAGAGCAAAAATAGCTATATATTTTATTTGAAGGAAATTTTTTAGAGGTAGTAACAGAATACAAATACCTTGGGTTATATTTTCAAAGCAAACTCAATTGAGAAATATGCAAGATGAAAAGAATACAAGACGAATACTTATTACTAAATTGGGGCAGAAAATAATAGTTGTGGGATTGGAAAACCATTAGGGTTCTTTTTGGATTATTTGTTATTCAAGTGGTGCTATATGGTGTGAGTGGGCTAGCAATACAAATAATTTCAAAATTAAAGCATCAGTCCTATATGAGATATTACTTGTTGAAACCGGGACTTCTCCACAAGAAGCAAAAGCTATGTAAGGCTATTAAAAGGTAAAGGGTAAAGTAGTTTTTAACATCCACAAGGCCATAGGCCATATGAGACGACCCTCATGGAGGATGTTCTTTACCCAATATATGGTTATCCAACCATACTTCGATTACCAAAGCATGGTGTACAACCCTACACCCCACAAGATTCGAACCTTGGACCTCTATTCAAAGTTTCAAAGTCTGAACCATTAGGCCACTATTGGAGTACCTAAAGAAAATAGAAAGAATGGAAGATGGCATGTTTCCAAAACAAGTAATCAAAGAAACACTGAATAGAAGAACAGACACATGTATGAAACAAAATAACAAATGGATGGAAAAATGGAGCATTAAATTCCATGAGGTCCCAAACTACAACAAAGAAATTAAAGAGTATATGAGGGAAAAATTCATACTTGTCATGTTGACTGAATATTTGGAAAAAAATAGCAGTTATACATCAACAAGTTCAACCCAAACTGTGAACACAGCCAAAAGAAGTACACATGCACAAAAATCAAATGGAAGAAAAAAATGCTATAGCCCAACTACGATCTAGTTCACACCATCTCAAATGTGAAACTGGGAGATGGACAATACCTCAAGAGGGATGGTCAGAACGGATGTGTCTTTTGCACAGCAAGAGTAGTGGAGACCAAAAAACATTTTATCATGGAATGTAAAGCCTATAAGGACATCAGGATTGCATGTGAGGACACTCTAAAAATGAACTTGCTAATGGAACATTTTGAAGAATTGAGAGTAGAAAAAAAGGGAAACTTCTCATCAAAATCAACAGCAGAAAAAACAAGCTCCAAAAGATGATAAAGAAAATGTTGATATTTTTGACTTTGTTGAAGAATTTTTTTCTTGGATGTTAAACTTTGAAACTCTGAATAAAAGTCCAAGGTTTGAACCCAAAAGGCAGTAGGGTTGTACCCCATACCCCATCTTGTATTAAGCCTTTTGTTCCCATAGACTGTTTTGGTCTCGTGGACATAATTAAAATCATTTCACTTCAAAGAGTCATAATATGGGTTTTCTTGAGCACCTATGTTCTCTTTAGGGCCTTTGTTTACCACAACTGCCTCTATTTAGAGCCTCTTAGGGAGTCATTTAATGTTTTCATGCTCTTTAGGACTGCTTGTAAAAATCCCCCTTTTTTTTGTTGGGGGAGGAAGGAAGGGGACAAATAGAAATATCACATGCCAAATGCAATGGATTTTATCTAACTTATTTTTAAAGCATGATCCATTAGGTTGGCACCCTAGAGTTGCGGAATGCGTAAGGTACGCAGTTTTTGAAGTGGAGACTGGTGGGAGACATCCAAAAGTCTCGGAAGCCATCTTGATGGTGCAAGTACCCGGTAGGAAAAGACAAGTCTCTAGATGACTATGGAAGCACCAGTGTATATTTAGGAGGAAAAAGGAAAACACAGAACTTGAATATGTGAGTAGGTCAGGTTAAAGTAATGTTTACCCAGAGGTTTTCAAAAACAAAATTTAAAATACAAGATACTACAGACAATAGGAAACACTGATGATATGCTAAAAATGTTTTCAGTTTTAGCAGAAACACCTCCAGCTCCCAGCTCCCAGCTCCCTCCAAGGGGTTTCAAGAAGTGTCAACCTTTCATTAGTTTTTAGAAAATTAAAGGATAGCAACACTGTTGGTATGCCATAAATCTTCAGTTTTGTTGCCATTTTGAACCTCTGCTTTAAGGCCATCTACAAGTCTCATGTCTGCAACCTTACCCCTTCCAATGCTATATTGCTCCATATTTAACTTCTATTGTTACAAATGCGATGTCAATCATATTTGATAGAAGGGCATTCACTACCTTCTAATAGCATTCAGCATTTCTAAAAGAATGTTTGATCTTGAATTAAGATTGAAAGTGTATCCTTTTCAGTCTGTGAACAAAGACCATAAAGACATTAACCTGTTAATCTACAATGCTTAATTCTATTATTTATTTATTTTCAGTCATGAATGGTAGAAGCATATGACTAATATTATATACAACTAACATTCACAAGCATCCTGATTTCTAGTGTTTCCTTCATATGTGGTGAGATGCTATAAATTTTAAAACATTCCTTTTGCAGCCCTTCATATTTGTAATATTCTGGAATTAAAAATCACCACTTTAATCATCCATGTTATAATTTAATTTAGTTGACATCTTTCCACGAGACATTAGGATCTAAGAAAAGAGTAACCCTCCTTGTTTCTTTTATATGAAATTTCTCTTCTATTTGTGATTTTGGTCCAAGTTTCTACTGATCTTTGTGTTATGGTCCAGGAATCATGAAAAGAAAACATTACGGGAACTATACACTGCAAAACCTTTACAGAAAGTTATAACAAGCCTAACATGCAATAAGTAACCTACATTGTGATGCCACAACGTAAACATGCAGAATCAGACAACATTAAAAAATAGTGTTTCTGAGCTTTCCAGCAATATATGAATAGGTCTATGATCGGTTGAACAATGACAGGATAACCTGACATAGTCTTATGCCCTACCACTGCAATAGAGCCTGTAACTGTGAAGTTTTGCACCCTAATAAAGCCCATCTAGCCAAATCAAGGTGGGAATGAAAAAAGAGAATAGAGAGAGACATAAATGTGCCAATTAGTGCACACATCTCCATCTATTTTGAAGTCATCTAAAGTTTAGACCCAAAATTATGTCCTAGAGTACAAAAAACTGACTAGATACAAAAATACTGGACTTTTATAATCTTTAGCAGTGGCATACTTAGTCTCACCTAAACCAAGCTCAAAGGCTGACCACAAGTAAAGCCAGCCAATCAAGTGCTCTGTAAAATAATCCTTGATGGTTTGCCCTTTTAATTACAACTTCAAGGATTTTGCTTCATATTGAAGGATTGGAAGTGGAGCAATGGAAAGGCTTTCTATGATTATGCGTCAAAAGACATAAAATGCTAATATCACCTTCAAACTATAATGTAAGTAAAACAAAGGCAATGGCAATAGGTCCTCAAGGTAAAGATCTAAAAATCACCTTCAAGGGTGAGAAATTGGAGGTCATTCCTAATTACAAGGACTTCATCATCAAAGGTTCACTTGAATTCTTCAAGTTGGGGGATTGACATTTTTCTTTTGTGATAAACTTCCATGACATTCTAGGGGATTGCCATTTTGAGACTTGCATGATGAGCACCATGCCTATAAACTTTCTCCAAGAGAGGCATGACTAGGATTTGTTTTTAAAAATTCTATTATTCTTTTCAAGCCATTATATTCAAAAAAAGATTAGCAGGACCAATCCTCCATAGGATGCATAATGCTTTACCTTTGAACCAATTAATCCAACATTTCATCAAGTCTTTCAATGTTGATGGAGTTACCTAGAATATTCTTGTTTTTTTTTTTGAAAAACCACCCACAAATGTTGTAAGAAAACGGATAATGAAGAAGTAAATGATTGAATGCTTCTATATCTGTAAAACAAGGCACACCTAAAAGGTCACCTATATCCTCTTCTTCACAAACTCTCAATTGTAAGAATTTTGCTTTGGACTACTAACCAAAGGAATGTTAAGGCCTTAGAGAGGGACTCAAGTGACCAAACATTTTTCAAGGAACATCTTTGGGAGTAGGAAATTTGAATGCTCTAAAGCCTTTTAGCCCAAGTTGACCAAGTATCCACCATATTTTGATATATTTCAAATCAACACATCCTAAAGGCATAAAAAAAATGGGCAGATAGAACTCTTAAAGCATAATTTGAAGCTCATCTGCTATTTTTTGAGGTCTCTCCCTCAACTAGGTTTTCTGATAGAAATCCATGATCTGGAATTTTCACTCACATCAATATAATTTTTTATTTTTGAACCTCTTCAATCTAAACATGCCCAAACCAATGATTGCCATTTTGGATCAAACCTAGCATTAGACCAAAAATTTACAAAATCTCCCTCATTGAAAGACCACCTAAAGAAGTTTTTTGATCAAGTGGAAACTATCTAATATGAAGTTCTTTGTTGTTGAGCCCCTAGATACAGTTGTAGAAATGAAATACTACATATTGCAACACAATTCCATTAACACTCAAATAAACAAAATATACAATGCAAATAACTCACAATTACAATGGATATACTGTGCACACAACATATATCAAACAGCCTAGCACAGTAGTTTAAAATGCCTGACACAGCAGTTTAGACAGATCGGCACAGCAACTCAGATTGCCCAGCAAAATGGTCAAACAGCCTAGCACAAGTATCTCATTACAGCCAGCTTCTACTACCATGTGCAACGCCAACGTACAACACCAACCCTCAATACCATGCCAACCTTCGAATGAATAAGAGAGGGATAAAACTAAGGAGGTAGTTGCATCGTCCAACTAACTACCTGACACATTATTATTTTCTTAAATTACATTTGGCTAACATTTTATGACTTTATTAATTATACGTGCATTTTATCAAACACTTAGCATATGAACCACAAAATGACAACTTTATTCATTTGTTAATTCGCCTGCATACATCTATCCCCTCCTCTAGACTTGTCGGTGCCCTCGACAACACGTGAGCTGAACACTAGGGATAGAAGCATTGAACACCGTATTGCAATATCTTGTCACACTCCTTCTGCTTTCTTCTATTCTAGACATCCTCTACAACTAGCATCACTTCAAACGACTACGAACAAAACATTATTCTCCAATTGTTCATCCCACTTGCTGCAATCAACCATATCACCAACATGACATGAAACACCTGTCGCCACCTTTGTTGGGGGTCATGGGGGCAAAAGCCCCATTATCAAGTCAATGGTTAGCACCCCTTGCAAGGTCAACGGGCGACGTCCCCGCAGGGTTCGAGGTAACGCCCGAAACCTCAACGGAAAAACCATTGAAACCCTCATTGTCTGAACTGAATTATTTTGGTAGTTTGCAATCGATCCTCTCAAACAGCTTCCCCTCAACTCCAAATGACTTCTCTTTGGCTCCAAACAACTTCTTCTTGGCCTCAAATGACCATGCCTTAGCCTCTGAAGGACATCCCTTGGTCTCAAACGACCCTCCTCAAGGATCAAACAACCAACCTTCTAGGTCAAACAGCCTACTTCCTACATCAGACGGCTTGGCTCCAAATGACCCTGCTTCAGATAGCCTAGCTCCTCTGTAGTCCAATGACTAGTATGACATGCTCTTTCACTCAGATGACCCGTACGAACTTCCATACAATCATCTTCTCCTGTAAGACAACGCTCCAAACGAACCATATCGCACACTTTTCCAATCAAACAAATTCCTCCTTGCCTCGAATTTGGTATCCATGCGACGTTGTTCAAGCTTCAAGCAACCGTCTCTAGCCCTCAAACCCCCTAACTCCTCTTGCACAAGTTTCTCCTTTGCGAAACGCGTCCTCCTTGTTCTCACACATCCCTTCATTCGTTTCTTCGCGCTTCCACTACTTCCAACATGCAAATTCCTTTGAAACCCCAATTGGCTTTGCCGACAAGGGTTTGGAATTGCAACTCCCTCCTCTGCAACTACCTTTCCCCATCGCAAATATCTCACCTATACACAAACATGAAATTTTTTAGTAGTCAGACCATAGTTTTCAACAAAACTCTTGTTTTTGTTGTTGTTCCACACATGCCCTAGCTCCAAAGCTCATGTGCAATCCTCTTCTTTGTATCTTCTCCCCCCTTCTCCTTCGTCGTGTTTGCATTTTGCATTGGTGGGATGAGATTTGTTTGCCTAATGGACGTCCCAATGCATGCCCTAGGTTGTACCCTAGTTGGTTTTGGCTCAGCTAACTAGTGCGCTCTCCTTCGGCTCCTCCTTGTTGCTCCTTGGCTCCATGTGTAAGAATGAGCAAGTGAGATTTTCACCTCTTTTTATAAGTTGGAGGAGGTAGGGCGGCAACTAGCTTGCGTGTGGCAAGTGCCTCTCCATTTCCTTAATTGTCACTTCAAGACTAATAACTATGCAATTGCTCGTCCCACGTATCGTTTGTCTTATGTGGCTTTGGCACCTTATTTCTCGTTGCACACGGCTTTGGCAAGTCCACTGGAAATTTGGTGTTGTTACCATTATCAAACCGAAATTGGGTCTCCTAGCATTTTTATAACAAGAGCACATTGAAACAATTTCATGTTCAACGAAGCCATTATACATCGCAAAAGCCAGAACTGTGATTTATTGACATAAAAACAGACTATCTTAATGCATGCAGTAAATGTTTGTAGCCAGCTAAATCTTGCAGCTGGATGCTCCCAATCTTAAATTTTAACCTGCAAAACAAATAAACATTTATTCCACTTTTAGTTCCCTTAAAAAGCCTTCCACCTTTGCTTTCATAAACATTTATTCCACTTTCAGTTCCCCTGAGGAGCAGGCAAGAGGCTTTTCAGGTTCATATTAGTTAGAGTCTGTAAAATCACAAAAATAGAAAGATCATGCAAAAACATAGAAATTAGTTAGACTGTCTGAGAAAACTGAACTTATGTTGTGACAATGTCATTTGACTGACTTCCTTATAATAATAGGGAATAACATTGGAAACTCTATTATATTGTAAAAATAGCTACAAAACCATTACACCACTGATCTATAAGTATTCAACTACTCACACATAATATGAGACAATGCTACTGACCTGCAGATTTAGGTAGCTTGTAGTGTTTCTTGAGAAACTTTGAAGCCTCCTTGTCACTCCTATGGCACAAGACACGTAAAAGGGTATCTGCATCATTTGATGATCTTCTTCCATATCTTTTGGAATCAGTTGCTGTTGAAATTTGTTCACTCGCATGCATCAAGTTCTCAATAACAGTTTGTGTCTGCAGAATTGAGCACCAACAAAGCTCAGTTATCTACTCACTTACTTGTTCAAGGATGCTATATGCTTCTTTGGTCTTAACAGAAATCAATGAAGAATCAGGTTTACCATAATGCCCCAAATCAAAGATTTTCTTTGAACATAACTAACCTCAAGATGGTACAAATTCACAATTTGCTCTACTGGAGCAAATGCATTTTCTACCACTCTAAGAGAAAGCCCATCTCCACCTGCTGTGAAAAACTCCTACAACAGAAAATTAAGAACAATAATAAGGACACTAAAAAAGAATATTACTAAACAACTCATTCTATGGTCCTGATGGAATTCATATTCAGTTTGAAAATGAGCCTCGCAACCTTAGATATTACTTTCAATTGCATACAATATTTGTCAAATTGATTTGACAAGGAGTCACAGACTAATGCAATAAATTGGAAATTATAATAATAATAATAATAAGAACAACAGAGCTCAGGATTTTAAAACGCTTGTAATACGAAATCCTCTCAGAAAAGAGCAGCAAATGTTAGCCATATTTTGTCATGCATGAATTTTATCCTCTACAAACTTCTGTAATTTGTCGTATGAATTCTTGTGCATCCTTGTTATGATTGGCAATGTAATTACACATTAAGATCATATTGTGCTTATATGCAGTCAGTTGGCAGTTATCTCCAACCCTTGTGTGTAGGTTGTGACTACAGCATGCCATGAAACGGCACACTGCAATCATTTCCTTTTTTTCACCATGGTAGCAGACATTATACTCTCACTCTAATAATCTATGCTCAATCCTATGTTTCCATTTATAACTCATGTCTTCCTTACACTTTTTGACCTCCTGCACCATAATAGTGCTCTTCATACGTTGTGATCACAGAACCCACCCCTTTTTCATGTCTCTTCCTAATTACGGTTGTGAAAGATCTTCGTAGAAATTTGGCCATTATTGAGTTTGGGGTTGCAGACCGCCAAGTTGAACCACATGAAGCCTAAATGACCAAGGACTTTATGTTTTGTTTTGTTTTGTTTTTATGTTGAAAATAAAAGGTGTAATAATGGCATGTGTTGTATATAGTTGTGTTTACGTGTACACTAATTGTTTTTACTTTTTAGCGTGTAGGTAGTTAGACAAGTGTGATGACTGCACTCCATCACCCATCACCTGAGGGACTGTGCGTACGTAATCAAATGGTCTTGATAGTGAACACTTGGTATGCTCATATGCATTCCCAAACATGGCTATTCTCCTAGATTGTATTGTATAGTTGTTGGAGAATACAAGTGATTCAGACCATGATTGTGTAGTTACTTGTGTATGTGACTTGACCTTCTATTGCGCTATCTTCCTTTTTATTATATCATATTTGACTATATCATTACTTTATTGCATTACTTGTGTGGTATGTAGTTGTTGCATGACTATTGCATTTCCTGTGTGGTATGTTGTTGTTGCATGACTTGAATACTCATCCATACCAAATACAACAGTGGGGATGAGCAAATAAACAACCAGAATAGATCACTGCATATGTGAGTCGATGACCAGAGAGATCATTGCCTAGGAAGATTTGGCTCACTGATGAGAAAATGCAACAACAGTGAGGAAGATAAGCGCACATGAGAATCAAGAGAAAGAAAGCACACAACCAAGACATGGTCAAATACAGAACATGCATGCAAGTGAGAAGAAGAATCCAAAGCATTGCAAGTCATTCACCCTTTCCTCAACAAAAAGAAGTGTAGAAGTGGATCCTTGTATAGGGACGTTGGAAGATGTGAGATGTCAATGATTGCATGTAGAGGGTACTTGGTTCAGTTGGAAATATTGGTAATCTTTGATGGACAACATAGATCAAGGAAGGATTGAAAGAATGTATAAAGGATCGTTGTGCCCAGTTTAGACTCATTATACAATTCAGGTAGTGCCCAACTAAGACCAAGGGCTTATTTCATACAAACTAAGGCAATGCCCAGGCTAAGCCTTTTTGGATCTCGATCCAATTTGAGGTTTTGGCTACGTTGAGTTTTAACTGAAACTTTAAATAATATTATTTTACGGACAATAATCTAATAGGACAAGTTTGTCAGATTTCCAAATTAATTAGGCCGAGTCCAATTGGAACGCCGGAGGAAACATCATGGATGTTTACCTGCAGAAACATTTCTCTGTCAGTCATACTCACTACTAGTCCTTGCAGGTTTGGATATTGGAGCAACATTTTTTTTTTTGTTTGAAGGCAAATGCGTTGTAATCGAGAAGCTATAAAAAGCACTCAATACAATTCCAGGTATATGATTCCACAATTCCAAGTTCCGTAAGTGTCCCCAAGTATTGAAACTTGGCCCCCAACAACCGAGGCATTGCTCAAAGCTACTTGATCTACCACTTTGAGCCCATCTTGAAGGGATGTTGTTAATGAAATATATCATGTGATTTGTAATTTAATGTTAAGTGCAGGTTTTGGGGAGAGTACAACCAGTAAGAATGTCCCATGTCCATTTCTGGCTTTAAACAATGATTTGAGTGAAATCTTTAAGTTATCATTTTTTTCAATTTTTCTTTTAATTTGTCTAATAATGACAATGTTAAATGCAAATAGCATAGAATTGCAAATTTGAAGGAATCATCAAACTAACCGAAATTCACATGCCATAACTTCCTAGAGCAGAAATACTATGAACGATATAAGATTAAAAAGAAAAAACAAAAGAGAAAAAATGCTCCCATACAGAGATTCTCAAAAAATAATGTCTGTGCACTAATGCTCATCTGCAATGGTATGCAAAGTATCTGCTTTTGTTCACGATAAAATAAATAACACAACACAACACAAAAATGGTAACAGTCAAGCCTCTGAGTATTGGTGTGCATACACACAGCATGTGCTAAACTAATAAAATTGACAAGCCTCTGAACACTTGCACTATATGAAGAAACTCACTTGTCCAAACTTCGTTAATATCAATGACAGACTGATCCAAAAGCTATTTCACAGGAAAATCCTAAAAGTATGCACCCTATCATGAAATACAGAAATAGTAATATTTGACTTATTATCATTATGCAACTGTTAAAATCTTCATTATGCATCGCAAATTCATAATCCATCATACACACCTTTAACAGATGTAAGTCTTCTTCTAGCAGTCTTGTATCATCTTTCGAAAAGACGCGAGAAGGGCCTCCATCCAACAATACACGGACAAAACCATCCTGCAACAATTACAACTCTCTTCTTGATAAATTATGAAATGGATTTTCAAACATGCTTGAAATATATCAGTTAGCATGCCTGATAAAATTCATCTATTTTCAAAGATCAAGACAACTAAAATCAGTGTGGTCACAAACCATCGAGGCTTGAAGAAGTCCAAAGACAACTTGATCCCTAAGAGGGTCTGCAATAACATCACATATTTGTCCAAGGACCTGCAGTCACCATAAAGCTGTAAGTTCCCTAAGAATACAGATCAAAGGCCTGGAAAGCATCTGCACATTAATTGGCTAAAGCAACCCGTGCACACCCATTTTAAAAGGACATGTGCATAGAAACTAATCAACACTATATAAACCCAATATATGGAAATAAATATATTTCAGACACCAGAGGAGTACTTTAGAGTCTCCAAATACAAATGACACCTTACCGAATCAAGAACATTAATGACAGTTTCTATTCGAGCTTGTGAGACGCTGCCTCTGTACAAAGTATCAATAAATGTTTCTCGCATATCCCAAAAGATTATCTTGACACCTACAGACACAAAAAGAATGAAGTCGTTGCTTACAGTCTTATTTAAAACATGGGTAAACTTCTCTTTATTGAAAATCCTTGCCTGTTCTGCCATAATTACATTGCAGAAAGGACGACAACTTTGGCCTTTGGTGTCAAGACTTGAAACAAACCAAGAGCAAATAAATCATGAATTGCCTCACAGTGTTCTTCATCTAGTTGTAAATAGTCACAAAGGACCATGAGCATATTAAGTGGGAAAGAACACATGCAAATCAACATGAATATAAATGAAGATGATGAATATATATGAGAAAAAAAAATTGTAGTTCAATGGGACCTTAAGTGACCCAAATATTTATAATTAAATAAATCAATTACTAAATAATCCCACTTTAAGTGTGTGAACCATGTTGTCGTTTAGTACATCATAATTATGCTATGGATATCATGCAGTTCAAGTACGTCACATGTATGTACACGAGTGTTCCACGGGGACGTGTCCCCCCGTTTCCGACGTCCCCCAGCACGGGGGACGTTTCCCCCGTCCCCCTTTTTGGGGGATAGTTGGGAAACGTCCCCGAGACGGCTGAGGCCTATGGCCTCCCGTCCCCGGGACGTCCCCTTTTTTGGGGCATCCCTGGGGACGGCTAGGCGCCATTGGGGATGCTCAAGGAGGGTCTGAGCATCCCCAATGGTGCCCAGCCGTCCCTAGGGACGGTATGAGCGTCCCCAATGGAGCCCATCCGTCCCCCACGGCTGGGAATCCTCACCCAAAGGGGAAACAAACAAAAAAAAATTAATAAAAAAAAGGTAAGGAGTGGGACCCATTTTAAGGACTGACATTCATCAACGTCCACTCATCAATATCATTGTCACATGTAAAGCAGGTCCCTATTTTCTTAAAGCTATTGATTGCACAGGAAAAAAAAAGATGTTGAGTTCCAATTCCTTCAGTTGAAGGAGGCTATTGAGGAGGTTGGAGCCTCCAATGTTGTACAGGTAATCAATTCGACAATTTTCGTTTTAACTTTTAAGTTTTTCAGATTTTCTTATGAAAATCAAAATCTTTAAATTTTAAAATTATAAATCTAGATTCTAAATGGTTGTTAAATGAGACCATTTTTGTTGTACACTACAAGTAGTTACAGATGCAGCCCCTGTTTGCCAACGTGCGGGGAAAATGATAGAACGAGGAATATAGACATTTTTTGGACCTCGTGTTGTGTTCATGCATTGAACAATGCATTGAAGGACATTGGGAGGATAGATTGGGTGAAGGCTATGGTTGCACAAGCCAGAGATATACAAATGTTCATTTGCAACCATCACACTTCTTTAGCCCTCTTTCAATCCTTCTCAAAGGAGGAGTTCATCAAACCAGGAGACACTAGATACGCCACCTACTTTATTTTATTAGAGAGGATGATTGAGGTGCAAGATGCTCTACAATCCGTGGTAGTATGCACGAAGTAGAAGAGGTGACCCAAATCAAGGACAGAGGAGGGGAAAAAAATTAGAGACAAAACATTGGATGATAGTTGGTGGACTCAAGCCAAGTAAGAAATGTCATTTATGATTTTATGATTTTTCAATTTTCATTTTTTGTTTCAAATTGGATTGCTCATATGATTATGTGACATATAGTCTAAGTTTCTAAATTTTGTTTTTCACTTCTTGTAGGTATATTGTGTCTTTTATTGCCCCAATTGTTACAATCATCAGATATGCTGACACAGATGCTCCTAGTCTAGGAGAGATCTATGAGACTTTTGACAGCATGTTGGGGGAGATTAAAAAAATCATTTCTACTAGAGATCCATCCCTATTATTCTATGAGGCCTACATCAGGCCTATTATACAAAGGAGGTGGGATAGGATGAACACTCCCCTTCATATGGCAGCATATGCAGTAAACCCAAAGTGGTATGAGCCTAGGCCTTGGAGAGTGCCTCCCCATGAGGATCCATAGGTGAGACAAGGGTTTTTTAATGGCCTTAGAAAGATATATGCGAGGGAGGAGAGCTCAGCTCTTAGAGATGAGTGGCTCAAATTTGCTAATTTCGAGGGCCCTTGCTTCAGCCACCCAGAGTGTATGGAGGATAGGGCTACCATTGCCCAAAGAAATCCCATTGGATGGTGGCAGATATATGGGGATAGCACACCTAACTTGAAACATTTCGCAATTAGGGTTCTTTCACAGGTTGCTAATTCCTCTGCTGCTGAGAGGAATTGGTCTACATACAGCTTTATCCACAATGTGAGGAGGAATAGGCTTACCTATCGCAGAGCGGAGAAGCTAGTTGCGAGTGCATATCTCTCTTCATCTTCATGAGATAGTTAATCCCGAGTACAAGCAATCTCCAACTACACGATGGGATGTTGATCCAAAGGATGCAAGACGGATTGATGAGGATGAGAGTCATGAGGGGTTGGTTGGAGTTTCATTGGAGGATCTTCACTTAGATGATGAGGGCAGCTCATCAAATAGTGATACAGATTTTGATAGTGATAGCCCAACAGAAGTTCCATAGGAGTTCCATACAGTCTCATTCTTATTTTTACTATTTTAGTATTTACTAATTTAGTTTTATGATGTACATTGTATACTCTTTTGAGTCTTTTTGTTGTAAATGAGCATTGATACTAAGAGTATTTCAGATTTCTGATTGCTGTCATATTTGAACAGTTAGTGACTGAAAAAATTAAAAAATGACAGTCTTTGTTTGAACATTGGTGGCTGAAAAAATGATGACTGTTATTACTTAAAATGATGACTGTTTGAACATTGTTTGCACTTGATATCCTTGGCTGAACCTTCAAGTTATAGTTGTTGAACTTGAAACAATTAAATGGCTGCACTTAGTAACTAATATGAATATCCTAATACCACTTATGTGTTAGTAACTAATATGAATATGAATGGCTGCACTTAACATAATTGATTACTAATATCATTTTTGTTGGGTGTAGAATTCTGAATGTGTAGATTATTGTAAATTTCTAAAAAAAAATCAATTTTTATAGTATTATACCAGCCGTCCCTGAGCCATCCCCTAAAATCGGCCTGCCGTCCCCTGCAATCCCCCGAAACCCGTCCCCCAGGCTTGTGGAACCTTGATGTACACATATGACACAAATACAGAACATCTGAGGCTCAAATACCCATGAAAAAGATCCATATGAGGCACTTACACTGCCAGATACAATGGATAGATCAGTAGTAGTTACTGGTCTGGGAGGACACGTGAAGAACCAGCAATGCAAACAGCCAACCTATACAAATCAAATCTACAATTGTGTTTTCTAATGGATACTAAGCAGATAGACAATTTTCATATAACTTGTAACAAGAGCAAGCTGAGATCACATACTCATAGTATGCTCATTTCTTTTCAATCAATAAACATGACAAATCGGCAGTCACTAAAAATCTGAAATAGTGACAACAAGAAAGAATAGAAGATGATGAAGAAAACTTAAGGAAATGGAATGCATTTACAAACTATGTTTCTTTGTTTGCTGAAACCTATCAAGTTGAACTGCTGGATAATAATAATGAATTCGCTTGACTGTATGTGATGCAATTGGGAAAACAGTAAATCTAGGAAAAAAATCAATATCTGAAAAGTTCTTACTTGAAATATTTGAGTAAAACATTGTCAGCAAAGGGCTTATAAAGGTAAAGGCAAAGGTGATTAGGTAACAGCCAAGCTAGCACACTTCCTGCGCATATGAGACACCTCATAAAAGTGAAACATTCCACTCCACCTTATATATAGCCATGTATCTCTTTGGGTTTCAACCCTTTGATCAAGCTTGGTAAACTAAATCTTGACAATCTATCTAAGCCCAAGGTACATATTTATGGACTATATAGAGAGAGACTAGGAACCTTGATCTCTACAAGATAATTGAATGTTTAAATTTTCTAACACATGAGATGCAGTAGAGGGTTGAACATAATGCCTGCAAATCAGAACATCCCTAAAGTTGACATAACCAGAAATTTTCATTAACCACATGTTCCTGCCCTATTCCTCTCACATTCAACAAGGAAAAAGCCCTTGGAAAGCTAGGACTACAAGGCAGCAGAACAGGGAAATCTGATATGCTCAAATCCGAAAACATCCAGAGATCAGCTTTGCATGGTACAAAGGACAACAAAATAATACTTCTTCCCAACAATAAACTGAGACAACAAAGCTAGAATCAGCAAGTTCCAAGAAAGGGTTCCATCTTGCATGTCACAAATAACTAAATAGCAGTCCAAGGTTATCAGAAATATCTGTCAACGGCACTACTAGATTGCTCTCAACTGGCTCACCAGCACATATGCCCTTATAACCACCATGCTGCTCTGTACAATCAATTCACTCTACTTTGTCCCTGTTCAGCTGGATGATCAGTAGAAATAAGGCCTAGGTTCTGTTTACATAACAAGACTAGATACAGCTGTGTCATGAGGTGTCATGAGGTGCTCGACATGAAAACATAATTACATGATTAGTGGGCATTAGTCTCCAATTAATAATAAATAAATAAAAGTAAAATTATAAAAACAGATGAACATACCAATGTCTATAATGCTTCAACCTCAAAAGTATTCCATTGACATGTGCACAAATTTTGTTTAGCATGGATGAACATCTGTACTCTTTAAGAAACAGATAAAAAAGAAGAATATAAATTATCTGCCATAACATATTTACCTGTAAAGTCACAAATTTTATTAATAGCTGCATTAACAGCCTTTCTTGTTCCATCAAACATAGTACAGAACCCGTCCACTGACTTGTCAGAAGCACACCTTGACATGAGATCCTCATCAATTGACCTTCTCCCTAATGTACAAAAGAACAAACAATTTTGACATATAAAATTAAATGCCAAGTTTCTATGTAATGAAGTTACTAAACCAAATTCCAATCAGATCTATGCTACTGGCATACACACATTTTAGTATACTAATGCATGTGGAAAAAGGAAACTTCTAAATATACCATACTAGGATAGGATCTACAAAATATAGCCAATTTTAGCATTTGCACTAAAACTTTCTAATTTGGACTACACAAGTTTCCAGCACAAAAAGACAAAATAGTATTTCAAATAATGACCCTTCCAGAACAACAATATCTTAAATATCTGCAAAGAAACTGCATAAAGCAGATGGCCACCATCCCATCAACTTTCGCAGAAAAGGAAAATTCATGACAAAGAGCAGTTGCTGGCAATCAGAAAATAACTAAAACACCAGCACTAAAACTAATAAGCCCAAAACCTAAATCAAATATACAATAAATGAGAAATTGTTTATTTTCATAAGGAAATGTTACAATATCAACATACACGTCCATGCCAGCAGCCATTATTGGTGCCTGAGGGTTACTCCTCTTGAATCTTTTTTCTTTGCAAAGGTGAAGTGACTGATGCCCACATATCGATCTTAGTTAAAAGATTAAAAACAAAATTCCAATCCATGTACTTAATGCATGCTTGTGACATCTGCATGCTGAAATGGAATTCCTGAATTTGGGTAGGGAGTTTGGCCCCTCCTCTCCCCAGTAGACAGCTGTTTACACTTCCTAATAACTTCCTACTATCAATGCAACTTGCTTTTATAGTTTGAACAATGAGCTACTGTTACGTGACTGTTCATTTTGCTTGTATGGCTATCACACCTACAGTATGTACGTCCTCAGATTATATAGTTGTCTGCATGTTATAGTATGATGCCTCACAAAATATAGCCCAAGGATACATGGTCAAATATGTGGCTTAATGGAAGTATGTGGATTAATAGACAATAATCATTTTCAATTGTCTATCCGCTATCATTGTCATTTGGTAGCCAGTAATGTTGTTATTCTCATATGCATGGTTGAGTTGGGGTCTGGAAGGTTATTTCTATATAAAATACATATTGGGACTATGTCCACTGTGAATGTAGTATAAAATATCATTTTTCTTGACTAAAAAATTTTAACAAATGTCAAGGATGAGAAACATGAGAGATTTTGTGAAAGTACTGGATGCTTATGCAAGATTGTTCATAAGCCCAACAAAAGACCTTGACTGAAAATCTTACTTGGCCTTGCTTGAACCCAGTGATCCTTGATATTGTCTTCAAGCACATTTAGTTGTATCAGCATATACTGCACATAAAAAACTAGATATGTTACTGTACAAAAGGGGAAAAGAATGAATATTAAAAGCATCAAAGAAAACATGAAAATGAGCATTTACTCAAAATTTCCTTTTCAGAAGTTCAGAACCACATTCATTCCCCTGAGATTGGTATCCATTATCATTCCCAAGAAGCTGATACTATGATGATTTAGGTGAATTTACTTAAAAGACAGGAAAAATAACTAAACTCTTCACAAAAGCAATTGCAATGATTTTTTTCAAACACAAAAAGACCAAGGATTAAAATAGAAAATATTTAATCAGCAATTCAATTACGGCTTCCAAGAGAGCACACCACCCACTCGTCTCCCCATTCGGACGTTCACATAGCACCCTTAATGCAACTATAGTCTATTGCAATTTATCAAATCACATGATTAAATTGCATTACATTGCCATTTCCTCTACATTTGCATTTGCATTTCACATGCATTTGACTCTCATTTACATTACATTTCATTACAATTATTTACACTTAGTGCATTTTGCACTTATTCCTACTGTGTTCACTACTTTTTCTCGTGAGGTCCAAAACCAGTGCCTACAACTCACATCTTTCACATAGAACATAGATACATACTTATAAATATAATGGGACCGGTATGACAAATATAGAATTCCTACATCTCATGTATGAACTATGGCATCAAGGATGAGTTGTGTTTTACTGAAACTTGATGCTTACTTTTCATTATGGATGGATCTTTGTTATTGACAAACACTTGCTAAGCATTCCTTTGTGAAATAGTGACCAATATATATAATAGAATGAATTTATCTTCAATTTGCAAAGCTCTTTTCTGACTGATCTAGCCAATATCACATTCTGAATTGTCTGATTGTCCCATTGGTAATTGCACTATCCATAATAATGGATCATGCATGTGCACGCACATATAGTACTCATTTTCATACTTCCATAATTAATATTGTAAAAAATTTCTGTATTAACTTTAAATGACTAAGTTTTCTCATGGAATATGACTTAAGTATTATGGAAATGCAGCACTTGAAAAAACATCCGCTTACCCATTACATGTAAGGATTTCATGAAAGAGACTGAACTCACATGCAAAGAATTCAGACGAACACAAAGCTTGGATGTTGACAAGTCAGTAAGTTGACTACAATGCAATTCATCAGGCCCCCTGGCATCAGCAGCTTTCTTCTTTGTAAAAGCATTGATTGCAGTGTCCCTTTTGTGGCGTGTTAACATTGGTGTGGGTGGCAGAAGATCATGTTTATCAACTGCATCCAATTAAATATTCAAACTAGCATCATATTGTTTCCATATGCAACCAACAATATACATAAGAATAAACCATATAATATCAAGAGTATACTCCAGAATCTAAGGATACCAGATGATATATGGAAATAAAAGAGGAACAAATTAAATATTTTATACATGATAAATAAAAAATAAAGAAAACAAAAGCTGCAAGCTTACTGTAGTGGTAAGGGCTTTGGCCTCTCTTTGAGAGGTCTAAGGTTCAAACCTCACTCAGTATGAGGGAACCGGGACCCCTCATAAAAACCTGTGTAAACTCATTGCAAAAAAATAAAGAAAACATGCCAGATGGATGGGAAGGGTATAAGAGGTGATTCAATAATTGGGGTGCGATATCACTAGATAGGAGGTGACTTCCATTCCCAATTCCTACCTAAAACCATGATTCACCATGCAAGCACACTCTTGCAAACAATGGTTACAGGCTTGCAGCCATCGCTTGACTAAGGATGTTAAACGAAGATGGAATGGCAGGAGGCCTCACATGCACCACCAAGCTTCCACCAAACTCCACCTTGAGATAGTATTATAGGGAAGAAGGACCAGCGTTTTATCAGAGCTTACAGGATTCAAAACAACTTCTACATGCAGATATGGATGGAGCCTCCGCACATGGACACATGCTTCAGCTAGAATAAATGAACAATGAGATTAACCAGCTGATACATAAGAAAGAGCAGTTGGTCATAGACAAAGACAAGTTGGAGCATCTGTGAACCATGCATTGAGATGCCACTGCTCTTTGCAGGATGTCAAAAGCTTGGGTGGCTAATGATCTACAGCATGTGCTTCCACAAACCTTATATAAATTTAGGCAGAGTGTTTATGTTGAAACCATACTTACCAGGTACGGTGCGATTCGGAGGTTGAGATGGCCAAAAAAAGTTTTAAGGTTCAGTTTTTTCAGGGAGATTCAGTTCGGTTTGGAAAAGTTTTATATATATATATATATCCACACACACATACACAACATATATTCATTATATGCAATAAAAAACATAGAAAAATTCAGATTCTTTCATATTTTCTACATTCAAGTATATTTTAAACTTTATAAATGTATAAGTTATATTTTATATGTACATTTATATTTTATTATTTTATACACCATTTTTTTCTTTTTTTTAATATATTAAAAAATTAAAATTTTAATAAATTTATAAAAAAATTAGAAAAAAAAAAAAATATATATATATATATATATATATATTAAAAATAAGGACCAAACCTGGTAACTATGGTTTAATGCTCACAGACGTAGAGTGTCGATAGTATCCTGAAAACCCTTTAGCTATTTATGCCAGTTTTGATTATATGATTTGCCTATTTTGGACCTATACAACAGCAGTAGTTTGCTCTTTCAACATGCTTCACTCATTCACTAATATAGACATGATGCATCTTTCGAGGAAAGTTAATCGTAATGGTGTGATTTGGGAGTTAGTGAGGCCATCGACTGTGTGTTAAAATTAATTGAAGAATGTTTTCAAACAGAAATAAGACAAACTGTTCAACTTTGACAAAAAAGAAAGGTAATAGCGTAATCATAAGCCATTTGTAGTCTCATTTACCTCATTTATCGTATGACTTTATCATATGAACATATACTATAACGATGACATCTTCTCTCCTGGCCAACTTGCCATTAAAGTAGACTTAAATAATTATTAATTTCCAACTAGGCTGACTATGTGGCACGTCAGCATCACATATTCAATTCAACTACTATAAATATCCTCATTTGACATCATTTGAAGCACTAAATGCACTTGAGGTTCAGCAAAAGCAAACTAGATGAAGTGACACAACCTGCAAATTTGTGTTGCTGACAGTACTAACCAGTATGGTGATGTCATCAAGGGAATCATAAGACCACTGAGTTGTTTGACTATTATTTGACCAATTTGAATGCTGTCTTCAGAAGCGTACAGTTTGACATCAGCTAAGAGATAGAGTTAAATATCTTTTGGAAGCTTTCTTTGTTGAAGCTGATGGCTGTTTGACAAAAGAATCTGAACAATGAGTGTCATAAATACTGAAGGATTTCTTGTAAGTATAGCTGTTGTACTTTTGCTTTGGTATGATGTCATTCACATGGAGTTTTATCAAGGCACAGACGAAAGTTTCCATAGTAATGTTCTGAAAATATTGGTAGTGGCAATGTTCCTGATGCATAAGGCCTAAACTAGTGGAGTCATTAAGGCATATATCTTGCGAAACCTTCAAACCCCACAACAAATTGGACTTGGTGAAGCCATTGAACCTCGCAAGGTGTATCAATCTATAAATCCCTCAAATCCCATGATGGATTCATAAGTAAAGTCCTCAAACCCCATTAGGCATTGTTATTCAGAAAGCCCTTGAGAGGAATGACAAGGCAAGCCCATTTATCTCCAATACAGTAGGAAGTGAAATGCTCAAACTACATGAGACATTACTGATGATAATCATTGGTTCTCCTAGAGCATTCATTTCATTAAGTCCATTCAATGAGATTTCTAATTTTTTATTGTTATTATAGTTAACAAATTTGAATGCTTGCTGGTCCCTTCAAACTTAAAAGCTTAGCTTGCAGATTCCTTTTCAGAGGCTAGCATAGACATTGAAGTTGCCAGAATCAGACTCACAATTGGACTGTCTTTAATGTGGAAATAGAAAGGAGATCAAACAAACATTTTGGGAAAGCAAGTCATCCTGTCAATTTTAGAGTCAGATTCAAGACATTTCAGCCAGTCATTTTCAGGGCCAACTGGACATGCCGTCTCTGTTGGCTTGTTATCCTGCACAAAAAGGGCTTGTTATACTTGTTTTATACTTTTATCCATTAAACTTGCAAAGCTATGTTTGTGGACACGACAAAAAAGTCTCAAACTGGACTTTCATTACCTCTTAGACAACTTAGCAATCAACATATATGAATAATTTTGTTTACTGCAAGAAAAGGGTCTAAATGAACTACCAGCATCAGCCAAGCATCAACATCGTATATTAGATCATTAGAAAAATGCCAATAAATAATGAAAAACATAATACCCAACATAATAGAAAAACCACAAATAATTCAGTAACCCTTGTTATTACCCTTTCAAATATATAGGTAAGGAAACTACCTAGCTGGCTCATAACATTCTTGCAATAAAGTTGGAAAGCACTGTCAAAACCACTAGTAAGGCCTGTAAGCTGTGAAAACCTCATTGGCAAGTTGAAATTGAAAACTTGATCCATTGTCTGTCCATCACAAGAAATAGGATTAGCAAAATATAGACCATGTAACCTATTCAAATTCATATTCTTGACTATTGAGATCAATGTCCAATAATAGCCCAAGTAGAGCAACGGCACTCTTTAGGTAGCTAGTTAAAATAGAACAAAATAAATCAGGGAAGACTAAATATACAGGCATTAAATTAGATGAGAAAGATTAAATTTATCGAATATGAAACTAACAATTACAGCTCAGGATAGGCCTATATTACACAAAAAATCTGCTAACTAATGTTCAAAAGATGGCTGAAAGAATAAAGTCAAAAAGACAAGATGAAGCATCCAAGTTCGAGAAGAAAACATTACATCACTTGTGACATCACAAATTTATTTTTGACATTACAAAAACTTATGTTTTAGGATAATAAAGTAATTCTGAATTCCTGACTGCATATTCTCTCCCATCTTCAAGTTGGCATCAAGTGCAGAATTTAAGAGGCATTAATTGCACTGTTCAAAGTGGTTCAGGTTATGCCTACGTCTTTGATCCCACCCGACACCTCTAGATTTATCAATCTGAGGATAATCACCATACACCCATACTCACACCACTCTAAGAACTCATCCTGTGATGAAGATTTGCCCTGCCAAAGAAGAAACAGCTCCATCTTGACTAGCAATTGCCTAACTGTGACTCTCACCCTCTTAAGCTAGCCATTGTTACTTTGCCTAGTGAGGGTCTCTTGCTCAATGCTTAGGTTAAGGCAGTTGTCCTTGCCTACTACATAGATATCTTGAAAGCAAAACTTGTCTAAAGGATGGGGATGCCACTTGTTGCAAATGCGTTAAAGCATGTTTAATTGGAGAACTCATACCCATATTCAAGTCATTTGACCCATCAATATCCATCCTATTAGTCTCCTCAACCAAATATGGTCAACCACCATCACTTTCTTGACAATTACCAAACTCTCTTCATGTCATCATTGGCTTCAGGAGTCAAAAAATATCATTGCACAAGTTACCATCAATCTGTTGGGATTTGTAACTAATGAAAAATTTCAACCCTATTTTGTTGGATGGTTGCAACCATGTAGGCAATTGAGGTCAAGCACCAATGTACCTTTAAGTATGATATCACATGCATGTCACTTGTGATATCCTACATGGAAGACCATAAATTTATGATAGCAAAGCAACCTATTAAGCTAGTTCAGAACAATGATCTACACGCATTAGCCACATCACCTGTCACATTACAAGGTGTCTATCAACGACTCGTGTCACAATCATCTTTGTGAAGTATTGCAAGAATTTGTTCTCACATGCAAAACAATTTCACACTTCTCATGGTTCACCCTAAAGCACCTACACATGCAAAGAAAAAAGCATGTCTTAGTTGTGCACAGCCATGTCACCTTTGCACATTCATGACAAATGGACACTCCACTACAACCATACAACAATGATTTCTGAGATCCAAAGGGAGTCCCCTTTCATTATTCTATGAAGCATCAGATTGGTCTCCTAATAGGTTCTACACTTACAAACGATCCATTGTATCATAAATCATTTTGGGAGATTAATGAGATCTCATGCCAAATCTAGAAGCACATCAATGAAGAGAAGATCTTCCCAATTTTTTCTACATGTGGCAATCCAATCGTTCTTGCACCCAAGGAGGGCACTTGGAAACTTTGCATTGACTATCAAGCACTAAACAAGATCATGTGAAGAATCAAATATTCTTTATCGTGCATAGATGATCATTTGGAGTAGATCTAAGGTGTGCAATACTTCACCAATAATGAGTTCAAATCAAGTTACCATCAGGTAGCTATGAATCCCAAGAACATGTGGAAAACAACTTTCCAAACCAAGAAGGGATTGTATGAGTGGTGGGTTATGCCCTTTGATCTAACCAATGCCCTTGCAAACTTTATGCTCCTGATGAATGACATTCTACAATTGTTCACCAATTCCTTGTTATTGTTTACATAGATGGCATCCTCATCTATAACAGGACATAGGAGGAGCATCTTAAACATGTTTAGCTCATCATGCATACATTGTGCCAGCATAAGTTTCAAGCCTAGGCAAGTATACCTTTGGTATTTCAAAAACTAAGGCCATGATGGCATCCTCATCTATAACAGGACATGGGAGGAGCATCTTAAACATGTTTAGCTCATCATGCATACATTGTGCCAGCATAAGTTTCAAGCCTAGGCAAGTATACCTTTGGTGTTTCAAAAATCAAGGCCATATTACTTGATCACACAACAATCCATATTGATCTAAATAAAATCAAGATTATCCAAAATTGACATGTTACAAGGAACCTGACCAAGGTTAAGTATTTCCTTGGCTTAGCAAGCTTCTATTGTTACTTTGTCCTTGGATACATGCTCCAAGCCAAATCATGGGCAACAAAGTTCCATTCCAATGGAAAGACACATAGCAGCATGCTTTTGAATAACTGCAGTCGCCACTTTGTTCTAGAGCTATTTAAGCTATGTCCAACATCATTTAGCCATTCAAGATTGAGACTGATATATCTAATTATGCTCTTAGCACTGAGCTCGCTCAGCATCAACACATAATCACCTCTCTATCCAAGACTTTCAACAACACCTGCAACGTTATTCCACCTAGTTGAGGAATGACTCTACACCATTGTTTAAGCTATCAAGTAATGTCAAGAATGACATTACATCATGGGTAAGGAATCTACCATACTTTCAAATCATAAGCCTCCTCAATTTCTGCACACAAAGAGAAAACTAGAGAATGCATGGCAAATGAAGTAGATGACTTGTCTGCAATAGTTTCACATCGCCATCAAACATCAAAGGAGGAGGAAAATAAACCAGCATACCATCTCAACTAACAAATTGTCACTATGTTTATCAACATGTTGGACCCGCATGGTCATAACATCAATCAAGGAAGCGCACTCTACTTTGAAGCTATGTTTCATGGAGACTCATCCTCAGATTTGGGGCCATCGAGATGCTCGTGTCCCACTATCCTCACCTAAAACTTCATGAAACAAAGCTTTGAAGAGTCTCAAAATTGCAGTACAAAATTATGACCAAGTTTCATTACCAAACCACCAATTGTCAGCATTTATAAAATGATGCAAACTCAATATTAGAGGTTGGGGATTGGTGCCAAAACTATTAGTAATCATTGGAAAATAAACTACTTTATCTCCCATTCACATTTCATTGTACATAATTGCAAAAAGCCACATTGTTTATTTGTAAGGGGCTTGCATAATCCTACACTCTTCACACATAACTTTGTACTTGTGGATATGGGTCCTTAACCAAAACCAAGGGCCATGGCAAGGTGCCCACTTTCCATTTAGTTACACAGCTTTATAATAGACTTGCAAAATAAGATAATTCTATTAATGTCAACAAATCATCAAAGTAGGCCAATGGGACTCATAGAAAAGAGTTATTAAAACGCACTATGGTAACCAAAAGGTATGACAAAAATAAGCTGAACTAGAGTAAAGAAGCTAGGGTAAACTACACTAAAGTGGAACAACTATATGACATTAAACTACAGCATTAAGGTTTAAAACCGAAATGGGTAAACCCTAACATGCTTCCAAATGTTTATCCTCTTTACGTGAATAACCTCGCAGCCCTCTTTTCTCTACACACAAACACAGTGACAATCTGGCGCTACCAACTAAATCCAAATCAATAGTACCAAAGAAATTCTCCACATTATACATTTGCCTAAACAAAATCAAGCTACAAGAAGTGTGGTTTCAACCATAGTTATGAAACTCAACAAATTTTTCAAAAACTCATCGAGTGCGAGTCACTCAATACAAGTTTTTTGGAATTGACTCCGTGAGTTAAACGTGTCCCTATAAAAAAAACTTGCCTAGAAGGAAGTGCATGCAGAAATGGTATAAAAGCTTTTTTTCAATTTTGGCCTCATTTTTGTTGTTTTCAGTGACAGGAGGAGATAAAAAGTAGGTAAGGCAATCACAAGAAATTTGCATTTGCATCCTTAAACAAAAATTTTACGAGATATCTATAGCACAACGATGAGTATTCCGACGACTAAAGGAACAACTGGAATGACAAATCCTAAGAGCCAACTAAGACTACAATCATTATTGGTTTAACCTTAAACATACTACAAACTTGTACAACACAATCATGTGTACAACTTTGCTCTATCTATGGCTCCAAATATCTTCTTGAAAAAAGTATCAACCTGCTCATCTATACAATCCCCTAGAGCTGGTGGTTTCCTGAAATTTGGCACTTCTATCAAGAAATGATCACTCCCATCCATCTCTATGTTTGTATCGTCTCCTATGGTGGTTTCTTCCACATCCTCTCCACCTCGACCTATCAGGTTGATAGGCCTTATGGCTGCCTTACCCTGATGTACCAGTCATGTTGCATCAATTGCCCCCATTTTCTACGCTCTCTCTAGTTCTTGTTCTAACGGTTGGCTACCATTTCCTTTATACATCACTTTAATTTCTTATGTAGTCTACTTGCCCTTTTTTTCCTTGTTCAACTGGCATTGTGTTGCTTCTAGCCAACTCCTCTGCTACAGATGTATTTTCATAATTTGCATCCTCCTCCAATGACAATGATCCACACAAATCCTTCTATTGTTCTAAGGATGCTAGAAAATTGAAAATATCGGGTGACTAGATAATTCCCACTTGTTCCTCTTCTCGTCCTTCCTACATCCAGTGTTGCATTCTCCTCACTTTTGTTGCTATGTTGTTCTCTATTTCTCTTCCTGACCACCCTGCCCAACAATTACCTCCAACTACTGCTCCACTACAACCCTCTACTGAGTCATTTATGTCTGCAATGCCTCCTTGCACAGTCTGACTCACTGGTTGTGCAAGGTCCTCCAATCACACTATCTTCCATGGTATTCTATGTTGCACGCTTCTACTCTCCAACATCCTTTGCACACTGCGACAAACACTTGTTGTGGTCTACTATGGTGATTGTTGCTCCTCTGCTTTGCTTGAGGTTGAGCCTTTGTACATTGTTGCTCTAAACTTTGACGCCTCTTATCCTTTTGCACAAGCTCTGTCCTTGGCTATTCTTCAACTTACTCTGAATCCTCGCTCTCTTCCTCATCTACAAGCTCCTAAGTCTTTCTTTTTAACGTCTTCTTCCTCTTTATCGCAATACCTAGATTGGTTGGTTGCATCACATAGATCCACCTTAAAATTGTCAGTGCATGCTCCAGAATTTCCCTAGAAGGATTTAATCCTAGAAATAGAATCTTTGCCTATGTTACAACATTCATCAACAAAGCAATAGCAAGGAATGCCATTGAAAAGTTCCTTGTATACCACATCAAGAAATTGCTAATACAGTAAGACAAGTAGGATGCCCTATCGTAGGCTGCGTTAGTCGCTATTAAGCCAAGTGGACATTTTCGAGGATCTCTATTCTCTAGAAAGTTTGGACATAATGACATTCATTGCACACTGCAATCCTCGCATCTTAAGTTGTTGCATTTCACTCTGTGGTTCCCATGCTTCAGCAACTTCATCGCCTCCTCTAGAGTGTGTTGGTGACCCCTCATGGATCAACTCCCTCCCACCAGTTCGAATCCACTGACTCCTTTCTCATCGATAGTCCATGAATTGGCAACCCAAAAGTTCTTCTGAAGTTGTCTGCTGAAAACACCCTTTTCATCTCCTGATCACCAACTCAAACTTTACTCGCATTTTGTTGCGGATTGTATGTCTACACTGTACAGCATCTCAAGTAACCTTTGAAGAACTCCTTATCAAAATTTGATATCTATAATATGAAATTCACTCTTGCATCCTTAAATGTTGTCTTCAGCGAATGATCCTTCAAACTCTTCTCCAACCATATCTAACAAAATTTTATTGTTGGGTGAGTCCATGTGATTTGCTATAATGGAAATATCATCCTCTCCTTTCCCTTACTCCTCTCCTCCTCCTGAGACGAAGCCTTGATTTCTCACTCCTCCATAGCACAAACTCTTGGCCTTTCTCTAGGATGACTAGCATGCCTATTGTTGCCTCTTCGGTGTTTGAGTTGCATTATCTTTCTCTTCCACAAACATGCTCTACAAGACTCCTCAAACTCCCTTCAACACCCTCTCCTCGAGAACGAGGTTCTACTTGCATCATTAGGTCTGATGGAGCCCTTTGTTGTTGTTGTTCCACCCGACAAATTTGCTCTGTGATACTTGGCCTCTTTTGTATTTTCACTACTCAACCACTCCAACTACTTCAAATTTTGCTTGTACAACCCTTGCCATCACTATCTTGTTGCTTATATAGCCCCTACCATCACATCAACTACTTGTATGGCTCTTGTCATCACACCAACTGCTTGTATGGCAGTTTTGCTTGAGCTTGTACAGCAGCCACATCACTTGTATGGCAGCTTACTTGTTTGTACAGCATTATCGTCTACCACTTACATGGCAGTCCTTTTCTTGTACAGCAACCACTTTACTGGTATGGCAGCCTTCAATTTTTCCTTGAACGGCACTATCGTCAAAAATTTCTTATTCAGCAATGTCTCCTTCGACTTGTACCACCGTCCTCCTACACCAGTCTATACGACACTCTTGTGCACCATTCTGTACTTATATAGAAATGGTGTGTCTTGCTTGGGCCTTTCCACCACTCGTATGGCAGCTTCCTCTACCCTTGTCTCCACACAAAAACTCAATTTCTTTATGTTGTTGGCTACAACCCTGGCTTATACAGCCACACTCACTTGCAGACTAGAAACCCTTGTTATGTCTGCACTTCACTACTTCCTTTGATGGTTGTCCATACACTAGTACGCTTCATACAGCTGCATTCACTCTTCCCCAACTCCCTTCCTTCGACGATATCACCCATTTCACCTCAATCATCAATTCTACAGTTTTTCGACAGTTCTTCCTCCTTTTGTCAGCAACTCCTACACCAACACATTTTGTTTCAGAACTACATCCTCTGTGAGATCATGAAAAGGTGCCCAATGGGTCACATTGTAGGCATTGAAGTAACCTAAAAGAATGGCATCGTCCAATAATAAATATGTAGAAATTTCTTAGTAGAGATCCAAGTGCACGTCACCCAATGTTACACGGGAACATGTCCCCCACCTTAAAGGACGCGTCCCCCCGTTCCCACCATCCCTAGCACGGGGGGCGACATCGAGGACATTTCCTTGCCATCCCCCTTTGGCGGACGACAAGGAGGGCATCCCTGGAATGCCAAGGGCCTGTCCCCAGGACGTTTGTCCCCAGGGACTCCTGGGTCTTGCTTAGGCATCCCCCGACCGTCCCTAGAGAATTTTTTTTTTTTTTTAAGTATGGAGGGGTGGGACCCATGAAAGTTAAAAAGAAAAAGTTAAAATTTTAAAACACATTCATTCAACAACAAAACAGCAGTGAAGAAGAGCAGCAGCAACAGCAGTGAAGACAACAGCAGGAGAGCAGCAGCAACAGCAGTGAAAACAACAGCAGGATAGCAGCAAAGGAGCAGCAAGAGATCCAAGTTTGTTTTCCTATTTTCATTACCTCATCCAAGTCTATTTTCATATTTTTCTTTCAAGTTTCAACATGAGCAGCAGTGAGGGCTATGAATCAGACCCATTTGACATTCAAATGGAGGGGGAAAACCAAAATGAAAATCAAAACATTCATATTGCTAAGGATTCTGCCTCTACTATCCAACCTCAAACTTCCAAAGAGGACAACACTACTTCTAGTTTTGATTGTCCATCACCACTGTTAAAAGAATATGCCAAGGGTCCATTTAATATTAAAAAACCTCTGCTGCAATTTGTAACCAACCGTGACCAAGGGAAAAAAAATTTGGGGGCTCAAGAACATGGCTGTGCAATTTTTGTCAAACTGAGTTTAAGGGCAGCTATACTAGGGTTGAATCTCATCTCACTGATGAAGCAGGAACAGGGGTTAGGCCTTGCAAAAAAATGAACCGGCTACAAGTGGCTGAAGCCAATAGGCTTGTGCAAGAGGCCAAACTTAGAGGTTTAGGCATGCCTTTCCCTAAACCTGGCCAATCATCTAGAAGTGACTTTGGAGCCTCCTCAAGACAGCCACAAGAATCAACCCAAACCTCTAGTATGCCACCGCTGCCCTCAAAGAAAAAAGGAACTATAAATGAGATGCTTAATGTGCAAGCAAGAGAGGAAGCAGATGATGCTATAGCACAATTATTTTTTGCACATGGGCTTCCTTTCCATATTGCACGTTCCCCCTATTTCAAGGAAGCATTCAAAAAAGCAGCCAAGGCAGGGCCTTCATATGCAGTGCCTGGAGAAACTAGGCTTCGTACCTCTCTCTTGGACAAACAATATTCCAGATGCAGTTTGGTTATGGAGCAGATGAGGGACACATGGTTGACGAGTGGATGTTCTATCATCATGGATGGGTGGACTGACATTCGTCAGCGTCCACTCATCAATATTATTGTCACATGTTCAGCAGGTCCCTATTTTCTTCGAGCCGTTGATTGCACGGGGAAAAGAAAGGATGTTGAGCACCAGTACCTCCTGTTGAAGGAGGCTATTGAGGAGGTTGGACCCTCCAATGTTGTACAGGTAATCAATTTCCGTTTTTCTTATGAAAATCTATATGGTTGTGTAAATGAGACTATTTTTGTTGTGTAAATTATTCTAAATATTTTTGTTGTACACTACAGGTAATTACAGATGCAGCCCCTGTTTGCCAGCGTGCGGGGCAAATGATAGAGCAATCATATAGACATATTTTTTGGACCCCATGTTGTGTTCATGCATTGAACAATGCATTGAAGGACATTGGGAGGATAGATTGGGTGAGGGCTATGGTTGCAGAAGCCAGAGACTTGCAAATGTTCATTTGCAACCATCACACTTCCTTAGCCCTCTTTCGGTCCTTCTCAAAGGAGGAGTTCATCAAACCAGCAGATACTAGATACGCCACCTACTTCATTTTATTGGAGAGGATGATCGAGGTGCAGGATGCTTTACAGTCCATGGTAGTATGCACGGAGTGGAAGAGGTGGCCGGAATCAAGGACAGAGGAGGGAAAGAAAATCAGAGACAAAGTATTGGATGATAGTTGGTGGACTCAAGCCAAGTAAGAAATGTTGAAGTTAAGATTTGGTTCATGTTTATTTTTTTTGTTTATGATTCATTGATTTATCATTTATGATTTTATGATTTTTCATTTTTAGTTTCAAATTGGATTGCTCATATAGTCTAAGTTTTTTAATTTTTTTTTTTAATTTCTTGTAGGTACATTGTGTCTTTCGTTGCCCCAATTGTTGCAGTCATCAAATATGTTGATACAGATGCTCCTAATCTAGGAGAGATCTATGAGACTTTTGACAACATGCTAAGGGAGATGAAAAGAATCATTTGTGCTAGAGATCCATCATTATTATTCTATGAGGCCCACATTAGACCTATTATACAGAGGAGGTGGGATAGGATGAACACCCCTCTTCATATGGCAGCATATGCGGTAAACCCAAAGTGGTATGAGCCTAGGCCTGGGAGAGTGCCTCCCTATAAAGATCCAGAGGTGAGACAAGGGTTTTTGAATGCCCTTAAAAAGATGTATGCAAAGGAGGAGGGCTCAAAACTTAGAGATGAGTGGCTCAAATTTGTGAATCTTAGGGGCCCTTGCTTCAGCCAACCAGAGTGTAGAGAGGATAGGGCTACCATTGCCCAATCAGATCCCATTGGATGGTGGCAGCTATATGGGGATGATACACCTAACTTGCAACATTTTGCAATTAGGCTTCTTTCACAGGTTGCTAGTTCCTCTGCTGCTGAGAGGAATTGGTCCACATACAGCTTTATCCACAATGTGAGGAGGAACAGGCTTACCTCTCGCAGAGCGGAGAAGCTAGTTGCAGTGCATAGCTCTCTTCGCCTTCGTGAGAGAGTTAAGCCAAAGTACAAGCAATCTCCAGCTACACGATGGGATGTTGATCCAGAGGATGCAGGACAGATTGATGAGGATGAGGATCAGGAGGGGTTGGTTGGAGTTCCATTGGAGGCTCTTCACTCAGATGATGAGGGCAGCTCATCAGATACAGATACTGATAGTGATAGCCCAACAAAAGTTCCTGCATAATGAGACTATTTTTGTTGTAAACTCTTTTTGTTGTAATGAGACTATTAGTATTTTTGACATTTGTTGTAAAATTTAAATTATTCTAATGGCTTCTAAGTTCTAAATATTTTTGTTGTAAACTATTAGTATTTAGTATTTTTCATTTTTGTTGTGTAAATTATTCTAAATTTCTAAAAAATTTAATACTATTATACTTGTCGTCCCCCAACCGTTTCCTAAAATCGGCTTGTTGTCCCTCGCCATCCCCCAGCCTTGTGTGACCTTGGCATCACCATCAAAGTAGACGACAAAATATGATGATGTTGGAGGAAAATAGATATTTGCTATGAAGATGTCTCAAAGAGAGGGCCACCACATATGGTTAGAGTGCTCATCTGACATGACCAATGAACTTGGTGACAAAGGCAAACCTGAATGAGGCAAGTCGCACTACACAAACCGCAAACACCACTTAATCAATGTGTCTCATGCATAAAAGCGAAAACCCAAAAGTAAGCACTGATAGGTGTAAAAGATCATTCCGAGCTCTCGTGGGTCTTTGTGATAAAAACAAGATCTCATAGAAATAACATCTTGGGAAGTACCCAAAGAAGACAATGTTGTCCTATTACAATTTCAGCAAATGACAAAGAAACTATTGTTACCTACTAGGACCTAAGAGCACCTTCATTTTATAAACCAAGGACAATAGCACCTTGGAGAAGGGGGGTCACGAATAACAGGATTTTGATAACGGGTAACAGACAACTTTTCTTTTCGAGTAGTAGCTATCACTTGCGCACATGCTTTCTACAATTCCTCCATCTGAAGACGCATGAATTCCTCATCCAAGTAAAGTTCTGCGTACAAAGAATACATTCTTCTTGGCTCTTAAAGCCCTCAATCATTCTTTAAACGACGAAATTGGATGAGAAGAGTATCATCAAGGGCTACCCAAGTTTAATCAAGGATAATATCCTTTGACAACCAATGTATTATGCAAAAAATCATGCCCTACCTTTAAGGGATCGACAAGCTTTGGAAGACCTCAAACTTGAAGGTTGAGTTCTTTGGCTTGACATGCCCTTTCCTCATCAAATTTGGCTTGCACTACTAACTCCACTATGGGAAGAGTTTTTTTCCCCTTGACCACTTGAACCCATGAATATGTTTTCAACATGTTTTTTGAAGAGATTTTTGATAAGCATTTGTCTCATATTGGAGATTCTCATGTTGGTTGACGATCTTTGTTTGCTTGTATTGTGTGTTACAAACAACCTTTTGGAGATAACGAAGATTATCAGTTGGACATGTATGGGTTCACCTTGTACATGGGCTTGACACTCTAGGGCATCAATAGTAGTGTCCTCCTCACGAAGTTGGTCTTGGAGTTATCATATTTGTTGTTGAAGCTCAATGCCAAAATGCTCGACTTCCGCAATCCATTTCGTGAGGCAACTATACTCAACTTTGGGAGTTAACATTGTTCAAATAACATGCAAATTTGGAGTTTCCATGTTAGATTAGAAATCTTAGCTCTTATTCTGGAAAAGAAACTTTTTCCTAGTATAGGTAGAGCTGCATTGCACAAATAATCAAAGTTAACAACTTTATGACATACTCATGGACCTGGAACATTGTTCTCTATCTACTAGGTGACCCATTTAGGTAATTGTTTGACTCCTGAATTAAACAAACCAGCTAGGCTCCAGAATGCATGCAATCAAGGACAACCTTTACATTTTCTAGATAGAGTTCGACCAAGTTTTACAAAGGTTTCTAGTACATTTATCTCGCAATGGTTGTTCTTAAAGCCTAATTGTGTTCTGCCAATTTTTCATCATGCTCCAAAGATCATGCCCTCAACACATGATGAATCGTTTAAACATGCTTTCATCTGCAGCCTAACTTGAACTGCAGACAGACTGACTGTTTTTTATCATTTTATTCCAATAAGAGAACAGAGGACCAAATCCTAGATAAGATAAGATAAGATTATTCTATTAATGTCCATGGATGGCCAAAGTAGGCCAATGGGACTTTTTACAATGCACTGTGGAACTCTCAAGCATTTCATTCTACCCATTCAAAACTACATAAAACTCCAGAAATAGAATTATTACTTTACAGAACCAGGAACAATAAAATGAAAATTCTAGAATGATGGAATTAAACCTTCAATAATATCAAACTTTATGAAATGTTTTACTGGTCTAGAAGCAGCATAACATTCATTTTTATTATTTTTATTTATTTGCATTTTTTTGTTTCATGGGATGCTGCAACATAGCTCATCTTAATCCACTGTGTTGTTTCTCTTACCATTTCTGGCATCAAGTACTATAAATTAAGCAAAGACACAAATTTACTTATCTATTTATGTGTGTTGTGAAGAGGATACAAAGATCTCAATAAGACAAGAATCCACTGATGCAGGTTTGCTTTCATTTCTGCTAGATGACTTGCGTGGACCAACTATCAAATTTAAATATGCTATACTCTTGTAAAATAGGCATGCATTTAGCCATGGAAATTTGACCTAATCCTTTTCTATGAACTTATTCGAACTGCAAATATTATACATTTCAAGTAAAGCACTGGCAGCCAAACCATTGCAAACATGACAAGAGTGTAGGGACAAAATTTTAACATGTATACCGTTTTCCAAGTCAATTATCATGCAAAATATATCAAGACATAAAGTAACATCACCAAAAATAACTAAGATACACACACAAAACAAGCATATCATTGCAATGAAATATGACAAGACTTAATGGCTTTCAAAACAGTCATGTAACCAAACTAATCTCTCACTTTTTGACTGAAAATTAGAATAACTAAATGAAACAATTACCTCCTCTACAATTCTATAAACTTCAACAATAGAAGCCCCATGTCGTAGTTGAGATGACAATGGATCCCATCCCTACAAGATTATCAAGAAATGGCCAAAATGAAGATCATGAATATTAAAAATAGATACCATCAAATGAAAAATATCTGGACTAAACAGCTATTTGAATGTGAATGAAAGACAAATTCCTTTTCATTTTCTTTGTTTTGTGCCAAACAACCTAGTATCCAACCAAAAACTTAAGCATCCTTATTATTTGGCAAGGTTACCAGGTGTGGGGGTGGGGGTGTGGGTGCGGCGGGAATCGTGGGTGCAGGTGCGAGTGCGGCCCCTGTCAAAAATAGGGTTCGCTAGGTGCGGGTGCGGCTAATTTTTAATTAAAAAAAATATATATATATATATATTTTTATCAAAATAATTAAAAAATAAAATAAATATGTACATTGCAAAATAATTAAATAAATGATAAATCATAAATAAAATAAATTATTCATATACATTGCAAAATAATAAATATTTAAATATGGCATCATAAAAGCATATTGATATATGATATTTTATATTCATGTAAAAAAATGACAGGATGTCAACTCATAAAGAGTGAAGAGATAACAATATACTATATAGTAGTGGACATGTACAAAGATAACATCAAATATCTGATATTTGACTCTCATTCTACATATTCTTCATCATCATCTTCTAGGCCCTCCTCCTGTGGATCTAGTGGTGGTGGATCTGAAAAGCCATCATACCTACAGTCATCTCCAATGTCATCAGGAACTGCATCCCAAAGTGCAAAAGGCCCCTCTGTATAACCCTTGTCCCTACGAGACGTGAGTCGAAGAGTACTATGAACATACACGAGGTTCTCTGCCCTACTCGCCTCTAATTGACCTCTCCATAGCTGAATGGATAAATCCATATGTACTCCAATTCCTCTCACAAGCTAAAGAATTGGCCACATGAGACAACAAACGACATGCTAGTCGCTACAACTGTGGCATCCCATGTCCATGCAATGTCCACCAAAATATGGGGTTCTTAGACTCCTGTCATATAAGGCCTCAATAGACTAGAATGTACCCCGTGCACAAACAAAAGATGCAAATGCAAATGCTAAGAATGATATAGAAACCCTAAGAGAAAGGTTTATATAAAGGAAGTGAACTCCAATTCACTTTATAATGAATTGGAGTCCACTTTAGAAATTATAATTTATTATAAAAACTTTTAACTTTTAAAAAAATTAAAATGTTTTTTTTAATAGTATACCCCTTTATTAAATTAAAAACTTTATAATAAATTTAAAATTATAATTTAATAAATTTATAATAACTTTAAAGTTTAAACTTTTTAAAAAATTAAAATGTTTTCTAATTTTTTTAGCCCGTATAGGTAGGTTGGGTGTGACTGGGCCCACCTTTAAAAAAATAATAATAAAAAAAAAAAAAACGTTTTTTTTCCTATGTTAATGCCCAAATTGGGCTGGGTTCGGCTGGGTGAACCCAGACTGACCACAGGGTTTTGCTTCGCCGAACCCAGACTGACCACAGGGTTTTGGTTTTGCTTCGCCGAACCCAGACTGACCACAGGGTTTTGGTTTTGCTTCGCCGAACCCAGACTGACCACAGGGTTCGGTCAAAGCTGAACCCAGACTGACAGGGTTAATATGGGGTTCGGCCCAACCGTACCCGATCATGAACCCACGAACCAGGTGCGGGTGCGGGTGCGGGTGGGGCGAACCCAACCAAGTGGGTGTGAGAACCCGATTACACTGTTATTTGGCTTTCAAAGTGACACATACCAATCAATTAGAATCTACATTTTAACTTGAAAATGATTTGTAAAAGAGAATTTCAATCTTATTGTATCATGAAAGTAATATAGACAACTATAATTTAAGTTTTGGGTTTTGATCTATTATGTTTTGTTATGCTTTGTATTAGAATAAAGGAAGAAATAAATGGCATGGTGCACATTGGATCGATAATGTTAAGGGTTGCATTGTTGTTTTCTATGCAGGGGGGTGCGAAGCACATATGGTCATTGCCTATGCCACCCCTTCCCTCGATGCCTATATGTACTTTTAATGACATTAGACAAGGAGCGCTCTCTCTTGGATTCTCCCTGTGGATTAATGTTTTACCTATTGAAGAACTTGTATGAATAAAGACTCATACCCTGTCACAATCACTGATTGTGTACTTGTGTATTCTTTTTGTTGTTTTGATCTTTCCCTGTATTGTCCTCAATCAGGAATACTTTCAGCATGTTACATTTCAACATTAGAACAACTCATGTCGATAATCAACCAAAACATGCCCCTGATGCTAGAGTATTGGGCGGACTTAAAAGCCAACAACAGCACACAAAAATGAGCAAATTCTCTTAAAAATGAAAAGATAAATAAATCACTTATGGCAAACGCAAAAATGTGTAAAAGTGATTACTAATATCCAACATGCAACTAATGTTACAAAACTGTGATGCATGAAAAGAATGCAATACTTCAAAAGATAAAAATCAGGAAAAAGTCTTATGAATCAAAAACGAATCAGGACAATTCTGAGGAATGATTGTTTACCATAATAATATACATATATAATGCACATCTTCCTAGAACAGTTGGAGATGCCATTGATGAATATCTGCCTAACAGCAATGCGTTCAATGCAACTTTTCTCCTTATTATAAGACAAGCAATGGAAAGCTATAGTGCCATGCTTTTGCCCAATTGTTCACATGCCAATTGAATTGTAAGTTGTTCTGTCATTATCGTCTCTTTTGTCACTTGTAATCAACAGCAACAGCATTGGACTTCGTTTCCATTTCACCTCTTGTGACCCAGCTTTTATTTTCTTCTTTGAGGAATCTCTCCAAGTTATTTTGAGTACCAATTTGGTGAAATCAATGCCTATATAAAACTTAGAAGTGTTTGTTACTCTATGTGGATTAATGATGGCAGAATCTCCCAAGGTCCGGGGGAAATCAAGGCTCATGCCCATTCTGCACAACCATGTGTTTATGTCAAAATACAATAAATTTGTAATATAAAAATCTTTCCCATGGGTGTATTAGCATGTAATTGGTTTTTATTGGACTTTTCAAACCAGTGACTTCTACTGCCGCAACACCATAATAAAAGAGGAGGATGTTCAATATATCAATAGGTAAACTGAAGCTTGAAGAGTTCAGTATGTTTATTGCAAGCCTGCAAGGTTCGTATAGCACTGACATTGTTGGTTGTCAAAGCAGTGGCGCTTACAACTTGTCTAACACTACATGTGGCCCTTCTAGGAAAGAATTGTACTCTTAACTCGTTAATTGCCATAACATCCATATGTGAAATATTTACTTCAATAACCTAATTAAGTGTCCAAGTAACAGAGAGATTATTTGATATCAAACATCCAAAAACAAATTCTGTTGTTGCTGTCCATATTCTTCAATTCTTTCGCAAACCACTTGCTGTTGCTTCCACATAATTCTTCTTCACCCATACAACCTCTATTGCTGACAGCATGCTGCTTGTTGTTGCTTCCACACAATTATTTTTCACCCATATTATTTGTATTGCGGACAAGACATATGTTTCTGTCAACATGACTCCCACAATCTCATTTCCTCCTTTCAATAAAGAAATTGTGCATTTTGTTATCATTAAAATAGTTGCAAGTCGTAACATTCTTGGAAACAATGGTGATTTTACTTCTGAATTCTGCTTATTAAGTTATCCAATGTGGTGCTATTGTAGTAACTTTTTTCTTTGTCTTTATGATGCAATTTGCAACGGTGAGTTACAACAGCTCTAATCTGTGCTGATCTTGAAGATATATGTGAATTTAACACTTTTAGGCAATTTATGGCATTTGACTAGAGAATTTTTAAATTGTGTTTTCTACATTTTCTCTCCATCCATTTCCTGTAAAATATTATAACCGTTTTATATATCTTTGAGAAATTGGCAGTCTCTCTCTCTCTCTCTCTTGCTTAGTAAGTTATAGCAATTGTCCACTTTCATTTGGCACAGGGTGTTGTGAATTCTTGCTCTTCCTCTTCCTGACTTTGGTGTTCACAATATTAGCCAGCAAGAATACTGTCATTCTCATCCTTCCATCAAGGTCCTGTTTCTAGTGGCTGCCCAATGCCCTATGATTTGGGCTCCAGATTGATTTTGGATTCCAGTGCCTCCCTTACACCCAGAATTGAGAGCAATTGCAAATCGCTGCTCAGAAAAGCCTCTGGAATTTGTTATCTGTGATTGACTCTGCCCAGTTTCCAGCTGAGGTTGTTCATTCAAAATAAATAGATTAATAAACAAGTTTGATAATGCAATAAACATATCACAAATTTTCAAGCATAATGAAATGTATCATAAATTTTCACGCGTATTTCTTGCATCACAAGTGATGAGGGATGTTTATGTTTCTCCCACAATAATCCCCATTTTGGGCACATTGATGAGAAGTCCAGAATTATCTTCAAACATATGTACCAAAGTCAGTGGTCATTACAGGCCCACAACAAACACAAAATGGGGACTTCCTTCACTCATATCATGTATCCCAACTCAGTATCTGTTTTCTCACAGGCATCATTGGGAATTAATTTGTGGATGTGGCAACAAGAAAGAAGAAACCTCCAATGGATGCAGAAAAAAGAACAGACCACGAATCAAATTAGACACAAGTGTATCCTTTTATAGTTTTTCAAAGGCTCCCCCCATTGTTTGGATGTTGGACAATGGGAGAAGGGCAGTAGAAAGCTGATTATACTATAATATTAATATTTCATCTTGACATGTTCAATATCCTTGATGTGTGTTGTGATCACGAGAGAAGTATGCATGCCTCTAGGCAGCATACAGTTAATAACTTAGAGTTTACTAAATCTTCCTTGCACAATCTCTGTTTCATTTGATAGCAGAAATTAATGTGTTATACTTAATTACAAATTTCTAAACAGTGAATTCTGCCTTAATATACCTCTCCCATGCCCCTAACTGGTCATGTTCGTTAACCACTCCTTTTCAATTCTCTCTATTCTTAATAGTGTTTATAAACAAACTATGCCAAATGTCATTAGCTTTATAGGGGGACCATATCATTCTTCTTGATTTCCTTTCTACCCTCCTCTTCTTCTAAGTAAATAAAGATGCTCTCAAGTGCCAAGATAGTGCCAAGACCAAATCCAATAGTGTCAGCATGTTGCTCAATGCCTTTACAAAATTTGCTCCTCCTTGACATAATTTTATCTTACTACCTGATCTGTTATATATTTGCAACTAGAAGCAAACATTCAAACAAGAAAATTTAAAGGGCATTGCTCTCGATGCTTAAGATCAGCAGTTGTTATCAATCCTGAATAGCTAGGTAGTCACATGTCTATCCCAGAAAAAAAACATGTTATAATTATCTAATATAAACTATACAAATAAGTGAAAAATGTTATAATGCAAGCAACCTACAATGTTATTTAATTTAGCATCAGATACCAACTCTTAAATTATAAATGTCATCCTCCGTAGCAAATCCAAGCATGCATGTACTCAACAAGTCTTTCAAGGACTCATACCCTAGTACCTTGTAAAGAATTATTTTGACTTGAAATAGTAACAAATAGAAGATGTTTTTTGTGTATAAGTGGCAATGTCTGTTTGTTTTGAATAAAAAATATTTATGAGATTATTGTATCCACTAGAACAAATTGTGAAGGAAAGAGAATAATGAGGTTGGCCACAACATTTTTATATAGAAGGAGTGTCCCTAAGGTTGGACAATTAACAAGAAAAGCATATGGCTCATACATAATTCCTCAGGGTCCATAATTCCTATTAAAGGGATTGACTATATAGTGCCTCGAAGACCAAGAAATACCTCTGCAAACTTCTCAGTAGACAAAAACATAATTTAAATTACACTCTTTTAATATAAAATCCACATATTGTCTATTCTACCTTATTTTATTTTTGAATAAACTTCATGTTCCTCCTAAGGTCATTTACTGCTAGCAATCTCATCCCCTATGTTTTCCATTGCCTGCCATAAAATTGGTCTTCAGAACTCATTCCATAATTTACACATTTCTATTATACTTACATGGCATATCATACACATTACAAATCTTAGCATAGCTATAATAACAACTCCCACATTATGTACTAGATATCAAAAACATTTCATAACAATGTTTCTAAAAAAATAGCCAAGGAAATCACCTCCTGTTGAATTGCCCGTTCAACCCATTCCATGATTCTCCCAAGTTGAATATTAACCCAACGCGTAAGCAATGGAGCAGATATTGCTTCAACCTGCAATACAGGTTTACAGCAGTTAGTTATATAGTAAATGACAACAGTTGTGAAATCTTCAAGATCATAAGAAAAATATAAGTTCGTAAGGTGCTAATATCTTAAACAGAAAAGCAGTAGTACAATCACAATCACATGCAAGTAAACAATATGAATAACACCAGCATTGGTTACTTTAACACAACACTTTCAGTCCTCTATGAGATGTACATCTTCATAGAAAGCTAGTGTCTTGAACTCCACTAATAAGCACTCTTGTTAAGGAACAAAGTAGTTTTATAGGCAAAACTAATTCAATAACACTTCAATATCTGCAGAATGCCTACAGGCCTTTGTCCCCATGTTGCACAAAAAACCTTGTGTGGATCCTGCAGATCTAAAGAAGCCCCCTCTCTTTGTGCTTATTTTTTATTCCAGTTGTTTTTTACTTACTGTTGTATAACCCACCATGCAGCCAATGCATAACAACAAAATAACTTGTATTTTAACAGGTGCAAAAAACAAATTAACGAATGCAAGATACCCATGAGCTTGAGCCATGGACTACAAAAAATTCCTTTGGCTCTAGAAGTACTACTTCCATAACAAAATTATGACTATGTGCTGTGAAAGTGTTGCCTTGTACACATAATGTTTGCATGTATATAACAAATAAGTAAAAATACCAGGAAAGGAAAAGAAAGTAGTTTTTAACGTCTACAAGGCCATAGCCCATATGGCACAATCCTCATGGAGGATGTGTTTATCCAACCATGCTCCACTCAGCTCGAACACCCATCACTGGAGAATGGTGTACAACTCTACCCTTTTAGGATTTAAACCTTGGACCTCCTACTTTAAGTTCCAAAGCCTTCACCGTTAAGGCCTACTCTAGCCATATTACTATAATTATTAGATAAGGGATATATATATATATCACTCACATTTAAGTCTTGATATATATTTATGACTTCAGACATAACCATTCCACAAAATAAAGTTGATCTTTCAACATTGTAAAGGATCACCTAGTCATTTTATATTGTAGCTATAAGGAACCATTCCATACTCTAATTTCTGGGGTAGGCTCTAATTATTTGTTTTACATGCTCTAAATTAGGAAGAATTCACTTTATCAAATGGCATTAGCTCAACTGGTTAAATTCCTCAACTTTTAAGGAGACATAAGTTCTAGTCTTGCCAATGATACATGCATAATTGCCAAGCAGTTGTAATACCACTATGTGGCCATGATTTAATACAGATGGGATCCATTTCAATCCCATATAACCGATTGGGAGGGGTGGGAGGAGAATTCAGTAGTAAATTAAGGGATATATATATATATATATATATATATATATCATTCACATTTAAGTCTTGATATATATTTATAACTTTAGACATAACCATTCCACAAAATAAAGTTGATCTTTCAACTTTGTAATAGATCACCTAGTCATTTTATATTGTAGCTATAAGAAGCCATTCCATACTTTAATTTCTGGGGTAGGCTCTAATTATTTGTTTTAAATGCTCAAAATTAGAAAGAATTCACTTTATCAAATGGCATTAGCTCAACTGGTTAAATTCTTCAACTTTCAAAGAGGAGACTCAGGTTCTAGTCTTTCCAGTGATACATGCATAATTGCCAAGCAGTTGTAATACCACTATGTGGTCATGATTTACTACATATGGGACCCATTTCAATCCCATATAACCGATTAAGGGGGGTTGGGGGGGGCGCGAATTCAGTAATAAAGATTATAAGAGTTTGGACTTTATGAAAATGGGTTTGTATTGTTCTTGCAGATCTCTTTTTAAGAACATAATTAGCACAATACAAAAATGATTCTAGGACTCGTAACGATAAAAGAGATCATGCCCTACAAGGGGTAATCAAAAGCCATTATATTTCAATAAACTTTTCTGGACAAGGATTGAAGAGACCCTATGAACGATTGAAAAATAATTTCAATGGCTATTAAATGCCCACAAAATTCCTCCAAAAAGCATGACAGTTAAGATGGCTAATGGCTCCATGCATTTTCATCTGCATTTGTTCACTCTGAAGTAAGGTATATGTGCAAATTTGTTCAAGCATTGGAAGCTTGTATTGTGGGCTCTGGAAGATAAGATTGTATACTTGTGCTATTAAACTGATTTGTTCATATAGACTCAAACCCATTAGTCATTTCAAAGGGGCCTTGGCGGTATGCCTGTGATTTGTTAGTAAACTTTTCTTCAGGCAGGCTGTGTAAGGGGTGAAAAAGGTCTAAATATTTCTGCAACAGCCTCAACTCATTTCCAAGATATTATTGAAATGTATCATGCAACAATTTTGTACTGCGTTAGATATATACTTACCCTACCAAATTAGTGTATGCTGAAATATAAGCATAAACTAAACTCAAGTCAAACATGACTGCTGTTTTTAACAAAATAGCAATTTGTTATATACAACCGAATGTAAGCAGGCAAATCGACCAATGAATAAACTTTTGTCATTTTGACAAAATATCATCAAGTGAGTCATGAAATGTAAATGTAAGTCAAATGCATGTCAAATGTAATTTAAGAAAATGATGAGGTGTTGGGTAGTTAGTTGGAGGATGCAACTACCTCCTTAGTTGTATAAATAAGACCCCTCCCTCATTCATTCGAAGGTTGGCATGGTATTGAGGGTTGGTATCAAGGTTGGTGTTATACACTGGCATTGCATGTGGTAGTACAAGTTGGCTGTAATCAGACATGCATTCACGAGATACTTCTGCCAGGCCGCCTGACCATTGTGTTGGGCAGTTTGAACTGCCATGCTGGACCGTTTAATTGATGTGCTAGGCAGTTTTAACTATTGTGCCAAGTCGTTTGATATATGTTGTGTGTGCAGTGTATGCATTGTAATTGTAAGTTATTCGCATTGTATATTTTGTTTATTTAAATGGAAATGGAATTGTGTTGCAGTATGTTGTATTCCATTTCTACATTCTAGCGTCGTTGCCTGTTCGAAGTGGGTCAGGCATGGCAACATGGAGTTGTGATGACCAAATCACTCGGGAAGGTGCACAATGACAACAATGGAATGATTACAATGCAATTGACGAAATAGATGAAGACGCAAACTTGTTTGTTGACACTGAGGGTTGACGCATGAAGCAAATGTGCCAGTGGATGCACAACCAGACATGCAAGTGAACACGCACGGAGGAGACATGCAAGGGTTTGTGCACGAAGAGTTGCATGACGATGACGAAAAGTTGAAATTCGGCGATGGAGAGTTGCATGGTGGCAACGAAGAGTTGTGTGACGATATTAAAGAGTTGCATGTCGACGATGGAGAGTTGTGTCACGATATTAAAGAGTTGCATGTCGAAAACGAAGAGTTATGTGACAGTGCCAAAGAGTTGCACATTGGTGATCGACAATTGCACGTCGACAAGGGAGAATTGCATGTAAGCGACAGAGAATTGCATGTCGGCGGTGGTGAATTACATGATGATTACCTAACAATGGCGGAGAATCATATGACGACGAGCTACGCGGTGGTGAGGAATTGCACGACGACAAAGTATGTATGGTGCTAGAGCAATTGCAAGTCAATGCGTTCGATAGTGAGCTGGACAAGAGTCCAACATTGGTGCAATCACAAGATGCCATGTCCAACAATGTGTGGAACGAGAGTTTGACACTAGAGCAACTGCGGGTTGGTGTGCTCAGTGGTGAGCAAGATTGGAGTCGAACATCGAAGCAACTGCAAGTTGGCATGTTTCATGGTGCACAAGATTGGAGTCCAAGACGAGCAATTGTGGTGGGGTGTGCCTGATGATGTGCATGAAGGTGAAACACGCAAACAACCACTGCCAATGTCAAGCCAGCCTATCACATTAAGAGACCAATTTTGGCATATCATGTAAGTGTCCAATGTTTCATGGAGGGGAAACAAAAGACCCAATCAAGCATTGGAAAATTTGCCTCATGATGTGGAAAGTGAATGGGTAGAATAATGACACAGATTGGAGGAGGTTATTCCCTACGACATTTCGTGGAATTGCAATGGACTGGTACATGAGATTGCCAAAGGGCGAGTATGTAATTTAAGAAAATGATGAGGTGTCAAGTAGTTTAGTTGGAGGATGCAACTACCTCCTTAGTTGTATAAATAAGACCCCTCCCTCATTCATTCAAAGGTTGGCATTGTATTGAGGGTTGATAGCGAGGTTGGTGTTGTATGTTGGCATTACACATGGTAGTAGAAGTTGGCTGTAATCAGACATGAATTCGTGACATACTTGTGTCAAGCCGTCTAACCATTGTGCTGGCAGTCTGAACTGTTGTGCCAGACCATCTGATATATGTTGTGTGCACAGTGTATGCATTGTAATTGTAAGTTATTTGCATTGTATATTTTGTTTATTTAAGTGGTAATGGAATTGTGTTGCAGTATGTTGTATTCCATTTCTACACCTAACTGTGCAGGGATCTTTTCCCTACAGTGCCATCCTTCAGATAGTCTCTTTGAGCCCACACCAAAGCTTTGTGCAGAACATTTTAAATATAGATAAAAAAATTGTTTATTTTGAGAAAGTCACATGTTTACTGGTGGTCTAACAGCAAATCTCAGGTCTGATTTGAGACTTGAAATTTTTGTTTTTATGTATACGTGCATTGCATAAGCCATTATGTCCTCCATTAGAGGAAGAATGGTCATTGTATAGTGAAATTATATGTTCTCAACTTCTTGGTATCTTAGGAGGTAAATAGCTCCCACAAGCAACATTGGTCTTTCCTGTAACCAATAAGCATAAAGCCCCTGTAAGGATTACATGGAGACATTGAACATAGCTCAAACAAGATGCATATTTATGTATTATATTTTGGATCTTTTAAATGCATTGAGGCAGAGCTTAAAGCGTTGTTCCTAGATATGCATGTATGTTGAGGAAGATATAAGATGTTACTCAGGCAAAAGGAATTCCAGCTAGAGGCAAAGGAAAGTGTTTCTGCCAGTTCGGCACCGACCTAATTGTCTATCAGCACTCGAAGGCAGTAAGGACAATAATCATATACCATGGGATTATAAATTATGTTCCACAAAGTTTCCAGAGGGGAGAGTGGCATAGTAGGGCAGGGCAAGTTTCCAGGATAACTGCGTTTTGGCCCTATTTTGGGGATGGTGGCAGGACAACAGAGGGGCAGTAAAGGGACCACACACACACAGACATATATATATATATATATATACAAGCATGAAATAAATGATTACCCATAGAGTTACCTACGCCAAAAATAAGATAAGTCCCTTGGTTTGTTTGAACTTTTTCCTCTGCCAAATTTAACTCCAACAGCCTCAGACGCAAAATTTTCCCACACCAAATACATACCAACTTCAGCTATGAAGGTTCTCGGCACCAAACATAGTGCATCCTATCCACAAGGAGAACTCAGCTTAGATTGGTTTAAAGAGGGGTTCAAATAACCTATTTGTATTTTTTGAAAAATATCTCCCTTACTATTTCAACCATTTAAGGTCACATGGTAAAAGAACTGTTCGGTACAATCCTTATGATCTTAAAGTGCAATCCTGCAAAAGAATCATGTGTCCCCAAAAACAAAAAATTAATTCTTCTAAATACAAAAGATAAGAATGAAAAGAAATAAATTATAAAACAGAAAAGGAAAGAATGCTAACTCAGATGTTCTTCCAACTGCTCAAGAAAGGACTTTCAAAAGCATTCATTACCCAAGTGTATAATACAAATTATACATTGAAAGCATTAAGAAATTCACCCCTTGTTATGCTGTCTAATCAAAATGCCCAACACACTTTTTTTGTTTTTTAATGTTTCTTGGTTGCTAACATGGGAGGGAGGGAGGGAGAGGGTATCCCAAAATCCTCCACACCATACCAAGGACATCTGGGTAGCCCCAAGTCCATGCAAGTGTCTCCACATTCCACAAGCATCCAAGAGACAGCTTCTCAGTAGTCCCATGTCTCAAAGACGGCTACCAGGCACCCAGGACATCCTAAGAACAGTTGTGCTTATGGCTTGGGCAGGGGAACATCTCATCCTTATCCCCGAGTCACCAAAATACCAAGCATGACAGTGTGTGGTCCCCAGAGGAGAGGTAAACAGGTCCCTGCAGAACACTCATTCTAATAGAGCCAATGGAGTCTCAAACAAATTAATGTTTGTCCTGGGCTGATGATAAGCATCAGTAGCACTGACCATACGAAAGAAGAATTAACGTAGGTTTCTATTGATCATAATTTCCCCCAAATGGTGTGGCAGAAGGAAGTGTCAATGCAGAGCTTCAATACCACATTCTCTAGTGCTTAAGAAAGGTTGCCTTGTATTTTAACTCTATAATGCTGTCTCTTGTCTAGATGTGATTCAAATGTAGGAAAAATAGTCTTTATCAACATGGACTATTAAATCATCCTCAAAAGTCAATACCTTCAGCTTCTAACAACATGATGTTCATACAAGCATTTTCAATATGAGTTGACTTCTTTTTGAAAAACTAATATTCTCTGCATATATGTTTGAACATCATATAAAAATGTTTTCCTAATTGCAAATAAATACAAGACCTGATAAGGAGACATCCCTTGCTTGTAACAACCATTTGCCTCATCGTCTTCATGTACAGAATAAACAAGTTCGATTAGATACTGCTCCAGGATATCGGCTGCTGGAAGAACAGATGTAACATCCTCCGAAAGATGCGATACTCCATCAAGGAAAGGTTTCTAGAATGCACATGAGGGCATGGAAAACATCAATGATGTAATTTAAGTCCTTGTGATCATTATAAACAAAAAACTAAATGAACAACAAAAGCATTCAATGCATTCAGCGATAAGGTCACAAGAAAAGAAAAAACAAAAGAGAAAAGAAATCAATTCCTAATGAATCCATAGCTGCATATACTTGCCAGTTCCCTTCCATAAAGACTGTGCAAAAGTGATGCAGAAATTGCACAACTTTGAGGATTCCAACGAGATAAAACAGGGCTGAAAACAGTTGAATCTCTTTCAGCAATTTTCTTCACATCATCTGCAAGTATTCTTAAAGGGTGCTCATGTCCTGCTCCAGATTTGGCATTTGCAGTAGTAAGCGCCTGATAAAATGTCAACCAGAAGTATCAGACATCCAGTTCCATAACATTCTTTAATGACTTCAAACACAAATGTAAAAGGACAAATAAATGATTTCCCAGATATTCCACAAGACAACAGTAAAAGAGAGATGGCATGGACATCTCAAACACAAACCCTTGCATATGCAGCATCAGTGGAGGATAAAATATAATCCTCAATCTGCTTAGAAGCCACAGCCATTTCTGAAGCTGATGTCTTCCTAACTACCTGCAGGCAGCAAGAAAGCTAAAATAATGCTTGCAATCAACAGTCAAAAATTAGCATTCAGGCCAGTAGATGTCATCACCAATCATCATATCTAATTTCTCTAACTGAAACAGAAGCAGCAGCATAAATCAGAATATTAACCCTTCAATCCTATATTTCAGTTAAAACATAACACATTTATCCACATTTGGGTTGAACAATATGACAAATGAATTCCCAAAAATCTGAACTTCGGATAAGAAAACAGAATTATTATGTAATGAATAACATTTAAACATTCCATATATCAATGGTAATTAGGCAGAAGAGCATCACAACTGCATAAAATATATAGTAGTACACAATCATATATTAGTTGGCTTGAATCGCTTACGGAATTACGAGGAAAGGAACATTTTCCTAATCACATATTTGTTGGCTTGAATCGCTTATGAAATTAAGAGGAAAAGAACATGAATGTCAACTCCAGATGATATAGTGTCAAAATTCGATGACATACCATGTCATATGAAGATGACCACAGTAAAAAGGATGTAGGTTAAAATTTGAGGAACAGTACGCTTGGATGAAAAAAAACTACTTTCTTAAGTAAAGACTAAGGCCCCACTACCTCTGTGAAGAGTAAAAACTGATATGGTTGGCATGAGTGCAACTCATAAGTAATTAGACTTTGTCGCACAGTGCAAATCAAGCTCATGTAGAGTTGATGGAGATGAGAACTATAATCATCAAATATAAATTGAAGGCGGTTCATTCCATACCCTGTGATCAATTAACCTAATAGATTTAAAATTGTACACGTGCTTGAAAAGAAGAAAGCTCACCTCGGCCTTCTCACATTCATCAGCAATAAGCCTTCCAGCAACCATGGCTGCTGTGACTATCTCTTCCAAGTTAGTTGATTCCTGCCAGTTGCAGGGAAACTCTTGAATTAAGTTTAGAAGTCAAAAAGATCATAAATTCAGAAAAGTATCCACACTTGATAGTGTAAACAAATAAAAATTAATAGCTTACTCTAAAAATGGCATAGAAATTAATCAGTTCATTATGAATGTGGCATTCAGCTGCAGCAAAATTCATTACCAAGGAAAATATGCTCCTTGAACATATGCAACTATTGTATTGTTCTAAGCTTCCCTGATTTTCTTGAATTACAGGCATGGGTGATGTGCCAAACCCATAGCTACCAAAAGGAGAAGCTTGCCTTCATTTCCATACGCAATGTGGACAGAGTATTTATAATATCATGATATAGATCAAACAACCATTTTCATTTAAAATAAATTATAACACAACTACCAATGTAAAAGTATTTCAAAATAATGTAAAATTTCAGAATGAAATTGCAAATAAGTAAAACAAAGGTAGGTGCAAGCACCAATGACCCATGGGTTCTGCACATACTTTCCCTGCAAAAATTTGGTCTAGGAAAAATTCTATAACACTCGATAAAAACAAGCAAGACAAATGAGTCCTCAGTTTTATAGCTGTGCCAAATCCCATGGTTGAATTGCTTAATAACATATTATATTCTGCATTTTTACTTTAATTTTTTATTTTTCTTCTATTTTGAACTAGAGTAGACAACTTAGGCACTACCTCCATTTAGTCAATGTAATGCAACTACGAGGTCTATTTTCGATGTAATTCAAATGTGAGCTATCTGCTTTTGGTCACATCTGGATACTAGGAGATATTTTCTCTTTTTCTTTTGGAGTATGTAGTGCATGCATGTAAGAAAATACAGCAGGTTATGCAGAGGTAAGTTTCCCTCTTCAAATAGCATGTAGTTAATGCTGCAAACTACTACAAGAATGCAAGTTCACACATTTTCAGGCAATGCACAAATCCCCTTTGTTTGGTTATCTTGGAGACATTTTGAATCTTGATACCTAGTTATCATGCGCCACATTTTGAGACCTAGTTATGTATGTGTGTCTGTGTGCACGAGCTCATGTACATGTTTTTCACTTTTTCTTTCTTCTTGCCTGTGTGGTCACCTTTTATGGAGAAGCTCATGGACCTCCCTTCTTCCAAGTTCTGATAAACATTTGGGCATTAATACAAAAAAAAAAATCTTCCCTTTTTTTCCAGATACTGAAGTTCTGTGAGTGCTGCTTAGTGTTTCATGCCCAGTATTGAATTTAGAGACTATCAACACATTAAGCACCAGGAGCGATGAATTTAATGAAAAAATGACTTCACTTCAAATGTAGGAGCATATTCTTGGATTACCCCTAACAAAAGACACGAGCGGAAACACACAGGATCTAAAAATATTGTTGAACCAAATACTTGTAAGTTCCTTAAACCTAGAGGAATTTCTGACTTGGGCATCATGCAATTGCCATTTGGAAGTGATATTTGGATTGACTGTGTCCATGTTTTCCAAGTCACCATATGTCATTCTTATTGAACTGTCACGAGGACAAACTGAAGGATAAATTGGTTTCACGTCATCTGTGGAAGCTCTTAAGAATTAAATCATAGCTGAGAATAAGACTGTAAAATTAATAATAACTGAGAAAGCAAGGAGGGCCTATTTGTTTCAGGTCATTTTAGGAAGCTCTTGACAATTAAATCATAGCTGACAATAAGATTGTTAAATTAATAATTCTTGAGAAAACAATGAATGCATTAAGAATTAACTGATATGCCACAATGATGGAGTTCCCAGCTATGCTAAGATTAGAAGTTTAGAACCATGGTCTCCATTTCAATTGTTAGGGTATTTTCCTTTTCAGCTGCTACCCTAATGGCAAAGCAAATGGAGCTAGGAGCTCTGTCAAGATAATACTTGACATATCAAAGACACTTCAAAAATAAAATGACTCTTAATCCATTACCATTAAACTATGCAAGAATTCATAAACTGAGCATCTACATAATGAGACCAACATATCATTGACGAACCACGGTGTTATACATTGAAATCATACATTTAATTAATATAAACAATGGAAAAGAAAATAACTCCCAGATTCATCTGTATCAACAAACCTTTGAAGACATCAAATGAAAATCCCGAAGTCGTTTGTCACACCATTTCTTTATTGGCAAGAGAAAAGACTCCATAAAATTTATTTCCCGATAACTATCACCACTTTTTATTGAACTAAAAAGACCCTGCATATATGTCCTTTCTTGGGCACTTCGTTGCCCATATGATGCAATTTTTTTCATCTGTGCAATTGCATTTTGTAGAAGGGAAGACTCACCTGTCATAACAAACTTTCAACCATAAAAACTGATAAGAACATTTTTAACTGGTAATAGTAAACCCCGACCATACCCTATAAAAAAAAAAAAAAAGTAAGTAGTTAAAAACAAAAATGTTCTTGTATCCAACATTTTCATGAGACATTCAAACTTGAACATCATTATAATTAAGCAATCTAGTTTTCCCTTGCTTTGTTATAATTGCTTCAGATTTCAGATTCAAATGTTAGAAAAAAATGCATAGCTTCTTCAAAACCATTATTTAATGAAATTTTTAAAACCATGATCTACATTCGAGAAGTAATTTTTGCAAAATGAGTCCAGCCAAATGATTCAGGGCTCACGGTCCATAAAATGATTGCAACAATATTAGAACAAATCATTCCATCGCCTCCTAAGAAATTATGTAGTTGACAGGCAAAGACTGGAAGTGCAAACACAAAATTCAACTGCAACTAATGAAAGATGTTGCTTCACAAGCCTGATTAAAGGTACCCCATTATTGCTAGCTACAATAAATAAATAAGGTAGCTACATGTATATTTAATTTAATGGAAGAAAACCTGAACTAGCAAATGAGGAAGGACATTGAGGATGAAGAAGATGGAGGAGAATGGACTTCTACTAGTGATTCGGAGTTGGAAAAGAAGGGAAAGATTATCCAGAAATTTTCAGCTGGAAATAGAAGGAAATCTAAGAAGTTTTATTTGGAAATTTCAGTTTCTCGAGAAAGGCCCAATCTCCGGGAATTGAGAACCAAAGACGTTGCTAAGGATGTAGCTTATGGAAAGCAAAGAATTTTGTCTTTGGGAGGAGGAAAACTTCCTCAACTTGATACAAAATGAATTTTCTATCTTGGAGTAACATAGGGTGCTTAGAGAGTTAAGAAAGGAGAGGAGGGTTGATATTCTTTTATTACAAGAGACTAAAGTGGATGATTCCAATTTTCAGAAGGTGAAGAATTCAATTTGGAAAACAGCTCAGGTGGAAATGGTTCCTGCTGATGGTGCATCTGGGGGTTTATGGACTTTATGGAATCCGAAGCGGCTGGAGGGACAGTGTTTGCAGATTAATGACAAGTTTATTTCCATTTTGTTCACATGTAAGTATACTAATTTTTCCTGGGTTATGACTAATGTTTATGCTCCAAACTCGCTAGTGGGTAGAAGAAGAGTTTGGGATCTTTTGAGGCAGTCTCATAGGGTTTTGAATTGGCCTTGGGTGGTTTGTGGTGATTTTAATTCAGCTCTTTATCCTAGTGATAAGAAAGGAGGTGTTCAAGATTCTTCTAAAAGTATGGCTGAATTTAATGAGTTTATGAATTGTCAATTGTTGGATGTTGATTTGAAAGGGGCCAAATATACTTGGTCAAATAGAATATTGGGCTCAAACTTTATTCAGTGTCGATTAGATAGGTTTCTGGTATCCCAAACTTGGATGGATTTCTTTAATAATTTTTCTCTTAGGGCTCTTCTTAGGGTGGCTTCTGATCACTCTCCGCTTCTCTTGGAAATTTTAATGGGATATCGGCCTAAGAATAATCCATTTCGTTTTGAGTTGATGTGGTGTACTCATGACACCCTCTATGAGATGATTGAAAAATGGTGGAATATAGATGTTTATGGTTCCAAGATGTATATAGTGTCACAAAAGCTTAAAAATGTAAAAAAAATATTAAGATTTGGAACAAAGAAGTTTTCGGTAATATAAGGGTTAAAAAACAGGAGCTACAACAGAGTTTGGAGCTTATTGAGCAACAAATTCAGAATTATGGCCGTTCTGATTTTTTGGACAAGGAAGAAAAAAAGTTGCTCAGTGATTTGAACAATATTTTAGTGCAGGAAGAGATCCACTGGAAGCAGAAATCAAGGGTTCAATGGCTTAAAGAAGGAGATTGTAATACAAAGTTCTTTCATTTGACTACATTAAAGCATAGGGCAGCAAATAGAATTAGATCTTTAAGAACAGAAAATGGAATATTATTGTTGGAGCAGGAAGATATTAAAAGCGCAGCTGTTGATTTTTATGAGAATCTTCTAGCGACGGAAGGAGCAACAATGGAAGATGATGCAGATTTGATTCTTCAATATATTCCGTCCATTTTGAATGATGAGATGAATAGTACGTTGACAGCACCTTTTACAGATGAAGAGATTTTTGGGGCTGTTCAGGTATTGCAAAAGATAAGGCTCCGAGGTCTGATGGGTTTCCCAATGGTTTTTTTCAAGTTTATTGGCAAATAATGCAGCAGGACGTTTGTGCAGCATTAAGAGAATTCTACGAGAAAGGAACTTTGCTAAAGGAATGGAATGCAACTTTTTTAGTTTTGATTCCGAAGAAACAAGGAGCATATATGCTTAGAGATTTTCAGCCTATTAGTTTATGCAATTCAATTTATAAGATTTTGACAAAAGTTCTTTCAAACAGACTAAAGTTGATTTTACTTGATATAATTTCTCTAGAACAGAGTGGATTTGTCCAACAGCGGTAGATTTTGGATGGGATTATTACTGTTCATGAGGCTTTGCACTCGATGGACAAAAAAGGCTCTGCAGGGATGTTGTTGAAGCTTGATATGAATAAGGCCTATCATGGTCTTTCTTAGATAAGGTTCTAGTAAGATTTGGTTTTGGAAAAATTTGGAAATGATGGATATATTTATGCATATCTACTCCTCGATTTTCAGTTATAGTCAATGGACAACTTGCTGGTTTTTTTGCTAGCAAGCGTGGATTAAGACAGGGAGATCCAATTTCTCCTTATTTGTTTATTATTATGGCCAAAGCTTTAGGAAGAAGCTTGCAAAGGGCAAAAGAAGCAGCTGTTTTGAAGGGGATAAAACCAGCTTTGAATATTTCGGCTATAAGTCACCAGCAATTTCTAGATGACACTATCATTCTGGGATAAGCCTCGGTTGTTGAAGCCCATCAGATTATGGAAATTCTGAAAATTTATGAAGGAGCATCGGGACAAATGGTGACTTTTACAAAAAGCAGAATTTTTTTTGTTAACACTCCAAGGGAAAGACAAGAAAGAATTTCAAGGATTTTTTATTGTCGGATTGAAGAGTTACCTTCCTTTTATCTAGGGATGCCTTTGTTTCGAGGGAGAATGAAAGCTTAACTTTGGATCAATGTGATTGAGAGAATCAACAAAAAATTAACAGGTTGGAAAGGTGCTGCACTTTCTCAGGCTGGTAAAATGCAGCTACTGAAGTCTACATTTCAGTCTTCCAATTTATATGCTATCCTTATTTAAGATTCCAAGAAATGTTACAGATAGATTGGAAAAAATTCAACGTAATGTTTTGTGGCCCGGAGTGGAAGAAAAGAATAGGATCAGTTTGGTTGCTTGGGATCGAGTATGCAAGCCAAAAGGAGGGTTGGGTATTTGAAAGTTGAGACAGATGAATAAAGCTTTACTTGCTAAGGTTGGTTGGCGTCTTATGGTAGAGGAACATAAGCTCCGGGTTAGGATCCTAAAGGTTAAATATATGGAAGGAGAGTCCATTTTTCTGAAATGTGAGAATCACTCTTTTTGATCGGATTTGTGGAATGGTATAAAAAACTCTCGTTCCCTGCTAACTAAGGGAGTGAGATGGCAGTTTGGTAAAGGAAATAAGGCTCATTTTTGGGAAGATTGTTGGGCAGGTAATCAACCTTTAAACCAAATGGAGGATTTTAATCAGACAGCTGATTTGTTGATGTTTGAATACGGATGATCAATTGATGGAAAATTCTTTATCTGGAAGATCAGAACATGCAGCAGCAGCAGCAGCAGCAGATTGATAAGTTGAATTCTATCTTGAGTCAAATGTATGTTCCTCAGTTTGAGGCTGAAGATAAATTTGTTTGGGGGCCAAATGCTAAGGGGGTGTTTTCAGTCAAATCAGCTTGGATTATCTTGAGGGGAGGCATAGCCAAAGTTCTTGACGTTAATAGAGTTTGAATCAAGTATTTGATTCCCAAGATTGCCTTTTTTTGTGGCTGGCCTTACAAAATAACATATTAACAGTGGATAATCTATAAAGAAGAGGTTTTCAAATGGCAAATAGGCGCAGTCTTTGCGGTATGGGAGAGGAATCTATGGATCACCTATTTCTTCATTGCTCTTTTTCTTCAAAGGTGTGGAATGGTTTGCTACAGTTATTCCATATACAGTGGGTTCAGTCTGCTACACTTTGTGACTTGTGGGAGAGCTGGAATGTGAACTTTCAAAGTAAAAGGCTGGTTAAGCTTTGGCATCTGTTATTGCCTCATTTCTTATGGCAGGTTTGGCTGGAAAGAAATAACAGAACTTTTTAGGACATTCATAGAGATGTTACTTCTTTGGTGAACAGGATTAAAATAGCAATAGTGGAGAATCTGCTATTAGAAGAGTGTGGAGTTTTAATAGAATCTCCCTTAGAGTGTGTGATAGCTTGTGGCTGGGGCTTATCTCAAGTTCGGAGAATTAATCCTGTGGAAAGTGCTTCCCTGAGGGCTCGAACTAAATGGCAGCCTCCCCTTGAAGGATTTATTAAGTTAAATTTTGATGGGGCTTCTAAGGGCAATCCAGGTAAAGCTAGTGGAGGAGGAGTAATTAGAGATAGTAAAGGACTAATTCTTTGTTGTTATGCAAAATTCTACGATATCTTGTCCACTAATCAAGCTGAAGCCAGATCAATGATAGCAGGTTTGAAAATAATTTTGAAAGTAAAAAGATTAATTTTAGGAGACTCACAGGTTATCATTAATGGTTTAAATTCTCGCAAAACCCCAGGATTGTGTGTTGAACAGATTTTTAGGGATGTTTTTCAATTTTGAGATGGTTTAGAATCTGTTCAAATTGTTCATATTTTTAGAGAGGGTAATGGTGCAGATGACTTAATGGCTAACAAAAGAGTGTTGAAACATGATTTGCAAACTAAATCTAATAATTTCTCCCAAGATATAGTTGCATTCTGTTGTCAGGAGGCTAAGGAAATGGAAAAACTTGATAACTAGATGGTGCAAATTCCTGAAGATAGTACTTGTTTCAACTCTACTAAAAATTCAGATGGAAGATGTAGAAAAAGCAGTAGGGCGGGTTACTGTTATTGTTTTGGTCATTGCACTTTTGGTCAAAAAAGGTTGTATTGTTCAGAAAATGCAGAATTTGATTTGTAGGAAGATAAGTTCTTCTTTTGCACCTGGATTGATTCATTTGTTATTCTTGGATTTACAGGAGTCATAAAAATGAAGGGCCCCTTTCAAAACCCTATTATTTACCAATAGCAAAAAAAATTGAGGAAGAACGAGTTAATTAACCAAATTAAGGTCATCTAGAACTCCAACATCAGACACCACATCAAAAGAAACAGTCACCAAAAAAAGCACGGACAAGGCAATGTATCAACAACCAAGTCAAGGAAACGATGAGACACGCTAACATATATAAGGATGATATATTGACAAAATTGATGAGTAACATAAACACATTGCATTGCAGACGAATAGCAACTTGAATACAGAAGTCACTGTACAACTCGTAAAGATTTATATTTTAACTCATTTTTGTCCACTATAATAAGAATTTATATTTGAACATTGTTTTCCAATGTATGATTGTATCATATAAACAAGGAGATTGGTTCATAATAGAATGCTAACACAGCTGCTGTTAATAGTAATAGATATCTTTACCACATCTTGCATATGTTACAGCCTACTGTTGCATGAGTTGCACTGAACACATCCCTGTATGCTGAACATGTCCCCATACAATGTGTTGGAATACTGGTAATCCGACCAAATTGGACAAGGCCAAGTGCCAAGAACAATGATGCAAGCCTATGGGCACTCTTAATGTAACCTAAGGACAATTGTGATGCACTCTATGTAAGCCTATGGGTAATGGTTTGAACTTTGATGTATTTTTAGTAACCTGTGGTTGAACTTGACATAACCTTGAGCCTTATGTCTGCATAGGTTAATGTAACATGTAACTTATGGTTGAATTTGACATACTGTGGTCACTATATTGTATGTTGATGGTATTCTCATATGCAGCTCAATATCTTTGATGCAGGGGATGGAGTCATGACTTCATATCCATGGAAGAGTTGATCTAGTCTATGTGCCTTTAGCGGAGTAGATAACAAAATTCATGACCAAGATTCGTTGGCCCATTTGAGCATTTATAATGGGGGAGGAGATGTTACCATCTCTAATGTCGTGTCTACTTGGGCCCCAGCTCAGATTATGGAGGAATTTTGGAATGCTGGCAATCTGACCTTATTGGCTAAGGCCAACAATGATGATGTAAGCCTATAGGCGCTGACAGTGTAAGCCTAAGGGCAAGTGTGATGTACTCTTTACGTAAACCTCCGGGCAATGGATTGATGACTTTACCCCTAGCAGGACTGGTTAAGCCCCTTGTATAGTTAACCTTAGCTAAACCTTTATTAGGGGTTTCAAAACTTATCGTTGAACTTAACCTTGAGGCTTATGTCGGCCTACGTTAATGTAATATGTAATTAATGTTGACGATTAGGTATTTGTTGTAAATACACCCAACAACTAATCCTTTGCATCTTGTGTAACATCATTGGATGCCCATTGGCACCCACGTCTCCTATTTTGTTCGCCTTTCATCTATTTGCTCATTTTGTCTTCTATTCTTTTGCAATATGATTTGTGGTAAATGCATGCTTTTGAATGTTTCTAGAAGGCTATACATAAATTACAAACTAGCAAGGCAATTGATGATGAGGGATTTCACGCGAAGTTCCTGAAGTATGGTGTTGAAGCTCTTGGCTATCCCATTGCAGAATTATTCAATGAGGGTGTTTGTTCTAGGTTCCTTGCCTCATGTGCAGGGCATATTATACGCCCCATCCACAAATTTGGGGACTATTCAAATCCAAATAACTACAAAACTATCATGATTGGGCACACATTTGCTAAGCTTTATGCGACAATTTTGAATACAAAACTCTAAAAGTTGTTGGATCAAGGCAAGCTTAGAGGGAGAGGGCAGGTTGGTTTTAGAAGGATCATCACATTATTGATCATGTTTTCACTCTCACGACTATTATTTGAGGAGGCTCACCAATGGTCTTCTAAAGTATTCTATTGTTTTGTGGACTTTAGAAAGACTTTGGCACCGTTCCCAGACATCTTTTATTTCAAAGACTACATGATATTGGCATCTCAAGCTCTTTATCACTGTCATCAAGAGATTATATGAGGTAGTTGCTTGCCATTTTCGAACAGCTTCTGGTTTCTCAGCAGACATCTAGAGCACCATTGGCCATTTTCAAACAGCTTTTGGTTTTTCAAAGGATGTCCAAAGCACCATTGGTGTAAAGAAGATTGTTCCCTTTCTCCTTCACTCTTGGTATCTACATTGATGAACTTGAAGAATTTATTCGTCAAAACACAAATGTTGACGATGGTTGCCTTCTACATCATGTCTTGATACCTATATTGCTTAATGCATATGATGTTTTTCTTGCTCAAACTCCTCAGGGCCTACAAAGATAGTTGGATGCTCTTGCTAGCTTTTGTGGCTTAAAACGGTTGACAGTCAATCTAGGAGAGACTAAGGTGATTATCTTCAACACATCAAAGAGCACCCTAAGTTTTAGTTCTTCCATAAGGGCAAGACAATTGAGATCACCACTGCTTACACCTACTTGGAGGTGCAGTTTACAAGTCCTTTCCTTAATTTTTGACTAGCTTCCCTCACATCTTTGCAAGGGATACACATCTCGCTCAATCTTGGAATGCCAATGTTTCCAACAGCACTTCCAAGACATACCTACAAAGATGTGCCTCTTTGATTGCATTATCAAATCCAGAGTCATTTATGGATCTGAGATTTGGGGTCCAAGTCTAAAGTGCATTGATTGGGCTCGCAATGGGGTCCAATCTATTTTGCTTCAGCGAGTTATTTGATGCAAAAGAACAATTCCCCAATGTATCATTTAGGATAAGCTTGGGTTACTCCATCTCAACATCTTAGTCCTAAGTTGGCCTTCTACACTAAACATTTCCTAAGGATTGAGAATGGCATTATTACTCATCCTAATTATGTCCAACAACATTTTTTATACACAACCTTAGGATTCCTCTTGGTCAACTCAGAGTATGCTCACATTAGTTGCAGGTGGAGACAAACCACCATATTCCTCAAGAGGATAGGATATGTTATTTTTGCTCTATTTAGGAGGTGAAAACCAAAGTGCATTTCATCTTTAAGTGTCATGTTTATTATGTGATTTGAGGGAGGTACTATTCCTTCTATAGAGACTAAGGTTGAGTGCTTGCCACCTTTTTTAGCTATCCTAAACAAAGATGCTTGGCAGCAAGGTTGTGGGGACATGACAAATTCAAAGAAGTGGCAGCTGTGGATATACATGGAATCAAATGAAAAGCAGCTAGAAAACCTGATACCACCAAAGAACAACAATCAAGATCACATATGGATGGATGTGTGATCAGTATGGCATGGATTTGAGGAAAGTCAAACTATTTGGTTTCAACTCATGCTTCAAGGGCAAAATCACTCCTGAGGGCTGGCATAGTATTTACCTACACCCATAATATCATGATGGTATACATGGTACTAGCAACAGGTGACACACATAGCCCTGAGCTACCACTTTGCATTACTTGTGTGGTTTATTATATCCTAGTCTTACCAAGCAAACACTATACCATCCTGTAACTCTATACAATGCAGGAATCTATAATTTAAGGTTCGAGTACATACTAAATGACAAGTGGAACGCACAATGATAGAGTGATTCCAAATATACCTGACGAAACAGTACCCAAGCATAGCATGTATCATGTATAGTTTGTGTGATGCCTAAAATTCGCCATGTTGATTTGAGAAACTCAAGGATTTCTTTTGCTTCCTGTTAACAATTGCATAATGATATTAATATGAGAAACAAATCATCTCTCTATCAATATGCTTTGAAGAACTGCAGCTTGGCTAGGAAATTTTTTACTAAAAATTGTGCATAACATTTCACATTAGAACGAGGAATGAAATACCTCAAGAAGCCTCCCCTCATCTAGCATGTCAAAAACACTGCATAATAATTTCTCATAGAGTTGAACATTCAGATGATAGCCATCTGCCCAGTGACAGACTTCACCTGATATATCAACTCTTGCTGGTCTTCCAGCACGTTGAAGAGTGATCCTTCTCAAAGCTCTTAGAGCTTCTGACCGTTGAGCTGGGCCCACTGAAGAAGAAAGCCCCTAAAAGAGTATGCATAAAAGACATGCAAATTATGGCTCCAATACAAGTAAAAGCAAAAAGCTCACAAATATGTAAGACGTACAGGAATAACTTTAAAGTGTAAAAAGGTTTAAATCATTTTTAAAGGTTAGCATTAATTTTCTTATGACATTGTATTATTCAACTCCTCTGAAATACATTCTAGAAGAGTTACCTCTTATTAATCATGTACCTCAGCTTCTTCAATCTTCGATAGCACAGCTCTGAATTCAGCTGCCATAGACTCAGATGCCTTAAGCCCAAATGCAGGATGATTTATAAGCCCTTCTTCTAGAACTTTGATCTACACCAAACAAATAAACAGGAATCAGTTAATGTCATTGCATATCATGAGTTTAAAAAAACTCAATCAGATGCTTGTACTGCATACCTGCCGCTTTTGCCATCGTAAATATAACCTTTTGTCAGAGAACTCATCAGCTGGCATGCTGCATAAAAGCTCCAACGGCACCAAAAGAGTGTCCATTCTCTTAGATGCCATACTTGCTACAGAGGAAAGCAAACCTTCTCTTGTTTGGATATCCATTGATTCTGAAATCTGTAAGCAAACAACAGGAATTTTCCAAAAGGAAGTCTTTATTAACAGAGACAAGATGCAGTAAAATAACACTGTTTTAATCCACTGCAAATCATTTGAGCACCTAGACAATAAACACATAAGAGTGGTTTTGGAGTTGGAACTCCACCCTAAGTAATAACAAATCCCTTGGAAAGACTGGAGGAAATCCATTAAGTAGCAAAGGCACATATGAATCACTCTTGGTTAAATTTAATGTAAATAACAAATATAGGTATCAATCACCCACCAAAATGATTTTATCAGAAGTATCTCCTGGATTGACACCCTAGGAAAAGTTTATTAGCAATACGAAAACTGATCATATACTGGTACTTGAAAGGTTGTCCTTAATCTACTACCAAGTGCATCATTAGAAGTTATGAATCAAATATACAATAAACAAGTGGCCATCAACTGTTTAACTACTTGTTTTATAAGCTCTACAATATTTGTATGTGATGAATCAAGGGGATATCACAACCCACCTGCAGTAGATTACCTGCAAAGGACTAAACAGCCAACCAAAATTAGAGATTCTTCTTATGGCATGTGCCCATTCTTTCCTATTGGTCTGTGATAAACCATAGGCTTGTGTCCTACAGTTTTGTTGGTTTTTAACCAGCCAAGAAATATTTCATTTTGGAGAATATACATGTATTTTTAATCGGTATATTGAAGTCGTTCAATTGATTATTTGAAGCAGTGAAAAGCAAATTAACATACATTCGTCATGCTTCAAGGACAAATCTTCACCCAAGGAAGGCATATAACACACTTAATTAAGCATTGTTCGTTATCAAAAGTATATTTGTATGGTTGTGACTCTACATTTGTACCCCTTAGTGCTTATATATCTACCCACTTGCTCCTTGCCCTATTCTTACTCATCCATATTAGTATCTTATACATCCGCTTCTAATATGTGATTCTTCACATATCTTTTATATATACCTCTTGGGTATATAACATCTTTCAGTCATTACCATACAATCACAGGGACTCTCGATCACACAGCAGTCTTTTCCCAGCTCATTGCAAGCGTTGTTGTCAATAGACTGGGTGCTTCCATTATTGTTAACTTGTTTTTATGTAAATGCAAATGAGGCCAAGAGGTAATACAGGCTTTTCCGAGTTCATTGCAAGCATTTTTATCAATAGACTGGGTGCTTGTATTGTTGTTAACTTGTTTTTCATGCAAATGCAAAAAGGGCCAACAGCTAATACAGGCAATCGGTCTCTCAAAGCAAGGTCAATCAGTCCACATAAATGCATGCTAAACAGTTCCTCAATAAGGCCCTACTAGTTGCATATCAAACAACTCTTTCTGCTGAAAAGGAATACCGTCAAAAGAATCACTCAAAAAAACAACAATAAGAAAATGCCAATTTCAGATCATAAAATTTCTCCTTTACATGATTTTGATTTGACAGGTTCCTTCAAAGGTCAAGAACACAATCCTACTTATCCAACAAAAGGTCCTGCAGCAACATAAAGAGAAGCACAAGAGAATTCCCTTTATGGGTTTGAAAAGGTGTACACACCTAAGGAGGTAGAGGCTTTGGTGCAAAAGGTTTTGGCCAAATGAATAGAGCACTGGGATCAAGAATATTTTATGTATGTACAAAAAGGGTAAAAGGGTGAAGTAGTTTTTAATGCCCAGTCCACGAGGCCATAGACCATATGAGACGACCCTCAAAGAGGATGTTGTTTACCCAATATATGGTTATCCAACCATACTCTAGTTACCGAAGCATGTTGTACAACCCTACCCCCCACAGGATTCGAACATTGGACTATTCAGAGTTCCAAAGAGGGCAGACTTTGGAGCAAAGTTCTTGCACATAAATATCTGGACAAGCATGGACTTAATGTGTATTTTTATGGTATAAAACAGTATTGGATTCAGCACTTTCGAATCCCCACCAACCACATAAATGTCAAGATCCAAGTCATGAAATGAAGTAATATTTACATGTCTCACATCTCTATCCAAATCTTTTATCCAAATCTCTATCCAAAATGGAAAGCCTTTCAAAGTTTACCCTCAAGCCAAGCTCAAATTTATAGTGGCCGTTTGCCTTTAAAGGTACAAAGTCTGCAACTACAACTTTTGTTTTTAATTTTGAAAACTTGAATTTAATGAAAATTCAGCTGAAATCTCATGAAAATAAAAAGAAAAAAAAAATAGGAAAAGGAATTTCCCAAAAAATCTTGTGCCTTAAAAAAAATTGTTTTGTAACTTTTAAAAATGGGAGGAAGTTCATGGATTTCTACCATATTACGTCTCTATTTTTTTAAGGAAGTTTTGTTGGCAATCAAATATCTTTCAGTCTTTTGAAATCACAATTCAAGTTCCAAAATCCTCTTCCTTTTACCGCAGAGCACAAAATTTGTATAGAATTGAGCTCATAACATTCTAAGTTGTGGATATGGGTCCTTAAACCAAAAGCCCAAACTGGGGACCATAGCGAGATACCCACTTTCCAAGATATTGACAGCATCTTGTTAATAAGTAAATAAAGAGAATTGATAGGGCTTTATAGAGGCTTGCTAATTTCATTAGATGTCAGATACAAAATTCCCTGCCTGCCCTTTCTGAATATATATATATATATATATATACAAACTTTTAAAGCCATAATAGTTTTTGGTTATGCTTAGATAGTTGATACAGACATGGGCATGGGAGCTTTTGATGATTTGATCAAAAGAGTCCCTGTGCACTTCAGAGATAATTCAGGCTTTTGGGATTCATTCATCATTCGAATGTCCTCAGTAAGCGTTTGCATGTGTCAAGCACTTTTATGCACAGTTCAAGAAAATCAAGGATTATCGAGGATAACATATGGTTGCTTACAGGCCAAGAGAATAAATGTGGCGTCATATGGTTGTTTACAGGCAAGAGTAATAAATGTAGCGTTCACAATTCCTTCAGTTAACAAAGATTTACAGTAACAACAATAGAACATGGTCAACGGCAATGAAATTACCATAAAAAATACTAGCTGAAGTATGTCAATGAGAATTAGTTTAAGAAGAAAATTTACAACTATCATTAGATAGTTGATGCACATGAGACTTTGTTCAAAGAAGAATGATGTATTGATATTGTTTTGCTGAGTAGAATTGATGGGAAAGTAAATTAAGATAGCTTCAAAACCTAGATGTTTGAGTTTATTAAAGAAATATATGCTCATGCCAAAATGTGAGTGGGCATTTGTAACTAGTAACCGGTTGACCCAAAAACTTTCTCAAGTGCAGCAAACTAAGAGGTTTTTTTTTTATTTTCAATGGGTTATATGGGGTTGAAACGGGCCCCACCCGTATTACATCATCACCACATAGTGGTATTACAACAAAGCTTGGATATTATCCATGTATCGTTTGGCAAGTTTCAAACCTGGGTCTCCTCCTTGAAACGTTGAGGAATCTAACTGGTTGAGCTAATGCCACTTGATTAGACTAAGAGGTTTTTTATGATCTACTGTTTTACAGTTTATTGAGATGCTAAAATGCAATTTTTTTGATATTCAAAAGAAGATGGATCAAGGAAATTCAGCTTCTGAACATTTTCCTGATTTTCACAAAGATCAGTGGAACAAGCAATTTGTATATGTTAACAATTATTTCATTCACAGATATATATATATAGAGGATTCAACAGAACTCTGATTTTAGAATCTCCAAAGGAAGCCGTTTATCCTATCATTGATTGGTACATTCACCAGACTACATATTCATATAACAAGGTGTTTACTAAAATCAGCAAGCCATTTGCTCTTCAATAAGACTTGATGAAGAATACTTATATTGATGGAATTTTGCAGATAGATTGTTCCTCTAAATGAAGCAATGTAATGCGAAGCATCTGAAGTTTACCATTGATCTTCCATTCACTATTGGAGAAGATACTTGCAGCTCAAGTATGGATTCTAAGGACGTTGTAGAATAAATAACAAATTTTTCTCTTTAAGTTTGTTGAAAAGAGAGAAAACTATGATAGGAGGACAGTACTACAGAAAATGTTTTGACCAAAATTTAATCTATCCTTTTCTCAGCATGAAGATCCTTAGGACAACATGGCAACTTGTGACAATGAGCAGTGTATCAAATTGAGTTCACTGCAAATAAAAGGATTCCCAGATTGTATTAGTGAATATCACGATAGTACAACTATAATGAAAAAGAACCAGAAGATGATGATCCCCTACACCCGTATTAGAGAAAGCTTGAAAGAGACTGTTTCAGATATACAAATAAGAACTTCAAATAAAATTTCTCAAGATCCAGTTGGCACTGTTCAATTGAGTAAAACTCCAAGGAACCAAATAACCCTTCTAGTTGAAAGCAAGAAGGGACAAACGGATCATCTTCTAACTTTCTAAGGACTAGGATAACAAAACAACAGACAGTTCCACAACAGTCACATCTCAAAGTACAATTGCAGGTGCACTAGGAGCACCAAGGGACAAAGGAGATGATGATGAAGGAAAGAAGCAACCCAAACCCAGTCCACCACCAGGGCCAAGCACATCAAGGAAAGCAGGGAGGACAAAGTGAACAATAAGATAAAATCTGAACATGATTCAACTAACAACCTTAATTAGCCAATACAAGATGATTCTTCTAAAGAATTAGTGATTAGTCAAGGTCAAGGAGACTTGCAATGGATGATTCCTTGCCAAAGCAACCCAAACCCGCCCCACCACCAGGGCCAAACACATCATGGAAGGCAGGGAGGACAAAGTGAACAATAAGATAAAAGCTGAAGAAGATTTCACCAGCATCCCTAACTAGCCAATGCAAGACAATTATTCCAAAAGCACTAGAGATTAGTCAAGGTCAAGGAGACTCGTCTGTGGATAATTCCTTGCCAAAGCATTACAAATGGAACAACATTTTGTGCAGTTTTACCAATCCATAAATATTGCCTCTATCTTTGATGATGACATGATATCTTCAAAGAACAGAAAGCAGAAATCTATTTTTGATGTCAAATTTGACAATTAAAAACGGTAGTCATTGTAGGACAAGCAAATCCAAAAGAGAGCATCCCTGAGGGAAGGAAGCTTGCTAAAGAGAATTATGTAATTTCCACTCATGAGCTGCTTCCCTTGGATTACATCAGATCTATGGAATTTCCACTTGAGAATACATATGGCTAGAGAAAACATCCAAAATTTTGAGGTAAAAGGCTTGAAGTTGAAAAAGCAAGTTGAATACTTGAAATGAGTGGTAAGTACTTTTATGGGAATGAAAAAGCCCTCTTCCTCTACCTACATCAAATATTCAACCCAAAACAACCCAGGCTTCAGAAAATGTTAAGGGAAAGGAAATAAAAGAGAGTTCCACTGCAATAAGATCGTCCCAGTTGGACCCAGTTCTGTTCCAACTCTACCATTTACAACAGCATAAAGTTTACCTTGCGAGCAATCCTACTTTCCAAAGGCAAACAAAATAGCAGTTGCTGCAAAGGCTTTGATAGCCTATGTTGACAAAATGCACAAGAAAGCTAAGAAGCCAATTGAAGAAGCAAGGGAATTGTATGTTAGTGTAGCTGAGGAAAGAAAGTGAAGACTGGAGAGTGTTCTGAAAACCCCAAAAAATCATAAAACCCCAAACAACAGTGTTCTGAAATTCCATTGTATAGGTTTGCTTATGCTTGAATTATTTTTCAGCCTATCACTATTTTCTTTTTTTAGTTATAACATTTAGAGAATCTTCAAGAATTAGAGCAAGTGACCCCTTTATAATACAAGAGGGAATTTCAATTCCCAAACTGCCTTGAAAATGCCTATTTCAAGCCAACATATTAATATCTAGGGCATCGGCACTGGTTTACAATGCAGTGTATGCATTTGTTTTGCTAATTCAAAAGAATACTAGCATATATTTGCCCATCCATGGCATTAGGTATAAAGGACATTGAAATGTTTTTATTTTCATAGCAGTAGATCTAACTAGGTTGTTTATTGTCGAAATGAAATACAACATATTGCAACACAATTCCATTACCACTTAAATAAACAAAATATACAATGCAAATAACTTACAATTACAATGGATATACCATGCACACAACATATATCAGACAGCCAGGTCCAACAGTCAAACGGCCATGCACAGCAGTTCAGACTACCCGGCACAGCAGTTCAGACAGCCCACACAATGGTTCAGATGGCCTGACACAATGGTCAGACAGCCTGGCACAAGTATCTCACAAATACATGTCTGATAACAGCCAACTTCTACTACCACATGCAATGCCAACATACAACACCAACCCTCAATACCATGCCAACCCCAAATGAATGAGGGAGGGGTCTTATTTATACAACTAAGGAGGTAGTTGCATCCTCCAACTAACTACCTACCCAACACCTCATCATTTTCTTAAATTACATTTGACATGCATTTAGCTTACATTTACATTTCATTTCATGATTCACTTTATGACTTCATCAATAACACATATGCATATTTCGTCAAACACTTTGCATATGAACTACGAAATAACACAAAATGACAAAACTTGATTCCTTGTTTATGCAGACATATCAATTCGCCTTCCGACGTTTATCATACCTTTTGGAACTGTTACACTGTTAGAACCTTGTAATATGGACAGACTATATAGTAAAAGGGAGTATTCAAGTCATGCAAGCAAACACACAATGTGATACCATTATCATATAATGTAAATACGATGTAATAAAGAACCAACAGAATGAAAAGATCAACTCAAATACACATGCAAATACACTTACCAGATAGATTGAGATATAAGTCTTCATATTCTTCAATAAGTATGTAGTACAACTAGGGAGAATAGTTGTGTTAATACATCATACAAGAATACTGGAGATCAAAACAACTGGCTGGATGGTCTTGCAGGTGAAGGGTAGTAAACAACAATGGTTACACCTTTCAACTATCCACCTATAACCAAAAATTAAAGTACTCCACACAACTATGACAGCTATATAAAAATCTTGCCATTATTATATTTGTTATTGCATTACATGAAAACATAACAAACATCATCATACCTAAGACACAAATAGTCGAGATCAAAACGACCAGCTAGATGGTCTTGCAGGTGAAGGGTAGCAAACAACAGTGGTTACACCTTTCAACTATCCACCTATAACCAAATATTAAAGTACTCCACACTACCATGACATCTATATAAAAGTCTTGCCATTATTATATTTGTTATTCCATTACATGAAAACATAACAAACATCATCATTCCTAAGACATATTGCCTCCTTCAACATGATAATCTACATCTACCCCCTCAAATTGCATCTACATCCTGGGCAACAGACCAGCTCAATCAGCAGGTGGGGTAAAGACTTATCTTGATCCTTTTGTTGCTTCAAGTTCTTAATGACCTCTAATTCTTGAAACTGCAATAACTCAGGCAAATTTGCTTCTTCAATTGGTAAACTAATAACAATGATACAAGGCCTATCGCACTTTTCATGGTGGCTCAGCCAACACAACCCTCAAGGTTGGGTGGCAATGTCCCTCACTACCCTTCTAAAAGCTTGTAATGTCATCCCTTTAGCTGTTGTCAACATCAACCATGGTAATGTTGTCAGCCTTTTGGCATATGTCATCGTCAATCGTTTTGTTGTTGACATTTTGGAGGTTATCATAATAAACCATAGTTATCATCGACATCCTTCCTTGGTAGAAGGCATGGACTCTGACGACAAGGTGTTGAACATCCTTATCCATATCTCAATTGGCCTCTAACATGATGGCTTCCTTCTTGATTAAATTCCAAGCAACATTTGACTTTTGGATTGCATTTCCTTTCTTCCCTTGAATGACACCCGTCTATCGGATGCAACTCAGTTGCTAGACAACAATCATCTGATAAATGGCCTAATTTGCTACACAAGACTCGTCTAATCGATGAAACTTACCTACTATACAACACTCCCAAATAGATTACTTCCCTTCAAGTGATGGATGACATATGAATCAAGTGACTCCTACACCTTGTTAAAGAGCACTTCTCCCTCGTTAGATGGCATGCATCAATTGGACAGCCTCCACTAGAACTTATATGACAATCTTTGTTGCCTAAAATGGCATCCTCCATGATCTTTTCTTACCCAGATTAGATGGCACACATCTGATTCTTCTCCTTCTAGATGATCATCACCAACCTAGGATGGTATGGATTACTTGGATGACAGTTCTTGTATGAAAGATGACCTTCCCCTCCTTGTTTTTTCACAACAGGAGCGATGGAGACCGAAAAGCATTTTGTCATGGAATGTGAAAGCCTTTCGGGATGGTAGGAATGCATATGAAGACACTTAAAAATGAACTTACTAATGGAAATTTTTGAACAACTACAAATAGAAAAAACAGGGGAAATTCTCATCAAAATCAACAGTAGAAGAAATGCACCCCAAAAAAATCATTAAAAAATGTTCAGCTTTTGACTTTGCTCAACAGATTTTATAAATCTTGTAAACAGGTATATTGCTCGTAGGGGAAGTCATTCGAAAAAAGGTAAGAAGAATTCAGAGAGTGTCCTGAGTATACATATTAACAACCCTTTCTCATGACATGGTATGGAAGAGCAATCCTTAAAGAGGAAGAAAGGTCGAGTGATCCACCTCGAAACGAGTGCGATCAATGCTATCTCCCTCAACTTGAAATCATTTCTCCTTTATATAGAGAGCGGCCAATCGTCTAATTAAAAGGTTGATAGAGGGCTCAACCCGAAATAAAATGAAAGGAGAAGAGGGAGGTTTCGAAAGCTCTAAATATCGGCCTTCTACGAACCTCATAAGAACCAACGCATTCGGTCAAGGGAATCAATGACCGTAAGATGATTCGATCCTCACCTTAATTAATAATAAGCGAGGGTGCCCCCACAACATCCATCGGTCGAGTACAGCAATGCCATCTAATCTGGGTAAGAAAAGATCATGGAGGATGCCATTTTAGACAACAAATATTTTCATATAAGTTCTATATGATCGTCACCAACCTAGGATGGTATGGATTACTTGGATGACAGTTCTTGCATGAAAGATGACCTTCCCCACCTTGTTTTTTCACAACAGGGACGATGGAGACCAAAAAGCATTTTGTCATGGAATGTGAAAGCCTATCAGGATGGTAGGAATGCATATGAAGACACTTAAAAATGAACTTACTAATGGAACTTTTTGAACAACTACAAATAGAAAAAACAGGGGAAATTCTCATCAAAATCAACAGTAGAAGAAATGCACCCCAAAAAAATCATTAAAAAATGTTCAGCTTTTGACTTTGCTCAACAGATTTTATAAATCTTGTAAACAGGTATATTGCTGCTGTTTCTGTAGTCTGAGGGAAGCATCCTGTAACACCCAAATCACAAATTTCAGCACATCCATGCAACAAGCAGAATCAATAAAGCTTTGTGGTATTGCAGTGGAGAGAAAAATGGCTCCTAACCTTGCTCCACTAGTGCCATTAAACCCAAAAATGTTTTCCACGCAAGTCCAAACTGGAATTTACGCAATCCAGCAACTAGATTAGTCCTAAAATGGAGAAAATTTTGAAACCAGCAACTCGTCATTCAGCAGCAAGATACAACACAGCCTAGTATGTTGTCCCATACACCTATTAGGAATCCTAAAGCAGCAAAGACTTGCAAATGAGAGACTGCTAGGAGAGGCAAACAAGTCAAGAAAAGCAACTCTAGTACACAGAAATGATAAGAGTCAACTCATGAATCCTTTGCTAACAAAGACATCAGAAACCTAGAAATGTTGGTGACAGTCCCAATGATGTCCAAGGAAGAAAGGAAAAGAATTTGAGGTAGCAATTTTTGTGCTGAATATTTCAGTAATGGATGCATGGGTCATGGTGCAACTCATAACTGAAACTGTCAGTAGTAATGCAAAGATTGAAGAAGACTAACAGAGAAGTTGCTGTCCAATAGAAAACATGCAAAATGAAAAAGATTTCAGATGCAACTAGAAAAAAACTCAATTGCTCAAAGGTCAGATAACCCAATGAAGGAAGCAGACAATAATGGTATCAAAAAACCAGGGCCAAATTGTTGAACTCAAAGAGTGAGCTTGATCAAATGAGAACACAAAGCAACTGCAACCTGTGTGCATGGAATGAAGACAGTAGAGTTTAGGAATTCTCCAAACTAAGATGAAGGAGAAAAAACAACAATTAAACCTCATTCCAAAGAAGGGTATATAAAATGTATGCAAGAATTTATGAGGCAGCGTGATTTTTCTCTTTCAGCCAATTGAATGATCTGGTGCATTACATGAATATGGTTGAATTGAAGAGTGAAAATAATAAAATATTATAGGGGACCTCAACCAAAACGAACAAGAAATGACAGCCAAGATGCTTGTTCAAAATGAAATTGATACTAAACTGTATCTAATAAACACCGAACAGTTGAGAAGCGTAGGATTTCAGAAAGTTTATGAAGCTACCAGCACCACAGATTTTGTATAAAGAAAGAAAAAAGAATTAGCATGGCAATACATGCTTTTGAGACTTGTGAATATATGAAAATGGACACCAGAAGAGAGGTCAATAGGCTGATCCAAAAAGGATTCGCTAGCCCATGGAGTGAACGCAGAAGATTAAAGACAATTGCAGAAATCGACACATCTTTCTTAAAAGGTAGGAGATCCTCATTAAATGAGGAAGGCTTGCTAGATGAGGTTTCAGCAGAACAGGCACTGGCTACTATCCTAAAGTTGGAAGAGTTGTCATACAAGATCCATTATGTGGTCAACAGGCATGCTCAAGCGTCGTTCAAACCATTGTGTGCTGCCAAGTGGCCTACACCACACTCATATCAGCTTGCTTCTTCACTCCTGACCAATGGGATCAATTGACCCAAATCCTTGGGTTGAATTCTCTGCAAGGACACAAGCCAATCAACGAAGGATTATTGTAAGAACAATATGTCTTGCTTGGGCTCCTTGGGAAAGATTCAAAGGAGGAAGCAGGCTTTAACAATGTTTGGAATATGGAGCAAGAACATCACAAAGAAACTCAGGCCAAAGCAAAGAAATAGCAGATTATGATGGAACATCTGTTGGTAGATTCCAACACAAAGGAAGATATCAAACAGGTGCAAAACCAGCGCCCTGTCCCACCGAAAGCCATTACACCAGAACAGGCTCACCAACTCATTACAGATTGTAAAATTGTTCAATGGAAATTTTAAACCTTACAGATTGTAAAAGAGCGTTTCCCGCACAGCCCAGTTTTATTTTTGTCTTATATATACTATATGTAAAAAAATATAATGTTTCCATGGCTAAAGTACTTACATTAGTACCATGCATTTAGATAGTTGGAAGAGATTTGGCATTTTACAGAAAGGTTGAGAGAAAAAGATAATGACAAAAAAGTTAGTTCAGAGAATCAAAATGGTATAGAATCAGCCAGCGGTACAGAATATTTTCCACTTCTACACTTCTAGCCTATCAACCCCTAAGCATTCCAGGTATAAATAGAAAGGGGGAAACACTCTCATAGAATCCATTTTGACAAAATAAATTTGTGAGATGGTGAAATTTCCCGGGGGGGAATTCTCTCATTTCAGTGCTAATGACATTTGTAAGTTGTTCCATGTTTTAATATTTCCTTCTTCCATTTTCTTCTTTTATGCAGATGTTGTCCAGATTGTTACATGGTGTTGAAGGGAAGGATCTCTGGTTGAACTTATATAATTGATAGGGTCCTTTGCTTATCAGGGGTTAATCATACTTAGTTTTCATTCCTATTTCGAATTAGATATGCCATGGGAGTGGGAATTGTCTGAACACAGCATGTCATATGTAGCTCCTCTGGTTTTATACAATTAAAATTGACACCGTGGTTCAGAATTTTCTATATGAAGACAGACTATTGGGTTTCCTCTTAGAAACACTTCATTTTTTCTTAAAAATGAGTATTTCAGATATATAATGCAGATAATTTGCCATCACTTGATTTCAGCTCATGAAATGCATCTTGTAGTCTTCTTTTAATGATGTTATGCTCCTCCTTCTTGCATTACTTTTCTTCTGTTCTTTTCTATCCACTTCATGAGTAGGAAGCAATCATTTAAGTCAGTGTAACTAACCCACTGGAATAACAGTATTGTCAGTGATATAATTTATCGGAAGTGATCATTTGATCAAGCATGATGCCTGACATGTTGCTGAATATCATGATCAAGCATTTTCTTCTATGATGAATAAGACTCCAGTTAACAATTAATCACCAACTACATGACCCAATAACCAATGGCTACTACCAAACAGCATTAGCTCAACCAGTTAAGTTCCTCAACTTTCAAGAAGACACAGGTTTGAAACTTGTCAAGCAATACATGCTTAATAGCCAAGCTGAAGTAATACCACTATGAGGTCATGATGTAGTACGGATATGGTCCGTTTCATTCAACTGTAACCAATTAAAAATTTGAAATAATGACTACTAACATTAAATATTCATTTATTTTTGGATGCTGCTGAATCATTGTATCATGGAATCTCAAGCAACAGCAAAACTTGAAAATGGAAAAATAAATATTATTTGGAAAGAATATTATGCACAAGCTAGAGCATTTTCTCACCATAAATAATAACTGCAATCTAGCTATGAACCATTTTATGAAAATTCCAGAAGGAAGATTATGAGCACTGCATATCAATCATTTGAACTAAAAATAAAGTGATGACAAGTTAACATGATGAGCATCAATGCAAACAAACAAATAATATATCTTGACACTTGCCTCCATTTGTACACGTATCGTATTGAGTAATCCACCCAGTCCTAGTGCTTGTTGAGGCTGAGGCTTATACTTCCCATTCTTGCTACCAGTAAGCTTCCTCATAAACTTGGACCTCTTCTCTTTTTTCTTTTCCTTGCTTGGCATTACTAGCCGACTTGTTGTATCAAGGATCATAAACACTTGCATGTAAGATTGAATACACCAGAAATAATTTGATGGAAACAAAATGTGCAATGTTTCTAAGCAATTTAGCCTACAATGACATAAAATGTAGTTTGAAATTTGAATCACAAACAAAAAGACAAAAACAAAGCCTTACAAGGCATCCCCAACAGAAGCTAATAGGACTTCATAAGCTGTTTCTCGAAGATCATCATTAGACAAACCTGGATGTTCGATCAAAAAATTAAAAAAAAACAACAGATCAGAATTCAAGGTCATTTATCAGCCCACATATTAACTTACAACTTTGCATTCCATAACTAGAACTTAAAATTCATATGGGTCATTTGCATCTAATGATTGATAGACAAATTAACTACTCCATACCAATTTACATACACTTCCCACCGCCCAAAACAAACACAATGAAAGATAGTGATTCTTTTTTGAGGCACCTGATTCAAAAGATGGCAACTCCAATTCAAGCTCACGAGCATCATTCAACCGGTGCCTTGGAACATAATCACCCATTGAATCATCATCTTCCTCATCATCCTCAAAATCATCAATCTCCTCTTCTACAGACAATTGCTGTGCAGGTGTAGAGTGTAAAGGATATGATTTTGGGGAGATTCTTTTAGAATGAAATGGTGTACTGACCACAACTGGAGGTGGTGCACGCCTAGGTGGTGGTCCAGAAGTCTCCGGATTTGAGACCAAAAGGTATGATCTCCCCAGTTCAGAGTCAGTCTGCAAATGCCATAAATCAGGAGTGGTTGTTAGTCTTGTATGACCCTTAAGAAAATTTTACTACTTTGGATCCATTTGCTAAGCTGTAGCCTGATAATGAAAAAATATGTCAATATCAACATATAGCAACATGTACACAGCCACAAGAAGCAAGGAAGAAATGAAATTCAGAATACAACAGTAAGGAATGAACATCCATTAGAAGTCAGTTTAAACAGACTAATTGCACAGAATAAAGTAAGGTATCATTTAAAAAGGAAGGTAGAGCATAAGCACAGCCCTTATTAAGAGTGAATAAAGTCGAACAAGATTCCAAAATGGATCCATTCCAATTGAGACCATACAGACTTATATAATAATATTACAAATTACAATAAAACCACCCTATGTAAGAATAAATGCCAGATAATCCTAGAGAAATTTTAACTAAATTTTGACTTATGCCAAGTAAATACCAGAATTGGTAAATGTATCCTGAGGAAATTTGAAAATCTTAAATCATTTAATATAAAATATATTGGAAACTAAGGAAATAGTGCTTATAAACAATAATCAATTCACAAATCCACCACAAACTGCGTAATCTTACTTGGGTTCAAGTTAACAGGTGTCTGTTATAAAACAAATTCTCACCATAGGGGGGTAATTGAGCTCATCATAATATTTCTTGACAGCTTCTGAAAGATCTAATGTCCCACCTGCAATTGTAGTATTTTCACAAACATTATTACTAGGTTATTCCTTCTAACTAATTCCAATCTAAGTGTCACTTCTTTCTGTAGAAACAGAACATCTCACATTAAAACAAATAAGAAAATCCAGAGTGGCAAGATAATTACCTTTCCGTGCACACTCAAGAACATGATCCACACTCAGGTGGTCCAGGTCTATATCATCCAGGGAAACAGTGCCAGGCTGTGTCACAATCTTTTCAATTATACCTGCTGATAAAATGAATCTAAGAAGTTCCCGCCTATCACGACGAAAGCGCTGCGATAACTCAACTTCAGATAGCCTGATATATTGCACCTTATATTTATCAGGGATATGGTTGAATATGCTGTAAACCCTAATTGTTTATAAGAAGCTATGGAAGCTATACTGACCACCTCATGATTTACTGGTGCTGCTTTCTTGAGGAGAACAGTGTGAGACCCAAAATCCCCCGGAAAAATCTACAATTGCAGATACTTACATCGATTTGACATCTGAATCAACAATTTTAAAAACAGATGCTTGCAATTTAGTTGGAGATATGCACATTGTCAGTCAAGTAGAAAGTGAGTGACTATTCTATCAACATACATCATAGACAATATAGAAATAAGAAAGCAGTCATCCTAGAATGATGAGAACGTGCATGCCTTTTCAACCCTGACCAGTCATTTCTAAGTCTAAGCCAGTTCTTGCAGATAAATGCCTTGGGGCTATACGGATTGGCAAGGCTCGATTTACCATGAACGTCTTTAAAGGGTCAAAATCCAAAGAGGTACAAAATTTGAAAAATATCTAAAAGGTGAAAGAAAAACTCCACTTCTCATCCAAACGGAGAAAGAGGTATCATCCTATGCCAACAGGTATGCTGGCTAGGTTGGGGCATTTATTCTGACAAAAACAGAGGTTCAGGCTCCAATATACAGCTCAATGTTAATGTGGCTTTGGGCTTAAGGATGAGGAATTTGCATTGGGGATTTCATGAACGATGAACAGTATATGATGAGGTAGTTGGCTTCTCAGACAGATACGTGTGATAAGTCATAGCAACTATGACATCGGTTCAAACCCCTCATGGGCAGATAAATGTTAGATATTAATGGAGCTTTAGCTTTGACTTTGGCATTGGTTAAGTTGGCTTTGGACCATTTCATAAACAATGAAGGGTATGCAGAGGCGGCTGGCTTCTGGGCTGGAGATATATGATGTGCTACGTTGACGTATAACTAACAGTATCGACGTGGACAGAATTCCAAATATTAGGAATATTTCACTAGACTTGCAACATCACATAAAGGGTAGAAAGTAAGAGGGTTAATATGAGTTAAAAAATGTTTTATTTTGCAAAAATTCATTTAGCAGCTTCCAGAGAACATACTGTTATATGCCGGCAAAGGGAAACATAACATTTGTCTCCACCATTTACGCAGTGAATTTACTCCTTCAATATTTTCGGAGAAAGCACGATTCTAATGCTGCAGATGCTCAACCAGACGGTTCCCTAATCAAAATTTTACACGGCCGACGACTCAAAAATCTTTAAAATGTACATACAAACACAGATATGCGTACAGATTTTCAGAACAATAATTGATCTTAACATTCCACATAGAAGCTTTAAAAAGCATGCAAAACTTTTAAGCTCGCACCAAACTGCTATTAAACATAAAATCAAGCTTAATCTCGTATAATACAGAGCCCTAACCTGTAAAGATCAAGGAAATTGAAGAATATAACATAATCGAAGAGATCAGGTTCGATCTTACAGAGCTAAGCTGATTATGGCGCCAAACCGGTTACTCATCCGTTAAGAGGAAGTTAAGAGAGAAGAGATTCTTCACTTTAATGCAATGTGCGCGTATTTACAGCCTCCGAAGTCTTCGCCGACACAGGTCATCCGCGGAGTAAAGAGAATACTGCATCGTTTTTCCGTCGGGGCACGGCCTCGGGGATCGAATATCAGTAGCCGGCCAAAGTTCCCGGCATGTGCTTTTACTGGTTCAAAAGGGAAAGCAGCACGTTTCGTAGGCCAGTATCCCGTTAATAAGATTGGCTATCAGAGAAAACATATCAACGGAGTGGAAGCATTCCTACATATAAGGAATGCCCGTGGTCCGTTGAACACTTTCTTTTCTTCCTCTCCTCAAGCGCGTCTCTTGAGATTATTTAAATTCTCATTTTTAAATTATTGTTATTCTAAATTTAATTTTTCAGTGCGGAAAACGCGTTAAATGACACTGTCTGAACGCCTTTGGAAAAATGAACGGATAACCGGAAACGGTAGTTAACTCTTCTAGTTATTATTATAATCGACTTTTTGAGGGTGGCCAACGGTCTGTTAGATAGACACGTGTACTTAGTCGTTGCCTGAGGTGAAGCCATTATCTTGTCCAGCAAGAAAGGATAAAGACGTAAAGGAATAAAATTAACACTGCAAATCATTTTCTTTTGGTTGGCGTGCAATATGCAGTTTAGGTGTTTATTAATATTAACGTGCGTTTCCAGACACGTGGAGGAAGTAGAAGGAAAACATGCCGGTTCGTACGCTTTTCGCCCCTTTTTTAATTGTGCAGGCATTCTTCCGTTCCATTTAATAAAAATAACTGAAATTAACAGTTTAATTAATGGCATTGCATCAAACATTATACGGCCACGAAGGTTTAATACGAAAGTTGTTTCCTTATCTAACTATAGTTTAGTTAACCAGGAATAATATATAATTTTATATAAGTTGGACCTTTATTCAAAGTTTATCCTCGTAAATAATCAAATAATTTTTAATTTTTAACATTTAAATAATATCATTACCCCGGTTCGAACCCAAGTAGTCCACGTGAGGGGTGGGAATACTCACCGCTGGAAGTGGGGAGAGGTTTAAGAAGAACGTGTAGTTACGAAAATTAGAATGTGGTTAATTTCATTATCGATTAAAAAAAATTAAAAAGGTGGACTTTATTAAGATTCAACAAAGCGTATTTATAGTTTTATTATTAACAAGATAAGTTCTAGATTTTTATTAATTAAATTTTTGTTTCCTCGTTGTTTCGCATATGTGGTTGTTTTGTGCGAGGTCCTTTTAAACTCTTCGGTTGAACAATTTTCACGATTATATATATATATATATATATATATATATATATATTTTTTTTTTTTTTTAATTTAATAAATATTTTTTAATTATAAATATAAGGTATAGATTTTGATTAATTAGATATTTGTGTTTGAAATGATTTTATTAAATTGGTATATAGGATTTAATATGGTTTTATTTTTTAGATAATATAAAGGGTGGCATAACTAGGGCCACACTTCTCAAGGGTATAGGGTTTCCTTCATTGAGATGAAACACCAACTACATAATTTTAGGGTGTTTCCATTTCATCTATATTATATCATTATCTTATAATGGTGTTGTGGTTGCTTCACAACTTACCTTAAAATTGGGGACCCATTTTTTTTTGCATGTTTTCTAAGAAGACCGAAGTGGCCCAGATGTTAAAGATCAAAGAAAAAGCAAAACACCACAAGGAGAAAAAATGTCGCGATATCGCAACATGTTGCATTTTTATGGTCCAAAGCAAAGGGAGAGAGCAAGGAAGAAAAAGTGTCGCGGCCAAAGGAGGAAAAGTGTCGCGATATCGCGACACTTTGCACCGTCGCGGCCAAAGGAGGAAAAGTGTCGCGATATCGCGACATGTTGCATCGTCGCGGCCAAAGGAGGAAAAGTGTCGCGATATCGCGACATGTTGCATCGTCGCGGCCAAAGGAGGAAAAGTGTCGCGATATCGCGACATGTTGCACCGTCGCGGCCAAAGGAGGAAAAGTGTCGCGATATCGCGACATGTTGCATTTTCGCGGCCAAAAGAGAAAAAGTGTCGCGATATCGCGACATGTTGCATTTTCACGGCCAAAAGAGAAAAGTGTCGCGATATCGCGACATGTTGCATTTTCACGGCCAAAAGAAAAAAGTGTCGCGATATCGCGACATGTTGCATCGTCGCGGCCAAAAGAGAAAAAGTGTCGCGATATCGCGACATGTTGCATCGTCGCGGCCAAAAGAGGAAAAGTGTCGCGATATCGCGACATGTTGCATCGTCGCGGCCAAAGGAGAAAAGTGTCGCGATATTGCGACATGTTGCATTTTCACGGCCAAAAAAGAAGAAAAAAAAAGTGTCCAAGCTGGACCCACCGCATCGCATCGTAACTAGGTCAAAACAACCGAGGAAACCCTATTCCAAAGCCTCTCACTCACTCATAGGAATCCAAGGAATAAAATCGAGCAAATTGTGGTCCCACCAGATATTCTTGTTACAGAAGATCCTTCTGTTTCAGGCGCATCTAGCGGACTTGCATCGGTGGTGTCATTTGCCACTAGTGTACCAATTATCAGTACCATTTCCACGGTTCTTGTAGGGTTATCATCATCGATTTTGAATCAAATGGCCCAACCTCCACCACCTCCTTGGTATGGAGCCCATAACATTCCTTTGAATATTGCAGGGGATATTCACGAGATCCCTAAGAATATAGATAGAGTTTTGCCCAAATACAAGTCGGATGACCCAAGGACCGTAGAAGAACATATTCAGGCCTATAGGGATGTTTTGATAAGACTGCAAGTTCAACATGAAGATGTGGCTTGTAGACTCTTCCCCATGAGCCTAGACCAAGTGGCTTACGAATGGTATATTTGCTTACCTATTGGTTCCATTACATCATGGACGCAAATGGAGGATGCTTTTGTCAACCAATTCAGGTCACCATTAGATCCCACAATCATCTATAATCAGTTCATTACATGCAAAAGAGGCCAGGGTGAGCCAATCCAAACTTTTAATGTAGAAGTTTTCATAAAGTTGCATCTTATGGACAAGAAAGAAGGAGTCATTTTTTGCATGCAAGATTAAATGTCTATTTTTCCCCTTTTCAGATTTTAGGCTTGTAAATGGAGTTTATGCAAGTTTTCTTGGTTGCTTCATGCGAATGTTTAAATCTAAAAAACCTCATTTAAAACCCTAGGAGCCAACACTTAGCTTATCCGGATTGTGCTTGTTTTGCAAGTCCAATAGGTTAGGTTGCATGCATGGAGACCTCACATCTTCGATTTTGTTGAAATAGGATAGCATCATACTGAATGCATTTTATTTTCAGTTTTACGCATTTCATTTTCATTTTTCTGTATTTTATTTTTCCAAAAATTTTAACTTATTTTAAATTTTCAGGCATTAAAATAAACATTTAAAAATTTTCAAAAAAAAAAAACAATGAACAATCACTAAAGTTTCATGGTGAAATAAACCAACATTGCCCCTTGTTTATAGTTACTTGCAATCACTAAGGTGTTCCAAGCATTTAAATTGAATATCTTTATTTGAGATTACTAATACACATATGCAAATGCTAATACAGCGGAGACCTTGGAGAAGTTGTTTGTTTAACTTCTTTGCAAGAGGGGATTTGGAACCCAAATCCTAAATGAGAGTGTACTTTCACAATCGGGTGAAAATACCACTCAACAGATTGGCGCTAGAAGGAGGGCCATTCTAGACCTGTTTGAGTCGTTTTTCTTTCATGGACTGGTTTGGAAAAACCAAAAATTCTGCTATTGTAAAATGACACATTTTTAATGCAAAAGTTTTCAAAAAGTTGCATCTTATGGACAAGAAAGGAGGAGTCATTTTCTGCATGCAAGATTAAATGTCTATTTTTCCCCTTTTCAAATTTTAGGCTTGTAAATGGAGTTTATGCAAGTTTTCTTGGTTGCTTCATACGAATGTTTAAATCTGAAAAACCTCATTTAAAACCCTAGGAGCCAATACTTAGCTTATCCGGATTGTGCTTGTTTTGCAGGTCCAATAGGTTAGGTTGCATGCATGGAGACCTCACATCTTCGGTTTTGTCGAAATAGGATAGCATCATACTGAATGCATTTTATTTTCAGTTTTCTGCATTTCATTTTCATTTTTCTGTATTTTATTTTTCCAAAAATTTTAACTTATTTTAAATTTTCAGGCATTAAAATAAACATTTAAAAATTTTCAAAAAAAAAAAAATAATAATGAACAATCACTAAAGTTTCATGGTGAAATAAACCAACATTGCCCCTTGTTTACAGTTACTTGCAATCACTAAGGTGTTCCAAGCATTTAAATTGAATATCTTTATTTGAGATTACTAATACACATATGCAAATGCTAATACAGCAGAGACCTTGGAGAAGTTGTTTGTTTAACTTCTTTGCAAGAGGGGATTTGGAACCCAAATCCTAAAGGAGAGTGTACTTTCACAACTGGGTGAAAATACCACTCAACAAATGGTATTTTAATAACTTGGTTGTTATGCATGTATGTTTAGCAAGATTTCAACTCTAATCTCTTCCTTGAAAGTTGATTTTTTTTGCTTGGGAAAATGGGGTTGTACTTGAGTTCCCCACCTTTGACAAATCACAACTCTCTTCATGAGAGTTTACAAACATATCCAATTCTCATCTCAATTGAGATGTTATAGCTAGATACCTACATCTTTTTTCAAAAAAAATCTAAATTCTTGATATTCATTTTTTGCATCTTCTTCAATTTTCTTTGTAAATACAAATATTTAGCATCCTTCTTGATATTTTCCAATCTTGTTCATCCATCCATCCAAGTGAAATCTTAATTAGTGGTGGTCTTTTATGATCCCAACCTGCAATTATGCCACTTGAATATCCATAACTACTTTGTTGGCTCCATGTTTCTACTGCTTTGCTCTAATATTTTGAACGGTTGGTCTTGTTCCCTAATGTTGTAGCACTCCTTTGAAATCTAGAACCACTATATTTTTTGTCAAAAATTGCCATACTTGATGCATTTCTAACTCCATGTAGATCTATAATATTGATGCCTTAAGCCATGCCTCCAATATTGTTGCCTCTTAGGGTGGTGTGGGTGTCAATATGTTACAACCTTAGCTAGACATTCAATATCCTTTGATATTTCAACAAAATGTTTATTTATTTTAAATTCTTCTTCATAATATTTTGTCTTATAACCTTCTTTTGGTGCGTCCTTGTACACTTCTAAGAGGGCTTCCTTGGACTTTGCTAATGCTTCTTCCATGGACTCTATATCTGTTGCTACTATAAATTCAACCTTTGAATCTTTTGTCGATTCTTTTGTATCGCCCAAATTTTTCGCACCCTTACCTTTAGGCTAAAGGATCCGTGCCCGAAAGGGGGATGCAAAAAGGATGGAACAATACCTTGGACGAAGAGGCCCTTTGAAGGTCGCGCCTCTCGAGGGAGGGGTATAAAGGTGAATTTTTGACGGATGGTGGGGTTCACCAGGAAACTTTGAGTGGCAGTTTCCACGCCTAGGTTGAGAATGGGTTTGATTTGTTCATTTTATGTTCAATCATTCAGATTCCTAGGTTGACCAAAATGAAGCTAAGCTATTCTATATGACAATTCTGATTTATATGAATACAACAAACATAAATGAATCCTAATGCGATTAAATGAAGAGAATATGTTAAATGGAGAAGAGTACACCTGATTTCTGATGTCTGATGAAGATTCTGAAGCTTGTAGGAGTCCAGATCGTCCCGGATATGACAGGATCGTCTGTAATTATATAGAATCATCCCCAATCACAGTCGATCGTTTGAGATCACCCAGGATCGTCAGCGACCTGACGAATTCGTCAAAAACTTGCAATCAAGAAAACAGACACCAAAAACCAAAAATACTATTGCAGAAATGATGCAAAGTGATAGAAATGAGAGTGTAGATGTTTAAATAACAAATCCAGATATCAAATTAAATGAGATGTAATGTTTTGGTAACTTATTTTGAATTTTATCATGCAATTATGCTAAATGAGGTGAACTCCAAGATGCAAAACGAAGTAAATTAATCTAATGCACCAATAAATAAAGAAACGAGGTAGAAAATGCAAACTCGGGACTCTGATTGCCCCCAAGCTGAATTGCAGTCAAGATCATCTGTAATCGTACGAGATCGTCGTCGATCTTGACAGGATTTCCCGAAATTGTGGTTGAATCGCCTGCTACGATCCGAGCTATCTCCGACTGAAACACAGTGAAATCTTGCAACAAAAACTTGAAAACACGAATATAAAATCCTATAGGGAGTCAGGGAGAGCAGGCAGGGAGAGAGTCAGGGGAGGCAGGGGAAGAAGGCAGTCAGGGAATCAGGGGGATAAACTGGAAAAATCCCAGTTTATATAGGATTAGGGGGAGGTTAGGAGGTTGGGGATCATCCCAATTTGGGAGATCCTCAACGTGGGAATCTCCAATCGCGCAGACACGCTTTTGCCCAAGTTGGAGAGGTCATTGGAACAGAAGCTAATTATGAAAATTCGATTTTGGGACGAAATCATCTGGTCGTTCTATTCCAGACGAATTCGTCCGATTTGGGACGATATCGTCCAACGGTCAAAACAACTTCTAAAAATGGTGCGAAAAATGAGGTGAGCGGTTAACGGGCGATTTTGGGGTTAAAATTCAATTTTTTACTTTTTACTGATGGTTTAACTGTGCCAATTTTAGGGTGCTACATTTTGCCCCCTCTTTAGCGATTTTTTTGAAGAAAATGCGTTAAAGATGAGTTCTTTACGCTTTATGAGAAAGCAAAAATTTATTCCATTTTTTAGATGACGATTCTAGGTTGAATCGTACGACTGTTTGCTATGTGCCCCCTCCGAGTTTTTACCCAAAACGAACGTTTGAGGTAAAAGCGCGAAAAAGCAAAAATTGAAAATGTCATTTTAAAATAAAAATAAGAAAAATAGGGTAAAACCTTAATTCATTTTTACTGTTCACTTTCGTTGTTTCAGAGCTCTACAAGCGAAATGGTGGAGACGGCATACAGATCGATAGAGGTCCGACGCGGGTTGCGGGTAAGGATCTAAACCTAGTGTACTATGTTTTTAACTTGATTTACTTGATTTTTTATTTGAATTTTAATTGTTTTTGGGCGTCGTGGCCATTTTTAGGCCGTCGACGACATCGGGACGAAATTGTCCCAATTTCATCGAATCGTCCCTATATCATCGATTTCGTCTAAGGACGAAATCAGAGAAATAGGGGCGATCCCGTCCAATAAGGGGTGATCCCCAAATTGAAGAATAGAGATGATTTCGTCCTATTAAGGACAATTTTGTCTAAATTTGGTACGATATCATCCAATAATGGGTGATATAAACTTTTATGGGATGATTTTAATTTTAATTGATTTTTTAATGATTATGTACTAATGATTTTTGTTGTTTTATTATTTATTTTGTAGAGGGGATTACTAAAGAGTCAGGAGTAGAAATACGGAGGTCTAAGGGACGAATTAGCCGCGCTCGATCAGGCCGACCGAGACAGACTGGCAAAGGTAGGACTGCAGCATGTGGCAAAGATGCCACAACTTCCTACAGATATGGGGCTACTAACAGCCCTAGCAGAGAGATGGTATCCGGAGTCGTCCTGCTTTCGGCTATCGACAAGGGAGATGACTTCCACTCTAGAGGATGTATGGAGGATCTTGAGGATCCCCATACATGGTCGATTCATGACCCCTTCGGCCAATCAGGGCCATGCTATGATGAGATTGTGCAGTGGCCCAAGCTTCACCCTGGAGAAGGGCGGAGTGAACATCGAGGCTTTAAGGCAGATGCCTAGGACGTCTTGGTTGACCCGGGTTTTGGCAGGGGTGGTGGGTGGCCTTCTTCTATGCCACCAAAGCGGATGTAGATTACCATGGCTACTCTCAAATGTGGTTTGTGACATAAGAGACCACGAATACAGGTTTGCTTGGGGCAGCTTTGTATTGTGTCGGTTGTATAGGATCCTTTACGGGGTCGTATACAAGGGGGCTTGATGTTTGGTGCTGACATCGTTGCTATAGATTTGGTGCTAGGAGCACATTGCGATGCGAAGGCCGATAGGGCTTCCACTGACAGGAGTTGACCGGGAGAGACCCCGAGTTTTCTACTGGTGGCTCCAGAGAGGGTCACAGCGACGGATAGATCTGCCAACGTCTCAGAGGTTGCTAGATGACCTCACCCCGGATCGGATCACCTATAGACCATGGAGAGAGCATCCAGGGTGGGCAGAGGACGGACAAGAGTTGGCTTGCATCAGACGAGTCATATGGTTGAGGACAAAGCGGGGATAGGTAGAGCTCCATCGCTATGACCGATTTTTGAGGCAGTTCGATCTAAACAGGGGATCCCTTCTCTTAGGGATTATGAGTACTCTCAAACTGTGCAGGATAACACCACACTAAGCGGGGCTCTAGACATGTAGCGGTTTTGGAGTCAGGATGATGATGCCCCTATTCAGCCAGTGGATGGGGATGATGCAGGGGTAGTAGACGAGTATGATGCTTGGTATGCAGGCATCTGCCCTCCTCGAATGATGAGGGCACAGGGTCCGATGCACACTGTAGTGCAACGAATGGAGAGGCGACGCCAGGCTGCCATCGATGTAGTGAGGAGTCACGGAGGGAGGGATCAACGACGGCCTCCTCAAGAGAGACGTCAGAGAATACCATAGGCTTCGGAGAGACAGCAGCAATCGAAGAGGAGGGAGGAGAGGAGAGAGAGACTCCCTTCTTAGCAGAGGGATAGGCCACCATCGCCCGATAGGGGCAAGGGTGTTGAGGTTGGGAGAGCAGTAAGATGGCAGCTCTCCAAGCGAAGAATGCCTGCCTACGAGCTCAGGTGCAGACTCTGCAGGATGAGGCTACACGGCTCAAGGCTCGGAGTGGAGGAGCGAGCATTCTAGAGCTGGTGCGATCGGTTGCTCAGACTGCGTTCTATTAGGGAGTGTACTACTAGCTGGTTCCAAAGGTCCAGAGGATATAGTTGCTAGCTGACATTGTGGAGCCGATCAGGATGGGGTCGTCGAGGACATCATCACGATCGACGTCGAGGACCCACGACACAAGACGGGCTTTGATGGGACCATCTCCTCCACCTCAGGGTGGGAGAGGAGATGAGGCTGAGAGCTCGAGGGCTTCTCGAGACTAGACGCACATTGTACATAGACTATTTTTTGAGGTGATTGAGTATGCCAGGGTATAGATTGTGGCATACCAATCTGTTTTGATATGATGTATATACTTCTTGATATATATATGATGTTATTTTTATGATATGACTTGTGCATATGTTTTATGATGCTTTAATATTTTAATTGTTGATTGACTATTCATGTAATTATGTCGTTGAAAATATTATAATTTTATGTCATGCTATAAAATTAAATGAAATAATCTGACATAAACAAACTGGTTGTTGTGGTGTGTTTTGATGAAAATAAAGTGACTTCTAACAATAATTTCAAAGGACATTGTCGTTGTTACATGACCATTTCATGGAGTCGTCGCTCGCTAGGTCATCAAGCTAATCCCAGTATGAGAGAAATATTGCTAAAAGTAGAAGGGTGCTTAAGAGACTTATTTAAGACTTTGTGTTGTGATGATGAAATGATGATAGTGATGATTTGTTTTCAGATTTTCATGAAAATATTTATGCATGACATATTAAAAAATATGATTTTTGCTAGGCATAAAATTCCTAAGTATGATAGAAATTTGAACAATTCCCTAGGAATTATACCATCGTCACAAAAAAAATGAATGTTGACATAATGAAATGAAATAGGAAAGTTATCGTTCTTTTTAAAGCACAATTGTGTAACATAATTATTTAAGCCATATGCTTTTATGGATTAAATAAATGGGAAATAAATTTAGAACGATGATTTGCGCTAGGCATAGAATTTTAGGTATAGACTTATACCATCATCGCGAAATCCAAAGAAGAAATTAATATAATAGTTTTATTGCATAGTTGATTTTTGATTTTGAGATAAACAGAAAATATAAAATTGAGGACTTGCACTAGGCATAAAATTTCAATTTAGGTTTAGGAACTATACCATCGTCGCGAAAGTCAAAAATATAAATGTGACTTTATTGCTAGCTTTTGAACATGTTTTGCAAGAAAATTTTGGATTTTTGAAAAAAAAAATGTATTTAATTGATTTTACGCTAAACAGATATTCTCAAGTAAAAAAATCAAATTATTCCTAAAGATTTGCATAAATATTTTAAATTATCTCAAAGACAAATTTGACATTTATAAGGAACCCCGTGTGCATATGTGAGTTCGTTGCCGATCTTGATCTATCATAATGATACAAAATCTCTCAAACACAAATGTGTGTGCAATTGTATTGTTCATTTACCGATTTTGAGCAAGATAATTTGATACAAGTAATTTGAATTAACCAAATGAGTGTTCGTTGACCATGATTTATATGCATGTAACCGTACCAGACTACTATGTAAGTCGGGTCATCAAGAGCTAGCTGATCCATGAGCGAACATAGGTCTGTACAAAAGAAGGTCGCTAATATGACAGACATATCACCACGCTAGGAGTTACCTAAGGCCAAGCGGGTTGGGCAAAAACCACCTGTTATGGGGCTTACCTCATGATTTTTGAATAATTGAGAATTCCAGGGATTCAAGCTCATTCACCCTTCTTTTCTTTCGAAGGGGGGGAAGGGATTTATTGCTTTTTGTTTTTTCTTTTCTTTTCTTTTTCTATTTTTTTTTTTTAATATTTTGCTTGACACTGAGATAATGCTGAAATATTGCTGAGATGGTACAAAATGATAATGCTTCTGAATAATTTCTCTTTTTCTCATGATTTTTCTTGCTTTTCTTTTTCTTCCTAGACTAGGGATACTTACTCGGATTGGCTGTAGAGCAAGGGATTTTTATTCTGGGCAGGGGTGAGCTTGTCCTTTTGTCAATTCTCAAAGATTCTAGACCATGTGCATGATAGGATAGCAGAGGAAACTTTTTGCTCAAGATACCACTTCTACTGTGTAGCATCGTTTTGAATTTGCAAAGAAATCATTTTAATGTGAAAAGGTGTACTTGGTTCAAGTAAATAACAAGATCAGTTCTCTATGCTCAAAACTTTATTTAATTCAACTGTGGGCTTCGATATAAGAGAGATTAATAATCATACCAAATAAGATCAAAATATTTATTCATGTGAGTGTGAAAGTGAGGGATTCCAGATAAATGCTAATTTATTCAAAATAACTGAAAATATAACTGCAATACTTCAAGAATTGACAGGTGCAAAATAGAAGATGTTTTTTGATGATTTTGATTTTTTTATATTTTGATTTTAATGTGTGAATTAAGAGAATACATGATATTACTGTTTTTGAAATTTTTATATGAATTACTAATATGAGACAATATGTATAATATATACAGTGATGAAATTACCAGATTTATGCATAATAGCGCTTAAGATGCATAATGTTCATAGGTTCTTTAAGATCTTTACCATCTAAGGTAGCTAATATGTATCCTCCCAATCCAAATTTAGCAGTGATAATATATGGCCCAAGCCAGTTAGGCTCGAATTTACCTTTAAGGTCTTTAGTTGCATTAGTATTTTTTTAATTTTCTTTTAAGACAAGGTCGTCGATCTCAAAGAATCGATTATGAACTTTCTTGAGATATACTCGCTTGAGCTTGTTCTGGTAGGCACGAAGATGCTCCAAAGCATTAATACACTTCTCATCTAGTTCCAACTGACTAAATCTGCCAGCACGATATTCATCTCCTACTTCAGTATCTTGAAGTAGCAGAGTCAAAGAAGGAACTTCTAGTTCAAAGGGAAAAACAACTTTAGCGCCATAAACCAAAACAAAAGGTGAAGTGTCCGTAGGAGTACGAATGCTAGTTCGATAAGCCCACAAAGCAGGATATAATTGAATGTGCCAATCACGGCCAGATTTATTGACCAGTATTTTTAGGATTTTAATTGATGTTTTATTAGATGCTTCTGCTTGGCCATTACCCTGAGGATAATAGGGAGTGGACCATCGATGTTGAATTTTATATTTTTGACATAGTTTCTTTACATCTTTGTTTTTGAAACAAGTTCCATTATCCGAGATGAGATTTGCAAGAATTCCGAACCTACAAATAATTTGATTAAGAATAAACTTGGAAACTTGTGTTCCAATGCAAGAAGCTAAGGGCATAGCTTCAACTCACTTCGTAAAATACTCGGTGGCGGTTATGACGAATTTGTGTCTATCAAATGACACAGGATTGATTTTTTCGATGATGTCTAAGCCCCATTTGGAAAATGGCCAAGGAGATGAAATAGCCTACAGTTCTTGTGCAGGCGCATGGACAAGGTCAGGGTGTTTCTGGCACTTGTCGTAATGGTGCATGTAATCATGTGCATCATTCTCCATGGTAGGCCAAAAATATCCTATCCTAAGGAGCTTCTTAGCAATGGCGCTACCACTAAAGTGTCCCCCACAAGATCCATCATGGGCTTCACTCAAAGCCGATCTAGACTCTTCTAGATTCAAACATCTTAATAGGATACCTTCAAAAGATCTTCTGTACAACGTATTGCCAATTATTATGAAGCGACTTGCTCGTATACATAATAATCGGTGCTGGTTTCTATTAAAACCTTCAGGGAAGGTCCCATTTTGAAGAAAATTGAAGATGTTAGTGTACCAAAGTTCAGGAATAGTTTCGTTGATTAGAAAAACGTCCAAAGGTTCCAAGCATGATTTAGTTGAAGCGGGTTCCTAGAGTCGACGAATAATGATGGTAGCATATTCGTCATCTAAATCCAATAGTAAAAGAGATGCAACTGCGGCCATAGCGTCAACCGCACGATTGCTAGTTCTAGGAATAGCTTCCAAGGTAACTTGATCAAATAAAGATATTAATTGTAATACATATGCTTTATATGGGCGTAATTTATCATCTTTGGTCTGATAAACATCGTTAATTTGATTTATAACAAGTTGAGAATCACTGAAAACTAATAGATTTTTAATTTTTAGTGTCAGGGCAGCTCGTAATCCAAGGATTAGAGCCTCATATTCAGCAGTGTTATTAGTACAGGCAAACATTAATTTAAAGGATAGAGGTATGAGATGTTTCTGTGGAGATATCAAAATAATACCTGCACCAGCCCCACTCATACATCGGGCTCCGTCAAAGTATAAGGACCATGGCTCTGAATGATCTACCTCTAGTTTAAGGCATTCGTCAGGAAACTCAATGACGAGGGGATGGGTGGACTCTAAGGGTGCAACAGCTAATTGATCTGCTATGATTTGACCCTTAACAAAATTTTGTCCTATAAATGTGAGTTCAAACTCGCTTAGAGCAAGAACCCACTTCGTTGTGCGACCAGATAAATAAGGTCAACTCATGAGATACCGCAAGGGATCGGATTTAGCAATAATGTATGTTTTCTAACTGAGCATATAATGGCGTAGTTTTTGTGTAGAAAATACAACTGCTAGACATAACTTTTCTAATGTTGTGTAGCGGGTTTCATAACTAATTAATGTTTTGCTAATCTAATAATTAGCACACTCTCTTTTCTCATCATCAAGTTGAGCTAACATAGCTCCTAAAGCAAAATCTGAAGTAGAAATATACAAGATAAATGGGCGATCAGGTTTAGGTGGCGAAAGTACAGGTGGGTTAAGAAGATATTGTTTGAGGAGTTCAAATGCTTCCTTACATTCGTCGTCCCAATGGAAAGAGACATCCTTCTTAATAAGCTTAAGAAATGGTCCAGTTTTATCCGCCAACTTATCGATGAAGCGACGGATAGCTTGAAGCTTACCTTGTAGACTCCGTAATTTAGATATATTTGTAGGTGCGGGCATATCAGTGATAGCCGTAATCTTGAGAGGGTCAATTTCGATGCCATGTAAAGAAACTATAACCCCCAATAATTTACCTGACTTAACTCCAAATATACATTTGGCTGGATTCAATCGGATAAGATATTCCCTTAACCGATCAAATACTTTTCTCAAGTCATCTAAATGGTCATCTTCTTCAGTAGAACGTGCTATAATTTCGTCTACATAATCATGTAGTATATCATGCATTATATCATGAAAGATATAAGTCATGGCTCATTGATATGTTGCACCTGCATTCTTCAAACCAAATGGCATCACTTTCCAACAGAAAGTCCCCCAAGGGGTAATAAAGGTTGTTTTAGCCTGATCTTTAGGAACTATCCTGATCTGATTATAACCAGAAAATCCATCCATTAAGGATATCATTCTACTCCCAATGAGTAAAATAAATGATCTAATCCATATTGGGAAGGGGAAAATCGTCTTTAGGACATGCGACATTAATATCTCTAAAGTCTGTACAAACCCTAATCTTAGTAGCTTCTTTCTTAGTTATTGGAACTACATTCGAGATCCATTCAGCATAATCAATGGCTTGTATAAAAATAACATTCAGGAGATTTTCTAACTCCCCTTTGACTAGTAAGGCCACTTTAGGATGCATTTTTCTAAGCTTCGCTAACGAGTTTAGCATCCGGATGCACTACTAGGTGATGCATAACTACAGAAGGGTCTAAACCTGGCATATCTTCATATGTCCAAGAAAAGACATCTTCATATTCTTTAAGAAATGCAATGTATTTATCCTGTTTTTCTTGACTCAATTCTGATCCAATGTTGATTATGTGAGGGTTATCCTCGGTTCCAATGTTTATTTTTATGACATTTTCTACTTCCATGTGTAGATCTCTCTCAAAATTAGGTGGGGTGGGTGAAAAACCCAATTCTTGTAATTCTTCCAAGGTTAACTTGGATAATTCGTCTTGAGGAGTCGTGGCCTCAAGCTGGGCTATACTAGGTATAGAGCCATCAAAATAAAATCCATTATGTAATAAATCCTTAACGGAGACATCATGGAAGATATCTCCCTCCAACTCATCGTCGGATTCAACGATCATCTCAAGATAAGCTATAGATAGCATATTACATGTGAATGTCTTATTCATTAAACACAAAGCATCGCGTTCATCTAAATGATCTTGGTAACATATAAGATGGTCATCATCCTAAAATGGGAATGGCTAACCTTTACTAGAAAATAGGCCCACACCACATCGAGTGGGCCACGCTTCTACCTCAAAAGGTTCTTTCATACCATTCTGGAAAGGTCCCAAACCTTTCCCTTTATATCCCAATTTAAGCATTATAGGTTTGGCTTTAATATACTCATTAGTAAAATAACATCGAGCATATCCATCATAATGAGTTCTGATGTTTTTGGGTATTCTACCCCAGTCATATCCCTTATAAATAAAGGCACAACTCTTGACTTGGTAAATACTTCCCATAGGCTGTGGAAGGCCCAAGGTACGAGGAGATGGTGGCAAATTATTTAAAATAAGGGAATCTTACATAGAAGCATTCGTTTCTTCTGATATAAGAATTTTAGATAGATCGGGTAAGAGCTCGTTAGTAAGAGCATAAGAGGTAGAAGGAACATTCCCTACATATTTCGATGCAGAAAATATGAATTTGGTGGATGTAGACGGTGTAGAGGTTTCGATAGATGGGTCTATTAAAGGTATGGAAGTTATAGGAGTAGAACAAGAGACATTGGTTGTGGGATTAGGATCTTTCTTGGGTCCTAATGCGATTTGTTCAGAAGATGGTTGAGCTATATGTGGAGGTGCAACTAATGGAGAAGAAGTAGATGACGTCGTGGGTGTGAGTTTCACACGTTTAGATGGATAATGAGAACTAGGATGTGTGGATGACAGAGCTGGGCAAAATTGAACTCCAATAGGTTCTGCCAAAACACACATATCAAAGGGTCTTGGATCACCATGAATGGTAACCAACTGATTCTTAAATTCAAACTTAACACATTGATGTAAAGTTGAGGGAACAACTCGCATCGCATTGATCCAAGGATGACCCAAGAGTATATTGTACGATGCAGGGAAATGTACAATAAACACAGTCGTATCCAAGGTTCTTAGACCAACCTGCAATGGAATGGTAATAACTCCACATGTTTCCTGTGTTTCGTCATTGAAATATTTTATCATCATATCAGTTATTTTCATTTCATCACTTCTAAACCCAAATCTTTGGTAGAAGTCAAAAGTGCAGATATTTAAAGATGACCCATTATCAATCAAAACTCGTTTGACTGCTACATCTCCAATTAAGGCAATAATATACAAGGGGTTATCTTTATGTAAACTATGTTGCGGTATGTCTCTATCCCGAAAGTCAATACAATCAACTTCACGAGTTATTATAGTATCGGCCATAGCTTCAGGTTGGATGTCTTATGGTACCATCATCTGACTTAATGTGAGCATTAATTCATCTCTATGTGTAGGAGACGATCTTAAAAGGTCCAAGAGAGAAATTTTAGCTGTAATATTTGATAATTGTTCATTAATATTATAAGGAGGTTTAGGTTGAACATTAGGTGAATGATTCCCTTTATTAGGAATCTTCAAAACAAATGGAGCTGATCCACCATTCCGAATTTGATCTTGTTGAGAATTTTGAGCCTGTTGTCTAGTAACAGCTCCGATGGTACCCACAATATTATTTTGCGGATGATGAATGGGTCTTGTTTTAGCGTTTATAGCTAGCTCATTAGAAAGTAATTGGCGAGACAATGGTCTAGTAGTGACTCTTCTTGGAAATGGCTCTTCTGGAACCATATAACTTATGATAGGGTGAATAGGATCTGATTCATCATTAGAACTATTCGATTGATTCGATGTGATCTCCATATCATTCTCAGTCTTGTATTATGTATCACTAAGATCAGGTATCTGAATATTATATAGAGGTCTGGTTGTAACCACGGATGAAGTTGTGTCAAATATTTCTAGATCATGAACAGGTACCCACTAATAGTTCCCACATATCTGGAAGGAGGAGGGACATTATGATGTTCAATTTTATTAGCCACCTCCTTACCATGTTTTGGTAAGGGATGTTGAAAGATGTCCAATGATTGATTGGCATTCTGATTATGGTTTTGTAGGGTGTTCTTTTGAACATTATTAGGAGGATTTTGCTTAGGTTGAAAGGCTTGCACCTCCATCTCATTGTTATCAATCAGGTCCTGTATTTTATGTTTTAATCTTTTACAAGAGTTGGTAGTGTGTCCAGGTCCTCTATGGAAGTCATAGTGTAAATTTGCTCTGTATCTAGGTATAGTTGGATCAGGTTCCCGAATATTTGGTAATTGAATCAAACCTCGTTCTAATAATTACGATAAAATAGTTGATAAAGGTTGATTTAACCTAGTAAATTCTCGAGGAGGTCTATCAGGAGGTTTTAGTACAAACTTCTCCGCTGCCTTCACAACATTAACATTAGCAATATTTTTGCTATCGGTGACTCCATCACCCACAACTTGTTTATTCTTATATTGATTTTTGGATGTTTTCTCATCGTCTCTCTTTTTAAGTCGGCCTCTCCTAATGAGAGCATCTTCCACTCTTTGGGCTAAGTCTATAGCCTTGATCGAAGGTGGTCAAGGTAGCAGTTGATAATTCGTAAGATAGTTGCTCTTGTAAATTATTAATAAAGATGTCCAACATCTCCCTATAAGGTAACACAAAGTGCAATTTTCCTATCAACTGTCTCCACCTAGCTAGGAAATCAGCAAAGCATTCCTCTTTGCCCTGTTTTAAGTTATACAAATCTTTAATGGTCACATCTCTTTCGATGTAGGCACTAAATTGATGAACAAAATACTCGGCAGTTTCTTCGAAATTCCTCAAATAATTAGTGGGTAATTGATAATACCACTCTAATACCATTCCTCCCAAGCTTTTCGAGAACATTTTTAGTAATAACAAGTCATCATGTGATATATCATGACATGCTATCCTAAACATACGAAGATGCTCTATGAGATCTTCGGTTCCTTTATATATGGGAAGAACAGGCATATGAAAATGTTTAAGATACGGCTATGCTACGACTATAGGATCAAAAAGCTGACTACACATCTTTCGATAATTGTACGAGGGACGATAGGGATCTATCTGGTCCATGCGGGAAACTAATTGTTTCACCATGGCTTCCAGGTTGCTAGTTTGTCCACCATATTGGTTCGGTGGCACATAGGTATGGGATCTATGAGCGTATGATGGTGTGACACAAGGATTAGATGTTATATTGCTATTATGCAAAGTGTTGGTAGGAAGAGTATTATGAAGGGGATTTGTAATAGTATTATGTTGTACCTTAGATTGTTGGTAATTGGTGTTCGGTTTTGTTTTGGGTTTTTGTTGATTTAAGGTATGTTGATCAAGAGCTTGGCAAAATAGAGCAGTAAATGATGGTTTGTTTTGTGCGGGAATGACTCTAGACTTGTTAACAGACACTTTAGATCGTTGGGTAACCTGTTGTTGTTGCATGCTCTGGATCGTAGCTACTATATATAAATTGGATGATCCAACTTGATCACTCTTTTGGTCAATAAAGGACAAGGGATTAGTGTGTGTTTGAAATACTTCTTCTAGAGTTGCTTGAGTGTCACTAATTTGATCCTTGTCCATATGGGCTGCTCTATTAAAAACACCAATATTAGTGTTAATGAACTTCTAGAATTGTTCCATGTTCTCAAAAGTGATAGCTCCTCTCGGAGACATTTTAGGGGATGAGGATCCTTCCTCTCTAATAGTTTCTTCTTGTTCATTTCCTACAACAAGCTCTTCTTCTTGTTGGTCTAGGGTTTCTTCTTCCTGAACTTGGTCCTTAGGAGGGACATTTTGGTCGATTAATGGTCTTCCTAACCAATCTTCATCTTCTACGGTTTGTTTTCCATTCCTGAGTCTAGGCATTGTGCTAAACTTAGGTTTTAGCAAAAATATATACTTATATATATATATATATATATATATATATATATATATATATAGCAATAGGGTTGAGAGGTATATATTTTAACTATATACCTACTATAATATTTTAAAAGGAAATGTTTTGTTGTTTTTGTTTTTTTTTTTGTGTGATTTTATTATATTATTATTTTGCAAGAATAAAAATGACAAACAACATGCTAGTTGTAAGAAACAATAGTAGAAAGAATCACTTAGCTTTCTATGAATAGTTTATGGGTATCATTGATAGGGTCAAGTTCATCAGGAGTCATGAAATGCTCCTCTTCAAATTCGAAGTTGTTTTTCAAGAACTTGACAAAGTGTGCTATGGTAATATGATCTATTTCAGACTCTGACATGTAAAAATAAAGTTCATGGCAAAACTCTCGATACAACACAGCTCTAGGAACTCTATTCTATCTCTTTCTATCCGTAAGAACGACTTCTTGATCCTCTATACAAGATAGAAATTTATGTACTACAACTGCGTTCTCAAGGTATTCCTCAAAGGTGTATAATTTTGAAGACACAAGTGCTCTTTTATCGGCTAACCACCTATGGCAAGCTCTCCCGAATTTCATGGTACAAAGTCACCTGATCAGGATCCAGGATTCTATCTAGGACAAACCTCATAATTTGCCTAAGTTCTGCAGATCTAGATTTAATAATACCCAATCTCCTATCAAGTTTGTCCTACAAAGGTTGGGCTCTATATGTTTGAGGTACTCTAAGCACAGAAGTAATCTCTATGGCTGTTAATTGATTTTTAATATTTATGGAAATTGCTCGTCTTCTATTATAATCTACCATCTAAGTATGATATGCAAATTTAACAGTTTTCTAATGATTCTAGATGTTCTTAATAATGTGTGTTTTTTTTTGGATTATTTTCAAAAGGTGTTTTAGTTTCACGTCGGGTTCACCAAAATGTATCGCCCAAATTTTTTGCACCCTTACCTTCAAGCTAAAGGATCCATGCCCGAAAGGGGGATGCGAAAAGGATGGAACAATACCTCGGACGAAGAGGCCCTTTGAAGGTCGCGCCTCTTGGGGGAGGGGTATAAAGGTGAATTTTCGACGGATGGTGGGGTTCACCAGGAAATTTTGAGTGGCAGTTTCTATGCCTAGGTTGAGAATGGGTTTGATTTGTTCATTTTATGTTCAATCATTCAGATTCCTAGGTTGACCAAAATGAAGCTAAGCTATTCTATATGACAATTCTGATTTATATGAAGACAACAAACATAAATGAATCCTAATGCGATTAAATGAAGAGAGTATGTTAAATGGAGAAGAGTACACCTAATTTATGATGTCTGATGAAGATTCTAAAGCTTGTAGGAGTCCAGATCATCCCAGATATGACAGGATCATCTGTAATTGTACAGAATCATCCCCAATCATAGTCGATCGTCTGAGATCACCCAGGATCATCAACGACCTGACGAATTCGTTAGAAAGCTGCAATCAAGAAAACAGACACCAAAAACCAAAAATACTATTGCAAGAATGATGCAAAGTGATAGAAATGAGAGTGTAGATGTTTAAATAACAAATCCATATATCAAATTAAATGAGATGCAATGTTTTGGTAACTTATTTTGAATTTTATCATGCAATTATGCTAAATGAGGTGAACTCCAAGATGCAAAACAAAAGTAAATTAATATAATGCACCAATAAATAAAGAAACGAGGTAGAAAATGCAAACTCGGGACTCTGATTGCCCCCAAGATGAATTGCAGTCAAGATCGTCTACAATCGTACGAGATCGTCGTCGATCTTGATAGGATCGCTCGAAATTGTGGTTGAATCGCCTGCGACGATCCGAGCTATCTCCGACTGAAACACAGTGAAATCCTACAACAAAAACTTGAAAACACGAATATAAAATCCTGCAGGGAGTCAGGGAGAGCAGGCAGGGAGAGAGTCAGGGGAGGCAGGGGAAGAAGGCAGTTAGGGAATCAGGGGGATAAACTGGAAAAATCCTAGTTTATATAGGATTAGGGGGAGGTTAGGAGGTTGGGGATCATCCCAATCTGGGAGATCCTCAACATGGGAATCTCCAACCGTGCAGACACGCTTCTGCCCAAGTTGGAGAGGTCGTTGGAACAAAAGCTAATTAAGAAAATTTGGTTTTGGGACGAAATCGTCTGGACGTTTTGTTCCAGATGAATTTGTTCGATTTGGGACGATATCGTCAGATCGACGACGATATCATCCAACGGTCAAAACAACTTCTAAAAATGGTGCAAAAAATGAGGTGAGCAGTTAACGGGCGATTTCGGGGTTAAAATTCAAATTTTTACTTTTTACTGATGGTTTAACTGTGCCAATTTTAGGGTGCTACATCTTCAACTTCTTCCTCTACCATATTTATTGTTTGCTTTTCCTTGGATCCTTATTTTTTAAGTTTTTATTTTTGAATGCATCCATGAACTTACACATTGTCATTTGTATTTTTTCCTTCTATTATATCCTCTTTATTCATTTATTTTAGTTATCTCTAAAACCTTTTTATTTCTTCTTCATATCCTTTGATGGTGACCTTCAAATTAGCTATATTTTTATATGGATCCCATTGACTCAAGAATGCATGCTCCATTTTGTCCCAAATGTAATTATAATTCCTTTCCTTAAAAACACTTGCCCACCAAACATAAGCTTCCTCTCTTAAAAATTTTATAAGTTGGATTTACCAAAAATGATCACCAAAATATAGAGATCTAAACTTCTTTTGCCATTCTCGAGCATCCATATTATCGTTTCGAGTGAAAACTGTAACTCCATAATCTTTAACCCCAAACCCATGATCTTTAAACCAATTGTCTTCTTCATACATGTACCTACTCCTCTCTACGCATTTTTTAGGCACTCTCCCTTCTAACAAGAGCTCTCATATATGTTTCCTCTCCTCTATAGGCATTATCTCAATGCTCCATAACTTCCTTCAATGCTCTAACTCCTCTTCTTTCAATGTGGCTTTGTTTTTCCAACACAAGTCTACTTCATCCAATGCAGTCGTTGTAACGTCCTTCATTTGCTTTATTCTCTCTTCACCTTAGCTTCTCTTTACTACTAACTTCTCTTCTCTACTCCTTTTATCGTTATTCCTTGAGTCCTCTTAGTGAGGGCTTCTCTCAAACAATCTCTCTTTCCCAAACCACTTTAACATGACTTCTATCAAACATTGCTCTCTCTCATAAAATGCTTAATGTGGATCTCATACCACTATTAGCATATAAGCAATATTCAACAATATATCAAGATTAAATTCTCACATAAATGATATGCACAAGTATTCACACAAATAATAAACTCATTGTATTTCATGGATTACACACTTAGTATTCTAGTACTAATGAAGTATTAAAATCTCACACTTGTTACATAAGTCTTACATGTTTGCTCTACATATAGCCTTTACAAAGACTCTTGACATTTTACCTTCAACAAACTATTCATCTCCTCACACATTCGGGAGATATGACTCTTCATATTTCTCATACGAAATATATATTTTATTCACTCCTAATAATGATAAACCTCTAATGATTACCAAATGACTCATATTTACAAGACTCTTTTTCACACCACATATTTATGAACTATTTTACAAATATTTACAAGTACCGAATAATGTAGTAAAATCTAACCTATTCTTTGTATCCAAGAAACTAAAATGACAAAGGAAGAAGTTTCTAAAACTATGAAAGCAATATGGGCAAGATGTGTCACATCCCACCTTGGAGGACTATTTTTAAGATGTTATTTGTGTAGTAATAGTTGGTTTTAATGCTTAATATATCTGCATTGTATTTGTCAAAATAAAATGATGTTGCATTGCTTGATTGCAGGAACATTTATTCTCATAGGTGGAAGATTGACCACCAAGAGATGAGAAGGGAAATGATGACTATGACAACTCAACATGTAAATCTCATATTCCTATCATCACTAGTTACCTCCCTGATGGCAGTGTTACTTGAGTATTACTCTAAAAAGTCTCGCCCAATTAATATTTTATTTCATGATTAATTTGCATGAGATTGGTTTAATTGAATTTTACTTTGAAAATGCACATTAATAATATTTTGCATTTAATTATTCTAGAAAATATTGCAAAGAATATCATGCAATTTATAATAATTTTGTAAAATCTTTAAATTGAGCAATTTTAAGAGTAAAGGATTTAGTTGTTGAGAATGCTTATTTGATTTAGTTGATCCTATTTTATAAGGAAATTAGGTAGTTTTTTTTTCGTATGAACTTGCTCAATTTGTGATTTGATTAAATCATGAAAAAAAAAACTACCTTATAGATTTAAATAATCATTTTTTCCTACACAGGGCTACTTTGGGAAAGTTGAAATAGTGGATAAGATTCTGCTCTTATCTCTATGGATTCCCTTTCCATTAAAATATATATATTAAAGGAAGCTTTAACTTGGGGTGAGAAAAAGAAGATTATATATATATATATATATAGAAGCATCTTTTATGAAAGAAATAAAGAAAAAATAAAAATAAAATATATATTTAGAAGCATCTTTCTTGTCAAAAAGAAAGAGAGCTATAAATTGCCATTAATATTGAGAAAAATGAGGCTATGTTATGTGGGAAGGAGAAGGCTAGAGAAGAAGAAGAGCTTAAGGAAGCACAAGGGAAGCATTCAACTGTTGGAAACTCCAGGTTGGGACTTTCCTACTTACATTTTGCTTCAAAAGAATCTTTGTGACTGGATTTCATAGGACTAGATTATTTATTTCTTGCTTATTGCCATTCGAATCCTTCTTTTCTTATGTTCTGACCTACGCAAGGTTTATGTCAAGTTGGCTTAATTTCTATTTGTATCTGAAGCCTATAGCTAAACTGCATTGCTGAGTAGAGTGCTAGCCATGCCATAATAATCATGTGCCTAAATTTTGGACTTACGTAAATCAGCCTCTACTTTGTCCTATGTGATACTCGACTAAGGTAATTTTGTAGTCATAGGGTATGGTCCATAAATCAATATTAGGATCTCTAATAGTCGATCATTGCACACCACTTGTAGATCGTCGGGTCTATGGTTGAGAAATACAAACCAACTGTATACTGTGCTAAGGGTTCCAACCAAATCCATAGGTGTACACTTTGTTTTGCGAATGGTGGTTACTATGTAATTCCACCTCGGATATATCCATGTTAATTGTAAGCTCGAATCCTATTTGGTTTAGACTTTCGAAGCCAGACCTTCTGCTCGTTGTAAGTAAGCATAATGATTACCAGTATCGGGATGAATCACAGACGTCTTAGCCTTTCCAATTTATTCTTTTTTGAGACTTCGTTTAATATCAAGCAAACCATAGATGAAATTCTAATGCGTCTCTTTTTGAGCTTTGTCGCCACTCTTCGGAGAATTCCTAGTTTGTAATTGTATCTCCATCTTGACCTACGATCGTTTGCCCTAGGTTGGGAGCATTAAACTGATTGATATCATCCTTGCTTTGACTCATACATCATAAAACATATCTAAGGACACCCACCCATGGACTGAAGTTTGTCGTCGTCTTTCAGAAGATCCCTAGCGCACAACCTTTACTTATAACCTCTCTAATTGTGCAATACTTGTCGGGTGTAGTTCGAGGAATTTACTTGGACGTCGACGAATTCATAAATGGTGTGAATGTGATCTAAACCTCTACGCTCAATGCAAATGTCAAAATGCCCATGTTTAAACGATAAATTAAGCCACATGATGCAAATCAAACTCTGCGAGGGCATACCCCGTCTCTACCAGTAAATAGGAATAGATATCATCCAATTTGTATGCTACAAACGTCCTAATGCCATGTCATCATCATTTTTTTTTATTCATTGACTGGAAATATGCTTTATTGTAGCTTTTTTCTATGAGGATTAAATTAATGAATAATCATATGTTCATTATTTTAAAGAAAAAAAAGATGAAAGTAAACATAAATGCTAAATTTGATTTCATATGTATATTTGAAGATCAAAATTATCATTAAATAGTTAAAGGTTTTCAACTCAAATAGTTAATGATCTTTTATATTATATGCTCTATAAATTAAGCAAACTCCATGATAGGCTTATAGTAAAATGTGTTATAATGTATAATATGCATGTTATCTTTTGGAGATTTATAGGATGCTTTAAATTTTAATAGGAATAACTTCCTTCCTACTTATAAGTAGCATCTTTGTCTTATTTGAAGCAAAATTGTATGATTTTGTATGATATAGGAGATAAACATTATGGGTTATGTTGATTAGAAATTGTATAGCAATTTTATAGTATGTTTGGGAATCATATGTTATTAAAATTTGAATGGCTTTAAAATTAAAACAATTTCCTTTATTTTTGGAATGATTGGAAAATCAGATTGAAATCAATTAGATTTGTAAATATTGGTTTTGTTTTATTAAAATTTGAATGGATTATAAAATAAGAAAAAAAACAACTATGATTTGAGGTCTATTAGATAGACAAGTAGAATGAACAAGTGAAATCATAGTCTTTGTATAATTCTAGGAAACAAACAGTAAACTATTATGTGTTTGAGAAATTTTATAAAATGGAATATTTTCCAATTTTGAGAAGGATGGATTGGTGTCCATTCCTTGGGAAGAGGTATGGGACTCTTCCTTATGTTTGGTGGTAATCCAAACAAATAATGGTTGGTATTATGAATTAATATTTATTGTGAAAATATTAAATATGGATGATTATGTGATTCATGCTTGGTGATTTCTTAGAATGTGATATACATTTGATAAATGTTTGGAGCATGATTGCATATATATTTGAATAGCATGTTCGCTTATAATGTATTTGGTATACTTTGCATCCGAGTTGTACTGATCCCTTCACTATCATATCTCACACCATGGAGATTCAAGACATTCCAGAGAAGGACTGGACAATAGTTATTGAAGACTATTATACTATTCATTTTGTATAAGTATGTATCGAGATAGTTTCATTGTAATTAGTTTTTTTGGTAGGTAATAAAATTTATTAATATCATTGGGTTGAAGGGTCCCAATCCCTATTTACATAAGGCTATTATCTAGCATCGAAGAAATAAAAACAGAACAATCCCCATAGACATAGGGAAGAGTTGTGCTAGTTCCATGAACACAAAAAAACAAAATAGAAGATTCCAATAACCTTTTTCGACAACAAAAAGAAACTAGGGATATACCCGACAAAATAGGGAAGGTTTAGTAACAAAAACTAAACTAAAAAATCCCACTAACCCATAACCCAGGACTATTGGATTTTATCACCATCTTCAGTAGCATTATTCTACTGATGAGCGAGAAGAGCGTTGAGCGACGTTGGAAGATCCTGCAATTCCTTGAAGTTAAGATAGAAGATGACCCCAAATTCCTTGATCATATTGGCTACTGCTAGGAGTTGGTCAACTACCCCCGAGACATGGCTAATGATTATGGAGCAAAAGGCTTCAACAACACAACTAGTAATATTTTCAGCTGCATCCACGAACTCAATTTGAATCCCTCTAACATGAACCATTCCATCATTCCATGAATTAACAAACTCGTCATATGGAGAAGGTTTTGCACAGAGGTGAAAAAAATAGCCTTGTGATGAAAACCACAATTTTGAAAAAGCCCACAATTTGAAAGGAAACATGTGTGATCCTGAAACGGAAAAGGAATGGTGTTGAAAAAACACTAAAGACAAAAGAAACAGGGTGTTTACGAAACACCTTATAACATTAAAAAGAACACCTTTGTTGGAACTGACAATAGTGTTGACAAACACTTGAAAGGAAAGACACCAGTGTTGACAAAACACCTTATGGCGTTGAAAAAACATCTTTGCTGGCATTTATGTGATTATTAAGAAATATGATCATTTTATTTTTGAACAATGCTGATTAAATCCTCTGGAAAGAAGTCTTCCCAAATAATGCAATCTGATTGGTTTGCTGCCAAATTAGCCAAAGTGTCAACAACTACGTTGGCTTCACGGAAGACATGTTGAACTGTACTTAAGGGAAGCTGCCTAAGAATGGCTTGACTTTCCTTAATAACATTTTGAATATTCCAACCTGGTTTCGAGGAACCTTTTGCATGATTAACCACAACAAGGGAATCACCTTCAAATATGATTGGGTTAGGAAAATCTTTGCATAGAACAAGACACCTCCATAGGGCATGAGCCTCAGCATAATTATTTGATTGAATCCTCAAATTTTCAATGAAGGCCTTGATGATCTTTCCACTGCGATCATAGATTATACCACCAGCCCTAGCATCCACATGATTTCTTTTAGATGGACCATCAAAATTTTCTTTTAGCCAACCCAACAATGGAGGTTTCCAATTAGTATTGATCCTGTCATTGATGTGAACTGATTGCTTAGAAATTTCGTTGGAAATATTGAGAACTTTAAACAAAAGCATTTCTAAACCTGGATCAGGGGGTTTTTCACACTGAATTAAGTTTGGTGTTCTCGGTAGCGAACCTCACTGCTCTATTGGCTACCATCACTAGATTCCTGGTCTGATTATTGAACACTGTTATTTCGCTCTAACCAAATCTACCATAAGGTATGATGAAGGGAATATTTCCATATAAACTTTAATCTAGTGTGGCGAAACACAGGAGGCACTAGGTAAACATATCAACAATAGTATGGGGCCATGCCCATTGAACTGTAAAGATACTTAAAAGCACTATAAAAACATCATAGGCAAATTGATAGTCAGCCATAATATGCTACACTGATTCCCAAGCTTTGTAGCACAAATAACATTTGTTGGGGAACATGAATCTACGCTTAATCAAATTATACCTAGTTAAAATTTTGTTCTTAACAACCAACCAAGAGAAGTGAGCAACTTTGGGAATAATGTTTTTGAGCCAAACGCATTTGAAGATCAAAGATGTCGCTTGCTTATCTTGAGAATAATAATTGTCGTATAACCCATGGGCCATTTTGACTAAGAAGTTGCCATCCTCATTGCATTTCCAGAAAGGCCTATCTTTTTCCTGGTAAGCTGGGATGAAACTTGATCTGATAATGGACTGCATGGCCTTAACAACTTAGGAAATTAATTCATCATCTAAATTGAAACTTATTTGTTTCCACATGGGATTCCCTTGGGTTTGGACGATGAAGTTAACAACTTTTGGTCCCATATTTGCATTTGTTAAGGATTTTTGGACAAAAATGTTATGATCATTTATAAAAGCCTCATTCTTGACCCAAGTATCACGCCAAAAAATGATTGTCTTCCTATCACCAAGCTGCCATCTTACACCTCTGCTGAGCAACGGTCTTTTTTGGAGGATAAACTTCCATAAATGGGTTCCATATTGAGGAGCTTCCATTGTAATTATGGATGGCTGAAATTATTGATGTATAAACAACCAAGAGTTGTAATATTTGATGTATTTTGGATTACATGCTTATGTATATATTGAAAAGAAGACTTCTAATGTAGTATTCACCTCCAATATATGTTAGGTGATATATGATTTGGAAATTGATCAAGTAATAAAAATTCTTTGATTAGTATATTTTATCAAATATACGATGTTTAATGAATGATTATAATTTTATCTCTTATTGATTACAATAGTGTAGAGGGAAACTTATGGAGGACCTACACAACAATACTAGACAAAACAATACCATTAATCTAATTTAATTAGAAGCAAACCAAGCACTCAAAACATTTGGGAGGATGACAATCAAACACCAAACCTATCCATGTGACTTGGGTTCCTATCCCCATGATGGAAAAATGAACTTAATTGATTCATTTATATAACAAAAGGGTTGCCTAAATAAAAAGGATGGATAAATAAGCCTTAAGAGGTATAAGGTAATATAATCATGCTTAAGATGACATTCCAAGGATTATGTAATTTTAATCACGTGTAGTTATTTTGTTATCCTAGTGACCCCATTGAGAACAGGTGGGTAGGATTTAAGATCTATGACTAACTATTATTGAGGATAATTCATCTATGATGGTTTTCCATCTTCAAGGTATTCACCTGTATAGGACGATTTCCCTTTTAAGAGGGATGTAATCTAACGCTTGACTAGCGTTCTCATATCTGAGTGGTGTGAGGATTTCGTAGAAGCTGATCACTTCTACTCAAGAGTGACTCTGATCAAGTCTTAATATCTCTTGATGCTATTTGCCTTGATAACTTACAATCCAAAAAAAAATGATTCTATCTTAGTTCATGATGATATACCTTGCCTCATGAAAGATGTATTTATATAAAAAAAATATGGATAAGAGGTGGTAACAATTGGGGTTGTTACAAGATGTGAATGAGATGTTGTGGATTTAGAAGAAGGGGACTTCTAACATGTTGGAATCTAGTTAGAACCTCCTATGAAACCATTAATAGACCTAGGCATTGAATAGCCTCATTAGTCACATGCTACTTTATAGATATTTGTTTTATCCTTATCAATGTCTATGGACCTACAACTCAGTCAAGCAGATTAGAAGTATAAAGTAGGATTGAAGACTTTATGAGAAGTAAAGACCAATAAACCCGATTTATGATCATAAAAGACTTTAATGCCATAACCATGTTGGATGAAAATATTTGGGGAATTAGGAAAATAACATAAAATATGAAAGATTTCTCAACTTTTATTCAAACCAATAATGTATGGGAGGTTGGGTTTGAAGAGGACAACTATACATGGACCAAAAACAGGATAGGCTAGAACTTGATACCAAAAATTAGATAGATGCATACTCTCATATAACTAGCTAAAATAAGGCACTTGTGCTAAAATGCATACCTTTACAAGGATTAGTTAACATCATTGGTCAATAAGAGTTAATATGGTGGTAAGTGAATTCAATAAAATATCATATTTTAAATATGAGTAGATGTGGGAATACCATCCACAATTTTTTGATAATAGACATGGATTTTTTAGTAAATGGTGAGCTATATACACTTCCTAAACAAATTAAATCAATGACATCGAGATTAAACAAATGAAACAAGAACACTTTCAAAAATATTTTTGAGAAGAAACAAGAACGAAAAGATAAACTTTCAAAATCTCAAAAAGGTAAATACAATAATCCAAGCTCGGATGAATGGGATTTGCTTAGTGAATGTATTAATATTTTGAGTAAGGAAGAGAAATTTTGGAGATTAAAATCGAGATAAAATTGGTTAAAAGGAGATAAAAATACAAAAAAAATCATAGGATGGTAATAGTATAGAGATCAACATCCAAAATTAGTATAATTAAATCAGTAGAAGGGTTTGGATTGAATACCAAAGCAAAATTAGAAAGGAGGCAAATTTTTTTACCAAAATATTATAGGATAAAAGGAAATTGAAGTTCTTAATGATAGAATGAAGAACACAAGCTTATACTGAGAGGGGGGTGAATAGTATAAGACCACTTTTTACTTTTCTTTCCCAATCAATATTATGCAATGTATAGATAGAAATATCAATAGTAGTAATCAAAGCAATGCACAAATCACCACACACACAATAGAGACACCAATTTAACGTGGTTCACCCAATGTGGGCTACTCCACGGAGAAAATATTTCACTAAAATTTTCTCAATCAATCTCTTGGGAATCCTTTCCCTATTACAATGTTTATGGACCTCTGTCCAAAGGAGACACCAATCCCCTAATCAAGTTCATGGATCTCTATCCATAGGAGAACTCCTTTCTCCTTAGCTCTGGTTGGTGATCTTCTAGAAGAACTGCTACCTCCACTACACTAGCTAATGGATCTCTATCCACTGAAGACTCCTATCCTCACTACCCTAGCTAATGGATCTCTATCCACTGGAGACTATCATCCTCTATACTCTATCACCTCCAAAGCTTGCTCTTTGCTCTATCTCAAATCTACACTAAACACAGTCCTTCGGTTTAGCACAAATCTACTCAATATCTATCTCTGGTCTGGCACAAACCTGTCCTCAAATATACACCAAACTCTATCCTCAAATCTGCACTAAACACAGTCCTTCGATCTAGCACAAATCTATCCTCAATATTTGTCCTCAATTGTATTCTAAACATAGTCCTTCGGTCTAGCACAAATTTGTCCTCAAGCCTTAACACAAAGCTTGACTCAATCACAAATCAACTCTATTGGATCTACCCCAAACCTTAACTCAAGGTTTGAACAAATCAATCAATCAACTCTTCTCACAAGTCTTCTCAAAGACTTATCTCAAATCTGCCTTGTAAGCTTCCACAAAAGCTCACACTGATCTATCCACAAGTCCTCTCTAGAACTTGTCCAATCTGCTCAACAAGTCCTCACTAGAACTTGTCCAATCTACTCAACAATATCTATCCTCAAACTCTATATTGTAAGCTTCCACAAAAGCTCACACAAATCTGTTCACAAGTCTTCTCAAAGACTTACCTCAAATCTTCTCAACAAGTCCTCACTAGAACTTGTCCAATCTCATAGAAACATATAGAGAATTGTTAGAGACTCAATATGCTTCACATTCACCACAATGCTCAATTACTTTCAATTTCTCTTTTTACCATAGAAACATATAGAGAATTGTTAGAGACTCAATATGCTTCACACTCACAAACTCTCAATCACTTTCAATCTCTCTTTTATCATAGAAACATATAGATAATTGTTAGAGACTCAATATGTTTCACATTCATCAACACTCAACCTCTTTCTCAAATCAATTCAGAATATAGAACAATTTGTTTCACATAACTTGAACTATCACATCAACACATCCACTTGACTAGGCTCAACCAACTCTACTCAACCAATCACTCAATGAAATAATCCTTGCTCACAAACCCTAGTCCAAACTTATGAACATTCACTCAAATGTTTCCAACAATGCTTATCAACCAATCTCACATAACAATGATACTCATGATCTTTGCAAACCCTAGTTCAAGTTCCTCACTCAACTAATTACTTCAACAACAATGCTAATCTCACATAACAATGATACTCATGATCTTTGAAAACTTCACATAACAATGATACTCATGATCTTTGCACAAACTCTAGTTCAAGTTCCTCACTCAACTAATCACTTCAACAACAATGCTTATCAAACAAGGTTTTATCAACAACTCTTATTCCAGAAAAACCCTTTTCACTCCAACTTAGCATTCACAACATTCAACAATCATTCACTAGGAAGATGTGCCCATACCTTTTGTTTGATGTAGAAGTGCCCTTAAAAACCTGTCTCAATCACAATTTTCTTCTTTGCCAATTTCAATGGTTAGATGACAAAATATCACACTAACACTCTCTCACAATATTCCTTAATTACAAAAATAATCAAACTCAAATACACCTTATTACTCCTTCTTGAAATTAGCAATCATCAAATCACACATCCAAAAATTACTCACTCAAATGCCCCTTATAATTTCCAATTTTAATAAATCAATCTCCAAAATTTATCTCTCAAAATAATATTTGCCTAAACCTTATAACTCCCCTTAAAACCTTATAAACTAAATAAATTAGGCAAAAATTAAACTTTAGGGCTTAAATTAATTCCTCCAAAAAATTTGGTGCCAAACTAAATGCATACCTTGTCCTTTACCCCAAAAGGGGGTTCGGCGGGTTTCGAACCGCCGTCTCCCAAGTGCCAAGCGCCTTAGCGCTTTGGTGCCCACCGCGTGGGCTATAGGCACCCACGAGAAGGAAGGGAAGCTTCCTTCCTCTTGTACCTTCATCCGTTGTCGACTTCACACAAAACAAAAATACTCCCATGGATTCGAACCTCCGCCACTCGCTGCCCCTAACGCTTTGCTTCCGCTGTGGTTGCCAATTGCGCTACTCGCGCTTGGTGACCAAGGCACCTTCCTTGGTGGGTGAAGTCCCTTTGCCTCCTCTTGGCACTTTAAAAAAAAATGAAATCCTCTTGATTGCACAAAATGATTCGCACAAGCTCGCATAACACAAGGATTAATTCGAATGCATATTATATCTTGGGCTAAGGTGGAGGAGTCCCTTTTTATACATGTTTTGATATTTGACTCCCACGTCGACGCTCGATGGTCGAATTCAAAATTCGAATTTTGACTTTAATAACCCACCTTAGGGTTATTTAAAATAACCATAAATTAATATATAATTAATATTAAAATTAATTAATAATTAATTTAAATAACTTATAAGTTAAGTAAATTAATTAATAAATTAATTTATAATAAAATTATATTAATTAATTTATAATTAATTTTAAACTTCCCTGTATAATATTATAAAGGAATATTATAATATTATTCACTTGGGCTTCTTCTTTGCACTTTGGACCTCATCTGACTACCTGGAACCGGGTTTTGACCAACTGGAAGTGGACTCTCCTTTCTGCACTGATTGCGGAACTGCTTCTCCTTGCACTGCTCACTGAAACTGACTATCGACATTAATGACCATTCACTCTTGACATCAATGACAACTCATTTACTCAAAATGTCCAACAATCTCCCCCTTTGTCATTGATGGCAACCCAATTATCTTTTCAAATTTTCTTAACCTGTTTTTGTCCTGCTCCCCTGGGAAACTGCTCCCCCTGACTCAATGCTCTCTTCTTAAATCAAATCTCTCCCCCTTACTTAAATCTCTCCCCCTTTGACATCAATGGCAAAGGGTCACCTTTGGGGCTCGGGGCTAAGAATGAGTCTCTTAGCTTAGCCCCTCCCCCACCTCCTCTTGAGGTGGTTAATTCTGGGGTGGGAGTATTTCTACTCCCATCAAGCACTGATATTTACCTTTGTCCACTTTCCTTCTCATCTGATTCTTCTAATTTCTCTAACTATTCCTATTCATGTCCATGTTCCTGTTCCTGTTCCTATTCTTGTTCATGCTTGGTTCTGGAATATCTACTCTACACCACTTTGTTGTATGTCCATCATTATTGCACTTGTAACACTTAGTATTGTTATTCCTTGTAGGTGCAAATATCTTGGGATTTCTTCTGGTGAAGCCATATCTATTCCTGTCATGGACCCTGCAATTCATTGCCTTGTGACCAAACTGATTACATGAGTAGCAATACCCATGAAAAGGTTGCCTGCTTCTAAGTTCCCATATTCCTGTCTTTCATGTGTCCTGCATTGTGAAGCCTTGTGCCCAAATATGTGACATGAGAAACATCATCCATTGAAGTTTCCTTGCCTTGACCTCATTGGTCTCTTAGTCTCTCTTACCCTATGTTGGTTCCTGTTCCATCTGTTCCTCTTTTGTGCATTGTTCTTTTCCTTGTTGAACTTTCTATTGTCCAACTCATCCTCAGAAGTCTCACTTTCTCTTACACTATCTTCTTCTGAAGTTTCTTCTTCTTCAGAACTTGAGGTTGACTCTCCTTCTTGTTTCTTTTGAGCCTGTTCAAAACCAAGACCTATTTTGCTTGATGTGGGCTTTTGTGACTTGATAATCTTATCCAAATTCTTTGAGCTCCTTCCAAACTTGTGTAGCTTATCCTTAGACTTCTCTACTTCTTCCCTTAGTAGGGCTACTTCTTGTTCTAACCTTTCACATTCTAAGACCTTTGCTTCTAACTTATCCTTGAACTTCTTTGTCTTAGCTATTGACTTGTTTAGATCCTCTATAAGCTTTCCTCTCTCTTCATCACATTCTTGAAACTGAAGCTCAAGTTGGGAGTTTTGCTTTCTTACCTTCTTTAAAGTTTTAAGAGCATAAATAAGCTCTCCCTCAAGATCAACTTCTCCTTTTTTTTATTCTTCCTCTATTTGTTTGCCTTTGAGAACATCTTCATTCTTTTCTGACTTGTCTTCTATAGGATCACCTCCTTCTTCTTCTAGTGCCATTAGAATATTCTCTTCTGGTCCTTCAAGTGTATCCTCATATTCATCATCACTGAAACTGAAACCATTCTTTGTACAACTATCTTCAAGATGTCCAAAATTACCACATCTAAAACACTTGAGAATTATTGGTGACCTTTTCTTAACTTCTTCTTTTTCTTCTATCAAAAATAGGACTTCATATTTATCATTATCTGAGAAACTATTATCACTATCACTTGAGTACTTACTTGCCTTGTCTGCATAGTAGCTCCTCTTTTGTCTTTGAAAGAACTTATTTCCTTGTCTACCTTGTCCATCCTTGCCTTTCTTTTGGTACCTGTATTTTTTTGATTCCCTGTTCTTATGATCCTATTTTTCTTCATCATTGCTATTTTTGGCTTCTTGACAATCAGTTGCATAGTGACCATACTTTCCACAATTGAAACATCTAACAGATTTTACATCTTTAAATCTTCTTGAATCCTTATTCCTTCTACCATAATTTGCTTCTTCATCACTGGATGACTCATTGCTTGAATCTGACTTCTTGCCCTTTGTCTTCTTAGTAGCTTTGAAGGTTGCTTCCTTCAGGATATTAGGTTCCTCTTTTGTTCTTAACTCAAAAGCTGTAAGAATACCAAGTAACATATCTCTTGTCAAAATATCACCATATTTTGATTCCTCTATAGCAGAGATATTTTCACTAAACCTTTTTGGAAGAGATCTTAAGATCTTATCACAAACATCAGATTCTTCAATCTCAAGTCCAAGTCCTTGCATGGCATTAACAACCTCATCTACCCGAAGTAGATAAGTACTAATGTTTTCCTCATCCTTCATTTTTAAATCTTCAAATTGTCCTTTGAGATTTCGTATCTTTGCCTTTTTGACACTTTTATCTCCTTCATATATGCTTTGTAACTTATCCCAAATTGCTTTTGTTGATTTGCAATGCATAACCTTTATGAACTTTGTTCTATGCAAACCTCTCAAAATTGCATTCATTGCTTTTGAATTGTAATGATGTAGAAGCTTACCATATTTATCTATAGGTGGAGTAGTTGGTGGTGTGTAGCCATTTTCAACTGCTTCCCATATTTCATTGCCAAGTGCCATCAGGTGAATCTTCATTCTCATACTCCAAAAAAATTTTTTCTTCTCTTTTTTTTTTTTGTTTTTTTTTTGGGGCCCCCTTTTTTTTTTCTCTTTTTTTCTTTTAATTTTTTTCTTCAAGTTGTTAAACTCTTTTGAAGGAACCCGCTCTGATACCAATTGAAGAACACAAGCTTATATTGAGAGGGGGGTGAACAAGTATAAGACCACTTTTTACTTTTCTTTCCCAATCAATATTATGCAATGTATAGATAGCAATATCAATAGTAGTAATCAAAGCAATGCATAAATCACCACACACACAATAGAGACACCAATTTAACATGGTTCACCCAATGTGGGCTACTCCACGGAGAAAATATTTCACTAAAATTTTCTCAATCAATCTCTTGGGAATCCTTTCCCTATTACAATGTTTATGGACCTCTATCCAAAGGAGACACCAATCCCCTAATCAAGTTTATGGATCTCTATCCATAGGAGAACTCCTTTCTCCTTAGCTCTGGCTGGTGATCTTCTAGAAGAACTATTGCCTCCACTACATTGGCTAATGGATCTCTATCCACTGAAGACTCATATCCTCACTGCCTGGCTAATGGATCTCTATCCACTAGAGACTATCATCCTCTATACTCTATCACCTCCAAAGCTTACTCTTTGCTCTATCTCAAATCTACACTAAACATAGTCCTTCGATTTAGCATAAATCTACTCAATCTCTATCTCTGGTCTGGCACAAACCTGTCCTCAAATATGCACCAAACTCTATCCTCAAATCTGCACTAAACATAGTCCTTCGGTCTAGCACAAATCTATCCTCAATTCTATACTAAACATAGTCCTTCGGTCTAGCACAAATATATCCTCAATATCTATCCTCAAGCCTTAACACAAAGCTTGACTCAATCACAAATCAACTCTATTGGATCTGCCCCAAACCTTAACTCAAGGTTTGAACAAATCAATCAATCAACTCTGCTCACAAGTCTTCTCAAAGACTTATCTCAAATCTGCCTTGTAAGCTTCCACAAAATCTCACACTAATCTATCCACAAGTCCTCTCTAGAACTTGTCCAATCTGCTCAACAAGTCCTCACTAGAACTTGTCCAATCTGCTCAACAATCTCTATCCTCAAACTTTGTATTGTAAGCTTCCATAAAAGCTCACACAAATCTGTTCACAAGTCTTCTCAAAGACTTACCTCAAATCTTCTCAACAAGTCCTCACTAGAACTTGTCCAATCTCATAGAAACATATAGAGAATTGTTAGAGACTCAATATGCTTCACATTCACCATAATGCTCAATTACTTTCAATTTCTCTTTTTACCATAGAAACATATAGAGAATTGTTAGAGACTCAATATGCTTCACACTCACAAACTCTCAATCACTTTCAATCTCTCTTTTATCATAGAAACATATAGAGAATTGTTAGAGACTCAATATGTTTCACATTCATCAACACTCAACCTCTTTCTCAAATCAATTCAAAATATAGAACAATTTGTTTCACAGAACTTGAACTATCACATCAACACATCCACTTGACTAGGCTCAACCAACTCTACTCAACCAATCACTCAATGAAATAATCCTTGCTCACAAACCCTAGTCCAAACTTATGAACATTCACTCAAATGTTTCCAACAATGCTTATCAACCAATCTCACATAACAATGATACTCATGATATTTGCAAACCCTAGTTCAAGTTCCTCACTCAACTAATTACTTCAACAATAATGCTAATCTCACATAACAATGATACTCATGATCTTTGCACAAACTCACATAACAATGATACTCATGATCTTTGCACAAACTCTAGTTCAAGTTCCTCACTCAACTAATCACTTCAACAACAATGCTTATCAAACAAGGTTTTATCAACAACTCTTATTCCAGAAAAACCCTTTTCACTCCAACTTAGCATTCACAACATTCAACAATCATTCACTAGGAAGATGTGCCCATACCTTTTGTTTGATGTAGAAGTGCCCTTCAAAACCTGTCTCAATCATAATTTTCTTCTTTTCCAATTTCAATGGTTAGATGACAAAATATCACACTAACACTCTCTCACAATATTCCTTAATTACAAAAATAATCAAACTCAAATACACCTTATTACTCCTTGAAATTAGCAATCATCAAATCACACATAAAAAATTACTCACTCAAATGCCCCTTATAATTTCCAATTTTAATAAATCAATCTCCAAAAATTTATCTCTCAAAATAATATTTGCCTAAACCTTATAACTCCCCTTAAAACCTTATAAACTAAATAAATTAGGCAAAAATTAAACTTTAGGGCTTAAATTAATTCCTCCAAAAAATCCGGCACCAAACTAAATGCATACCTTGTCCTTTACCCCAAAAGGGGGTTCGACGGGTTTCAAACCATCATCTCCCAAGCGCCAAGCGCCTTAGCGCTTTGGTGCCCACCATGTGGGCTATAGGCACCCACGAGAAGGAAGGGAAGCTTCCTTCCTCTTGTACCTTCATCTGTCATCGACTTCACACAAAACAAAAATACTCCTACGGATTCGAACCTCCGCCACTCGCTGCCCCTAACGCTTTGCTTCCGCTGTGGTTGCCAACTGCGCTACCTACGCTTGGTGACCAAGGCACCTTCCTTGGTGGGTGAAGTCCCTTTGCCTCCTCTTGGCACTTTAAAAAAATGAAATCCTCTTGATTGCATAGAATGATTCGCACAAGCTCGCATAACACAAGGATTAATTCGAATGCATATTATATCTTGGGCTAAGGTGGAGGAGTCCCTTTTTATACACATTTTGATATTTGACTCCCACGTCGATGCTCGATGGTCGAATTCGAAATTCGAATTTCGACTTTAATAACCATAAATTAATATATAATTAATATTAAAATTAATTAATAATTAATTTAAATAACTTATAAGTTAAGTAAATTAATTAATAAATTAATTTATAATAAAATTATATTAATTAATTTATAATTAATTTTAAACTTCCCTGTATAATATTATAAAGGAATATTATAATATTATTCACTTGGGCTTCTTCTTTGCACTTTGGACCACATCTGACTACCTGGAACCAGGTTTTGACCAACTAGAAGCGGACTCTCCTTTCTGCACTGATTGTGGAACTGCTTCTCCTTGCATTGCTCATTGAAACTGACTATCGACATTAATGACCATTCACTCTTGACATCAATGACAACTCATTTACTCAAAATGTCCAACATAGAATACTATAAGAAGTACCTTAAATTAAAATAAATGAAGACAATAGAAAATTGATGGAGCCTATTACTTCAAAAAAAGTTCATTAAGTTATTTTCTATTTTGATAAAGATAAATCCCTAGGTTTGGATGGAATCTCTATAGCATTCTATCATCATAACTGAGAAATAGTGAAGGATTTTTTATTGGTGGTAGTGCTACAGTCTAGGGTAAAAAAATGCATACCTTCTAAAATAAATGAAACATATCTTACCCAGATTCCAAAAAATAAGATGCATAACTGTTTGTTTCATTTAGGACCATAAGTCTATGTAATATTACATATAAGATAATCTCCAAAGTAATAGCAAATCGATTAAGACCACTAATAGACAAAATTGAGCAAGGAGGATGTATGAATGGGAGAAAAATTATGGACAAGATAATAGTAGCTCATTAAGTGATGCATTAAAAAAATATAGAAAAGAGTAGTGATACTAAAACTTGATATGAATAAAGACTAAGATAGGATTAAATGAGGCTTTCTTTTTGCAGTATTAGAAAAGTTTGGATTTGGGAAGAAGTGGGTCAAATGGATTAAAGTTTGTATCTTTATAGTATCATATTCAGTATTGGTCAATTGACAAGTAACAAAATCATTTAAAGCCAAGAAGGGTATTAGTATTGGGAGTTCTTACATCATAGACCATGTGAGAAGTCAAGTGGTATAACCATTCCTCACAAGGTACATGCATGTAGTATAGGATAAGGTAGTTGCAAGTTTGTTTGAAGGTTTGTTATACCTAAAATAGGCATCCTATGTACTTAAATACCCTTTATTTCCATAATACAATCATTGAAGCATTGAGTTATAACATGTGGTATTAAAGCAGGTAGAAGGAAGAAATAATTCTCCTTCTGATCCTCATGTAGCTTTGACATAGATAAAGACAAAGTGCGCTATGTTTGAGAAAGAAAAAATCATGTTCGATAAAAGAAGTTTCAAGGGTAAAAATTATTATGTATAAATTATCTCAATGAAGAAAAAATCCACAACACATTCAAGACGTTTCAGGGTGGAAAAATCTGACCAAAGGTAAAATCTTGAAAGTAAACAACCAGGATAGTCAAGGTAAGAAAGGAATCCATTTGAAGGTCCTTAAAGGTTATAAGAGAAGGAAGCTATTTAAAGCTCCTTAAAGGTTACAAGAGAAAGAATATATTTGAAGCTCCTTAAAAGTTACAAGAGAAGGAAGTTATTTGAAGCTCCTTATAGGTTACAAGAAAAGGAAGACATAGAAGTTATTTTTGAAAATCATAAAGAAAACCATTTGAAAGGCAGTGAAAAGAAGATTGAAGAAGATTTAAAAATAGCCCACAAAGGCTCACAAGAAATATAGCCCATTGAAGCTATTTGAAAGTGTTAGAGTATATTACATCATTTGGGTCATGTAAATGTACCACCTTTGGTAAATAATTAGAGTAGGAGTTTACTTTAAAGTAAAGTTAGTTAGTTACTTCAAGTATTGTAATAAATGCACAAGTGTCAAAGTGTTTTTGCAAATGTACAAGTAGTCCTCCATTATATAGCATTGTACTATTTTCATCACTTTCATTAATGGTATATTTCTGAGTTATTTGCAAATGTTCATCTCATTATTTTCCTGCATATTATTGTGTCATTAGTTTATAGTTATCTCAGATTAGTTATCTTGCATCTTGTGGTTGTACTTCTTATAATAATATTCTCTCAAAAGCTAATAATGGTATTAGAGCACATGGTAGAATAGATAGGAAATAGGGAGAGACACAAAGAGAGATTGAGAGGAGTTCAAAAATATCAGTTCTAGAATTTTTGAGATTACATTTGGATAAAGTCTTTCCACAGGGTTGCAAAAAAACTCATGAAGACTAGGACTCAACATAAATTCCACTAGATTGACAAATCAACTAGTGAAGATTAATTATCTCTAGATTAGAGTTTCTTTCATTCCAGACCTAATAATTTGTTGTAGGAAAAAGGAGATTCAAAGTGAGTTGGGAAGATTTCTACAAAATAGCTAGGAAGAATATATTCTTTAGAATTAATCTAGCACCAAAAGCAACAATAGGAAGAACGCAGATTTGAAGGCTTTAAGAAAAGGTCCCATTACTAAATATTGCAGAACTGCAGAGTGCAGAAGGAGAAAAGGCCATAGGAGCCTTATTACAAATTCAAGAGAGAGAATAAGACTCCAGTGAAGAGTACTAGTGAAGATAGGAGATTGGTTATCTCTAGTGCAAATTGAAGACTTCACCCTGAAGAAGCTAAAGAGACCCTTAGAAGGTCCAATTAAAAAAACTCTCAGTTTTGGAATATTGGAGATTGGTGATCTCCATTAAAGACTACACATTGTAGAGTAAAGAATAACTAGCAAAGGTTCTATTTTGGACTTCAAAAGTAGCAGATTTTAGAGATCTAGGAAGGAGATCTCCTTCCATAGTAGAAGGTTGAAGGAAAGGTCTCATTGGTAAGATCAGAGAAGCTACGAGATTGAAGAGGTCTTAAGAAGAAATAACTAGGAGGTTTGGTGAGCCTCATTAAAGGAGATCCGAAGAAGGTCATTAAAGGAGTTCTTAGGAGAACTCATTGTAGAAATTTACCACCAAGGAGAAGTTCTTGATAAAGGAATATTTTGGGACTATTATTGCCATTCAACAACAAGCCGAAGGGAGAAGGATTTGGTAAGAAGTTTGCTAAATCTCAGAGGAGATTGGTGAAGACCTCAATACTTTCAGACTCTTGAGAAGAGGGCCTAAATTGAAATCAAAATTCTACAAGGAGGTTTAAGGAGAAAGGATCCAAACATTACTACCAAACCTGAAAGGTTTGAAGATTACCTTTGAAGGCTAGAAGGCTCATTTAGAGATAGGGATTTGTTGAATATTTAGTAGAACACTGAAGGGTTCTTAAAGGAAAACTTAGCTATGATTTGGGGGAATTCCCTACCAAAATTTTGAGTTTCAAGGATAGCATTTCAGTGTTGAAATTAACTGTGAAAGGGCAACAATGAGGACACCATTACTAGCTGTAGAAATTCAGATTTCTAGGATACATCTTGAAGGAGAATCAAAGTCACCTACTACAGTTAAATGATAGCAAGTTAGAGGATTTTTAGAGTTGTAAAAAGGTAAGTTAGAGAGCTATTTCGGATAGCCAAGCACAGTTGTAAGTTCATCCAGTTAAAAGCAGCAATAAGGTGAATCTAATCACTTAGCAATCCTTCGTCTGCAAAGGTCATTAAGGTAAGCAAATTGGGTGAAAAATAGGTTCATTAATTGAACTTTAAATTAATTCATTATCAAGTTTCACTAAGCACCATATTAGAGTTTTAAGAAGTTGCAAAGAGAAAGTTGCATATTATAGTCTTCAAAAGAGTGCATAGGAAGTTTCTTTTAAAGGTTTATACATGCACATTAAAATAGGAGTTAGATATATTTTGATAGAAAGAAAAATATCATCTTCCTATTATCTAGTTACAACAAAGAAGACTACATTAAGTTGCATAGATTATAGTGCATTTAGGAGCAATTACTAGTGCATGATTTAAGGTTCATTTAAAGTAGAAATAAGGTGGGATCAATATTGCACTATGCTAATTGTTCTTAAAGATTTTTTAAGGTGCACTAAGTATTTTAAGTTACAGTGAAAATTAGTACATATTTTGAGTTACTTTGAGGGTTCATCTACATTAGCAACAAGGAGAAACTATTATTGCACTATATGAGTTATTCAAAGTTCACTAAGGATTTTTTAGTTAAAGTGAACAATAGTGCAAAGTTAAACCTCTAAAATTAAATGCATGGTTAAGAGCTTGGATTCACTGGTGCTAAAGTTATCAAAGTAAAGAGTTAGAGGTTAGTGTTGTCTAACAAAGAAGGCAACAATATATTACATCTTGCTCTCAAGGAATAGAGCAGAGTGCGAAGCAAGGGAAGCTTCAATAGGAGATGTAGAACTTTAGTGCAAAAATATCATATTTGCAAAAGGGTTTTTGCACTACATTGGTACTAGAAAGAGTGTCTTAAAGACACTATTACAAACAATAAGACACAGTCTTCAAGCGACTACATAAATGAATTATAAGGAGCAAACTTTGAGTAGGATAGAGAGCCATACCAAAGGGGCTCAACGTCTGTCGCCAGCAGGGTGAAAGCACACTCAAGGTTCTTGAGAATAGAGCCAGTCTCAGAGAGCTTGATATCCGTATCACCAAGGTGTAACAATAAACCAACTCAGTGTCTACACAATAAGCAACAAAATAAATCCTACGTAAGAAAACCAATGCTCATTGCAATGTGGATAACACAAAGGACAATATGGTATATCCTACATAATACAAGGAGTGTATTACCAAGCTCCAATGTGAACGAACCACCTTTTAAGAGGCAACACCATAGGACCTCCATTACAACTCTCTAGAATCTTCATAGCTAGAGAATTCATCATCCATCTTCACTGGAAAAAGGAAGGAGCCATCTCACAAACTACTATCACAAAGGAATCTTGCAATAGTTGGCAAGAATATGTTGAGAAACCTTATGGAAGTGGTACGTTGAAGGAGAGAGCACATGCAAAGAAGGATCAAACAGTTGTCTTAACAAGAAGGGAATATTGTACCACTTAGCATAAAGGTGTAAGAAAATATTCAAACCCTAAAGCCCATGCTCAAGGAGGAAGAACACTCAACCAAGTAATTCTCTCATCTTATCTCCAACGTTCGAAAGAATTGCACCCATATAAATAATACCTTTCATTATTGCCTGAACATCTAGGATTTCTCAACACTCAACAAGAAGGAATTCATCCTGCACCACGTGGTCTAATGCTCCTCAAATATAAGCGCTTCTCAAGGAGGAGATAAAATAATTCTAGTAATATCTCATGCCACTTGGCACACCCATCAAGAATATGGTAGCATGTTTGTAGTTGCCATAAAAAGGAGCGCTCTTGGAGAGAGTCGAAGTGCATTCTAAGCCTGCATTAAGTGAGCATATTCAAAGCTTGAATTCAAGGAGTTAGAAGTGCATTTAAGACTATCATAAGAGGATGTCTACTAGCCTGTCATAATATAGCGAGAGGATACAACACATTTTAGGGATTTATAGCGCTCATCAACCTTACTAAGATATTATTTTATTTATGGTGATTAATTTGCTTTCATAAGGAGCAATAAGGGATAGTATAAGGTTGAAATTATCATCTTTTGCATTTAAAGTTATTTGTAAAATCAATATTAATAGATTTGAGAGCAAATCAAGAAGTTAATATTCTTATCCTTAATTAATTTAATCACTCTAGTTGAAATACAATATTTGCAATTAATATCATAGGAGGTATAAGTTTTTCTACTTGGAAATAAATTATTATTATTGCAAATATCATTATTTTCTAAAATTCGAAAATTAGGGAGATATAAGGTATACTACATCAAACATAGATTATTAGAATTTAGAAATATTAATCTATTGGATATTAAAGGCTATAAAAGGAAGTTCATTATTTACTTAAAGGAGTTGGAATTATTTACTTACACTTGTCTCATACTCATACTAAAGGGGCAAAAGAAATCCAACCATAGAGAACTTCAAATTGATAAGTGCATAGTTCATTAGGAGATATAAGGTAAAATAGGAGTTGATTATTGATTTGCAAAATATTACAAAATCAACCCAAAAGATGAACTATTACTTAATAAGCATTTTATCAAACTTATAGCACATTCCAATCACTAAGGAGATATAAGTTAGCCAACAAGGATCACCGTGACAACAAACAAATTCTTCCTTACAGAATCTCAACTACTTAAAGGTCCAAATTACTCCTCATGAAAAAACAAAGTGAGGGTAATTTTAATAGTTGATAAGCTTTGGGAAATTGTCAAAGGAATAACTACTAAACCTAATTCATGTGATACAAAGATCTAGAAGTTTTAAGAGAGTGATGCAAAAGCATTAATGATAATAACTTTTTCCATCACATATGAAATACAACCTTACATCAGTTTAGCGGGAACATCTACAGAAGCTTGGAAAACCTTAGAAAAAATATTTGATGTAGAAAATAAGGCTACTATCCTAAATCTTCAAACTCAATTACATTCCCTAAAAATGAACAGTGGTGAAAGTGTAGAACTATTCCCAAGGAAGGTAGCAAATATTAAAGGAAAATTATTAACCTTAGGAGAAGAGGTTAAAGTTAAATTTCTTGTTCAAGTAACCATGAGAGCTCTTCCAGACAATTACAAACATCTAGTTACAACTTTACAAGTTCTAAGTAAAGATATATCATTTGATGAGCTAGTTAACATTCTTCAAGAATATGAGATGGAAAATACAGTGAAGGATGAAATGACTAACAGTGCATTGGTTTCAAAAGATACTCCACAAGGAAATGTTACCTCATCCTCAAAAGGATGAAGACCATGGAATAACATATATTGTCATGTATGCAGGAGAAAAGGTCATAACACTAATTACTGTAGATTCAATCCCAAAAACCAGAATCAAAGAAATCAAATAAACTATGGAAGCCAACCAAACAAGGCATTCCAACCAAGGTAATATCAAGCTCAAAATAATCCTCATCAACAACAATTTCAATGACCATACAATTATCCTCAATTGGAATATCGAGAAGAAAATTAGAAGGGACACTTAGCTCAAAGGATTCAAGAAATTGAAGAACTAGAAGATCCTATATATGATCATGAAGTCAAAGCTCTCTTAGTGAAGATAGCATTTTATGAAAATACTAACTACTTGCTTGAAAAAGACACAAACAATAGAGAAGGAGAATTCAAACTCTAGTACCAGATAAAAGATCCATATTGAAGACTAAAGTCTTCAATACCCAAATAATGTAATACAGGGGTGTTAGAGTATATTACATCATTTGGATCATGTAAATATACCACCTTTTTTTTTGATAAGTTAAATTAAATTAAAAATGGGTTTTTATAAAGGATCCCAAAACCTGATTACAACAAGTCATAAGACTAAAAAAAGGCCAGAGGAAGGCCAAAGGAAAGGACACCAAAATACAAAGGAAATACATAAGGAAAGCCTTTCAGGATAGGCTTAAGGACATCCTTTCAGGAAAGGCTAAAGGATAGCCTTAAAGGAAAAAATTTAAAATTAATTTTTTTTTTTTTTAAATTTTACATTGAAGTCTGGGATAGTGCCACCCCGCCCAGAATAGCCAAAAAACACGTGCAAAAATATTGCCCAAACAACACGTGCAAGGAAGAAATGAAAAAGGGAAAACCTGCCCATAAATATTTGAAATAGGGAAATCCCACCCATTACAGTAATTTGAAAATTCAAATTTGAAACTAGAGCAAGAAACGTAGAAAATTCCCGCCTGAGGATGCATAGGGACGCAAAAAAAGGATGCACCAACATGGATCAACATCCCGAACATGCCTACAAGTGGAACAACAACCAGGACACTCCAGATGCCATAAAATCCCGTTGCAACAAGGAAAAATACTCAACGACCAAGGGAGACAAAGGAAACAACAATGCAAAAATGAGAGCCAAGGGATAAGGTGGGGAGGCCCCATGAAACCTTAGTAGAGGAACTGTGAAGCACGAGCTGCCACCAAAAAGTGCAGGGCCCTGCCAAAGACCAGGAAAAAAGTAGCAAGAGCTCCACAACAACCACCAACACCACCAACTAGCAGCTTTAGGGATCCAGAAGAGGATGAATTGTAGGAACACAACAATAATCAGCATAGAGGCCTCCCCTAAGCCATGAAAAGCTGAGAACCCACCATCAAACTTGCAATTGGAAACCCAAAGAGCAACACCACAGGAATAAGCACAAGGCCCCATCCAAGCCAAAATATATTGTGAAGAGTTGATCATGAAGCCAAAAACCCCAACCACAATACACTACACCAGAAGAACCTCTGATCCTTAGCACCAAGTAGGATCCTGCAAGAAAAAATGGAAAGGGTTCCTGAAAGAACTCAAAAAATCCAAAGGAGAACCTTGGAAAAACTAGGGACATCCCAAAAAAACCCAGGGACGTCCCAGTTCATAGGCACCACAAGGAAAGCCCTGCCAGAAGGCATGGAAAGGGGTAGATAAGAGAATACAGGATCTCCTAACCCAAGAAGATCATCTGCAATACCATCCAACCAAGGATGAAAGCCAAAGGAGTGCCAGGGAACTAGAACATGACCCAAGGACATCCCAAAAAAACCCAGGGACATCCCAGATCATAGGCACCAGAAGAAAACCCCACCAAACAACAAGGAAAGGGGCAGACAAAAGGAATAGTGACTTCCCACCCTAAGGAGATCGTCTGCAGCACCTACCAGCTAAGGAGGAAGTGCAAAGGATGTGCCAGGGATCCAGGACAAGGCCAGGATCTGGGACAGGGCCAAGGATGGGCTGCAGGGAAGAGGAGAAGGATTTACTCTAGTTATGTACCACCTTTGGTACATAACTAGAGTAAGAGTTTACTTTAGAGTAAAGTTAGTTACTTCAAGTATTGTAATAAATGCACAAGTGTTAATGTGCAAGTTGTAAATGTACGAGGAGTCCACTTGTACATAAGGTAGATAGGTAGAGTAAGGGCTAAGGAATCTATATTCCTATATAAAGACCTCATAGTGAGTGTTTTATAGAGTGTAGTAAATATAGAGAGTGTGTGGTATAGTTTAGTAGTATGGTACAATGTAGTCCTTTCATATATGTTCATGGAGTGTTCATGTCCTCCATTATATAGCATTGTACTATTTTCATCACTTTCATTAATGGCATATTTTTGAGTTATTTGCAAATGTTCATATCATTATTTTCTTGCATATTATTGTGCCATTAGTTTATAGTTATCTCATATTAGTTATTTGACATCTTGTGGTTGTACTTCTTGTAATATTGTCCACTCAAAAGCTAACAGAAAGTCATTGAAAAAGAAGATTGAAAAGGATTAAAAAGTATAGAAGACTCTTAAAACATATAGCCAATTGAGGATATTTGTAGCATTATAAACATTCCAAAGAGAATGTGTTAGGGCATGGAAAGAGATATCATCATCTCTAGTCTAAGAGCAGAATAACAACTCTCAAGCAGAACATTAAGAAAATTTAAAAGTGTGTTTATAGAAGTCAATCCAACCATGTGAACGTTCTAACCAGAATGAATATTGTGCAAAAGACAAGAAGCCTATGAAGACAAAAGAAAACAAGGCACATAAATTATCTCACAGCTGGAATATTGTAAAAAGTCAAAGGAAGTTAGCTCGATATCATAAAAAATAAAGAAGGAAAGGCCTTGTGAACTATAGTTATAACCAAAAAAATAAAAGCTTTATTTTAAAATAGAAAAGAACTCGTTCTCTAATGATTGTAAAAATAAAAATGCATACAACTATAAAAAGACACATCCAAAAAGAAGAATATGAGATGACATATTCAATTTAGGAAGAAAAAGGTGCCTTGATACTACTGTCACAACTCTCCTACATCCAGACACTTTGCCTAAACGACAATCGGGATGGTCACCCGAACGACAATTTAGACAAATCGAACAACACAAAAAAGATTCAAAAGTAAAAATGTCATCCCATTTGAGCAAACAACATCGTCTATCTTAAAGAAAGTGTTGGAACGTGTTGAAATATCAACGCTCTATGTGATTGATCAAAAGAGTGGAAGCAAAAGATACTTAAAGGTTTAAATGTGTTGAGGAATATTACATTATTTGGTATATGCTAATGTACCCTCATGATAGCTCCATGGTATAATTGTAAATATGTAATAGATTAGGGTTGAGTCTATAGTTTAGATGTGTGATTTATATTTCCCCTTTTATGTAAGTGTAGATGTGAAGAAAAATGCACAAGTGTCATGTAAGTTAGATTGAAAGAATGTGCACAAGTATCTTGTATGTAAATATGAAAATATGTAACGTGAGAATGTGCACAAGTATCTTATATTAGGATTGCATGTAGAAGTGTAAGAGTCTTATAGAAGTGTGCAAGTGTCATATACTCAAGTGTGCATGTAATAAAGTGAAGAGTCTAGTATGCAAGTGGAAATATGATAAGCCAAAGGTCATGGAACTTGTCATATGGATAGCAATAGTAAAGTACTTGAAGAGTCATATTACTATGGCTATATTATGGAGATAATACTCCATGAGAAAGTAATTCGAACATCAAATTAGTCAATTGTAAGAGGTAAGCAAATGAATAAAACTTGTATATAGATTTTGAGCAATTAATATTGTAAGTATTCTTCATGCATAGTTCATGAATGGCTTATGCCATTTACATTCATATTTGATTATATAAGTAAAAGTTATTTTTAGTATTATATAGGCCTTGATATACATATTAATTTGCTCATATATATTCTACTCATTATATTATTATTTTGACCTTTAGTATTATGGCTATTATATATTGGGACATATGATATGTTGTGGTAGTAAGGCTTAAAAATCCAACAAAATGATATATAAAGTAATGAGTGACAAGAGACATTTAAAACTCCTAGGCAGTAGACAAAGCTAGGTGCCAAATATAAAGCAGAGAATCAAAATAGTGAGCTCTTCAATACAAGAGTCATTCAAGGAAGAGGAACTTTTCCAATAGAAAAAATTCAAATACAAATAGTCATGTATCTGGAATCTCATTATAAGCATTCAAATTTAGAACAACATGCAAGCAAGAACACTAAAGAAAATAGAGTGTGATTTGATAAAAAAATTAATTTAATCTCACCCAAAGAAACATATTCAATGCACAAGGGAACACTCACATCAAATAAAGTTATTAATAGCCCACACTTAAAGTAAAAAATGTTTGAAAACATGAAAAAGACAATGCTCACAAAAGGGGCAACTTTAATATTTGGAAAATAAATATTCAAAGGAAAAGAGGGAAAATTTCCAATTTGGAAGGAATAACACAACCTAATTTTATGAGACAACTCTTTCTTGTATCTTTTAAGCATCAACTAAAATATGAGTATAAGCATATATATACTCATTGAAAACTATTTTTTGAGGTGAATTTAGTGAAAGAAGAATCTTCAAATTTTGTAAAAGTTTAATATGTTTAATGGAGCCACAAAGTTTTTGTTGCAAGATTCCTAATTGTTGAGGGGAAGCAATTTATATGTTGCCTGGAAGACCAAAATCATGACACAACTTGAGTTTGAAGAAGTTTGAAAAGTAGTAGATGGAAGCATTATCCATCATACTATATAAGGAGAATATCAAACAAAGTTTGAAAGGCAAATAAAAAGATAAAACTTATCATCATGCTTAGAGTAGAATATGAGATCCAAATATACATTAGAGATACAACCACAACCAAATATGCATGAGAGAAGTTTAAAATATTAGTTGAAGCCAATAATCAAAATCAGTATCTATTCCTCCAAAGCCAACTCCATTTTCTAAATATGAAGAGTGAAGAAAAGCTAGAATCATTGATGTAGAGAATAGCAGAATTGCGAGCATCATTACAAGCATTAGGAACTCAAGTATATGATGAAATGTTAGTTCCTAGTATTTTGAGATCACTTCCATCACAGTATAATATTTTATGATGACTACACTAAATATTATCAAGCTTTGAGAAGCTAGTACACCTACTTCAAAAAGTAGAGGCCTTATATACAATAGAAGAAGAATAATTAGTACTTACAGGTCAAAAAGAGAAGAAACCTTTAGAAGAGGCATGAGACCTCCATAGTGCTTCCAACACAAAAACAATTTTCAAAGATATCAGAATCAAAGAAATGATTCTCAAGGAAGTAATTTCCACATGCAAAAGACATGTGAACATTAGAACAAATACAAACACACCGTGAAGGAATGTTGGTATACTCTATTAAAAAATGGACCACCTTCATAAGAAATGAATATCAAGATAGGTCATCTTGATAACAATAAAACCAAAGTTAGAGAAAGTTACAAGAAAATAATGTTGCCAAATACAATCAAGTTAAAGAATAAGAAGAAAGAAATCAAGAAAATGAAGAAGCAAAACATGTGTTTGTCACACAAGCAAAGATAATACAATACAAAAATGTTTGGTAAAATCCAAACATATGACAGGTCAAGAAACTTGGATACATTCAAATCATCCAAATTACTATTGGTACAATGCAACTAAGAACATCAAGAACCAAGGACCTAAGAGTGAATATGTACACTCAAAATGTGATTATTTATCATCAATAGAAGTTTTTAAAGGAAAAGACAACAAAGAGAATGAGGAATTAATGCAACAGGCATTGAAGATTCAACCATCAATAACACACCAAAGAAAGCATGAATACATTGCTTACCATAATAAACATATTATATAGATAAATAAATCCAAGAAAAAGTAGAATATTATTGATCTCACTTCATCAAGATATAATAAAAACTTGAAATGGAAACTAGTTTGAACAAAAGATATTAAAACATACAAGAAGTATTGGAAACCAATCAATTCTACGATCGATACAAGATGCATCATAGCACATCATATTAAAGATCAAAGAAAGGATAAATCCACCATGCATCATGAGTAGAGACAATCAAATAAATGAATCCATTGCAAAGAAGAAGAGACAAGAGGTAATTGATCTCACCTTAGTGGAAGATATTGATCAAGACAAGATTTGGAAATAATTCTATATGGTAGGAGAACATTTAATCTCATCAACAACTGATATATTTAATGAAGATCCTCCACATTGAAGAAACACAATTTAACATTGAATAAGTATTTTTGGAGTGTGTGATCGATATAACCTAACACTCCCAAGTATCAAAGTAGAAATTCAAGGGGATTTTCTCTTTCAAATTCCAACACCACCCTAGACATTATTATTTTGTCATAAGAAAAATAGAGTTTTTAAATATAATGTAATAAGAGGGGGTATGTTAGGAGTTATTACATCATAGACCATGTGATAAGTCAAGTGGTATAACCACCCCTCACAAGGTACATGCATGTAGTATAGGATAAGGTAGTTGCAAGTTTATTTGAAGGTTTGTTATGCCTAAAATAGGCATCCTATGTACTTAAATACCCTTCATTTCCATAATACAATCATCAAAGCATTGGGTTATATTATACTTAGATAGGGATATCCTCTATCACCATATATGTTCATTATTATGGTAAGGGTGTTGGGAAGGAACTTGAAGAAGGCATATAAATATGGGCTAATAAGTAGACTTAAGGCTAGTAATAACATCAACAACATCACCCATCAACAATTTGTAGATGATACAACTAATTTTAGAAGGGCAAGAAAAAATGAGGCTAGATATTTGAATAACTTATTAAAGAAGCATGAAAGAGCATCAAGGCAAAAAGTTATTAGAACAAAATCCAAGATTTACTTTCTAAACACTCTATCTAGAATCAAAGCAGGGATATGTAGGTTACTTCAAATGGAGGAGGCAAATTTACCAAAAACAATACTAGGGATGCCCTTATTTGAGGGGATAATGAGGATATAATTATGGAATCCAGTTATAAGTAAAGTTGAAAATAAACTACCGACATGGAAAGGTAGATGGTTATCATTAGCAAGAAGAGCACAACTAATTAAATCAATCTTACAGATCATTCCAACATATTATATATCCTCGTATATTATGCCAAAGTCAGTTGAAACAATTTTAATCAATAATATGTATTCATTTTTTTGGTCAGGATTACATGATAAAAGGAAATTTCCTTTGGTGAAATGGAGCAAGGTGTGTGATGATAAAACTAGAGGTGGTCTAGGTTTAAGATTTCTCACAAATACAAACTTAGCTCTAACTGCGAAAGACGATTTTGAGATTATACAAAGAGAGTCAAAGTCATTAGGAAAGAATTATTCTAAGTACATTGAGCCCAATGACCCAAGCTTAATCTTACTACATTCTCAATACCAGATGGTTATTCACTATGGAATGGTTTAAAAAAATCAATTGGTCTAGTGATTGAAGGTCTAAGATAGGTGGTGGAAATTGGAGGAAAAACATTTATTTATATGGATACTTGGTATGATAAAAAATCACTCAATCCATATCCAATTTTTAAACCATAGATGATATTACTTCAAGACAATTATGGTGATAGGGTTTCAAAAATGATGTATAAGAAATAGGAAGGAAGATACAAACAAAAAATATATATATTTTTACAAGTATACTAGACATTGTTGTTAGGAGGCAATTGAGCATAAATATAACAACAATGATTATTCCGAGGGGAGCCCAAGATAAGTTGATTTGGAAGTTAAATAGCTCAAGTAAATACACAACAATAAGTGGATATAATGTAAAGCACCAATAAAATAGGAATATCGTAAGAATAGGGAGAGATATTTGTGATACCTTGAGCATTCCAAAAGTCAAAATGTTTGTATGGCTAATAGATGATAGGAAAATTTTATCCTCATATAACATATTAAAAGGAGGTTTTTATGGTCCTTCACAATGTGTTCTATGTAAAATGGAGGAGAGTATAGACCATCTTCTGGGACATTGTTCACTAGTCTGGGAACTATGGCAATGGATTCTTAATATGTTTGGTAAATGCATGGTGATGAATGATAAAATCGAAAAATGGTTAAAGCAATGGCTGAGCACTTTTAAAAGTGAGGTGTTACAGACAATATGGGATACATTAAAATATACAATACTTTGGATTGTATGGCTAGAAAGGAATAGAATTATAATATTAAAGTAAAGGAAAGTAGTTTAGAGGTAATAAAAATGAATATTTGTTTAGCTATAAAGGAGTCTAAACCAATCGTATCAACTCACCTAGTCCCTAATATTCAAGTAGAGTGCCTTGATATATGGGTCAAGTTATCAAATGTATTATGATGTTGGGTACAAGAGAAACAAAAAGAAGACAAATAATATAAAGTGGAAACCCTCGAAAGTGGAGTTGGTCAAATTGAATGTTGATGGAGCATTGAAAGGAAATCCATGACCAACAAGAGGAGGAGGAGTAATTAGAAATAATAGGGGTGAGATTTTGTCACCTTACACTTTCAACAATGGATATAAGACAAATAATGAAGTTGAAGCTTCAACATATATGGAAGGGTTAAAAACATGTAGACAAACAAAATGGAAGAGTATGGATGGAAGGCAATTCACTAATAGTAATAAATATAATTTTAATGAAATCAAAGGCTCCATGGAACATATAAGAGATCATTGTGGAAATACAAGACCTTATTTACAATTTTGAAGAAATTATGTTTACACATATGTTAAGGGAAGGGAACAAATGTTCAGATAGACTAGCCAAGAAAAGGTTTTTAATGGAGGACTGTGAAGTTAAATTATCTTTTCCATGGTTAGAGGAAGTAGTAGGCTTAACTAAATCTGAAAATAAAGTGTTGATTTTCTAAATCAAATAATGATTTAGATTTACTTTAATATTTTCCATTGGTAATATTTGTTGTATTTTATAAAATTAACGTGTTTTCATATAAACTATTTATTATAGTTCTTACATAAGCTTTAGGAAGGAAACTAACAATCCAAATTTGGTAGAGTAAACTATGATAGCATAAGGTTTTAGAAATATTACTCTATAAAGATGGAGTGCGTAGATAGTAGAGGTGGAGTTTTGGTATTGTGAAGGCTACTGTAGGAAAATGTCAATAAGGATGCTAAATTTTAAAATATTTGTATTTACAAAGAAAATATAGAAGATCAAAAAAATGAAAATCAAGACTTTAGACTCTATGAAAAATGATGTAGGTATCTAGCTATCAACTCAATTGAGATGATAATTGAATTTTTTGTAAACTCTCAATCTCTAAAGGAGAGAGTTGTGATTTGTCAAGGGCGGGGGACCCCTTTTTCTCCAATAAAAATAAATGCAATAATATTCATTTCAAACAAACATATTAGACACAATTAATGGTCACATTAACCTTGACAAACCTAAACATAAAGGTCCATGAATGATAGCATTATCAAAGTACTAAGGTATATTCTAATGCACCACAATATGGAATGCTACAGGGTCTCTTATAGTATAAATAATCTAGGTGCTTGCCAAAATTATATATTCACAAGGCTTGTGACCAAGTCTAAGTTATAACTATTCAAAAAATTATACTAGTACCACTGAATAATATTTAATGCCTTGATTCCATTGAAACATATATCTACAAGGTTTGGCAATCCTGAGTACTTCGATGCCCATGTGGCCCTAGTATTAATGCAAACACCATAAACTAAACCTCTTCCTCTTATTATAAGATATCACATAATATTCACTATTTATATAACAAACAAATTAATTATTTATCCTTTGAATATATGTCATGGAATTGACCAAATGACATTAGCTTAATTGATTAAATTCCTTAATTGTCAAAGAGGAGACCAAAGTTCAAATCTTTCCAAGTGATACATGCATAACTGCTAAGATGTTATAATACCACTATAGGGTCATGATGTAATACAAGTGGGGCTTGTTTATTCACTCTTTATGAAATATAGATTAATTAAACCTCTACTTTTTGTATAATAAGTCACATAATTACTTTTTATTTCCATAACAAAGAAGTTAATTAATTTGTTTGTGTGTGTGTGTGTGTGTATTGTTGAAGATACTTTATGTAGACACTAAAATCATGTAAATTGGATAAGACTGCAATGATGCCACTATTATCGACACCATATGGCCCCATTGGGTAATCCTCAAGAGTTAATTAGGGGTCCTAACCACTTTTGGGAAGGTTTACCCCACTTTTGGGAAGTTTTAGGCCATGTAGCCATGGTCGTCCCACCCCAGGACGACCACAGTTCATGGTCGTCCCACCCAGGGATGACCACAAGCAACCATCCCTCGGTGGGACGACCATGGTCTAGACCCCACAAAAATTCAAGGGCGGGACAAATAGCAATCAATTTTATTGGAAATTTTGAGTAATTATGTTGTCATTGATGTCAAAAGTCAGTTCATCTCAGTGCAAGGGAATTGATAAAAAGAAGGTTAAAATATTTATAAATGAAGCCTAAGATATTTGGTATAAAGCTCCACATGGTTGGTCAAAATATTGTGTAAATACCCCGAATGAAGGAAATACCTAGGCCCAAAGGAAATAATATTATAATATTAAATTTGTCAAGAGAAAGCCTAAGGTTAAGAAAGAAAATACCTAGGCCCAAATAAAATAATATTATAATATTAATTATTATAATATTAAAGTTGTTAAGAGAAAGCCTAAGGTTAATTATAAAATAATTATAATATTTATATTATAATATTTTATAACCCTAAGTGGGTTTGGCACCAAGAATAAAGTTTAAATTATTAATTTCTGTCAACTTCCGAGCATGGAGGAAAAATGGTATTTATATGATAAAGCTTGGAGGCCAAAATCAAGTCTCTCGAATGCAAGTTGCGGATGTTTAATTTAATTGTTGATGTGAATTTCATGAGCAAGGTGGAAGAAGGTTTTTATTTTAAAAAACAAAGAGGAAAACATGGACGAATAAAAGGACAAAGGTGTATGCCCCTATCACCAGCCACGCAATTGGCCTAGCAGCAAGCTTGGCAACGTTAAGACGCTGGCGGATAGAAGATCTCACGTTCGATTCCTGGTGGTAGCAGTTTGTTTGTTTTGTGAGCAAGAAGGTTGAACATTGGTTAGATAGCGCATGGTGGTAATTAGTCCTTGAGTGGACAGTTGGTCTAGCAGAAGCCCATAGTGCACTAAGGTGCTAGAAAATGATAGGTCTTGCGTTCAAAACCCGAAGTCAATATTTTTATTTTATGGGTAAGAAGGGTGAGCGTGGTTAGATAGCGTGTTGTGGCTGATTGGATCGAGCGCAAAACAACATAACACAGCAAGTGACAAAAAATCGATGCAGAAAATATTAAGATTTTATTTAAATAATAAGGCACCGTCAACCTTACAACATAATCATATCAAATAATATATAGCAAGGGAGGAGATGGTGGGTACGAATAGGTTGGAGGGATAAGGAAGGAGGAAGGTGTAGAGAAATAAGGGGACGAAGATGAGATGGAGGGATAAGGGAGTTAGGGAAATGTAGGAGGGAGTTAGGGAAATGAACAATTGTCGACAAATATTTTTAGGAGATGCCGACAATTCAAAAAACAAATTCTGCCGACAAATGTAGGGAGATTTCACACTGAAGCTTAGAAAGAGATTTTTCTAAGCCAGTTTTGAAACAACCCTATTCACACTTGTAACATTCTCCCCCTTAAAGTTGAGAGGACTGACTACACAGTCTCTCAGCTTTACAAATTGAGCTTTTGTCATTGCCTTGGTGAAGATGTCAGCGACATTCTCCAAAGTGTGACAGTATTGAAGCTCAACAATTTCATGTTCCACCATATCTCTGATGAAGTGATACTTCATATCAAAATGCTTCATTCTGCTATGGTGGACAGGATTATATGCCAACCGAATGGCACCGATGTTGTCACAAGAGATTCCGGTCGGACCACTTTGTCGTTCTCCAATCTCTTCTAGTACTTTCCTTAGCCACAAGGCTTGAGTACTAGCATAAGTAACCGCTATATATTCTCGCTTCGTTGAAGATAGCGCTACTACTCGTCTATTTTTTTGAACTCCAAGTTATTAGTCCTGATCCAAGACTAAAACAGCTTTCCCGATGTTGACTTCCTGTCATCAATATTGCTACCCCAATCACTATCACTGAAGCCTACAAGCTTGATAGTGTTACATTTATGGTACTGGATTCCAAAATCCAATGTACCCTGCACATATCTCAAAATTCTTTTAGCCGCTCGCAAATGCAGCTCGTAGGGGTTAGACATAAATATAGAAACAAGAGATACAAAGATACTCGAATATCAGGTCTGGTGTTGGCGAGAAACATCAAACTCCCAACCATGCTTCTGAAAGTGGTCACATCAACTTTTTGTGCTCCATCATCTTTGCTTAGTTGGATCCCATGTCCAACTGGAGTTGCAATGCTCCATAGCAAACTTCTTGATCATGTCCTGAGCATACTTATGTTGACAGATGAAGATCCCTGTATCTGATTGATGAACTTCCATTCCAAGATAGTAGTGCATTAGTCCAAGATCCTTCATCTCAAACTGTGTCATCATGGAGTGTTTGAACTCCCTATTCATTTTTTCATTACTACCCATAAAAATGAGATCATCCACATACAAACAAACTATGAGGATGTCTTTACCTTGCTTTAGGTAGTAGAGTGTGGGTTCATTTTTGCTCCTGGTGAACCCATAATCTTTGAAGTACCCATCAATGCGTGAGTACCAAGCTCTTGGTGCATGTTTAAGACCATAGAGTGCCTTCTTCAACCTGTAAACAAGGTGTTCTTTACCTTGCACTTAAAATCACTGTGGCTGCTCAACATATACTTCTTCTGTCAAGTAACCATTGAGAAATGCACTCTTCACATCCATGTGTTGGACTTTCCATCCTTTATGTGTAGCTAAGGCAAGAACTGTTTCGATTGTCTCCTGTCTGGCTACAGGAGCAAAAGTCTCTTCATAATCTATTCCATACTTCTGAGTAAAACCCTTTGCCACTAATCTTGCCTTATGCTTCTCAATGCTTCCATCAACATTAAACTTGGTCTTGAAGATCCATTTACAACCAACACATTTCTTTCCTTTCGGAAGCTTCACGAGCTCCTAAGTGTCGTTGTTTTTTATAGAGGTTATCTCCTCTTTCATAGCATCTTGCCAAATCTTCTGAGCACATGCCTTCTCATAACTAGAAGGTTCATGCTGAAAGCATAGTTAACTTGATCTCCTCTGGGTTCTTGCTGGGATTCATCATCACCATACAAGTGCATACTTTCTAATCTGTGTAAAACTGAATCCATTTCACTAGCCTGACTTCTAGTATATCTTCTTGAAAAATTCTTATCCAACATCTGAGATGATGGATGGTACTGTAAATTTCTCTTACCTTTGGATGGCACATCAATATCCATTGGTGAGGAACTTACTGATCGTTGTGGAGAAGGACTTGGAGAAGCAGTTGAATCTAAAGATGGACTTGGTGGATGTGTGGGTGGAGACTGCTTTCCTTTCGTGGTAGCTGTGGTTGCACCTGCTGAGCTACTACATTAGTGGCTTCAACATCACTGAATATTTGGGGCTTACCCCACTCTCCCCCTTCATCAAAAATCACATCCCTTGAAACCACTATCTTTCGAGTCGTAGGATTGTAGAGTCTATAACCCTTTGTGTTTTCACAGTATCCTACAAAAATGCATGCCTGACTCTTTGGATCTAACTTCTTTCTCAGCTCATCAGGAATGTGAGCATATGCCAATGAACCAAATACCTCGAAATACTTCACATTTGGTTTCTTACCATACCAGGCTTGGTAAGGTGTCTTCCCTTTCAAACTTGAAGTAGGACTTCTGTTCAAGATGTGAACACTAGTCCTTGTCGCATCTCCCCAATATGCATTACTCAAATGCTTTATCTGAAGCATTGATCTTGCCATCTCCACAATGGTGCGATTTTTCCTTTCTGCTACACCATTTTGTTGTGGTGTGTAGGCAGTTGTGAACTACCTCTTGATGCCATGATGTTTACAAAAATTCAAAAATTGATTAGAGGAGTATTCTCCTCCTCTATCTGATCTAAGACATTTTATAGAATATCCACTCTCACTTTCAACTTTTGCTTTAAAATCAACAAAGCATGCAAATGCTTCATCCTTATGCTTCAAAAAATATATCCAACACATTCTTGTGCAATCATCAATGAAAAGTAGGAAGTAAGAGTGATTACCTAGACTCTTGGTCCGCATCGGACCACAGATGTCTGAATGTACCAACTGAAAAGGATAGCTGGCCCTTCATGCTTGTCCACGAGGAAATTTCGATCTGGCATGCTTGCCCAAGGCACACCCTTCACAGACTTCCTTGTTGTCTTGAACTTTGGGAAGTCCAGTCACCATTGCTTGTGAGGTTAGCATCTTCAAACTTGCTGAATTCAAGTGACCATATCTCAAGTGCCATAGGACACTTGGATTGGTAATAGCTACATTTGCTAACTTATTTCCTCCTGGTTGGCCAAACTTCAAAGGGAATAATCTATTTTTCGACATTGGCACTTGTGTAATGATTCTATTACTATTGTTTTTGTCAAAAATGGTGCATTTACCCTCATCAAAAATCAACTTATAATTCTTTTCAAGCATTTGACCAACACTTAAGAGATTGTGTTGAAGATGAGGTGTGTAATAGATATCACTTACTTGCTTTATGCCTTCTTTCATTGGAACCTCCATGGCTCCAATGCCTTCAACTGCCAATGACTTGTCATCTCCTAATTGGATGCTGGATTTGTATGAGGAGTCTAACTTAGCAAAGAGTTCTTCTTTGCCACTCATGTGATTTGAACACCCAGTGTCCAAAATCCATGTATCATTCAAATTTTGCTCTGTCTGGCCATAAGAGAGAAAGAGATTTGAGGACTCTTTCTCTTCTCCAAAATTCCCAAACTGACTGCTGCTCTGGTTGCTGCTGCTTCCTTGCGAAGTCTTTGACCAACAATCTCGAGCATAATGTCCAGGTTTGCCACAATTGTAGCAAACTTGTTTTGATTTGTCTCCTCCTTTTCCTTTGCCAGATTGTTTCCCTTTGTATTGCTGCTGTCCTCCTCTATTCTGGTTTCCACCTCTATTGGATGATCCTCCTCTGTTAGGAGTTCCGCCTCTTTTATTATTCTTGCCTCTGCCTCTTTGTTGACCTCTGCCACGGCCTCTACCTCTTCCTTCATGTGTGGCAAAAGCTTTGTCATCTCCTCCATAACTGGTGGTAGGAGTTTCCTGCAATCTCTCTTCATGTGAGAGAAGTGAACCAGTTAATGCATCAAAAGACAATGTAGATAAGTCTTTTGATTCTTCAATAATTATTGCAACAGAATTCCATTTTGGAAGAAGTGTTCTCAACACTTTCTTCACCATCATCTCTGGTTTAATATCCTCCCCTAGTGTGACCATTTTGTCGACTACTGCTTTCACTCGTACGCAGTAATCATCGACTCTTTCATTTTCCTGCATCTTGAGATTCTCAAAATCTCGTTTCAAGGTTTGCAGTTTTACCTGCTTCACTTGGTCACTGCCTCTATAGCTTTCTTTTAAGGCATTCCATGCATCTTGTGCAATTACATATGATGCAACCCTAGGGAAGATAGTTTTATCTAAAGCAGCATGAATGTGATATAAGGCAAAAGCATTATTCTTTTGTGCTTCTTTTCTTGTCTTTTTATCAAGATTAGAAAATGCTGCCCATTCAAGCAGTAGTTGGTTCTGGATAACCTTCTTCAACTACATCCCAAAGACCTTTTCCTATCAACAAAGTCTTCATTTTTATAGACCAGTATTCATAGTCACTACCATTAAATTCAGGGATTGGTAGACTAGTGTTTGCAGCCATTGCAGAATAAAAAACAAGTACTTTTATTAAGGCAAACTGGAAATACAAAGCAGTACTGAAAGATTTAATTATTCAAATCAAATCTCGCATTTTTAGTACATTCATGTTCTGCTTCGGAACTGCTGCTAATGATGATGATCTCAGGTTTCACTTCCACTGGATCTGCTTCTGCTGTTGCTGCTGCTTCTTCTTCGTCTTCTTCTTCCTCTTCTTCCTCTTCTACTACTTCTTCTTCTTCTTCTTCCTCTTCTTCCTCTTATGCTGCTTCCGCTAGTTCAGGTTCAGGCTCAGGAGAGCATGGTGTATAGCCCTCGCTCAATTCATCTGTTGGCACACCTGGTGTATAACTGGCACCAGTTTGTACGTCCGAAACAAATTGCACAGTTTCGGATTCTTCAATTCTCTGTCCGAAGATATTGTCTTCGGAGTCTGCCTCGTATCCTGAATCCGGCTTTCTTAGGTGAGCTATCACCTGATTCTCAAGCTGACAAAACACAGTATGCAGACTAGTTCGGCGAACCCTTTCATCAAAGGATTCTGGCGTTTCTCTCTTCAAAAGCGAGAGAAGTGCATGATAGCACCCTTCAGATCGGAACATCTAACATTTCCACAAGCACATTATTTCTCCTTTCACAAATTATTTTTAAAAAGTTTTCTAAAGGTTTTTTAAATAAATTTAATAATCTTTTATTATTTTTTTAAATTACCCTTTTAAAAAATAAATTTATTTAAAAAGATAATTTTAAAACAATAATATAAAAATTATTAAATAAATTTAAAACCTTTAAAAAAAAAAAAAAAAAATTAAAAATTTTTACCTTTTTGTTAAGCTCGAACCCGCGACCTCCTTATCGCTACGCGGGCGCCGTAGCCGCATGTCCACGCGGCTTCGCTGCAAACGGAAGTGCAGCACTTCCGTTTAAACCGACCCGACGGAGATAAATTTAAAAAAAAATTTTGTTCAAAAAAAATGCTAGCGGAACTCGATCCGCGGACCTCCTCACAGCCACCTAACAACTTTACCGCCACGCCAACCGCGTCGGTTGAGAAGAAAGGGAGGGCAGATGGTGTTAAAGTGACGGCGGGCGATTTAAAAAAAAAAAATCACGTGGGATTATCCCACATGCGTCCGAAAATGGACGCGAGAGGGTTTTTAACCCTGGAGTCGCTCAGTATCGTTCGACTGCTTCGGGCAGTCGATTCGCGATCGAATTTTGCCACCGACCTCGACAAATCGTTGCTTGCCACGTGGGCCAATCTTCGTCTGCCACGTGGCAAAATTTTAGCCAACCAAATGCTGCCGCCACGTCACCTTGTCTCGAATTGCATGCTGACTTGTCAGCCAATCAAATGCTGCCACATGTCTTCGCCAGTCCCTCTGCCAGCTCAGCCACCTCGATCTACGTGTCGCACCTCGTGTCGCCATGTGTTGCGACCTCAGCGATCAGCCTCCTCGACTGCTGTGCCTGCCTCGAAAACTGTGCCCACCTCGAGAATCATGCCCTACAGGTCAAATCGTGTGCCTCGGGATCCGTGCCCGACCTGGCACACGCTGGCTCTGATACTAGTGATTGGATCGAGCGCAGAACAACATAACACAGCAAGTGACAAAAAATCGATGCAGAAAATATTAAGATTTTATTTAAATAATAAGGCACCGTCAACCTTACAACATAATCATATCAAATAATATATAGGAAGGGAGGAGATGGTGGGTACGAATAGGTTGGAGGGATAAGGAAGGTAGTTGGAGAGATAAGGGGAGGAAGGTGCGGAGAAATAAGGGGACGGAGATGAGATGGAGGGATAAGGGAGTTAGGGAAATGTAGGAGGGAGTTAGGGAAATGAACAATTGCCGACAAATATTTTTAGGAGATGCCGACAATTCAAAAAACAAATTCTGTCGACAAATGTAGGGAGATTTCACACTGAAGCTTAGAAAGAGATTTTTCTAAGCCAGTTTTGAAACAACCCTATTCACACTTGTAACAGTGGCATTAGGTCCTTGTGTGGGCAGTTGGCCTAGCGGCAGTCCAAGAGAATCTAGTGCGCTGGCAAGTGGTAAGCGTTGTGTTCGAATCCTTGCGACAACATTTTGGTAAGCACAAATTGTTTTTTATAATTGCTAAGGTTGTGGATAGGCGCATGTGGTTTAATTAATTATTGTGAGCGCTGTTGGCCTTGGGAGATATAAGGGAATTATTTTTATTATTATTTCATGCATTTAATTTTTGAAGGAAGTTATAATGAGTTAGTTTGAAAAGTGAAATATTGGAGCAATAAGAATCCTTGTTAAATTTGTTATGAATGTGTTTAGAAGTTAAGAGGGAGTTAAAAGGTGTATGAGGTATTTTGATTGTTTGTATTTTTGCTAAATATTTTGAAGGGTTTGATTATATGAGTTGATGCTATAATTTGAGAAACCAAGAGAGTGGTTTGGAATTTAATTGGGCACACATATTGAAGGATTGCTAACTCATAAAGAAGTGTTGTGCTAACCTTTTTATAGTTGCAAAAGATATTGTGTGTGAGATAGATTTTTGAATATATACCTCCATAAAAGCAAGCAAAAAGGTATGGGAATATCATCCCTTATTTAAGTGTTTGGTTGAATGAGTATTTCTAAGATATAAGGTGGAGTGAAAAGGTTTATTTGATAAGCATTGTTGGAAATATTTGAATTAAGTGTTGAGACCTATTTTGTGCTCATTATTGAAAGAAGTTGGAAGAACATCTGTATAGGGTTTGTGAGACAATTATGCTTCATTGGTTGAATGTATGTGTGAAGTTTTGAGCATTGGTCTTGAGTGATATTGAAAGTGAATGTGTAAACATTAGAAATCAGATTTGTGAAAGCGATAGACTTAATGATTGAGTAGAACATATTGAGCTATTTGCAAGTGCATATTATTCTCTATATGTTTCAGAGGTTAAACGAATTTTGGATAGAATATATCTAAACTGCTTCAAGTTAAAGAAATTACTTTGAAGATTAGACAAAGCATTTGATAGCATTGTGTGCGAGATTTGAGATTGATTGAAAATATTTTGTGAGCTGTTTTGAACATGTGTTAGAACAGGTTTGAGCATATGCTAAGGCAGATTTGTGCAAGTCTTGGTGAAGACTTGAGAGCAGAATTAAGTAAGTTCTTGAGAGGATTTGAAGGTAGAATTGAGAAAGTCTTGGTGAAGACTTGAAGGCAGATTTGATCAAGTATTAGTGAAGACTTGTAGGAAAATTTGAGCAAGTCTTAGTGAAGACTTGAGGATAGATCTAAGTAGAGTTGATTGGTGATTTGTTCAAGCTTTGTGTTAAGGTTTGGGTAAATCTAAGTAGAGTTGATTTGTTCAAGCCTTGTGTTAAGGCTTGGGGCAGATCTAAGCATAATTGATTGATGATTTGTTCAAGCTTTGTGTTAAGTCTTGGGGCAGATCTAAATAGAGTTGATTGGTGATTTTATCAAGCTTTGTGTTAAGGCTTGAGGGTATATTTGAGATAGAGGTTGTGAGCAGATTTATGAGCAAACTTATGAGCATATTTAAAGAAAATTTATGCTAGACTTGGGACAGAGTTTGGTGCATATTTGAGACAGAGTTGAGAGCAATCTTTGGAGGTGACAAAGTAAAGAGGATAGAAGTCTCCAGTGGATAGAGATCCATTAGCCAGGATAGTGGGGATAAAAATCTCCTATGGAGAGAGATCCACAACCCATAACAGTAGAGGCAAAAGTCTTCTAGAAGATCACCAGCCATAACAGAAGGGGATAAAATTCTCCTATGGATAGAGATCCACAAAACCAGAACAGAGTGGAGTGGTGTCCATAGAACTAGAGCAAGGAGAAAGAGTTCTCCTATGGAGTGTGGTCTATGAACCAATTAGGAAGATAAAGTTCTTCTATGGAGAGAGATCCACAAACTAGTTGAGGAGATAGAGTTCTCCTAGATCAAGTTCCATGAACCATAGAAAAGGGAAAAGAGTTATCCTGTGGAGAGAGATCCACAAATCAGAGCATAGGGGATTGGTGTCTCCTTTGGACAGAGGTTCGTAAACATTGTAATAGGGAATTGATTCCCAAGAGATTTATTGAGAAAATTTAGTGGAAATATTTTCTTCGTGGATTAGCCCACATTGGGTGAACCATGTTAAATTAGTGTCTCTCTTGTGTATGATGATTTATGCATTGCTTTGATTACTGCTATTGATATTGCCATTGATACTATTGGATAATATTGTTTGAGAAAGAAAAGTAAAAGTTGGTCTTATACTGTTCACCCCCCTATCAGTATAAGCCTATGTTATTCAAATTTCTACCATTTATCCCACCCAATGGCTTATGACATATTGGGAGACTGTCTAGGCCATCACATACTACAAATTGGAGGCCCAAATTGGAGGTCTCTTCCACCCAATGTATGGAAAGGGCTTTGATAAGTGGTGGCACCTACCTTGCATGCCCCAACTTGCCCGTTTCCCCCTTTTGCCCTCTTGGGCTATAAATTAGAGTGATTCCACTCAATTTCAAAGAGAGATCTTTGTAATTATTTGCCACAAAATACTGTCGAGATTCCCTCTCACCTTTTGCCCTTGTATTTGTCATTGGAAACTTCATCAATCGAAGGCGCTTTCAAGGCATCCCCAAATACGCACATCCTTTCCAAAACCCATCCATTATTGTGAGCTAATTTACCAAATCTGATGACAACACCCCTAGGAGAATTCTAGACCAGATCCCATTGGAATTGGTGGCAAAAACCACCCTGTTTTGTGGTCATCCCCACCTGGAACGGTTAACAGTCCCAATTGGAACACCCAGGGATGGCCATGAATTGGTCTACAATTTTGAATCAATTTTAGTGTAGATCATTTTTAGAGTAATATATGAGGATACAAAAATGCAACACCAAACAATGCTAAATAAATTGAACACAAAGAACTCATAATTGCATAATATATGATCTTATATTAATAGGGGGAGCCTAAAAACTCCATTGTTACAATGTGGATTTGTGAATCCTTTTGATACAAATTTACAATGGCTAGGGTTCTCCAAAACCCTAGCAAACAAGGCTGGGGATGTCTTCAAGCGCATCCTTGCTCCCAACAGAAGTGAGTGGGATTTTAGTTATGTGATTCTAGGCGACTCCAGCTTAAGCAGTTGTCTAATGCTGATGTCACACTTTTAGATCTGCACACAATAACACAACAAATAAATTAGTAGCAGCTATGAGTGCTCCATAGTATGAGGCACTTAGAAAGCAAATAAAAACCCTAGCTATGTAATATGAATAAATGAACAGAATCTGAAAGTGCATAAATAAAATAATAAACAATGGATTTACCTTACGTACTTGCTATCTTATGATTTGATGTAGCTTGTTGCAGTGAATCGATGCAACGATGCCCTAGCATCACCCGGAGGCTAGGGAAACTTCAGAGTTTTTGGTGTAAAATGCTCGTGGGCTCTTGGTGGGTACAAGAAATGCCTATGGGTGCTTGGTGATGGTGAAAGGCACCTAGAGGCGCTTGGTGACAGGGAAGGAAGCATCTAGAGGCACTCGAGAATGATAGGAAATGCCTGAAGACATTCGATAGCTGAGGAGGGAGTCCGAAAAAGAAAATCTGGCTGAGTGAGGGAGGCGATGATGGATGCGGATGGTTATGGGAAATGAGGATGGAAGGGAAGAACACTTGGATACTCTAGGGAACTTAGGGATTCAAGAATTTAAGGCAAATTCTGATTCAGGGCTTGAGCCATCAAAATGGCTCTTATTAATAATCCAACCTAAGGCATACTTAGGGTTTCAATGACACTAATCGTGTGGTTGAGATAAAAGCATATCAGAGGGTGGATATTAAATTTATGTTAAGGCATGGATTGATATAAATGGATGGATAGGATTAAATGAAATTGGATGGCTGGGATTAATTCACTTATATAAATATATATTTATTAAATATATAAAAAATATAATATATAAAATATTAATATTAAATATATATAAATATATGTAAATAAGTGGTGGAAATGGTGGGAAAGTCAGGATGAAGGACAAGTGGCTAGGTTTTGGTGTCTATAGATAACCCTTTTTGTACTACGTTGCATGAAATACAATGTAGTGCAAAAATACGAGAAACCTGTTTTGGCCAGGTGCAGAAGCAACTTCTATTGGGATGTGGAACACGAGCTTCGAGATAAAAGAATAAAAGAATTTAAGTTTTGCATATCTTACCCCCTCAATTGGCAAACGAGTTTGCGGATGAATCTCATGAGCCAATTGAAAAATTTGTACAAATGGATGATGCAAATGTGATACCACTTTTACCCCAATGGTGGGAAGGGATCGATGAAAAATATGATCTGATGCATTTGTTTTTGCCCCAAAAGATGAAGGGTTTTGTGAAAATGCGTGATAGAAAATGTGTCTATTTTTTCCCCAACAGATGAAGGGAGTTTTGCCAAGTATAGATGCCATGATCATGTAAAATGTATCCCATTGTGGGAAGGTCAAAACCAAATATGGTTACCCCAGATTTAGGGTGATTCAATGTTGTTGAAGAATGTGCCTTCTGGTTTCATTGATATGCAAAGCTAAAAGTAGTCAACTTCGAAGGACCAACTAGTGATTGTTAGATAATTCCTATGATCTAAACCAATCACCCTAGCTAAAGCCAGTCGCCATGATGACTATCAAGGAAATGTGTAATGATGAAGTGTGATAATGTCCATGTTTTAAGCCCCACGAACTAGGCCATCAATGATAGCTTTTGTGCAAATTGTTCTTGGCAATGTTTTAATCAAAATGTGAAGTACCAAATATGATTGTAATTTTGAATAACGAGATATGGAATGATGAAAATGACCAAGTATATAGAATAACCCACTAGATACAAGGTTCACTTGAATGTTGTTTGACTTGGCAAATATGCAAATGATGATATGGAATGATGTGAAAATGATGTATGAATGATGATATTGATGATTGTGGTCATTTTGTGAAGATTTGGACCATTTTGGAGTACTTTTGTAACTTGTTAGGCGAATTTGCAATTTTTGGTCACAAACAAAAATTATGCATCCAAATTATTTGGAATCTTTACAAAACCTGATAAAATGATGGAATAGATGCTTGGATGCAATATGAATTGATTTGGTGGGGATAAGCCATTGTTTTGTGATAATTTGGTCTTTTGTGAAATTTGATGCCAAACGTCCATTGGTGCTTTTGGCCTGCAGAAACATCCGTCGGTGTATGGGCATTCTGCAAATGCCCATGGGCACTTTAGTGTGCCAGGAAACGCCCATGGGCATCTCAAGGCACCTAAATTAACTATAAATAGCTTCCAAGACGAGAAACCAAGCTCATTTGTGCATTTGAGAGTTTGTGAAGCTGCATTTGGGAGTGGAGTGAAGTGAGGTAAAGTGATTTAAGCACAGAAGCTATGGTGGTGGAGGGAGCGGGTGTGGAGGTCAGGGCTGATGTTGGAGTGTGGGCTACTGAGGTAGTTTTCCTTTTTGTGTATTGTGCAAAATTTTTGTGTTTTTGTTGTTTTATTTTTTGAAAAATGATAAATGACAAGTGTTTTGTGTTGTGCTACAGCTTAGGATTTTGAAGGCTCGACACCGATTTTTGCCATATATTCTTGGGATGAGGAAGGCAGTGTCGGATGAGGAGTGGGAGTTTTTGGAGGATGTGGGGCTAGCGGATGTAGCTCGGATTGATGTGGTGAGGGTTGATGAGGGGTACCTCTCTGCCTTGGTGGAGAGGTGGGATGCAAATAAGGGGGTTTTTTAGCTCCCCATAGGAGAGGTGACCGTGACCTTTAAGGATGTGTATCGCATCATCAAGGTACCGATGGAGGAGATATGAGTTGAGGTCAGGCTCAACCGAAAGATAAAGATGATGTAGATGTTTAATATGCATGGCAAGGTGTGACGGTGGAGAGTGGGGTTATACCTTACCTATCCATGTATGTGGAAAAGGAGTTGGATGCCCTCCATGCCTTGGTTATGTTCGTGTTGGCCAACATCATGGCCCTAAACAACATTGGATGCAGGTTCCCTTAGAATCTGATAGGATTAGTGAACGATATGCTCACTAGGTGATAGATATATGCATGGGCTCCTGCATTGTTATCGTAGGTCTATAGGGAGCTATATGATGTGACGAGGCAGGGGAGGAAAGGATTGGGATGCAACTTATTGTTGCAATGTTGGGGATGGAAGCACTTCAGTGTTGCTCAGCTGAATGGCTTACCAGTAGCTGGCTTGGGTAGAGAGAAGCCCTATGTTAGGAGATGGGCGATGTTCGAGGAGGTACAGCTGAGTCGATCGATGCAAACAAGTCAGTGGTACCAGGAGCTATGGGCTAGATTGACATCTGCCCAAGTGATATGGAGGCCATTACGGGCTTGTAGATGGATTGGAGATGAAGAGAACTTGTGATGAGTACGACAAGATCAGTGGGTGGTTGGGCAACATCAAAGTGAGGTTGAGTATATTTAGTTCTCTCGAGTACTCTGATAGTTTAGGCTAAGGTAGGATATTCCAGATGAGCCAGTGCGCTATAGGAGACATCGGGAGGAGATAGGGCCACCATGCGCGAAGCCGTGGAGGGTGGCCTACAAGGATGACGAGGAGATGGATCTCCTAGGTGTGGATGACGTGGGGACTAACACAAAGTATGAGGTATGGTTCACTACACAACCATCATGGATGCCACCTCGAGGAGTGGATGATGGGGATGGTGATGAGGTTATGAATGAGGGGACCCAGGAGGCCCCCAAGTGACAGTGATGCCTTCAATTAGATAGTCGAAGGAGGAGTACTAAGGGTGTGGCAAGATAGACTTTTGAGGGTGGGGGAGATGGTGGATATGGAGAGGATGTGAAGGAGGTCCTGGATGGTCCTCAATATCAGAACAAGGAGGATTGGGTACAGTTAGAGCAGCAAGTGGCAGAGTGAGATGCGAGGATCACAAAGCTCGAGGAAGAGCTAGCAGAGAGGGAGCATCAATATAATGTCAACATAGCATGTCTTCGCTCTCGATATAAATATATCGAGGCATTGGAGGATAGGTTGATGGAACATCATATTCCACTTCCGGATCCTCCAACCTCATCTATATCCAAGGGTGCTAGGCATAGCGAGTCTAGGCATAGCTCTAGGTCTAGGGCTCCTCCTAGGTCATAGGGGTCCTCTTGGAGGACTTAGCTTAGTGCTTAGATGCACTTTTTGTATATGAGCCTTGGTGCTCCATTGTATGTAGCCTTTTGGCACTCATTGTACATGCGATATTTATACACACACACACACACACACACACACACACACACACACACACACACACACACACAACATATATATATATATATATATATATATATATATATATATATATATATATATATATATATATATATATATATATATCTATATATATATACACACATGGTTTTTACCTTTTATGTTATATGTGTTTTTATGAAATGCTTTTTGTGGAATGATTTTGTGTAATGCATGTGTATATGGATGATGAATGTATATGATATGTTATGGATGATTAATGCAAGGTGAAATGTATGGATGATTAATGCAAGGTAAAATGTAAATATGCTAATGATCATTTATAGTTTAGATTTTTGCTTTGCCATGTTTATAGCATTGTTGTTTAATTAGGGGTACCAAACTTGGTGGTATATGGGATGAATGACTCATGAACTGACATGGAGGTTGACATGGAAGAAGATATGGATGTTGATATGGAAGAAGCTATGGATATCAATATGAAAGAAGATATGGATGTTGATATGGAAGAAGATATGGATATTGGTATGAAAGAAGATATGGATGTTGATATGGAGAATTGACTGTTTTGCAGAGACTCAGACATACTAGTGGTATCAAAGAAACTCACTAAAACTGCCTAATTCCTCTAGGACAAAATGTGTGTGCAATGAATTCATTTATCAAATCAAGAGCATGGTAATGACTCAAGGTAATCAAGAACCAATGTGTGTGCAAGTGAGTTCATTAACCCATCTTGAGTAAATTGGGTAAACCTGTTATGGATGAAACCAAAAAGCTAGCTTGTCCGTATGAGTAGTCAGAGGTCTCTTTGAAAGAGATGTGTCACCATGCATGAGCGTACTCACTTCCAATCAAGCATCTATAGCTCCAGTGGAGGCTAACTCCATAGTCCATGATTTGTGTTTTTTATATCTTAAGTTTTGGGGATGACTACCTAACCGTTTAACTGGAAATGTAGTATGATCCTTACAACCCAATGATCAATGGTATGTGATGTAAAATATTTAGAGTTTTTGTTAGGGATTTTTCCCTACTCTTTCTTTTATTTTTTTGGAATTTGTGATAGTGATGAGAACCACTATTTTTATGGACTATGTTGCATGATGGGACTAGCAAGGATGACCCTTTTCACTTCGAGGTTCATACCAATATGGTGTTATCCCTCTTTGACACAAGATGCTTTTTAAGATGTGAAATTGTGTTTGGTTCAAGAATGTTTTGGAGTCAATTCCCAAAACTCAATATTTTCTTAGTGAAATATGTGTGATGGTCCTAAAAGGAACTCAACATGTATTTTTGGAGGTTGCTTAAAACAATAGGAGTAGTTGAGTGACCGAAACCACCTAGGAATTTTATGAAAATGTGGTTTATGTGCATGGAAATTTGACTTGGTGGCATTGTGTAGATGACATTGTGAAGGTGCCCCTGATTAAGGCAACATGACTTTTGTTGGACCAATTAAAACCTTGAACTTAATAAATGATCCCTAATATGACATGTGAAATATGGATGTAAATGCAATGTATGACATGTAATTTTGTGAAATTTGAAATGCAATATGAAATGTGTGTTAATGCATTGTTTTTTGGAATGAAGTGTATATGCAAAGGAAATGCAATGCTGTGAATGAAATGTATGCAAATGTTTTTGTGTATTAGCCATGTATATATACATATATAGAAATCAAATCATGCATAGAATACTCTCAAGTGTATAACATTAAGAGGTTTGGGTTTTTCCTCTCCCTTTAGACTGACAAGCCTGTAAGTACCATTACCCACTCTTTGAGTAACAATGTATGGACCTAACCAATTAGCCATGAATTTATTATGAAGATGCGATAATGCATTAGTTTTTTGTTGATTCTCTTTAAGGAAAAGACCTCCTACTTGGAATTCACCTAGATGAACTTTGACATTGTAAGCATTCTTTAGGCGGTATTGATAAACTCGTAAATTCTCTAAAGCATTGATTCACCTCTCATCAAGAAGTGTAAGTTGGTCAAGATGTGATTGTCTACTAGTGTCATCATCTATGAATTTTTGCAAAGAAATTTACAAGGAGGGGATCTCGAGCTCAAGAGGCATGATTGCTTCAGCTCCATAGAATAATGAAAATGGTGTTGCCCCCTGTAGGCGTGTGGATGCTTGTTCGATAAGCCCATAATGCTAAGGGAATTTGTGTATGCCAATATTTATGATTTTCTTTGACAAGTTTCTTGAGAACAACAATTAAGGTCTTATTGGAAGCCTCAGCTTGTCCATTTGCTTATGGGTAATAAGGAGTCAAGACACTATGTTGAATGTTATATTTATTGCACAATGCTCGAAAATCCTTATTCTTGAAAGACTTGCCATTGTTTGAAATGATTTTTTAGGGTATACAAAAATGATAAATTATGTGATGAAGTATAAACTCCACAATTCTAGGTCCTATCGTACTGGTTAGAGGAATTGCCTCAACCCACTTTGTGATATATTCAGTGGCTGTGATGATGAATGTATGCTGTCTCAAGAAAGGAGGTGAAATTTTTACAATTATATCTAGATCCCATTGTGAAAAGGGCCAAAGGCTTTGAATATCCTGTAAATCTTGTGATGGTACATGAGTTAAATTAGCATGTTCTTAACATTTCTTGCAATGTTTAATATATGTGCAACAATCATGTTCCATTATGGGCTAATAATGACCCATGCATAAAATACTCTTTGAAATGGCCATTCCACTAAAATGACCACCACAAGTACCATAATGGGCTTCAAATATGGCTCTTTGTGCCTCACTAGACTCGAGACAACGAAGGAGGACTCCATCATAACCACGTTTATACAACACATCCCCTAAGAGAACAAAACGAACTACCTTTTGCTTGAAAGTGTGTTTGGCAGTTTGAGAAATGTTAGATGGGAGTGTTCTAAACTTGAGGAAGGCTACTATTTGGCTTGACCAAGGCTCATATGGATCCGACTAGATAAAGCAAAAATACTTTTCATCTTTAAACTCAGCACAAAGAATTGCAGATTTAGAGACTATTGAAATTATAAGGGGTTGTACCTCTTCGAATGAGTCTTTTGGAATCAATGATCCAAGGGAGGCCATCACATCTGTAAATATATTAGTTGAACGTGGTAAACTATTGATTTCATACCAATCAAACTTAGAGAGCAATTTCATTGCTACTTCGTGATAAATTTTGATGGTAGATTCTTTGCATTGGTATTCTCCATTGATTTGCTTGACAACAAGTTGAGAATCACCAAATATCCTAATATGCTTAATGCTCATAGCTATGGTTGATTAAAGACCTAATATTAGGGCTTCATACTCTACAGTGTTGTTTGTGCATTGGAAGTCAAGTTTGAATGATAAGGGAATAGGTACCCCCTAGGGTGTATGAAACACAACTCCAACACCTTGACCTTTTGTGCACTTAGAGCCATCAAATAATAGTGTGATATTGACATCTTCCTCCAAAATGACATCTTCCTGTTTAGTGATAGAAAATACCGAATCATCTTGGAGCTCAATAATCAAAGGATGATCACTAGGTAGTGGAGCTTCCACAAGTTGATCAACTATTACCTAATATTTAATGGATTTTTGGCTAATGAATTCAAAGTCAAATTCAGTAAGGAGCATTATCCATTTAGCGATGCGGGTGTTATTGTAAGTGCGGGACATCATATAATGTAGAGGATTTTCTCTAGCTATGACATAAGTTGTGTGACTAAGCATGTACTGTCAAAGTTTCTTAGTGGCAAAAACCACTGCTAAGCACAATTTCTCTACATAAGCGTATCCGATTTCATATCTAGCCAATGTTTAACTAATGTAGTATACATCTTGCTCTTGATTTTCTTCATTCTTTTGTGCAATCTTGTCCTTAAGGCAAAGTCCGTTTCTAAAATATAAAGATAGAATGGGATCCCTAAACGAGGAGGAGCTAAGACTAGTAGAGAAGCTAGGTATTTCTTAATGTCATCAAAGGCCTTTTGACATTCATCTATCCAAGAAAATGGCACCCCCTTTTGTATTAGGTGATTAAATGACCTACATTTGTTAGAAAGTTGCGCAATGAAACAATGGATTGATTGAATATTTCCTTGTAAACTATGCAATTCCTTCAAGTTAGTTGGGGGAGGCATCTACATGATGGCCTTGACCTTGTTAGGGTCTACCTCAATACCTCTTTTGGAGATAATGAATCCTAGAAGTTTACCCGAGGTAACACCAAAGACACATTTCTTGGGGTTTAACCTTACATTATGCTCTAGGAGTCGATCAAAAACTTTCTCCAATACACCAATGTGTTCTTGTCGAGTTTTAGATTTAGCCAAGAGATCATCCACATAATCTTCGATAATCTTATGCATGTAGTCATGGAAAATGTATGTCATGGCACATTGATAAGTAACTCCTACATCTTTGAGGCCAAATGGCATCACCTTGTAACAAAAAAATTCCAAAGGTGTAGTGAATGTTGTTTTGTGTTAGTTATAAGGATTTATTCGAATTTGGTTGTATCCTAAAAAACCATCCATGAGTGAAAGCATTTCATGGCCAACATAGGTTTCGATAAGAGTATCGATGTTTGGAAGAGGAAAGTCATCCTTAGAAAACGCTTTTTTAAGATCTTGAAAGTAAGTGCAAATACGTATCACCTCGTTAGGATTGCAAATGGGTACCATGTTTGAAAACCGTTCAGGATAATCAATAGGAACTATGAAGTTCACATCTAAAAGTTTTTGAAGCTTTGTTTTTACCAAGAGGGCCATGATAGGATGCATTCTCCTAAGTTTTTGTTTGATCGGCTTAGCATCAGGTTGTAAGGTGAGATCATGGACAACCAAACTAGGATCAAGACCAGGCATGTACTTGTAGGACCATGCAAATATGCCCTTATTCATCTTGAGGAGAGCAATTAATTGCTCTTGTTCATTAGGTGATAAAATTTTGCCAAGCTTGACAATTAGGGGATTATCCTTATCTTAACTAAGTTCCACATCGATAGTATCTTCAATAGACATTTGGGAACCTTCCTCAAGTTGATGGGGCATAGGGATCAGATGAATGTCATATAATATGTCATCAAACTCTTCTGGCTTATCCTCATCTATTTCTGCTTGGAAAACCTCAGGATCCGAAAGTGAATGTAAAGGCAAAGATGGAGGAGATGGAGGATTGTAGTTTGCAGAAGCCCTTAACAATTCCTTAGACAAAACAAACTCAAAAAAGGATGGAGGCGAGGAAATTTGGTCCATATCGATAAGGCTTATGTCAATTGGAATTGGTTTAGCTGGATCATATGGATTACGAAGCGGGGTAAATAAATCAACAGGATTCATGTTGACTTATGGGCAAAGTAGATAAGGTTGGATGGAATGGACGAAACCTAAGAACCGGTGCTAGGAGCTTGGTTAACCTGAACAACAACAATAAACACAAATAAATGCATTTAACTAGATGATATATATATGCAATGCAAAGAAAGATAAATGTTTTTACATGTTTTTTTTTAGTAGTGGTGAAAATCACTGTTTTTGTTTTATGTACATATGTTACAAGTTGGATTATGAAATGGCTTAATGGAATGGAGGTGATGGTTCACCGGTAGGGGTGGCTCACTCTTGTGGAAGAAGCAAGAGAAAAATGGTCTCATGGATGGGGAACATGTTGAGATAAAACTCATCTTGTTCGGTGTGGGTAATTATGGGCTTCGATTCTTCTTCAGATTCATCTAAAATTATCGACATAAGCTCAAATTCTTCATAGATGTCCTTGTCGAAATTATTGGGATGGAGGACTTCTTCTCCTAAATTTAGATTAAGCCTTTGGAAGGCTTGTTAAAGAGAAGAGGTGGTGGAAAGTGGGTGGTAAACTAGACCTAAACGGTCGTGCACCTCTTGATATGGAATATCGATAGGTTGATGCACTCCCTGTTCATGCAATCCTAGGCCATGACCTTACCAATTGATTATGTGAAAATAGCGAGATGGAAATCTCATCATGTTTGGAATGTTGGCAAGTGCTGGTTCTTTGGGTTCCTCTAGGGGTGTTGGACTTGATGAAGAATCAATCCCCCCATACACAAAATTTATGCTATTTGGAATTGAACCCATGTTATATACTGCTCCTATGGCCAAAGGTGGGTCACGTAGGTGACCAAAATCCTTAGCCTTAGGAATGGTGAGGGGCATGACTGTGATGTCTTAGACCACGTATTCACCAATACCAGGATTAGTGAGGTTAACCTTAACTTGGGATGACATGGAAGGACCAAGGTCAAATGATGGATCGAGGAATGGTGAAGGTGGGGAAGTTTCACAATCAGTCAACTTGACTTGTGAAACGTTAGGTGATGGTGATGGATTGGCTTGGGAAGGTTGTTGAATGGATGATGATGATGAAGTGGATGGCAATGATGTTGATGATGTGGATTGAGTTTGACCACATGTGCATGTAGTCAATGATGAATATGATGTGATCGTGGAAGCTTGATGAGGATTGATGATAGGGAGCTCCTCAAAGTTTTTGATGAGGAATTTGGTGGAGTGGTAGATGTATTGGCTGATGGTGAAAGGAAAATGTGCGTGGAAGGAAGCATGGACTCATAAGGATTTGAAATGAAATTACAATACTTAAACGACTCGACGTCCGTCGGTATGCAATGTACTTGTCCCTCATGAACATATTTCAAACATTGATGCAAAATGGAAGGGATACATCTCATTTACCTCATCCAAGGTCTTCCAAGGAGTACATTGTACGCCATGGATCCTTCCAATATGTGAAACATGGTGTGCAATATTTTGACCCCTACTTCAATGGGCAAAACAATAGTGCCAACTATGGAACATAAAGCATCATTGAATGCTTTTAAGGTGAATGATGACTTGGTTATATAAGATGGAGGAAGGTTCAAATGATGAAGGTGGATGTTGTGATGATATTTATGGAGGAACCAGTATCAATTAGGAATATTTTAAATGACTTGTCAATTAGAGCCATGATATGAAATGGAGGGTCTACTGATTTTGATAAGATTGGCTTAATCTCAAAGTCATAGAATGTGATGGAAGACTCCATGCATGTTTGGATGCTCCCTAAAAATTATTTGAAGGCATTAGAATCTTGAGATTATAGTTCAATGGATTTGAGAGTATTCATTAATGCCTCACGATGTGGGGGATATTGTTGAATTAACTCATAGATTGACAATTTGGCAGAAGCCATTTTTAGGCTTGTGGTTAACTGGCTACTCAATGAGATGATTGGTTGGGGTGGACAATTGATGGGTAGATTTGGAAGATTTAATTGACTAGGGATATGGATGGGTGATGAAGGATTATGTAAAACTTGAATGGGTGACGATGTAGGAGGTTGTGACACACTTGCTTAAGGTGGTTGCCTTACATTTTGTTGATTGTTTCTTTGATCTCTAGTGACTACATGGATGACCCCTAAAAACCCTTGGTATTGTTGGACATGATTGACTTGATTAGGAGGAGTTTTGGTGTTATCCCCTCCTATATTTGGTTGCACCTCCTCGTGATGAGGAAGTGGTGTTTGAAAAATACCAAGGTTTTTATTTTGTTGAGCAAGGGGGTTGTCAAGCTTGATTGCCCCCAAGTCAATAAGGTCTTGCACTATGTCTTTAAATGAATGGCAATTGTTAATGTCATGCTCATTTTACCTATGATAAGGATAAAATAGATGTTCTTGATAGTGTTTACTACATTTGGCAGGATCATCAAGTCTAATTTTGGGCAAAGCAAGTTTTTTTGTGTCATACAACCTTCAAAAATGGAAGCATATGACTTGGATAATGGGGTGTATTGGTATTTTTTCAGACAGACTATCATTGGGGATGGTTTTCTACATCTGGTTTTCAACAACATGGCTTGAGTTGTTGAGGGTACCGCATTATAATAAATTTTTTATGATGATTGTTGCACTGGTTGTTGTTGAGCCATTACCGGTGGGCTCATGATTACTTGATTAACTTGATTGGATTGATTGGTTGGTGTATCCTGTATTGATTTTGGTTGGAAAAAATAGTTGCTTTTGTATTGGCCATTATTTTGCTATACTTTCTTCTTAGGCTTGAGTATGCCTTCTTGGATTTTGATTTCCTCAATGACACTAGTATGAGCTAAAGCTTCTTCAAATGATCAATAATTTTGTAGTTGAAGCATCCAAGAGATAGGTTTTAAACAAATATTGGTGAATAGCTTGATTAAATCATCCATTGGTAAGGTGAATTACAACTTAGTGATGACAACCCTCCTACGGTTTCTAAAATCATAGATAAACTCATTATCATGTTGTCTTAAAGCAGAAACATCAGATAATGAAATCTTCTTTTTAACATTTAGGATGAAACGTTCGAATAATTGGTCAATCAATTGATCAAAAGTATAAATACTATGACTGGGTAATTGATTATACCATTCTATGACATCTCCTCCTAAATTTTGAGGAAAAGTTATGAGCATGAGAGCATTGTCATTTTGAATTCTAAAAAAAAAGTGTACAAACGTGCTCACATGTTCTTTGGGATCCTTAGTTCCCTTGAATTTGTCAAACTTAGGCATCATGAAATCTTCCAGATATGGCAGTGATGGTACCGAAGTATGAATGGGTTGATTGATCAATTGGTGTAAGGTTGGTTTCTAGTTTATCAAATCATAGGTATATTGTATCAATTGATTTGTCTGTTTTTGCATGGTCTTAATTCGAGGGTCTTCATCGAGAATGTGAAAGCCCTGAATTACCTAATTATTTTGAGGTGGGGTAGAAAAATGTTGTGGAGTGACCAAATGATGTTGATATTGGTAATGATGACTAGGCAAATTTGATGGAAATTGATGCATGGGAGATTGATGGTGAAAATATGGAGAATTATGGAAGGAGGTTGATGTATCGGGGTTATGGCTAGGTTGACCAATGGGAATAGGATGGGTAGTAGTATGACTTGGTGGAGGAACAAGGATAGAAACCATAGAAGAATGTGGTTCCCATGATAGACCTTGGTTAACAAGGACAGTCTGAGTAGAGTTTGGTAAAGGCTTAGGGTTCACCTATACTTGTTGTTGAGCATTTTGATGTTGTCTAAGCAATTTGTTCAAGTGTTCCTAGGCTTCAGTAATCTCTTTATCAGAAATGGAGAGTCTGGAAGTGGATGATATGAAAGATGTGGCTGGGGGACAAGTTACACTAGGTATGGTAACTTGTGAGGTTGAAACTTGTGAAGCAACATTTACATGTGCTTCATACAAGGGGTTGGCGCATGTGGATGTGTATGAAGTGCTAGAAGCACATGAAGGTTGGGGAATGGACACATGGGAGGAAGGTGCAATTGATGCCTCGAAAAGAGGGTTAGTGTACACTTGGGTAAAGCTGTATGGTGGCTGGGAATAAACAAGATCCTATTGTAAAGTAGAATCCTATCTAGGTGAGGTGGGGACTGAATCTAAGGCATAGTTAGAAGACTTCATGAGAGCTTCTACTCGTGCCATGTCTATATGGATAATATGATGGTCAATGGTTGGTGAGGTTGACTCTTCTTGGGGCATAGCCATATGAAAGGCTATGGATGGCAAGGAATGTGAGGGACCTACAGATAAATTTGCCTATGTCACATTCAAGGAATCTACCACATAAGTGGTGGGGAAGGTGGATGAAGGTTCCATTGGATTATCTTGATTTAATGCTTTCTTTTGTTTTCTTGTTAAGACCATAAATAAAATAAACCAAAATATAGATTATGTAGTAAAATGAAACACAAAATTTAAATTTCATAAGAAAAATAAACAATCAATGCTAAGTTTGTTTAACATGTGTGTCTTACCTTATTAATTGATTATCTCCTTTTAATATGAGTTCATTTCCTTAGGTTTCAATCTTGTGTGATTCAAATTTGCTAATCTGTATTAATCCAAAGAAAGGTAAAAAACTATGGCTAAGCTGGGGCAACAAGATTCTTGTCGGTGATGAAATCCAACAAGTTTGCTCGAGGGTGACCTAGGGTTTCTAAGGATAGAGATTGGTGGATGGAGATGAAAGCCACCATCACCAAATCTCAAGTAATGGCTGGTGATGAAATCCAGCCACTACTGTTAAATGTGAATCATGCAGTGTGTGGGTCCTTTTAAAATTTTTGATTTGCTATGGTGTTCATACAAAGTTAGAAATATAACCACTTTCGATGGTCTAAATCATAAGCTACTATTCACAATACCAATTTTTCCAAAGGATGTAGAGTACACTGCTTAAGACCCGCTCTAGATAGCTAGGGGGTTCGTCTACTCCTCCATATGAAATCACCCAAGTGGCGATAATCTTGGTATACTTAGACCTACAAAAGTAGGAATCCCTAACCCTATAATGCAAACTAATTATGCAATTTCAATTCACATGAAATCATAATGCAATATCTATATATATATATATTTTCACACAATCGAAAATCAAAAATTTCAAATAGAAGATGTGGATGGATGCAAATGATTAATCTAAAACCTAAGATGCAAGCTAGTATGAATTTTCTTTTCCATATTAATTAATGATGTTCTTTTTATCTTAAAACCTGAAAAGACATAAACTACCCAAAATACGTAAACAAAAAAACTAGGGTTTTGGCTGTAGACTTACAAAACAACCTACACTTTTGCTCCAGATCTCTATAAAATACCCTTAGGCATTTCTGAAATGCACTTGGGCATTTCTATATAGCCCTCGAGCATCGTCGAGCATTCGTGCACCTTATGCAAACTTCCAGAAACCCTAGATCCAACAAAATTTATGAAATTTGTGCTTTTGAAAACCCTATAAAATGATAGAGTTTAGCAAATAAATCAGTAAGGCAAATCATAAAAAGAAACCCTTAGGGGGTCCCACCATGATCGCCATTTGAGGATACAAAAATGCAACACCAAAAAATGCTAAATAAATTGAACACAAAGAACCCAGAATTGCATAATAGATGATCTTATATTAATGGGGGAGCCTAAAAACTCCATTGTTACAATGTGGATATTTGAATCCTTTTGATACAAATTTACAATGGCTAGGGTTCTCTGAAACCCTAGCAAACAAGGTTGGGGGTGTCTTCAGGCGCATCCTTGCTCCCAAAAAAAGTGAGTGGGCTTTTAGTTATCCGATGCCAAGAAACTCCAGCTTAAGCAACTTTCCAATGTTGATGTCACACTTTTAGTTCTACACACAATAGCACAACAAACATATTAGTAACAACTATGAGGGCTCCACAGTGTGAGGTCTTTAGAAAGCGGATAAAAACCCTAGCTATGCAATATGAATAAATGGATAGAATCTGAAAGTGCATAAATAAAATAATAAACAACAAATTTACCTTACGTACTTGTTGTATTTTGATTTGATGTAGCTTGTTGCAGTGAACTAATATGGTGATGCCCTAGCATCGCCCGAAGGCTAGGGGAACTTGAGAGTTTCTAGCGTAAAATGCCCATTGGTGCTTGGTGACAATAGGAAACACCTGTGGGTGCTTGGTGATGGTGGAAGGCACTTAGAGGCACTTGGTAGCGGGGAAGGAAGCGCCCAGAGGTGCTCGAGAGTGAAAGGAAGTGCTCGAAGGCATTCAACAGTTGAGGAGGGAGTCTGTATAAGCAGATATGGCTGAGCGAGGGAGGCAACGATGGATGCAGATGGTTATGGAAAATGAGGATGGAAGGGAAGAGCACTTGGATACTCTAGGGAACTCAAGGATTTAGGGATTCAATGCAAATTCTAATTCAAGGGTTGAGCCATCAAAATGGCTCCTATTAATAATCCAACCTAGGGCATACTTAGGGTTTCAATGACACTAATCGTGTGGCTGAGATAAAAGCATATCGAAGGGTGGATATTAAATTTAGGTTGTGGCATGGATTGATATAGATAGATGGATGGGATTTAATAAAATCGGATGGCTGGGATTAATTCACTTATATAAATATATATTTATTAAGTATTATAAAATATAAATATTAAATATATATAACGTAAATATATAAATATATGTAAATAAGTGGTGGAAATGGCGGGAAAGTCAGGATGGAGGACAAGTGGCCAGGTTTTGGTGTCTATACTATATTAGCATCATACTTGAATTTGGTAAAGTTTGGAGTAGTTTTGGACCATCAATTAGGGTTTTTGTGATGACAGTCCCAATTGGAACACCCAAGGACGACCACAAATTCTGCTCATAATTTCATTTCAATTTTTGCACAGATAATTACAAAAGTAGATAATAGACATCATGCTAAGTTTTTATGTCATTTGGAATAGTTTTGCATTCTCTATTGCACTTTTTGCATCCTATGTTGCATTCATTTCATTGATTTTGCCTTAATCCACACATGTTGTTAACCCATTTCAATTTCTTGTTTGTAGGTACATGTATTTCAGTGCATGAGGAAAAAGCTAAAGAGTCGAAGAAGGATAACTCATCATAGCGATAACAAAAGCCCGTGCTTCAATCGTGAGTGTGAGTAAAAAATTGAAAGTGCACCATATGTTTATGAAAGGATTAGATCCTTCAACATTGTAATTGGATTGTATCAAATTGAGAGCCCTCAAGGGGATATTTTGTAACCTTATATTTGACAAATTAATCAATATAAAGAGAACCCCCCATTTCTTTCAAATATTTATCATTTATTGTTTACTTTATTGTCGCTTTTGAATGCTTGAATAGAAAGATATATGCATTTCAATTTCCCTTGATAGATGCACCGTTTTTCTGCTCTACAGTGGTGATCACAGTGGGACCCTTGTCCCTTTTCATTTTTTCCATTTTTAACCTTGTTTTTACACTTTGGATGTTGCAGGTTCTGGTGGTTCTAGACTGAAAAGGCCCTTGAATTCCTAATTGGAACACCTAGGGAAGGCGAAAAAAACCATCCCACCCAGGGACGACCCCAAAATTTGCAGTCATCCCACCCTAGGACGACCACAAAATAGGGGGTTTTCAACCCAAATTTCCAAAAACAGTAGCATTCTAGGCTTTCAAGGTAAGTGCCTAAACCTTCACTTTGCATTAATTCTATTAAGAAAAGGGTAAATTTAAGTTTTTCATGTCTTTTCTTAGTTGATTGAAAGGTAGATTTCCCCTTTCCAAAATTTCAAAATAACGAACAAAAGAAAAATAGGAAAAAGAACAGTCTAATTATGCATTTGAATGGTTTTCCTGCATGTGACCTACCTAATGGTTAGGTTGTCATATAGGATAAGTATTTTGTAGGTTTTTTATTCATGCATATATTTCTGAAAGTGAAATGTTCTTTGTGCATTTAGTGAACTATCATTGAGTGCTCTCTTGTTTTACTTTCTTAAAGGATAAAAGGAACCACACACACCACGCCACATTTGAAAGTTAGTGAGTTGGAATTTCATTTCCAAACACTAATAGAGATCAACAACGGTGGGTTTCATATCCACCTATTGGATCAAATTCTAAGAACCCTATTTTTGGCCAAAATCAGCTCCAAGAACCGTATAGTTGTGGAAAATAGCACACACTCATCTTCGAAGGGTGTATTGTTGCCCACAATCAATATGGGTGAGGACTGGTAGGACTTGTGCTGCCTGATTGGGTATGGGATTCATCTCCATACTTTGGTTGGTTCACATGACCGAAATTTCATTGTCGATTATCAAGCTGCGAGTATACAGGTGAAATCCTTTAAACAATTGAGAATTACATCAAAAATATTCAAACACGTGAAAGAGATATCTTTGCAAAAGAACAAATCAAAACACACCAAAGAGTTTAGGAACACATAAATTTTTAAAATATAAACACTTGTATTATTGTGTGTTTCTATTTTTATGTTTTGAATCATAAAAAATTGTAAAGAAGATAATCACGTAGGGTTTAGAAAGCAGTAGTTATGGTTTGTACCCATAGCCAAGCCCACTTAAGGGCTGATGCTATGGGGAGTAGGCAAGGAGACGTAGACCACCTTTGATTTGACCCTAAGGATTTTGTTGTACCTCCTTGGCTGCCTCCTACTTGCCCAAGTCCTAGAATGTCAAGTAAGGAACCTAGCCTCCAAGGGACTCTCATGCGGGACACCCCCACAGGTTGTGGTATTAATCTGGGAAATTATTTTCTAAGTATAGACACTTCATACGTCTTATTTCAAGAATGATAACCGCGCATTGAGGTGCCAACACATAGAACAATACCATGCATTCATGTGCCTACTCGGTCTACCTCGTACACCTATGTGCATGAGCAAGACTATGCACCATGGGCGGGGTTAAATGATCACATTACACCCTCAAATCGCCTTTATAGGTCTCCATAGTATAGATACCAAGATGAGTATGATTCTCATCACCCTAGGCGAGTAAATTTTGCCCTGCCCTTCCTCATTTATGAAGGAAGACTCGAGGAGAATCCTGATTATCCTCAATTGCATCATTTGATGCAAGCACGATGTGCTTCTGCTCTAGTAGAGTATAAAGAACACCTGTTTAGGAGTGAACCTCAAGTAAACGTGATCTCTCTTAATCGGGGGAAGCTCGTAGTGGATTTGTTAGATTCTCCTAAATAGGATAGGTATCAAGGTAATAGTGCTAGGTCTCATAGGCCCCGCACTACTGAGCAGAAAAACCAAGTTGTCAAAAGGTATGCTGACCAAAAAACACAATTTAATCAACTTCGGCTAGATAAACAATGCTTGGATCTCTTAGATCGCTAGCATAAGATAGAAAACAAAGGATTAAGCAATAGATTCAAGAAACCTTGTGCAATAGGGTTTCGATCCCAAGTACGCATAGATAGGGGGTTCATCAAAGGCAACCCATTTTTAACCAAAATAGGCTTCCTAGGCCTAATAAAATGGTGCCTCCTCGACCTCTTAGGCTTAATATGGACTTATCTCCTAGGCCAAATATATATTGCATTTAGCAGGTATTAGTTCCTCCTTGTAGGTCAATTTAAGAAACACCTTACGGGGCCTATGATGATTTGGAACAAGAAGAGGAATACCTAGAAGCACCTTATGGAGACAGGGTTGATGACAATCAACCTCCACACCATATGCTTTAACATTCCTTGCCCTCCCCTGCAGGGCCAGAGTAAATAAGAGGAGATTAAATCCTCTGATGTGTATAGAGAATTGCTTGAGCGCATGGAAACCATAGAGAGCAAGACAACTGGTTCTAGGCCTCAAAAGCCCACTTTGTGCCAACTGTGTAGTAAACACCTTTACCCATATATACCTTCCCCTCCATATATGGAGCATTTTAAAATGCTCAAGTTGGATATATTTAAAGGAGAGGAAGATGCACAGGAGCACGTCATTAGGTTCATGAACTAGTGCTTTAGTATCCAAGAAAATGATACCTTACTCATGAGAACTATTTTGATCACCCTCTTTGGCCCAACCGTAGAGTGGTATAATCAAATTCCAAGGCATAGCATCCATACCTTTCAAAAATTTGTAGACACATTCCTGGAACGTTTTGCCTTCAACATGAAATGAAAGACGACTCTAATAGACATTGTAGGGTTGAAGCAATATGAGGATGAGTCGATCATAGACTATGGTAACAGGTGGAGAATGCTTCTTGCTAAGCTACCGTACTTTTTTCTAGTATATGAGTTGACTCAAATATTTTCTAAGAGTTGTTTAAAGACAAAATTCTTATTGCTACAACTCCAACAGTATCAAACTCTTGAAGATGCTCTAGTGTAGGCTATAACCATAGAAGAAATTAAAATTCAAGAGAGAGAAATCGTAAAACCCCACAAGGAGTGGACTAAGAACCCAAAGGGCAATCTAGCATAATCAGAGCTGGTAGCAACAAACCAAGTTGCCATCAATGTCCTAGGACCTATGCAACCAATGTCGCCTCAAAAGGCAAATTATCAGGCCCAACCTCCTCCAACAAGTTACAACAACAACACTTAAGTGAATCATGGGAAAAATTATCAATGTCACCCTAGGCGACAATTTACGACCTTCGTTGAGTCTATGGACTCCCTATTCGATCATCTATATGTGGCCAAGGTGATTAGTCTACCTGAGATTCAACTTATAGACCCAAATACAGGTAAACAAAAGCCTATGGGACATCATGAAGACCTATATTGCAGATACCATAGGCAGATTGGACATGACTTGCCAATGTGCTATGGTTTCAAAAACCTAGTACAAGATATAATAAAGAGGAATGACCTTCAAGTGGATAACCCTCTCATGATAAACAATCAACAAATGGGTGTTTTTAAAGACCCATTACCCACTCATGAGGTACTGGCAAATCCTGCCAAATAAGTAAATGAGGTCCATACGACCCCCCCTCAACAAGGGTACGTCAGTATGGTTAGCATTGTGACCAGGAATAGACGCTATTCAAATCAAGTTGTATCACCTATAGCTTCAAGCAATAGTCCTTCAACGTCACAACCAATACTGCCTCCAATGCAAAGCCTTCCACCTCGTCTAGTGGTTAAATAAAAAGTAAGCTTGCTCAAAGCTTATGAATAACATCGGCTAGAACTTTCCATATATGAGCTTATTCAAAATTCACCACCTCATAGAGAAACTCTTATGGATATTCTTAAGTTGATTGAATTGCAACCCAAAGAGTCTAATTCTTTTGTCAATTTTGTGAGGCACATCCAACAGTGTAAAGAACTAGTGATCACGTTTCATGAATAAGAACTCAAATCTATTACAAGTGATGCAGTTGATCCTCCTCTACACATCATTACATGTGTAAATGGAACACCCTATAAGAGAGTTCTAATTGACATTGGTTTGCCAAGTAACATCATCACCACTAATGCTCTCAAACATCTAGGACTTTCAACATGCCATATTGTTGCGTCCACCTACACCCTCAGAGCATTCAATGATACAATATGCTCAACAGTTGGTACTATAGTCCTACCTATTCAGGTGGGACATAAAACTATACCGATGTTGTGTCATGTGTTGGAGGGTGCAATGGATTACAATATATTGTTGGATAGACCTTGGATTAGGGACATGAAGTGCATCCCCTCTATTGCTCACCAATGTCTAAAGTATACTTATGAAGGGAAAGTACACATGGTCTCTATAGACCTCGAGCCCTTCAAATATTGCAACTTGGTGCAGCATATCCCCGAGTTGACTTTGCCATCGACTCATGTGGACTTCCAACCAAATACATCCATTCAGGGTCCGCTTCCCTCACCATCACCTTCCATAAAACCATTACCATCTATTTCCACACCATCATCATCATTAATACCTTCAAAAACACCTTCGTTATCATCCAATCCTTTGCATAGGAACATATCGAAGAGGCCGATTGATGAGATCCCTCCCATCATTTCCACCATTTCTATGAAAGAGATTCCTAGTTTAGCAGACCAGGAACCATCTCATGAGGTAAATGTTGAATCATCTCAAGCCTCATTTTTAGCTCCTCCACATTCACCATCCTAGGTCACAGTTAATTTGGCTAATACAAGTTTAGGAGAATACCTAGTGAGGAATATCACAATAGTTCCAGCCATTGAGATAGTACAGAATATGGGATGACCTCATCTCCCCATAGGTATCATTGTACATGTAGGTATACATCTCAATCAAACGAATTTTATATACAGGGGTATTGAATATGGAATAGAACCATCTCCTCAGCCAAAAGAGGATGAAGAACCTTTCTCTGAGGACATCAATTACATGTCTAATCCCGACTATGCCTTGCGATATCTCCATTGTTGCCATTGGCATGGCTATGGTTTGGGGTTATATGAACAAGGCACTCATGTTCCTTGCCAGCCACAATATCAAATTCCATATGATAAATCTAGCCTAGGACACAACAAGCCTATGCCCCTTGATGTCCTCACAGAGAGTTTATAACGCCTATGTTTGAACTATAGGGATGAGCTTGCACGCGATCCCTATGTTAATCTAAATCATCTCCAATATTTGGGGGATTGTTTTCCTACAAATATGATATATCAAGGGATATCTCGTGATTTCATCCAATCTTTTGAAAAAGGTGAAGGTTTGCATACACTTCCATATGACAATGAGGAAGAAGATCAAGGTCCCCTTGAGGAATGGATGACTGAATATGAATCAGATTATGGCGTAGCACCCATAAACTACCCTAGTTTAGATGAGAAATATGAGTAGGTTATCCCATTGGATGATGAAGAAGAATTCTACATGCGTATGTTCCCAGTGCAACATCCCATCTAGCAATAACTTTTACCACTCGAAGAGTAAGCTTGTCACATTTCGCATTGACCACCATTGGTCATTCCACCACCACCACAACCACCATCGTGAGTCTTGAGACAACCTCATGTCTCTAGACCCAACTGTCCATCCACCAAAAATCATCCATCCATTAACATGATTTCCATAGATCTTACTGCATCGTTGCATGATTCAAATAACCCATCAAAGCCATTGCATCTCGACCTTGAGGTAATTGAATTTTATCGGGGAGATTCTCCCCCATATCCATCAGAGTATTGGCCTTGTGAGGAAATGTTACAACCGTTTCATTTTTCTCCAAGGACTACTCAAAATGTCTTTCAAGCTGAGGTTGAGCATGAGTTTCCAATTGATGATGTAAACCCAGCTGATGATATTCATTTGATCCCTACTCCACATTAGTTGGAAGAGGGATCCCATATGTCAATTGAGCCAACAATTGATAGGGATATCGACACAAATTTTGATAATCCTCAATTCATAAATCTAGGTGAAGGCTTATCCCCTACTGAGCAAGCTGATTATACAGAGCTTTTAAAAGATAAGAAGAAAGATTTTGTGTGGTCTTATAAGGATATGCCAGGACTAGATCCCAATTTAGTCACGCATAATCTTACGATTGACCCAAATGCAAAACCAATTAAGCAAAAGCTACGCAAGATGCATCTAATAGTAGCCTTAATGGTGAAAGATGAATTGCAAAAGTTGTTAGATGCCAAATTCATTATATCAGTTGATTATCCACCATGGGTTTCCAATATGGTACCTATCAAGAAACTCGATGGGAGGATTCGCATTTGCACTGATTTTCAAGATCTAAATAAAGCGAGTCCTAAGGATGAATTCCCTTTTCCAAACATTGATGCACTGGTGGATGCCACAACAGGTCATGAGATGTTATCCCTAATGGAAGGTTTCTTTGGATACAATCAAATTTGCATTAATCCAAAAGACCAACTCAAAACGACATTCACAACGCCTTGGGGGATATTTTGTTATAAGGTCATGCCTTTCGACCTCAAAAATGTTGGTATTACCTACCAACGAGCTATGAATTATATCTTCCATGACTACATGCATAAAATTTTGGAAGATTACATAGATGGTTTATTGGCTAAGTATTTACTCTGCCATGAGCACATTGATGTATTGCGCAAAGTTCTAGATCACCTCATCGAACACAATGTAAGACTAAATACCAAGAAGTGCATCTTCGATGTCATATATGGAAAAATATTGGGATTCATAGTCTCTAAATGAGGCATAGAAGTTGATCCAAATAAAGTCAAGGTAATCCTAGAAATGCCTCCCCCCACTACTATTAAGCAACTACATAGTCTACAAGGAAAGGTCACATCCATCAAATGCTTCATAGCACAATTGTTAGATAAGTGTCGACCTATGAACAAGTTGTTACACAAGGGGGTTGCATTTAAGTGGGATGATGAGTGTCAAGCCACCTTTGATGAGATTAAATAATATCTGGCTTCACCGCTAGTATTAGATCCTCCTTGACCAGGAGTGTCGTTCTATCTATACATCTCAAATATTGAGCTTGTGTTGGGCACCATGTTGACCCAAAAGAATGAATTGCACAAAGAACAGGCTACACATTATATTAGCCGCACCCTGGTCAGTTATAAAATAAATTATGCATACATTGAGAAGCTATTCTTAGCAATGGTTTTTGCCACTAAAAAGCTATGCCATTACATGCTCAATCATACCATGTATGTAGTATCCAAAGAGAATCTATTGCAATATATGATGAGTCAAACTTACCATAACAGTCGCACTATAAAATCAATTATGTTATTGATAAAATTTGACCTCGAATTCATCGAAAAAAAATCAATTAAAGGTCAGGTCATAGCCGATCAACTTGTAGAGGCTCCCCTCTAGGATAACCAATCTCTTAGCATAGAGCTTCCCGATGATGGAGTTTTTTAGGTGTTAGAATCACCTGATCTTGAAAATCCTGAAGCACAAGCTAACATAACTCTATTTTTTGATGGCTTTAAGTGCGAACAAGGGGGTGGCATGGGAATTGTGTTTTTCACACCAGAAGGGGCTCCAATAAACCTGTAATTCAAACTTGATTTCCTGTGCACCAAAAATAATGCTGAGTATTAAGCTCTCCTCATAGGCCTTCAAATGACAATCGCCATGAAAATAACCATCTCAATATTTTTGATGATTCCTTGCTCATAGTGAATCAGGTCAAGGAAATATTCTAATTTAGATGCCCAATATTGCAACCCTACAAAGCCCTAGTGGATAAAATTTTGGTAAAATTTGAATGGTATGATATTAAGGCACTCCCTCATTCATCTAACCATTTTGCAGATACAATGGCCTCCTTAGGGTCTTTAATCCTGCAGAACCTTTTTGATGATATAACAACCATTCAAGTCAAAATGCTATCGCACTCTGCAACTTAGCGCGAGGAGCTTAACTCCATTCCAAAAATCCACATGATTCAAATTGAACCTTCTCATGAACGGTTCTCTCAAATTCATAATTACCTAAATAATACCGCTTGGGGGACTTTGTTCCCTCAAACTCCTTTTGATAGCAGCACAACACTATATTTACAAGTTCTCTCCCAATCAACATTCGCGAGAGATGAACTTCAAAAGGATCAAGCAATTAATGCAATTGAGACTTCTTCAAAACAATACTGGTTTATCCAGCTAAAAGATTACCTAAAGCTTGGTAATATCCCTTCTGGATTGTCACATGTTGCCAAGTGTGCATTCAAGCAAAAAGCAGCAAAATATGTCTTACTTGGAGACATTGTATCGTTGAAGCTACGAGGGGATCCTCCTTCATTGCTTAAAACCTCAAGAGTCAGTTTGGGTAATCGCCCAAGCACGCGACGGTACATGTGGTGGCCATTTCAGTGACATGGGCATCGCAAAGCACATTTTTTTCATGGGCTATTATTGGCCAACGTTAGAGCAAGATTGTTATGCTTATGTAAATAAGTGCGTCAAGTGTCAATACCATGCTAATTTGACACACATACCTTCTTAGGCCCTACAACCGATTTAATCAGTTTGACCGTTTTTGCAATGGGGTTTGATTTAATCAAGAAAATCTCACCCTCTTCCTCAAACCGTCATACATTCATCATTATGATCACTGAGTATTTCACAAAATGGGTGGAAGTGATTCCCCTTACCACTACGACTGGGCCTCACATTGTGGAGTTCATGTTACATAATATCATTTATCATTTTGGTATCCCATCCAAAATAATTTTAGATAATGGGCCAAATTTTAAGAATAAGGATGTGCATGCTTTAACAGCTAAATATAACATCCAACATAGCTTTTCTACACCCTATTATCCACAAGCCAATGGGCAATTTTAGGCATCAAATAAAATAGTAATTGCAATCTTAAATAAAATGTTAAGGATAATCACAAATATTGGCATAATAAATTGCCTCTGGACCTTTGGGCTTACCGCACTAGTATTCGAACACCCACTAGGGCAACCCCATTTTCACTAGTGTATGGTGTTGAGGCTTTCATGCCCTTAGAGTTGGAAATCCTATCGCTGCGCATATCCATGCAAGAGTTCATAGATGATGACACCGCACGACAGACTTGCCTAGATCAATTACCTTTGCTTGATGAACTATGCATTAATGCTCTTGAGCACCTACGTGTTTATCAAGATAGGATTAAGAGGGACTATAACATGAAAGTCCATCCTAGAGACTTTCAGGTTGGTGATCTTGTTCTAAAAGAGAACCAACAAAATTCTAATTTTTCGCTCCATCTACGGGATGAATTTGTAGCAAACTGGTTAGGTCCTTACATTATCACTAGTCAGATTAGACCTCAAACTTATCACCTAGCTTCCATTGAAGGATGTGAGGATCCTGAGCTCTTGAATATCCTTCACCTATGACATTTTCATGCTTAAAACACCGCACCCTAAAATACTCCAAAGGTGTCTATGAACCCTTTGGTCACCCTAAAATTCTCCAAAGGTATCTATAAACCCTTTGGTCACCCTAAAATGCTCCAAAGGTGTCTACGAACCCTTTGGTCACCCTAAAATGCTCCAAAGGTATCTATAAACCCTTTGGTCACCCCAAAATGCTCCAAATGTATCTATAAACTCTTTGGTCACCCTAAAATGCTCCAAAGGTATCTATAAACCCTTTGGTCACCCCAAAATGCTCCAAAGGTATCTATAAACTCTTTGGTCACCCTAAAATGCTCCAAAGGTATCTATAAACCCTTTGGTCACCCTAAAATGCTCCAAAGGTATCTATAAACCCTTTGGTCACCCTAAAACACTCCAAAGGTATCTATAAACCCTTTGGTCACCCTAAAATGCTCCAAAGGTATCTATAAACCCTTTTGTCACCCTAAAATGCTCTAAAGGTGTCTATAAACCCTTTGGTCACCCAAAAAGCCCCAATGGCATCCATTAATCCCATTGGTCACATATATATATTTATCGAAATACAAAAACATCATGAAAACATCAAAAATACAAAAATATTGCATTGCATTTATTTCATAACATTTCATTATAAAATCACTTGCATTAGGCATACCCATCATTGCATTGTGTATTTTTAGAGTTGATCATACATGTCTAGCATCAAGTCTATACATTAGGTATCCTTCAGAGATCACTTTTATCAAAAGTCAATATTAATGTCTGTTTACATTATAATTATCATTTCCATCCACATTCCCTACTGTGTGTCAGTTTCTCTTCACCTAGTCATTTGCTATAAGGTGTCTTTAGGGTTTTTGATCACTCAACTATCCCTACTTGGTATGTCACCCACCAAGAGTCATACTCTCCTGTAGCCCCTACATCATCTAGCTTAGAGACGTCTATCGTAGGATCTGCCTCCTCTCCAAATGCTTCAACTGTAGGCCATTTGCGTGTCCTCTCATATTCACAACATTAATAGATCAATGGCTCACTAGGCAACCCCTGGCATAGCCTAAACTACCGTAGCACTCGAGCATATAGTTTGCTCGATCTTGTGTCAACCAACTAACCACCTCCCTGACCTCATTCGATGAAGCTACGCCTCGACCTCAGGCCATGCTAGAAAATCCATGTAGGGTTTTCAAGTAACCTCCTCTACCTCGAGACATGCAAATAACTATGTATAATGATCAATCATACCTGCATAGGGATGAATCTAACCCCTATCTTGGTCAATAATACCTATAAAATTAATCAATATAAAGAGAACCCCCCATTTCTTTCAAATATTTGTCATTTATTGTTTACTTTATTATCGCTTTTGAATGCTTGAATAGAAAGATTGATGCATTTCAATTTCCCTTGATAGGTGCACCATTTTTTCTGCTCTACACTTTAATAGCCAAAGCATATAGTTGTAGGCACAACGAGGTCACCCTCCCCGTGATTTAAACTTAGATCTATGCAATGTGAGCCCAAAACCATACCAATGTGTTGTTCAGACAAGGACATAATAGTTTAGTAGATTTTATCAATTAGGGAGTATCATGTTTGATACTCCTTAATATACTATATTCTATTTTACAACCCTTATAATACTATTAATAAGGAGAGTATCATGTTTGATGTCAATCCACTCAAAATTTTATAAAGGCTTAATATATTAAAAAAAATGGAGTTAAAAACAAATACATAAATTAAATTTCAAGTACTATTATAAAAAAACTAATTCTCCTCTTTTATGGATTCTAACTTAGCTACCTAAAGAAAGGGCTCATGAATTAATACATTTTTTAATTAGTTATATGAGATTGGAATGAGCCCCACCCATATTACATCATGATCACATAGTGGTATGATAACAATTTTGCACTTATGCATATATCATTTTCCAAGATTGAAACCTAGATATCCTCTTTGGAAGTTGAGGAATATAACCAATTAAGCTAATGTTCTTTGATTATGACTTAATACATTCACCCATATGTAAAGTCAAATTATCATGTGAGGTTCCTCTTCCAACATCAACACCAAGTTCCTCTTTAAAGCATTGGTCATCCATTCTTTATTCCTTCTCCACCTTGAGGGATTGAGCTACGTTAAAGAAGTCAATCCATGCGTAGTACCAAATAAAGAAACAAAAAAATATCATATATACTTCACATCTCTCTCTCTCTCACACAATATTTTTATAGCATAATGGTATAGAATTTAGTCCCACATTACTCACTTTGATGCCACCATCCAAGTACCTATGTCAACCAAATATTTTTTGGTATATCCAAACTCTAAGGGAAATGCAACACATATTTATAATCTAAATTTGACCCATGGTGGCTTATACAAATACATAAATACATTTTAGAACTTGTCAATACATGGTTTATACAAGATAACAACTATGTTTGAGGGTCTAGCCTATTGGTCAAAGTGCTCCCTTGGGAGGGTGGAGACCACGGTTTGAATCCCTCAGACCTCGTACAACCGAAGGGCATATCGTGCCAGCACCATTGGCTACATTAAATATTTTACCCGATATAACTAGAGGTTATAGTGGCAACAAAGAGCAATATTCGAACCCATGAAGAGGCAATGGAAAATATAACGAGTTATCGACTCCTCTAGTATACACTAAAAATATACACGATAACAACTCGTAATTATCATAGAAGGTGGGATTAATATCAATGTTTGCTAAGGTAAGATGAATTACTAGGGGAATTCCAATGTAAATATATTATTCATTTTCCTTTCTATCAAAGATATTTTTCATCTATTTTTAGCCAAGGCAAAAATTTCCCAAAAAATATTTCATCTTTTAGGAGCCATATCTTTGCATAGAGTTGCCTTGTTTAGACAATTTTGGTGCCATTTTATGCAGAACTTGAAGAGTTGTGAAATGAATGCTCATACAAAATAATCCAAGAAGTATTGAGGGAGATATGACCATGTGAAGACAACCATCTAGAACAAGGGCAATGTTAGGGCAATTTTTTCTAGAAAAATGTCTGATCTTTCAAGAGCCATATATTTGCAAAGGGTTGTTAGATTCCAACGATTATTGGACTAATTTGTGTAAAATTTGAAGATATTTAAAATGAGTGTTCATATATAGGAATCCAAGTAGTATTAAGAAATATATGACTTTGTGATGTTATCCATCCAGAACAAGGACAATGATGATTTTTCAAGGCATGGAAAATAAAATTGCAGATATTTATCCGCCAAGGATCATATTATGGGAGGAAAAATGGACGGCTATGGAATAAACAAGGTGATAAATTCCATTTGGGCATAGAATGTTTTAGCAAAGTTTCATTTATCCCTTCATTATCTTTGAAGTTTTGTATGTAGATTATCGTAGGCTTATTTTCCAATAATATAATTTCTATATGATATATTGTTAAATTTTAGTTGATATCAAACTATAGTGTCCTTGTCATGGACCAATTTATAGATATATCCTTAAAAGCATCTCTAGCAGTAGAGTTTTTGGAGGGCCTCATAGAGCAATGATCCTTCTTGCTCAAAGATAAGGTAGTCATTGGTAAATTTAACGAGTCTTGGCCAAGGGCTTTGGTTCTAATAAAATGGATTGATAAGAGATGAAAGTCTTCAGAAATGAGTCTATACTTTCTTCTTAAAGGTTTATTCCTAGCAATTTTCCATTTTAGAGAGGAAAGAGATATAATCTTTAAAGTGGGTCCATGGTTTTTGGGAAGAGCAAGACTCTTCCTTACCCGCTGGTTTGAATGGTTTGCACCTGAAAACGTAAAACAATCCCTAATACCAATATGGATTAGATTGTATGGGTTACCCATTGAGGTATGGGGAATGGATACCTTCAAGTAAATAGGAAAAAATCTCAAATAAGTCCTTGAGATTTTAGAAATTACAAAAGACAGAGTCTTGGCTATTTATGCCCTAATATTTGTCATGATTGATATCAATAAATCTTTACCAGAATCAATCATTCTTACGTATGGGGATAGGTTGTGAATCCAAGGGTTATGAAAAATATATATATTTTTGATTAATTGAAAGGTGAGGGTTTTGAGATGAACCCACAACCTTAACATCAAGTTCCAAACAAAGACTTACAACCATCAAACCTAAAATGGGTTACCCAACCAACAAAGTGCAAATGACTGGATAAAAAACTAAATCTAGTCACCCTACCAACCTACAAAAAGCACAACTTTCACACCAAAGACATGGTACAAAACCCAAAAAATGGGGTCAACAACTCATCCTCGAGGCAGAGATCTCCATAAATAAAATATTAAAAATCCACAGGTAGAACTAACCATCACTTAAAAATCCTGCCCAAAAAAGAAACTAAGCGCTGAGAAAGAATTTGATATTTGAACTTCCCACTCTAAACAAAGAATCCAAAAAACCATAGTTGGGGAATGTAAGTATGATCCACCAATAAAGAAAAAAAAAATGAAAGCCCACAAGCGGTTCAGACAAAATATCAGAAGCACGAAAGACTACAAAAACACTTAAACAGACCAACCAAAATTAGTGCTTCTAAACTATAGTTTATCTTTATCTTCTCTAGTAAGTCCTTGATTCCTATCATAATTGTTATCCTTCCTATAGGTAAATACCATGAATATTATGCATATATTTGTGCTATTATCCTTGTCCTATATTCATTGCACACCCACTCCATGACCTTCTCCATTTCACTAAACGTTCACTCTTTCCAACATTTTAGCTGCCCTATACATTCTATCCAAAACTACAATCATGTGCTTAGAAATATTTTGGATACCTACTCCATGAAATGGTACACCTATTCATCTATTTCCTTTCCTTCTCCATCCAATATCCCAAATGTAGGTACTTGGATTAAAAATTAAGTTTGCATCCCCCTATCCATTTTTTGTGCTTGATTCTCCTCCTCAGCTTCTTCTAGGAGTGATATTTCCCTGATATCTTTGATTGATCACATCCTAATCTCTTGTAGTGAGATCTGTGCTATAGTTAGGTCTCGATGCTTCTCTTTGTATCATCTACTATTCTCAATTTCTATAACTTTAGTAGCTAATTATTTTACCTTCTCTGGTACCTAGACTTCCTCCTATGGCTTTTGTGTCTCCTCTACCCGATCTTGAGGCATCGATACCAAATCAGGTCATCTTTCTTCTTCTACCACATTTTCATCTCATGAATTATTATTGCCACCCTTCATAAAAATATGATACTGTGGCTTTTTATTGTCATTCTTCTCTCCTAGTGGTATCACCATTGCTTATTTTTATTTTATCCATGGTGGTGTTGCCACTTTTTCTAGCCATTGCTTGGCTTCCTCCATCAGTTTGAATTCATTGACATCGATCAGTGTGGGAGATACCATTTCTTCTCCTGACTAGTTTATTTCCATCAATACATTGATGTATACTAACTCCAAGTCTTCAAGTTCTAAGCTCATATAATCGACTGGATATGTTAGCATTACTTATAATTGCTCACTCTGTGTTGGATATTTTTCTTGTATTTTCCTCTCCCGTTGTCTCCTTGTCTACATAGGATTTGGTACTGGTACTGTTGCCTCATCCTCCCTTTGATATAATGACTACTCTTGTAGCCCTTGTGCATATATACTCTCTATATTTGCAGATTCTAACTCCGAATTTTATTGTCGCTTCCTCTTGTCATGGATTTCATCCTTTAAAGTATTATTTTCTTCCATCATTATTGGCTCAATATTCCTTGTGTTTCATTTTGGTTTGGGATTCTCTAGAGTAGCTTTCTAAATTGGAACTGTCTTTGCCCATCATAGTATTAAAGGCTGATTCTTCAACAAATTTCTAGGTATTGTAAACCCATAAAATGGAATGCTTGCCTAAGATACCATGTCTAACATAACTACAATTGCATGGAATATCATAGAAAAATTCTTCTTCGTTCTCTACAACAATCGTTGGATTTATTGAGCCAAATATGTTTCCTAATCATATTTTACTCCCTTCATAACACCTTCAACATATCATGCCATCCACACTGGCATCTTTGAGGATCATGCCTCTCTTGACGGTCGAGACATTACCATATTCATGGTGCATTGTAGTTTCACGTCCTTCAACTGGCTTTGCTTGATTCCACGCCCTCCTTCTCTGAAGGACTTAGTAGCTATTTGATATTTAATCATTTTCAACTCACTCAATAATATGAGTTTCAATAGGGTCAGCATGACCTTTCTTAATCGATTACCCTTCCCTTGGAAACCCAAACGTTCATCAAAAATACGTAGTTGATAACTCACCTTCAGATGCTGATTCCTAATGTAAACAAAGTTCAATTCTTCTTGGCATCGTACAACTATACAATTTGTAACAAGCACTCATTGAAAAAAGTATTTTCAAATGGAATTACTTGTACCAAAATGCTTACACCTGCCTTCTTGAGGGCCAAATTTAGTGGGTGATTCTTTGAATATTCACTTTACCATTTTTGACAAAATATTCTTACCGACTACATGAAGGATATGTCCTTTAGCTCTACTTGACCACCTTCCTCGTCACTCTGTAGGTCACTCTGATATTTTGGTGTGGCTTCTTGATGAACTTCATTCTAAAGTTACCTTTGGTGTGCTCGTGGGGGTTCCATTTGGGGTTCTATTTCAAATTGCGATTACTCCTCTCCTCTACCACCATTCCAATTATCATGTTCCCTCTATTGTCTATAACCTATTCCCCTCCAAGGATGATAATCATTCCTTGTCTCGAATGAAACCCTTGTCCTTGCCCTTGTACAGGGTAGGTTACCTCATGCCTTAGTGGAGATCCTCTTCCTTATCTGGGTCATGAATTTCTTTGATGTAGTGGTTTTAGTGAGTGTTCTCTCTAAATTGCTGTAATTCTTTGAATGTGAGCTAAAAATTCTCACTTGTTGTTCATTCTTCAAAACCCTTCATGTTTCCACCTACATCCATATCAAATTTGTACGATTTCACAAAAATTATACAAATTTATCAAAATTTTCTACAATTGCATAAAAATATGTACAATTACATCAAAAATGTATAAATTGCATTTATAAATTGCATTGAAATCATACAAATTTACCTCCATTTTTGTAAAATTAACATTCAAATCATACAATCTACCTTAGAAGCGTACAATTTACCCCTAAATTGTATAATATACTTCTAAATTGTACAGTTTGCCTTGAATTTATACAAATTACCTTGAAATCATATAATCAACTACCAAATTGTACAATTTACTCCCAAATTGTACAAATTGCTTTTAAATTGTACAACTTATCTAGAATTCATACAATTGATCTTCAAATCATACAATCTTTGTATGAAATTGTACAATTGTTGTCAATTCATACACTTAACCCTAAAATTACATAATTTTTCAATTTTTTGTATGGTTCCCCTTAGGTTTTCTTGGAAAACATTTGGTTCTTCTTCAGTGTACGATTTCTACCTGCAACTTTGGCAATTTTTCTCCTTTGGTTGTGTAATTTTTTTTTTTCACAATTTTATTCCTTATTAATATGTGCAATTCTCCCTTTGTACAACATTATTTTCTATGTTTCAACATGTAGTAACTAAAAATGTCTCTTCTATGACAATCTTCCAGTATGTAAGTTAGGGTTTTAATCCTTCTCCAATCCTCCTCTGTTTTTTTCAAAAATAACCATGAAACCTTAGTTTTTTTGAAAAATCCTCCAACCCTTGCTTTTCTTTCAAGAAAAACACACAAGCCTTAGCTTTTCTTAAAAAATATGTTGGAGAATATTACATTATTTGGTACATATCAATGTACCACCATGAGTATATGGTTAGAATAGATTAAGTATCTTAAGTGAGTATTTGAGTCTTTACTTTATGTAATGTAATAATGTGCAAGAAATGCACAAGTGTCTTTAGTTAGGTGTGCATGTGCACAAGTGTCCATCATGCAGAATGCACATGTGTCCTTAGAGTAGGAAAGTGAAGAGTCACATACTATTATATATTTGTGACAAAGCATTGTAATAAGGATAGAAAGTGCATTACTCATAACATGCATTAGTAGACTTTTATTCTATAGCACTTTCAATATACTATTTTCGTGAGCTTTCATTAATGACTATTTTATGAGCTATTGCAGAAGTTTCTTATGATTTTTACATGCTTAGTATATTGCCATTATCATATATTTAATATTGCATGCTCATGAGTTTTACATGCTTAGTATATTACCATTATCATATATTTAATATTGCATGCTCATTTTATGCCCTGTGGTTGCATTTCCTTATCATATATTTAATATTGCATGCTCATTTGTGTCTTACGGTTACATTTTATTAAATATATAACATCAAAATGTAACAAGGTAGATTGATAAAAAATAGGGAGAACCATAAGAAGATTGAGAGGAGATAGGGAGAATTCATTTTTAGAATTTTTAGAATTGCTTTTTGGCTAGAGTCTTTCCACAGGGTTGCAGGAAAACTCGTGAAGACTAAGAATCAACATAGATCTCTTTCCACTAGATTGAAGGATAACTAATGATGTGTATTGATTTATAGAGATCTAAAGATTTGCAACTTGTGAAGACTAGGACTCAACATAGATCTATTTCCACTAGATTGAAGGATAACTAGTGATGTTTATTGATTTATAAAGATCTAAAGATTTTCATGGATTTGCTTACTATTATCTAAGTTTTTTGCTACAAAAAATTAATTCTCAAAAGTTGAGAAGCTTCCTACAACAGATAGAGAATTTTTTTATCTTTGATTGCCTGAAAGTCTATGTGCTTTCCTCATGTAGGGATTAGTTCTTTGTTGCAAAAAATAGACATTGAATATTGAGGAGACCCAAGAAGGATGTCCTCATAGAAGATTGGAGCTTTAAAGATAGCTCAAGGTAGAAGATTGCAAGAAGGATTAGCTCATGAAAAAATAATTTGGGATAATTATCACCATCCAAAAACAATCCCAAAAGGAAAAAATATTTGAAAAGAAGTTTGTCAAATTTTGAAAAATATTTTTGAAGATCTCAAGACATTCAAATTCTTGAGAAATAGGCCAGCGAAAGAGGTTAGATTTGAAGTCAGAATTTAACAAAAATATTGGAGGAGAAAGAAGCTAGAAGAGGCCACCATATTTGATAGTTTTGGAGACAGCCATTAAATATTTGAAGGCTGATTTGCAAAGGAGAAGATTATTGATTTTGCAGCAGAAGTTGAAAAGTCACAGGACAACAAATTGAAGGTGACATATAGCTGCGATATCCAACAACAATACCAAAAGGAAAAAAGATTTGGAAAGAAGTTTGTCAAATTTTAGAAAATATTTTTGAAGATATCAAGACATTCAGATTCTTGAGAAAGAGGCCAGCGAAAGAGGCTAGATTTGAAGTCAGAATTCGACAAGAATATTGGAGGAGAAAGAAGCTAGAAGAGGCCACCAGATTTGATAGTTTTGGAGACAACCATAAAATATTTGAATGCTGATTTGCAAAGGAGAAGATTATTGATTTTGCAGTTGAAGTTGAAGAGTCATAGGACAAAAAAATGAAGGTAACATATAGCTGCGATTTGAAGAATATTTGGGCAGATTTAGAAGTGCCCTTGAACAACCAATTGAAGGAAGGCTTGACAGTAAAATAAGGTAATAATTTGGAGAAGTTAGAAGAGATTCTTGGACAGAAAGATAAGGAGAAGAAATCAGATTTTGGAAGTAGCCTCTTGAAGTGATTTGAGCTACAAATTTGAGCAGTATTGAGAGGAGATATTAGAGCTACAATTTGGAGAATTTTGAGGCAGATTTACAAGGAGCATTGGACAACATTTGGTCAAAGGAAGGCACTGCAAATTTCAGATGTTAAAGGCAACACATTGGACAACGTTATAGCTGCAAAATTATACACTCTTGAACAACACAGTTGAAGGAAAAATAGGCAGCAATTTAAACTAGCAAATTGAAAAATAAGGGCAGCATTGAAATCTGAAAATTAAAGGAGTTTTGAACAGCAAAGTAAAGGAGAAGGATTCAGATATTTTGGATAGCAATTAAAGCCTATGGAAAGCAAGATTGGATAGCAAATTTAAGGAGCACATTCGGTTGAAGAAATCAAGTGTGTTTTTGGACAAAAAGCTGAGTGACGAGCCAAGTGAAGAACCGAGCCAAGAATAGTTGCACCTAGAGAAGCGCTAGAAAAGTAGCACTTAGAGAAGTGCTCAAATAGATAACAAAGACATCCCCGCATAGAGAGCAAGACCGACAACATTAAGTAAGCGTTATTCATTGATATAAAAGCCAAGGCATGTAGAGGATGCAGTAGACACCAGCCAAGGAACATAGGGACCATCACAGTCCAAAGAAGGACATTGAAAACAGAGAATTGAAACGTTAGAAACCGAGCGCCAAATTGAGCAAGTCAAAACGTCAAAAGGAGGAATTAGGGCAAGGTGAGCACCAGGAGACAAATCACCACACAAGACGTTGGAGGATGCCACTTGTTGATTGAAATACCCAGACAAGACAGGAACCGAGCGCCAACTGCCATGGAGTAGAGCTGAAACATCCTGACATTTCTATTAATGGGTGGGCGTTCATTGAAGGAGATAGCAGTTTTAACAACGTTTATAGCACAGTCCAAAATTTGAGTGCAAAACTTGATGACCAATGTGAAGAAGACAAAGGTTTCAAATCATTGGAACGTTACCCAACAAATGGTAGAGCATCTTTCGTATACAAATCATGTGAGCGCCAAAAATATAGCCGAGGAGAGAGAGGGGTCTACAAACGGTTGGAGAAGAGAAAGCATAGGAGGCCAAAAATATAGTCGAGAATATCGCGCGCTCAGTTTGGAGAAAGAAGATGCGCATAGGTGGACAGTAGTAGTTTCTCAAATTCCAAGTGCTGAAGCAAGTGAAATGTCCAAGCCTTGGTCTCAATCAGGTGAAGTGTTGAAGCAAGTGAATTTGTCAATAAAGAGTGTAGGAAAATACCAAAGCACCAGAGAATTTCAAGTGCACTGTTCGGTCTCCATCAGGGTTGAGGAGTGATTTTGTTGGTATTTATATACACAATGAGTACATATGTGAGGGAAGTGATAGTTTTGAAGACTATTGAGAAACTGCAAAAATATGTTGATATTTTAAATGATAGATTATTAGATTTTGTGGAGAAACAGACTCACCTTGAAGAGTTTTTCTTTTTTGCCGATGATATACTGTGTCAAGGTGTACAAAGAATCTCTGATATAATAACAGTTCAGGAACTGCAATGCTTGGAGTGGGTTTGAGTCATTCTGAAAAAAAACTGTACAGTAAAAGCAGTATAACAAATTACTGGTATTGTCTACAATATAACTGGAGGAAAGGATAAAAATAGGTTGGCAAAAAGTATTTTTTCGATTTAATAAATAATGAGAACAGACGTTGAGTGGTGAAAGTTATTCTTGTCTTGGAAGAAGCCGTAGCGGATGATCCTGATAATCTAGAAACTTATTCCTAACAATACGGCTAAAATAGAAGCCAGTGGAACCAACAACATGAAATTATCTATGAATGGATGTATCTTGATTGGGACATTTTTTTAGAAGGTATAAGGTAATTTTTTTTTTTTAAGATTGAAGACAATTAATCTTATAATTGGAGAAATAAGGAATTTAATTGCAGAATTGAAACCATGGAAGTCCAACTAAATTATTTTGAAATTTTTTGAAGAGTTTTAAAATAGTTTTGAAGATTTTTGGAAATTAGTTTTGGAATTTTGAGAATTTCAAAATTTTAATATTTGCAAATAATTTAGAGAAATAAGGACTTTCACATAAAATTTATTTTTTGAAATTTAGAACCTATTTAATCATATACATAAAATTTGGGAGATATAAGGATTACAACATAGGATTTTGCAAAATTGAAAATTGTATTATTAGTCTCTTATTCAAAATTAAAAAGTTTATAAAAATTGTTTTTTTTTGAAAATTGAAATTACTTCAAAATTATTGTTTGACAAGTCTAACTAAGGAGAATCAAAGATTGAAATTTTATTATCTTAAACTAGGGAGTCATAAGGTAGTCAACCTCAAAAGGTTTAAGAATTGATAGGTTTATTATTTAAAGTGAAATGGAAGAGAAAATGCATTTAATGAAAATAGTGAAGAACTATTTCATAAGCTTAGACCTGATAGACACCTTTGATGAATTCACATATTTTTTTACTGATTTGAAAGAAAAGTTCTCCTTGTTTCTCAAAGAAGCTAAAGAAGGAAAAGTTATGACACTAATTGGATATCTTCATGAAGCACTATTTAAGACTTGGTGGAATGCTCAAAACATGATTGTTCTTTCATCAGAAGAGTGTTTAATGGTATATTTATCATTAATCATTTTTGAGTTCTTTCAAGGAATAAAACAGAAGAAAGAAGAGCATACTAGTGATGAACCTCTGAATCCAAGTCATTATTATTGTGATGTACTAATTATTTATATTGAAGATATACCTATAGTGAAGATTCAGAAACGAAGAAGAAGAAACAGAAAGAGGAAACATGTAAGGAAAGAAAAGATAAAGATGGAAGAAAATGCTTTCAAGCTAAATTCAAATATTAATTTACATGAGGTAGATCAAAGTGAATTGAAGGAACAAGATGAAGATCCATATTGGAGAATATTACATTATTTGGTACATATCAATGTACCACCATGGGTACATGGTTAGATTAGGTTAAGTGTCTTAAGTTAGTATTTGAGTCTTTATTTTATGTAATGTAATAATGTGCAAGAAATGCACAAGTGTCTTTAGTTAGGTGTGCATGTGCACAAGTGTCCATCATGTAGAATGCACATGTGTCCTTAGAGTAAGAAAATGAAGAGTCACATACTATTATATATTTGTGATAAAGCATTGTAATAAGGATCGAAAGTGCATTGCTCATAGCATGCATTAGTAGACTTTTATTCTATAGCACTTTCAATATACTATTTTCGTGAGCTTTCATTAATGGTTGTTTTATGAGTTATTACATAATTTTATTATGAGTTTTACATGCTTAGTATATTACCATTATCATATATTTAATATTGCATGCTCATTTTATGCCTTGTGGTTACATTTCCTTAAATATATAGCATCAAAAGCTAACAAAATCACCACACACTAGCCCCTTATGTAAATTCGAAGGAAGAAGAAAATTTTATGGTAAAAATTTCTTAACGGGTATGAAAATTTTATGGTAGTTTTGTGTATTTGTAATTCATGTACTGTAATGTGTTAATCTCTTCTACTTTACTCTTTTCTCACTCTCAAATTTATCCAATTATAACACTTATGAGCTTTTAATCTATTTGAATTTCTTATGGATGCTCCTCTTTTTATACATTGATCTGCCAGGTGTATGGATGATTGCCACCTCAAATTTTTGCATGTAGTTTTATCTTTTTACATTTTTATTTTCTTATTTATTTATTTATTTTTATTTTCTAACTTACCAATGTGGAAATCGTATAGTGACATTCACTTGTACAATTCCCTCTGTTGATATATCATTCAAATATTTTGCCACCTTATTCCTTGTAATCATGGGTTGATCAATCGTACAATTCAGTTTCAATTGATCAATTGCTTCTTAGGTTCCAATTGTATGGTTTCTAATTATATCATTATCAATTGTATGATTTACAACTATACATGATACGATATGACATATAATTGTACATACCATATCAATACAATTTCCCATTGTAAGGTTTGGAATTGTATAATTGTCAACTGTACGATTTAGAATTGTACAATTTTCTCTTTCTAAAATTGTACAATATCTATCTCTTCTTTCTTGGCTACTATCTCATTTTAGACTTACTCTTTGACTTGTTGGCTAATTATTTGGTGAAGGCACCCTCATTATCCTATTCTTATTTGGGTGACTTCTACTCCTATCTCCTTGGACTAAATCTACCTCTAAACATGGTGAACAGGTTATTTGTCTACTTCGATTACTTTTATCCTTGGAATTGTACTCTTCCCATTCCAATAAGCTATCTTTCTTACATATGCCTTCCATTGAATTGTCCTCTTGCTAAGAAACCTTGTCATATATTAAATGGGATTTCATTCCTTGGAAGTAGTCCTCTTTTGAATTCTATCCTTATTGGCCCTTATTGATGCATTGGTGGTCACCTTAGATTCCTTCTATTAGGATGCAATCCTCTAAGATTTTGCAAGGATCCATCCTGAAGGGTACACCCTCATTGTGCATTCCTTATCAAATTCTAGAATATCTCATTCCACTGCCTAGGCCATCTTGGCCTAGGAGGTTGATTTCTTCCCCTCATTCCTTTGGGTAAAGGATCAGAATGGTTTCTCTCCTCATTTCCTTGTCACAAACCTCTTATATGACTTACATGTTATCCTACAGTGCTTGGAATTCCTTGTTGGCGATATTGTTATTGACTTGACTCCCCTCTTTCCCAAGTGGTAGGAGATATTTCCACAAATTATATATTGGCAAAATGTCCTTCATTGTGTTGGGCTCTTGGTGATAATTGTTGTAGTATCCTCACTCTATAATTTGCACGCCTTAATCACATAATCTATCTTATTTATTCAAAATGATACTATGGAAAGAAACTTACGAATGCTTCCTTATAGTCATCTAAAAAATCAGATTCAATGCTTGAATCATTACGACTATCATCTCATCATGAAGATCATTATGGTAGCATATCAGTTATTTAATTATTCTTTGGAGTCTCTTTCTCTTATTTGTCTCCTTAATTGTCAATAAATTGTCAATTAGGTATCTGGTTCAGGATAAGTATGAGTTTCTTATAGTCTTGCTATAAATTCATCATGACTACTACTATCTTAACTATTATTTCTTGTTAGTAATGGAATTCCTTCACTAGAATTTTTAGAATCTTCATGTAGATTCCCTTGTGGTTCAGTTGATGTAAAGTCCTATTCAATATATTTCCACAATAGTTTTTCCACTTCATCTATAATTGGTAGATCTTACATTAGACTCTTTGGTTCTACTTGTGATATTTCATCTTCACTTAAAATTTATCTTGAGCCATCTTGTTGTCTACTTTGTTCCTAGGGCACTTCTTCATTGTTGTCATTTTACAACTCGAGCTCCATTTACCTTGCGACTGGCTAGTCATAAAGCCTTTGCATCGTATCATCCAATTCCTGAATGACTTACCCTAAGAGTCTTTTATTATGGGCTTGTAATACCTCATACTATTATCCCAATTTTTGGGATTGATTATGCATCTGCTATTGTATCATACCAATTTGGGCTAGTGGAGTAAGTCCTGCTAATTATTCATCCACAAAACCTCCTTCATCTAGGTTTGGTATTTTCATCTTGAAGGTATCCGTTCTATCTATGCAATAGGTCATTATTATCCTTCATTGACCTTCTACTTTTTGAGGTAATGCTTGTTGCTCTAACCAAGGATACATAACTGCTTTTATTGATTTGGGAGCTTCTTCCTATAATTCCAATTTTGTTGTTAATGGTACCTCCTCTTGGTGCCTCATATCATTCAAAGGGATCCATTCCTCCTCTTATTCTTCTATTATTTCCATCTCATTCACAAATCTCACATGTACATGCATTCTCCTTCTCTCACTATGGCAAGGCACTAATTATTATTGTTTTGCAATTGACTATATCTCCTTTCCTTTTGCAAATAGATGTGCAATCCCAATATTCTCTCCCCTTTGTGGAGGACATTGATCATTCTGGGCTACTTGTTGTTACTTATGAAACTATGCCTCCTATATTCATCTTTGTTCTACTTCATTTAAAGTGATGAACAAGCATTGTACTTTATATGATTTCAAATTTGAACCATTCACCATGTTGGGTATCATTATTTTGTCCAAACTCTATGGTTTCACTACTCCATTGTTCATCACTTTTACCAATCTAAATGGATCAAGCCATAATATTTTCAACTTCCCTAGCTCGATTTCTCTCTTACCATTATGCTTTAAAACTAAATCTCCTAGATTAAGTTCTAACTACCAAAGGTGCTTATCATGCCACAAATTCCTTCATTTATGGGCTACTTCAATTGCCCATCGTACCATGACTCATTTCTCATATAACTTGATTAAAGTTGTTAGTTTTTCCTCTAATATTTCTTGGTCACCTAAGAGATGCTCTACGAATATCCACAGACTAGGTACCAAGAACTCTATTGGCATTACTATCTCTTGACCATACATTAGCTAGAATGGTGTATGGTCTATTATAGGTTTAAAGGTTATTATATATACCCATAGAATAGATGGTAGCCTCTCCTCCCAATCTACTCTCTCTATTCCACAGATCTTATACAACGTGGAGATTAAAATTTTGTTAGTTACCTTCGCTCGCCCACTTTCTTTGGGGTAATACGAAATTGACAGCAAATGTAAAATCCTAAAAATAGTCATCAAATTTTAATAACCTCATTAACAAAGTGACCACCCATTTCACTTGTTATTTGTAGCAGAATTCTAAATTTTGTGATTACTTTATCATACAAGAAATAAGTTGTGCTCATTGCCATATTATTTGGTAGTTCCCTTGCCTCTATGATGTAATGATTTCCCTACCCTTTGATATGTGTCGCATGCTTGCACATAATCTCTTGCATCGTGGTATAACATAGGCCACCACAATCCTACCAAAAGTATCTTTCTTGTAGTAGCATATGGCCCCATATGTCCTCCTGCTAGACCTTCATGAGCTTCTTTCAATGTTGCTTTGTCTTCCTCCTCCATCATGTATCTCCTCAAAATTCCATCTACACCTATTTTATACATCAATCCAACTATAATTTGGAAAGATGTTAACTTCATTATTATTTTCCTCTTCTCTATTGTTGTCTACTCTAGGGGTAATCCTCCTATGGATAGATACTTTCTAATTAACTTGTACCATGATGGTACAAAATTAATTACAAACAACTAAGCATTAAGAAACTCATCTGATAATCATATTCCCATAGGTTCTCATGAGTGAATTCTTGAAAAATGATCCACTATTACGTGCATTTTATTGGGTCTCACCACCACCCAAAACATGAATTATTGTAAGGTAACAAGCCACATACTAACTTGTCCTTGTATCACTAGTTTTTTTATCAGGTACAATAGAGCCTAATGATCCACATAAAAGGTGAATGGGTTTGCCAACAGTTAATACCTAAAATTTTGAACTACATATACCATTCCCAAAGCCTCTTATTCTATTTTAGTGTAATTTCTCTCCACCCTTGATAGTAGATGACTTGAAAAATAAATAGGCCTATCCAAGTTAACTTGCCCTTCCTAAGCCAACGTACAATCTATTACGAAATTAGACGCATCAATATGGACACATAACTCCTTATCCCAATTTATAAATACCAAAATGGGACTGCATATGAGCTTTGCTTTCAACTCCTCAAAAGCTCCTTGATGTTCTTTTATCCAACTAAAGGGAACATTATTTTTCATCAGTGAGTCTAATGGATAAGACACATGTGCATAATTCTTGATAAACCTTTGATAATATCTTGTGGATATGAAGAATATTTTAAACGAGTTCATGTCATATGGTTCCTCCATATTTAGAATGATGCAAATCTTATCAGGATCTGATTTCAACCCTTCACTACACACTATATGTCCCACTAAATTGCCATATGGCACCATCAGGATACATTTCCCTAGGTTCAAGGATATTTTTGCATTCCTGCAATGAATCATAAATTCATTTATATTTGGTACATGAGCCTTAATTTTTCCATATTTAGATCAATCATCCAAGAATACCTTGATTTTTCTTATTGCTAATTGATCAAATATGTAAAAAATTATTCTTTGAAATGTTGTAGGTGCATTTCTTAGCCCAAATACCATTCTATTATAAGCATAGATAACATTTTCCAATACAAATGTGGTATTCGACTTATCTTCCTCTACTATGTTGATCTAGTTATAGTCAAAAAACCCATATAAAAAAGAGTAAATCTTGTGTCCTACAACTTCCTCCAAGATAGAATTTGTAAAAGGAATGGGAAAAAGATCCTTCATCGTAACTGCATTTAGGCTATAAAAGTCCACACATATATGAATATCATTGAATTCCTTCTTCAAGGTGACTATAATAGGTGAAACCCAATCATTTGTGGCAACTTTAAAAATAATGTCGACATCCAATATCTTTTCTATTTCTTCATTATCAAAGTTGCATACTTTGTATTCATTCTACAAGGTCTCCTTCTAACTGGTTGTGCACTCAAAATTAATGAAATATTATGCACACATAATTTTTATAGTATCCCTTTCAAATCCTTATACATCCATGCAAAAACATCCTTATATTCTAAGAATATTTTTGATGTTGTTGCCTTCAATACAAGGTTCCAATCATCTCCACAATGAATAAGTATTAGTTCCTTAATAGTCCTCAAATTCACTTCCACTATTTAAGATCCTTCATATTTAATACTTTTTGGCTCTATCTTAGCTTTCACCACATTCTTTGGATGTGTTGGTTTTGCGTATCTTCACATTGCCAACCGTATATGTGAATGCAATATCAAAAAACACTAAAAAAAGAACTATAAAATTAAATAGCAATGCGACACAAAAAATTGCACAATGAAATAAAATTTTATTATAATGTTGGTGGATCTTCAATGTTACAATAAAATGTGCCCAAAATGTGGGGTTACAAAGCTTATTATGCTTGATACAATGATTGCAAGACACTAGGGTTATTTCAAACCCTAGTAAAAAAATATTGGTGGTGTCTTCGCGTTTGATTTGATCCAACAGCATGGTGAGTGGGCTTTATAATCCTATACATGACCACTCGAGCTTTAGTAGCTGCCAATTAACTTGATCTCTAAACTTACAAATAGCAAACAACAACAGAAGGTCAATAATATCTGTGAGGACTCCACTATGTGAGGCCCTCAATAATAAAGTTATTAACACTAGTTGCAAAAATGAAGCTATAAACAAATCTACGAATAAAAATACTTGAAATAAATAAATTACCTTATCACGCTAACTCGTTGTTCTCTATTCTTCGTTATTGTAGAAAATAGTGCGTAGATGCCCTAACGATACCCGAGGGGTTGTAGGATTGTAGAACTAGGGTTGTAAATGACCATGGGCGCTCGGTGATGGAAGAAGGTGCCCAAAGATGCTCGATGATGGTAGAAGGCATCCAAATACACTCGGGGAACTCAGAGGAGTGTTCTAGGAGTGAAACTGAATCTGCAAAAGCAGATCTAGTTTGTGCGAAGTGAGTGACGATGGATGCAAAAGTGATAGCGAGTTATGAGAGATGGAAATGGTGAAGGGTCGTGGACACTTGATGACTTTGGGAATTCAGGACCTCAAAAAAATTTGGAAAACTTAGGGGTTGAGTCATCAAAATGAATCCTCTTTATAATCTCTCCTAGGGCATGTTAGGGTTTCAATGACACAATTTGTGTGGTCAATATTATTAACACGATGGAGGATGGAGATTAAATCTAGGCATGTGGCATGGATTAAGATGGATTAATGGATGGGATTAGATCATGATGGATGGCTAGGATTAATTCATATAAATATACATATATATTAAATATATATAAATAAAAAATAAAAAATATTATTATTTAAATATATATTAAAAAATATTGTAGCACAGGGGTGCAGTATTCCCAGTGGGGAGGTGGTTTACAAGGATTTAGAATGATCAACTTTCTATTTCCAATCGATGGACCAAATCATACCACCATACAGTCTCTACAACTAGCAATGTGCAACAACTAAATAGCTTGTATGGATCCCAAATCGTACCACTGTACAATCCCAAATAATACTATGATGGATATTTTATGATTTCACACTTAGAAAATCCTTAATATTTGGTTTTGCAAGTTGTTGTACACGGTTTTGTAACTAAACAGTTCGATTTCCTAATGTTGCCAAATTGGGTAAATTTCCATCAATCGCCTAAATGGACAAATTGGGCAATTATCTTTTGTATGATTTGTAACGACTCTGATGTATGATTTGTACAAAAAAAAAGGTACAAACAAGTGAAAAATTGGATATTCTTCTCGACTAATCCCTCTCAGATAAGTTTTGTAAGGATTTACTAGGGCAATTCACCTTAATCCTGTCAACATGCAAAGTACTTTATCAGGGTTGAGAGAGTTCAATATCCAAAGGTGATGTCCAAAAATCATACATCAGTGTTCAATACATCTCCCTTGATGTTATCATCATCATATATCATTTCCCAAGACCACACCAGTACTAGTTTAATCCAATTTCCCCATAGCAATGCATAAGATAGCCATAATAATAAAAAAGTACATGCAATAGAATTAAACTGGAAATTACTATTCTTCCATTCCAGGATCATACAATACATGAGAGAAACCATAAAATGTGCTCAAGCTTTATTATTGTTCAAAAATATCAATCAACAATTAGAGACATGTAATAACAATTCACAGCCAAAACTCATAGTATTTTACCTTAACCAAAATATTACTAGATCATAACCAAATTCTAACCAGACTATTAAAATAAAAAATGGGGCCTTATGTAACATTGACCGGGCTGTTCCAAAGCAGTTCCTGAGATAATTAGTTATTTACAACTACCCATGCATAACTAAATGCATTAATTAAGACTTTTACTAAGTCTAATACCTTAATAATCAAGTACATGCGCAATTATAACTTAAAATTACATTTCCCATGCATTTCATTGCACATTGTATGGTTTACCTTCACCTTGCACGATTTGCCCTTTTGGTTGTATGGTTTACAAAACTTGTCAAAAATGTCAAACTTGGGAAAATCCTTTTATCACTTCTTCTTCTTTTGGAAGGTGGATTTGCTGCCTACATCTACCCTTCCCTTTACTTTAGTCAGTGTCCTCACTGACTCATATTTCTATTTTAGCTATGCCTCATAATCTACGACTATAGCATTCAGGTCATCCACTTGGGATTGAAGAATTGCACGCTGGTTCTTCAACTTGGCTGCGTAGTTGCCCATTTCTACTACTTTCAATCCATGGTGATTAGCTTTCTCTTAGGCAGTCTTCAAGAGTTTCCTCAATTTCTTTTCATGATCGATGGCACTCTTCTTCAGATTCTCCTATAGGTGTGATTATTTTTGAGCTACTGCTTTTAATTCTTAATTCTTATCTGTAATGGTATGTATATGGTGATGAATATCGACCTCCAAAGCACGAACAATATCCTCCTTAGCACTCAATTGTGCTTGCTTCTCCAGGACTATCTCATTATATCTTTGGTTGTCCTATGTGAGCTCTTCCACCTTCTTAGCCTGGGTTGCCATTTGCTAATCCTTTTTGACCAACTACATTTTTAGATGTTCATCCTTTGCTTTGAGTTGAGCCTCCAACTCCTTAAGCTTGTATTCTACCGTCTGTGAAACCTATCGCTTCTCCTCTTCAAGTGAACTAAGTCTAGCCTCAAAATTAGCCCTGGTACTTTGCAATTCTAATTTCTTTATTTTCTCTTCTATTGTAGCCTTACTCTTTTGCAATTCTTCCTCCATTGTAATCATTTATTTCCAAGTGGCTTCTATCTCCTCATTTTAAGCTTCCTTGAGCTGATAGATCTGCTCCAATCCTATGCTCAACCACTCTATCCAATGTGTTAGGAAGTTCAACTTCGTTAGAGTGATAACCAATCCTATAGTGACCCTCTTATGCTCCAACTCCACTGTATTCATGGAATAAGTCAAATAATTGGCTCTATCTAGGTACAACCTCGGATGCCGCCTGTAATTGGTTTTCACTCCCTTTGGAAAGTCGTCTCTTCCCAACATCGCTGTTACCTCTTTCCTAGGTAACTTCCATGGGTGTTATTCATGAATATCTAAAATTATCCTTGTATAATCCTTATTGCTCACCCATTCTATTATCTTCTCCAATTCGAGAAACATTTGTTCCTCCCATAGTTTCAACTCTGCCATGCTTCAAATACAAAACTACAATTTGGTGCTAGCTATGGCATTGCCTATTTGAGAGAAAAAATGTTCCACCTTATCTTCTACTCCCTGCATATCCTCCTCAGTTTTAATCTTTGTGAACTGTGGTACCTCCAAGAGGTAGCTTTTTTGTATCCTTTGCAGTTCCTCCTCTGAAGGAGTTCATTATTCCTCCTCTTCCATGCAGTGGCTAGAACTTCCTCCAAGCTCTAGTAGTGCTCTCTCTATGTTTATATTTCTCGTGGTGGAGTCTATTCTACTATATTCTTTACTTCCACATCTTCTTCTATATTCACAATCTCCTGCTGATATTGTTGTTGCTCTATTGATTCCTAGGCTTCTTTTTGTTCAGTGAAGCCCACCTGTTGCTCTTTGGTCATTTGCTCCTTCTACTAATTCTGCTGAGCTTCCATTGTTGTTACTTCTACAACAACAGGTTCTTCTTATTCTTGTGATACCTTCATCTCTTCATGTGCATCACTCTAATTATTTTGGTTCGATCTTCCTCCCATCATAAATTTGAAATGAGGCTTCTTATTTTATCTAGACTCTTCCTCTGAGGCTTCTACTCTCGCCTTGGATTTCTATTTTTCCTCTTGAGTAGTGGCTACTACTTCCTGTGCTATCTACCTCAATTCTATATCCTCCAACATTTTCTACGAGTTCAAAATTTCAAATTCGTCATGCTGGAAAGTATGTGGGGATTCCACCATTTCTTCTACTCCTACCCAATTCCACTCATGCAAATCCAGCTTAAACATGCATTACAATCTGAACTAAACATTATAAAATTAAATATGGATGAAATATTAAAAAGTTAGATATGGATAAAATACTATCTTTTGACATGCATTGCAATTTGGATAAAATAATAATAAAATTATACTCAAAATACTTTTTTGACATGCATTGCAATCTAGATAAAGTATTATTTTTTCGATATGCATTGTAGTCTGAATAAAAATTAAAAAATCAAATTTGGCTATAATTGCATCCAAATAATATCAAAATTTTTAGATATGAAATTATCATTTTTTGGTGATGCAAGATTTCTTGTGAACCCAGATGCTCCTACATTATACACACCAAGTAAGATAAATGTACCATGATATCCAACTTATGAACATTTCATAAACTCTAAAGCTAAAGCCCTATACTTAGAAACTTTAGATGCACTCATCTATGTCACTTCTTCAATTGTTTTATTCTTCTATTTCACAAACTATTCATTATAATATTTGCCTTTTATCTTCTTAATCACTTGTAAGTCTATCATTACTTCTACCTTGTCCCATTCATTCTTTGGCAATTATTGTACTCACTCTTCCATTGAATGACTTAAAATTGTATTGTCTTTTCCACTTGTTGATCCCTTGTAATAAAGGTACAAATATTCCACATTGAAAATTGGAGATATATCTATTCCTTTCAAAAGTTCTATCTCATAAGCATTCGGTGCAAATTTCTTCAAGACCTTACAAGGCCTAATATTTTTCCATTTTAGTTTCTTATAAGTTTCTCACGGGAACCTTTCCTTCCTCAAATGAGCTAAAACTACTTCTCTAACTTCAAATTATTGTCCTCTCCTCTTGAGATTAGCTCATTGTTTAGAATTTTTTTTTTTGAAATTAAACATACTTTAGGACTATTATCCATTTCTTTCCCTTTGTCTTTCAATGGACTGAATGTATATTTCTTTCCATCCTTCATAATAGTGCAAGTATTCATTCTACCATCATGCACAACATTTCTATTAAATTTACAAGGCCTCTCCAACAAAATGTGATAGGCATTCATGAGCATAATATCACATAAAATCTCATTTTTATATGAATCAACATAAATATTTACTAGATATTTCTCACTTACCAATATTTGACATCCCTTTTATAACAAAAATTTTGTATGAATTTTGGTGTTTAAACCTCTTTAGTCCAAGCTTCTCTACCATCTCATTAGACACCAAATTATTTGTACTTCCACGATCAAAAATGACCTTACAACATTTACCTCCTAATTAAAAAATGGTTTTAAACAAGCTTTTTATTTATATTGGTTCTTTATTTAACAACACTCTCTTCATCATGATAGATTCTCCTTGCTTTAGTTCCTTTGTGTATTATGGTGAAGCAACACTCTTTTCCTCTACTTAAGCAATGTGATTTTTTGCTTCATTTCCTCTACCATTGTCCTATTGTACTTGTGGATACTCAAATACCTTATAATAATCTTCTCCATGCTTATAAAAAACTCTGGTGAATCCTCTACCTCTCCCTCTACTATAGTAACCTCTTCCTCTTGAGGAATTTCCTCTCCCTCTTGTATTTTGACTGGAATTGTTATTTTGAGAAGTTTTGAATTCTCTTTCTTGCATATGCTACCCCCTTCCACTATTTTATTGTCCTCTTCCTCTAGAGAATCATCTTATTTCTTTGGAATCATCTTGTTGCCTTCAAGACAACTCCTCTACCTTAAAAGCATATTGATAAGATTCTTCTATTGACCTTAATCATATCATATTAAACACATATTTAATAGATATGTGGAGTCCATTAACGTACCTTGAAATTTTCTCTCCATAATCCTCTATATGCCCAACTTGAATAATGAGCTTGTAAAATTCCTTCATGTAGTTTATGACATTTATCTCCTTTTGTTTTAGATTGTGCAACTTCTTGAATAGACTCATCTGATAATTTTAATATGGTAGGAATTTGGCCTTCAATTTAGCAACCATTTTATCAAAAGCTTTAGTTTTCTTCTTACCTTTTTTTGTCTCTTTGTTTGTATATAATTCCACCACATAGATGCATGAAGTGCAAGCAAAATTCATATTTTTGGGTCCTCCATCAACTCACAGTTAAAAGTATTTCTCCATATCTACGACCTAGTCTTTAATATCCTCAGTATTTAGACTTCGACCATAGCAAGGAGAATCCAACTTTGGTTTACTACCCACCTTCAAAATTACCTTTAAAAATCTACTCTCATGATCATCCATATGATTTTCTTCTTTAGACTCTTGACCTTCAACTTCTTCATTATCACTTACATCTTTAACATGTACCCCCCTTCTTTGTGTTGTATCTATTATATCCAATTTATTTGTAATAACTCCCAACATAGCAACTAGATCAACATTTCTAGGTGCCCTCAATCTTCCTCTATGCACCATGTCTTCTCCTTGTTGACCTCTAATAGCAAATGATGTAGTCTAGATGAGGGGACCTAATTAAATATATCCCCTTTTAACAACCTAAATATCTAAGGTCCGAGGTGTAGACCAATTGGTTCATCCAAACCCCATAAGGGGGCGGAGGTCCAAGGTTCAAATCTCGGGCCTCGTCGGACTGAACGCTTGTCCCTTTCCTGGTGCTTTCAGTGGCGTAAAAGGTTTAAAATGATTGTAGCATGGTGGTTATAGGGGCGGACTGTGTGAAGATTTGTGTGGCGGCTTCCGGGCGGACAACGCAGAATACTGTGGTGGCCATAAAATCCGAACAACCTGCCCGGATTCGTGGCGGCTACCGATTCCACCATGTAAATACAAAAAAAAAAAAAAACAACCTAAATATCTCACAACAAGATCATAAACCAAAAAATAATAAATAACAAATTTACTTGTATAAAAAAATTGGGAGATGTCGTAGCCAACACATTTGTAGAGAGCTCTTCAACTTGCCTAGATATGATATTAAATGATTACAAGGTTAATTTTCTCCAACTTGTGAGAGTAAAATAATGTCCAAATAAAACGTTATTTTTTGACATGCCTTGCAATCTGAATAAAATATTATATAATTAGTTTAAAAATATATTATTTTTTGACATGCATTGCAATTAAAATAAATTATTATAAAATCAGATATGGGATAAAATATTACTTTTTTGAGATGCATTGCAATCTAGATAAAATATTATAAAATCAGATCCGACTAAAACTGTAATCTGAAAAATTGTAAGCTTACTGTAGTGGTTAGGGCTTTGGAATTTCTTTGAGAGTTCCAAGGTTAAAACCCCACTCAATATGAGGGGACCAGGACCCCTCATAATAATTTGTGTAAATTCATTAGAAAAAAACTATAATTTGGATAAAATCATAAATTCTTTTTATTCAACTCTAAGATTATTTTTTTTTTGGTGATGCAATATTTCTTATGAACTCAGATACTCTTACATCAAAGGGAATAATAGGATTAAGGCATACCTTGACCATTCAAAACATGCTCCTATTATAGCTAAAAGACTACCAACCACCATGCTAATAGGCTACTGGAGTTAGAAAGTACACCATGTCCTAGACATGGGAAAAAGGTACACCATTATAAAAGGAGAAATGTGCAAAAGGATATACATAAGGAATTTAACTCTTAAATTCAATAGAGTCATTTAATCACTACACCAATGAGCTTAGTTGTAGTTAGATGCTTGATGATCATTGTAAATATCAAACCTTGAGTGTTGTGATAAAAGAAATGAGAGTAGATGCATTTTAAAGTTGTGACCTTATTGCTAAAGAAGGTTGTTAAAAGAATTACATTGGACAAGGTGGCAAGGCATAATTTTGGGTCTTGCAATGCATGACTGGTTGAAAATCCTACGAATGACACAACTAGAAGAAGTACCAACCAATTTCAACTTTGTTGCTTGTGAAAATTTGAACCATACATATATTGGATATGAACATGTTTACCAACTGCCATGCCAACGGGCCTATTTGAGTTAATATCACACTAGATTTAAAGAGGAGAATGACAACTAGGTGTGTTTTGTACAAAAAAAGTCCCACAAAATTCAATGTGAGTTATACATCTTAATGCATTTTTGTTCATGCTTTATGAATGGAAGATTCTATTAGGCAAATTTTGCTAAAAATAGATTGTTATTTGGATTACCTTTTATAGAGTTCTTGGAATGTTGAGAGATGTGTACGAGGAGCTAATTATATCTATGTTTTGTAATAATTTTTTTAATGGCTAGTTTATTAAGCTTTGTTCTAGTTTGAATATGGGGTAGTGACATAATAGGTTTCATTGTTGTTAGCTAAATCCCTACCATTTTCTCATCAATATATAACCCTTATCTCCCCTTTCTCAACCCTTGCATTTATATCTTTAGTCTTGAAACACCTTTTTTATTTTCTTAGTATTACAAGGAATTGGCCTCCTCTGGAGGTTTACTTAAAAGCAATTCAAAGTCATCCAATCTAGGTTACGTTCTAGGGTGTATTTTCCACATTAGGTAGATTGATGACCAACACCAAGTGCTATATTTTTTTTCATTGAGACAATTAACATACCCCAAGGAACCTATTTTGCACAAAAACCTTAAATAAATTTACAATAGATTCCCAAACTAATGTCACCACTACATAGAGATCAAAAAATCATGTAATCTAGAAAAATGATCTCCAAACACTTTTGTATGCAAAAGTTATGGCCTTAAAAATATTTGGTATATTAGCACTCAAATAAAAAAAATCAAATGCCAAACCTTAGAAAAAATGTTTAATCAACAATTGTCACTTGGTACCACTAGATTGAATGTTGCATCATCAACCAACAAATTCAAGTTTAACAAATTGAATGATGTGATAGACTAGATTTTTCATCAAATATAAAAATATATTTTATTATTGGGTTTGAAGATAATGGGGCTTAAACCCAAGACCATTTGTAAGCTAGCAAGAGGACTAATCTGTGTGTTGTGCACACACACAAAGACAATATAAAAGAAAATGATATATGATCTTTAGTTAGAGGATGTTATTGCTTGGTATAAAAAATTCTAGTATTGAGATTTAAAGTCAACACCTCCTTTCCACAAGTTGAGGCATATGAAGACTTCCTTCAATATAGCACATATGTCATCCATATATCAAAAGAAGACCTTCAAAATATTACTTGTGGGATTTGACTTGTTGACCTCCCTACTACAAACAAGATGACCAACCATCACACTAAAGAGGTTGATGTGTCTTAGAGGGAAAAAACCTCCATATATCTATAATCACAATCTATACATCAAAAATTATGGTTGGGTTTTAAATCAATGACCTTTTGACTATAGTAGACAGTCCTTTCCATTGTGTCACTCTCTTTTGATGTAACCAAGGGTGAGAGACTCTTTTTGGAAAACATGACAATGACTAAGGAGGAAATCACATGCATGCCCTCCTAGATTTAGGTGTGTGGCCTTGTCACCATGTTGTCTATGCCAACATGCACTTGTTGCACCAAAATTCATGGACATGTGATAATATGTCCTATGAATGGTGCATGAATGACATGCAAAAATTTATTTTTGTGTCATTTCCTTTGGTTCCAAAAAAATTAAAAGTTTTAAAAGACAAAAATCAAGAATAGTAATATGATTGTAGCCTTTAATCACCAATGGATTGATTTCATGTTTGGTGATGAGTGCTACTACTTCATAACTCAATTTGATACCATGTTTGAATTTACAATATTTTTAAGAAACATTTCAAAACATGCATTCATTACAATTGTATGCCAAAAATAAGAAAATACAATTAAAAGATAACAATAGTAAATAAAATAAAGAGACGAAGGAGGACAATAAGTAGAAGTAGAAGGTGGACTCCCATGAACACCCCAATATATCACATTTTATTCTCACTTATTATACAAATGGATCCTCATTAAAGGGTATTTGTAGTAATACCAAATCCTCAATGAGAGGTTAACCTTAGGCTTATGTAAAATTAACCTTGAAGTCAATATTATAATAAAATAATAATAAATTAACCTTTTAAGCAAGGTTATTCAGTAAATATGGATTAACTAGTACCACTTGTTAGGATTTATTACATCACAGTCCATGTAAGAATTCAAGTGGTATAAACACCCCTCATAAGTTACATGCATGTAGTATAGGACAAAGATAGTTGCAAGTTTGGTTGAAGGTATGTTATGCCTAAAATAGGTATCCTATGTATTTAAATATATATTACTTCCATAACACAATCAATTGAAGCATTTAATTCTAACATGTGGTATCAAAGTAGGTAGAAGTAAGAAAGAGTTATCCTTTTGAACCTCTCCTATATTTAACACAAAGAAGACAAAATTGCACTTTATTTGAGAAAAAGAGTCAAGTTTGAGAAAGTAAGTTTCAAGGGTAAAATTACCCTATAAAAATGTTGTTAAAAAAAAACTTCAAAATGTTGTTTTTATGGTAGCTTTTCCATTGAATAATTTTAATTTCAAAAATATATTAGAGAAGCCATAAAATCTCCTTAGATTGCAAGAAAGGTAACCATTGAAGCTCCTTAAAGATCATAAGAAAAGGAATCCATAGAAGCTCCTTAAAATTGTAATAAATAAATACATTGAAGCTCCTTAAATATTACAAGAAAAGAAGTCATAGAAGCTCCTTTAAAAATCACAAGAAGATAAAGAAGCCATTGAAGCCACTTAAAAAGCATTACAAGAAGATTGCAAAAAAAAAAGTTTCCCTTCAAAGGGTTAAAAGCATAGTCTAAAGAAGCTCATAAAAAGGAGAACTAGAAACTTTGAAAGTTGTCGAAATAAGCAACATTATACAAAGTTGTAGCATTATACAAAGAATTATCTCCGAAGGAGATAAAATGTTCCAAGAGAATGTGATAAAGTGTAGAAAGAGAATCTTAGATTGTAAATCAAAATTGCAAGGGCAATAAAAGTTTCAATGAAACAAAAGGAGAAAAAAATAAATTTTAATAGTTACCTTTCAAAGGATCTTTGACATGAAGAATAGAAAATGAAGAAATTTTAAAATAGAACAAAGAAGTAGAGTAGAAAGAGATCATTTTTCAAAGCATTAAAATGAATGTTCCAATTGAAATAACTATGGAAAGTGAATGTTGCATGAAAAAACATCCAAAACAAATAATAAAAATTAGAAAATAGTTGAGGGACATGAAAAAGTAACTCCAAGATCATTTGACATTCATATTCAAATGAAAAGGTGTGAATACCTTGTGAAGAGTAAAATTACAAAAAAGTCAAGCAAAGGTCTCATGTTCCAATGGATAAAACTAATTTCAAGAGCCAAACAAAACATATATATAATAAGTATAGAATGCTCAAGAGAACATGTAGAAATGAAGAACAATAGAGCATGTGGATAAAAAAATAAGAATAAAGAGCACGTGGAGAGCAAAAGAAAGAACAACAAATCATATAGGGAGCAAAAGGTGCAAAAAATAAAAGGAAGAACAAGTGAGTGTGAAGACATCCAAGAAGAGACAACTATACCAAATTGAAATGTCACCTATGACGTCTAAGTAGTAAAATTACACAATATAAAGTAGGAGTATTAGCATCTTTAAAAATGATCTTATATCATATTTGCAAAATACTCCTTATAGAAGTGCATCTCCTAGAATATCCAAAGTCAAACAACTTGATTTGTAGAAGTGCGTCCCCTAGATCATCCAAAATCAAATAATACAATTTACAAAAGTTAGAACATTACCTGCATTACTCAAGATACATAACTATAATTGTAGTCAATATTCAACTTCCTTAGAAACAACCCAAATTAACTGTCTAGCCCAAACAATTATCACCCTTCAAAACAAATATTAGGAGATAAAATTTAGAAAGTACACAATCCAAGGTGAAAAATTAAGTTTTCATATTTCAACGTGGAACAAAAATAATTTGACGTCCAAATGATTAGATCTTTGATACCTACACAAAGTTTATTTCAAAAGAAATTACAACTTAAGCATGAATGCTCAAGTAAAATTCTAAAAGGCATGGGCATAGCTCATCAACAATTAGAAATTAAACTTGTGCAAAGGGCAATAAGTCCCACATTGATAAGAGAATTAGAAAATTATTGCCTAAATTGCACCTCTTTCCTTTGAATATTTGCAAGAGAAAAGAAAAGGTGAATATAATTTTGCATTAGGAATTTTCCAAAGAATATTCTCAAAGAAAAGAATAGGTTTTATATTTTTGCCCAAAAAACAATATTTTTGCAAGAAAAAGAGGCTCATATATACTAAAAAAAAAAAAAAAATTGAAGCCAAATTAGTGACAAATAAACTATTTAAATTTTGTGAAAGTTTATTATGGCTAGTGGGGCATAGAAGTTCTTGTTGATTGATTCTCAACTACTAAGGGGAAATGATTATGCTGCCTAGAAAACCAAACTTATAATGTAGCTTGATTTTGAGGAAGTATGACAAGTAGTAGACAATACGACTACCCATCCTAAAGAAGAAAATGAAGATCAAAGAAAGTTTGACAATATAGATAGAAAGAAAAGACTAATCATCATGTTCAAAGTAGTATATGAGGTCCAAGCATACATTCAATATTCAACCGCAACTAAGGAAGCATGGAAGAAGAAAAAAACAACCTTTGAAACAAAAAACCATGATCAAATTCTATTCCTCTAGAGCCAACTCCATTGTTTGAAGATGAAGAGTGGAGAGAAACTAGAATCCTTCATGAGGAGAATAGTAGAGTTACAAGAATCATTGTAAGCATTAGAAACTCAAGTATTTGAAAAAATATTAGTTCCCATTATTTTAAGATCTCTCCCATCAAAGTATAATGTTTTTTTGACAACATTAAATATCACTAATCAAACAATAATATTTGAAAAGTTGGTGCACCTACTTTAGAAAGTAGAAGCCTCACATATAGTAGATGAAGAAGAACAATTAGTACTTACAAGTCAAAGGGATAAGCATCCATTCAAAGAGGTATGAGACCTCCACAAAAATTCTAATAAAGAAACAATTTTTAAAGATACTGTAATAAAAAATTATTCTCAAAGTACTTTCCACATGCAAAATATGTGTGAACATTGTACCAAAAATGGTCACACCATGAAGTGATGTTGGCATAATCCTCTCAAAAATGGATCTTCTTCATGAGAGATGACCAATAGCAATAAAGGTCATCTCCAAAAAGTAAAATCAGAATTGGAGAAAGGCATAGCAAATAATATAGCTGATGAAAATAAATTTAAAGAAAAAAAAAGATCAAGAAGAAGAAGAATAACATGTGTATATTGCACAAGCACAATTAATATAGCATGATAATTTTTGGTATGACTCCAAACAAGTGACAAACCAATAAAATTAGTTTCATTCAAATTCAACCAAGGACATCAAGATCCAAGTACCTAGGAGTGAAAAATGTATACTTGAAATGTGACTCTTCACCATCCATAGTAGAATTTGAAGTAGAAGACAACAAAGATAATAAGGAGTAAATGCAATAGGCAGCTAAAATTTAACCATTAATAGCACACTAAATAAAGCATGAATACATCACTTTCCACAAACAATATCTTCTATAAATGAACAACCCCAAGAAGAAGTAGAATAGGATTAATCTCATTACATCAAGTGATAATCAAAGCATGAAATGGAAATTTGTTTTGATAGAAGATATGACAACATATAAAAAATATTGGAAACTAAGCAACTCCATAATCAACACAAAATGCATGATAGCACATCACACTAAAGATCAAAAGAAGTAGAAATACATCGTGTATCATGAGAAACGACTTAATCAAATGAATGACTCCATAACAAAGAAGAAAATGCAAGAGGTGATTGACATTACCACAATAGAAGACATTGATCAAAATAATATTTGGCAACAAGTCTACATGGAAGGATAATATTTGATCTCTTCAACAACTAACATATTTAATAAATATCCTTCACATTGAAGAAACACAATTCATGCATTTAATTCTACAAGCATTGAATGATTATTTTTATAATAAATATATTTTTGGAGTACATGATTGGTGGAAGCTGACACTCCTAAGTATCAAAGTAACAATTTTACATTAAGGGGGGAAATTCCTCTCTCAAATTCCAACATCACCCTAAAATTATTTCTAGTCATAAGGTAAAATTAAAGCTTTTTCTATGATGTAATAAGAGGGGGTATGTTAGGAGTTATTATATCATAGCCCACATGAGAAGTCAAGTGGTATAACTACCCTACATAAGTTATATGCATGTAGTATAGGACATATATAATTATAATTTTGGTTGAAGGTTTGTCATGCATAAAATAGGCATCTTATGTATTTAAATATCTATCACTTACATATTACAATCAATCAAATTATCAAAGAAATGAGTTCTAACACCATTAAGGGTGAAATATGAAAGGGGCCCATAGGCTTACATGAACATGCATGTAGGCTTACATAAATGATGAATGCTCATAGGATTACATAATTGCATGCCCATAGACTATATTATAAGCTCTAATAAGCACTTATTCACACTTTTAGCCTTGGATTAAACAAGTTCAAATTATACAAATTTCAACACCACCATGGCCACAAAATTCTTCTTCCAATAGGAAGAAATAGGAGTCAATTTGTCCCTTAGTTTGTACATTGGTTCTAACTCATCATAATAACCAAAAGCAACTATCTTGAATCTATTATATATATCCTTGATAATCCAATGATTAGGCTAGACTCTACCTTTTTGTTCGTATGGTGATGCGATAGATTGAAAAAATATTGGGGCCAACACTAGGAAAATAAATAAATTCATCAAGACAAGAAGATCCAATACTAACCTCTTCATAACCTACCACCTATAAAGAAGAGACATCTCCAATGACAATATGCTCATCTAAATACAATGTGTTTTAACATTAAGAAATGTGTTTGTACTCTGTCATGTGCCTTGTTTCCCATGAATCCACAATCCACTCATCAAAAAATGTGGATGTCCAATCTAAATGAACAACTACATGAGCTTGTGAGGTTTCTTCATAATATTTGTCCTCACTTTATGCATATAAGATATTATAATTAGAACCCCCTTTTTAGATACATTTTTAAGCTTCTTGATGTGAATTTAGCAAAAGTTTGCTTTGTCCTTCCTTCTTGTAAAACTCACAAGTTAGATTTTTGAAGGGATTCTTAGACTTTTCATTTTTTTTTAGCTTCTTATCAGTTTGACCTTTGACCACTTCTTTTGCATGAGCTTGATTAATAAAAGAATAAACTTTATGCCTTTATCTTTGATCTTGAGGGTGAAGAAGGTATTTGAACACTTCATCAGTTGGAGGTAGAGGAGAATTTGTAAAGTAGACACGAAGCATATCAAGTACAACAACTATATCATATATCTCTAATAATTGTTTAAAATAATATTGAGAAGTTTAATATTTTCTACTCGTCCACAACCTTTTGTTCCTCTCTTCGCTCTTTGGAATTCCTATAATAGTTTGGATTTCATTTTGCAACTTCTTAAATTGAATAATATACTAATAAATAGTTTCAAATGAGTCCATAGTCAAGGTATCAAGCTATCCTTACAATATGCTAATTTGTGTGGAATCAATGTGATCACACAATCTCTATAATTTTCCAAGTAAATCTTTAGGATATATGGTTCTACTAACATGATTGTCACAGATCTTATCAACATGAAGATCTATCACACCAAGAGCCTCATCCTTCTTATCCATATACAACTAGTTCCTCTCTTTAAAGTCAATATTATGAGGTTCGTTATCCACATATTTGAGCAACCTCTTACTCTAGAGAAAAGTTTCAATCTTGATTTTCCAAGTGGTATAGTTTAGACCATTTAGAAAGGGCACATGTTGATCCATAAATTTCATACCAAAATATAAAATCATGTGTAGTTATAACCAAAAATAATACTACCAATATAGAGATCTTAAAAATCACGGCATTTGAAAAAATGGTGTTGAAAATGCTTTCATATGCAAAAGTTATGGCATCCATAAGTTTGACCAAAAAATATACAAAATACCTCCAAAACAACTAAAATTTTGAATAATATGTACCTATAATGAAAGGGAGACCATAATGTATTATTGTATGATTGATATTGTATATTTATTGAACAAAATATTGATAAATGAGGTGATACCACTTGCCATAATCTGGAATAAGGTCCTACCAACTAGGTGTTGACTATGCATGTCATTAGGTAGTGTACTATCAAATTAAACTATGCCACTTGTCATCCTCTAATTCACTCTATACTATTAAAACCATGTTATGTCATTGTAGTGGTTCCTCACTAACCACTTACATCTAAGGCAAAACCCCAATAATTGATGATTGAAGTTTTTTCTAGCTCATGAGAAACAAGTTAAAAGAACTCTTGACAATTAGGACTTATGCAAAAATCCATTCAAAAAATTTTTGGACAAATAGCCAAAGGAATGTGAAAGGAGCCCATCCTTTAGGATAAGTCTCGATATCAAAGATTTTACAATCTATGATGAAGCACAATAGTAAAAATCGTGACCAGTTTGTGAGAGATGCTAGAAAGCCAAGCGAATATGGATGCTTGAGTCAAATCAAAATAAATAGAGGTAGATAGGTTGAGTTAATGCTTCTTCAACTTAGGAGACAAAGACCACCTACTACATGATAACATTAGTAATTATCTCAAACACTCATCCAAGATGAAGTACGATGCTAGTAGTCCCATGTTGGTCAATCATTATGATCAAACAAGTATGTCATTCAGTGATCAAAATCCCTAGGAAAAGTAGATGGGATTATCAGATCTATTTGTAGATAATTTTGACCTTGTTGTAATCTATAAATAGCAATAGTTTAGACTGTGAAAAATATCAAGTTTGCAATTGCATGTATTTGTAAGCTTTCCTTTTATTTATTTTTGTAAAAAATGGTTGGTTCCTAAGCAACTTGTGGGCAATATCGAACCCCCACTTTTGGCACAATCTATGTAAAATATTGCTTACATATATATACATACATGGGGCCTATGACTATTTTTGGTGTAGCCTATAGACCCATTTTTGTGTATATGTATTTGTCTGTGAAATTTTGCTTGAATATTAGGTTTTATTAAGTGTATGTGTTTGTGAGGGGCTTGTGTCTATTTTTGAACCAAATCACTTGCTTGGCTCTCCAATGGAACCTACCTTATTATGCATGCATATAATCAGTAACTCTCATATGTGCTTCACTAGGCCAAGGAGAGGAAATGTTCACCATTGGCACATAACATTTAGGCCTATTTTTGTAGGAATATCTTAGTAAATCTCTTGGTGCATCACCCCTTTTGCTTTTGTTGAGTTGTTTGTTTTTTACTTTTATTTTCTCGCATTCCATTTTTCCTTTGATGAGCAACAAAATCACCTTGAATATCACATCCTAATAAGGTTTTAGCATTGTAAAAACTCCTAGAGACCTCAGATTGAGTCAAACCCTACACTCTCGATCGTGGTATTGTTGTGTTGCTCCCCACGAGGTATGATTGTATTGAGCAAAGATAATTAGAGACAATAATAGTTTAATGGCATTCCTAATGGGACCCCAATGACACATCATTGGTCCCATAATCATAATAAGAAGTAGGACTAAGACTTGATGAGGGTCTTGATATGTTCCTACTTGTTGAAGTGCCTCTTTTCTCATATATCAACTCTACTCAAAACAAACACAAGAAGAATTTGTTGCTGAAGATACCAGGACAAGGTTTGGATGAAAAACTCAATCTATTTGCTTTTAGAAAGCAAGAAGCTATATTCACCTGGAAATTCTACATCAACAGAAGAAACCCAAAGGTATGTAGATAAAATATGTTGTTAAAATTTAATGTCATATATTAAATGGCTACCCCTTAGTACATATCCCTTCATATGAGATAGGATAAAACCCTCTGAGTCCCCAAAATGCACCTAATATATGGAAGAAGCTACCTAGATCTATAATGGCAATATTACTAGAATATACTGGCAAAAGCTTGATCACTCCACTAGAGCACCTTAGAGAATTGGTATTTATATACCAAACACATAATATCATGGAACAAGATGTGGCCTTAAGGCTATTAGTGGCATCTCTAAAAGGAGAGGCACTCAAGAAATATGAATCACTTCCTCATTCAATTGTAGAATAAGATCAATTGGCTTCATTACTCATGAATGACTATCATAAAAGTGAAGAAAACACAATCAAGGTCAAGAGTGAGCTAGCTCAAGAAGAAGAGCTTTCATCTGACCATAAACAAAATAGCCAACTAAATTCTCACTAGTTAAAGAATACACAACAACATGGGTTCCCTAATAGGGAGAGCTTATTTTAGTAGTGGGATAAGGAATAAATCATCATCTTGCTTAAATTGGTTTTGAAAACAAAAAAAAATAAGGCCTCAAGTAGTATGGGGAACAACCCCAAGATAAACATGGCTAGAGAGTTCATTGCTCCTATATTTATAGGCATGTAAGGAAATGTTACTAAAAAGGGGACCTTAGGGTAGAAATTTTATATGGACTATACCTAACTTAGATATAATAAAGGAAAAAAACATTATATGTCATCTATGATAATGAATAGGCATTAAAGTTAGGAAGTTTAGCTTTCGATGATATAACCACTTGCAACAAACAAAAGTGAAAATTATTAATCATAGTGTGGAACCCAATCCCACATCAATATAAAATTAGAAGTATGGGCTCATCATGAGCCATGTGTTTTTTTTTAAAAAGGACGGGGTGGATGGGTATATATATATGCACTTTGTTTTATGTGCAAAAGGAATTTTGTTCATTGGTGATAAAAGGCAAGAACATCTATCACAGCAAACAAAAAACATAGACAAACAAATGTTGCTCAATGGATATAAATATAAGGAGATAGGTGGACAACCAAAAGTCAATATTGGAGAGAAGATCGACCAATCATAAGTTAGGGTACACCAACCAAGGGTTTCTATTGACCAGGAAAATACTAGGACCTCACTCCCCATAAGAAATAAACTTGCAAGAGATGCTATTTTATTTACTATGAACATCCCTAAAAAGTACAATGGTATAGCAAGCTACCACCCAAGACTTGATATGGAAAAATCAACAACACCTAATTAATCCAAGAAGAGAAAGAAGAATGTAGCTACTCAGTGCAAACCTATACAAAAGAAGATAGGGCAGATGTTGGTAGTAAAAAATGAGCAGCCCAAGATTATTGAAGATGAGGTTGAAGGGGTCAATGACATTATGCTGGTAAAGGATGGAAGAGTGCTAAAGGAGGAAGCTCAAAGAAGATAAGTGGAAGCTGAGGAATATTCTTTTCAGGCAAGGGTAAGGAGCAATGACCTTACCCAATATCTTCTCCTACTGGTTCATCCTTGCTATGAATTGGTAAGGACATGTGTAGGACAATACGACCTACACTCTAAAATTATTTTGTGTTTTTAGGATAGTGCATTCTAGGTGATTATGTCTAGGGATGTTATCCAAAAAATGTTTCAAGTACCAAAGGGCCCGAAGATGAACCCAAAAACTACAAAGACATGTTATTTAAGAATTAAATATAAATTAGGTTGTTTGACCTAGGAGCTCATCAAGACCGTGAACACCATACCAAATTTCCTCTCAAAAATGAGATTTTTACACAAGAGGCCAAGGATGTCCTAAGTGTGACAACTTTCATTTTTGGATCCCCTAATGATGCAAAAATAACAGATGAAATGTTGGTCATTCTACATATCTTGAGGAACAATGAGAAGAATAAGCCATTGATGCTTGATTTTAGTGACTTCATAGCCTGACAAATTCATGAAGGGCTAATATCAATAATTCAAGTACTACTCATTCTTAGTTCACCTTATTCTATACTAGAATAGTTAAAATTTTGAATAATTATCTTTGGAAAAAAGAAATGAAAAATGGGAAGGGAATGCCGTAATTGATTGGACAAATATTCTATACCTTCACTCCCTTTATCCTGTATCTTAAAATAAATTATTGGTTCCCACTATAGCAAAATTTAAAGGAGAAAATCCTAAACAAATATTAGAAGCAATTGATATTCTAAAAACAAAAAATAAAAGGGGATTGGTACTTCTTGGAAGAAGGAATTGTGATCTATATTTTTGGTTTCAAGGGAGGAATCTTCATCCTTCTAGCATATGTGACCAATAGAGTAGCATGTATGAAGATCTTAAGGCAAGCAAATCTAATAGACTCCACCTATGATAGTGGACAAAACAAATTGGGATCTTATAAAACCCCATTTTGGTTAAGACCAATAATCCAAGAAAATAGAAGTCATAAAATAATTGGAAATAAGGATAAAACATTTAGGGTTAGGAATCTTGGAGGATTTGTGGAACAATGACCCAGACAAAAAAATTGTAGCATGGTTGAAAGGTGAGACCATCTCCAAGAAATTTGAGCATGAATCAAGACCCAATATGGAAAGATATAAAAGTAAGAAGTAATGATCCATGCCCTTACTAAAAAAGGAATCCTTCTTATAGCAAGATCCCCAAATGAAAATATATGAGAGTTTCTACAAAAAAGTAAAAGACTTTGACCTCATAGTAAAAATTAGGGCCTTCGTACAAAAAAGGTTGAGAAAGCTAAGATGGAGTCATACGAAGATCAAGGCATGGTGGAAATTTTTTTAGGAGCCTTATGGGAGCCTTGATATAGATAAAGACTAGATGTTCAACATGGCTTATGACCAAGACCACCCAAAGGAGGTCTTAATTGGGGCCAATAGAGATGAAGTTACAAAAACTAGTCAGATCGAAAAGGTCACAAAGGCCTCAATAGGACAATTGAATTAAAAAAATAGAAAGAGTCAAAGGGGGATCTCCACTAAAGAAACAAAAAAATAATAATTCAACAAGAATCATCATCATATGAGAAAAGAAATAATATCTAAGATAACGATTAAAGGGACCTAAATATATTGATGGTAATTCTACTCACTTTTTATCAAGTTCAACAATTAATATCAAAGCATAATGGTATGGATTAAATGAATTTACACACAAGTTACAAGTAAGTAACCACATTCAAATAAAAATTTGATATCTATTGAAAGTTGATTTAATTTGCAATTCTTATGAATTCCAAAATTTCATATAAACAACCACACACATAATTGTACATTGGTAGCGGTAGATTTCCTTGATAGAGGAATATTAGTAGAGTTCCTTGATAGAGGAAGAGTTCTTCCTTGATAAAGGAATGATAGTAGATTTCCTTGATAGAGGTATGGTAGTTTGTAATGATATAGGAATGCTATTTTGTAATGCTTAAATGATGATATTTTTCTTAGTATAAAGGATCATACTAAATTCATTATGGCTTATGCTATATACATACTACATAACACTATGTTGTCTGACTTATACTATCTAAGGTTGTTTGTTTTATAGTTGTATGAATTTAGGATATCATTTTATCCTTTTTTATTTAAAAAAATAAAAAATATTTGTTCTATTATTTTTCCTAAGTTTTTAAGTTTTTAATAAATTTTCATTATTTAATTTTATAAAATCAAATTATGAATAATTATTTAAATTTTAATAAAGTATTTAAAAAATCAAAGGTTCAATATTATTAATAAAATTAATATAAATAAGTGAAAGGGGTGTAAACCCTAGGTGTAGTCAAGTGATGGAATAAAGTGATAAATTTGGCTATAGTATTCGTGAAAGGGATGCAAACCCTAGGTGCAATCAAGCATTGAAGGAAGAGGGTTTTTTGCATACTATCTCTTTAGTCTATGAGAAAGCCTCTTCGATCAGAAGAAATATCTCTCAAGGATCTTTGGGTTCATGGGTGGATGAACCTTTGCCCTCTCTTAGGATTTTGAAGGATAAATTTAAGCTGGATCTGATTGATCATGAAGCCCAAACAATTATTTGAAAACTCAAGGGCAAAAGACCAGGCATGGAGGAGCTCAAAGGATACATTAAATATTGGTGGACTAGTACATAATTCTAACTCTCCTACCCAAAAATTTCTTTTTGTTTCCTTTTCTAATTTAGTAGATAGATATAGGATAATGGATTATAGATATAATTGGTTTTTTGGACAAAGGGGTGTCTATATAAGACCTTGAACTCCTAGTTTCAACCCATTTATAGAAGAAGTTAATGGCTTCCAGTGAATATTTATGCTCTCCCTGTGGAGTTTGGGAAGAGAAGATATTCAGCAAAATTGGTAATGTCATTAGTGCATTCCAGTGTATGGATGCCCAACAAAGGGAAATTTGTCCAGTAAACTTAATATGAGTAAAGCAAGATTGGCTGTTTGGATAGACGTTTCAGTTCCTAGGCCTCAATCCATTTCTATATCCTCAAACAAAGGGGAATGAATCCAAAATATTGAATATGAAAACTTCTCCATATGATGTTATGGTTGTCATCAATATGGCCACCTTAAGAAGAGATGCTTGATCAATGCCCGATCATTCGATCATGCTCCGATTCTTCCTTCGTGGAGGAAAAGGCCCTATATGTGACTGATTTGAAACCTTCAAATGTCCCAGTTCAAAAGAAAGAAGCTCATCCTCTAGATGCACCAATTTTCCAACATAAATCATACGAGCAAAAAAAGACTCAACCCTAAAAGGAGAATTTTTGATCATCTGATCATGCTCTAATTATTCCTTAGTGGAGGATAAGGCCCTAGATGTGAATGATTTGAAACCTTCAAATGTACCAGTTCAAAATAAATAAGCTCATCCTCCATATGCGCCAATTGTCCAACAGGAATCATGCAAGCAACATAAGACTCAACACCAAAAAGAGAATTTGAATCATATCATTGATAAAATCCAAATGGTTACTAAAGACCATCAATATGATGAGCAATAGAAGACTCAAACCCAAAAGGAGAATTTGAATAAAATCATTAATAAAAGCCAAATGGTTACTAAAGACCATCCGGACGGTTCTATGGAAAATTTTAACACCCCAGATGGTATTCTTGAAGCTAATTGTGAAACAATTGGTGATGGTTAATTTTTTGAAAATGAAGATCCTACAAAATGTGTTACAACTAGATATTGCATCCTGGGCTTGAAGTGCAAAAATGCATTCTCGGATCTTGCCACTCTAAAAGAGGAAGAACCTCTGGTACAAAAAAAAAATAATCAAGATCTTGCCACTCTAAAGGAGAAATCAAGATCTTGCCACTCTAAAGGAGGAAGAACCTCTGGTACAAAAGAAAGATAATCAAATTGATTTCCTCTTTGATGGATGGCTATTATAGTTGTTTTCCTTCTATTTATTGGAGTTATGTGTCATGTAAAGGTTGTTCTTGTTGTTAGTTCTTAAAAAAAAAGGTTGATTATAAAAACTTAGTAGTTTGAAGAAGATGTAGAATATCTTTGATAGAAAGGCAAAGATGAATATGCTTTAATTAACTTGTTAGAAATGTTGTTAGTTCTTAAAAAAAAGGTTGATTATAAAAACTTAGTAGTTTGAAGAAGATGTAGAATATCTTTGATAGAAAGACAAAGATGAATATGCTTTAATTAACTTGTTAGAAATGTAATTAGATCAATGTAATGTTTTATTTTTGTAATGGAAGTGCTCCCAATAAAAACCACATATAACTTATTAAAAAATAAAAATAAAATCAATATATATGTTTTATAAAATAAAACATATAATCAATATAAATGTTTTATAAAATAAATATAATATTATAACTTATTAAAAATAAAAATAAAATCAATATAAATGTTTTATAAAATAAATATAATATTATAACTTATTAAAAATAAAAATAAAAATAAAATCAATATAAATGTTTTATAAAATAAATATAATGTTGCAATGTAATCAATATACTAATAAAAGCAATATATATAATTTATAAAACGAGTACAATGTTTCCATGTAATCAATACAAATGTTTTAAAATTTTAAAAAATGTTATAAATTATTATCAAAGTGTAATCAATATACTAATAAGAGTAATATAAATATTTTATAACATGGGTAAAATGTTTCTATGTAATCAATACAAATGTTTTAAAATGTTATAAATTATTAATAAAGCATAATAATTTCAATGGTTTAAACAAAGATAAGTAACACATTTGTTTTATTAATAATTATTATATTATATAAATTAATAAATACATAAAGTATTTAATAAAAGTTTAAATACTAATAAATATAATAAGATTAAAATTTGTATTTATATATTATTTTACTTAAAAAATTATATATAAATTTATCGAGTTTTATTCTATTTAAAATCAAAAACCTATAAACTATGAATATTTATTTTCAATTTATTTTATAAACATTTATTGTATAAATATAAACAATTGATACACTATAATTTAAAAAAATTAAAATTACATTACTTTTTATTTAATCAAATGTAATAAATTAAAAAACTTTTTCATATATCACCAAAAGAAAAATCAAAGCATGTCGGTACACTGGAGTTGATATATTTTTGAATTTGAATAAAAAAAAACTTAAAAAAACAAAACTTTAATGCAATTTATGTCTTAGAAGTAGGTCTTTGAACTCTCTCTTGGCACATTCAAATTGGTATGTCCTAAAAGTATGTGTTTAAACTCTAATAAAAAAATTCAAATTTAAAATGTCTTAGAATTTTCATGGGAAAAACACAAAACACAGGTGAAACCCAGATTCAAACTGGTTATGTCTTTTACCATTCATAAAAAGAATCCAAATTCAAAAAATCACGGAGAAGGCAATAATACCTCGCATCTTCGTAATAAAAAAGAATTAAAGCAAACTAAATCACTTGCCAAATAATCTGCAAAAGAATGTTATCGGTAGAAGCACAAATGGTTAAATACATTCGACTTTTAAAGCATAAGACTACCATAATATAACACTCACGATAACATGTACGACCTGATTCAATAAATATGTAGAATAAAAAATTCCTTTACCAAAGTTTGGGTATAAAGTTCAGTTGGTGTACAGATGATATCCTCTTGATTTCTGATGAGCTTATTATAATGCTTTTCTTTTTATAAGTTATTAGAACTTATTTTTAATAAATTCAATAACAATACCTAATTCTTATCAACGAAATCAATTACTACGCTATTGTCATTTTTTTTTTTGGAAAAAAGATATATGATATTTGAAAGCCAAAAATATTTAGGCATAAACTTCAGTTCGTTTCTCAAAACAAAACAGTTGATGAGCCTATCTTCTAAAAAACAGAGTTACAAATGGGCCTCGGTAATGCTAGAGAACGGTCTCTGCATCCAACAGATGTTGTCAGCCAGCCATGATTTTAGAGCACAAATTGCCCAAATTTCTTCAAGATGGCGGGGATCCTTGAGGAGAAGTATGGCTTGGCGTAACAGGCCTTATGGTATTAAATGAGATCTGTTTGACGACTCCACGCTTCATCTTGTATTTTGCATACAGTGCTCGCAAAGAAGGAGCTACCTTTTCGTTGTATTTAATCACTAAGAAGAAGATCAAACGGTAGACAAAGATCATCGAGAATATTATGGCCAAGTCCCACCATTTGGATCGCTTTGTATTGATTTCAAAAACGTTTTCAAGGATATATTTACCACTGATTTTAGGCATTCCTGCAAGTTGAGGTTCGAACTCCATTCCCAGCAAGTCATTCTTATATTGACCCTGCACCAATTCTTAATATTAGTCATCTGAAGACAGCAGTCCTTAAATTTAGAAGGAAAAAAAAAAAAATGGAAGTTAGGATTTAACCTGCAATGCCCAAGAATTGAAACTAATGTACGACATAGGATATCGCCAAACTGGTTTTGGAAGATCATCCAGAAAACGGAAAAACCCAGCAACAAGCATATATATTCCCTGTTACAGTGACAGTTAATCAGAATCTTTGCTTTGAGAAAAATAGAGAGTTCATAAGCTTTTGTGAATTCAAAGATAGAGAGGAGGAAATATGAAATTTGTGATAGTTACTTACGAGGATTCCAGCGCCAGTGATGATACCCATCAGGAAATTTGGCACCAAGGCTGCAACTGTCATCATGAGGCTCTCCACGACGCCCATGCATATGAAGAGATCAAGTACAAAATATGCGAAATGGCTGAATCCAGGGTGCAATTTCACCATGAAGTAGGCAATTGTTCCAGAAATTCCTGCAACTAGCACCAGATATGGCATTGAAGATAACGTGTTTGCAATAACAAAGGAAGACACTCCGTAGTGCCCATTCAATCTTTCACGCTGGAAAACCTGTGTGGAATAAAATTACAGATTCAGACTGTCTCAGTTAATTCCGTTTTAGACTCTGCACCAACTTTTGTAGGAAAACGTAAATATATACCTTCATGTCTTCCACAAAGGAAGGGAATCCGCCTATGGACATGAATGTCATGAACCCTGAAACATAGGATGCGCAGGAGCCTCTTGCCTGTGAAGAGGAAAAGGAAAACTCAAATTTTAGCAATATTAGAAGCACTAAAATAGTTATAAACTCGGCAGAAGTAATGGTAGTATATTAGGCCCTACCAAAATGGCATTGTAGCCAGTTCCCACGTTATAATATATTGTTCCGATGCAAATGGTGACGAAGGTGTATATGACCACTCGTAGCCAGTAGTATCCCACGTCTCTCGTCATATTAACAAAAGATCTTTTCGTCAGTGTGAAGCACTGCATGAAGAAACTGGCTTGGCTTCCGTTCGATTCCAGAACGGTTCCTTTCTGCACAAGAAAAAGGAGGAACAGTGAGATTTTTTTAGGAAGTATGATTCAACTAAAACCTAATGTTTTCATTTATATTCTCAGAGAAGTTGAAAGATATATCGGTGATTTACATCTGAACTTAGCTATCCCTCTTTAAACCAAAAATGCAGTATACTCACAATTTGAGAGATCTCATGAACCTTGGCAGCAGTCATCATTGCATACTCAGAGGTTCGGTAATGCTCCATGAGTATTCTAACGGCTTGAGCTGTGCTGATTCTGCCTAGTGGGTCATTAATTTCGGTGTCCTACAGGATTTAAAAAAAAAAAAAAAACCTCACCATAAGACGAATCGCCTGGACTTAATAAAATCTATGGAGAAAGGATTTAATCAACTCACTCACCCTGAGCCTGTAGGATCCTTGAAGAGTAGCTTTCACCCTGTCAAAATCCGAGTTGATGCAACGAATGAAATGATCCGAAGGATTCCTTCGCGGAGGGCAAGGGAAGCCGGCTTGTTCGAAGAACTGCTCCTCATATAAGCTAACATCAGTACTAAAATACGAAAGGTGGGATGCAAAAATAGAACAGATTCATAATTTTTACCATAAGAGATACCTCATGGGCACAGCTTGCTTCGCCAAAATAGACCGTGTTCCCTCCCGAGAGCAAACACAAGTAATCAAAGAGAGCGAACACTTCGCTGCTGGGCTGGTGAATGGAAGCAATCACAGTCCTCCCGTCACGCGCCAAGTTTCTGACTGTCTGCGTCACAAAGAAGGCAGAAGCACTGCAAATACGCCAATATCATTCAGTCCATCAATTTTTTTTTTTTTTTTTTTTGAAAACTACATCGTTCCATATTTAGTTCTTGACATATACCTGTCAAGGCCGCTCGTGGGCTCGTCAAGGAAGAGCAAACGGGGACGCATCAGTATTTCTAGGGCAATACTAACCCTTCTTTTTTCACCGCCACTCAATCCCCGCATATGCCAGTTTCCTATGGGCGTCTCTGCGCAGTCCTGCAACCCCATTTCCATGATTGTGCTTTCCACAATCGCCATCTTTTCCTCTCGAGGCATTTTATCAGGAAGCCTCAGATGGGCAGAGTAATAGATCGATTCCCGCACAGTCAAAGTTCCTATAAGTGTATCTTCCTGAGTCACATAAGCCTACATAAAACCACAACACCAATCATTAAAAGTTTGAAAGACCCCCCCACCATAAAACCATCTATCATACCATCTAAATGACTAAATAAAATACCCACCACCGTTCCATAAGAGAGCGTTCGCCTCCTGCCATTAACGAGAATTTCTCCCGTCTGAACGCAATTCTTGGAAAGCCTCCCTGTAACAACTCCATCGTCTAACGCCATGAACTCAAAATAAATAAAATAAATATCAACTACCCTCACACATACCAAGACTCAGGTTAATTTTATATTTGGAGGGTATTATACCTGCCAAGGTGTCGAGAAGAGTGGACTTGCCGGATCCGGACGGTCCCATGATGGCCATGATGTAGCCGGGCTCAGCATAGCCGGTCAAGCCGTGCAGGACCCTCTGCTGCTCTCCCTTAGCGTTGGTGACGGTAACCGTCAAATCCTTCCATGTGAGCCATGCAGAAAGATCACTAATCTGAGAGGTATCGGTCGTATTCTTCCACAAAGCCTGGCTGAGGGGGCTCAGCCCGCCGGACATGTTGGCCCTTTCCGTCTCGATCTCCATCACGCTATGGCTGCTGGGACCCATGTAATCAGAGAAAGACGGAGCCATATCAATGGCGGTCCTAGCCATGAAAGACCGCCTGCGCGAATCCCACCTTCCACGACGTCTGCCAAAAAAATTCGAATCCCCTTGTAATCAAAACGCCGGAAGGAAGCCTCGACAAGTATTACCGCTCCCATCTGAGGCCTGGGAAGGGTATTAATAGTATTAGTGTGGCGAGAGGATTTGACAAAAGCTTTAGGGGTTGACCAAAGTGTAGGCCATTGAAGGCGTCTGACAGGCGGGCTAACCGTCCCATGTAACGTGCATTAATGGATGTGACGGGGCCTGATGCGCATAAATTCAAAGTCCTTTAACTGCCATTACGAGAGACGCAGGTGGAGGTGTCTGGCGAACTCGATTTGCATGAAGGCCCTGAGCGCCTCGAATGCATGTCCAACGGTGGCCGTCGTCCCGCCTTGAGCGAGCCCACCGGTGATGATGTCTGCACACATTAACAAATAAATGACAGGTTGATATTGTCGCGCTGTATCGCCACTGGAGAGCCTTCATAAATGGCATGGCGCTATTATAAGATACGGAGGTTTCTTTCCTTCCCGACGTCCAAATCGCTGCTGATTCATTCATCCAATAATTGGAAGGGATTTGACCTTTGCTTACTATTGAATGTCAAAGTGGGCTTCATAAATTACCCACTTAATGTCAAAGCGGATTTTTATTAATCAAAATCTATTCATTGCTTGTTTCAATTATTCCGGGTATTTATTAAAAAATCTTCAATTACATCCAGCCACAAAAACCTATGGCCTGGATTTTGACATGTATATAAGAAATGGATTTTTCACCTCTACTTCGTTACAAAAGTAATAAATCATGAAACTAAAACAATTCAAAAGGATTTAGATACTTTCTTTGTTAAAAGAATGGAAAACTCATGAAACCAAAACAATTTAAAAGGATTTAGATATTTTCATTGTTACTATCATCTAAGGAAAGAATAGAAAATATGTCTTCCCTAAGATTTGAAGGCCACCAAATTGGAGGTTGGCCATAACAAAGAACCTCAACTCTATCCAAAGCCTAGTTTGCAAAAGCATTAGCCACCTTGTTGAGATGTCGAGGAACATGTTTGAACTCAACAAGGTCAATTTTTTGCTTAAGGAACTGTATTTTTTCCAACCTAGTTTCCGTTCCTCTTGAAGACCCCTCAAAATTGCAGATCCTTCAGCTTGATTATTAGTTGTTATTCCTAACCTTTTTGAAAAAAGGAAGGTTGTAGAACCATATCAAATCCTACCAATACCACTCATACAAGCAAGACTTGGATTTCCTCTAGAGGCACCATCTGTGTTGATCTTTCCTATACCCTCGGGGGGATGCCAATGATCATTATAATTTTATCTTCTAGATTGTGTATTTAAGGAATGAAAAGAAGGCAAGGACATATTTAATCTTTGTAAAATCTGATCCCACCTTTGAGAGGAAACAAGGGGATGTTTCAATAGGTATTTAATAGATTCTCTTAAATTATTTAGAGTCCTTTTCCATATATAATAACTATATTTGTAATTCTAATTGAAAACCTTGTTATTTCTTTCTTTCTAGACATTCCAAAGCAAAAGAGATACCCCTACCCAAAGAATTTGATGAGAATATTTATCAAACTAAAAAATATGAGTCCACTCTCTAAAGGGTTGCTCCAAATAAGTGATTCCCAACCACTGAATACCCAAAAGAGTAACCAAATTCTACCACAATTTGGTCACTATAGGACAAGTTAAGAAAATATGAGAAATTGATTCTTCCTGCTCCCAACAAAGCTCACATCTAAAGGGCCCATTAAAACCTCTTTTCATCAATTGTTCCCTTGTAAGAAATTTTCTATGAATCAATAACCAAATAAAAAATCTAACTTTAGGCCATAAATTTTGATTCCAAATCTGCTTAAAAATATCTTTAAGAGGACTAGGCATTGGTTGACAAAAATAAAGATAACCTCTAGCCACTGTATACTCTCCCTACTGCTGCCCTTCCCAAGCAAAGGTATCCACATCATTTGAACAGGATAAGGATCTCTTCTGAAGGATGTGACTCAGTTGAATTTTTTGGTCTTCATGCATAAGAATAGGTCATTCCTTAGGAGGGATCCATTGATGACCCACCTCCCAAGCCCTAGAGTGAGGCCTACAATAGTTAGCCACCTTTATCCAGTGAACCCTATGAAGCTCCTCCATCAAACTTTGGAAATTAGGGTTTTAAATTATAATAGTTCTAATAATTTTATAAAAGACTAGTATATAATGATACGTAACAACCATAAATGGGAATGGGAATGATAATCAAAGAATAAGTTTAAGAGTTCAATTGAGAATTCATAGAAAGAAGTCGCCCTCTTATGTTTCATTCCATGATATGCAACAATAATACCACATCTAATCTTTAAATTATCTCATCTTATGCGACGTTGAAGTAAAATATTTGGTTTCAAGGGGTTTGAGCCAATGAGTCGGTAATAAAAAATTTCCATGTTGAATCTTAATATTTTATTAATTAAAAATTTAACAAAAATATTTTAAATTTAATTTTAATAAATTAAAGTAATTTAGTTAATTTCATTAAAAAAGGTATTGAAGTAATGCAAAGTACAATTGGGGGCCATCCTCTTCGGGGCATAAGGGGATCACCTTTCCCTTGATTCGAACTTAGGTATCTTGGATGAGAATCCAATGACATACCACTGGGGTATTCATCAAATTTTCAATTTAATGGTAAATGTTATCATGCCATAATAAATTAAGAGGAATGTTTTGACCTTAAATATGTTAGAACTCAATTTGATACTTTACATTATGAAATGATAGGTATTTAAATACATAGAATGTCTATTTTAGGTATAACAAACCTCTAACTAAACTTGTAACTACCTTTGTCTTATAATGCATGCATAGACCTTGTTATGGAAGGTTATACCACTTGCCACTTCACATAGACTATGATGTAATAAATATTAACATACTCCCCCTATATTACATCATAGTCATAGCTCTATCTAGCCTTCTAACTTGATGAATTGTACCAAGGGTGATGTTGGAATTTGAGAGAGAAATTTCCTTCTTAATGTAGACTTTCTACTTTGATGCATAGGAGTGTTAGATTCCACCTGTCATGCACTCTAAAATTACTTTTTATAATAAATACTCATTCAATACGTTCTAATGCTTATATAATTTAATGTATGAATTATCTTCAAGTGAAGTATGTGCTACCATGCATCAAATATTGACTATTGAATTGATTGATCATCAATTTTTGTCTTACATGTGATGGGAAGAAGGTTGTGTAAGGATTATTTTGTTGCTTTATCTTTCTCTACTTTTCATTTCTTTCATTGTGATCAAATCTTGGATTCCTTACAAGTTCTCCTTTTATCATAAGTTCTTTGATATGATAAATGGGATGTATATTTTGAATGCAATATTTAGCAATTCTACGTACTTGTTTCAACCCTTTGAATGATCCCATAGCTTCCATAATTTTTCCTTGAACAAGAATGTAGCAACCCATCAAGTGCTCTATAGTCTTTAGATTTGAACCATTGGGGCCCAACAACTTGTTGATATTGTCTGACAAATATTCCTTTATCTCGTATTATGTTGTCAATATTGATGATATCATAGTGTATCTTATCATTTAGTGTCTTGATTGCTTGTAGTGTCGACACACTCCTTGATAAAAAGTTTTATAAGATCTTGGGATTTGATAATAATGTATGGATATCTTTTTGAAGTTGCAAAAATAGATAATCTTCTTTTAATAAGATCAAGTTTGTAAGTTATGCCATGCTCCTTCAAAGTTTTTCTCACAATAGGCCATTCATCCTATAAATATTTTTCTTTGTACTTCGGAAAATAAGTGGAAAAATAATTAACTTTGAACATATTGTCTTCATTCCAAAATATAATGAACTTCTTGGCCTTAGAGATATCCCATAACTTGCACTTGTAATGTTTGTCTTTGTATCTTACCAATTTTCCCTCATGTTGGTTCCTTGGCATGGAGTGATCAACTGATGCAACATTTTTTATATAACAATTTGGATGATTTTGACGGATCCAAAATTCTTGATTTGTCATTTGTTTTGTTACTCTGGAGTCATATCAAATATTTGCATGATGTCTTAGTTGTGCTTGTGCAACAAAAATATGTTCTTCTTTAACTTGATTTTCCTTGGCTACATTATTTTGATGTGCCTTTATCCAATTTTGATTTTGCTTGTCTAAAGATGGCATGTCTTATTGTTGGTTCAGATTTCATGAAGGAGATCCATTTTGAATGTATTATGCCAACATTCCTTCACGACGTGGTTATTTTGACCACAAAGTTCACATGATCTTTATGTGTGAAAAATATTTATTTGAGAATCATTTCTTTGATTCTAATATCCTTAAGAGTTGCTTCTCTATTGGAAGCACTATGGAGGTTTGATGCATCTTTTGAATGATTTCTTCCATTAATTGTTCTTCTTCATTTGCTATATGTGAGGCCTCTAGTTTTTGAAGTAGGCTTACCAGCTTTTAAAAGCTTGGTGCTTGTTCATTGATATTTAATGTTGTCACAAAGACATTGTATTTTGATGAGAGATATCTCAAAATAATTAGAACTATTATTTTATCATATACTTGGATTCCCAATGCTTGTAATGATGCTCACAAAACAACTATTCTCCTCATGATAGATTTCATTTTTTCTCTAATTTTCATCTTCAAGCAATGGATCTAGATCTAGAGAAATAGAATATGATTTTGATTATTTTCTTCAAAGAATGTCTATAACTTCTCCCATGCATATTTGGCCATGGTTGAATACTGAATGTATGTTTGGAATTCATTTTATACTCAAAACATGATGATAAATATTGCCTTTTTATTTTCCTTTTCAAACTTTATTTGGTCTTCATATTCTTCTTCAGGATTGGTAATGGTCATGTCTACTACTTATCACACTTCCTCAAAGTCAAGATACATTTTGAGTTTGGTTTTCTAGGCAACATAATTATTTCCCCTTAGTAGTTGGGAATCAGATAACAAGAACTTCGGTGCTCCACTAGCCATTATAAAATTTCACAAAATTTGAATAGTTTTATTTTACTAAATAATCCTCAAAAAAATATTTTTGATAAGTATATATGAGCCTATACTTGTTGTAGTGAAATATTCAATATAGTAGGACATGATACTGCCCCAAGGAAAATATAAGCAAGACTTACTTCTTGAGCTAGTCAAATGAGGGACCTTGAAGCTCCATCCACTTACCAGACAATTACTTTGAGAAAAGTTCCTACAAAGGATGGTATGTGCCAAATACAGATAACATGCTCAAAGCTCCCTTCACCCTGAGGTAAAGTCATCCACCTGTATTAATCCAACCAATTATTTAGCCTTCTCTATTGTGACTATGCCTCATCCCATCATCAAGAGGAAACCCCAAGCCTTCCTAGTGACGACTAAAAGGGTTCCCTTGATGATGAGGCCTTTAAGAAATTGGTTCATTAGGACCCACCTACTTAATTGGTGGAAGGACCCTAAAATTGAGCTAACTTTATTTGGTAATTGGGTTATAACACTCCATATACCCAAGAGTAATTGCTCAATGAAATGAGCAACACATCCATTAGGGAAAATCCAAGGGTCTTGATGATGGCAAATGCAACAAGGAAAATAATGCATAAACCATAGAACCTTAGTATTGATAGGAGTAGTGTTTAAATAACAATAGGAATACGCTAGAAATAGGTTTAGGAATATTTAGGAAATAATATCCCCTAACCATGCTAACAACTACACGCTTCACAAAATAAGCACTAACCACTAACCTACTAACGTAGTCGAATTGACTACCACTTACCACAAGATATTCCATAGTGAATATCTTCGTGGTAGAAAGTAAAAGTAAATACTAGTGGTAAAAAGTAACAAACTACTTTTTACCATGCGGTAAATAAAATCTACCTAATGTAGGAAAATGGTAAATATCCAAAATAATGGAATATTACTCTATCCCCCTTATTACATTATTTGGGTAATGTATATAACTGTCCCAATACAATGAAAGGAATGTTGATTTGTTGGTTCTTGCTCTGTCATAGTGCTCTGGTTGCTCCTAAGCAAAAAGTGGGTCATTCCTCACTTTGTCTTCACATCAACAAATATCCTTATTGTAATCTTGTCATCCAACCGGATTGCATGGGTAACTAGCCACTGCAACCGCTAGGTGTACTAGAGTATATCACTACATATGAGGTTCATTCGGTTACAATATGATTTTACAAAAGTTTTGATAAGGTAGCTAAGGTGTTGGTCGCTGCCGAAAATGCACCCTTATAAGTTTCCCCCCTTGTTGCAAAACATGTTATAATGGAATTTCTAAAATAAGTGTGACTAAGGTGTCGGTCACTGTCGAAAATACACCCTTATAACTCTTCTTCCATTTAAAAAAAAACATTGTGTGAAGTAGAAAAATAAATGTTTATCCCCCCTTAATTGCAAAAGATGTGCAACTCATGAAGCTTTGTTAAGGCTTTTACAAAGATTGCCTCCTAGGCAAATTTTACACCAGAAAATTCCCCCTTTTGTTACAAGTACTTCAAACAAAGAGAGTTTGCTATTTATGAAGCCTTAAAAAGAGGTACAATCACCCCTTTATTGTAAGTACTTCAAACAAAAACTTATGCTATTTATGAAGCCTAAAAAGAGAGTGTAAATGGTGTTTTGCCTAAGGTGACAAATTTGTTTCCCTTTACAATATTGTCTTTGCTATGAGAACTTTGTGTGCTCTTTCTAAACCAGAATCAGAATCGAAATCAGACACTTCACTAGCAACATGGCCTTTGTGATGTGCCTTTGTCATTTTAGTTTTTCTTGTTTTGAAACCAACACCGATTGGTGTCATGGTTGTCATTTTTACAATTTGTGCAAAAATTTGCCTCCTAGGCAATTTTATCAAAAAAGTTCACCAAATAATCCTTCCTTATTGCAAGTACTTCAAGCATGGTTGCTATTATGAAGCCTAAAAGAAAAGGTATAATTTTGATGACTTCTACAAGTTTTATCTCCCTCTTGTCAAAATATCTGTTTGAAGGAAGAAAGGAATTATACCCCCTTAATGCAAAAGATTAGTACTTTCAAGGTTCCTTATTTTACAAAAACTTGTTCTTTCTTTTGATATACCCTAAAAGAGTACCAAAAGATAATTCACTCAAAAAGATATTTAATGGCACCTGCCTGAAAATCCCCCTGAAGAGGGATAATCAGTTTGAGGAATTGAGCCAAACAAATAAGAGTGAATTAGGGGTTTTGATTTAGGAGAGAATATCAAGAAAAATTGGCTTTATACCTGTGCAATGAATTACACAAGTGAGTGTGAAATTTGGGGTTTTTGAGTGCTCTTGATTTTGTGACTTATAATTGCATAAAACAAGAAATTAAATGCAATAATAAATCAAAGAGTGCCCACAAATTATTATCACTTAGGTGTCGGTCACTGCCGAAAATGCACCTAATTTGCCAATTTTGTAATAAAGGTGTCGAGTAATATCGAAAATGCACCTTATGTACTAATTTTTGCAACAAAATTTGTATTTGTGTTGTGCAAAAATTTGATATTTTATGTCTCCTCTTGTTTTTCAATTTTGCAAAGAATGTGGCATAAAACAATTACCTTTCCTTTTTGTTTTACAAAATTAACAAGTTTTAATTTTTTTTTAAGTGCTCCTCACTTTGTGTTACAATTTTGCAAAGAAGAACAATTTCTTGTCTTCCCCCATTTGATTTGAAAATTTAACAAATTAGCACTCCTTCCAAGACAAGTCAACACACAACCCGCGTTTGAAAGGCTTCCAGAACCAGTTAGTACACGACTTGGTTTTTTTTTTATGGACCCAAGGTCTTCAATTTCTTCTCAATTTTGCAAAAATAATAGAATGTGCAATTTTTTGTATTATATCCCCCCTTTGAGAAAAATAAATGCACACTTTGCCTTTGAATTTTACAAAATTTTGTGTCTCATTGTTTTCCAATTTTGCAAGAAAGAATCAAATGCTTGATTTTGTCCCCCTTTGATTGTGCAAAATTAACAAGGTTGAGAAGATTTTAGGCTCCCTAATTTTGCAAAAATAAATATTGCTCTTATATGTCTTATATCCCCTTTTTGGGAGAAAACAAAAGCTCTCTTTGATTGAAAATTTTGCAAAAAAGATGTCTTTTAATTTTTAATTTTTATTGCATTATTCTAATTAATTGAAGTATAATTTTATTAATAATAAAAGTTATTTTATTTTAAAAATCATTTTTTTTATAAAAAAATATGATTTTATATAAAATATCATTAAATTATTAGTAAAAAAATACTAAAAAGAATTAAAAAATATAAAAAATAAAAAAATATTGATACCTTAGTTTTTAATTAACCTCCATATTGGTGTGCGTGTGGGAGCATGCTTCCTTGCTTAAAAAAAAATTAGAGAAATTTTTTATCTTTTCGACCCCCATCGAGAGTCAAACCCGTGACTTCACGGGTTCTAGCTTCTCGACTGGCTCGCTTGCCAATTGGGCTAGCAAGCCCGACGGAAAGGAAAAGGAATGAAATTCCTTTTCTTTCTTTTTTTGTGGGCTAATGAAGCTAAAAAAATTTAGGATTTTAATCCCACATTGCCCAGGCAGGGCAATGTTGAAGACCATAAAAGGTGCAACACACCTTCTATTATTCGATTACCCTTGGGCAATCAGTGAACCCCACGTTTTGCCAACTGAGACCCCTCACATAGGTGGCATGTGGCAGAGTCGATCGATGCCACGTGTCACCATGCCACCCTTTGAAAAATGAGCCCAAGCCATGTCACCCCTAAAAAAAGATCCTACCCCGTGAAGAGATCGCCATGTATTTCTAGGTGAGTGCCTAAAAAAAAGTACCATCCACCATGTGTCAACCTTGGTTTACGTGCTCATTTGTCACCTAGGTAGATTAGGTCTCAGTTTGTTAGTCCCACATCAAAGTCAAGTTGTCTACGTCATGTTAGGCAGATCCTGACAGGTCTCGTGTTGCGTTCTATCTGTCGAGTCTGGATAGGTCTCTGGATTCTGGTAGAACCTGTCACTGGGCACTGACAGAGGGTGCTCCTACCCTCGTTTACCAGTTGGCCATGACGGGTCGATCATCGAAGGGTTGTATTCGATCTCCACTAGAGGGCGCTCCTACCCTCATTGATCGATCATCGGTAGAGGTCACATTGGGCCGATCATCGGGATAAGGAGGGTGCTCCTACCCTCTCTTAGTCGATTGGCCTTGATATCTAGTCATCGAAGGATTGACTCCGATGGCCGGTTTGAGGCGGTAGATTCCCTTGTTTAGAGAGGGGTCGCCCCACTCAAGGACACCACGGGGCTATATGATGGCCCGTGCTCACTGAGCTACCAGTAGCCTGACAGGCTATATGGCCTACGGACTGGATTGGTGAAAAAAATTTGTAACAACCTTAGAAGATTTAAGAAAAAGAATCCAAAGTAAACCAAATATGAAATAAATCAAACCGTGGTGCTTCCTCATTGAAACGCGTGTCTATCCAAGGAATCTCGCTCCTCGAGAATTGAGCCCCTTGGTTTAAATGGAACGGGAAGAGCACTTCCTACCTTGCCCAAATGCGCCTTGTCCATAAAATACCTCTGTAACTCTGATGCCAATGATGGAAAATGCAATAAGGAAAATAATGCATAAACCATAGAACCTTAGTATTGATAGGAGTAGTGTTTAAATAACAATAGGAATACGCTAGAAATAGGTTTAGGAATATTTAGGAAATAATATCCCCTAACCACACTAACAACTATGCACTTCAAAAAATAAGTGCTAACCGCTAACCTACTAACGCAGTCGAATTGACTACCACTTACCATAAGATATTCCACAGTGAATATCTTCATGGTAGAAAGTAAAAGTAAAAAATTACTTTTTACCATGCGGTAAATAAAATCTACCTAATGTGGGAAAATGGTAAATATCCAAAATAATGGAATATTATTCTAACACTTGAAGAGAAAGAATAAGGGGGATCAAAATAATCAAGTAAGTATTCAACAAGGCCAACATACCTTGTTGACCCTCACAAAGATTCCTAGAGACCTAAATATGAGAGGGTTTAGAAAAGCATGGAAAATCCACCAGGGGTTAGAAGTGTGTTAATAAAATGAGGACCGATGGAATCTTATGTAAGGGCATCCTCAAAAAATTAGCCTTCAAGAATAATAAGGAACATTAGAAACAACGACAACTGGACTAGGGGCCTATAAAAACCTAGGGAAAGGACCACTAGTAATCAGGTCCCCGAGAAAGGTCCATGACCAAACCTTTTCCAAGATCTAATGAGATGACATGAATGAAGTAGAAGTCATTGAGATGAGTCAAAATCCAAAGGAACATGAGATTGTAATCCCTGGAATGACCTCATCAACAAAAGTGAACACCTGAGAATTTTTTCTCCATGGAAGAATGTGAATGCATTAAGACCCCTCTAAAAATATGACCACACTACCCATGAGAGAATTTATGGTTATTTGATCCCAAATAGATTTAGACTCCCTAAAATTTATTGCAACATAGTCTTCTAGATCCTATAACTAGAGTTGATGTTGGCACTCCCACCCATTTCCATTTGGGAGGAATTTTGAATTTTAAACTTTACCAATAAATGTTATAAATAGTATTTCTCATAGATATAAAAAGGAGTTTGGATTTTTTATTGTGTCAAGCGTCTGATCTGTGGTATTTTCTCTCTTCCTTTTCCACTTTTTTTCTCATTCTGGACTCAAGCCTTGGACCAAATGCATGTATAGATCCCCGAGCCTCTTTTCATTATACATATTGCATAATTGTATGAGCAAATATGGCATGTGTTCATTCATCCCATTAAGTGAATGTAAAAATTGTATTCCTTTCTTTGGCACATCACCACCCTTAGATAGTCTATATAGATATTACTTTTTGTAATTTACTTTTTGCATTGTTTCATGTTTTCTTTCCTTTTACCTTTTCACCAAAGTAGTTAGTTAGGAGTAGGTTAGTGTAGCACCAAGAAGATAAGCACCAAAGATCACATCCAAAATCAAGGAGATGATGTTGAGTTAAAAACCCCAAAGGTCATTTGATGGGAGTTGCATCCCATGCTTCCCTGGGCCTCCTAGGATTGGTGCCCCCCATGTGAGGTGTAGGGTATTGGACACACCCATTCAAAAAGAGGCCTTAAGGACCAAAAACTGCAATCACAGGAGGTCCCAACACCTAGGGAGCCATAAGGATCACATTCGGCCTCCAAAAATTTTGTTTTGATAGGTGCCTCAAATTTTGGATATTAATGTCTCGCCAAGAAAAAGGGATTTTGGGTAGAGTTTATTTCTTCCACTTGAGTCTTCAAGGAAATTTCTTTAAAATATTTTGATTTCTTCAAAACTTTATAAGTGTATTTATTTCACTCACAATTAACAAGGATAAAGACAATATTTTATTGCCTTTAGTTGGTTTACCCACTATCATTGTGGGACAAATGATTTCTTTTGTATATTACCAAGTTGGATTCTAGTATGCACATCCAAGTGTCAAAACCCAAACCAAAACTAATTACATGTAAATCACTTGAGCATAAATCAAATAATTTGGGTCATCTTCAGAACGTCTTTAGATAAAGTTGCAACTTAGGGTGCCTAAATAGTTTGGGTTGTATTTGAACTAAATGTCTAATGGACATCAATTTTCCTTTGTCAGTGACTTGTTTCTAAATGGATCCTTCTATATTCTATGTTCACCCAATAGAATAATAAATGCAAGCTTGGACTTCTATTTGCACTTTTTAAGCTTTTGTATTAAATTCTTTTTGCTGAAGCATTTTCTATTACTTCTTCAATATGTAGTCTCCTTTTGGATGTGATGTTTTGGGATTTTAATATGGTGGCACACTTTCTAGAGGAGGTCGATCAATTAGTTGCTTTTCTTCGCTTCAAAAATAGATACTTTATAATTCCTTGTTTTCACATGATTTTTGGTTGAGTATACAATTGTCAAGCTTGGACATTTTGTTAAAATCATGCAAACCTTACACTTAGGTGTGGCTAATGATTATTCTATTATTATAAAATTTGTTGAATCATATTCTCCTTATTTTTGAATTGATTTTGTCGAAGTGCCTTTGTCTTTTCTTTTTTCTTCAGTCATGGGTGTCTTGCCTTGTTTGTTCTTGATGGTGCCAAGACTCTTGGAAATTGTCATCATGTGCTCACTTTGAAATGCAATTTGTCCTTTGAATTAATTTAAAGTGTATGTATTTAGACATTTATATTGTTCATTTGGATTTGGAATAAAAAATTGCATGTTCTTTTGCTTCTCAAAACTTCTATTTTTTATTATTTGACTATACTTTATCATGTTCCCTTGGAGTGCTTATCTCTTAGGTGTATGATCAACACCTTTGTTTTTTACTTAACAAATTTCTTTAGCAACTTGATTTCTTCAATGTTGCTTTCTTGACTCTTAGTGAGTTTCTTTCAATTGTTAAGAAGCTTCAATGACTTCCTTGGTCCCTTCAAAGGGGCAATTTGATTCTACAGGGGATATTATGACCCTATTTATTTTTCTTGTGAAGTTGACTGTGTTGTTGCTTGCATATTATGACCTTACTAGTATTTGGTAGGGATTTTTCACCCTAAGGAATCCACAGTGGAATTTTGTTTCATGAGGATGATTACCTCTCTTTTGAGATTTTTTTTAATCAATCTTATATAGGGTAATTTTACGCTTAATTTTTTTTTTCAAATAGAATGCTCTTTGCGAGTTTTCTATGTCAAAGCTAGAGGAGGATCAAAAAGAGAGTTTTTCTTCCTTCTACCTACTATGATACCACACTTTAGAACTCAATCATTAGATGATTTGTATTATGAATTAATAGGTATTTAAATATGTAAAATCCCTATTTTAAGCATAACAAACATCTAACAAAACTTGTAACTACCTTTGTCCTATAGTGCATGCATAAACCTTGTGATGGGTGGTTATACCACTTGCCAATTTATATAGACTATGATGTAATAAATCTTAATAAAATAATATATATGATTTGATTATAATATTTTTTCTCTAACCTTGAAGATCATATGGTAATATGATAATAGGTGTATAATAGATACAACACAGATTAATTTTAAAAAAATTAAAAATTCTAATTTATTTTTTATTTTAAATGTTTATATATATATTGAAATTATTCATCTAAAAAACAGGCATTTTAAATTAAATTATATTAGTTGGGACAAGAGATTTGAAATTCTAAGATATTTGCTTGATATTAGAATCATTTTTAAAAAGTAATAAGGGATTTGTTGTATGAATATAGTAAACACGTAAAATGATATAATATGAATATTCTAATTAGATTAGCTAATATTCAAAGAAAAGAATAATAAGAAAGAATTTTATTCTAAAAAAAAAATGTGGTTCTTAATGTTTTTTTTTTGCTTTTATATTAGATATATTTTTCATCTCCCTAAAATTGCTATGTTTGTGCAATCAGCTACTTAGTGCCATTTTTACTAAGAGATAATATCTCTATTTGTAAGTTCTCATCTAAGATTTAAATTTTGTAGTATAATATCAACACAATGATAAATTAAATTATCTATTACCTTGTTTTCTTATTTATAATCACGATAATATCTCTAAGATTTTGCCTTCAACAATAGCTGATGGATATCAAAAATAATATATATTTTAAATTAGTTATATGGGATTGAAATGAGGCCCATCCATATTACATCATGACCACATAGTGGTATTACAAACAACTTGGCAATTATGCATGTATCTCTTGGCAAGATTTGAACCTAGGTCTCTTCCTTAAAAGTTGAGGAATCTAACTAGTTCAGCTAATGTCATTTGATAAAAAATAATATTATATTTTACCCAATTCTCACATCAATTTTTTTTTACAACATTCATAAAATTTTTGGAATCCTTCACAATTGAAATATATTTGTATTCTTTTTCAATAGCAATATTGATCTATGTAAGAAGTGCCCTAACCTCTACATAATTGTTAGTTGAAGTCCCAAGTGATTTTAATTGATGAGAAATTTGCTTTCATTGTTCGAAAATATACCACCTCTACTAGTTTTTCTTCGATTTCATCTAGAAGTATTATCAAAATTAATTTTGATGAACCCAACTCCTAGAAATTTCTACTTTACCATGGATCAGTGCGTAGATAACTCCATTATCATAGATGATATTTTTATATATTATATTCAAAAAATGTAACCAAGATGCTAGCACCACTTCCCATGATGAGCATCATGCCCATAAACATTTAAATAGAGAAGGAATGATATAATTATAAACTTGGTCATATTATGAGATTTATTTTGAAAAAACTATTATTCCTTTCAATCCATAGATTCCAACAAATAATGGTAGGATCAATCCTTCATAGAATGCATAATGCCTTAGCTTAAAACAATTAATCTTATATTTCATCAAAATTTTCAATGCTGATGGAGCTATTAAAAATCCCTAGATGGTGTAATCAAAAGACAATGAAGAAATAAATGATCTAATATTTCTAGATCCTTCTTACACAAGACACACCTACAAGGTCCTTGATATCCTCTTCTTTGAAAAATATTACTTGTAAGAGTTTTGCTTTGGACTAATAAACAAAGAAATATTAAGGCTTTAAGCAGCATCTGAAGTGGCCAAATATTCTTCAAAGAAAAGTTGTTACAAGTGTTAAATTTTTATTTCTCTAATGCCTTATATCCCAACTTGACTAAAAATCCACCATATTTTTTAAACCAACTCATCCTTTCATGTAAACATGGGAAAACGCGAAGTATCTTTTAAATCTCATCTACTTTTATTTAAATTCCTCTTCCCCAACCAAATTGCTAATAGAAATCCATATTCTAGAGTTATTCATATCAATAAGTTGGTGACCTTTGAACCTATATGATCCAAATATACTCAAGCAAGTGATTGCCATTTTGGATCATAGTTTAGAGGATAAGACTCAATCAAGCATCATACCAAAATTTTGTAGATTCCCCTTCTTTAGCTCATCACATAATTATTTATTTATTTATTAGACTCTATTTTGATTTATACTAAATATTCATTTACATTTTATATTATTATGTATTGAACTAGGGAATTTGTTGAAATTATAATCTGATTCATAGTCGAGAGCCGACATTGTGAAATGTATCAGATAGGCCTAAGGGTATTTCATTGTATAATGTATTAATTATTTTATAATATTTTATTATATATTCCCTATAGGCCATGGTTAATTTTGTTATGGTTAAACCCTATTTATGACTTGTAATTAACCTAAAGCCCTTTTGTTATGTTTTTTTTTTTTTTAATTTACATGGTGGAATCGGTAGCCGCCACGAATCCGGGTAGGTTGTCCAACTTTTTATGGCCACCACAGTATTATGCGCTATTCACCCTAGAAGCCGCCACACAGATCTTCACGCAGTCCACCCCTATAACCACCATGTCACAATCATTTAAAACCTTTTACGCCGCTGAAAGCACCAAGAAAGGGACAAGCGTTCAGTCCGACGAGGCCCGAGATTTGAACCTTGGACCTCCGCCCCCCTTATGGAGCCCTTTTGTTATGTTAGCTTAGGTTAAATTTTATAATGTAATTGGGGTTTTGGTATTGTTATAAATACCTCCTTCACACTCTTTTATTCATTGAAGTGTTGTGTAAGATTATCTATGAATATAGTGATTATTTATGATGCCTATCAGTTCCTAGCAAATCCTTTTGTTTTCATTCCTTGTATAATATTTGAGTATAAGGATTGCTTCTATTTGTTTCTAGAAAGCATTGTGAATTCCAACATGGTATCAAGGAAAGCATGGAGCTACCTCACTTGGTCAAGCAGGAACATTTTTCGGTGCCTTTGATTTTTATTTTGAGCCAAAGAATGAATTACTCCTTTTGATATCTCTTATTGGTTTTACATTAGAGACAAGAAGAGCCTTTTTATAAAAAAAATTAATTTTTTGATGATCTTGGAGTATCTCTACTTTGCTTTGAAAATGTAGTTTTGGAGACTAAAAGACATGTTTTGTGCTATTGAGTGCATCAAAAAACCCTTGATCAAAGACAATATCCTATTTCAAAAATTTAGTATACATCTTTAAAATTGGAAATGTGGCCCCTTCATGCACCAAGGTGTTGGCTTGGTTCCAATGTATCAAGGGACGCATACAAATTCTTCCTATGAGGAGAGAACTCATCTCCATCTAGTGCATAGGGAATCCACTAAGACCAGTATGACATGCTAGCACATTGTAGCCTAGAGGGCCCAATTTGAATTTGTGCATGTGTTAACTTTTGTAGAAAGGAAGATTGGTTGTTATTATTGATGGTGTAATAATGATATCAATACATTCAGATCTTACCATCCCTATTCAAGCAATGTCATGGTGTTATGGTTTAAAGGTTACTTTATAAAGAACTAGGTGTAGGTTTGAATCACGATCACCCCTTATTTTGTAGTGATAATCCAAATGAGTGCCTTTTATGAAAGGGTCAACCTTTTCCTTCCCATAACACACACTGCCCAACTAGCTAGCAAGGGTGTCTTAGACTATAAGGATGCATGATAGAATTATGCACTAGTCACTTTTTTCAAATAATATGGTATATTGATAGTCTAAAAATGTGTGCATGCTTTTATGTCTCATATGTGGCTTGGCTAGACTGGCTAGCACATGACACTGAGATCAGGGGAGACTCAAGTTTGATACCCTTTGTGTTGCTTTAGGAACTTTAAAATTATTTGCAAATATATAACCAATATGGTAGATGATGTGCTCCTCTATTGCACCATGTTAATCCAATTTTACCTATATATATTAGCTTGATTAATGAAGAGGTGACAAGTGGCAATGATAAAGCAAATAAGAGGAGCTGAAGTGGAAAGCAATAATTGGTGTATAGTAGTGAATTAGATTTTCCCAAGTGATAGGTTGGGATTAGCAATTAAAACCCTAAGGTTTGAGTATTTAAATTTAAAAGTTTTAGGATCCATTAGGGAAAACCTTTTAGAGGCCATAACTTTTGCATACAAAAGTATTTTTAGCATTTTTTTTTAAATCTCATAATGTTTTTGAGCTCTACACACTGGTGGCATCAACTCATGTACCTATGTAGTGTTAGGGGTTAAATTATGTAAGATGGGTCACAAATTCCTAGTTACTTTCCTTAATGAGAGAAACTATAGTGTTTGGTTAAATCAAATGAGTGGCCTGATATGAAGTAAGAACCTATGAATCTATTAGGAGAATAATATAGTTATTTTTGATGATGAAACTCACCATAAAGAAGTAGAAGAGGCTCTTAGACTATCTTCCTTGTTGATTGAAATATATTTGCTTTTCCAAATCAGGAGAGTGACCCTATCAAGGTATTGTAAAAAATGCATAAATTTTTTGGGAAAGTCAATACTACTAAAGTAAGCTACTTGGAATTGGAGCTTTCTTCTCTCAAATTGATTGATTTTGATAATGATGAGGATAATATTATGAGATTCAAGGCTATAAGGGCATATATTGCATCTTTAGAGGTAAAAAGAAAGATGATGCAAAATGTGTTAAGATTGTCCTTGTTAATATCTTCCCTCATTTCAAATGTTGAACCTAATGATTCATATAATTCCTATGTTTATATAATCTCATAAGAATCTTACTTTGACCAATGGTTTTTGTTGAAAATATTGAGCATGTTGTGTTGTCATTGATGTCAAAGGTTTGATGTCAAAAGGTTGATGTCAAAGAGAATTTGGTATGGTAGAAATATTCTTCTATGATTGAATAATTATGCAAGGCAAGGCTTATCTCAAGCAAGGAAATTGTTGTAAAGAAAGGTTTATTGTAAAGAAAGGGTTTATAATATTTATGTTTAAATATTATAAATAAGAAGGATAGACAGGTTTAAGAAGTTTACTTTGGACAAAGGTCTCAAAAAGAAATTAATTTGACAAAGGACTACAAGCAAAAATATTATAATATTTAACACCAAGGTTAAATATTATAATAAAGAATAAATTTGAATTGTCAAAGGCACCAAGAATTTAAATTTAAAAATGTGGCAATACAAAGGTAGAGCCAACGTCATGATAAAAATCATAATGCATATTTAAAGAGGCAAATAAAATCATTTTGCAAAGGTTTTTTTAGAGAATGCACATTTTGTATCGTTCATCAAAGGCATAAAGTGAGACCAACGTCATTTTGTTTGAGAGTAGAGTGTGAAGAAAATACGAGCACCATTTTGTTTGAGGGCAGAGTGAGAAGAGAAGACCAACGCCATTCCATTCGTGAGGGTAGAGTGTGAAGAGAAGACCAGCGCCATTCCATTCATGAGGGCAAAATAAAAGACAAGTGCCATTCGTGAGGGTAGAAGATAAGACGAATGACATTTGATTGAGAGCAAAGGAAAAAGACAAACGCAGTTCACTGAGAGCAAAGGTTGAAGGAAAGACAGCATCATTCGTTGAAAGTAGAAGAAAAAGACAAGCATTGTTTGTTGAGGCAAAAGAAAGGACAAAGCACAAGGTTCAAGGTAGGGCAACGATTCAAATAGAAGTTTGCGCACTCAAGACTTGTGTGGGTAGCTAGCCCACGCGGTGGACTAGCTTGTGCTAGGACGCAGGCCAACGAAAGGTGGAGGTTTGAGTCACGACGGCAACACGTGTGGCAAGGAATTTTTTTTTATTAAAGTGAGGTATGCATTACGTTTGACCTAGGGAGGCATAAGGTTTATTTTTGCTTTGTTAGTTGTGCATATTGCTTGATGTAGGGAGACATAAGGTTAAAGTCTTGCATGATATAATTGAAATTAGAAATTATTGTATGCACATTTCAGATTTTGTGTATGGTTCATAAGAGTGAAATAGTTTCAGAAATTTAGGAGGAATAAGGTGCTTGAAAGTAAAATTAAAATATGGTATGCACTTAGGGTTATTGGATGGTGATATTGAAAAATTACAAGTGGCTCTTATAAGTAGGAGTTATAAGGTGTTTGAGGTTTAATAATTGTGTGTAATTCTGCATTGTGAAAGAAAGTTTGAAAGGTTTTGATCTTTGTTTAGAAAGGCTTGTTTTGGGAAATTAAAAAGGTTGTAAGGCTTTATTTTTGTGCACAACTTTTGAGAGGAGTTTTTCATGTGGGTAATTGAAAAGTGTTATGCTAACTAATCCTTGAAGTGGCATAAGAAAGACAAAATTTTGAGATAGGTTTTGAGGGCTCATCTTCATCAAAGCAAGCTAAGAGGTATGGTGACATTACTCCTTATCTAAGGTGTTTGATTGAGAAAATATTTTTGAATAATAAGGTGGAGAAATAAGGATTGTATATGTGCATTGTTGGAAATATTTGAGCTAGGGTTTGTGCTTCATTGTTGAAATAGATTGAAATATTTATGATAAATTTTATAAACAAGTTGTTATTTATCTTTAAAAGAAATTGGAAACACTTGCCCTAGGGTTGATAACAAGTTTGTGCATCATTGTGAAGTATTTAGGCATTGGTTTGAGTGACATTGAATGTGGATGAGCAAGTGTTAAGAAACTAGTTTTGTGAAGCAATTTGTGCATTGGGATAGAGTGATATTGGAAAATATATATTGTAAAATTATATTGCATATCATTTCCTATGTGTTCTTGAACAAGAAATTGGGTAGAATATGTTTGAAGTATTATTTTCAAGCATGTGTTATGAGCAGTTTGAGCATGTGTTATGAGATTTGAGCATGTATTATGAGCAGTTTTGAGCAAGTGTTATGAGTAGTTTTGAGCATGTGTTATGAGCAGTTTGAGCATGTGTTAGATCAGAGTTGAGCAGATATAATAAGCATATTTGATCAAGTCTTGTGAGAAGATTTGAAGCAGGTTTGAGGTATATTTGAGCAAGTCTTGTGAGAAGACTTAAAACAGGTTTGAGGATATATTTGTGCATGTAACATGTAGAAGATTTGGGATAAAGTTGAGATAAATTTGTGCATGTAACATGTGTAGATTTGGGATAGAGTTGAGATAGATTTTTGCATGTAATGTGTACAGATTTTGGATAGAGTTGAGATAGATTTGTGTATGTAATGTGTGCAGATTTAGGATAAATTTGAGTAGGATTTATGTCATGTAGACATGTGTGAAAGCCTTGTGGATTAGGTTTGAGACCAATTATTATGTCAGATGTTGTGTAGCTTTGGAGGTGATAGAGCAAAGGAGAGTGTAGTTTATCCTATGGATAGAGTTCCATAAACCAGAGTAGAGGGGATAGATTTCTCCTGTGGAGAGAGTTCCACAAACTAGAGCAAAAGGAGAGGAGTTCTCTTATGGATAGAGTTCCATAAACCAAAGCAGAGGGGATAGAGTTATCTTGTAGAGAGAGTTCCATGAACTAGAGCAAAGGAGAGGAGTTCTCCTATGGAGAGAGTTCCATAAACTAGAGAAGAGGGGATAGAGTTCTCCTATGGATAGAGTTCCATGAACTATAGCAAAGGGGAGAGAGTCTCCTATGGATAGAGTTCCACAAACCAGAGCAAAGGGGATAGAGTTCCACGAACCAGAGAAAGGGGATAGAATTCTCCTATGGATAGAGTTCCATGAACTAGAGCAAAGGGGATAGAGTTCTCCTGTGGATAGAGGTCCACAAACTAGAGTAGTGGGGATAGAGGTCTCCTATGGATAGAGATCCATGAATTTGAGCATAGGGGATTGGTGTCTCCTTTGGATAGAGGTCCATAAATATTGTAATAGGGAATTGGTTCCCAAGAGATTTGTTGAGAAAATTTAGAAGAAATATTTTCTCCGTGGATATAACCCACATTGGGTGAACCACGTTAAATCTATGTCTCTCATGTGTGTGATGGTTTGTGCATTGCTTTGTTGTTGCTATTGATGATATTGGTTAACACTACTTTGGAAAGATATTACAATTGATAACATTGGATAATATTGTTTGGGAAAGAAAAGTAAAAGTTTATCTTATACTGTTCACCCCCCTCTCAGTATAAGCTTATGTTCTTCAATTGGTATCAAAGCGGGTTCCTTCAAAAAAGTCTAACAACTTGAAGGAAGATATTACAGGAACACAGATGGCATCTCATAATGGATCTTCAATAAATAAGGCTCCATTATTTTATGGGAATAATTATGCTTTCTGGAGTATGAGGATGAAGACTTATTTGATGGCACAAGGATATGAAACATGGCAATATGTTGAGGATGGGTTCACACCTACAAATACTCCTCCCATAGATAAGGATGGTAAGAAATTACATGTGAATAATGCCAAGGCTATGAATGGAATCTTAAGTGGATTACGTGAATCAAAATTTGTGAAAGTTATGCAATGCAAATCAGCAAAATAAATATGGGACAAATTGAAGCAAACATATGAAGGAGACAGCAAGGTTAAGTTGGCAAAACTTCAAACTCACAGGAGAAGGTTTGAAGAGTTGAAGATGGAAGATGAGGAAGATATTGCTAAATACTTACTTCATGTTGATGAAGTTGTTAATACCATGCATGGACTTGGATTCGAAATTGAGGACTCTAGTGTTGCTTAGAAAGTATTAAGATCACTCCCTATAAGGTATGATGCAAAGGTTTCAGCTATAGAAGAGATGAAGGATCTTGATAAGTTGACTATGGATGAGTTACATGGAATTCTCATAGCTTATGAGATGAGAACATAAAAATATCACAATTCCAAGAAAGAGGCAGCATTCAAAGTTTCAAAGAAGACAAAATATAAGAAACCAGAATCAAGTGATGAGTCAAGCAGTAATGAAGAAGCTAACTATGTGAGAAGAAATAAGAAAGACTCAAGAAAACACAAAGATATGAATATTGTGAAATGTTTTAATTGTGGTGACTTTGGTCACTATGCATCTAATTTTCCACAAGATGAAAGTAGTAGCAGTGAAGAGAAATAGGATTATAAGAAAAAGGAAGAAAGAAAATTCAGGCATGAAAATAAAAATAGGTATGGTCAAGGTAAGCATGAAAATAAGTTATTTCAAAGGCACAAGAAGAGTTTCTATGTTAAAAGAGCAAGCAGTGCTTCAAGTGACAATGATGAAAGACTCTCAGATAGTGAAGAAGAAGAGATTCTATTTTTGGCAATAGAAGAGGAAGAAAACACTCCTATTGAAGACCAAGTAGAAGATGCTCCTATAATTGAAGACCTAGAGAAAGGTTCAGAAAAATAAGAAGAAGGCATAGTTGATCTAGAAGAGGAACTTATTGTTGCTCTCAGAGAGTTGAAAAGAGTTAGAAAGCAAAATTCAAGACTAAAGGCTCAAGTTCAAGAAGATGAGGAAATAAAAGAAAAGCTTCTACAAGATCTCAAAAATTCAAAAGGTAAGGCAAGGAGATTTAAAGAAGTCATGGTTGAAAAGTTAGAGGTAAAAGAGTTAGAATGTGAAATATTAGAACATGAAGTGGTTTCTCTAAGGATGGAAGTGAAATATTCTAAGGATAAGCTGCACAAGTTTGGGAAAAGTTCAAAAACTTTGGATACTATTATCAATGCACAAAGATCTTCATTTATCAAAATAGGACTTGGTTTTGAAGAAGGTCAAGAGGTACAAAAAGAGAAGTCAAGCTCAAAAGAAAAGGAAGTTTTAGAGGAAGATATTGAAGAAGAAACTAAGACCTATGTTGATAAGTTGAAGAGTGGAAGCTTCACTAAGAAAGAAAACAATGCACAAACAAGAAATAGGGATCATCACAGAGAAGGCAAAGAAAGGACTAAGAGACCAGATGTTTCAAGACAAGATGAATATTTCTTCCAAGGGCATTATTTTTCATGTAATCATTTTGGTCACAAAGTTATGCATTGCAGGGTTCATGGAAAGGAGTATGGCTTCACTAAGAGGAAATTCAACTCATTCGAAGATGGATATTTCTTTCAAGGTTATTGCTACTCATGTAATCACTTTGGTCATAAAGCGATCCACTATAGGGTTCATGATAGAAATGATTATGGCTTCACCAAGAGGAACTTCAAGTCATTTGCACCTTCCAAGAACTACAACATCAGGTGTTACAATTGCAATAATCTTGGGCATAAGGCCAAGTGGTGTAGAATAGAGTTTCTGGAACTTCTAGAGTCAAGCAAGAATAGGGACACTCAAAAGGATCAAAAGGGTATGATTACAAAGGTGTTGAAAAAGAAGGTTGAAAAGGAAAAAGAGCATTGTATGTTGGGAGTAGATTTACTCCCACCCCAAAATTAATCACCTCAAGGAGAGGAGGTGGTGAGGGGGTTGATCTAAGAGTCTTATTTTTAGCCCCAAAGGAGTCCCTTTGCCATTGATGTCAAAGGGGGAGAGTTTCAATAAGGGGGAGAGAAATCAGTAAGAGGGAGCAGCTTCTCAAGGGGAGTAGATTTGGAATCCAATGATAGCAAAAGGAAATATTTTAGAAAGGGTTACCATCAATGACAAAGGGGGATATTGTTGGAAATATTGAGCATGTTGTGTTTTCATTGATGTCAAAAGGTTGATGTCAAAGAGAGTTTGGTATGGCAGAAATATTCTTCTATGATTGAATAATTATGCAAGGCAAGGCTTATCTCAAGCAAGGAAATTGTTGTAAAGAAAGGTTTATTGTAAAGAAAGGGTTTATAATATTTATGTTTAAATATTATAAATAAGAAGGACAAACAAGTTTAAGAAGTTTACTTTGGACAAAGGTCTCAAAAAGAAATTAATTTGACAAAGGACTACAAGCAAAAATATTATAATATTTAACACCAAGGTTAAATATTATAATAAAGAATAAATTTGAATTGTCAAAGGTGCCAAGAATTTAAATTTAAAAAGGTGGCAATACAAAGGTAGAGCCGACATCATGATAAAAATCATAATGCATATTTAAAGAGGTAAATAAAATTATTTTGAAAAGGTTTTTTGAGAATGTACATTTTGTATCGTTCGTCGAAGGCATAAAGTGAGACCAACGCCATTTCATTTGAGAGCAGAGTGTGAAGAAAATATGAGTACCATTTTATTTGAGGGCAGAGTGAGAAGAGAAGACCAACGCCATTCCATTCATGAGGGTAGAGTGTGAAGAGAAGACCAGCGCCATTCCATTCGTGAGGGCAGAAGAAAATATGAGTGCCATTCGTGAGGGTAGAAGATAAGATGAACGACATTTGATTGAGAGCAAAGGAAAAAGACAAACGTAGTTCACTGAGAGCAAAGGTTGAAGGAAAGACAACATCATTCATTGAAAGTAGAAGAAAAATACAAGCATTGTTTGTTGAGGTAGAAGAAAGGACAAAGCACAAGGTTCAAGGCAAGGCAATAATTCAAATAGAATTTTGCGCACTCAAGACTTGTGTGGGCAGCTAGCCCACGCAGTGGACTAGCTTGCGCTAGGATGCAGGCCAGCAAAAGGTGGAGGTTCGAGTCACGGTGACAACACATGTGGTAAGGCAAAATTTTTTATTAAAGTGAGGTATGCATTATGTTTGACCTAGGGAGGCATAAGGTTTATTTTTGCTTTGTTAGTTGTGCATATTGCTTGACGTAGGGAGACATAAGGTTAAATTCTTGCATGATATAATTGAAATTAGAAATTATTGTATGCACATTTCAGATTCTGTGTATGGTTCATAAGAGTGAAATAGTTTTAGAAATTTAGGAGGAATAAGGTGCTTGAAAGTAAAATTAAAATATGGTATGCACTTAGGGTTATTGGATGGTGATATTGAAAATTACAAGTGGCTCTTATAAGTAGGAGTTATAAGGTGTTTGAGGTTTAATAATTGTGTGTAATTCTGCATTGTGAAAGAAAGTTTGAAAGGTTTTGATCTTTGTTTAGAAAGGCTTGTTTTGGGAAATTAAAAAGGTTGTAAGGCTTTATTTTTGTGCACAACTTTTGAGAGGAGTTTTTCATGTGGGTAATTGAAAAGTGTTATGCTAACTAATCCTTGAAGTGGCATAAGAAAGATAGAATTTTGAGACAGGTTTTGAGGGCTCATCTTCATCAAAGCAAGCTAAGAGGTATGGTGACATTACTCCTTATCTAAGGTGTTTGATTGAGCAAATATTTTTGAATAATAAGGTGGAGAAATAAGGATTGTATATGTGCATTGTTGGAAATATTTGAGCTAGGGTTTGTGCTTCATTGTTGAAAGATATTGAAACATTTGTGATAAAGTTTATAAACAAGTTGTGCTTTATCTTTGAAATAAATTGGAAACACTTGCCCTAGGGTTGAGAACAAGTTTGTGCATCATTGTGAAGTATTTGGGTATTGGTTTGAGTGACATTGAATGTGGATGAGCAAGTGTTAAGAAACTAGTTTTGTGAAGCAATTTGTGCATTGGGCTTGAGTGATATTGAAAAGAATATATTGTGAAATTATATTGCATATCATTTCCTATGTGTTCTTGAACAAGAATTCTAGGTAGAATATGTCTGAAGTATTATGATCAAGCATGTGTTATGAGTAGTCTTGAGCAAGTGTTATGAGCAGTTTTGAGCATGTGTTATGAGCAGTTTTGAGCATGTATTATGAGCAGTTTTGAGCATGTGTTATGAGAAGTTTGAGCATGTGTTAGAGCAGATTTGAGCAGAGATAGTAAGAAGATTTGAGCAAGTCTTGTGAGAAGACTTGAAGTAGGTTTGAGGTAGATTTGAGCAAGTCTTGTGAGAAGACTTGAAGCAGGATTGAAGATAGATTTGTGCATGTCATGTATACAGATTTGGGACAGAGTTAAAACATATTTATGCATGTAACGTGTGTAGACTTGGGATAGAGTTGAAGATATATTTGTGCATGTAATATGTGCAAATTTGGGATAGAGTTGAGATAGATTTGTGCATGTAATATGTGCAGATTTGGGATAAAGTTGAGATAGATTTGTGCATGTAATGTGTGCAGATTTGGGACAGAGTTGAGATAGATTTGTGCATGTAATGTATGCAGATTTGGGACAGAGTTGAGAGCAGATTTGTGAGCATGTGAAGCCTTGTGATTAGGCTTAGAGTAAAATTAGTAGAGTTGTGTACCAACTTTGGAGGTGACCAGAGCAAAGGAGAGGAGTCTCCAATGGATAGAGTTCCATGAACCAAAGCAAAGGGGATAGATTTCTCCTGTGGATAGAGTTCCACAAACCAGAGCAAAGGAGAGGAGTCTCCTGTGGATAGAGTTCCACAAAACTAGAGCAAAGGGGATAGAGTTCTCCTGTGGAGAGAGTTCCACAAACCAGAGCAAAGGGAGAGAAGTTCTCCTATGGATAGAGTTCCACGAACCAGAGCAAAGGGGATAGAGTTCTCCTATGGATAGAGTTCCATGAACCAGAGCAAAGGGGATAGAGTTCTCCTATGGATAGAGTTCCACAAACTAGAGCAAAGGGGATAGAGTTCTCCTATGGAGAGAGGTCCACGAACCAGAGAGGGGAAAGAGTTCTCCTGTGGATAGAGATCCACAAACTTGAGCATAGGGGATTGGTGTCTCCTTTGGACAGAGGTCCATAAACATTGTAATAGGGAATTGGTTCCCAAGAGATTTGTTGAGAAAATTTAGAAGAAATATTTTCTCCATGGATGTAACCCACATTGGGTGAACCATGTTAAATTTATGTCTCTCATGTGTGTGATGGTTTGTGCATTGCTTTGTTGCTACTATTGATGATATTGGTTAACACTACTTTGGAAAGATATTGCAATTGATAACATTGGATAATATTGTTTGGGAAAGAAAAGTAAAAGTTTATCTTATATTGTTCACCCCCCTCTCAGTATAAGCTTGTGTTCTTCAGTTTTTCCTCCTAGTTCCATTTTAGTTTGTAATGACAAATTATGGTGGAACTCCATAAATATAGGCTCATACAAAGGAATTCAATTCTAAGGAGGCTAAGGCCCAAGGGCTCAAGGGCTAGGCTAAGTATTAAAATAAAATTAATATCACTTGTGGATATTGTAAGAGGTAGGGACATATAAAGAATAAATGCTTAATAAAGTTGGAAAGGATTGAAGTTGAGTTCTTGAAGTTAGGTGGATGTATTCTAGATGATGAGGGAGATTCAAAGGATTTACATTAAATATAGAGGCCCAATAGAACAAACATTATAGGGGGGATATATTAACATCTTCTCTCCTTGTCCCCTCAATTTAGATTATAGGGGTATTGAAATTATAATCTAATTCATGGCAAAGAGCTGAAATTCTACAATGTATTGGATAGGCCTAAGGGCATTTAATTATACAATGTATTAATTATTTTGAAATATTTTATTATGTAAGTCCTATGAGTTGTAGTTAACCATATTATGGTTAAACCCTATTTATGAATTATAATTAACCTAAATCCCTATGGTTATGTTATCTAGGTTAAATTTTATGATGTAATTTAGGTTTTGGTATTACAATTGTAAATGCTAAAAATATGCACCATAGAAAACATGTGAATAAAAAGTAGTAAATTATGTGTATTGTATTTGTATTATGCTTTTTGCTCTGTTCTATTACAATATTTTCCCTCATAATATATGTACAAAGATATAAGAGATCAATCCTCTTTTATAAGTAACAATGGTGCCTTGGTCATTTCATTGCTATAACATTGGAAGGTGGGTTTGTCATGACCACCACTGTTTCTAGATATAAATATCCGCATATGGATATGCATATTTGTGTGCATCTGCTGGAACTACACCTGGATGTTGACCATAAAGGAGAATGATGACCGTGTGCTTTGATCATTTGGGAGCTAGACAGTTGTAGTATTTTATTGTATGGGGTCAAATGATTGGATTATGGAGTCTTCTATCGCACCCGGGTTTTCTATTGCATCTGTGTCTTCTTGCTCCAAACCTATATGACTGCACACACATGAAATGCAGAGGATTAGTAATACCAGGTAGGCCTCTCGAAGTGAGGCCCAATTTTTAAAATATATTAGAAACCAGAGATAGAAATGTAATAAATATATATAAAATGGTACTGAATAAAGCACACATAGACCTTACCCTTATTTTGCTATCATGGATGTCTCTATTGTTGTCATTATGTTGCATCGAGTTGCACCATGATATGTTGGGTTACACCATGCTATATCTAGAGATTTTTGCACAGGTTGGGAGACGACCATTTGGGTCAAAATGACCATGAATTGATATCATCTAGGGTCAGATGATCATAGGATATGGCATCTATTCATTGATGAAAGCCTGGTTTAAGCCTATGGAATATTACAGTCGAGGTTTGGCATGGGACACAGATTTACTTTGGGGCATTTGGGGTGCGAAGTGTGCTTGAGATTTCAACAGAGCTTTGATGCATGAACCATCCTCTCTTTGATGAGAGCATAGGGGGTGCATGAGTAGTTTTTGAGATGGGGGAGGGTGACCTCATGCAAATGATATGCACGCATGGATGAAGGCACCTTAGGATCTCATCCACTCAAGTAAATAACCAATCTTAACATGTTTGATCATCAGTTAACTTTTTTTGAATAGAAGCATGTTTATTTATTTATTTTTAAATAAATATTTCTTTATCCACTGAGTTCAGTTAACTTGTGAAATTGAAGTGAAAGATATTATCTTTGAATTTTTAATTATTTTCTCCATGCTAACCTCCTTATATTTTATGTGTTAGTTAACTTGCATGAGGTGTGATTGCAGTTAACTAGATATTGGATTTGGGTGAGGACAATCCTCATCCATCTAGATAAGGATAAGGTAGAGGTGGAGTTAACTTGTGTTCATTTATAGACGATGTGATCTTTTCTTGCACGTAATTGGGATGAAGGATGTGAGGTGGAATTGAAGCTAACTGTAGATGATGTGGCCATGGGGGATGCAAGGGTGAGTGGTCCCATTGAGGAGGGGTGATTGGTTGTGTAGCTTAGGTAATAATTAATCAATTATTTAATAGATAAATTAATTAATAAATTAATTAATTTTAATTAATATCACATATACTAATTAATTATGACTAATTAATTAGTATTTAATTATGCTTAGTTTTGATGTCTACAAATACCCCTTTTTATATCATGTTATATGAAAACACAATGCGATGCAAAAATAAATGACACTTATTGTTGTGCAAATGAATGATGACTTATGCTTGAGGGCTTGACCTTTGTTTACCCCAAACCAAGAGCAATTTAGGATGCCCCAATGATAGAGGTGACGAATATCTTAGAACCTTGTCATTGAAAAATTGATGAGCACATAAAGATGCTAACTAATAACTAAACTATTGAGACCTGGACTCTCTATGTGAATGTGACCTAGAGTCATTGTGCGAATGTGACTTGGAGTCACTATGCAAAAATTGATATGATACTTATATGAATGATAGTCTCAGACAAGGTTCTTAGACAAACATCGAGTCCAACATGGGTATTTGGTTGTTGATCCTGTTTGGAGTAATTTTATTGGTATTGTCTACCCCCTCAAGCTACAAGTCGATGAAGGAGAGAATGGATGATAGCAACGAGGCGATTGACCTCAACAGAATTGGACACTTACGGGATGGATGATATGTGGCTGATGGTAATTTTGGTGTTTGCTTGATTTTTATATTATTATTATTTTAAAAAGTGTGACTGTCTAGGACGGTCAATATACTAGATCGTCTAGGATGGTCTTGACGTGATTGTCCCAGATGATCATGCTACGAAGGGTATAAATGGTCAATTTAGGTGTGCAATTGGTCATTTTTACCGTTGTGAATGAGGAATGAGTGGAGAGTGAAGCCCGTGATTGCAAATTTGTTAAGGAGGTCTTGTAATTTTTTGGGTGAAGGTAATGTGATGGCTTCGGGTAGCAGAGTAGTTGGCGTAGGTTGGAGTGCAACGTCGGTAATATACTTTACCCTTTCACATTAAAATTGGATAAAATGAACCCAATATGGTTTAATTGTTTTGCACTTGTCATTGTTGTTTGCCTACATGTGTTTGCTTATATTTTTGAAATTTTATTTATTTTTTTCTTTTTTTATTTTATTTTTTTTAACGTGTGGTGATGTATACAATGTTTTGGTGATCGTCTAGTTGTTGTATAGTTATGGATCAAGATCGTTCGAACGTCAAACAATTGTGCTATTGTTGAAAAATGTTATATTTTTTTAAGATGATTTTTTTTTGTGATCGTCTAGTTGTCGAACAACTCTAGCCAATGGTTGTCACTTGTCAGATGATCAAAATATTTGTAACAGTGATGTGTATTTATTTGGTTTTTTTGTATTTTGGTGATCATCTATTGACTAGATGACTATTGTTGATGGTCATCCGCATGTCGAACGATTGATTTGTTATTATTTTTTTTAAGACATTTGATTGTTGTTATGGTGACTATCCATTTGTTATATGGTATTGGCTAATGACCATATGCTTGTCATATGTTCAACATTTTTGTGATGTTTTATGTTGGTGATCATTTGTCGATCGAACGACTCTTGTTGATGGTCGTCGGCATGTCGAACGTTTGATATGTTATTCTTTATTTTTTATTTTTAGAGCATGATATTGATGATTTGATATGACTTTGTTGTATTTTGCAGTAGATATTATTAAGATCGAGGCATCGATTTAAGGATATATTTTACAAATATTGATGTCAATTGTTAGAGGTGGATTGGAAGAGGTTGTATTCGATTGGGCTATGGTATACAGCCAAGTTGGAGAATGTGCATGTAGATCATGCATATTTGTTTGCATTGGTTGATAGATGGTACCCTAATACTTACATGTTAGTATTTGAATAAATCGGAATAGACTTTACGGTGAATGTCTATGCATAACAACCCAAACCTCCTTTTATTTTTTGAATCTACGAGTAGGCGGGAAGCGATGAACTAGGGTTTCTGGAGCTAAGGAAAATCTAGGGCATCAGGTGGGTTGCCGAAGTGTTTTTCTAGCTACTGTGGATCTGAAGGCAAGTTTGCTGCCCTAGGAGGGCCCAATGGGGACTCCTCCGGATCCTCTTACAGGGAGAAATAGCTCTTATGCAGATTTGTTAAAATATAAATCTCCATCTAATAATGACGAAGCACAAAGAAATGCTCTTAAAATGCTCTTTAAGGATGCCGAAAAGAGATCAACAGCCCAACGAGTCAATGGATGCCTTCTGCAGTCCGAATCAAGGCCCAAGATTGTCATCGAGCCAAGGATGGTCGAAGAAACAGTCTTATACAGAGCCAATCACGATCTGATCTATAAATTCATGGGTATTCGCCCTACCCTGAATTTCTTGCATTCCTGGGTCAGGCAAAACTGGGAGCCTCATGGTGAGTACTCTTTATGGTTTATTAGCAATGGGTATTTTATTGTTAGTTTTTCTTCTCTGGCCGATAGAAATAGGGCTTTCAAATCAGAAAAGAGGAACCATGGTCCGGCAGGGTTATTTGTTCAACCCTAGGAGAGTGGGTTTCGATCCTCGAATTGAACCCACGGCTATCCCGATTTGGATCTGTTTGTATGCTCTTCCAATGGAGTTTTGGAGTGAGCAGGTTTTGGAAATTATCGGTAACTCCCTTGGAAGACATTTGGGTGTCTCCAAAGACACCATAGAAGGAAACACAGTTGTTTATGCAAGAATATGTGTGGAAATGGATCTTAGCCAGCCTCTATCGGCAGAGGTGGAACTTGAACTGGCAGGACTATCTTGGATTCAATAGCTAGATTATGAGGCTCTGCCCTTCAGATGTAGAGTTTGCCACAAATACGGGCATTTGGCCCGATTTTGCCCAAATAATTTGAACACAAAAATGGAGGCTCCGCTAGGAATGTCAAATCTTCCTAGGGAGGGTAAGTCAACTCTAAACAAAGAACCAACCAATACTCCTCAGGGTAAAGAAGCTCAGAGAGATGGTTTTGAACAACCCAAAAGAAGGAGAAGGCAAAAGAAAAATGGTAAAGAGCAAACCCAACTCAAGCCAGCCAATAGGTATGAAATATTTAAGACACTAGTGGACCAAGAGGATCAACTCATGGAAGGAGTGGATGGGAATAGTGAAAATAATAACATCCACGCTCAAGCTCCTCTTTCATCTCCCACCGTCATAGAACAGGTAATTGAGTACACTGAGTTACCGCAGTCAGAGAGTGCAGGGGCATTGATAGTGCATAACCAAGAGCAGCCAATAATTAAGGATGTCAGCATGGGAATAGCAGAAAAGAATAGAGAAAGGCCAACTTTAGGGATAACTCAGGTGGAAAAGAGATCAAAAAATAGCAACTCTCAAGGAGTGGGTAGAAAATCAAATAAGGAATTGCTAGTAGTTCAAGGAGACAAACTGATCACTGGAGGATCGGTGAGGCCAATAGATTCTTACTGCTCTCAAGGTAACCAATGATTATACAATCATGGAATGTTAGGGGTTTAAACAATAGAACCCATCAATATGTTGTTCAAAGACTCTTAGAAAAATGTAAAACAGATTTTTTGCTTATCCAGGAGACAAAAATGTCGTTAGATCTTATGTGTAAAACAGTTAACAAAATTTGGAGGGGCGTTGGTCATATGGAAGTGGCTGCCCAAGGTGCCTCAGGGGGATTGTTACTCTTTGGAACTCTCTGGAATGGACTTCAATAGAACATATAGCTTGGAGGGGTGTTCTCACATCACATTTTAGGAATAATGTCACAGCTGAACATGTTTTAATCACAAATTTTTATGGGGCTCAAAACCTTGATGGTCAGAGGCTTCAATGGAAAGTCGTGCACAACATGAGAATCTCAAGGGAAGATTTAGACTGGATTATTGTTGGGGATTTTAATGCTAAATTATCTTCTAGAGATCAGGAAGGGGGAACCCCAATTTTGGACCCAGGGGATCGACTTATGATTGCCCAAGTCCAAGCTTTTCACTTAGTGGATATTAAATGCCCTGGAACCAACTATACTTGGACTAACAAGAGGAGGGAGCCACATAGCAGGAAGGTAAAGCTAGACCGTTTTTTGGTTTCAGAGGAGGCATTTGTAAAATGGAATACAAAATTTTAGATTTTGGAGGGTCCAGCTTTCAGATCACTTTCCCATTTTGTTGGAGGGAGGGATTAAGACAGAGCAGCATCACAAACCTTTTAAATTTGAGAATTTTTGGTTACAAAAAGAGGAACTTCGAAAGAAAATTCCACAGTGGTGGGAAGAAGGTCGCCCAGCTTATGGGACAACAATGTTTAGATTCCACAAATAGCTTCATTATGTCAAAGCTCAATTGAAACAATGGAGGCGAGCTAACAAGACAGACTTCCAGGTCCAAAGAGCTCCTTTGGTGGCCAGATGGGATGAGGTTCAAAAACACTTTAGGGAAGGAACAATTACAGAGCAGCTCAAAGCCGAGGATGATGCCTTGCGTAAAGCGGTTGAGGACATTGACAACCAAGAGGAGACCTACTGGAAACAGAGAGCAAGAACCACTTGGTTATTAGAAGGTGATAGAAATACCAAATTTTTCCATCGAACTGCTGTGCTAGGAGACAGATGAATAACATGGAAGCTCTTCAAGATGAGAATGGACACTCCTTTGATACACTTCCTGGTATGCATTCCCATTCAATGGATTATTTTTCTAAACTATTTAAGGAAAGTATGGTGCAAGATGAAGAGGCTCAAAACGACGTTATTGATGTCATACCTTCCATTATCTCTGAAGAAGAAAATCAGACCCTTCTTAAACCCATTGATAGAGAGGAACTGAAGAATGTGGTCTTTGGAATGAGCACCGAAAAAACTCCAGGACCAGATGGCTTTCCAATTGAGTTTTTTCAGGCCTTTTGGGATATCTTGGAGGAGGATGTATTGGCTGTTATAGAGGAGTCCAGAGGTAATAAAAGAATGCTTAAAGCATTAAATCATACCTTCATTACTTTAATTCCAAAAGGGGAGGAGGGGGTTCATATTTCATATTATAGACCTATTGCCTTATGCAATGTGATATATAAAATAATCACAAAGGTAATGGTTGAGCGGCTAAAACCTCTTTTACATAACATTATCTCCTCAAAGCAAGGGGGTTTTGTAGAGGGTAGGCAGATCTTGGATGGGGTGGTTCTTGCTCGGGAGGCAATCCATACAATGCAAACATCTGGTAATAAAGGAATGTTCATAAAATTAGATATGTCAAAGGCTTATGATAGGGTGGAGTGGAGTTTCTTGTCAAAGATGATGGCAACATTTGGTTTCTCTCAAGATTGGATAGAATGGGTCATGAGTTGTGTTTCTACTCCAACTTACTCAGTGTTAATCAAGGGTCTTCCCTCGCAACCTTTTGGAGCCACTCGAGGCCTTCGTCAAGGGGATCCTTGCTCTCCCTATCTTTTCCTCATTTTGGCTGAAGGATTAGGTAGACTTTTCTTGAGGAGAAGACAACAAGGTTTCCTAACAGGTATCAAGGTGGGTGAGGAAGTTTTGACTCACCTATAGTTTGTGGATGATACAGGATTGGTGGGAGTGGCCAACTTCAGGGAAGCAAGAGTGATCAGAGATACTCTTAATGTCTACCTTAGGGCTTCAAACCAAGTCATCAATGATAAAAAATCCAAAGTGGTCTTTCTCAATCTTGATCAAAGGCTTCGGGATAGAGTTCTAGAGATCTTGGGATTCACAAGGACTTCTCTCCCAGTGGTTTACTTGGGGGTCCCTTTGCATTTTAAAAAACTAAAAATAGATATCTGGAAGAATCTTTTGGATTGTATCAAGGATAGAATGAATCATTGGTCTCACAAATGGTTAAGCTATGGGGGTAGATTAACTTTTCTTCAGTCAATCATTCAGGCCATGCCAATTTATAAATTCTCTATCCTGGCTGCCCCACATACTATTTGGAAAGAGTTGGACAAGATGGCTAGAATATTTTTATGGGAAGGAGTAAAAGGAGAGAGGAAATGGGCCTTAGTTGGTTGGGACAAAGTAACCCAGCCCAAGGTAAAAGGAGGGTTGGGACTGAGAAGATCCAAGATAAATAATAAAGCTTTGGGTGGAAAACTGTACTGGAGGTGGATTTCCCAACCAACTTCCTTATTCAGTAGAATCCTAACTAGTAAATATTTGGGACATGTTAACCCCAATGAGGTGGGCCATTTCCCTTTGGATGGTACTTGGATCCTTAGTGTGGCAAGCTCTCAAGTTAGGATCTTAGGTAGTTAAAGATCGATTATTTTGGAAAGTGGGGAGAGGGGAGAAGGCTCGATTTTGGACAGATTCATGGGATCAATACCCACCTATCATTGTTGAATTTCTTGAATTGCAACCAATAAAAATAGCCATAGAAACCAAGGGATGGGTCCAAATTGAAAGTTATTTCACCACTCAGTAGCTGGGGGAGTATAAGTTTAAGCAGTTTAAGAAGTTGGAGGAGTGGCCAATTTCAATCCCTCCGGATTTGGCACCCATCATGACTAAAATCTTGATAGAAAGATTTCTCACAGGTAGAGACGAGGAGGATGAATTAGCTTGGGGCTATGGGAGCCTTGGTGTCTACATAGTGAAGGACGGATATGACAAGATCCTTCCAGAGCCTCCCCCTCATACTTATCAGGTTGAGGATTGGAGAAAGATTTGGCATTCCAAAGGTTGGCTGAAAGTAAACTTTTTTGCCTGGCAGTTCATGCACAATGGAATTCTCACTTTTGATAATCTCAGATGTAAAGGAATCATCGGGCCTTCTCGATGTGTCTTATGCTACAAGAGCAAGGAAACAACTGATCACTTGATGTTTGAGTGCCCTTTCACGCGCCAGATTTGGAAGAGATGGTTCTCATATTATAAAATTCAAGTTAATGGTGACTTGAATCGGATTAATATCTGGGAAAGATGGAAGAGGGGTAGATTTAAATCTAACGCCCTTTGTATTGGTTGGGAGCTTGGATTAAACTTTATTTGGTGGCAAGTGTGGTTGGAGAGAAATGCTAGAATTTTTAGAGAAACTTTTTCTTCGTTAGATGGAGTTTGGCAGGTCATTTGGAGCAAAGTCACAGAAACTGTGGTTGTCTATGCTAAAGAGGAATCTCAGGTTGTTATTGGGGCAATGGAAGAGGGAGTTGAAGTGCAAGAGGGATAGGACAGAGCTAGTTGGAAACCTCCCCCAGAAGGTTGGATTAAAATTAATACTGATGGAGCTGCAAAAGGCAATCCGGGTAGAGCCGAAATTGGAGTGGTTTGCCAAAATCATGTTGGAACTATGCTCTATTGGGAACTACAAGGCTTGGGAAGAGCCACAAACAATGAAGCAGAAGCCATAGCTATCAAATATGCTTCTATTTGGGCAATGAAACAGGGCCACAGGAGGATAATACTTGAATCAGATTCTCAAATAATGGTTGGAGCTCTAGATTGCATGAGGAACTTTGCTTTGAAAGCATGGAGGTTGAGGATTCTTGTCACTCAAATTAAGGAATTATGGAGGGAATTAGATGATGTGATTCCAGTTTATGTGAGTAGAGATTTAAACAAAGCGGCCGACTTCCTGGCTAAGATGGGTGCTTGAGAAGGAGGTAGGGGTTCAATTGCACAGTGACATGGCTATTGAGGATGAGGTGATTAGGCAGGTTCTTGAAATGTCCTTGAGCCAATGATCAAAGAAAAAGCAAAGGGAGGAAACATGTCGCGATATCGCGACATGTTGCGCCATCGCGGTCATTGGAGGAAAGTTGTCACGATATCGCGACATGTTGCGCCGTCGTGATCACTGGAGGAAATTTGCCACGATATCGTGACATGTTGCACCGTAGCGGTCACTAGAGGAAAGTTGTCATGATATCACGACATGTTGCTTCGTCGCGGCCACTGGAGGAAAGTTGTCATGATATCGCGACATGTTGCTCCGTCGCAGCCACTGGAGGAAAGTTGTCACGATATCATGACATGTTGCTTCATCACGGCCAAGGGAGGAAAGTTGTCATGATATCACGACATGTCGCTTCATCGTGGTTAAGGGAGGAAAGTTGTCGTGATATCATGACATGTTGCTCCATCACGGCCAAGGGAGGAAAGTTGTCGCGATATCGCGACATGTTGCTTCATCGCGGCCAAGGGAGGAAAGTTGTCGTGATATCGCGACATGTTGCTTCGTCGCGGCCAAGGGAGGAAAGTTGTCGCGATATCGCGACATGTTGCTTCGTCGCGGCCAAGGGAGGAAAGGTGTCACGATATCGTGACATGTTGCTTCGTCGCGGCCAAGGGAGGAAAGGTGTCGCGATATCGCGACATGTTGCTTCGTCGCGGCCAAGGGAGGAAAGGTGTCACGATTTCGCGACATGTTGCTTTGTCGCGGCCAAGGGAGGAAAGGTGTCATGATTTCGCGACATGTTGCTTCGTCGTGACCAAGGGAGGAAAGGTGTCACGATATCGCGACATGTTGCATTTTCATGGCCAAGGGAGAAAAGGTGTCACGATATCGCGACATGTTGCATTTTCGCGGCCAAAGGAGAAAAGGTGTCGCGATATCGCGACATGTTGCATTTTCACGGCCAAAGGAGAAAAGGTGTCGCGATATCGCGACATGTTGCATTTTCGCGGCCAAAGGAGAAAAGGTGTCGCGATTTCACGACATGTTGCATTTTCGCGGCCAGAGGAGAAAAGGTGTCGCGATATCGCGACATGTTGCATTTTCACGGCCAAAGGAGAAAAGGTGTCACGATTTCGTGACATGTTGCTTTTTCGTGGCCAAAGGAAAAAAGGTGTCACGATATCGTGACATGTTGCTTCATCGCGGCCAAAGGAGAAAAATGTCGCGATATCGCGACATGTTGCTTCGTCGCGGCCGAAAGAGAAAAAGTGTCACGATATCGTGACATGTTGCAACATCACGGCCGAAAGAGAAAAAGTGTCGCGATATCGCGACATGTTGCTACATCGCGGCCAAGAGAGAAAAAGTGTCGCGATATCGCGACATGTTGCTCTGTCACGGCCGAAAGAGAAAAAATGTCGCGACATGTTGCTACATCGTGGCCAAGAGAGAAAAAGTGTCGCGATATCGCGACATGTTGCATTTTCGTGGCCAAAGGAGAAAAGTGTCGCGATATCACGACATGTTGCATTTTCATGGCCAAAGGGGAAAGGTGTCACGATATCGTGACATGTTGCATTTTCTTGGCCAAAGGAGAAGAAGGAAAGAGTGTCACGATATCGCGACAAGTTGCATCAACTGACCATGTCGATCCCCCTGTTAGCTAGTTAATGGTTCAGGAGATTTGGCTCCATTGCAAATCTTCTTCTACTATTGTAAGCATGTGTTCTCTCTAACTTCGGCTGGGAAGAGTCTCTTCCCAAATTGTAATTGATCTTTGTTTTAATACAAGTTTTTTCAAATTTTTCAAAAAATCAAAAAAAAAATACTTACATGTTCCATATGTTCATGAAGGATATTTCCATCACACTAGAGGATATATATTGGATATTTTGGATACCAATGGATGGTGATCACATTGATATAGTGTTGACTCACCAAGAACCATGCATCTATGATTACTATGGATAGTGGTGGTATCAACATCGATAGCCATTATCAATTACAATGGTTGACAGTGTGACACACCATTTTGATGATATTGATCTCCAATGTCATCCTGTTAGATTTAGCAGGTACTTAGTTCCCATAGAACCTACTTGGGCTGTTGCAAGATTTGGTGGATGAGCCCAAGGTGATGGTATGGGCTCTAGTGTTGTTGGTGTAGACCTATCAGGATTTGTATGAGATACAACACCATGACAAATCAGGTCTAGGTTGTAGTTTACTACTATAGATATAGGCATGGGAGCACTTCATAGTTGGGTGACCTAAGCGGTTGCCTTGGTTAGAGATGGAGGACAAGGGGATGGAAACTCCTTATGCCATGAGATGGAGTAGGGATCGAGAGGAGGGTAGGAGCCACCCGTTATCTAGAGTGTGGATGTACTACAATGATTTGTTTTCATGATTGCATCTAGGGGATGTGGTATGGAGGCCTTGGAGGGAGGGCCCAAGCTAGCCTGAGGATGGATTATACTTGGAATGGATTTAGTGAGGGATATGGGTGGTGGGGAACCACGAGACCAAGTATGAGTTTTTTAGTACAATCACATGTTGTGGTATTTCGATTTGCCCCAGGGTGTTCCTTCAACTCCTATAATGTAAAAATAGTGGTGTACTAAGACATCCATCAATTTGGAGTATGAGCCCGTAGGGGTAGATGTGGATAAGGTGCTAGATTTAGCTGATGTAGATGATGTAGACATGACATCAAAGTATAAAATGTGGGTTGGGATTCAGACAATGCAGTTAGATGTAGAGGGTAGAGCCACAAGAAGTTGGGAGGTAGGAGGTGGGGTTGTAGAGGTAGGACCTTTAGAGCCTACAAGATGAAAGGTACAATGGAGGATATATCCTAGGGTACAATCATCCCAAGATGCTAGGAAGGTGATCATAGAGGAGAGCTCTAGTGAGGAGGGATATAATGATAATAATGACTTTGTAGTAGAGTACGTTGTGATGTCAAATTAGGTGCAAATGTTGGAGAGGCAAAAGGTTGAGCTAGATATTGCCATAGCCTAGGAGTGGATTAAATGGGATGGGGAGTTCCAAATATGGTTGGTATGGAAGGAGCAATGGGATACACTATAGGATCAGGTGTAGAGTCTACAATAGGAGCAAGAGCAGCTAGTCAAGGAGAGTGACCAGTCCTTGATAGACAAGGCTAGGAGTGTGGTGAAGAACACAAGCTTATACTGAGAGGGGGGTGAACAGTATAAGACCACTTTTTACTTTTTTTTCCAATCAATATTATGCAATGTATAGATAGCAATATCAACAACAGTAATCAAAGCAATGCACAAATCACCACACACAATAGAGACACCAATTTAATGTGGTTCACCCAATGTGGGCTACTCCACGGAGAAAATATTTCACTAAAATTTTCTCAATCAATCTCTTGGGAATCCTTTCTCTATTACAATGTTTATGGACCTCTGTCCAAAGGAGACACCAATCCCCTAATCAAGTTTATGGATCTCTATCCACAGGAGAACTCCTTTCTCCTTAGCTCTGGTTGGTGATCTTCTAGAAGAACTATTGCCTCCACTACATTGGCTAATGGATCTCTATCCACTGAAGACTCTTGTCCTCACTCATAAGACCTATCCTCACTGCCCTGGCTAATGGATCTCTATCCACTAGAGACTGTCATCCTCTATACTCTATCACCTCCAAAGCTTGCTCTTTGCTCTGTCTCAAATCTACACTAAACATAGTCCTTCGGTCTAGCACAAATATGCTCAATCTCTGTCTCTGGTCTAGCACAAACCTATCCTCAAATCTGCACCAAACTCTATCCTCAAATTTGTACTAAACACAATCCTTCGATCTAGCACAAATCTATCCTCAATATCTGTCCTCTAATTGCACTAAACATAGTCCTTCGGTCTAGCACAAATATATCCTCAATATCTGTCCTCAAGCCTTAACACAAAGTTTGAACAAATCAATCAAATCAACTCTGCTCACAAGCCTTCTCAAAGACTTATCTGTAAGCTTCCACAAAATCTCACACTAATTTGTCCACAAGTCCTCTCTAGAACTTGTTCAATTTGCTCAACAAGTCCTCGCTAGAATTGAATTCACCTCAATATTGTACTTCCACAAAAGCTCACACAAATCTTCCACAAGTCTTCTCTAAAGACTTACCTCAAATTCTCAACAAGTCCTCACTAGAACTTGTCCAATCTCATAGAAACATATAGAGAATTGTTAGAGACTCAATATGCTTCACATTCACAAATGCTCAATCACTTTCAATCTCTCTTTTTACCATAGAAACATATAGAGAATTGTTAGAGACTCAATATGTTTCACACTCAATCACTCTCAATCTCTTTCTCAAATCAATTTAGAATATAGAACAATTTGTTTCACAGAACTTGAACTATCACTTTAACACATCCACTCAACTAAGCTCAATCACTTCTACTCAACCAATCACTTCAACAACAATGCTTATCAAGTAATCCTCACATAACAATGATACTCATGATCTTTGCAAACCCTAGTTCAAGTTCCTCACTCAACCAATTGCTTCAACAACAATGCTAATCTCACATAACAATGATACTCATGATCTTTGACAAATTCACATAACAATGATACTCATGATCTTTGCACAAACCCTAGTTCAAGTTTCTCACTCAATATTTCAACAACAATGCTTATCAAACAAGGTTTTATCATCAACTCTTACTCAGAAAACCTTCAACAATCAACTCAACAATGCTCATCAAACAAGGTTTTATCAACAACTCTTATTCCAAAAAAACCTTTTCACTCCAACTTAGCATTCACAACATTCAACAATCACTCACTAGGAAGATGTGCCCATACCTTTTGTTTGATGTAGAAGTGCCCTTAAAAACCTATCTCAATCACAATTTTCTTCTTTGCCAATTTCAATGGTTAGATGATAAAATTTCACACTAACACTCTTTCAAAATATTTCTCAATTACAAAAATAATCAATCTCAAATACACCTTATTACTCCTTGAAATTAGCAATCATCAAATCACACATAAAAATAATCACTTCAAATTGCTCCTTATAATCTCCAATTTTAATAAGTCAATCTCCAAAAATTAACCCTTCAAAAATAATATTTGCCTACCCTTTTATCTCCCTCAAAACACTTAATAACCAAATTAATTCAGGCAAAAATTAAACCTCATAAACCATCAAAACATTTTTATTTTTCAACCTTAGGCACATAAAAATATTTTTATTTTCTTTCAACCTTAGCACATCCAAAATTAAGCGACCAACACAAATGACATCAGCGCATACCTTTGTCACTATCAAAAAGGCCTCGATGGGTTTCGAACAAGAGACCTTTTTGTCGAGCGCCTTACCAAGGCGCTAGCCCACCACGTGGGCTAAGCGCTCCCACGGGGAGGGGAAGGCGCAAGCCTCCCTTTAACCCCTTGTTCGATGCTTGCTCAAAAATATGTGCCCTCTCTACTTTGCCAAAAATGAACCCGAAGGGATTCGAACCTGCACGCCTTGCTTGCCACACACCCTAGCACCTCCGTCGATGCCAACTGCGCTACCAATGCCTTTGGTGCTAAGTATTTGTGCTCCCCTCGATTTATCCCTTCACCACTGGAGATCCTTTCGAAAAATGTGAGAACCTTTCCCTTTTTGCGCACGAAAACAATGGAGCATAGGAGATTCGATCGATAGCTTGGAGGATGTAAGGCAAAGAACTTTACCACCATTTATACACAATGTTCCATGCCATATGACGTCGACGCATCAAATCGAATTTCCAATTCGATTTTTTACTTAGCCTTATAACCCTCTTTAGGGTTTATTAAATTAATAAAAATTAATTTATAATTAAATTAAAATATAATTAACTTAAATAACTTTGAAGTTAATTAAATTAATTAATAAATTAATTTATAATAAAATTATATTAATTAATTTAAATTTCCCTCTTTAATATTATAATAAAATATTATAATATTATTTGCTTGGGCCTCTTCTTTGCACTTTGGACCATATCTGACTTCTTGGAACCGGGTCTTGACCAACTGAAGGCGGACTCTTCTTTTTGCACGGATTGCGGAACTGCTTCCTTTTGCACTGCTTACTGAAACTGACTTTCGACATCAATGACCATTCATTCTTGACATCAATGACAACTCATCCACTCAAAATGTCCAACAATCTCCCCCTTTGTCATTGATGGCAACCCAATTATCTTTTCAATTTCCTTAACCTATTTATGTTCTGCTCCCCTTGGGAAACTGCTCCCCCTGACTCAATACTCTCTTCTTAAATCAAATCTCTCCCCCTTACTCAAATCTCTCCCCCTTTGACATCAATGGCAAAGGGTCACCTTTGGGGCTCGGGGCTAAGAATGAGTCTCTTAGCTTAGCCCCTCCCCCACCTCCTCTTGAGGTGGTTAATTCTGGGGTGGGAGTATTTCTACTCCCAGAATGCACTGATCTTTACCTTTGTCCACTTTCCTTCTCATCTGATCCTTCTGATTCCTTTGACTATTCCTGTTCATGTCCATGTTCCTATTCCTATTCATGTCCATATTCCTTGTTCATGCTTGGTTCTGGAATGTCTGCTCTACACCACTTTGTTGTATGTCCATCATTATTGCACTTATAACACTTAATGTTATTATTCCTTGGAGGTGCAAATATCTTGGGATTTCTCCTGGTGAAGCCATATCTGTTCCTGTCATGAACCCTACAATTCATTGCCTTGTGACCAAACTGATTACATGAGTAGCAATACCCATGAAAAGGCTGCCTATTTCTGAAGTTCCCATATTCCTGTCTTTCATGTGTCCTACATTGTGAAGCCTTGTGCCCAAATCTGTGACATGAGAAACATCATCCATTGAAATTTCCTTGCCTTGACCTCATTGGTCTCTTAGTCTCTTTTACCCTGTGTTGGTTCCTATTCCATCTGTTCCTTCTTTGTGCATTGTTCCTTTCCTTGTTGAACTTTCTATTGTCCAACTCATCCTCAGAAGTCTCACTTTCTCTCACACTATCTTCTTCTGAAGTTTCTTCTTCTTTAGAACTTGAGGTTGACTCTTCTTCTTGTTTCTTTTGAGCCTATTCAAAACCAAGACCTGTTTTGCTTGATGTAGGCTTTTGTGTCTTGATAATCTTATCCAAATTCTTTGAGCTCCTTCCAAACTTGTGTAGCTTATCCTTAGAATTTTCTACTTCTTCCCTTAGTAGAGCTACTTCTTGTTCTAATCTTTCACATTCTAAGACCTTTGCTTCTAACTTATCCTTGAACTTATTTGTCTTAGCTATTGACTTATTTAGATCCTCTATAAGCTTTCCTCTCTCTTCATCACATTCTTGAAACTGAAGCTCAAGTTGGGAGTTTTGCTTTCTTACCTTCTTTAAAGTTTTAAGAGCATAAATAAGCTCTCCCTCAAGATCAACTTCTCCTTTTTCTGATTCTTCCTCTATTTGTTTACCTTTGAAAACATCTTCATTCTTTTCTGACTTGTCTTCTATAGGATCACCTCCTTCTTCTTCTAGTGCCATTAGAATATTCTCTTCTGGTCCTTCAAGTGTATCCTCATATTCATCATCACTGAAACTGAAACCATTCTTTGTACAACTATCTTCAAGATGTCCAAAATTACCACATCTAAAACACTTGAGAATTATTGGTGACCTTTTCTTAACTTCTTCTTTTTCTTCTATCATAAATAGGACTTCATATTTATCATTATCTGAGAAACTATTATCACTATCACTTGAGTACTTACTTGCCTTGTCTGCATAGTAGCTCCTCTTTTGTCTTTGAAAGAACTTATTTCCTTGTCTTCCTTGTCCATCCTTACCTTTCTTTTGGTACCTATATTTTTTTGATTCCCTGTTCTTATGATCCTATTTTTCTTCATCATTGCTATTTCTAGCTTCTTGAAAATCAGTTGCATAGTGACCATACTTTCCACAATTGAAACATCTAATAGATTTTGCATCTTTAAATCTTCTTGAATCCTTATTATTTCTGCCATAATTTGCTTCTTCATCATTGGATGACTCATTGCTTGAATCTGACTTCTTGCCCTTTGTCTTCTTAGTAGCTTTGAAGGTTGCTTCCTTCCGAATATTAGGTTCCTCTTTTGTTCTTATCTCAAAAGTTGTAAGAATACCAAGTAACATATCTCTTGTCAAAGAATCACCATCTTTTGATTCCTCTATAGCAAAAATATTTTCACTAAATATTTTTGGAAGAGATCTTAAGATCTTATCACAAACATCAGATTCTTCAATCTCAAGTCCAAGTCCTTGCATGGCATTAACAACCTCATCTACATGAAGTAGATAAGCACTAATGTTTTCCTCATCCTTCATTCTTAATTCTTCAAATTGTCCTTTGATATTTCGTATCTTTGCCTTTTTGACACTTTTATCTCCTTCATATATGCTTTGCAACTTATCCCAAATTCCTTTTGCATCTTTGCAATGCATAACTTTTATGAACTTTGTTCTATGCAAACCTCTCAAAATTGCATTCATTGCTTTTGAATTGTAATGATGTAGAAGCTTACCATCTTTATCTGTAGGTGGAGTAGTTGGTGGTATGTATCCATTTTCAACTGCTTCCCAAATTTCATTGCCAAGTGCCATCAGGTGGATCTTCATTCTCATACTCCAAAATACATAATCACTTCCATCAAATACTGGTGTTGAATTATTTGAGGACCCATTCTTAGAATCCATTGTGTTCTTGTAAGATTTTCCTTCAAGTTGTTAAACTCTTCCGAAGGAACCCGCTCTGATACCAATTGAAGAACACAAGCTTATACTAAGAGGGGGGTGAACAGTATAAGACCACTTTTTACTTTTCTTTCCAATCAATATTATGCAATGTATAGATAGCAATATCTATAGACACCAAAACAATGCCAATCCGATTATGCTACCAAGGCATTGACAAAAGTGATGCACAAAGCCCTTAGGGCAGCCCTCAGAGGTCAAGCAGTGGTTCTAACCACTCCCAAAATAGTTTTGGAAGGTTCCTAGGCCAATTGGGGACTTTTTGAGGCTCAGTTCCTATTCGTCCCACCCCGGGATGAATAGCAATTTCTATTCATCCCACCTCGGAGTGAATACAACATTCATCCCGGGGTGGAGCGAATAGCAGGTTTGACTGGAAAAAAGTCAAATCTGGACAAGTGGCCACCAAAAATTACCACTTGCCCTACTCCTCGAGGCATGCAGGTCAGAACCCAGGGCATGCCTATGGCAGCCCCCATCAATGAGGCCATTTTGGGGAGATTCTCTTCCCCCACCTATGCATGTCGCCCTGATGGACAAATGGCCCCTTTGGCCTTGCATGCCCTTGCATGCCTTTTGCACATTTGACCTCCTAGGTCTATAAATTGGATGGAATTCTCATCCAAGAAAGAGAGGTTATTTCTAGGAATCACAATGAAGTGCTACCGAGTTATTACCTCACCCCTATTGCGCCTTTTTCATCCATAATTTCTCCTTAGCGAGAGAGGTTATCGGGTGGCAAAAGAAGGTGCAATTTGACTCCAAAACCAGAATCGATTGTTCGAATACCCACATATAATTTGCCTAAAATACTTCCCCTCTAGTTTTGCATCAATCTACCTTGGATTGGTGTGAAAATTTGGGAGATTTTGGTGGGCATCCCACCCTCGGGCGCCCCCCAATTTGTGATAGTCGAATTCGTCCCACCCCCATATGAATAGAAATTCATGCATAATATTAGGAATTTTTTTGATTAGCTATTTTTCATATGTCTCTAGGATGTTACAGTTCAAATTTCACTACTTTCTGACTTATATCGGCCGAGATATCGCTATTTTATGATTTGTATGTATGCGGGTCCCACTTTTGCATGTAGGAGAATTTGAGTAGGATATCTAGAATATGATCACATGGGTCTTCTTAGAATGTCATTTTATGCTTACTCACCAAATATTGTAGGTTTTTGACATGTCTAGGTAGAAGAATTGCTCGCTTGCCTTTTGTAGGTTCACAAAGTGCGACGGGATCGAACGCAGTGACCGGGCCTCCAAAACTTACAAAACTAGGTGATATCATCCCAAAATCATATATTTTACATCACTCTTGAGTTTTGCTTTGTTTGGAACTCTTTCGATATCTCTACCACACATGCGCCCTTTCAGGCTGTGGGGATTGCATGTTTTAATATCACACATAGATGCTTTTGATTCTCTTTTGCTTTCCTGTGTGCATATTTAGGTGCCAAAACATGATAGGAGATAGTAGAGGACAAGGATCACATTGACGTAAGTGGCGGTGACATTGAGCCCGCCCACCTCGAGTGTGGGCATGCGGAAGAACAGTGGATGTGCACCACGTTCTTTGAGAGATTGATATCTCTTGGCACTATTTTTGTAACAGATTGTATCAAGTGATTCAAGTCCTCAAAGGGAGGCATTGTAATTGAATTTAACATTATTTGATAAGGAGAATGCCCCATTTCACTTTATTGCTTGTCATACATTGTCATTTACTTTGCATGCTTCGTCTTTTGCTTTCATAGGACTTAATACGCATTTAAAAATTCTGTTGCTTCGGTTGGGGTGCACCATTTTTCCATTGCTATAGTGGTGATCATGGTGGGACCTAGTCCCTTTTTTCTTTAGGTGATCTTTTAACTCAATTTTCACCTTTTTTTGTTGCAGGTTTTAGTCGCTCCAGACCCAGGCGAACTTGGTACTGCTATTCGTGTCACCCTGGGATGGATTCAAATCCGTCCCTCCCTAGGATGAATGCAGACCTACAATTCATCCCACCCTAGAGTGAATAGAAAATAGCAGGTTTTTTGAGCTAGATTTTAGAACCAGTAGACAATGGCAGAGAAGAGGTAGGATCTGAACCACTTTCTTCCTGTTTTGCATTTACAGAACTCTATTTTCTGTTTGTTTTCGCTTTATGTGCTTAAGTAGGAAAGGTAGAAAACTATCGCAATTTCTTTCTGAAAAATGCAAAATTACAAAAACATGCATAGAGTAGAAAATCTTGATTAGGATTGCATCTTCTTTGGCCTGATTGCTTGGTGCTCACCCATTGGTGAGTCTTCATTTAGGGTTGCTTTCCTATGTTTAGTGTAGTGACTTCCATATCTCATATTTCCATATTCTAAAAGTAAAACATCGCTTTAAAGCTTGCATTTAGTTGAAAATCATTGAATGCTCTCTTGTTTACTTTCTTTTGAATTAAAAGGAATCACACACACCATGATCCACTTAAACGCTAATGAGTTGGACTTCATCCCCAACCGTTGGTAGAGCGCAAGTGACGGTGGGTTTCATCTCCATCCACTTGGCTCAAATCCCATGAACCCGATCCATCTTGCCAAGGCCGGTTCCAAGATCCATCATAGCCCATGGGTTATAGCACGCATCACCCTTCGGGGAGGTGTATCATAGACTGCGGGTGAACTGGGTGAGGAACTGGTAGGACCTGTGCTCCTTGGCCATGTGTGGGCTTCATTACCACACATCATAGGTGGGATAACGCAACCTGGAGTTCATAGCTAGGTTGTCGAGCTATGAGTATACAGGTGAAATCCATTTTAACTTGAGAATATCATGCAACAATTATCAAACACGTGACACAAGGTCTCTTTACAACAAACTTGAAACACACTAAAACCAGTTTTTAGGATACACATTTAATACATTAACAAAGATAAACATCTATTTGATTGTGTGTTTCCCTTTTGGTATAATGTTTCATAAAATTTGTAAGGAAGATAAACATTAAAACGTTTGATAGACATTCTTACAATGGTTTTCACCCGCAGCCAAGCCCAATCAAGGGCGGACGCTATGGAGAGTGTACATGGAGACACAAGTCACCTCCGTTATAGCCCCCGAGATCTGGTCATACCACCTTGGAGGGCTGACACTCACCCCAGTCCATGGACCACTAGGACAGCTAGGACAGAGCAGGGTCTCCAAGAGACCCCCAGGTGGGATACCCCCATGCGCCAAGAGCCAACCCAGGGAGATTGCTCCCGTTATATGGACACGTCAAACACTCATTTTGATGATGATTGGCTAGTGCATGAAGAGGCACATAGAGATAGGGTAGTACCATGCATTCATGTGCCTATCAGAGTAGAGGCACCCACTCAAGGGCCAGATCCCCACAATGATCATTGGGTGGGGCATGATGATCACATCTTACCTCCATGCCACCCAATTAGGGCTAGGGAGCCTAGATATCAGGATGAGTATGAGGCTCATCATACAGGGTGAGCTAATTCAGCCCTACCTTTCCTCGTTCATGGGGGAAGGTACGAGGAAGTCCATGACATTCCTCAAGAGCAAGTTACTATGTGGGGGTGTTGCACCTCCACACCAGCTGAGTATCAGGAGCACCTACCTCGCCCAGAGCCATGGGTCAACGCTGCCAACCTCGATAGAGGGAAGCACGTTATAGAGGTCTCGGATCACCATGACCGAGAAAGAGATCGAGGGGAACCATCTAGGCCACCTAGACCCCGAATAGCAGAACAAGTCCAACAGGCGGTTGCCATATATGCAGAATGCCAAGCTCAATTCAAACAACTTCGACGTGATAAAGAGCAACTAGACCACCTGCATCAGCTCGAGAAGGAACGTATTCAACGTCAAACCAATGAGCTATTCCAAAAGACCCTACATGAGCGGGTTTCGACCCCAAGCACTCATAGGGTAGAGACCTATCGGAGGCAATAACCCCCAGTCCGAGAGAGGTCACCTAGACCTTATAGAGGATTGCCTCCTAGACCTCCCAGGTTCGATCGAGATTTGAATCTGAGGATTGATGCAAGGCACCCTTTGCAGGCAGTCACATAGGTTTATAGACTGACTCCAGAGATGCCTTATGAAGAGTATGATGGATATGAGCTGGAAGAAGAGCATGCAAAAATGCCATATCAAGGCAGGGGGTTATTCCACAACTACCCCATAATAGGCCTCACGTTCCTCGCAACCCACCATAGGAACAGGATAAAGAAGAGGAGATCAAGTCCTTCGATGCCTACAAGGCACTGCTAGAGCACCTTGAGTCAGTCAAGAATAGAACCTCTGGGCCCCAAAAGCCTATGTTACATCAGCTCCACAGTCACCTTGTGCATCCATCGGTTCCTACGCCTCCCTACCCCGAACAATTCAAGATGCCTCAGTTGGCTACATTCAAGGGGGAAGAGGATGCACAGGAGCATGTCACCCATTTCCTGAGCCAATGTTTTGGTATTCAGGACCATGATGCCTTGCTTCTAAGGACTTTTGTGACCACCCTCGTAGGCCCTGCCTCCGATTGGTTTACACAGCTCCCAAAGCACAACATCCACAACTTGGACCAGCTCATGGATGCATTCCTAGAATGTTTCACCTTCAATACCAAGAGGAAGGCAACACTTGCTGACTTGGCCGGTCTCAAGCAGTATGACGATGAGTCAGTTAACAACTATGGAAACAGATGGAGGGCTATGCTTTCAAAGGTGCCCTATCTACTCCCCACGTCGGAGTTGACCCAAATGTTTACTAAGAGCTACCTGAGACCCATCTCCTTGCTTCTACAACTCCAGTAGTACGCCACTCTTGAGGATGCCCTGGCGCAAGCCAGGACCATCGAAGAAATCAAGATCCAAGATGGCGAGATTGCAAAACCTCGCAAGGAGTGGACCAAGACCACCAAGACCAACACAGCGCAACCGAAACCCACCATGGTCAATCAGGTTGCCATTAGTGTTCTAGGGCCGGCACAAGCACAGTAGCCTCAAAAGGTAGAGTATCATGCCACGCCCCCTGTGAACTATGAGAAAGAAAATAAGAAATAGGGGCAGAATCAACAACGCCGCCCCAAGCGGTAGTTTATGCCCATAACAGAATCTATGGATTCCTTGTTTGACCGCCTTTACGTGGCCAGTTTGGTCCACCTACCTGAGAGTAGACCTATGGATCCTAATGCACCAAAGCCCAAAGGCTACCGGGAAGACTTGTATTGCAAGTACCACCGATAGAAGGGTCATGACATCTTCGGATGCTACAAGTTCAAAAACTTGGTGCAGGACCTGATCGACAACAAAGCTCTCATGGTAGACAACCCCGTGGCACCAAAAAACCAACAGATGGAGGTCTACAAAGACCCCTTGCCAGCCCATGGAGGGTAGGCTAAGCCCACAACACAAGTAAATGAGGTCCATCAGGCCTATCCCAAGCAGGGATTTGTGGGCATGGTGAGCATTGTGACACGGAACAAGAAGTACCCTAGTCCAGCCGTAGCTCCTACGGCTCCAAGCGATATTTCATCGACTTCACGAGCTACACCACCAGTAGTACAGACTCCCTCGCCTAGGCCTATGGCCATGATCTAGACCAAACTCACTCAGATTTTGAGGACCACATCGGCTAGGCTCTCCATCTATGAGCTAATCCAACAATCGTAGCCTCACAGGGAGGCCCTGATGGAGATTTTAAAAGCCATTGAGCTGCAGCCCCAGGAAGCTAATTCTTTCAACAATTTTATGGGGCATGTATGCCAATGCACCGAGCCAGTCATCACATTCAGGGAAGATGAGCTAAGGCCTATTCCCATCGACATGGTGGATCCACCTTTGCACATCATCGCATGTGTGAATGGAACCCCATTCAAGAGAGTTCTGATAGACACTGGTTCATCCAGTAATATCATTACCACAATGGCACTAGAGCATCTCAAACTACCGGCATCGCACATTGTTGCATCCACCTACACCCTTCGAGCATTCAACGATGCTATATGCTCGATAGTTGGCACAATTGTCCTGCCCATTCAAGTTGGGCAAAAGATGATTCCGATGTTGTGTCACATAATAGAGGGTGAGATGGCGTATAACATCCTGCTAGGCAGACCCTAGATTAGGAACATGAAGTGTGTCCCATAAATCATGCACCAGTGTCTAAAATACATGTATGAAGGATAGGTTCATGTCATTTTGGTAGACCTCAAGCCCTTCAAATATTGTAACCTGATGCAAGAGTTGCCCGAATCGACCCTACCATTGCCTCATTTGGACTTTTAGTTGAACAAGTCTCATTTGGATCCGATTCTGGCATCACCCCCTCCCATAGATCTACCTTCATCATAGTCCATCCCATGTTCATCATCAGCTCCTTCACAGGCATCACCATCATCTACGACCCCATTGTCGAAGGACACAGGGAAGAGACCCATTGAAGAGATCCCCCCAATAGTTTCCACCATCTCCTTTGAAGAAGTGCCTGGCACGATGGAGGAATGGGTGGTCGATGAGCCCATCATGGAATGGGCCCAAGAGGCACTCTCATTTCCCCCATCACCATGATCATTGATCATAGTTGAGATGGCTAGTACAGGTCTAGGGGAGTACATGGTTCGAAATATCATGGCTACACCTGTAGTTGAGTCCGTACAGGACATGGGCAGACCTCTCCTTCTGAGAGGCACCCTCGTGCCTTTAGGCCTCCCTCCTAATCAGACAAACTTCATGTATGGGGGCCTCGATTATGGCATAGAGCCCTACCAGTAGGAGGAGGAAGACGAGGAGCCTTTTGGGGAATACATTGATTACTTGTCTAACCCAGACTTCATGCTGAAGTATTTTGACCTATGCAACTGGTAGGGTTTTGGGTTAGGCAGATATGAGCAGGGCATGCGGGTCCCTTTTTAGCCACAATATCAAATGGCATATGACAAGTCAGGATTAGGGCATAACAACCCATTGCCCCTGGATGTCCTCATGGATGGCATCGATCGCCTATGCATAGGTCAGAGAGATGAGTTGGCTAGGGACCCCTACGCCAACCCGCACACCATCTACTCATTGGAGGACTATTTCTCGATATCTGATGGGAGCCCTATGATCCTTAGTGACATTCTCCCACATTTTGAGAGAGGTGAGAGCTCGCAAGCATGTCCTCATGTTTGTGATGAAGGCCCCTCTTATGAGTGGACCTCGGGTGATGACTCCGATTATGAGGTAGCACCGTACGACCCGTTTGAGTCAGACAATGATCATTCGTAGGTCATCCCCATTGATGATGAGCAGGAGGACTTCATGTGCATGTTCCCCATAGATGACCCTATCTGGCAGCAGCTCCTACCACCTGAAGAGCCGGTCTACCCTCAAGAAGTCAGACCGCCTGGCGAGGACACCATCCATTTGCTTGAACTACTCGATCCCCGCATGCCAGTGGCACCACAAGACGAGAGTGAAGAAGTCCTCATCCATGATGATGATTATGAGGAGCGAGCATATATGGGACCTCATCAGTCGGATCACCCAATTCCTATGGGTAGAGGCGAGGGACTAATATACGATAGTGATGATGAAGATGAGACGGAGAGGGCCTATCTTGGTCCTCATTATTTGCGTCATCGTCACGAGCCCATCGACATAGATGAGGTGTATCGTCAGCTGCACGTTGGCCCATGCTTAAGGGCAAGACCAGTCAATCTGGATCGGATCTATCATGAGGTCTTTCCAGACCCATCGACATACATGGAGCTCCTCGAGCCCAATGATCCCATCCTACAGTCTATTCATAGATAGGATCCGATGATCCCTATTCCCCCACCGCCACACTTGGGGGTAGGAAGTGATACTGATAATGAGTCCTTCACCCATGGTCCTGGAGAGAAAATTCATTCCATCAACATGATCTCCATTGATTTGACCACACCACTCCACAATCCAGTCGATCCTTCCAAGCCATTGCATCTTGATCTAGATGCTATCGACTGGGATCATGCTGATTCACCCCCATCACCTTCTGAGTATTGGCCATGTGGTGAGATGTTTCATTTCACCCCAAAACCTACTCAGGATGTCTTTCATGCTGAAGAGGAACCTGACGTTCCCATCGATGATCTTAATTCAGCAGATGACATCCACTTGATCCCTACTCCACATCAGTTGGAGGACAGATCGCATATGTCAGTCGAGCCAATGATTGATCGAGACATAGGCTCAGATCCAGATAATCCATAGTTTATCAAGCTAGGGGAAGGCTTATCCCCTGAAGAGCAAGCCATGTACATCCAGATTCTCATAGAGAGAAAGCAAGCTTTTGCATGGTCATACAAGGATATGCCAGGACTAGACCCAAATCTGGTCATGCATAATTTAACACTCAACCCGACAGTCAAATCGGTAAAGCAAAAGTTGTAAAAAATGCATCCAACAGTAGCCTTGATGGTGAAATACGAGATACAAAAACTCTTGGATGCCCGATTCGTTATCCCCGTAGACTATCCACCATGGTTGTCCAACATGGTTCCTATCAAGAAGCCTGATGGGAGGATTCGCATATGCACAGACTTTCGAGATCTAAACAAGGTGAGTCCTAAGGATGATTTTCCTTTGCCTAGCATCGATGCACTGGTAGACGCCATAGTAGGCCATGAAATGCTTTCCCTCATGGATGGTTTCTCTGGGTACAATCAGATCCGTATCAACCCAGAAGACCAGATCAAAATGGCATTTACAACACCTTGGGGAACATTTTGTTATAGGGTCATGCCCTTCGGCCTCAAGAACACTGGCACCACCTATCAGCGAGCCATGACATACATCTTCCATGATTACATGCACAAGATTCTAGAAGATTACATGGATGACTTATTGGCTAAGTCTCTATTACGTCATGAGCATCCCGATGTCTTACGCAAAGTCCTCGATCGCCTCATTGAGCACAATGTCAGGCTAAACCCCAAGAAGTGCATCTTCGGCGTCACATCTAGAAAGCTCTTGGGTTTCATAGTCTCCAAGTGAGGCATCGAGGTGGACCCTAAAAAATTCAAGGCTATCCTAGAAATGCCTCCCTCGACTACCGTCAAGCAAGTGCGAAGCCTGCAAGGCAAAATCGTATCTATCAAGCGCTTCATAGCACAGTTGTCGGATAAGTGTCGACCGATGAATAGATTATTGCATAAGGGAGTTGCATTCCACTGGGATGATGAATGCCAAGAAGCCTTTGATGAGATAAAGCAATACCTAGTTTCACCACCAGTCTTGGCACCTCCTCGACCAGGAGTACCATTCTACTTATACATCTCAGCCACTGAGATCACACTAGGGGCCATGCTAGCCCAGAAGAATGAGTTTTTCAAAGAGTAGGCTACTTACTATCTTAGCCACACCCTGGTCAGTTATGAGGTTCGATACACATATGTCGAGAAGCTATGCTTAGCAGTGGTTTTCACCACTAGGAAGCTACGCCATTATATGCTAGGGCATACCATGCATGTTGTGTCAAAAGAGAATCCATTGCGATACATGATGAGTCACACTTATCATAGTAGTCGCATGATAAAATGGATCATGTTGTTGATGGAGTTTGACCTAGAATTCATTGAACAAAAATCTATCAAAGGTCAGGTCATCGTCGATCAACTTGTGGAGGCTCCTCTTGAGGATGATCAACCTCTTAGCATGGAGCTACCCGATGATGGGGTCTTCCATATCTCAGAATCACCAGATTTTGATGAGCCTGAGATCCAGGATGATATGACCCTATTCTTCGATGGCTCCAAATGCGAGCGAGGGGGTGGCATGGGAGTCATGTTCTTTACATCGCAGGGAGCTCCATTGCCCTTGTCATTTAAAATCGATTTCCCATGCATGAACAACCTCTAACCTCAACCTCTAACTCTTGTACCTACAACCATAGAGCCTTAACCTCTATCAGGTTACCCTACTCCTACACATGTGCCCGCAGGAGATCCCTCTCCTGCCTAACCATAGCTAGCTCAGTCTGCAACATGGCATACTGATCCACTGGCACATCCTACTACTCAGGAAACCCCTAATCCCCCACATCCACCTCCTCATCATCACCTTGATTATCCACGATCAGGAGGTCCACCTAATCATCCATCTGGTAAGGTGACTCTGCCTAATCCTCCTTGGGTACATCCTGAGGCATATCCACAGCGATCACCGCTGCATCTCCCCCAAGGGCCTCCTCACCTCGCCACCCCTGCATAACCCACCATGTGTCATACTCAATTTTAGTCTCACATCATCCACATCGGGAACCACTATAGCTAGGTTTGTCTCCTCATTTGTCTCCACCACTATGGCCCAAGTCAAGGTCCTCTCATCCCCTTGATGCCTATAAGATCACGGGTACCCCAGGTAATCCCTGGAATTCCTCAAACTATCGTGTCACCTACTCATAAGGGAAGAACTCCTTCTCCATCCCATGCCACCCTATCAGCTATCTCCCCTGCCTGCTCCTTCACAACCACTCCCCAGCCTCAGACCATGCTGGGCAGTCTTTGTAAGGCCGCTAGCTAACATCACCCATCGTCAACTTAGCAAAAGTCTTAGCATAGTGACCCACGTTACCTGCCCAATGCCTACTCTGACCAACCTCCCATGCCTTCTACCAAAATATGATGTACCTGATCTCTAGGTCCTCCAACTCACCCCAGGTCATCCATGATAGTCCTCGTGGCCGCTCCATAGCTATGTGCTACCATGCCTAGCACTGTAGTAGATTGTTGCACCCTATCTCCTTTTGCTTCTAATAGCAGATCTTGTGCAGCTCATCATAGAGTTGTGCTAGCAGTGTAGTACCCCATGCCATCACCAATGTTTTCTTCTTAGTGCTTGCCACCAAGGTAAACACTAGCTCCAATAGGTTCCATGGGAACCTCGCTCTAGAGGAGTCGAGTAGAAGCATATTGGAGATGAGGGTCATGAGTAATGCATGCCTCACCTTCAATACCTCCTCCCCAAAGCAATAACTAACCAATATATCACCCTTCAGGCAATCATCCTTTGTATCATCTACCCGATCACCAAAGTAACGAGTCAACACTGCACCTCTCAGATCGTGGTGCATAGTCCTGATGGGTCGCCCTCTATCGAAATCCTCAAAATTTGATAGACATCATCTAAATTCATCGTCATCTCCCCTGTCGGGAGGTGAAAGGTATTAGTGTGGGGGTCCCACAAGCTGATCAAAGCCATCAAGTAGGCACGATCGCCTATCACAGGCTCCAACCGTGTCACTTGCTTAAGGCCCAACTGATCTAGCCACTCCCAATCCACCTCACTCAAGGCAGCTCGGGTGGTCTCAAACAACTTCGGCTTATGATACCGACCCCTCACCTAATAAAACAAAACACAACAAAAATTAGTAAGCATTCTTATGCTTCACAAAAATGGCCTTTTTAAGGCCTCAAAAATAAAAATAAAAAAACACACAAAATTCAAAAATAGCACAAAAACACGATCGAGGAGTTACTACATACCCGCATCGCATCGACCCCTCCATTGGATGCTCCCATATACTGGCTCATGGTGTCTTGGATCGAGTTTGATAGTGCTTCACTGTGCACAATCACTCTCCTCCTCCTCACCACTCAAATCGCCAAAAGAAACTTGCAATAATGGCCCTACATCATAATTTTAGGGGCTTTATAGGCTATTAGGGTTGTATTCATCCCATGGAGGGATGAGAACATTAATTTGTGCTCATCCCACCCTAGTATGAATACAAAATTTGCATTCGCCCCACCCTGGGATGAATACAACTCACAATTTTCAAAATAACACAAAGCAACCCCAAAAGGGCTCCAAAAATAGCATAAAACTGCCTAAACTTGGTCGATTTTGCACCCAAGCATAATGGCATAATAAACTACCATCGGTTTCATAGAGAGACTCTACTTTACTCCCCAAGAAGGCTAGTATAGCCGGACCACTCCATGGGAACAAGGTTTTTCTCTCCCTCTTACTCCGAAAGGCACCAAAAATGGTTTAAAACCCACCAAAAATAGGTCAAATTTGATGTGATTCATTCAAACTCAAGGTAGAATTCAATAGCACCATGGAAGTGTGAGAACCACTCCTTTAATCCCTAAGAAATCCTTGATGGTTGGACCACTCCATGGGAATGAATTTTGTGACTCTCTCTCCTCCATAAGACATCTATCGGATCGACAATATCCTTCCAAAATTGCCATAATCTTCATGAGTACACCTGAAGGCAACCCAACAAAAGTCATCTAGGTCAAGCAACTTGTCGCTTTTCTCACTAAGTCCTTCCCTCATCGACTCATCGCTTGAGGGGGTAGTCATACTCATAATCATAATCAATAATTAAACACTCAATCATGCAAATTGTGTTCGTCCAACGAATCTTTCACAAAGACAATCATGCTCCTGCTTGGGGCAGTAAACAAGCAAAAATCTCAATTAAGAAACACAACAGAGCAGACGGTCCTGCCTGTTTACCAAAATACTTGGTATTCTCTAAATTCCTAGGGTTATAAGTCCTCTGAGCATACCCGCAAGCTGAAGAGAAACCAAGATCAATTTCCTTAGCTCATCAAAAGCAAGGATTCAAGAACGCATGCTCTTTCCATGATTGGGGCATCTAAAGTTGGTTAGGTTACTAAATAACTTTAATCATTTAGCACTTTGGTCATCTATTTTTGCTCAGCACTATGCTGCACACAACACTTCTCAAAAAGGGGCATCTATAGACACCAAAATAGTGCCAATCCGATTATGCTACCAAGGCATTGACAAAAGTGATGCACAAAGCCCTTAGGGCAGCCCTCAGAGGTCAAGAAGTGGTTCTAACCACTCCCAAAATAGTTTTGGAAGATTCCTAGGCCAATTGGGGACTTTTTGAGGCTCAGTTCCTATTCATCCCACCCCGGTATGAATAGCAATTTCTATTTGTCCCACCCCAGAGCGAATACAAAATTCATCCTAGGGTGGAGCGAATAGCAAGTTTGACTAGCAAAAAGTCAAATCTAGACAAGTGGCCGCCAAAAATTGCCACTTGCCCTACTCCTCAAGGCATGCAGGTCATAACCCAGGGCATGCCTATGGCAGCCCCCATCAATGAGGTCATTTTGGGGAGATTCTCTTCCCCCACCTATGCATGTCACCCTGATGGACAAATGGCCCCTTTGGCCTTGCATGCCTTTTGCACATTTGACCTCCTAGGTCTATAAATTGGATGGCATTCTCATCCAAGAGAGAGATTTTATTTCTAGGAATCACAACGAAGTGCTACCAAGTTATTACCTCACCCCTATTGCGCCTTTTTCATCCATAATTTCTCCTTAGTGAGAGAGGTTATCGGGTGGCAAAATAAGGTGCAATTTGACTCCAAAACTAGAATCTATTGTTCGAATACCCACATATAATTTGCCTAAAATACTTTCCCTCTAGTTTTGCATCAATCTACCTTGGATTGGTGTGAAAATTTGGGAGATTTTGGCGGGCGTCCCACCCCGGGCGCCCCCTAATTTGTGACAGTCGAATTCGTCCCACCCCTGGATGAATATAAATTCATGCATAATCTTAGGAATATTTTTTATTAGCTATTTTATATGTCTCTAGGATGTTATAGTTCAAATTTCACTGCTTTTTGACTTATATCGGTAGAGACGCTATTTTATGATTTGTATGTATGCGGGTCCCACTTTTGCATGTAGGAGAATTTGAGTAGGATCTCTGTAATCTGATCACATGGGTCTTATTAGAATTTTATTTTATGCTTACTCACCAAATATTGCAATTTTCTAACATGTCTAGGTAGAATAAGTGCTCGCTTACCTTTTGCAAGTTCACAAAGTGCGATGGGATCGAATGCAGCGATCGAGTCTCCAAAACTTACAAAACTAGGTGATATCATCCCAAAATCATATCTTTTACATCACTCTTGAGTTTTTCTTTGTTTGGAATTCGTTAAATATCTCTACCACACATGCACCCTTTCAGGCTATGGGGATTGCATGTTTTAATATCACACATAGATGCTTTTGATTCTCTTTTGTTTTCCTATGTGTATATTTAGGTGCCAAAATGTGATAGGAAACAGTGGAGTACAAGTATCACATTGACGTAAGCGGTGGCAACATTGAGCCACCCACCTCGAGTGTGGGCATGCAAAAGAATAGTGGATGTGCACCACGTTATTTGAGATATTGATATCTCTTGGCACTATTTTTGTAACAGATTGTATCAAGCAATTCAAGTCCTCAAAGGGAGGCATTGTAATTGAATTTAACATTATTTTATAAGGGGAACACCCCATTTCACTTTATTGCTTGTCATACATTGTCATTTACTTTGCATGCTTCGTCCTTTGCTTTCATAGGACTTAATAAGAATTTACAAATTTTGTTTCTTCAGTTGGGGTGCACCATTTTAAAATTACTATAATATCAATAGTAGTAATCAAAGAAATGCACAAATCACCACACACAATAGAGACACCAATTTAACTTGGTTCACCCAATGTGGGCTTTTCCATAGAGAAAATATTTAACTAACTTTTTTCAATCAATCTCTTGGGAATCCTTTTCCTATTACAATGTTTATGGAACTCTATCCAAAGGAGACACCAATCCCCTAATCAAGTTCATGGATATCTATCCACAGGAGAACTCCTTTCTCCTTAGCTCTGGTTGGTGATCTTCTAGAAGAACCGATGCCTCCACTACACTGGCTAATGGATCTCTATCCACTGAAGACTCCTATCCTCACTTAGAATACCTATTCTCACTACCTTGGCTAATGGATATCTATCCACTGGAGACTATTTTCCTCTATACTCTATCACCTCCAAAGCTTACTCTTTGCTCTGTCTCAAATCTACACTAAACATAGTCCTTCGGTCTAGCACAAATCTGCTTAATCTCTATCTCTGGTCTGGCACAAACCTATCCTCAAATATGCACCAAACTCTATCCTCAAATATGTACTAAACACAGTCCTTCTGTCTAGCACAAATCCATCCTCAATATTTGTCCTCTGATTTGTACTAAACATAGTCCTTCGGTCTAGCACAAATTTATCCTCAATCTCTGTCCTCAAGCCTTAACACAAAGCTTGACTCAATCAACTTTGCTCACAATCCTTCTCAAAGACTTATTTCAAATCTTCCTTGTAAGCTTCCACAAAAGCTCACACTAATCTATCCACAAGTTCTCTCTAGAACTTATCCAAATCTGCTCAACAAGTCCTCACTAGAACTTGTCCAATCTGCTCAACAAGTTCTCACTAGAAATTGTCCAATTTGCTCCACAAGTCCTCACTAGAACTTGTCCAAGTGCTCAACAAGTCCTCACTAGAACTTGTCCAATATGCTCAACAAGTCCTCACTAGAACTTATCCAATCTGCTCAACAAGTCCTCACTAGAACTTGTCCAATCTCATAGAAACATATAGAGAATTGTTAGAGACTCAATATGATTCACACCACAATGCTTAATCACTTTCAATCTCTCTTTTTACCATAGAAACATATAGATAATTGTTAGAGACTCAATATGTTTCACACTCAATCACTCTCAATCTCTTTCTCAAATCAATTTAGAATATAGAAAAATTTGTTTCATAGAACTTGAACTATCACTTTAACACATCCACTCAACTAAGCTCAATTACTTCTACTCAACCAATCACTTCAACAACAATGCTTATCAAGTAATCCTCACATAACAATGATACTCATGATCTTTGCAAACCCTAGTTCAAGTTCCTCACTCAACCAATTGCTTCAACAACAATGCTAATCTCACATAACAATGATACTCATGATATTTGACAACTTCACATAACAATGATACTCATGATCTTTGTACAAACCCTAGTTCAAGTTCCTCACTCAACTAATCACTTCAACAACAACGCTTATCAAACAAGGTTTTATCAATAACTATTATTCCAAAAAAAACCCTTTAACAATCAACTCAACAATTGGAGGTCCAAGGTTCAAATATCGAGTCTCGTCGGACTGAACGCTTGTCCCTTTCCTGGTGCTTTCAGCGGCGTAAAAGGTTTAAAATGATTGTGGCATGGTGGTTATAGGGGCGGACTGTGCGAAGATCTATGTGGTGGCTTCCAATGTGGATAGCGTAGAATACTATGGCGACCATAAAAGGTCGGACAGCCTGCTCAGATTCGTGGCGGCTACCAATTCCACCATGTAAATACAAAAAAAAAAACAATCAACTCAACAATGCTCACTAAACAAGGTTTTATCATCAACTCTTTATTCCAAAAAAAACTTTTCACTCCAACTTAGCATTCACAACATTAAACAATCACTCACTAGGAAGATGTGCCCATACCTTTTGTTTGATGTAGAAGTGCCCTTAAAACCTGTCTCAATCATAATTTTCTTCTTTGTCAATTTCAATGGTTAGATGATAAAATTTCACACTAACACTCTTTCAAAGTATTTCTCAATTACAAAAATTAATCAATATCAAATACACCTTATTACTCCTTGAAATTAGCAATCATCAAATACACATAAAAATAATCACTTCAAATTGTTTCTTATAATCTCCAATTTTAATAAGTCAATCTCCAAAAATTAACCCTTCAAAAATAATATTTGCCTACCCTTTTATCTCCCTCAAAACACTTAATAACCAAATTAATTTAGGCAAAAATTAAACCTCGTAAACCATCAAAACATTTTTATTTTTCAACCTTCGGCACATAAAAATATTTTTATTTTCCTTCAACCTTAGCACATCCAAAATTAAGCGACCAACACAAATGACATCAGCGCATACCTTTATCACTATCAAAAAGGCCTCGGTGGGTTTCAAACAAGAGACCTTTCCACCGAGCGCCTTACCAAGGCGCTAGCCCACCACATGGGCTAAGCGCTCCCATGGGGAGGGGAAGGCACAAGCCTCCCTTTAACCCCTTGTTCGGTGCTTGCTCAAAAATATGTGCCCTCTCTGCTTTGCCAAAAATGAACCCGAAGGGATTCAAACCTACACGCCTTGCTTGCCACACATCCTAGCACCTCCATCGATGCCAACTATGCTACCAGTGCCTTTGGTGCTAAGTGTTTGCGCTCCCCTTGATTTATCCTTTCGTCGTCGAAGATCTTTTCAAAAAACGTGATAACCTTTCCCTTTTTGCGCACAAAAATAATGGAGCATAGGAGATTTGATCAATAGCTTGGAGGATGTAAGGCAAAGAACTTTACCACCATTTATACATAATATTCCATGCCATATGACGTCGACGCATCAAATCGAATTTCAAATTCAATTTTTTACTTAACTTATAACCCTCTTTAGGATCATTAATTTATAATTTAATTAAAATTAAAATATAATTAACTTAAATAACTTTGAAGTTAATTAAATTAATTAATAAATTAATTTATAATAAAATTATATTAATTAATTTAAATTTCCCTCTTTAATATTATAATATTATTTGCTTGGGCCTCTTCTTTGCACTTTGGACCATATCTGACTTCTTGGAACCGGATCTTGACCAACTGAAGGCGGACTCTTCTTTTTGCACGGATTGCGAAATTGCTTCATTTTGCAATGCTTACTGAAACTGACTTTCGACATAAATGACCATTCATTCTTGACATCAATGACAACTCATCCACTCAAAATGTCTAACATGTGATAGAGTAGGATGTTCTACGAACTAAGCAGGATGTGATGAGGGTAGAGCATGATTCCCTACAGGTAGATAAGTATGCACCAAGGGTAGAGTAAGATGCTCTATAGGTGGGATAGGTACAGGGGCCTTGGGGGAGCTAGGTCATAAGGGTCATGTTATCCCAGTTGGAGAAGGATAGGGATAGGGTGGAGTGAGAGAGACACAGGGTGAGACTACTAGAGAACACCCTTTTGTTGAATGGTATAGTAGTACCATCACTACCATCATCCTCTACTTCCACATAGAGTTGGAAGAGCAGGACTTCGAGTAGTCACTCAATTATCCCACCTGTACCTTGATTCATAGGAGAGTCAACCTCCCAAGCTTCAGGGGTAGGGACTTCTCATGATGAGAGTCAATGGCATGGTAATGACAATGAGTAGGCCTAAGGAGATCATGTCGAGGGCAACGAGGATAACGATGAGGGCAAGTAGTGACATTTGGGAACTAAGCTTTGTATGGATACCTCGTGTCTTTTTTTGATAGTTTTGATGAACTTTGATAGCTCTGACATATGTAGCCTATGGGAGAGATTGTATATGTACATTATTGATGATATATATATGATTCATTTATTGATGCGATGTTGTGCTTAATTTGTGTGTAATGCTTATTTATTTATGTTTTGATGTAATGTTTTATTGCATGATTAAATGTATGTTGATGGATGCAATGAATGTATGCATATACTTTTGATTATCTTTTGAAAAATGTGTAAAGTTGTAATATTAGTTATGATTTTAATCAATTAATCAAGGGCATTAACCCAAGGGTACTGACTTTCATATGAAATGAATTTTATGGAATGTTATGTGGTGTGTTGCAATAATTGTGCTACTATGAAGTTCAATATGACATGACTTGTACTTTTGCATGTCCTAGGGATGAAGATTCTAAAAGTGCTTTCATGATGCTCAAACACCCTAGTGATATCGATCAAACTCACCTACTGATCATATAGGCACTTGAAGATACTAAGACCAACCAGGTTATTAAAGTTACTCAAAGACTATTGTGTATGTAGTGATTGTTCATTTTTTATTTCAGGTGAGGGACTAATAATTTGTGATTTATGCCAATAAGCTAGCTCATCTATCAGCGTACATAGGTCTGTACAAAATAATGTCACTAATATGACAAACATGTCACCATGCAAGGTGTACTTCACTACTAGTCATATGTCTATAGCCCCGATGGAGGTTAACCCTATGATATAAGGACCTAAGATTTCCATGGATTCAAGATTTTATTAGTTTTTTTTAATATAGTTGTATTTTGGCTTTGCGCTTGTCCTTTTGTCAATTCCCAAGGTTAGCTCATGTGCATTATAGGATGAGCAAGGAAAACCGTTCGCTTTATGGAGATGGTGACTAATGATTTCATCTTTCCTAGGCATAATTTTTTGTTAATGTGCAATTTTTGCATGGTCTTAGAGAAAACTGAAGTTCACTAGGAAGACCTATAGTATTTCAAGAACTAATTATGTTCAATGGAGGTTGAATGAGACACTAGGTATGGCTAAATGATTGAAAGAACCTAAAGAATCTCCAAAATAGAGTCTTGAAAAAGATAAGATATCATCTGTGTATTATGAATGGATGAATGATGGGGGTGTGTTATGGATGTAGCACAAATGTATATAATGATGGATGATTTAAGACAAATACCATAAGGAAGACACCCTTGATTAATGTGACAAAATCAATCCTAGTAAAAAACTTTAAAGCATGGATCGAATGATGACCAAAGTTTTATTGTTGATGATGAATAATGAAATGTATGAATGCAACGTGCTTTGTAGCAGTGTAAAAATTTATTGCTTGGTGTTTATTTTCTTTTGTATTTTAATTATTTTTAATGTTTTTGTATTTTGAATGATTTTGTGATGTTTTTGTATTTTGAATGATTTTGTGATGTTTTTGTATTTTGAATTATTTTGTGATGTTTTTGTATTTTGAATGATTTTGTGATGTTTTTGTATTTTTATTGATTTTGTGGTGTTTTTGTATTTTGAATAATTTTGTGATGTTTTTGTGTTTTGAATTTTTTGATGTTTTTGTATTTTAATGTTTTTTTCTAATTTTTTTGTGTTTTGAATTATTTTTTTAATTTGTGTACTTTTTTTTATGTATGTACAATGTTAGCTATGAACTAGGCATAAAAGGCACGCAAATGAAGGATGTCGATTAGTTCATGTTCCTTAACTCCCTCAAAGATGGCAATTTTGTATGCTCCAATACCAAATGTTTTTGTGACAATGAATAGACCAAGACAATTGGCGGTAAACTTATCATGCAAGTGCAGTGGAAGGCTTGAATTCTATTGATTTTTTTAAGAACTAAATTCCCTACTTGAAATTCTTGAGGATGGCCTTTGTTATTCTACACATATTTGACCCTGTCTTGATAAATGTGAATGTGCTCAAGTGCATTATTTCATCGTTCATCAAGCAAGGTTAGTTGATCAAGGCATGCTTGTTGTGCAGTATCATCATCGATAAGTTCTTGTAATGATATACACAATGATAAGATTTTAAGCTCAAGATGCATGATGGCCTCGACACCATAGAGTAGTGAGAATGGTGTTTACCCAATTGGCATGTGTATGCTTGTTCAATAATCCCATAATTCTAGGAGGAGTTGGAAATGTCAATCCTTACGATTTTCTTTAACTATTTTCTTTAGAATGGCAATGATAGTCTTGTTGGTTGTCTCTGCTTGTCCATTACTCTATGAATACTAAGGAGTCAAGAAACTATGTTGAATGTTATGCATCATAAATAGCCCTCTTATCAAAATGATAGGGTTGCCCAAGAATAAGACCACAGTATTCCATGGGAGTCACATCAAAAGTGACTCGATCTACATAATGAGGCCCAAATGTAAATGACATAGTGTAAGTCTTTGTGATATAGGATTTGAAATATCCTTCCATCCCAATGAATAAGGATAAGGATGTAGTTTTGTAGGTAATTTGAGCCTATCGACAATAGATTGAGAAATCAGATTGGTTTGAGATCCATTGTCGATAATACAATCCAAAAAGAAGTCATGTCTGAGGTGGGCTTTGGTGACAAACAAATGGTCATGCCCACCTTTTTGATGTAGTAGTGTAACATTGTTCAGTTTTCCTCTCAATTCATCATATGCTCTCCCTTCTCCCATAACCACAATGGGGGCCTTTGGGGGCTCCTCCACTATAGGTTGTACAAGTAAGTTCTTTTGTTTCCTAAAACACTCATATTCTAAGTGTCCCTATCTCTTACAATGATTACAATATTTCTTTGCATTATAATACTTTGGATGAGGAGAGGAAGAAGAAGAAAAACTAGGAGAAGAAGGAGAAGAATTGGAAGGCATCTTGACCTTCGAAGATTGTTTTTGATTTGAAGAATGAGAAGTTTCTTATGCTCGAGTGGTGAACTTCTCTTCGATAATTTGTGCATGATTGAAGGTCGCATCAATGGTTTCCAAGGGATTATATTTTATCTCCCTATACAAGTGCTCTTGAAGGCCACTTGTAAATTTAACAATCAACTGTTGGAGGATCTTTTACACCCAAAAAATGTGTAACCTGTTGAAAGAAGAGATATAATCATGTACAAACATATTATAACCTTGGTGCAATCTAAACCATTTCACTTTTAATTCTTGTGCATAATTAGAAGGATAAAAATAATCCTTCAAATATTGAACCAATTCATCCCAAAAATTAATGGGATTTTGTTCATCTTGTCGATCCAAGATGACTAGTTTTGCTAACCCACTCAATTTGAGTTTAGCAAAAGGAACTTTATCATTTAATGGAACTTCTGTATAAGCAAACCAGGTTTCCATGTCCATGATCCAGTTATTGAGCACATCAGGATTTCGAGAACCATCATAGATCTTGACATCACATTTGAGATGAGATTTACTATCTCTAGGGTATTTTTATTCAAGAGCATACTGAACTGAAATCTCATCAACTTTGTTGGTCAAATTGCCAACAATTTGAGCTAAAGCAAACATTCGATCAACCAAGTCTGATTCCATTTGTGATATAGTGTAAGCAAGATCACTTACAAATAATAGCCTCTCCTGGGCTATGATAAGAATTCTCAGAATTTTAACTTCTACAAGAGGGATTTACAAAAATTACAAAAATTTATCCTCCCTTGCTTCACAATTTGATGCACTATTCCCAAGCAAAAAGAATGAATTTTGCTTTTACAAATTTTGGGAATAAATAAAAAGATAAGATTTAATTAATCAAATCTTATTGTGCACCAAGTAATAAAAAATTTAATCATATTGTGCACTGAGTAATAAATATTTTAACTAAAATATTTGGTTATACCTTGTGCCAATCAATTGGTAAGATACTGCGAAGGTGGCAATGGTATGTAGACACAACAATTCTACAGGGCAACAACTATCAAAGTCAACAACCAAACGTTAGAAAATATATACAAGTCAACGTGCATGCATATCCATAATATGTCAACGTGGATCACACGTTCAAGGTGTTTGACAGCCCCTCTTGGGCTGGCTATGTCATATAGGTGTGATGCACCTTTTATAAACCTTTAATTGTGTATCCTAACAAATGTGGGATTATTTCCTAATAAAAAAAAATTCACCTATTGACAAACGCCATGATATGCAGCATACCATTGGGAAAAATATCTTCGAGAAGCTGTTGCACTCATTGGGACTATCACCAGAAGGTCTAAAATCCATCAGAATTTGTTAGATGGTGATACCGATATGAGGGATTACCACCAGAGAACTTGCAAAAATGCTATTAGAAATCCCAGAGTGGGGGGAAGAGTTGTTTTTCGTTGGAGAGGAGCATTGGCAAGTAGTGAAACATCGGGGAGCAGTGGATTATAGTCAATGACGGGCAGGCCAATTCATAGGAGAATTTGTGCTAGGTAGGGGAGTATGTCATCGTGAAAAGACATCATCGGGAAGCCATTTTTCAGTTCCAAAAATGATTTCCAATGTCCAATATGAAATCTAGGATAATAAATCATCTGCATAAAAAACTTGTTTAGATGCACGCTAGAGCTCATCGTCTACAAATCAACTAAATGTAAAATGGGAGTGCCAGGGATGAGAACTGGTCACCAGATGGTCATCGAATCTGATTGCGTTGCTTTTTTGACATCAATAATCAAAAGGTGGTAAAACAACATCAAAAACAAAACGTTATCGATAAGCTATCTATTGCTCTACACGAGAGGAGAAGACCACCAGTAGGCATCAGAATGTGAAGGTCACCATCGATTGGAACTCTCTAGCAAGCTGACATCGATAGAGTGGCCGGTTATCATCATCGATGAAAAATTCGGGGCAAATCGATGATCGCAAGAATAGTGTTGGGGGTAGATCACTATCAAGTAAAGAGCATCGAGGTTGGCCGCATCCAAGTAAGGGCACTAAGAGGAGGAGCACTGAAGCTACGGTTAAAGAAGACACTGGTCATTGAAAGTGGGGTGACATACCGATAGGGAAAGGATGGCCACTAATTTCTTGTGTGTCGATCACCAGATCAGTTTATAATTTTGATAGGGGCCATGATGGTAGCACCGATGGTCTGGTGTCAGGACAAGCCGATAAATGACCGATTGTTGGAGCTAGTCAATGGAGGTCGGTCTAGCTGAGAAGCTAGTGACTGGCATTGACAACGAGGTTGAAAAGTTGACCGCCAATAAGTGGCACCGATATGGCCCAAAATACCCTAAAATAGGGTAATTTTATGTTGATAACTTTATTAACTAAATAATATTAACATTAATATTATTAATATTATTATTATTATTAATATTATTATTATTATTAATATTAATATTAATTTAGTAATCACCTTAACTTGAAGATAACTAACCTTGTAATATTTCAAACTTTGTGCATGGAAGCATTGAAACTCCTCTACTAATTTAAGACCAATTATGGAACTAAAATTGGGAATTTTGAGGAGGATTTATAAGGATTTTTATACCTAAGCAAGATATCTTAATCCTAGAACTCCCTATGCAACTAGAGCTTCCTAGATAAACTAGGAGTCCAACTAGCACAAGCCTGATCACAGGCTTTGATACCAATGATGAGGAAACAAAGAACAAAAACACACTAATTGATATTATTTCCAAGTTGTGCTTAAATATCACTATTCACAACAATAATCTCCAAAAATAGGAATATGCTTAACCAAAAGCTATAGTTAAGCTAAGATGCTAACTAATAGATCTTGCTAACTCTAACAAGAAGACTAATCTTACCCAATGACTTATGTTGTCCAAATGTACCGACATTTACAAGTTGGAATAAGATATTATTCAAATACACCTAGACTTAGGACTTAATACTTAATTAAATAAGTAAAGCTAACACCTAGTCTAGAACTCACACATTCTAACTTAGACTTAGGACTTTAGGCTTAAGTAAATAATAAAATAAACTAAGCCTAATAAAAATTAGCCTAGATCTAAATATGTCCACATCATACTTAGTACAAAGTGCTCAAACATCCTTATTCTTGAATGGAGTGCCATTATCAAAAATGACTTTGGATGGTATACCAAAATGAAAAATGATATGATGGAGAATGAACTCCGCAATTCGAGGTTTGATCCTACTGGTAAGATGAATTGCCTCAACCCACTTGGTAAAGTAATCAATAGCAGTGATGATGAATGTATAGTGTCCTAAGGAAGGAGGAGATATCTTCCCTACAAGGTCAAGATTCCATTGCGAGAACAACCAAACAACTTGAATTGGTTGCAATACCTATGATGGTACATGGGTTAAATTGGCATGATGTTGATATTTTAAATATTTCTTAACATATGTACAACAATCATGTTCCATGGTGGGCCAATAGTAACCCATGTAGAAGATACGCTTTGTGATGGCCATTCCACTAAAATGACCTCCACACATTCCATCATGTGCTTGAACAATGACCCAATTTACCTCTTGCGATTCGAGGCAATATAAGAGCATACCATCAAAGCTACGATGATAAAGGATATCACCCAAGAGAGTGTAACAAATCAAATTTTCTTTGAATGTGTGTTTAGTAGTTGAGGACAAATCTGTAGGTAGAGTACCCATTTTTATAAAGTCCTTTATTTATGAGAAGCTATCATTGTATTGCTCAATTTGAACAAAGTTCACATTATCTTCAATATAAGAAGATTCTTATTTGATAGTGGATTAATATAGTGTTTTGATCTTGATGTATGTAGTGCTATCAATGGTATTTTGTGGTATGAGCGATCCAAGAGAGGCCATAGTATCTACAAAATGATTGTTCAACCTAGGCGTATTATCGATTTCATACCAATCAAAGTGCTTAAGCAATTTATCAATGATTTGTTTATATTGCTTTAAGATTGGGCATTTGCACTGGTAGATCTCCTAAACCTGATAAAAAATGAGTTGAGAGTCACCAAAAATACTGATCCTTTTGGTGTCATGGGAAATAGCAGTCTATAATTCTAGGATTAGGGCTTCGTATTCTACATTTTCATTGGTGCAAGACAAACCGAGTTTGAATGACAAGGACATAAGAGCTCCTTGATGTGTGAAGAAATCAACTCCAGCATCTTCCCCTTATTCCCATTTGGAACCATAAAAGAAGAGGACAACATCAACCTCCTCCTCTAGTTTGACATTTTCCTCTTGCTCTGTGATATTGAATACAGTTTTGTCAAGAAAATTGATAATAAGTGGATGCTCATCTGGTAATAAAGCTTCAACAAGTTGATCTGTGATTACCAGACCCTTAATATATTTTTGGCTAATAAATTTGAGGTCGTATTCTATTAAAAACATTATCCATTTGGAATTTCTACTATTTGTATAGGTGCAACTCATCATATAGCATAGAGGGTTTTCTTTAGATATGACATACGTGGTATGGTTGATCATGTAATATCGAAGTTTCTTAGTTGCAAAGATAACTGCTAGGCATAACTTTTTGACATATGCATACTTGGTTTCGTAGCTTACCAAAGTTTGACTAATGTAATATATGACCAGCTCTCTATTTGATTTGTTATTTTGCACTAGCATAGTGCTAAGGACAAATTCCATGGTGGATATATATAGATGAAATAGGACACCTAGTCGATGTGGAGTCAACATAGGTGGAGAAGCAAGATATTGCTTGATGGCATCAAAAGCATCTTGACACTCTTGATTCCATGTAAAGGTAACCCCCTTTTTCAATAGTTGGTTGAAAGGTTTACATTTATCGGATAGCTATGCGATAAAGCGATGGATAACTTGGATTTTTTCTTGTAAAATATGTAGCTCTTTGAGGTTCACAAGGGGCATCATCTCGATGATTGGTTTGACTTTATTTGGATAAAATTTTATGCCTTGTTTGAATACTATGAACCCTAAGATTTTTCTTGGTGTAACACCAAAAAAGCATTTCTTGGGGTTGAGTCTTACCTTGTGTTCAAGTAACCGATCAAAAATTTTATGCAAAATGCTTATGTGCTCATCACGCATTTTTGATTTGGCCAATAGATCATTTACATAATCTTCCACTATCTTATGCATGTATTCATGGAATATATAAGTCATGGCACGTTGATATGTTGCACCTATATTTTTTAGGCTGAATAACATGACTTTGTAGTAAAATGTTCCCCAAGGTGTTGTGAAAGTTGTTTTGTGCTGATCCTCGGGATTAACTTGAATCTAGTTGTATCCTCAGAAATCATCCATTAGGGAGAGCATTAGATGTGATCAAATTTTGATATGGGGGAGCTAGAGGATTGATGATATGTATAGATCCATGATCAATAAGGTCTTGTATCAAGTATTGAAATATGTGACAAGTACTGATATCATGCCCTCATTTATGATGATTATCACAGAATGTATGCTCCTTATAACCCTTTGGTTTTGGATGATTTGGATTATGTGTTTAATAATTGGTATAACAATATATCTAGCATCATACAACTCTTGAAATAGATTGGGCAAAGGCTCAAACAATGAAATATAATTATGAGATGAACGCGAAATATGTTTCGAATGAGCGAGTGGTTGATTGGGTGGCGAGGGGAAGGTCCATGTTGCATATAATGTCATCATTGAGGGTGTAAATTTTATGGAATTTGGGGCATGGAAGGACCTCCTATGAATTAATCATGAGTGGGTGTATTACATGTACAATTGCTCAGTTGCAACTTGAGATTATCGAGGCACACTAGGATGTGTTGCATGTCAATGTGAGAAGTTGTTTGTGGCATGGAAATGGGATTGACATAGATACCACTTGTGGTGGATGTGGATTGATATGGGTAATAATGTGCATATGTATGATGTGTTGAATATGGAAATGGATGACAAGAAGATTGTGGCATGCCAACTAGCTGGGTGATTTGAAATGGAAATCTAGGTGAGGGAAGAAGAGGTGGATGACATGGCCCTTGATGGGGAGAAGCATGATAGGGAGCATGATGGTACAAAGAGGAGAAAGTGGTCCTCACATGGGGGCTCATGGGAGGAGTAGGATGAGTAGCTTGACACCTTAGATCATGATCATAGGATGAAATCCTAGCGCACAATGTGTGAGGTAGGGATGAGCTATGTGAAGAAGCTAACATAGTATGAGAATGGGCGGAGGTGATTTCCTTAGAATACCCTAATGAATTGGTTGGAGAATAAGGGATCATAGTGGAAGCCTCCATAGCAATATGCACTTGTGTGTGTGATTTGGCCTTGATTGAGGACTATGATTCCAAGTGAAAAGTGATGGAATGAAGTTGGAAGGGTAGTTTAAGTAAAAATTTTGCTTTCCTGTGTGTTTTTTAGGGTTTTTGGACCTGTATGTGCTCTAAATTTTATATTTGTAGGGTGGTGTGCAAATTTGATTTGCACCTTACTATGAAAATGTTATTTTCACGTCATTATGCAAATCTATATTAAATAGGTATCCTGGGTGGAATTTTGCAAAAAAAAGACTATTAAAAACCAACTAGTATTTTTTGAAGCTATTTTGGATGGTTTTGTAACAAAACTCAGTTAGATGCAACAAAATATTATGCCAAACAATAAGCAAATGTTTTTTTTGTATTTTTGTGTTTTTTGATGATGTTGACCAACCTAAAATAAATAGAGTAGGTGGGAAATGCACAGTACAAAGGTATGTTGCAGCACATGTCCTTATAACACCCAAATGTGTGCAAGGGAAAATTGTGTGACAACGAGCGACTAGTGGCTCATGATGGGTATGGCTAAAGGTAACCAAAAGGGGAAAATATAAAAGACATCTTATAAAAGAGGTGGTACTGTCTAAGACCTGCTACTGGCCCAATTAAGCTTTTGATTCACCCTCAGATGGGCTTAGTCAAAAATGATAGTTACCAACTCATGAATTATGTAAAGCCCTATGAGTGGGGACACCTAACCCTAACCTACCCCAAATATTTCTCAAAAAATAGGGGATCTTTTGGTGATAAAGTCCAAAAAATCACTCATGGGGGCTACTATGGCATCCAGAGGGTGATCCAATGGAAGGAGGTGAATTCCAATGTTTCTAATCTCGAATGGGGGTTGGTGATGAAGTCCAACCTTACCAATGTATCTAAAATATGCAAGTGTGTATCCTAAGTAAAATAAAAAATGTTGGAAAGTAAACTACATTAAGCAAAAGAAATGCACTTTTCTCTTTTTTATTTTTCTTTGTAGAAAACAAAATGCCTTTTTGGAATGAAAATAATGCAAGAAAAACTTAACAAATTGTGTATTGTGAAAGGATATAAACCTTATGCTAAGGATTAATGAATAAAGTTGCTTGATTTCAATGAGCTATTCTAATATTTGCTTAGGCACAAATTTGTTTACACTAGCCAAGATATGTCTATTAAGGTTATGGCTAGATGTCTCTTAGAGCTTTATATATGAGGTAAAGATTGGAATATTGCTCTCAGCTCATGGAGATGAAGATATTATAAGGCCTCTTCATGCCTTATGCAAATGCTTTAACTCTAAATAATGCAACTATTCAATTAACTAACATGTATAGAAATAAAGGAAAGAGATTTTAAAACTTTGACCAAAGCAATTTTTTTGGGCCTTTCTAAGCTATAAACAAGTTAAATGAAATGTGACCAAACAATTTGGGGTGATTTAATAAAATAAGGAAGCAAACAAAAAGATATTTGTAAAGTGCCCAAAGCAGTTTTTGGGCTTACCTACCACTAGATGTTGAAGGATTTCTTATCTGGGTTGTATGATGCAGAATGTTGCTATTTTTTGGGATTCGCACACCTCTATGCAAATTTGATTGTGCCTCAAGATTCAAATATCTCTATGCAAATCTGAATTTGATGGTTTATTTAAGCAACTTTGGTGTCTATGAGTTAGATTCTAAAATTTCACCTGGTTTTCAGAAATTTTCCTACAATAGAGAGGGGTAGAAAGTTAGTTCGGGTACTTAAAGCGGGTACAAAGCACCAAAACAAAAAATTCAAAAGTGAAATTTGGAAAATAAAGACCAAAACCAAAAAAATATTCTTGGGGATGCCATTTTGGAAGGTGGTTTTGGTCAATGAAGGTGGAGAGGTATCTGAGATAGCAATCTCAATGGGCGATAAGTGTGTTTATCCCTTGACTTATCTAATTTTTTATATGGGAGACTCAAAGACCGATACCTTGCTTTTAGGGATTAATTTCCAAGGTTGTTTGAAGTATTCACATACTGCTATGCAAATTTACCTCTAATATTTTAACACTGATATGTGAATCTAGCTTGCAAGTTGTAGGTCAAAAAAGTGACTAAGGGAGACCTGAAGTGTATGTCAAGATTTTGGGTGATATTTTTTTGGTTTTGTAGCACCTGAAGCATAGAAAAATTATCAAAAAACAATATATAGCTAGCAAGAAATACTAAGCAAGAAAATAAAATATGGTGGAGGTCCCACTAGGAGTGCCAAAATGAATGACAAGAAAACTAGTTGTTTTGCAATTGATCTTTGAAAAGGGTTTACATAAGTTATCCTTTTACAAAAGTTCCCTTGAGGGATACAAAATGGGGTCTTCCATAAGGTAAGCCCTCTTACAGTAGGTATGGTAAACAACCACTAGTTGTTCTCCTTGTCTTCCTCAATGTGATTGGGCTTACTGCTCGTGTGCCACTGTCGATCAGACCTATCCTCAAGACCTACAAGACCTAAAAAAATAGTCCCTGTAGTGTTCTTGGATCTTTGTGTCCTTTTTGAGCTGTCTCTAAAAACTTGCAAACAAGAGCAACTTACAATACAAAAAGAGTGCAAAAAGAGGGCTTATGTGGCCTCTGTGGTAGTTAATGGAAAGAAAGGGCTTAAGTGGCCTCTAGGTTGATTCCATTAGAGTATGGGTATGGAAATTATGGATCCCTTCTGAATAAAGGAAATGACCCTCTATTTATAGAATTTTTCAAGCTTAGGGGAAGGGTTGAGGTTTCCCATGAGGTGTCTCCTATGAGGTGTCCTTTGTGAGGTATCCCCTACAAGGTGTCCTTTGTGAGGTGTCCCCTGTGAGATGTCCCCTAATATGGTATGCTCCATAAATGCATTTGGGTGTGACAATCCCTCACCCACCTACATGTCATAAATGAGCATGGATATGTGGAGTGGAGTTGGCGTTAAACCTACACAATTTTCTAAAAATAAATATCCTACATAATGTGTTACAACTAGACATTACCTCAAGAGCTTGAAGTGCAAAAATGTATTCTTAGATCTTACCACTTTGAAGGAGGAAGAACCTCTACTATAGAAGAAAATAATCAAAAGATCCAATGGCTACAAACTTTGTAATAATTTCAATGGCTATGAACTTCGTAACCATCCTAAAGGCTACAAACTTTGTAAAAGTCCCAACAACTATTTTTGTAGCTACAATTGTTTTAAGTTTTTGTTTTGGAAGTGGTCTAGTAATCTATCATGTTTTGGAAGGTATTTTGTCAATATGTGGTATTCTAAGATTAAGCTACAGTAGTATATGGATGATAGTATTTTTTTTAGGCTACTACGACATATTGTATTATCTTACACAACTTGATGTACAGCTTGGGGACCATAAAACCCCTTCTTACCCTAATTAAAAAATGTTACTAGAGATTCATCGTATGTGTGATAAAAAAATGGACTAATCCATCAACCTTTGAATAGGAATGGGAGTTCTTCAGTGAGCTTTCTTGTTATATCAAAATATTATTTTTATTTTTAAATACTTTATTCTTTAAAATATTTTAAACATGTGGTTTAATGCATAATTAATGCATTTATTATATCATATATATTATTGTGACAAGTGCATATTTTTTAGACCAATTGAATGGTGAAGTGAAAGGCTTAGAGTATCACTCATATAAATTAATTTCTCATACACCAATCAATCTAAGAATTCATCCTCTTTGTACTTGAAAAGGACCTCAAGAAATAAAAGAGAATCTTGATGTTAAAGTTTCTTAGTGAACATAACACTGTCAGTGATCATTGAAGCATCTTATATGTTGGAGTATATTTTTTGCACCAACCTTATTCATTAATTAATAGTATATACATATGAGAGGATACATGTCATTTGTAAATGTATCAGTTATAACTACCTATAACTATATAGTATTTGTAATTGATCTTGACACTAAAAAAATCATAACATTCCCCTTATTACATAAATGTAGAAGTAGACATAATAATTGTAAGGATTTGATGATGGGCTTGAACAAGCAAATTTTTTTATCTAATATTCCAAAAATGATGGATTAGGACACATTGTCCATGACTTAATAGGGGCACACTCGACTATTGACCATATGATCAAGGATAAGGATAAACACAATTATCCATGGTTTTACATCAAATATGGATAGGGACACACACATTATCCATCACAAAGGTTATGGACAAGGACAAACACAACCATCTATAACACCTATATGATTAGGGACATGCTAATACAATCATAGGTACATCTTCTTATTGTAAATAGGGACACACAACTATTGACAAGTCTTTTATTTGTTGTAAATTAGAAATATATTCCCCATAATTATCCTCAAGAGGAGGTTCTTCATTATCACTTTCACTATCATTGGTAATCATTGTTCTTTAGCTTTCCTTCTATGAGATCCTTTGCTCATTGAAAATAGTTTATTGTAACATGACCTCTTTGCTTGCGATAAAAACATACAAATCTATTCTTTGACATTTATTTTGCCTTTGAGGATGATTGACCATATTCAGAGGTAACATTAATCGTGTTCTTCATCAATAATGTAGTTTCTTTTATAAGTGCATCATGTTTCTTGATTCAATTTTCTTCATCAATTAATGTATAAATTATACCTTCTATTCTAGGATTTATCTTGTTTAATGTGATGCCATGCTAGCATAACTAGTAGGCATGTTGTTTAAAAAAATAACTTTAGCATCATCATTATCCATTGTACATTAATTATTTCAAGTTGATTCAACAAAGACCAATACTTGATTATGTATTCAACTACATTTTTAGTCATCTTCAATTCAAACAATTTTTTCTTTAAAATCATATTTGCACTTGATGCTTGAGATTTGAATAAAGTGTGGAGTCCATCCCAAACTTCTTTTACACTCTTAGATATGTCTATGTGATGTAGTTAGGAATTAGAGAGTCCAAATCCAATAATATCCACAACTTTTCAATATTTTTTGGTCCTTTTAGTTGCTTCATCAATGTCCATGGGCTTTTGCAAATCAATGACATTCCATAGATTGTTTTGTTAACATTAATTGGAGCTTGACTTGCCATGTATGAAAGTCTTATCCTTAAAACTTCTTAATAAGATTTTTTTATTCATATATTCTTCAAATTCTTTCCCCCTTAATCAAAATAGGTTAGAAATGATAGGTTCGAGAAGATCTTTAAAATGAGTATATATGCTTATACTTGCACATTGATCAATACCTCAAAATACAAGAAATTGGCAAGGTCTCGATGGGGAAAAAGTCAAGTGTGGGGAATTCAGGTCTTTTCCCTCCAAATTGAATTCATTCAATATTCCAAAGTAATGAATTAATGTGTGGATCATTGTCTTTGCACCTACATTCATTGAGAATAAAAAAATAAAATGGCTTTAAAGGCCTCAAGAGCCTTGCCATGAAGCATGTAGGATTTTATAATATATTATTTATTATATTTTTGTGCCTCTTTTCCATTTTTGAATTGCTTATTATTTTCATGCAATGGATTAACACTTTCCTCTAACTTTTTAATTTATTTCATAATCCTTCAACTGATAATACTTTAATGGAAGTTAAATTTCAGACGGCCCATGCATTGTCGTAGGGTCAAACTTCTCTTTAGATGGTCTTTTTTTTTAAAGGTAGCTCTGGGTGGCAACTCTAGATGATAATTTCTAATGGTAGCAACTCAAAATTATAGTATCTCTATATGGTAACTCTAGATGAGAGCTTTAAACAACAACTCTAGACGACAACTTCAAATGGTAATATTTTCCAAACTACAACTTCAAACGGTAATATTTTCCATATGATAAACTTTAGATGGCTCTTCCATGCAACAACTTTAGATGACTCATTCACATAATTTTTATCTTGCTTTACTCATATGCATCTCTAGTATGTATTAAAAATTTGGTGCAATGTTATACATGACTCGTCCTTTTTTTTAGAAGGTAGCAATTAATTTCATGATGGCAACTCTTCTAGCATGAACTAAATACTTCTTGGACAACTTTGTAACTCCTATGAGACTAAATAAATGTCTAAAACAACTACAAACAAAAACAAAAACAAGAAAAATAATTCTTCTTTAACTAAATCAACTCAGTGTGCTCTTCACACATGCAAAACGCTTACATTAATTTTAAACTAATCTTGTATAACAATCCATATACAAAATTCTCATTGTTGGCTTTTTTAAGCCTTAATACTAGCACAATATATCACAAGTTATCTCAAATATATAGGATTGAATATAAAAATAGCCACAATATAATAAGATCAAGATAATGACACTATGAGTAGAATATTATAAGCAAATTAATATGTATATAAAGGTTTAAAATAAACCAAATAACATTGTCTTAGGGTTATGCGTAAGGGGTCAGCCCCAAAATGTATTTATAAAAATTTGGTGAATCAGTTTTGAAATCCAGGCAAATAGTGTCCAAACGCATGTAGACAATTCACTATTATTAGGGGAAATGTTGGAAATTTAAACTTAAAATGGTCAAATTATTATAAAATTGGGGCAAATCGACCCAAAAATAAATTTGCACCCATAAATTTTTGGCTAATGGGCCCTGGTCAAGGGTCCCAAATATTAGCCAATTCAAAATTTTGAAAATCCTAATTTTAGCCAATTTGGTGATAAATAGCCACTATGCATAACCTTGTTGATTTTCTCCTAGATTTATCTCCTAGAAGTAGTAGTCCTTATATCTCCTAGATTAAATACAAAGTTTGCAAATTTAATTCCTTTGAAGTAGCAAACATTATGTCTCCCTAATTAAGAAACAACTCAAATAATATGAAATTTGTAATTTTTTATTTTTTCTAACCTTTGATGTTGAAATATTTTTTGCTCCAAAATTGATTTTGAAAAAAATTTAATAACTAGTAACAAAACTTTGAATTTCAATTTTTCTCAAATCCCTGAAATAACCAAGTAAATTAATGTAGAAATCCTTACCACTCCACACTTTTCAAAAAATAAAACTTCTACCTTTAATATTTCAAATAATTATTAAAATTAACTAGGTAAACATCCTTATTACTCCATAACTCTAAATTAAAACCAAAAACTAAATACTTATCACTCCACAAGTAAAGTAAATCCTTTTAATTATTCAAGCATACCTTATATCTCCTTTATAAACTTAATAAAATTTAAATTAACTTTTAACACTAGAATACCTTTTGAAATGTTTTCCTGTATATAACTCCAAATTACTTGCAACTTTTTGAATTGCACTCATGCTTCGATCTCCATGCTTGTTGATGGCGATATGAATTAGGGTTTCAGAATGTGTTCCCTTTATTCTTTTCAAATTGATTATTAGATGTCTCATTTATTAGTATTCACCATGTGGAACGTTGCATGCATTATGGAAGAACGTGTTACTTTCTTCTATAATGCTCAATGTTGCTCATTTTTTGTGAAACGTATCATATACATTTTCTATAACGCTTAATGTGTTACACTATTGTAACACACATCTCTCATTTGTTCTAGGTCTTTCAACGCTCCATTCGTTAAACGAATTTGCTATTGCTTTGATGTTTTATCTTCCAAAGATAATAGATGTTGTACCTTTCTCTTCTAGCAATGTTTGGATGTCGTTGCACCTTTCTCTATTTAATTCAACTTCCATCAACATTGGACATTGATGCTTCACTGCTTGATTCAACATCCAGCAATGTTGAACATTGCTCTTGTGTTATTTTATTTGACTTTTAGCATTGTTGGATATTTCTCTATCTTTTGTTGATGCAAACATTCTTCAACGTTGAAAGTTTAGATGCTTCTTGCTTCTCCCTTTGTAAAACTTTGCTACTCACTTTCACTTTTTACTATATACTATACTATTTTGTGTTGCTAATGTTATCTTGTTATAAATTCTTAGGTTCAGGTTCTAGATGTATGGTGCTTCTTCAATAACAACTTTTCTTTATGTTAATGTTGGCTTGGTTGTGTAGTTAATGCATTTTTGGACAACTTTTCTCTTTAGTCATATGGCCTCTCCACTAGTCGACTTGCTACTATAGTTAGTCCCTTTGCTTATCTTCAATATAATTGACCAAATAGGCCTCTATGATCTTTCCTCTAGAGCTACCCGAATGGCTTCACTTTTTCCTTGGACTTTCTTATATTTAGACATCTCTCTCAAGACTAATTTCACTTATCTTAATCTTTGTGTTCTATATTGACCTCTTTATATTATGTTGATCTCTTTATTCTATATTGGCCTCTTTCTCTTATCTTGATCTCTTTATTCTATATTTTTCTCTTTCTCTTATATCGATCTCTTGGTCTTCATCAAGGTCAAAATGAACTGAATTTGCTACTATTGTCAAGGTCAATATATTTATGACCTAATTCTTCTTTGATTGTCATGGTCAATATCTTTATGGCCTAATTATTCTACTACTTATCTCAAGGTATCTGACTTGATTCTTCTACTGCTTATGTCAAGTTCTATGACTTAATTCTTCTACTGCTTATGTCAAGGTCTATGACCTAATTCTTCTTCTAGTGCAACTCTATCTTATTATTTCTACCTCTATTATAAATATATATTTTCTATCTTATGAAGCTTTGAATTCTTCTCAATGCGTTGCTATCTTTCTTCTTTCTTCAAATATTTGCACTTAGAAGCTAAAATTATTCTCTATCTTCTATAGGAAGCTTCTCACACTTCTAGAATATTATCTTCAATTTCCTAAGTTGCACCTAAGAACTCAATATGACTCTCATCCTTACTAGAGAATCTAAAATATTGGTAGGTTGGCTTTGTATGTCCGTAAATCTTCCAACTATATTCTAAAAATTTTCAATCTATAAATCTTCAATGTCAAGGGTTGACTTCAACCCTGAATAATCAACTTTCTTTCTATCAATATAGTTGAGTCCTAGTCTTCACTAATTATTCTTCAACCATGGAAAGACTCTAGATTTTCTACTCAATATGACCTTTAAAATAGATTCTGAGTCTCACTGCCTTCAAAGTGGACATACTCTTAATCAACTTTATCAAATGTGGACAAAGTCGATTTATAATGGTGGCTTCAATAAACTCTATCAAACTAGACAAAGTTTGGTAGTAGCTCTGATACCATTGTTGATGTTTTTAAACCTTAATATTACAACAAATATATCATAGATTATCTCAAATATCACAAGATAAAATATAAAATAGCCATATTATAATAAGATCAAGATAGGTCCGAGGTGTAGACCAATTGGTTCATCCAAACCCCATAAGGGGGCGGAGGTCCAAGGTTCAAATCTCGGGCCTCGTCGGACTGAACGCTTGTCCCTTTCCTGGTGCTTTCAATGGCATAAAATTTTTTAAATGATTTTGGCATGGTGGTTATAGGGGCGGATTGCATGAATATCTGTGTGGTGGCTTCTAGGATGGACAGCACATAATACTGTGGTGACCATTAAAGCTAGACAACCTACCCGGATTCGTGGCGGCTACCGATTCCACCATGTAAATTCAAAATAATAATAATAATAATAAGATCAAGATAATGACAACATGAGTAGAATAATATACGCAAATTAATATGTATATCAAGGCTTATAATAAACCAAATAACATTCAATTATTAATAGCCTAAATCATTCATGTACTATGGATGAAGAAAAACTTACAATATTAATTGCTCAAAATGTATACAAGCTTTATTGCTTCTTTTCCTCTTACATCATAATTCGATCTATTTAGATATATTTATATATAGAGCATTACCTCCATAATATATCCATAATAATGTGACTCTTTAGCTACTTGACTATTGCTCTCCATATGCCAAGTCTCGTGACTCTTGGCTTATATACTTTCCACTTGCATACCTGATGAACACTTGACACTATAACATTCGTACACCTCTACATGACTCTTGGATTCCTACATGCACTCCTAATAAAAGACACTTGTGCATATTTTTACATTACATATTTGCACTCTTATATACAAGACACTTGTGCACATTTACTCAACCTATACTTGTACTCTAACTCATATGAAACTTGTGCATTTCCTACACATTACACTTTTACATGAAATGGAAATATAATTCACACTCTAAACTATTGAGTCAACCCTAATCTATTATTTACAAATGTACCATAAAGGTACCATGAGGGTACATTAGCATGTACCAAATGTAATATACTCCAACACTCACATGCCTTCTTCTCATCCATAGAATGACCATGCTCTAATAGCAAATGTTGGAGTATATCTACTACGCTAACCTTATTTATTGATGTTATAGTATTTGTATACAAGAGGATACTTGTCATTTGTAACTGTATCAATTACAATTATTGTAATTATCTAGCACCTATAACTGACTACTAACTTGACACCAAAAATTTATAAGATTATGAAATAAATTCATATACGTATAGATTGGCTAGAGTCAATTCTATAAAGGATCACTATGAAAGCACAAACTAAAGGAGATTATATAAACTAAAACATTGTGACAACTTGAATAAGAACAAAATTCAAGCAATGAAACTCACTCATATTTAAATTTAGATACTAATAGTCTTGGGGAGTTGACCCATTCTCCTCTATTTTTATTGGCCAAGTTTCATCTATGTCAAGATTTAATATCTCTATTATAGTTCATATTATAATTTATCATGGGTTATACTTATAATAAGTTCAAGTCCACTTTTTTGTCATTCATCTTGAATATTCATTGAGAATAATGACCTGAAATGTGACATTTTCATATTCAACATGATTGTTTTTTTATTTTTTCAAATGGTTATATGGGATTGAAATAGGCCCCATGTAGATTACATCATCACCACATAGTGGTATTACAATAAAGCTTAGATAGTATCCATGTATAGCTTGGCAATATTTGAACCTTGGTCTCCTCCTTAAATATCAAGGAATCTAACCGGTTGAACTAATGCCACTTGATATATTCAACATAATTTTTAATTTTAGTTCTTAGGAAATATTATAAGTAAAACACAAAAAGTTATCAATTAGAACCCACTTGTTACTTTATTTAATTAAGATTCAAGTTAAATAAATTACTCTTGAATTAGTTGTAAGCTTATTTTAGTGGTAAGGATTTTGGCATCTCTTTGAGAGGTCTAAGGTTCAAACCCCACTCAGTATGAGGGGATCATGACCCCTCATAAAAACCTTGTGTAAATTCATTGAAAAAAATTGTAAGCTTACTGCAGTGGTAAGGGCTTTGGCCTCTCTTTGAGAGGTCCAAGGTTCAAACCCCATTTAGTATGAGGGGACCATAATCCCTCATAAAAACCTGTGTAAACTCATTAAAAAATAAATTACTCCTAAATTACTCCTATATTATGTTAAGAAAACATATAAGCAAATCATTGGCATCACTATCTAATACAAAATGATGAGTTAGAGGATGGGCCACACTTAATATAGCATGACAAGGTCAAAATTGAGTAGAATATGAAATAACATGCAATTTAAAGTATGATGCAACTTGTAATGTTGATTTCTCTTCTTTCATGATGAAGACTAATATAATGAAACAACTTCAAAATTTATAACAATAGTGTTAACAATCCAATAATGCATAATGAACAATATCTAATGATAACAATAATTTAGTTCCAGTTGCTTATTAATCAAATATGCAATAATCATATTCTAGATTCAATTCCATACAAATCCCTAGCCACTTAGAGGGGATGAAGTATCATAGCCACATGGAGAGGGAAAAATCTCATGTCCATAATAGATGCAACTAATATTTGAATGTATGATGATTTCAAATACCACATAACTCTTCTTATTTATAGACTAAATTAACATTAACCCTAACCCTAATGCTCAAGGGTTGACTATATAAACCTAGGGCCCAAGTTAATAAAACTAAATATAGTCAACATGGCTATATTAGAGTTGTTACATGGTTCCCCATTCAAAAATATTTATCCTCAAAGCTATAAAATACTAAAAATTAATCTCAGGACCCCAATTAGAATCTTCTTTTGGAAGGTCCTACCACATGATGAGGAATCGTTAAGTCTATCAAGACCATAGAAGATGAATTATGGACTACAACACTACTTCTAGTTGCAGAGTGATTTGTCCTTCTTCATCAAGTACTAGAAGTTCCATCTAGGACTACACCTTCTAGCTAATAACCTTTTTAAAATAATATATATGAACAACGATATGGATGTGGAAATATGGTGGAAGATCCAATTGATATGCCACTTCACCAATGCTATAAACCATTTTTTAAGACTCATATAATCTAAAATCCAACTTTTGATTAGAATTGGTCTTCAAGGGCAATTGCTTATCTACAAGCACAAAGAGACCATATCCCCCATGGCAAATTATCATTTATAATGATGCAAATCTTGTTGCTATTTCATGAAGTTCTAGGTTTGGTTCAAATTATATTTAAGAAGTTGAATCACAAGCCATTATTGTTGTAACAATTCATCTATTTGGTAAACCTTGGAAAATCTTGGAATATAGCATGACACTAATGGAGGTTGTTAACCATATAGTGCTTCAAATAGGGATATTTTGAGGGAAGAATGGTAAAAATTACTAGACCATTCAGCTAATGAGATCCAATGAACCCAATGATATTACTTGTCTTGAGAAAAACAACAAAGGTAAACACCCAAAATTTATTAACAATATTTTTTGTCCATTCGATTGAGGATAATAAGAAGAGGACACACTCAACTTAGTACCACTAAGATGAAATAATTCCTTCTAAAAGTGACTGGTGAAGATAGGGTTATGAGAATTGATAATGGACTTGGGCATACCATGTATTTTAAAAAAATAATAAAAACCTTGTCCACCTTCCTTGCTCAATAGGGACGTTGCAATGCACAAAAATGAGCATACTTAGAAAGGTAATCCACTACCACAAATATTACACTTTTCCCCTTAGATTTCGGAAGGCCCTCAATGAAATCCCTGGATATGTTCTCCCATTAGTGGTTAGGTATAGGAAGGGTTTACAATAGTCCAAGAGATTTAATTTTTCCCCCCTTATTACACTAGTACATCTTGTATTTAACCACAAAAAAATCAATATCTACTTTTAATCCTTTCCAATAAAAATATTTCTTCGCCTGTTGATATATTTTCAAGAATCCAAAATGTTCCACCAAAGGATATGCATGCAATTATTTGAGGATGCTTGTCTTAATAGTCAAGCATTGAGGAATATGAATACAATCAATTTTATAGAGAACTCCATCATCATATGAGAAACAAGAAGGCAGTGATGAGCTAGCCTCCACTTCCTGAATGATACGAGTAGTCTCTAGGTCAGAAATCCAATTCTTCCAAAGTTAAGAAATCCATTGTAGAAGAGGACTAGAGATGGCTTTGATATCAATGACATCCTCATGTTTGTGAGACAAAGACTTAACCACTACATTCTCCTTTTCCTTCTTATATTCAATGACAAAATCATACCCCAAGAGCTTGGTCAACAATTTATTTTATTCATGATAAAAGAAATATTATTATAAAAATTATTAAGATTGTTATGGTCAATATTGATGATGAAGCAACGTCCCAAGAGATAAAATCCTCCATTTCTCTATGGCATGCAAATTAGCTAACATTTCCTTCTCATGACTTGATCATCTTAGATTATTTCCAGAAAGTTGCTTACTTTTAAATGTCAATGGGTGCTCATATCGCATCAAAAAACTTCAATGCTCATGTTACAAGCATTATACTCAATGACAAAAGTTTTTCTAAAGTTGGGGATGGCCAAAATAGGAGTGGTACACATAACCTCCTTTAGGGATTGAAAGTTTTAAGAAGTAGCTTGAGACCAAACAAAGACATCCTTAGTGAGATCAATTAGAGGAGTTGTAATATTGCCATAGTTTCAAACAAATTTCATGTAGTCGCATATGAGTCCTAAAAAACAATAGATCTATTTAAGAAATTTGGGAAAGGGTCAGTCTTGCATATCATTGATCTTGTTAGGATTTACCTTGACCCCTTCTTGAGTTACTATATGTCCTAAATATTCTATGTCTTGGACCTAGAGGGAATATTTAGACCTTTTGACAAAAAAATTTTACTTTGTAATAATAGAACTTTGTCCATATAAACTAGATGATCCTTCTAGTACTTGCTATAAATTAAGATATCACCAAAGAATACCAAGATAAACTTACAAATAAAATAATAAAATACAGAGTTCATGAGACTTTGGAAAGTGAAATGAGCATTAGTAAGACCAAAAAGCATGACTAAGGACTCATAATGACCCTCATGTAAGCAATAAATAATCTTAGGGATATCCTCTTCTCTAATCCTAATTTGATGAAACCCAAAATGCAATTCTAGTTTTGTAAAGTGTCTAGCACCATGTAATTCATCCAAAAAATCACCTATAATAACAATAGGAAAATTATTTTTGATAGTGATCTTGTTGAGAGGTTTAAAATCATGATACATGCACTAAGAATTGTCCTTGTGTTGTATCATCACCATCAAAGGGGAATAAGGATTAATGATTGGTTGGATGATTCTTGCTTCAACATTTCCTAAACCACCTTCTCAATTTTAGGCTTTTAGGTTTGGGGATAGTGGGGTAGACACCAAAAATATATCATTTTTTAAAACCCTCTAAAGTTCCTAAATTTCCTTCAATCCTTGCCAATTCATCTAAAATCCCTACATTCCCCTCAATTTCATCTAATATCTTCCAAATTTCCCTAATTCCCCTTAAAATCCCTATTTCTCTCTCTAATTTATCTGAATTCTCCCAAATCCTTCTAATTTCTTCTACATCTCCCTAATCTCCTTTAAATACTATAAATTCCTCTATAATCTATCTAATTATTTCTAAATTCTCTTAATCCTACATCTAATCTCTTTTATTCCTCCTAATTAAGTTCTAATTTCCTTAATTGCTCCTAATACCTCTTTAATCCTCCTATGTCCTTCAAATTATCTCCTAACCTTTCTAATTTCTTCTAACTTCCCCTAATTCCTTCTTAACCCCTTTAATTCTTTCTAATCTCTCCTTAATACTCTATCCTCCCTAATTCCTCTTAATTACTCTTAAATTCTTCTAATCACCTTTTTGTTAATTCCCATAATCCTTCCCATCCCTCCAAAATTTCTCTTTTATCTCCCTAATCCCCCTCAAAATTCCCATAACCCTACTTAGCCCTCATTTCCCTAATCATATCCTCAATTAAGCCCTCTAACCATCCTCTAATATCCCAATCCAATACCAAGGTAAATGTGCATTAAAATCCTAAAATCCCAAGACAAATCCTAAAAATCCAAATCTGCCCCCATAATCCCTAGGAAATCCCCTAGAAATCCCCACCATTAAATGCCTAAATCCTCTCACACCATTTCCCTCCACTTTTGGGTGAATATAAAATTCCCCTAAAATACCAAGTCAACTCCCCCTCATAAATCCACATGTACACCCTTCATCCACCTTGCATTTTTAGAATTTTAAATTCCCCTCCACTTCATCCCATGTGCAATTTTAAGGATTTTTTTTTTCTCTCCCTAAAGACCCCACTTCCCAGTATCAATTTATGACACATGGGTGGGTGAGAATTCACCCTACCCAAGACAATAAATTTGGAGGGTGCACAAACCCTTCAAGAAAATACTCTAGATTTATCTTGGACCTTGCACATACCACCTAGCTACCAACTCACCTCCATGTCACCACTCCCTCCCTTGTCAAATTTTTATAAATACCCCCCCATATTCCTCCATTTGTAATATAGATCCAATAACATAGCCAAAACTCTACCAAAATTATGTCAGCCATCTTAGTGTCCCAAACCTTTGAGTATGATCATCATGTTTGAGAGAATTAAACCATTCAAAAAAATGAGCTCCTTTGAGATGCCCACTAATATTTTTTTTTTTAGTTGTGCACAAATCAAGATATCAAACAACATCTAACTTTTACCAATAGCTTCAAATCCCATAAGGAGGATTGACAAGAAATTTCAAGGCTACATCACTTTCTAAAGTCCAAACAACACCCCCTATCGACTACATAGAACCAAATGACACCCCCTGCTGACTACACAAACCTAAATTATAGCCCCCTTGTCGACTATATTTTAACATCAGATAGAGACTCCAAATCAGTTACAAAGAGGTGAGATAGGTAAGGTAGGTCTTCTTGTAAGGTGGTGTAACCTTTTTGCATGCATTTGTAACTTTTAATAAATCTTTTATAAGTTTTGTATAAGCATCATTTTAAATTTGGGCCTAATATCGAAAGGCACAATTGATGCTACTAACTATTTTTTGTAGGTTTATGTGTAGAAAATTTGGAGCAACTTCAAGCCTAGGGTGGTCTATCAAGTCATAAGACTTCCAAACCCACCCATGTTTGATTGTGGTAAGAGAAAATTTTGTGAAGGCACCATTGGATTTGTTGGTTGTATAAGAGAAATCTTCTCACCTTGAGGATCTTATTTGTAAACCCCTAAAGGACACTTTGTAAAAGAAAATTTTCATAATAAAATATCTTTTTTCTCTAACCAACCATTGGTACATGTCCTCACATGCAATGTGATGGGTGAGTAACCATACGATAACAGGTCGCAAGCATACCAAACTAGATGTGATTGGAGTTTTGATTGAAGGAGATAATTTTTGCTATTTTCCCTAGCAAAAGGAGTTTAATAATAGCCTTAGGAAAAGATTCTTGATTTTTGGCTAAGTGACTTTTGTCTAAGAGGGTTTTGATCGCATGTTTTCCAACCATTTTTTTGACAAATTCAAGCAAGATAAAGTTTCTTAAGTGTCTTCAAGTATTCTTCTATTGTCTTGCTTCTGTGATTTTTTGTTCTTGGTGGATAAGTGTTGGAGCCTTGAGGTGGAGTCTACCATTTGTGGAGGTCTTCATCCTTTTGATTGTTCTTTCATTGCCACCAGGTTTCTTCTTGCATTTTTAATTTTCCTAGATCATTAATTATGTATTTTGTGTTTTATTTAGCATTAATAGATCATTTTTAACTTTTGTTGTGAATTCATGCCCATCCGTACAAGGCACAATTTCGACAGATCCAAATTCATGGTGGCCATTTATGAGGCATGATTTCAGATCTATTAGGTTTGGGGGTAAATATTCACTCCCAAACCCTTAGTCTATGTTCGCATGCTTCATTTGGATCATAATATCACTATTTGCACTTTGTTTTCACACTGTTGCATTTTGTTGTATCTTGTTCTTGTTCATTTCTAGAAAGGTCAACAATCGCTTTTATTTTCAAATGATTAGCTAAAAGTACCAAGGGGGATTGATTGTTATACCTCCAAGCTTAGTCACATAAAGGTCTAAGTAGGCCCCCAAATGTTGATCAATTTTCTAGGGTTTCGTGAAACCTTTTTTTTAGGTTGTGAAGATATAAGATATATCTGGATGCAAGTTAAAAGCTAGGGTCAACCACCATATCAAGTGCCCTGAGAAAACTTCTTAGGTTGTTTTTTGTTTGCTTTATGTCCATTTATATTCCAAATCTAGATCATAAACAAAAGAAAAATATTTAGATCTCCTTTCTAGGCATTTAAAAAGAGAAGGGATATATAGTTTGCATTTTAGGGTTAACTTTGTTTGTGCATTCTCTCTTGAGCCCTTGTTGGAAATAAAAATACTTACTTTATTGCAAGTTAGGATTTTAGTCCTCATTGAAAATCAATAACCATCCTAGGGTTAGATTCTTGTCTTCTTGCATCATTATTTGTCTTGCATTGTTCTTTTATTTTTCATAGCTTAGATCTTAGAGAATCCAAACATAGGAGTTTGCTCAATATACACATCAAACACTTCCACCCTAGACTTGGAACGAGTTCTTAAACCATTCTTGGTGAACCCTTTGATCTCCTAAGCCCCTGAGTGTAGAGAATATAACATACCCTCATGGTCACCTCGGCTCTGAGCAAATTCAACCAAGAATCATACGTGTTAAGGCAATTTTCCCCCTCTACATCTTTGGTGAACCCAATGTGAAGGCATGTCTTTAGTGGCCAAATTAGGAAGCCTCTTCCTTTTTTTTTTTTTCTTTTAAAAATTTTAAGCAAGAACATTAAATTTGTTTGTTTAGAATCAGAAATTATTAAAAACACCTTAAGAATATTTTGTCTTTTGCTATTTTTTAGATTCTCCTTTTCGCCTCTATCGTTTCCCTTTCTCCTATGGCTCCCAACCTTAGGAGTAAGTGAATGCTTTTAGAATCTAGTGATATTCTTCAAGAAGATGACCAAATTGATAGGGAGAATCCTAATTTAGAAGAGGAAGAAAATGAAGAAGTTGGTAATGATCTTGATCCTACTAAGGGGTCTAATGGACACCTTACCTTTAAATTGCTTGATCATATCTATAATCTCTTCAAGCTTCACAAAGATACCTTTAATAAGGCTATGGATAAAGAAACCCAACACAAAGAGGCTAGGACATCTTATCATAAAACTATTTCTCCTCAAAAAATTCACATGAATCCTTTGTTTGAATATTCACATCATGTTAATCCATTTCATAAATCAACATATGCTACTACTATAACCACCAATGTTGGAGGAGTTCCACAAGTTCCTATAATTAGTAGTGCATCCCAAAATTATGTTCAATTTCCTCCTCATTCTGCTAATATCAACATTCATTCTTTCATTCCACCAAATGTCAATTATCCTCTACAAAAAGATACCACATATCATAACCCATACCATAATAGTGTTAATACCTCCAACATTAGACAAGTTCATTTTTAACAACCTACCTATAACCCTCCCCTAGGGAACCTAGGAGTATTGCACAACAACAATTCTGATGTGCAAAACTTGACAAATACGGTGAAATAAATGGTTTCAAGAGTGGATATGATTCAACCTCCAAGTTTTACCTACAACTACAAGTAAATGTGCAATCAGCCTTTAGACCCTGTTGTCACCTCTAGGCCTTACCCTAAGCATTTTCTAATGTTGGTTTTACCTATTTATAAGGGAACAAAAGACCCAATTGAACATTTAAGGATGTTTAGGATAGCATGTCATGATATTATATATGATGACATATTGTTACTAAAGATGTTCCCTAAGATCCTTGGTGGTATGGAATTGGAATGGTATTATCAACTGCCTAATCATTCTTTAAGGAATTTTGTGAAATAGCAGAGTTGTTTGTCCTTTGGATTTTATGTTTTAAACGGTGTGACCATGAAAGATGTTTATCTATTGAAACAAGACAAAGATGAAAGTTTTTTGGATTTTTTGTCTTGTTGGAGAAGTTTAGTTGGATTATTAAGATATACCTTACCTCCTCGAGACATGTTAGATATTTTTATTGGAAATTTACAAGAGCAAATATCATATGCATTGGAAACATCAACTATTACCTCTTTCGAACAAGCAATAGATTTAGCAAGAAGGGTAGAGCAAGCCCTTATTCGAAGAGGTTAACTTAAACCAAAAAAATAAGAAGATAGGACCATGAAAACTCTATATAAGAACAATCATGTAGATGGTGATAAGGTAACTAATAGTAGACCTATCAACAATGTTGCTAATACCTTACAAAATATGGTACTTAGAAAACCTCAAAAACCCTCACCAAGAAACTTTAAGAGATTCAACCAACCTATTTTGGTGATCCTAAAGTATCTCTTGAAAGCTAATATGATTGAGTTACCTCCCATAAGGCAACCTGATTCTACAACTGATTGGTATAAGCCTAGTCAACATTGTGAGTATCATAGAGTGGAGGGGCACATGACAAATTCATATCAAAGGTTGAAACATGTGGTTCAATATTTAATCGATGCTAGTCATGTAGTTATAGAGGACTCTAAACCTACTCCTAACCATAATTCTCTAACAAACAATCAACCTCCTACACAACATGTACCCACAACTAATCAATACATGGGGATATTCCAAAATCCCCTACCTAAGCATGGACAATAGGTATCTAATCAAGTGTCATATCGTAATGTGCCACCTCCCTATAACAATATGGTTGGTCTGATAACAACTACAAGGCAACAAGCTCAAGCTCAACCAACTCAACATTCTTATTAGGATACGAGTTCTACATCCAATCAACCTTCTAAACCACCCTTAGTTTTGAAGAGTACCCAAAAAATGATCACAAGAGTAGAAACCCATCCTTAGTGTTGAAGCCGCAACCAAAAGTTTTCTTCGACATTCAACAGCATTTAGCTAGTACCCCAGCCAAGATTTCCCTCTTAGAGTTTTTGCAAATGTCTCATATCCATAGAGAAGCCTTGTTGAAGCTTCTAAGTCAACAATCCATTCCTCAATGCATTTCCTTTAGCGCTATAGTTGATGTTGTAGGTTCCCTTGGGATACATTATATCACATGTTTGGATGATGATATTCCTTCCTCAATTTTTTTACGGGAGCATTCCCTCTACATCATTACATTTATTAGGGAAACATTTATCAAGCGAATTTTTATAGATAATGGGTCCTCCTTCAATCTATGCACCTTTCAATTTTTCCAAAATTTTGGGTTAAAGGAGGAAGATTTAATTAAATTTGATATCATCATCAAAGCTTTCAACAATGAGTCCCAAGAGACCTACGGTATTATATCCCTCCCCCTTAGGGTTGGATCTAAGATCTTAGATACCTTGTTTTATGTGGTACCTTTCCCTGCACCTTTTAATATCCTTATTGGATACCCTTGGATTCATGCGATGAGGGTTGTCCCTTCCACTCTTCATCAATGTTTGAAGTTCAAATTCAAATATCAACTTGTCACCATTTCAAATGACCCTCATCAATTCCAATATGTTCAAAGGTTGAGCAAGCTTAGTCTAGTCTCAATTTATGTCCATTAGTCTCTTCATCTCACATCACCAAGCAACTTGAAAATTTAAAAATAAGAAAGGAACCGCTAATAAATGTTTCATCACAAGATCAGGTCAATCATTTTCTCCAAGAGCCTCTTCTATATTTAGCCAAACTATCACCTTCACCTCAAACTATGGGTTTGCCTCATAAGAAGGTTGAAGTAGTACACATTGGCATGTGTACCTTTATCTATGCAGGTATATTTATCGAAGAAATAATATGTGGTAGCAACCCTCTTCTTCTAGAGTGATATTTTACCCATTATTACCTATCTAATTATTACTCGCTTCCCAAGTAGATCCTATCTAGTATGGGATATGTAGGTAAAGTCTTGGGGCCACAACAAAAAGGTATTCAAGAGCCTTTAGGAGTTGAGCTTTACCCTGGGACATTGGCATAGGCTACATTCCTAATAAAAACCAACCTTTTCCATTTGATGATGATGATAACCTTATTACTTATGTCAAATATTTGGATCATCAATTCTTGAAGTGGAGTGATGAGGATGAGGGACCACATTATCCCACTAAATTTTTTTTTACAATGTGGTAACTTTGATGCATCCCAAGTTAGTTGCGATCTCAGGGAAGTATGTTGAAGGGGATACTCTTTGTGACATGGATCATAAGTATATCCTTCGAAACAACTTCTTATTTGATAGGTCAATCCCTTGTGTTGTGCATGTTGAGTCTTCTAGTTCTCAAGGGGATTCCATCCCTATGTCTCCCGAGGACCTTGAGCAACTAGGAGTTATCCTCGCACTACCTCCTTATGAGGATGAGTCTCATATTCTCATCAAGGAGACCATAGATATTAATATAGATTCTAAGGAGAGCCCTGGAATCCTTAAGTTATACAAAGCCTTGTCCATAGATGAGAAATATTAATTGATCAATTTTTTGAAGGGGTTTCATGATATTTTTGCATGGTCATATGTTGACCTGTCAGGGCTTGATTCCTCTCTTATTATGCATCATTTGGTAGTTAATCCTAGTGCTAAGCTTGTTAAGCAAAAACTTAGGAAGATGCATCCTAAGGTCACCCTTTTAGTCAAGGAGGAGCTCCCAAAACTCCTTGACATTAGTTTTATAAAAGCTATTGACTATTTTTATTGGATCTCCAACATCATTCCTATGGCTAAAAATGTAGGCATAATCAGGATACGTATTGACTTTAGGGACATTAATTTAGCATGTCCCAAGGATGATTTTCTTCTCCCAACATGGATATGATCATAGATTTAACTGCCAAATGTGGAATGCTTTCGCTCATGGATGGTTTTTCAGGATACAATCAGATCATGGTTAACCCTGAGGACCAGGACAAGATAAATTTCATTACTCCATGGGGTACCTTCTATTATAAATTTATGCCTTTTGACTTAAAAAATGATGGTGCCACATATCAGAGGGTCATGATTTATATTTTTATGATATGATGCATGATATTCTTGAAGACTATGTGGATGATATTCTTGGTCATTCCATACATCAAGAGAATCATGTTCAAGATTTAAGGCAAATTTTTGAACAGCTTCGGTAGTACAAAGTTCGTCTTAAGCCCTCCAAGTGTGTGTTTGGAGTCATATCTAGAAATTTTTTAGGTTTCATCATGTCTAGACGAGGCATTGAAGTAGATCCTGCTAAGATAGTTGTTATCACTAACATACCTCCTCTCCACAACCTAACTGAGTTATAGAGATTGAAAGGTAAACTTCAAGCTATTCGTCATCTCATAGCTTAGTTAGCCAATAAGTGTCAACCCTTTCTTAAGCTCCTTAAGAAATATATAATTTTTTAGTGGGATTCCAAGTGTCAACAATATTTTGATGAACTCAAAAGGTATCTTACTTCCCCACTTGTCTTATTTTACCCTAGATCAAACAAGCATTTAATGCTTTACATAGTAGCCATAGCTCATGCTTTGGGAGCCATGTTGGCTCAACATGATGATAAAAAAAAATAGTGAGCCATCTACTATATCAATAGAACCTTGGTTATCTATGAAACTCGACACACTCCCTTAGATAAGATTTGCCTTGTTGTAGTGTTTTCTACTCATAAGTTAAGACACTACATGCTTAGCCATAAGATATTGGTTGTTGCAAAGTTTAATCCTTTACACTACTTAATGTCTAAGCCCCACATTTCATATAGAGTTGTTAAGTGGGTTTTAGCCCTTAGTAAGTTTGACTTAACCTTTATAGATTAAAAGGCTATCAAATATCAGGTGGTTGCTAATCAACTAGCCTCCACTCCCTTAGAGTCAACCCAACCCTTAGTCATCGAGTTTCTTGACAAGTGTTTTAGTGTAGAAGCCAAAGTGTCAGAGTCCTAGACTTTGTTTTTTGATGGAGCCTGATGCTTAAAGGGCTTTGGTGTTAGAATTTTTCAAGTCACCCCATTAAAATAGCTCATCCCCTTTCCTTCAAGTTTCATTTCTCTTGCATGAATAATATTATAGAGTACGAAGTCTTGTTCCTTTGTATTAGAGCAACCTTAGCCTTAAATGTTAGAGTCCTTCCGATTTTTGATGACTCTCAACTTGTGGTTAATTAGATCAATAATGTTTATCAAAATTAGGATGATAAGCTAAATCCTTACAAAGATATTGTCACCAAGCTTTTGTTCGCGTTCGATTGAGTAACCATAGAGTCTGTCCCTAGATCCTCCAATCATCATATGGATGCCATGGCCGCTATTGCATCCTTGTTTCCCTTAGAGTTGGATGATAATAAAACAAAAATTATCATTAGACAACTTTGGGAGCCCACATCGCTTAGTTCTAATCTTGTTTTGATAAATTTTCTAACCATCAGAGCTTCCTCTTCTGAGCCATGGTATAACAACATCTTTAATTTTCTTAAGGATGGTTCGATTTTTGATGGTTTAGACCACAATAAATATAAGCTTTTGCACAAAAAAGTATGTCAACTCATGATAATTGGAAATACTTTATATCAAAATTCTTTTGAAGGCATCTGCTTGCGATACCTCAAATTTGATGAAGCCCGACTAGCTCTTAGTGAATCTCATGAACATCATGTGGAGGTCATTTTAGTGGAAATGTTATTGCCAGGAAGCTCCTTTAGATGGGGTGTTATTGACCTTCCATGGATAAATATGCATCTGACCATGTTCTATGTTGTGACAAGTGTCAACGCCTTGACAATTGTGTTCATGCTCCTCAAAACCTTCAGGTTATTTCTTTCCTTTGATGTAGGGACTAGACATCATAGTGAAGATTAACCCAACATCATATAATAATCATAATTTTATCATCATGGCAATGGAGTACTTAACTAAATGAGTCAAATCCATGCCCTTGGCCACGGTGACTAGAGCCTAGGTCTCCAATTTCATCTTCAACCAAATCCTTTGTAGGTTTAGGAATCCTTCGATGATTCTTTCTGACAATGATATTCCTTTCAATAACAAGGATATCCATAAGCTTTATGCTAAGTACAATATTCAGCACAAGTGGTCAACTTTGTATTACCCTCAAGGTAATGGTTAGCCAAAGCATCCAATAAATATTTAGTCAAGATCCTCAATAAGTTGGTTAGTAAGACCAGTCAAGATTAGTATATCCAATTTTATGTTGTCTTATGGGCCTATTGTACCAATGTGCAAACTCCTATAGGTGCTTCTTTGTATGTCTTGGTCTATGGGACTGAGGTAGTCTTTTCATTCAAGTTAGAGGTTCCTTCATTTTGCATCTTGTTGCAAGATGCTTCGATCAGCGATGAGTATCATTTAGATAATTTAAACTAATTGGAGCTACCAGATGAAAAATGCATGCATGCCTTAGATCATCTTCGAGCCTATCAAAATAGGCTCAAGAAAACTTATTCCAAGAGAGTTCGCAATCATTCTTTTGAAGTTAGGGACCTTGTCCTCAAATAAAACCAAAAGAACACGAATGCTTGCTTATATATAAAAGACAAGTTTCAGCCCAATTGGGTAGGCCCCTTTGTCATAATGACCAAGTTTGACTCAGGAGCCTATCATTTGACAATGTTATATGGTAAAGATTTAAAAGAACCAATGAACATAATGCACCTAAAAAGATATTATGCATGATTCTACATCTTCATTTTTCATCTTCCATTTTGATTTGTTTGCTCATGCTCTGTGATTGTTTGTCATATTTTACATGGTTTGTATGACATTCTATTCCATTTGCATCTTTACTTTTCATGTAGTTGCTTTGTTGTTTTATCATATTAAATGACTACTTGATCATATAGATTCTTGGGGACTTCGTGAGGATTTCAAGTGATGAAACCTAGTTAGGTTCTAGCTGACATGCATTGCACTCATACTAGGTCTTTGATGCCTAGTGAATCCCCAACCTAGGGTCCATCTACATGCATTTTTCATCATTTCATTTTCTCATTCTTTCTCTTCTTTCTCTTCTTATATATTCCTTGACCTTGAAAGTTTTAATAATTTATAATTTCTGTAAGTCAAGGGATATAGTTATTCATATATTTTATGTCCTTTGCCCTTTAAAAGTTTTAATCATTTATTTTTTTCCCCAAGATAAAGGATATATGTTCCTTATTACATCTTGTGCATCTTGTTTTGATTACACATTTTCTTCTTGATCCTTCGATCGTTAAGAGATCCTCGTGGGATAGGGTATATATCACATGAATATCATTTATGGTGTTTGTACATCCACTAAATATCTTAAGAACATATCTTAGATATCAAAATTTCAATAAGGACATACACACATTACTATTTTCTTCTTTCTTCTCACATTCTTCTATCTTCTTCTCATCTAGCACACGCGCACACACACATTGTTTTTTTGCATTTTTATTTTAATGATTCATCTCTTGCACACACCACACCCCTATTGGGTGGTACTCATTCTAGAAAATCAATCAAATATTTTACCCCATACAATATATCTTCATGGTCACAAGTTAGGGGCAGCCTCCATTCAACCATTTGTGAGCATACATCCTAGCGGGTATCTCTTCACCCATGATCATCAGCAACCATTACATCCATACTGCGTATTGCTCCATACTTGACCTTATTTTATGAGCATCACATCTTTATGGGATAGCTTCATGGCCATGATTAAGGGGTAGACTCCATTCAATAATTTACGAGCATACATCCCTACAGATTTCCCCTCCACTCTTTGCTTTTTACTTGGTCCATGTTCATTTGATCACATTGATCTTTCACGGTCTACTTTGATTCAAACATCATATCCCAAGAACATTTATTGTTGACCGTCTTCTCTTTCTTCTTCTTCTTCTTCCTTTTCTCTTTTCTTTTTTCTTTCCTCTTTTTTGAATTCATGCCTTGTCAATATGGGACACAAATTTTCTCTACACTGAATTCATGGTCCGTTTTTACAGGGTGCGAATTTGCTTGTCCATACAGGGCACAAATTTGATCTACACCAAATTAACGGTCCATTTTTTATGGGGTGTGATTTTGGCTAGAGCCATGTTTTTATTTATTTATTCCTTCTATTCTTATTTCTTCCATAATCTTTTCTTCCATCTCTTTCTCCATTTATACATTTCATTCATTTATTAGCTTCATCCCATCATGCATTGCATTAGTTTTGTTTATACATGCATCCATCGTTAAGTTCTTTTCACTTATTCATGAATAATCAAACATAAAGCACATAAAAAAATAAAACATACATAAATAAACATATTTATATATAATGCAACATGATATTACTCAAATTTTAGAGAATACACATCAGTTCGATCAATGTGCCATAGTCCAAGCCTAGCACACTCGACTCTCCCCAGGGATGCATCCAAACTCAAAATTGGCATGTCACCTTGATCCTAGATCTATATTTGTGAGCCCATATCCTCTGCTCCACCTATCGAATGTGGTCCTAGTGGGGGTGTGTTCATGGACCGCGTTGTCAAGCATAATCTAGATTGTAACTGACCTTGTGTTTGAAGGGAGGATAGCAGAGGTATCCTTTAATCTGTTAGAATTTCCTAGAAGTATAGGGTCTGGTAAAATGTCTTACTCCCTACAAATGCCATAGCCTCTCCCCTACACTTTATAGCTCTACCTATAGCAGGAATATCCCCTCACCCTATTGGCTATCAGCCATGATAGTCATCCTCTTATCCTGAGGTTGTTGTTGCTTCTACTCTAACCAACTCATATTTTCCCTATGGTGGTATGTCTTATCCATCACCGTGTCTCACTCTATGAGTGTCATGCTCAAGGCACTCTATAGTGCTTCTATCCTCTTGGACCTATCTTCTCAAAGTATGTCCATATCCCTCTACATGGATGTTATTTGGACTTGAAGTACCTTCATCTCCCTCATCGATTTCCTCTTATCTACGATCTTTCTCGGTCCTAATGCTACTGATGTAGAGGAATATATGGTCATCCTACTTAATCCAACTCCATTCGTGGAGGTATCTCCTACTACTCCCTCTCCTTAGTCCTAAAGATGATGGTATCCATTACCACCATCTCTACTTGAACTTACACTTGTGTCAGCTATTGGGTCTCCTAGACCTATTACGATCGCTTTATGGTGTATCAAATCATCTCTCAAAGTCCTAACTACACCTGCTAGTCCATAACCTAGCACCACTACACTCGCATCGATGGGGAGATCCTCGAGAACACAATGCTCTTTTACCTTCTCTTGTACCTGAGAGCCACCCTAACATCATCCACTCATGATCTATGTATAATACGTTTTCCAGATCCTCCTCTATCCATATCCCCACAGTAGGGTCCCCTCTAACTCTTGATAGGTCCCTCCACACTTGTTTGTAGCACTAGTCTCCTTGATTTGGTATCTCCTAAAAGATACTAAATTATCACTGGATTCAATAAAATCGATAGAGCTCTATTTCCCCTTTCTTTGTAGAGATCCACTTGACCATTTCCAACTCCTTTGCAATATCTACTCAGCTAAGGTATCAATGCTAAGGTCACCATATAATCATATGGTCCCATAACTCATCTATCACCCACCTCTCTACTGGTAGGATATCGACATATGTCCTCTAGACCTACTTAAATTCTTTGGACCACCTGTATATTATTGGTCGTTCTAGGTTGGGCAATGGCCCTCATAGTGCATGTAGTCTTCAAACAGCTATGTACTTCCAACACCACACCTAGAGCAAGGTCATACACACTAATCTTGTATGTCATTTGTACACAACATTGTATAAATATCTTATACAAATGGGCCAGCACATATGATCCCCATGCAAACTGCACCTACTAGTATTGCATGTCTACCACTACTCTCACTAGTGCTCATGGTACGTGTCACCCACTCTTATAATATACCAATAATCCCATTTCTACCTCATAAATCATGATAGTTAGAGCATCGACCCCATGGTGCCCTACCAACTCATCGACATGGATTCCACTTTATTGGATCTCATGGACATAGTTTCTCAACAATATTTAAAGCATGGCTTGCTTCCCTCGTGCTTTATAGATTTCCCTTCCCTTGATGGGAATGCACAGGATGCACCACACATCCTCCAATAGTATTTTCATATCCCCTATCTATAATCCAAAGGTAGATGACTTTGGGTACCACCTCTCTACCAGCACCGTCAATAGCACTCTATCTGCCTCAACCTAGGGCATCTCTACCAGATGTAGTAGCCCTACCATCCTTAGGGTATCTCTTTATGCTAGTGTGAGCTCCCGTAGCTCCTCCTCTAAGGATCTCGATCGCCATTCCTTGATCTCCAATACATCACGCTACAACAAAAAATAACAACAAAATTTTAATCAGTTCCACATAATAAATGTAAATAAAAAAATAAATTAACATCTAAGCCAGCTTGTCTTCTCTCTCATTTTCTCTTTTTCTCATTTTTTTACCTGGTTTTCCTTTTCTTTGTTTTTTTTCTCTCTATCAAAATCACGCTCCCTTCTTATCGAGCACAATTTTTTCCCCTCCTTTCTTTCACCAAATTCATACCCCATCCTTGCAAGGCATGAATTTGTGCCCTATATATCTAGGGTATGAATTCAATCACCACCATGAACTAGCCAAATTCATTCCAGGTTGCGCACAGTTATTTCATCTAAAAAAAGATAAAAATTGCTTAAAAGTACTAAAAACCTAATCTAACCTAGTCTAGAGGAAGGATTTTAGTCCTTACTCATGGTCGCTCCGCTGTAATGTTGGCCTCACCCCTCATAATGACTAAATAGTGTGTGAGAAGCATCATTTATCTTTTTTCTCCATAACTCCTTTTCTTCTTCTTGCGTGATGAAAATGAATTCATTTTCACCATCTCCTCTTCTTATACCCCTCCTTTTCTCTCTTCTATTTGCATTTTTGCCTTATTTCTCTTTGTTTGCTGCTCTCTTTTCTTTCGTGTCTATATTTTTTAAGTTTCCTCAAGAATTTTGCATTCCTTCTAAAACTTGAGGGGGAACCCCAGGCTAAGAGGCATTAAAGTAATTAATACATTTTTTTGCATGCAAATTTCAAAGTGAATGATAAGAAAACTAGTTGTTTTGCAATTGATCTTTGAAAAGGGGTTACAGAAGTTATCCTTTTACAAAAATACCCTTGAGGGCTACAAAATAGGGTCTTCCAAAAAGGAAGCCCTATTCTAGTAGGGACGGTAAACAACCACTAGTTTTTCTTCTTGTCTTCCTCTATGTGAGTGGGCTTACTACTCATGTGCCATTGTCGGTCAGACCTATCCTCGAGACCTGTGAGACTTGCAAAAATGTTTTAGAATATTTAGGGGCATGTCTTGATCAGACCCCTCATGTTTATAGATGAAGACTTGTAAACTAAGCTTGAAGTATGATTAAAAGTGCATAAATGATAAAACCAAATATAACTTAGATACTTACATGGTCCTGGGAGCTTTGGGAGGCTTCTGGTTTAGAAAATTTTGATGAAAGTGGGATTCGCACATCGATGTGCAACTATGATCTATACTACTCCAAATAAGTTAAAAATTTATGGGAACCTTCCTTTGCTTGTCATGAAGCTACCCTCAAATTTTCATGGAAATCTAATTTTTGGATGAGATATTTATGACCAAAATAGTAAGGATGGGTCTGGTTGGATTTGTACATTGGTGTACGAATATGACAGTGCCTTAGGATACACACATATCTATGTGAATCTGAGTTTTTTTCTAGAAACCAAACTTTATTCTATGGAGGTCCCTCTAGTGCTATTGGATCTTTGTGTCCTTGTCGAGCTACCTCCAAAAATCTACAAATAAGAGCAACTTGCAATACAAAAAGGGTGCAAAAAGAGGGCTTGTGTGGCCTTCATGTGATTAATAAAAATATAGGGCTTAAGTGGCCTCTAGGTTGATTCGATCGGAGTCTAGGTATGGAAACGGTGGATCCCTTTTGAATAGAGGAAATGACCCTCTATTTATAGAATTTGGTAAACTTAGGGGAGGAGCTGAGGTATCCCATGAGGTTTCCCCAATGAGATGTCCCCTGCAAGGTGTCCCATGATGTGGCATGCTCCATAAGTGCATTTGAGTGAGAGAATCCCTCATCCACCTACATATCATAAATGAACATAGGGATATCAAGAATAGTTGAGGTTAAACCCTAACAATGTTAGGGTTAATTATGGTTTAGTTATTGACTTGGCTGAGTTGGAAGGTAATTCATCTATGCCCATGCCTTGAAAATCAAAAAGTCTTCAAAAGTCATGTACGAATTCAAATCCACATGGGTGTTTGAAATGGAGCAAGGGTTAGGTTAACCCTAGGTCAAGTGTTGACTTTTGGGTGAGGTGGAGTGTGAATCACCATGTCTCCCATGCCTTTGGACACAAAAGTCTCCAAATGGCATTTAAGGCCCTAAATGCACACAAGGGGATGTGTGGAGCAAGGGTTAGAGTTAACCCTGATTAGGTTGACCCTAGGTTAGACCAAGGTCAAATAGGTGAGGTGGAACCTAGGCTAGTCAAAGAGTAGACTAGGTGAGGTGGCCATGAATCAGATTGATAATGGTTAGATTGACTATGGGGTAGAGTTTGACCATAAAGTGACTTTTGACCATGGTAGAGATTAACCAAGGTTAAGCCAATAGGGTGGTCGCATGAGGACCCAGGTTTAATCATAGGAAGGGGCTTGAGTGGCCCAAGGGAGCTTATGAGGATGAATAGTGCTTTTGATAAATGATAGTTTTTTGAGGCTAATTTATGCAAATTGATCAATCGTGATGGTGGGAGAAGTGGTAATGTGTAACTTTTGGGTGTCTACATTTTCCCTTTTTTGTATTGCATTGTGTAAAGACACGATGTAGTGCAAAAACTAAAGACATCATGTTGGTGGTTTGATTTTGAAGAAGATGAATGATGATTACAGATGATTTATAATTGATTATGAGAGAGGTAAATTGGATATTTATGGTTGATTACAACTCTTTGTAGTGTCACAATCATTGCTTTAAGAGGATATGCAAGATCGTCTTACTTCATGATCAATGTAAGATGCCCCAATTGTGGATGGAGTGAATGTCTTTGAAACATTACCTTTTGATAAATTTTTGAGCTTGATTTTATTTAATAAACCTTTCAGCCCTAGGTATATTTGTGGCAGGTGCTTCATTCATGATTGGGCTTACGACTACCACTCTAAGGAATGGAATCCATGACTAACCTAAATACTCGGGTGTTAGGTCTCTCAAATATTTGTTTTGGATTGGATTTTTGTTGAGAAGATAAAATTTGATTTTTGTTTACCCTAGCAAAGGAGGACTTGAGATAATCTCTCACAAAGGTTCAAAGACAAGGGAAAATTCCAATATTGAGTGTTTAATTATTGATTGCATGCAAGGTGACTTTTGATTATTGAATGTCTACCCCCTCAAGTTATGAGTTGATGGTGGAGAAGGCGAGAAGCGATGTTGAGTCAATTAAAAAGATGAAAATGGAGAAGAAATATTTTAAGAAAATGAAAAATTTTAGTATATTTGGAAATGGATGGGCATGAGGGTGCAAATGCAACTTGAAAATATAGATTCTCATAGAGGTGTACGAATATGGTTGTATGACCCATGTGTAATTTATTTGCATTTTGGAGGACCAAATGGTGTCAGAATTGGATAAAATGTATACCATTGAAAATATTTTTTTGAGTGCAATCCAATGGTGGTGGTTGTAGGAAATTTTGAGAATATTTGGTGGGGGAAACATTGGGTCAAATATGACCCTACTTTTGGAAGCAATGAATGCACAATTCAAGCCTTTTGCAAGGGAAATTTGGCAGTGTTGGTTAGAGGGATTACTTGGATCACAGAGCAATCAACGATGGCAAAAGATAGGGTGAATTGATGGATGAGAGGGTGGATTAGGAGAGTTAGACCTTAGGATGGATGGTGGATAGAGCCTCTCTAGTATTATAGAGATGGGATGAGAGTTGATAAATATGGAGTGAGAGCTGAGAGAGATGGAGTCGAAGGAGATGGAGTCGAAGGAGAGGTTATCCAATTACAATAGGAATTGGAGGAGATAAGATTTATAGGAGAGATATCCATTTGAGGGTATTGGATATTGATATGTAGAGGTTGCAATAATAACATGATAACCTGGGGGCCTTGCATGCATAGGAGAGTACCATTCGTGGTGTCGATGGTTTCTTGAGTAGTAGAGCCTGCAGCATCACAGGATGAGGGATCTACCCTAGAGCATAGCAAGGTAGTAGTAGATAGGAGAGTTTATGATCCTTCTGGTATGCATGAGGGGAGTGGAGAGACTCTGGGTGAGCAGCAATGTTGATGCATTTTTTAGGGTGGTAGTGATGCCATAATTTTTGTATTTTTGATGTATTGTATGTACATGTATGCAAGGCAAGGCCGTATGTGTGGGACGACATAGATTGTAGTCCATGGGTATTTTTGATATGTGATATACATGATGTGGTATTGATTATATGTTTGAACATTATGTGAATGTTTTATTGTGTTGATGTAGTATAGACATGTGTATACCTTGATGATGTACTCTTTTATGTAGATGTATATGATGATGTAGACATATAAACATGTAAACATATTAACATGTAGATAGATGAACACATATGGTAAGAATGGAATAAATTATATGTATACAGGTGAATGTGTAGATATACATGAAAATATGTGCAATAAGACTTGGACAATCTTATAGAGTGTGAATTAAGCAATGACGAGTAGTTGCAAAAAATACCATGAGTATGAGACAAGCAAACATGTAGTGGATGTTATGAATGCCAAGTGAGCAATAAGTTGATAGGTGATGCAAGTGGTAGATGAAAATGCAATGAAAGGCTATGCATATTGATCCTAGTGAGTGAAGCTAACAACTAAATGATGAGGATGTGAAACACCAATGAAGAGTACACTTGTATTTTGGTGAAACTAGTTGTGATGATATTCGTTCCATTGTTCCAAAAAAATTGGATGTGAGAATAAGTTCAAGGGAATCAAACACCATAATTTGAGAAATCAAACCCATCTAGTAGTCGATAAATATCCTATAGAAATTGCAACTATCCTAACTAAGCTCAAGGGGATCATGGACCAGTGTGTGTAAAGTGATGTTCATTTATCCATTTTGAGTGAGGTTGGGATAACCAATTGTAAACTTAGTCATTTAAGCTAGCTCATCCACAAGCACGTAGTGGTCTATACAAAAGAAGGTCGCTAATGTGATAGACATGTCACCACTTGGAAGGCATGCTCCACTTCTAGATAGGTATCTATATCCCTGATGGAGATTAGCCCTGTGATCTATGGACCTAAGAACCTCAAGGATTCAAGTTTTTTGATAATATTCTTTTATTTTGTTTTTTATTCTTTTTGTAGTACTCTTTTGGTATTTGCTTTTGTTTTTTACCTCCTTTTTTTATGGCTTGTCCTTTTATCAATACTCAACTTTGAATTATGCAAATTATAGGATGAGCGAGGTGACTTTCACTAGGTGGCCAATATATGCAAGGTGTTGCCTTTCCTATGCTCAAAATTTACTTAATGTTTGACATGTGTGGTTGGCCATGAAAGAAATCAAGTTAGTTAGGCAAAGCTTTGAAATGCTTTAGAATTTGACAATTTTGGGTGAAGGTTGATTGAATGAATTGCAAATGGTCGAATAATTGAAAGACATCCATTATCCAGTATTTTGAAAGAGAAGTGAACATCATAGTAGTTACACTAACATGTGTGTTTTTAACTCTTCATTTTTGCTTTGCAAGGTGGGTATGTATGCATGTGGACATGAAACAAGACCTGTATGCATGTATGCATGCATGTATGTATGTATGGGAGGCATATGCACTCTACTTGTAACATGAAATAAGATATGAGATGCACAGACAATGATGGTGGCATGATTGTATCAAAAATGTAACTAGTTATGCAGAGACTAATGTGACTTAACGCGTCATTCCTGAAGAATTACTATACAATATTATCCCATGATGATATGCACAACACAAAGGGTGATTGAAAAACAAGTGAACTATATTTGTTGAGATGAATGTGAAGTGAAGTTGTGATTGTTTGACGATATCAACATGATTGATGGAAGGTGATGGTGATGGAAAAATATTGAATATGTGCATGTAACATGACATGGAAGGAAATATGGAGAATGAAAAGGGAGAATAGATGAAGAAAGGAAATAGGGAAAGGTAACTCATCAAAGGTAAGTAGTCGCTCGAAGCATGACCATACAACATTAACAAGGAACAAAAAGAAGTAGAGGGAAGAAATAAGAGACGAAGATGGGACCAAATCAAAGGTATGTAGTCACTCGAAGCATGACCATACAACATCGATCAATAATGGAAAATTTTGAAAAGGAAGAAGAGAGGAGTGAGATCCAAAGCAAAGGTATGTAGCCACTCAAAGCGAAACCATGCAAAATTGAACTACAATGAAAGGAGTGGTGGGGAAGGGAGAAAATGGAATAGAGATAGATAAATATGGAGTGCAAAATATGCTGTTGATGGGCATATTTAAATATGTTTTGCTTTTTATTCCTATTGTTATTTTTTTTTAATTTTTGTTGTTTTTGATGTTGAATGTACAAGAATTTGAGAACTTGCATCGGTAGAATGAGACAAGAAAGTAGATTTTTCACTTTTGGAGCAATATCTCTGCAAAGACAAGCCAGTGAAACAAGAATATAAAATTACTCTCTAGAGCAATGTTTGAAATGGAAAATTGCTATCTGAAGCAATGTTTAAAATGGAAAATTGCTATTTAAAGCAATATCAATGCTAGACATGGAAATGAAATGTTTATGCGAAGAGCGTGTGAAATGCGAATTGCTATGCTATGTCTAGGCTACGTTATGTCTATTTGTATGCTAGGCTATATCCATGCTAGACTAGGCTATGTTTATTGCTAGGATAGGCTACGTTTATTGCTAGGCTAGGCTATGTTATATCTATGCTAGGCTAGGTTATATCTATGCTTATGTTAAGCTATGATATATCTATGCTATACTAGGATATGTTTATTGCTAGGCTAGGCTATGTCTATGTTAGACTATGCTACACCTACGCTAGACTAGGCTATGTTTAGTTTTAGGCTAGGCTACATCTATGCTAGACTATGTTACGACTATGCTAGACTAGACTACATTTATTGCTAGGCTAGGCTATGTCTATGCTAGACTATGCTATGTCTATGCTAGAATAGGCTATGTTTATGCTAGACTATGTTATGTTTATGCTAGACTAGGCTATGTTCATTGCTAGGATAGGCTACATTTATTGCTAGGCTAGGCTATGTCTATGCTAGACTATGCTATACCTACATTAGACCAGGCTATGTTTATTGCTAGGTTTATGCTATGTTTATACTAGACTATGCTATGCCTACACTAGACTATGCTAGGATCATGGAAGTGAATGTCTAAGCTAAGGGTATGAAAATGAATGTCTAAGCTAAGAGCATGTAAATGAATATCTAAGCTAAGGATAAGGAAATAAATGTCTAAGCTAAGAGTATGGAAAATTTGACCAAATGAATGGTACTTTTCTAAGATATTTTTAATTGGATTTTGTTGGTTTTGAAAAATGTGACCAAATGAATGGTGTGTTTGCTAAGATATTTTTTAAATAATTTGCCAAATTCTTTGAGGTTTTTGGAAAAACCTTTGTTGCTAAGAGATTCTAAAAAGAATTTTCCAATGACAATGAGGTTTATGGAGAAACCTTGGTTGCTGAAAGAGATTTTAAAAATAATTTTCCAATGATGATGAGGTTTATGGAGAAACCTTGGTTGTTGAAAGAGATTTTAAAAAGAACATTCCAAATGGCATGAGGTTTTTGGAGAAACCTTCCAAATTTTTATTGAGGTTTTTGGGAACCATTTTGATGAAGGCGAGGCAAAGGGTGTAATATTTGACAAAAGAATGTAACCTTTTGAACCTAGTGATTGATTGTGATGGTGAGGCAAAGAGCACAACATCTGAAAAAAGGATGCAACCTTTTAAACTTGGTGATTGAATGGTGAGGCAAAGGGTACAACCTTTGACAAAAGGACACAACATTTTGAACCTAGCAATTGATTGTGATAGTGAGGCAAATGGCACAACCTTTGATAAAAGGATGCAACCTTTTGAACTTGGAGATTGATTATGATGGGAAGATAAAGGGAACAACCTTTGACAAAAGGATGCAACCTTTTGAACTTGGTGATTGATTGTGATGGCGAGGAAAAGGGTGCAACCTTTGACAAATGATGCAACCTTTTGAACCTGATGATTGATTATGATGGCAAGGTAAAGGGTGCAACCTTTGATAAAAGGATGCAACCTTTTGAACCTAGTAATTTATTGTGTTGTAAGATGTTGGGTAACTGACTGGTAATTTTGATGATGAGCTATGCCATTGTGAGTAGCTTAGAGGTGATGGAATTTTATGTGGAAGGAGGACTAACTTTCCCAGGCATAAATATGATTAGAAAGAGGGTAAACCTTCTCCCCATAGTTATATAAGTGGTGTGAAAAGGATATGCAATCCCCTATTCCAAAAACGTATTTAGAAGTGGGGGGAGGAAATACCCCTAGTCATGAGAAATTAGTTGAAGTGAGATGAATTCACTCAATTTTTGAAAGATGGATTGGAAGGAGAGAAACTCCCCCAATCGTTCAAATTGAGGCGAAGAAAATGAAGAATTGATAATGAAACAAAGGTGAGGGAAGAAAATAAGGAAGAGCAGGGGAGCAAGAGGTTGTGAAATAGAAGAAGGGATTGAAATAATATATGGAAAGAGAGAAGAAAAGGACTAGTCATAGATATGTAGTTGCTCATGCATGAGCGTACAACAATGACATAGATCCCTTTTTATAGAAAGAGAATAAAAGATAATTGCAGAGGTGAGAAAGGAGCAATTAGAGTATATTGGGGAAAAGAATAGGTGATGATCACAATGAAGCAAAAAAATGCTATATTGTTGGTGGATATCGTCTCAAGTATAATGGATTGCTAGTCATAATATTGGTATGACTAGCATCTTGGTAAGAAGTGTGACCATTGACATGATGAACTTGCCAAGGCACGAGAGAAGATGCCAAGGTTCCAGCTTGTGGTTGTGGTAGAATATTTGTAGAGATGCTCAAATTTTGATACGATGGAGCTAGAGGATTGGTGATATGTATATATCCATGATCAATAAGATATTGGACCAAGTACTGAAATATGTGACAAGTATTGATATCATGCCCTCATTGATGATGATAGTCACAAAATGTATGATCCTTATAGCTCTTTTGTTTTGGGTGATTTGTATTATCTATTTAATATTAGGTAGAACAATATATCCAGCATTATACAACTCTTTGAATAAATTGGGCAAGGGCTCAGATAATTAAATCCAATTACGATATGGACGTGAAAGATGTTGCAGGCGAGTGAGTGGTTGACTGGGTGGCAAGGAGACAATTTTTGGCCCATGTTGCGTATAATTTCATCATTGAGGGTGCAAAGTTTATGGAAGTGAAGGCATGGCAGGACCTCCTATGAATGAATCATGACTGGGTGCATGACACGTATAGTTGCTTAGTTGCAAATCAAAATTATTGAGGCACACTAAGATGTGTTTTCTGTCAATGTGAGAAGTTGTTGGTGGCATGGGAATGAGATTGACATAGATGCCACTTGTGGTGGGTGTGGATTGATATGGGTAAGAATGTGCATATGGATGAGGTGTTGAAGATGGAAATGGAGGACAAGGAGGTTTTGGCATACCAACCAGCTAGGTGATTTGAAATGGAAATCTAGGTGAGGGAAGAAGAGGTGGATGACATGGCCCTTTATGGGCAGAAGCATGATAGGGAGGTTGATGGTACAAATAGGAGAAAGTGATCCTCTCATGGGGGCTCATCAGAGGAGTAGGATGAGTAGCGTCACACCTTAGATAATGATCATAGGATGAAATCCTAACGTACAATGTGTGAGGTATGGATGAGCTATGTGAAGAAGTTGACAAGAGTATGAGAATGGATGGAGGTGATGTTAAGTGGTAATTTTTCCCAATTGCAAAACCACACTCACACTTAGGATTTTGATCACAAAACCCTCTCTTGCAAAGAATTTAAAAATAAAAACTTCTCCAGGTTCCGCTATATAAGCATTGCATATGTGTATTTGTAATCTTTGTAAAGATGTGTTAAATGAGTGCTAGGAATACCTTAGTGATTTGCAAGTAACTGTTAACAAGGGACCTGTGTTTGTTTATTTTATCATGCTATACTAATGATTATTTATGAAACTTAAAAGAAAAGGAAAATGTGATTGGCCCTCATATGACCATGATGAAAGCCTTAATTCATTTTATCTTGGAGTATTTTAGATAGATTTTATCTTTTGTTGTTAAGCATATTTTAGATAAGTTTTATCTTCCTTAAACCCTGCTTTGAACATGAAAATAAATATTAAAATATATCTCTAAATGTGAATGTGAAATGAAAATTGAATTCCTTTAATTTTTACTTGATGAATAAAAAGGGGATAAATATGCATAAATAACTATAAAAATAGAATGACCTTGAAATTGTAATATAAACTACCCCTCCCTAATGAAATTGTAATTTTCATAAGGTGGAGATAATTTATTGCTTTAAACACAATAGCCTTTGATATATTCTATAAATTACCTCTCTTTAATGAAATCATAATTTTCATAAAGAGAAGGTAATTTATTGCTCTAAAAATGATGGCCTATGGAATGCCATATAAATTACCTCTCTTTAACGAAATTGTAATTTTCATAAAGGGAAGTTCATTTATTGCTTGCGAATGATTTTGTAAAGCTTAAAAAAAACTGGTTTACCTTCAAAATGTGAAATAATATAAAATTTCGAAATTATAAAAATCCCCATAAAACAATAATTTTTAATAATTTTTATAATTTTGAAATGGCTTAAGAATGGGATCAAAATTGTTTCAGATGAAAAATTGAAGCTCATTCTTCACACCCGTGCATTTCTTTTTGGCATTTTAATTTATTTTTATTTTTATTTTAATTTTCGTATTTTTAAAAAAAATTGCAAAAGAGAAGGGTTAAAAAAATAAAATTTGAAATAAAAGAAATAAACTAAATTGTTGCAACCCAAAAACTTCCTACAAACCCTACAAGCATTAGTATTCTACAGAAAACCAACATTAGTGTGATCCGAATTCACGCAATCAAACATGTAATGTGGTGCGAGCTTCTAAGGAAATGGTGCAATATGTCAAAAAATGACAAACAAGCCAACCACAAATTTGCATAAAACTTGATGTATTTTCTTTTTTTTGGTAATTATTTTAATATATTAACAGTGGGTTTTTATAGAGGATCCCAAAACCTTATGTACAAAATTAGCCATATTTCTAATGATGCATCATACCTCTTGGATGTAACAATAAACCTAATTGCAAGTAAAGCCATCCTAATGCTAAAGACTTGGAAACTATAAAAAGGGCTTTTAGGCCTGGAAACCCAACGAAAAAGAAACAGGACAAAACCGAAGGAACACCAAGTAGAGCCCAAAGAAATGAAACGAGGAAAGCAAAACAGATAAGACACCATGGACATCTAAGTAGACAAAATTGCCATGCCACACCACACCAAAACTCGTCGGAGGGGGCTTTCCAAAAACTGTGCAAGGAAAGCTTCATGAATGGATGTCTGCTCTGGCCAACCTTTCCACCTCGGATGGGAAGCAAGACCGCCACACGACCGGACACGTGGTCGCGAGCCCTTTGTTGGCCATGTGGTCAGCCATGCGATTACCTTCTCTCAAAGTATGATTTGCTTTCCACCTACCACGATAGGAAAGAAGCGTTCTTGCCTCGAGGATGATGTAGACTTTCCAAGATGGATTTTTGGTGCCAAGAAGATAATTCACAATGTTGAGCGAGTCACCCTCAATAATAAGATGTCGAGGATCCTCAGAGAGTATCCGAATACCTTTCAGAGCGCCTCGGGCTTCAGCATAGTGATTTTTTTGGGAGCCCAAATCTTCACAATAGGCCATCACAAGATTCCCATCATGATCTCTGACAACACCCCCAGCACTAGCGGGCCCAGGATTCCCCTTAGCCGCTCCATCAAAGTTTAATTTAATCCACCCCATGGGGGGTTTGGTCCAAACAATATTCCTTCAATAGGGCCTTTTAACAACCTCTAGAAACGGCTAAAGATTCATCATTTTGAGAATCGCTTCTTCACTCAGAAGATAGGGATGGGGACTGGGAATAGCAATAGAATTCTTGATGGCGTAGGACAATGCCCTTTGAGCAACAGAAGGGGGTCCTCTAGGAGCTCTGCCAAAGATTTTGGCATTCCTCTCTAACCAAATTTTCCAAATTGAATGATGGAAGGAGGCCTCGAGGAGGAAGCAGAGTTTGGGATTCTTGAAAGGATTAGGCCATTGGTGGAAAGCATCTCTGAGGGAATGGGGAGAGCACCATAGGATTTGGAAGGAGGATAGGACAATACTAAGAACAGAGTGGGAAAATGGGCAATGCAAGAATAAATGATCCCTCGTCTCGTAATCTGCAAGACACAAGTAACACCTGTTGGGGAAGGCAAAACCTCTCTTGTGAAGGTTGTCAATTGTTAAGGCTTTGTTGTGGAAAGCAATCCATGCAAAGAAGTTGATTTTAGGGACGACTCCTTTCCTCCACACAGTATTCCACCTGCAGTCCATAGCAGTCTTGATGGTAAGAAACTCATAAGCTGATTTAATAGAAAAAAGCCCATCCTCTGTACCACTCCATATGATTCCGTCATTCCTCCTGATAGAAGGAATTAAAACCGATTGGAGGATATTTGCAAGAAAGATAACCTCATTATTAAGCCCCTCCACAACTGGAATCTTCCACCGAGGAAAATGGGTGCTCCGATATATGAACTCTGCCACCCTGAGTTGGGAGTTAGGGTCAGTCAAACCTCTCAGCCCAGCGAGATCTACCCTCGACCCAAGGGCTTCTTTAGTCGCCCACCTATCCTTCCAAAAGAAAATGAGGTTGCCATCACCCAAAATCCAGCAGGCTCCCAGGCTGATCAAATGTCGGGTTTGGAGCACAAATTTCCAAAAGGTCGACACCACGGAGGAGGTCTCAACATCCAAGAAGGAAATGGGGCCAAGATACTTCTTTTTAACGAGCTTAACCCACTCCACCGGGTCGCTAGATAGAATCCTCCAAGCGTGCTTCGCTACAAGAGCCAAATTCATAAGTCTTGATCTTCTCAACCCCAGACCGCCTTGGTCTATCCTCGAACACACCTTATCCCAGGAAACAAGGGGGAGTCTAGATTTCTCTTTGCTGCCAGACCATAGAAAGGTCCTCTGAATCTTCTCAATTTTGGAGTGAACTGCAACCGGAAGCATGAACACCGACATGAAGTAGGTCGGGATCCCCTGAAGACAAGCTTTGGTAAGGGTGGCTTTTTCGGCTTACGACAGGAGTTTGCCCTTCCAAGTTCTAAGTTTCTTGTGAAGGCGCTCAAGAATCATGTTCCACATATCCCCACTTGCCCACCCGCTATAAGATAGAGGCAACCCCAGATAGGACGTAGGCAGGGAATCAATAGTGCATTCAAGAATTCTAGCAATCCAAAGTTGCCTGTGTAGGAGAGTGTTAATAAAATAGATTTTGCTCTTGATGTAATTGACCTTTTGCCTTGCAGCTTGCTCATAACGGGACAGGGTCCACTTGAGCGATTTGGCTTGGGCAACGAATGCCCCAGTGGAGATGAGGGTGTCATCCACAAATTCCTGGTGAGTGACAGGATCAACTCTAGAAGTCGGCAAAATGCTAGAAATCTTGTTCTGACGAAGAGCCTCTTTCATGGACCAACTTAGAACCTCCACCAGAAGAATGAAAAGGATGGGGGATAAAGGATCGCCCTATCTGAGGCCTCTAGCACTTTGGAAATACCCAGCTGGGGACCCATTGACCAGGACAAAAAAAAAGGGAGTGGATATACAACTGTAGACAAGGTCAATCCAGTGGGGATGAAAGTCAAACTTGAGGAGGACTGCACACAAAAAAATTTGATCAACCCGGTCAAAGGCTTTGTTCATGTCGAGCTTAAGAAAAAGAGCAGCATTCTTGGAGTGGTAAGCGGAATGAAGGGTCTCATGGACAGTGATGACACCATCAAGAATGTTTCTGCCTTTAACAGTGCTTCCTTGACAAGGATCAATCAGGATGGGGAGGATTGTTTTGAGTCTATTGGCTATAGACTTGGTAAGAATCTTGTAAAAAACATTGCATAGGCTGATGGGTCGATAGTCAGAGAAACTTTTGCAGGCAGGAGACTTAGGAATGAGGGCAAGAAAGGTGGAATTGAGTTTCGTGTGGATTGATCTGGAAGCTTGAATAACCCGAATAGCATCGCACACATCCGGACCCATGACCTCCCACATGACTTGGAAGAATCGGGGGGAAACCATCGAGGCTAGGGGCCTTATCTGGTTGCATGGAGAACAATGCTTCCTTAATCTCGGATGAGGAAAAAGGTTCCAGAAGCTTAATGCTTACCTCATGGGGGACTTTAGTCAAAAAATTGGTGAGCAGAGATTTCTGGACCTGAAGGTTGCTGTCTGGAGGAGTGCCAAGCAAATCCTAAAAAAAGTCAACCGCTTTGCTTCTGATTTCCTCTATCTCCATGGTAATGCGCCCATCCTTACAAGCCACTTCTCTGATCTTGTTGGCCCCTCTGTGCCTCATAGTAGATGCGTGGAAAAACCTCGTGTTGGTGTCTCCATTCTTCAACCAAAGGTCACGAGATTTCTGGTGCTAGAACGTTTCCTCCCTAGCGAGAATAGAATGAAAGTCCACCAAAAGACTCCACTCTTCCTCCCTGAGACCCTCAGTGTAACCTTCGAGTTCCATCCTTTCCTCCAAAACCTTCAGGTTCTCAGAGATGGATTTTTTGGACTCAAAAATGTTGCCGAAAACCTCTTTATTCCAAACTTTCAGCTTTTCTTTGACCATTTTGAGCTTTAGAGCCACCCTCTTAGGAGCATTTCCTTCCACCTTCAATTGCCACCACGTTGAAACCAAACCTTTGAAGTCCTTGTGAGAGATCCACATGGATTCAAATCTAAAGGGGGTTTTAAAAACAGGCCCATCATCCGCCTCCAAGAAAATAGGGTTATGGTCAGACCCAATCCTTGGAAGAGTCGAAAGGATAGCCCCACCAAGGATAGGAATGGCTTCTTGGGACATAAAAAATCTGTCGAGCTTGACTTGAATCAAACCGCTCCCAATCCTTCTGTTACTCCAAGTGAAGGAAGCCCCTTTGAGTTCGATGTCGAGCAAGCCATTAGTAGAGACAAAATCCCTGAAATCCTCCAAGCTGCGGCTAAAGTGGTCGGATCCTCCTTTTTTTTTCGAAGGATGAAGGGGACAATTGAAGTCACCCCCTAAAACCCAAGGAAAATTACTAAAATTTTCCCTCATCTAAGAGATAGCTTTCCACATTTTTGCTCTCTCTGTGGCAGAATTTGAAGCATAAACGTTGGATAGAATCCAGGAAAAATTGGTGGTTTTGGACTGGAACAGTACATTGATGATTCTGTTGGAAGTTGATAGCAGGCTGCCCTCAAACCTCGAAGGGTCCCACAGAACCATGAGTCCTCCCGCTGTTCCCACTATAGGGCTGGACAGATAATTTGCCTTGGCCCAAATGGCCTTCGCAACTTTATCGAAGGAGATAGCATCGACCTTGGTCTCTTGCAAAATAAGGATGGAAGGATTAGTCCTCCTACGGAGATCGACCACTAACCTTCGTTTGGCTGCACCGTTCAGTCCTCTCACATTCCATGAGAGGACTTTCATATGGAAAGTTTGAGGTTTTTCTTGCCTCCCCTTCCTTGTTGAGGGGGAGGTTTTTATGCATGCGCTTCATCCATCTGAGCGCCACAGTCATCCAAAACCAACAAACGTTGGGTTCCATTTGCAACGTCATTTGCTATCTCTTTGTCCCGCCTGTCTTTGTTAGGAGGACGGCCCTGCTTCCTCTCACTACAAAAATCCACACTTTGCTTTTGACTCCTCGTTTTCGAGGGCTAATGTGACTGGATTGTTCACCCCTCCTTCCTAAGAGGTAATCTTCTAGCATCGTCTACGACTGGCTGAAATTGGGATGACCCATATCTTGGGGTAGAGAAATAGTCTGAGTCACAATTTGGGATGGGGTCCGTTCCTTCTCTTCCTGTGATTCACTTTCCAAGTGGGAGTCTGCTCCTTGCTGATTGTTAGCCTCAAGTTGCTCGGGGTCCGATTGGAGAGTGGGATTCTCTTCAGGTTGAGAGAGTCCGATGCAGACTCTAGAGGGGCCTGGAGATTCATGACCCTTCACATCTGGAAGATTTGACTGCTTCGCCTGACCTTCCCCATGCTCTAGGGGGTTGTCATTTTCACGCTTCTGCTTACCCAATTTTTGAAGAGGACACTAGGATTGGAGGTGCCCTTGGGACCGACACTAAGGGCAGAAAGTCTGGTCTATTTTCATAGACAATAGCTTGTTTATGAAGAAAGGTACCTCCAGACCGAAGAGTGATGAAAGTTGGGAGTTCTGCCTCCAAATCTGCCAGAACACAAAAATGGGCTTGGACAAACCTTGTTCGAGCTCAGGTGGGTGGGTCAATGGTGACCAACTCCCTAATGGAATGTGCAATACCCCTTATGACATTTTTATGCCAGCCAAAAAGGGGAAGATTCGGGAGCCTAACCCATATTGGGGCAATATTGATGTTTTGGGTATCAGGACTGAAATCCATGTCCCACTTCCTAAGGAATAAACTTTTGTGGCCCAGAAACCATGGCCCGCCAGCCAAAATTTTACAGTAATCCTCCTTATTGTTCAGTCTAATGGCAAAAAAACCCTGAGATAGGGCCGCTAGCTCCATATGACCAGAAGTCCTCCATTTTCTTGCTACCCACTTTTGGATAGTTTCCATGTCAGGGCGGTCGCCAATGAATTTGCCTATGAGGGTAAATTTCTCAAACTCCATGAAGCTTGAAAGAACTTTCGCCGGGATGTCCAGCTCATCCCCAATTGAAAACAACTCTTTGGTAAAAAACCTATTTAGGGTTTCTGAGGCCACTACCTGGGCATAAGACTTTTGAGCCCCACCACCCCCTTTGTCTGGTGGGTCCTTACCCCGACTGACACTGTCAACAGCCAGGTCTTCTTCAATGGGTCTGGACGCTTCCACACCTCCGGATCCCTGGTGCCCTTCGATTGCTCCACTACACCCAAGACACAAACCATAGCCGCTCCCGAGCTCCCCTGTAGATGACTTCCCACCCATCAACATCTCCTCCCTCCCCGCACTTGGAGACTACTGCTCCACTCTCTGGTTGTTGGCAGCTGCTGGTTTCACCCTTCTGCTACTCTGCTGGTCGAAACCCTAGCTTTGCGGCTGCCTTGTGCTCATTGTTCCTCTCTCAAAACTTGATGTATTTTCAAAATATTGCAATAAAGTTTTTCAATATCAAACATGAGTGCAAAAAACCCTACCCCAAATTTGCATCATGTGGTGAAAAACAATCCAGCATTTGCTTCGCAAAATGTCCAGCCCTTGGCATTGGATAAAGTTCCAGCCTTTGTACATAGTTTCGACGTTGTATTTACCATCTTTTGGATGCCTCTTCGCTTTTCTTGTCTCCTTTCATTTGGATTTTGAAGATTTTCCTTATGCCTCTATTTGCATTTCATTTCTTAATTCCTACTCAGGTTGCATGCATTCTTCCCTATTATTCTCTATGTAACCACCGCATGCATTTTAAAGCCTTCATGCCCCAAACCATACGTTTGTGACCACGTCCTCTTTCCCCATATAGCCTTACTTTTGTCCTTTTTGAAGGCTGCACTTTTTTGATAAATCTACATGCTACGATGAGCATGGTCCACAAACTCATGAATACGGGCCATTTATCCATTTCTACCAACTTGATTTATTCTACACTAATCATCCGTCCACTTATGACTTTTGTATTAGTTAGTTCTAATTGCATTTCAACCTCTTCGTTGTCATCGCTACCAAAGTATTTCATGATAAGGTAGACCAAAAATCACTCATCTCCACATTGATTGCCTGTTGTAACATCCTCCTGACATGGATACTCTATATTGAAATGAGGATCCACCTGGCTGCTGTAGCAAGTGTGAACACTTAATTTATTAAGTGGTTATTTAGTGGCTAGGCTAGGTTAGAGTTGTCGGCTAAATTGTTTAAGTCGGCATGATATTTTTTAAATTTCTCTTCTATCCTCCTTATCCCTCCATTCTCTCCTATATTCCCTCTTCTCCCTTATCACTCCACCTCCCTTTCCCCTTATTCCTCCAACCTCCCTTCATCTTCTCCTCCGACTTCATCCCTTCCCGCTTCTCCCCTAATCTCCTTTCTCTTCTTATAAATTAGTTGATATATTCTTTGTTTGTTTGAATAATGTAATTTTTGCTCTACGAAATTATGAAATAAACCATTATTTGTTAGTGCCACCTGGTCCGAATTTTAGATTTGGTATCAGAGCCAACCGGGCAAGCGTGTTGGGCACGAATCCCGAGGTCGCACGGTGACTAGCGAGCGTGCTGGGCACGAATCTCGAGGGCGCACCATGATCGAGGAGCTGGGCGATCGGATCGAGGAGGTGGCAAAGCATAGAGCTGGGCATGGATTTTAAGGTAGAGCTGAGAGCTAATGCGGAGCATGATTTCTGAGGTGACACATGGCAGGCGAAGCTGAGAGCTGACTCGGACACGTAGCTCGAGGAGCTGAGGTGGACGCTGACATGGCGACAGCTGACACGTGGCGGGCGCTGGCAGAGTGCTGACTGGGCAAGCCGGGAGCTGACGTGGCGAGAGCCGGGCGCTGACGTGGCGGTCGAGCGTGTGGTGACGTGGCAAAAATTGGTTTGTCCACGTGGCAAAAGCGGATTCGTCTGAAGCAGTTTACGTGGTGGACGCAGATTTGCCAAGCAAGCATAGAGTTGGGGAGTGATTTCCCAAAGGCAATCGAGGTCTTATGCGCTCGCGCGCATATAAGAAGGACACTTTTGCCTTCCTCCCACTGAATGTGGGATAAATCCACAATTTTTTTTTTTTTTAAATAGCCGCGGTACATGGTATAAGGAACAGCAGGTTCCTTTGTCCTCCAGCCGAAGCGGGTAGCGTAGGTGGTTGAGACGCTTGCTTGCGGAAGAGAGGTCCCGGGGTCGAATCCCGTCGGGGTAAAAAATACAAGTTTTTTATTTTTTTTTGTAATCGTCGGAAGCAGCAAGGTTTAAGAAGGCGGAGGTCAGCCTTGTTTCTCACCGGAGCCGCGTGGTGCAGCGGCTAGACCTTGCGGGTAGGAAGCGGAGGTCCTTAGATCGAATCCCGTCGGGATTTCGCAAAAGAAAAAAAGGGTTTTTTTATTTAATTTTTCATTATTTGTTTTTTAATTAAAGTTTTTAAAAATTATTTAATAATTTTTATTTATATATTTTTTTATTATGTTTTTTTAAATAAACTTTTATTTAAAAAAGAATAATTTAAAATATATATAGAAAATTGTTAAAAAATTTCTAAGGGCTTTATTAAAACAAATTTTGGAAAATTGTTTAAAAAAATTAAAAGGGTGAAAAGTTTTTTTTTGGCATCATTATTGTAACCCAGTGCATGCGGTGTAATTTTGGGTAGATGATTCGGTCATCTGGATGCTATTATGCATTGCTCTCTCTGTTGAGAAGAGAGACTCCTGATTCCTTTGACAGGAAAGTCCAGCAGAGTGGACTTCATACAGTGTTTTGTCAGTTGGAAAACCAAGTGATTGCACATCAGAGAAAACCAGATTCTGGATACGAGGCAGATTTTGAAGATAATATCTTCGGGCAAAGAGTAGTTGAATCCGAGATGGTTGAAATAGTACCTGAAGGACAATCAAGTGACAGTTATACTCCTGTAGTGCCTAAAGTTGAAACGAGTGAGAGCTATACACCTCGCTCTCCTGATTCAGAACCAAAGAAGCAGAAGTAGAGGAAACATAACCAGTGGAGGTGAAACCCGCAATTGAAGAACGAGTTGTTCTCAAAAGGCATCTTGAGCCAGAGCAATGACAGACAAAAGAAGTCATTATAATCGATGACGACGAAGCGGACAACTTCACCTTTCCGAGTTTTGGGAAATCCTCAAGAAGAAGAACGCCAAATCAGTGAGCATTTTAAGAAAGCTAGATTTGATTTAAATCAGTGATCTATTTTGTACTTCTTTGTACAGCTTGTTTGAAGTTGAAATAAAATTTGCTTTCTAAAATGGCTTCCAATACTAGTTTACCAATCCCTGAGTTCAATGGTGGTGATTACGAGTATTGGTCAATTAAAATGAAAACTCTGTTGATTGGCAAAGGTCTTTGGGATGTGATTGAAGAGGGATATATTAAACCTTCAGCTGCTGAATGGGCAGCTTTGAGTGGTGCTGATAAAAGGGCTAGAAAGGAAGCTCAGAAGAATAATTCTTTTGCCCTTTATCACATTCACGCCGCCCTTGATAAAAGTATTTTCCCTAGAATAGCTTCTTTTATAACTGCTGAATCTGCTTGGAATGCTTTAAAAGAAAGTTATAGGGGTAGTGACCAAGTCAAACAAGTTAAACTCCAAACCTTGAAAAGAGAGTTTGAAACTCTTAAAATGCAAGAAAATGAAAAGGTTGGTGATTACTGCGTGCGAGTGAAAGCCGTAGTAGATAAGATGGTCACTTTAGGAGAAGATGTAAAGCCTGAAGTTATAGTGAAGAAAGTGTTGAGGACACTTCTTCCTAAGTGGAATTCAGTAGCCATCATTATAGAGGAATCTAAAGACCTAACTTCTCTATCTTTTGAAACCCTCATTGGCTCACTTCTCTCACATGAGGAGAGATTACAGCCAACTCCTTCCACAAGTTATGGAGGAGATGATAAAGCCTTTGCTTCTCAAGAAGGCAGAGGTAGAGGTCGTGGCGAGAGGAAAGTATAGAGGAAGAGGCAAAAATAATCAGAGAGGTGGAACTCCTAACAGAGGAGGAAATCAGAACAGAGGAGGATTCTCAAACAATAGTGAACAGCAGTAGAATAGAGGAGGACAGCAAAATAGAGGGAAACAATCAGGCAGAGGCAAAGGAGGAGATAAGTCAAAACAATCTTGCTACAATTGTGGCAAACTTGGCCATTATGCTCGTGACTATTGGACTAAGACTTCACAAGGAGCTAGTAGCAACCAGAGCGATCAGTTTGGAAACTTTGGAGAAGAGGAAGAGGCCACAAATCTCTTTCTCTCATATGGTCGAGCAGATCAAAACATGAATGATACATGGATCTTGGACACTGGGTGTTCAAACCATATGAGTGGCAAAGAAGAGCTCTTTGCTACTCTAAATTCCTCCTACAAATCCAACATCAAATTGGGAGATGATAAATCATTGGCAGTAGAAGGCATTGGAGCTATGGCAGTTCCAACTAAAGAAGGAGTCAAACAAGTAAGTGATATCTATTATACACCCCATCTCCAACATAATCTTTTAAGTGTTGGTCAAATGTTAGAAAAGAACTACAAGTTGCTTTTTGATGAGGGTAAATGCACTATTTTTGATAAAAATAACAATAATAGAATCATTACTCAAGTGCCAATGTCAAAGAATAGATTGTTTCCTTTAAATTTTGGCCAGCCAGGGGGAGATAAGTTAGCAAGTGTTGCTATTTCCAATCCAAGTGTTCTATGGCACTTGAGATATGGCCATTTGAATTCTGCTAGTTTGAAAATGCTAACTTCCCAAGCCATGGTCACTGGACTTCCTAAAGTTCAGGATAGTAAAGAAGTCTGTGAAGGGTGTGCTCTTGGGAAGCATGCCAGATCAAAGTTTCCTCATGGACAAGCATGGCGGGCCAGCTATCCACTCCAGCTAGTGCATACCGAAATCTGTGGTCCGATGCAGACACATAGTCTGGGTAACAACTCTTACTTTCTACTCTTTATTGATGATTATACTAGAATGTGCTTGGATATATTTTTTGAAACATAAGGATGAAGCATATGAATGCTTTATCGATTTCAAAACAAGAGTTGAAAGTGAGAGTAGATATTTTGTAAAATGTCTTCGATCAGATAGGGGAGGAGAATACTCCTCTAATGAGTTTGTGAATTTTTGTAAGCAACATGGCATTAAGAGGCAGTTCACTGCTGCCTACACTCCACAGCAGAATGGTGTCGCAGAGAGGAAGAATCGCACCATTGTGGAGATGGCAAGGTCTATGCTTCAGATGAAGCATTTGACTAATTCATATTGGGTAGATGCAGCCAGGACCAGCGTATATATCTTGAACAGAAGTCCTACTTCAAGTTTGGAAGGACAGACACCTTACCAAGCTTGGTATGGTAAAAAGCCAAATGTTAAGCATTTCAGAGTGTTTGGCTCGTTGGCCTATTCTCACATTCCTGATGAGCTTAGGAAGAAGCTCGATCCAAAGAGTCAGGCATGTATCTTTGTAGGATACTGTGAGAATACAAAAGCTTACAGACTCTATAATCCCCGGACTAGAAAGTTTGTGATTTCCAGGGATGTGATTTTTGATGAAGGGGGAGAATGGGGTAAGCCCCAAATATTCAGTGATGTTGAATCCACTGATGTAGTTTCTCAACAGGTGCAACAACAGACACCACAGAAAGGAAAGCAGTCTCCTCCAACAAGTCCAAGTTCATCTTCTGATTCCTCTTCTTCACCAAGTCCTTCTCCACAGCGATCCGTACGTTCCTCACCAATGGACATTGATTCTCCATCCAAAGGTAAGAGAACTCTACAGTATCATCCATCATCTCAGATGTTGGATAAAATTTTTTCAAGAAGATACACTAGGAGTCAAGCTAGTGAAATGGATTCTGTTTTACACAGATTAGAAAGTATGCACCTGTATGGTGATGATGTCTCCCAACAGGAACCTAGGGGAGATCAAGTTAACTATGCTTTGTTAACTAGTGCACGGCTTGAACCTTCTAGTTATGAGAAGGCATGTACTCAAAAAATTTGGCAAGATGCCATGAAAGAGGAGATAACCTCTATAAAAAACAACGACACTTGGGAGCTGGTAAAGCTTCCTAAAGGCAAGAAATGTGTTGGATGTAAGTGGGTCTACAAGACCAAGTTTAATGTTGATGGTAGCATTGAAAGGCACAAGGCGAGACTAGTTGCAAAGGGATTCACTCAGAAATATGGAGTTGATTATGAAGAGACTTTTGCTCCTGTAGCCAGACAGGAGACTATTAGAACAGTTCTTGCCTTAGCTGCAAATAAGGGATGGAAAGTCCAACACATGGATGTGAAAAGTGCATTTCTAAATGGTTACTTGATAGAAGAAGTGTATGTTGAGCAACCACAAGGATTTGAAGAGAAAGACAAGGAACATCTTGTTTACAAACTGAAGAAGGCACTTTATGGCCTCAAGCAGGCACCACGAGCTTGGTACTCACGCATTGATGGGTACTTCAAAGAATTTGGGTTCACCAGAAGTAGAAATGAACCCACCCTTTACTACCTACAGCAAGGAAATGACATCCTCATAGTTTGCTTGTATGTGGATGATCTCATATTCATGGGTAGTAATGAAAAACTGAATATGGAGTTCAAACACTCCATGATGGAGCAGTTTGAGATGAAGGATCTTGGCTTAATGCACTACTTCCTTGGAATGGAGGTTCATCAGTCAGATACAGGGATCTTCATCTATCAACATAAGTATGCTCGGGACATGCTTAAGAAGTTTGCTATGGAGCATTGCAAACCAGTTGCAACTCCAGTTGGACATGGGATCCAATTAAGCAAAGATGATGGAGCATCAAAAGTTGACGTGACCACTTTCGAAGCATGGTTGGGAGTTTGATGTTTCTCACCAACACCAGACTCGATATTCAGTATGTTGTTTCTCTTGTCTCTCGATTTATGTCTAACCCTTCCGAGTTGCATTTGCGAGCAGCTAAGAGAATTCTCGGATATGTAAAGGGTACATGGGATTTTGGAATCCATTACCATAAATGTAACACTATCAAGCTTGTAGGCTCAAGTGATAGTGATTGGGGTAGCAACATTGATGACAGAAAATCAACCTCGGGGAACTGTTTTAGTCCCGGGATCGGGACTAATAACTTGGAGTTCCAAGAAGCAGATAGTAGTAGCACTATCTTCAACAGAAGTTGAGTATATAGCGGTCACTCATGCTAGTACTCAAGCTCTATGGCTACGAAAGGTATTAGAAGAAATTGGAGAGCAAGCAAAGTGGTCCAACAAGGATATTCTATGACAACATTAGTGCCATTCAGTTGGCATACAATCCTGTCCACCATAGTAGATCAAAGCATTTTGATATGAAGTACCACTTCATCAGAGATATGGTGGAAACTAAAACTGTTGAGCTTCACTATTGCCACACTTTGGAGAATGTTGCGGACATCTTCACCAAGGCACTGGCTAAAGCTCAATTTGTAAAGCTGAGAGATTGTCTTGTCAGTCCTCTCACCTTTAAGGGGGAGAATGTAGCAAGTGTGAACACTTAATTTATTAAGTGGTTAATTTAGTGGCTAGGCTAGGTTAGAGTTGTCGGCTAAATTGTTTAAGTCGGCATGATATTTGTTTTAAATTTCTCTTCTATCCTCCTTATCCCTCCATTCTCTCCTATATTCCCTCTTCTCCCTTATCACTCCACCTCCCTTTCCCCTTATTCCTCCAACCTCCCTTCATCTTCTCCTCCGACTTCCTCCCTTCCCGCTTCTCCCCTAACCTCCTTTCTCTTCTTATAAATTAGTTGATATATTCTTTGTTCGTTTGATAATGTAATTTTTGCTCTGCGAAATTATGAAATAAATCATTGTTTGTTAGTGCCACCTGGTCCGATTTTGAGAGCTGCCCTATGTACAATTTGGCTAACCAATAAAATGACGATGTCTATTGTAGCATTATGTCAAAGACATCTCCTCTATTGTCATGGGAAGCACAAATAGAGTGGCCAAGATACGGGCAGTATGATCTTTGATTGAGGTAAACCTTTGCGTTTGTATATATGCTATAACCAGAGAGCCAACCAATCATGCGTGACGATGATTTGGTACCCTAGGACATTATTGTGTGTCACTGTAATGGAGGCTTTCGACTATACCATCCTTCCACTAAATATTGCAATATTTGTGAACCCGTATCTTCTACCATCCTAGCACTAACACCCCTGCATAGTGTGGTGGGCCCCTTCATCTTCGTCATTCACCGCATGATCAACTCCATTCGTCTTAAACTTCACGGGTTCCATGTCACACTATGTTTCATTCGCTATGTTGTCATCGCTGGATCATCATAAAACTTAGGCATATAGCCCGCGTGCTCAAATCCAATGTCAATTTGTTTACCATGATCATTCCTACGTATATTAAGCCACATCACCATATTCCTCTTGTTTTTTGGTCTACCCATGTTTGCCTACACTGCTATCCACATATTCTTGGTGGTTTCCATTTAGTTGAAGGTTTTTTTTGAGTTTCTTAAACCTTTCTCTAGATTTTTTTGTACTTTGCACCAGATCCTGAGGATTCAGTACTGGTGCAACCTCCTATTCCACATCTATGTTGGGAGTCATTTGTCCTAGTCATCCTTTGCCATGGTGTCAATCCATGCATAGGGGTCCTATGTTTCTTCAAAACCCACATCACCACCTTACACCATATTCATTGGTGTTTGTGCATTGCCCGATGATATTGTTATTGTCCACGTTCACATGGATGTCCTTAGTCGACCAGTCTGCATCCGCTATGATCCAATCTGGCCTCACATTTTAGCAACCCACATTGGCCACCACATCATTCAGAGGAACATAGTTACCATATGCTACATCGTATCATGAAATTCACTTTGGGCCCTCAAAGTCATCCACGTAGACCGCATCGCTACATTGACTGCACCTCGATGATGCCTCACTACATGTTGGATTCTTCCACTGGCGTCCATGTTATCCATCATCGAATTTCTCTCGCTAAAGCAATGGAGTCCACCCATGAAAAATTATCAAACTTCACCCATAATCGATTCCTGGTATTCATCTTCACGTGCGTCTAGTGTCTATGTTGTTTCTACTATAAACTGCACTCCCCTTCGTCCATGGTGTCGACCAATCAATCTTGCCAAGTTGTCCATGTCAATAATCTACTATCTAAGTCCGTGGTTCTAGTGTCGTTCGTCGAGTAGCCATGTGCTTCGAGCTAGTCGCCCCTTCAAACCTGCACATATAAATTAAAACCAAAGTTAGATTTTTATTAAACTTTATTGCCACGATGATATAAGGATAATTAGGTAGAACCGTGAGTATAGGCATTGAAACTTTCATTTTTTATTTGATTTATTTATAAACTTATTATTTATATATTATTTATTTTTAAACATAAACTCTACATGCTACTAAACACTCCACTTCACAATAACACAAAAGAAATATAAATCATGTGAGGTTACAAAATATTAAACTTTAAAATATGAACCCATAACATTAATATAACATGAAAAACCAAAATATTAAATACTAAAATATCACGATATTAAAAATTAAACATCACACATCAACAACTTAAAGGAAACCAACAAGGAGACTCAAACAAAAACACTATCCTACCACTATATATATGGGGCCTTTTAAACAATCACACAAAACCATCAAAACAAAATCCCAAAGACAAAGTAAAAAGGTGGGTCCCCAAGTATTGGGGCTAGTTGTGCAACAGTCACAACAAATGGCGACTCTACTAGGAAATGCTCCTGAGCATTTCGGGTGAAGAACCCAATATAAAAATGACAACACACAAGATCAATGAAATATGAACTATTTAGTGATGTCCCGAGAAGGTGGCGGTAAACAACTTCAAATAAAAATAATTAATCCGTCATGATTTTGCTCAATGTGTGAGAAGTGATTCATTTTTGCACCTCTAAAAAACATCCAAATTCCATCACTTGACTTACATTAGGCTATAAAATATTGCTCATAGAATTTTATTTTCAATAATATTTTTGCAATGTCTCTTTTGAGTATAATTTGTTCAAACAGAGCCCCACTTCCAGTCAGGCATCCATAGCCCCGATGGAGATTTTTTGGACTAGATGATTGATTTGATCGAGTTATTCAATGCTCATTTTTTTTATATCAAGTTTTGTCTAGACAGAGCCCCATTGTTATTCAAGCATCTATAGCCCCGATGGAGTTTATCTAAACTTGGTGACAAATTTGATCTATCTTTACATTGCTTGTTTTCTTCTTTTATAAAGAACTCTACAAACCTTTATGTAACACTTGAATTTGAACATGTTATAATTTAGCCTTAATTTTCAAATCAAGATAACTTCATCCTTTAGGACTTCCAAAAATACCCTTTAATATGTGAGTTACATGTGGAGCTTTAGCTAAATGTTTCATTGTTCCACTCTCCACCATTTTAGTCCCAAAATTTGAGCATGATCATAAAATAATTCATCCCCCTTTTCTCAAGTTCACCTGCTTTCAGATTAGGTATTCCAACCTACTTAACAAAGGAACACAAAAACGGGCAAGAGGCCATAAATTACCGACCACAAAACATCACCTCAAAACAAGGGAACAACCCAAAACTAAAACTAAAACCTAACCTAATGCAAACTAGCAAGAAAGCACAACAAAATCAAAAATTATGGACAAAGCACAAAACAACAAAGCTAAACCAAAAACATGAAAACCAAAACTATATACAACAATATACACTATGGTACAATATGGTGCAAAGTTTGAGCTATCATTTCCCTAGATCCCAAACATGATTAGCGCATTTCAAAAGATATATAACATGATACACATGCCAAGTTTTATAGAAATCCAACCAAAGTAAGATTAGGCCAAACCATATAACAATTCTCATTTTACCTCTTTCACCCCACCAATTTGATTTAATTCCATTAAAAATCCCATAGGTGAGCTTCAAATCATCAAATTGATAAGACAATAACTGATTTTTAATTCTTTCTTGTCTATTCCTTAAGATGTCAATTTCACAATTCGATTCATGATTTAGAATTAGGCCTTCCTTTTCAAATATGAGATCTTACAAACAAGAGCCTATTTATAAAAACTTTAAAGCCACTTCATTTTTCATGCTTGTAGGTCAATAAAACTTACGCAACAATTTGCAAGCATCTAGGATATCTACTAAATGAGAATCATTATAATATTTTATCCTAGATTCCATTGTTAATTGTTGATGAACTTGATTCAACAATTCAAACACATCAACTTTTGTTTCATTCACCAAAGCAATCTTATTAGAGGTGTGAGTAGAAATCAATTCTAGTTCTTTATTAACCTCCAATGGCATTTCATCATAAATAAAATTTGAATCCAATGAATGATTATACAAATTTTCACCTAAATTTTGGATGTTTGGACACAAAAGGTTAGATTCTACCTTTTGTACATTTTCATTTACCAACACTTGGTGAGCCATTGTAATTTTTTCTTCTACCTCATGGTCTTTATCTTCTTCATCATCTTGTAGTCTTTCATCTTCATTGATTACTTGTTCATCAAAAATACCAAAATTAGGCACCCAATCAAAAATATGTCCATCCTTTTCAAACCATGAATCTTGTTGATCAAGGGATGTGTTAAATAACAAATCTCTATGATCAATCGCTTGAGTTGCTTCGAATAAAGCAACATTTGCAACATTTTTATCATTTGGTTCCCATTCCTTGTTAACCATACCTCATATTTCTTCCTTAGAATCTTCAAGACAATCATGAGAATTTATACCCAAGTTTTTAGTATCCTACATGTCAATAGAAATTTCATCCATAGGGGTGTGAAAGGCCAATGATTCTTCATATCTTCCCCAACCATTATAAAAATTATCATCTAAATTCATGGGATGAAACTCTTTTGTATCTTTGGCATGATCTTCAAATTCATCTATCAATTCCTTTTCTTCTCCTTTATCCACCTTTGAGGACTCAATTTCAACAAATTCATCTTCCTCAATTTCATCCTCCTCAATTTCAAAAACATTATCTTCCTCAGATTCATATTTAGGTGAGTCAAGGGTTTCTACAATGGGATCAATTCTTATATTCGACTTTCTATGATTATCCCAATCCTCCTTTGTAAATAATGACTCTAAACCATTCATTTCTAGTTGGTCATCATTTGGAACATGATTCAAAAGATGATCAAGATGGGTATTCTGACATTGATTTGCACTTGAGAATAATGGTTGATTTTGAATGGTAGGTTGAGGTGCACAAATCATTGGGTGGGTAAGGGAGGTATTAGATGATTGAGAATTATATGATCCAAAACCCACATCACAATTTTGATAACTCAATTGTTGTTCAATTTCCATTGCTTGAGTATAAGCTTGGGACAAAGATGTGATTTGAGGCATCCCTCATAAATACATAGAAATTAGTGGGTCAATAGCATTGAAATACACTTGGATAGCAACTCCCTCTGGAGGAACATAGGGTACCACCAATTGAGTATATAACCCATGGAACCTTTTAGTGAACAACTCCAAAGATTCATTTGGTCCTTTACGAGTAGTGGTAAACTGATTATACATAAGGATTGGGTCAACTAGTTTTCCAAAATAACTAAGAAAAGTTGCTTCTAGTTGAGCCCAAGAAGTGATAGAACCTGCAAGTAAACTAAGGTACCAATCATAAGCCAATTCATCTAATGTATATGGAAATGAATAACAAGCCACATCTTCATGCATAGTTTACCATTGAATTAAAGTATTCTTGTATGCCTGAATATGTTCTTCAGCCGATTATATTCCATCATGCCTAAACTAAGGTAGATGATCCCAAAGATCTGTAGGCGTAGGATGTGAAGGCCCAAGTATATTTAAAGGATAGCTTGACCTCCAAGAAGTAAGGAATGCCATTAGTGGACCTTAAAGAATACAATTTTAGCACCAATTTTGTTAGTCAAATAAATATATCTTGCAAAGAAACATGAAATGACTAACAAATCTCAAATGTTTAACATATAAATCATCATGTATATCAACCAAAATATATGCATCAATTAAACCATGACATTAGAGAACATTTTCCAATTTGCAAAAGGTTAGCATTAATGCATCATCAATTGGAAAATGTTTGAATCAATGAAAGTGATCACAAGAAATCAAAACTTCGTTAGTTAAGACCAATACTTTCAAATCTCTTTTAAGTAAACATGAACAATTTAGCATCTAAATAGTAATAAAGTAAACCAATTCAGGCCCTCCTTCTAGTGCCAAAATGTTGAGTGGTAATTTTTCCCAATTGCAAAACCACACTCACACTTAGGATTTTGATCACAAAACCCTCTCTTGCAAAGAAGTTAAAAACAAAAACAACTTCTCCAAGGTTTCGCTATATAAAAATTGCACATGTGTATTTGTAATCTTGTGAAGATGTGTTAAATGAGTGCTAGGAATACCTTAGTGATTTACAAGTAACTGTTAACAAGGGGCCTGTGTTGGTTTATTTTATCATGTTATACTAATGATTGTTCATGAAACTTAAAAGAAAAGGAAAATGTGATTGGCCCTCATATGACCACGATGTAAAGCCTTAATTCATTTTATCTTGGAGTATTTTAGATAGATTTTATCTTCTTTTTGTTAAGCAAATTTTAGATAAGTTTTATCTTCCTTAAACCCTGCTTTGAGCATGAAAATAAAGATTAAAATCTATCTCTAAATGTGAATGTGAAATGAAAATAGTTTTCCTTTAATGTTTACTTTATGAATGAAAAGGAAATAAATATGCATAAATAACTCTAAAAATGTAATGACCTTGAAATTGTAATATAAACTACCCCTCCCTAATAAGATTGTAATTTTCATAAGGTGGAGATAATTTATTGCTTTAAAAAAATGTAGCGACCCCAGGAACGCACGCACCGGTCCCCTTTTCTAACCCTACTTGCAATGTTATTAAAATACCGAAGATGAAATGGAAAGACAAGAGGAAAAAGCATATAACACGAAATAACAAAGATGGATCTCTTTATTGATATTGAAGCTCGGTTACATGTCGGTCCCTCTTAGGGATACCCATTTTGATACTATAAATTACAAATAGGCAAGGAGTGCCCCTTCCACGAAGAGGTGGTGCGCTTATAAAAGCTTCCCAGTTCCGCACACAAAAATGTATGAGGGCTTACAGATGCCTCCTTCTCTAGGTCTATTTCCTAGAGGGATCCCTTTTGCTCTCGTATGTTGCAAACTTCATCCGATGTACCTGTGGCCCTACAAGCAATGAAACAACAACACACATTTAGGTGTCCGAGATTGCCTCCCGGATGAGGTTGTTAGTAATCAAAGAATGTAATGGAAATATGATAAAACTATGCCATGAAATCATGTAAATCTATGCTAATGATATGAAAACATAAAGAAACAGAATAAAAGATGCTATGTCTAAAACCTAAGCTAAGCCTATGGGCCACTATCCAAGATAACGACCGCTAAAGTAAACCTTGCTCTCTTTGCCCCAAAGCTATGGGTCAAAGCTTATATCTGATGTTGAAATAATAGGTGTTATGCTCTTCAATCCATCAGAGCTTCATCGTACACATGATCTCAAAGAGAACTCTCCAAGTCTCGAAAGCTCTCCTCAAAAATATGTCTCTCTTAAAATATAATAATATATCTCTCTTGGTGCTCTTAGGCTTGCACCTTTTATAGTGTGAAACCCTAGGTCTATGTCCAAGCCCTAGAAATGAATTTCTCATGCGTAGTGCAAGTTAGCATGAGAAGCTTTTGTCCATTGTCTATGTTTGAAGGCTAGTTAACTGAAATCTAACTGCCCACTTGAGTCTTCTATGCGAACTGGTCGTTAGCATGAGAAGCTTTTGTCCTTTGTTTATGCTTGGAGGTCAGTTAACTTAAGTCTAAATGCAAACTCAAGTCTCCTATGTGAACTGGTCATGAAAAGGAATGCAAAGTTACTCCCGCTCACCTTTATTGCATGCAGACTACCACTTCCACCTGTGATTAGGCCTGTTTGTTAGTAAACTACTTCTTATGGCTTAGCCATTGTCATCTATAGTGGCTAAGATCTGGCCATTGTCATCTATAGTGGCTAAGGTCTGGCCGCTCTAGGCTTGAGCGGCTAGGATCTGGTCGCTCTTGGCTTGAGCGGCTAAGCTTGGATGGCTTGAAAAGGCCCCAAATGAGTGGTGAGAACCATTGTTGATGCTTGGAAAGTCCAAGATTATGTCTTATGATCTTATGAGTGTGTCTATGTGAGCAGCTCCCCTAAGCATGACATGATTTAGGTGTCTACAGATGCCCCTTTTTGTGATGCATTGTGTGGAAAACACAACGCTGAGCAAAAATGTAGACTGATCTGTTTGTAGGGTGTATGGTGATCAATGGTCTGATCAACGTCGGATGGCCCAATCATGCAAGATGGCATGCATCCCTTGAATCATTGCCTCAATGTTCAGAGGACTTAGCTCAGTGGCTTTTGCATGTTAAATTGCACTCATTCCTCAAACTCAATCGGGTAGCTTCAGCTGCTACAACAATTTCGACCGGTAGGAGAGCTACAATTGAAGATGTCATGTCTGCTTACGTTCCCAACAAACAAGGGAAATTTGTGATTGTTGTATGCAATGATTCATAGGATGAACATGATTTTGCTATGATCGAGTGATATTTTGTTGATTTTGATTATGATTAAGTTGAAGTTTTGAACTACTTCCTCACACAATGAATTGGTGAAGAAATGACAATGAATGAAGCGACAAGTCGCTTGACCAATATGACTAATCTGGTTCCTTTCTAGCATTTGTTGCTTTTAATGGGCAATCCCACATCCAAGTGTGATTCCAATTGTTTATGATAATCATCCATCCTTATCCCGAGGAGCGGTCCAACTATCAATAGCCTTCTTAGGGAGTTAGGATGAGTGATTCTATTTATGTTTAGATTGTATCACTTTGACTTAATGTTTTTGATGTCATAGGGGAATTAGAATGATCCTTTCGCACCCATGGAGCAATCCGACCATCTTGGTCTTCTTCGGGATTGAAGGGTGGCACATCGTAATTCCAAAATGAGTTGTTTTTGCCCCAAGTGGCCTTATGGTTATCTACTCATCTCACCAAAATACATGGAGTGCAAATCGCTGCAATCATCGAGTGGATAGAGTAGGTAATTGGATATGAGGCCTACTTGAGATTGTGATTTTATGTGATTTTTTTGTTATTTTGAACATTTTGATGATCTAAAACCACCAAAGTGTGTTTATTTGTTATTTTTGTGGGATCCCTCAAGGAGAAAATCCCTTATTTTGACCTGTGGATCTGGCCGTTGTCAGGTCCAGTGGCCTCTGAGTTTTCCTATGGCCATTGTCGCCTTGAGCGGCCAAGAAGTTTGGGCCATTGACATCAACAGGCCAAGGCATAATTAAGGAAATATAAAAATTTGCATTTCTAGGGTTTGACCTATCACTTTCACTATTGAAGATTCATTTTGGGAGCTTTGGTGTGACGATGACGGTTGCGACTTTGAAACTTGTTGGTGCTGAGGACATGGCTACGTAGGGTGAGACATCAGCTATTGGAGGAGCCGGAGCTTCTCGGGTATTTCTCTCTTCAAAACCCTAGCTCTCTTTTCTTTGTCTACGTAAAATTGAACCTCACTAAGTAATGAGTAAAATGAACCTCACTAAACCTGTTGGCAATGAACAAACTCCGTAATTAGGCTTAGGTTCCCTTTGCTATGGTGGGTTAGTCCCCAATTTTGCTTTTTGTTAGTGGCTTTAGCCTAGGGTTTTTGAAATTTTCAATTATTCACCTCTCCGCCATTTTGGGTATTTTGAACTTAGCTTAGTTTTGATGCTTGGGTAGGAAATTTTACTTTCCAATTTGTTTGTTTTCCCTCCCTATGTTGTTTTTTTTAAGTTATTTTGTTATTTTGTAATTTTTTGATTTTTTGGCCAAGGGTTCATGGGTTTGTCGTGTCGCCCTTGGCTTGTCACTGGGGCGAGCTTGTCCTAGAGCGGCCAAGCTTGAATCCCAATGGTCAAAAATTTGACCATTGGGTCTTGGTCGCTACTGCCTCTAGCGGCTAGGTTTCGACTATTGTAGGCGACATCGACTAAAGCTTTAGCCTTGTTTTTTGTATTTTGTTGATTTTATGAAATTTTTTTATTTTTTTGATTAGGTGCAATCTTATTCTTCTTTTGCTTAGACTTAGAATAGTCCATACTCTTTTGCACCATTTTCATGTTTATTGTGAATTATGCCTTAGATGCATTGTAGTTATGTTTTGTTTTTCTTCTGCTTTGCTTAGATCCTTATTGCTCAGGCTCGGGACCCGAAGCTCCTGCTTGACTTACTTCCTAGCTTTGATGATATGGACTAGGCATGGTTCAAAGCCCATGGGTTGTAGTATGTCATCAGGCTACCTTATATCATGGTAGATCAGGCTTACCTTATGGCTTTGGCCCATCATTGGGACCCATGGACTAATACCTTCCACCTCTCGATCGATGAGATGACCATTATGTCGGAGGATGTATATAGGATCTTTCGGATTCCATTCGATGGGGTGGCCATTGTCTCTTCGACCACTAATGATCAGGTGGTTGTCTTCACTCGGGTGTTTAGAGGGCACTCTATGGATGCTCTCAAGGACACCAAGTCTGGAGGAGTGTCCATCAGTCATTGGCATGGGGAGGGTATCTTTACGATGAGGCATGTCGTATTGTTGATGGTGATCAACAATGTTCTTATCCTGGACTGCTCGGGTTTGAGGTTCTCATGGAACCTTCTGGCGATGGTGTAGGATCTATTGGATAGCGAGGAGCCTATCATCTATGCATGGGGTAGATCACTATTGGCTCAGTGCTATGATGAGTTGTACCACATCCATCGGTGAGGACGTGTCAGCATTACTTGTAGCTTGCTCCTATAGGTTTGGGGATGGGAGCACATTATGGTAGATCACCCTAAGGGGCTCCCAGATGAGATTATAATGATTGATGCTCGAACATAGTGCTATGCTACTAGATGGGCTCGAGAGCATGAGGAGCGTAAGAGCCACACTTTCATAGGGGAGTTGTCCCACTATACTGATGCTTTCACTAGACTGTTGGCGGAGATGTCATGTGGTGGCCTTACTATGAGTGTCCTACTTGGGATGATCTAGCTAGCTTTACTGCTAGGACACGGATGAGTGATGGCTCGTTGGCCGTAAGATTGCCATCTGAGAGTATTTCTTCTACTCTCGGGTTCTTCGTCAGTATGGATTGTAGTAGGATGTGCCCTTGATACCTTTCTTGTATAGGTGCCTCATAGTAGAGAAGGACCTACCTCCATGATAGATTATCGAGCTTTCATATGAGGAGGATGCCCTAGTTGTTGACCCTATAGTGGTTGGGGGAGTTATAGAGGCCTACACTCAGTGGTGGGGTGATCGGATGTGGCATGGCATCGGTAGCCTAGGGTGCGAGGATGATGGTGGGGGTGATGGTGTAGATCCGATAGGATGTAGAGTCTGAGCCAGGATCGAGGTATGGGGCTAGCCAGTAGAGTAGGTGGTAGTGGAGGATCCTGATGTTCCTGAGGAGGAGGAGTTAGAGCTCGAGGAGAGAGACTCTCCTCTGAGAGCATAACTACATGAGGTCGAGGTTGAGCTTCAGGCCACTAAGATCTAGGTATAGTGGTGAGATGCTACCATTGAGCAGCTCTCAGCATAGATACAAGCTCTATAGGCTACTATTGGGGGTGGCGATGTCAGGATGCAGTTTGTTGTTCCTCCTTCTACACCATAGGAGGCTCCAATGGTAGGTTCAGGGGTAGATGTGGGACATCTCCAGTCTTTGTTGGATGAGCATGAGGTGCGGATCCGGGGACTTGTGGATCATGTTACCCTTCTTCAGATGCAGCTCAGGAGGCATGGGATTGTCCCTAAGGATCCAATAGGTGTGGGTGGTTCGTAGGTCAGTGGGCGCTCCACCTCGGGGTAGTCTTTCACCCATCCTAGCTAGAGGACCTAGACTCGGATAGAGAGACCGATAGGCTCGCATCACTCGACTCATGACACCGCCATAGGGGGAGGTGGCACTAGAGGAGGTGATGCAGGGGGCTTAGGCTCGATATTTGATTGATGCTCTACTTGGTCCTTGATCCATTTTTGAGGTCGACTGACCTATATGACTATAGCCCATGGGCATTTTTGTATATCCATTGGACTTGACACACATACTTTTATGATAGCTTTGCATTATGACTTATTATGTGTATCATTTATTGCTCATGTTTTTGTTATTATTTTATTTTATGATATGATGCGATGATGGTATTATGATGATTTGATGAATATGTTAGATGATAGATGATATTGAAGATGCTTAGATGGATGTGTAGATGCTTATATGATTTGATGATATGATGCGATGTATTTTGATGATGAATGATGAATTTATGATTTGTATGCAAATGGATATTGCCTATATGTTTTATGATGTGGTTTATGGATGATTAATGACTTGTTTTTGTGGATGCGATGTTATTGCTAAATGCATGTTTTAACTTTGCTTTAATTGTATGCATCTAACTTATGTGATGGAATGGTATAAATGAACCTGTATGCTCTAATCACTTAAAACATATGGAATGCATATGACATTGACAATCTTAATGGGTGATACCACAGAAAGTAAAAAAATAATCATGAATTTAAATAATCACTCTTATCATAAGAATTGATTAAGTATTCATATATGAGATGTAATGGTGTGTAATGTATTTTCTTAATAAGTTTCTATAAATTAAAATATATAAAGTAGTCAGTGGTCATCTATATACTATTTCTAATATATATGTGGTATCTGTCCTACTATGTTGATACCCCCTAATTTATAGAATCTTATAAAGAAAGTGATGGTGTGAATGATGTTATGATTTGTTGCTATGTAAGAATTTTTGGGGCTTTTCGGAGATTCAAACACTCTAGTTACCCTATCAACAACTGTCTACTTACCACTTAGACTTTTGAAAAGTAAGGCTTTTACCATGGACCTAGTTTTTCATGATCTCTGTGTGTGCATGTGATTGTATATTTTGAGATAGAACTCAAGCATTTCCTCCGATGTCAGGCGGGATTCTTTCAGCCCATTGCTAAGATCAGGGATCCTCAAGTGTTCATCTCATCCTTATGTTGGACTTAGTTGGACTATACCACTAGGCAATATTGGGTTACCTAAGCTAGCTCATCCACATTCAAACATTGGTCTACACAAATGCATGAAGCAATTGTAATAGACATATCATCATGCGTAAGGATTTCTCCTTCTAGTTTTGTACAATGTTGAGAATTCCAGGGATTCAAGCTTTATTCCCTTCTTTTTGGCTTCTTTTTGGCTTTGGATATTTGCTCATATGTAGTGATGAAAATCACTTTTTATTTTGATTTATTTTTTCTTTGAGCGAGGATTTTTGTAGTGATGATAATCACTGTTTATTTTGCTCATATGTAGTGATGAAAATCACTGTTTATTTTTTATTGATTTTTTTTGAGCTATGATTTTTTTTTTTGAATATATGATTTGTGTATCGGATTATTGCTTTGAAATCTTGACTGTATGCTTGGCCTTTTGAATATGTACTTTGCTTTGGGATTTTTCTTATTTTGATTTAAGCAAGGGATTTGGATAGGGTAAAGCTTGTCCTTTTGCCAATTCTCAGCACCTTTAAACTGGTTGCATAGGGGGATAAGCAAGGAAGATCCTTTTCGCTTAAGGTAACCTAGACCACTTTGCAGCTTTCATATTTTCCTTGTACCAGCTAGGATTTTAGTGTTTCAATTAGTGATGGGATCTTGAATATCCAAGGCATTATCATAGCTAGACCTTACCTTCTACTAATCAAAGTTGTTTTCCTCAAAAGTTGATAAGATCACTAGGTGTGGTTGATTAACCGAAAAACCTTAGTATATTATGTATAGCAACAAATAATGGTTGTGTTGAAAAACACAATTACACACATGTGTGTATGGAGGTATGGATTTGAATGATTTGTGTGACAAACTGTGGTATCACTTTTAAGGCTCTCATGACATATACAATTGTAGTGGATATGAAAATGCAATGCAATGATGTGGATGCAAGATGTGAGATGCAATTGTTTTTGTATTTTTGATTTTATGTTGTTTTTGTATTTTTGATTAATTTGACCAAAGGGCTTATTATGCCTTTGGGGCTTTTGTTATTGATTTTGACCAAGCGGTTTGAATTACCCTTGGAGCTTTTGAATTGATGGGATTTGACCAAGCGGTTTGAATTACCCTTGGAGCCTTTTGAATTGATGTTTGACCAAGTGGTTTGAATTACCCTTGGAGCCTTTGATTGATTGGATTTGACCAAGCGGTTTGAATTACCCTTGGAGCCTTTGAATTGATGTTTGACCAAGTGGATGAATTACCCTTGGAGCTTTTGAATTGGTTTTGACCAAGCGGTTTGAATTACCCTTGGAGCCTTTGAATTGATTTTGACCAAGCGGTATGAATTACCCTTGGAGCCTTTGATTGGATTGTTTTTGACCAAGTGGTTTGAATTAACCTTGGAGCCTTTTTTTTGAAATAATTTTTTTTTGATGAATTTTGGAGTTTGATTTGATTTTGACCAAGTGGTTGAATTACCCTTGGAGCCTTTGATTGTATTTTTGAAATTTTATGTTTTTATGATTTGTTTGTGTTTTTGACATATTTGAATGTTTTTGAATTTTATGAAATATTTGAATGTTTTTGATTTTATGAAATATTTGAATGTTTTTGTGTTTTATGTGTAAAATACCTTTAAGTGAATGATATTGAGAGGTTCAGGCTCTTCAACACCATCTAATGATATAAGGTGATATGCTCCATGCCCAACTCTCTGTGAAATCATGTATGGACCTATCCAGTTTATCATGAACTTATCTCGTAGATGCGGTGATAGATTTGAATTCTGCTGGTTTTCTTTGAGCACTAGATCTCCAACCTTGAATTCCCTTAGGTGGACTTTACTATTGTAAGCTCATGCAAGGTGATCTTGGTAAATGTGAAGATGCTCTAAAGCATTGACTCGACGTTCATCAAGAAGCATCAATTGATCAAGGTGGCCTTGCCACGCAGCTTCATCATCTATGAAGTCCTTTAATGCTATGCGTAGAGTCAAGATTTCTAACTCTAGAGGCATGATGGCCTCAGTGCCATATACTAGTGAAAATGGTGTTGCCCTAGTGGGCATCCGTATACTAGTCCTGTATGCCCATAGTGCAAGAGGCAACTGCATGTGCCAATCCTTGTGATTTTCTTGCACTGTCTTCCTCAAAATGGAGACTATTGTTTTGTTTGAGGCTTCTGCTTGCCCGTTTGCTTGTGGATAATAAGGCATTGAAAAACTATGTTGAATATGGTATTTTTTCATTAAAGCATGCACATTTTTGTTCTTGAAATATGGCCCATTATCCGATATTATCTTAGAAGGGACCCCAAAATGACTTATGATATTGTGGAGTATAAACTCCGTAATCCTTGGTCCAGTTGTTGATGTTAAGGGGATCACTTCTACCCATTTAGTGAAGTATTCTATGGTTATTATGATGAATGTGTGTCAGCCTGAGGATGGGGGTGAGATCTTCCCAATCAAGTCTAGTCCCCATTGCGAGAATGGCCATGCTTCCTGGATGGGCTGCAAAGCTTGCGATGGTAAGTGCGTTAGATTTGCATGATGTTGGCACTTACTACATTTCTTGACATACTCATAGTAGTCCTTTTCCATGGTGGGCCAATAGTAACCCATTCTCAAGATGCGCTTAATGATGGCCATGCCACTGAAATGGCCTCCACATGTTCCATCGTGAGCTTGCAAAATTGCCCAAGATGCTTCCTGGGGCTCAAGACAATGGAGTAATACTCCATCATATCCTCGTCTATAGAGGATTTCTCCTAGCAAGATGTATCTTGTTGCTCTCTATTTGAACGTTCACCTTTTAGTATGCGACAAACCTTGAGGTACTATTCCAAGCTTTAGGAAGTCCCATAGTTGGGAAAGCCAATCCTGATAAGCCACAACTTCTATAGAAAAGATAACTTGCTCTTCTTGTATTTTTGAGCTAGTGAACACGGATTGAGGAACAACTCTATGGTGTATGGTTGCACCACACTCCATAGGTCCTTGGGAGATCAAAGACCCCCAAGGTGTTATTTGCAAGAAATCTCTGGCTGCGAAGGACCAATCCTGATTTGGCTCGATGTTGATCATGTTGATTGATTCTTGATTGTCAAAAGCTTCACGACGTATTGTTGAGTGCGAAAGCACTTTCACATGAATGGTTGTAAAATCAGTAGATGGATTCTGAGGGATTAAGGATCCCAAAGAGGCCATGGTGTCTGCAAATCTATTCGATGTACGAGGGATTGCCTCGATGTCGTACCATTCCAGCCGGGCTAGGTAGGTGTCAACAAGTTCCTTGTAAGTCTTCAGGAGTGGGCACCTACATTGGAATAGTCCTTTGACCTGGTTTACTATGAGCAAGGAGTCACCAAAGATATTCAATATTTTAATGCCCATTGCTATGGTTGTTTGGAGTCCTAGGATCAATGCTTCATATTTTGTATTGTTGTTTGTGCATGGGAAGTCTAGTTTGAATGATAAGGGTAATGGAGCACCCTATGGTGTGATAAAGACAATCCCTGCTCCACCTCCTTGTTCACACTTCGAACCATCGAAGAACAATGACATGTCTCTTTCTTTCTTAGGTTCTTCGAGTTCTCGTGAGATCTGATAATGCAAAGACCGCATCATCAGGCAATTCTATGGTGAGAGGCTTGTTATCTTGAAGAGGCACCTCTACTAATTGATCTGCTATGACTTGTCCCTTGATGGAATTTTGGCTTATGAACTCTAGATCAAATTCTATCAATAGCATGATCCACTTTGTGGTACGTGTATTGTGATATGTCTTGCTCATCATGTACTACAAAGGATTTTGTTTTGATATGACGTAGGTCGTATGGCTCAACATGTAGTGTCACAACTTTCGAGTTGCAAAGACCACTGCTAAACACAACTTTTTGACATACGCATATCCTAGCTCATAACTCACCAAGGTGCGACTAATGTAATATATGGCTTGCTCTTTGTCTTGTGCATTATTTTGGGCTAACATGGTGCCCAATGCAAAATTAGTAGCCGATATATATAGTAAAAATGGTATGTCTGGCCTTGGTGGAGCCAATACTGGTGGCGTTGCTAGATAAGTTTTGATCTCTACAAAGGCTTGATGGCATTCTTCATCCCAATGAAAGGGGACTTCCTTGCATAGCAACCGATTCATAGGTCTACATTTGTCTGATAATTGTATGATGAATCTTTTGATGGATGCTATCTTGCCTTGTAGGCTCCTCAACTCCCTAATGTTGGTAGGGGCGGCCATTTCTAGTATAGCCTTTACCTTTGTAGGATCTACTTCGATGCCTCTCTTGGATACGATGAATCCCAAAATCTTGCTAGAAGTTATGCCAAATACGCACTTCTTAGGATTCAATCGGACATTGTGTTCTATGAGGTGATCAAAGACTTGTCTAAGGACTTCGGCATGCTCTTGCCACAATAGGGACTTGGCTAGTAAGTCATCCATGTAATCTTCCAAGATCTTATGCATATAGTCATGGAATATGTATGTCATGGCTCATTGATATGTGGCACCAACATTTTTGAGACCGAATGGCATCACTTTGTAATAGAATGTTCCCCATGGAGTAATGAAAGTAGTTTTATGTTGATCTTCGGGCTTAATCTGGATCTGATTGTATCCAGAAAAACCATCCATTAGGGAGAGCATTTCATGACCTACGGTTGCATCTACAAGAGCATCTATGTTTGGCAATGAGAATGAATCCTTTGGTGTTGCCCTATTTAAATATCTGAAATCCATGTAGATATGGACTCTTCCATCAGGTTTCCCTATGGGTACCATGTTCGACACCCACTCAGGGTAGTCTATAGGAACTATGAATACTGCATCCAATAGTTTTTGCAATTCGTTCTTCACCATCAAAGCGATGGTTGGATGCATTTTCCTTAGTTTTTGCTTGATTGGCTTCTTCATGGGATCCAATGAAAGGTTGTGAATGACTAACTTTGGATCTATCCCTGGCATGTCTTTGTAAGTCCAAGCAAAAATATTTGGCCTCTCCTTGAGGAGAGGAATTAGGATGGCTTGTTCCTCTGGAGATAGACTTTCTCCGAACTTGACTTTCCTTGGTTGGGTAGGATCATCACTGATGTCCACCTCGAAAGTCACTTCTATAGCCATATGTGACCCATCCTCTAGCTGATGAGGCATGGGTATCAAATGAATGTCATCGACGAGATTTATAGGACCTAGTGACTCAGGTTCCAAACCAACATGGAAGACGTCATACGCACAACCTGATGCAAAATGGAATGGTTGTAACATCTCTTCATTGGGGAAGAGGTCTTCTGGCTCTATGGGTGAATTAGCATGATCCCAATCAATAGCCTCTACATCAAGATGCAATGATTTGGTAGGATCTACTGGATTATGAAGTGGAGTGGTCAAATCAATGGAGATCATGTTGATGGATGGGATGAAATCTCCAGGACCACATGGGTGCAATCTTGTCTCAGGGGTTTCCCTTCCATACTCACGATGAGGTTCTGGAGGAATGGGAATTTCTGGATCTGGCCCATGAGTAGGGTGGACAATAGGATCATTGGGCTCTAATTGCTCTCTAAATGTAGGTGGAGGGGGATTGACCATCCGATGAATGGCAGCTAGGTCAATAGGTCTCCCCAAAAATTGGAGATGAGGGTCTATGGCATGGAGTGCCACCTCTCTCTACTAGCTCATTGACTTACCGCAAGTGGTGAGGTCCAAGATAAGCCATCTCGGTCTCATCCTCAAAGTCATCATCACTTATCCAAAAATCGTTAGCATTGGTATGCGGCCCTAAGACAAGGGGCTCATGTCTTGGCCCCAAGTAGGCCATCTCTATTTCATCTTCATATTCTTCATCACTTATGAAGAATCCATTTGCATTTGTCTCTTGCCCCAAAGTCAGGGGTTGATGGCTTAGGCCTAAGTAGGCTCTTTCTATTGAGTCTTCTGATTCATAGTCACTTTCATCTGATGTATATCCACTCTCATCATGGATGGACCATGTGAATATTTGTAAATAGCGAGGCCCCTGATAGGCTAAGCCAAGTTGCACCTCATCATCACTTGCTTCATATCCATTCTCCTCATCCCATGAGTTGTACCTTATTGGGGTGGAATCAATTGAGGTGTTTGGATGATAAGTTTTTGGAGGTGGTATGTTTACCGTGGCCACTTGTCTATTGCTCAAATTTGCTATTCTTAGGGGGTGATAAGGAATGAAATCAATGTCTTCTCCTAACCCTATGCTTAATCTTTCCAATGCTACTGCAAGAGAGTCATATCGACCTCTGCTATAATAGCCTAAGCCAAATATGTCGAAGGGAAGCTGATATAGTGGCTCGTATGGCCGCCTATGCCCTTGCTCATATATGCCAAGGCCATAGCCATGCCAATGGCAATGCTCAAAGTAGCTTAGAGAAAACTCGGGGTTAGAGAGGTAATGAACATTGATTATGAATAATTCATCACCATCCTCTTCTATATCTGAAGACTTATGAGCGTAGTCTAGGCCGACATAGACAAAATTGGTTTGGTTGGGAGGGATTCCAAGTGGAACCACTATTCCTACTGGTGGCCTCAAGTCCTTAGGCCTTCCTATGTCTTGTGCAGACTCAATGATAGGTGTAAAGGTAATGTTCTACACAAGGTACTCCCCTATGCCTGTGCTTGCCAAGTGTATTGATGCATGCGATGTGGATGACCCCACGGATGATACTGGTGAAGCAGGGTGATAATCACTATCTTCATCTTGATCTTGAAGATCTTCCTCTTCCATAGGACTTGGCATTTTAGCAATGGCTATAGTTGGCACTTCTTTGGGCCTTTCTTCCTTAACTAAGGGTGCCTTTAGCTTCTGATTGTCTTTTGGTTTTGACGTTGATGGTACTTTAGAAGCATTGACTATCTTGAGTGCACTAGGAGGTGTTGATGTGCATGGGTCTTTTCTTACCCCTTTGTCTTCGTTATCCACTTGTGTGGTTGGGGATGAAGGTGCCACGTATAGGTGAGTAGAAGGGATTATAAATTCTCCTAGAATGTCCACCTGATTGATGTATTTAAAAGGCTCTTCATCGGCCAGAACCACATAGACTTTGTTCTCATGCACATACTTGACACACTGGTGCAAGATCGAAGGCACACACTTCATGGCCCTTATCCAAGGGTGCCCTAAGAGGATGTTGTACTGCATAGCTCCTTCCAAGACATGACACATCATGGGGATGGTCTTGTGCCCCACCTTGATGGGTAGGACTATCATTCCCATAGTATTGCATAAAGCATCATTAAAAGCTCTCAATGTGTAAGCTCCTAGAATGATATTTGACTTGGGGATTTTGAGGTGCTCTATTGCAGTTGTTGTGATGATGTTTATCGATGAACCTGTATCGACCAAAACCCTCTTGAAAGGTAAGTCATTGATTGCCGCTACAATGTTTAGCGGAGGGTCTGGTAAGGCAGCAGGAACTGTCTTAATCTCATGATCATAGAATCGGATTACAGGTTCCTGGCATTCTTGCACTTGTCCCACAAAGTGAGTGAATGCATTCGCATCTTGCGGTTGGAGCTCAATTGTTCTTAAAATCTCCATTAGAGTCTCCCTATGCTTTGGGGACTATTGTATGAGCTCATAGATGGATAACTTAGTTGGAGTCATCTGTAGGTTTTGCTCCAATCTACTTCGAATAGTTACCATAGGTCTCGTTGGTGGACCTGGAAGGTTGTCTTGCCTTTGCCTAGGAGCGGTTGGGATGTTCATGGGAGCTGCAGGTGGTTGCGGTTGACCATACCGCCTAGTCCTTGTTGCTATGTTAACAATCTCAACCATCCCAATGCATCCATGGGTAGGTATGTCAGCTCGAACCTGATTGACTTGGGCCCCTTGCTCTCGAGGGGCCTCATGATTGGGCAATGGGTTTCTGTATATGCCCATGTCTCTATTATCGGGAGCCAGTGGGTTGTCAACTTTGAGTTCTCCCACCTCAATCATGTTTTGCACTTGATGCTTAAACCCGATGCAAGCCTCAATGTCATGCCCCGGTATCCTATGATAAGGGTAAAATTGATCTTCCCTATATCCTTTTGGCTTAGGATGGTTGGGATCTATAAGAGGTATATCAAGAAATCTGATCCTCCTGGCCTCACTCAACTGATTAAATATTGATTGCATTGATTCTGTCAGAGGCATGAAATAACGAGGCGGCTTGCATTCTCGGTTTCTTCCCTGATTGTTCTTTTGGTCGTAGTTGGTCGGTGGGGGATGTGCTTGATAGTTCTATGGTTGTTGTGCACCCCCATCCTTGGGTGTAGCCAATACGACTTGATTGACTGGAGCAGGGTTGCCCTACTTCTACTTATACTTGTCATTCTTACCATTCTTGTTCCACTCCTTTTTGTTTTGGAGTTTAATGGTTCCCTCATCTACTTTTATTTCTTCGATGAGCTTGGCCTATGCCAAAGCTTCCTCAAATGAAGGATACTATTGAAGTTGTAGCAAGAGGGAGATATGTTTAGAACAAATTTTGGTGAACATGTGAATGATCTCTTCTGTGGGAATGGAGAATGATAATTTTACCATGACTTTTCTCCATCTATTCCCATAATCCATTACTGGCTCATCATCATATTATTTCAAGTTGGCCAGGTCTGAAAGGTTCACCTTCTTCTTAGCACCAAAGGAGAAATACTTTAAGAATGCATTTACTAGTTGTTCAAAGTTGGTTATGCTATGCTTAGGTAGTTGGTTGAACCATTGAGTGGCAGCACCTAAAAATGTCATTATGAATGTTCTTAGCATGAGAGCGTCATTGTCTTCAAGATGAAAATAGGCATTGATAAAATTGGTGACATGCTCTTGTGCATCCTCTTCACCCTTAAACTTTTCTAACCTAGGCATCTCAAAGTGCTTAGGATATGGAGGGCTAGGGATTGATGGGCACAATGGTTGATTGTGTATTTTGCTCAATGTTGGTGAGTTCCTAGCTGCCTCTTGTTTCTCAAAGGTTTTCATCTTTTTAGCAAGCTCTTGAAATACCTTTGATGCATGGATTTCCTCCTCTTGTAAGCCTATTCACATTGGCAATGGAGGTAACTCTCTATCCATTTGATTTGTTCCATTTTCCTCCCTCCTATGAGGGGACTCAGGATTATGATCTTGGTTTGTTATGTTTGCCCTTCCCCCATTAGTTGGATTTCATTCATGATTTGGTGGGGGATTTCATTGTGGGCTATCTTGTCTAGTGCGCCTCTCCTTAGGTGAGTCAATGTGTCTTGTTCTTTGGTGGTCACCACTATTTTTCTATAAATTGTTAAGAGCTAGCCGCTCAGCTTGCTCTCTTAAATGTTGCTCATGTTGGTGCAAGAGTCTTTCTCTTTGTTTCTCTTGTTCGAGAGCTTCCACTAGCTCTCGCTCCTTACGTAATGCATTTTCTAACCACCTCATTCGGTCAGTTTGTGTTGTCATAGAAGACTCATGTTTATCTGACTCTGTTCTTGTTGTCTTGACTCATAGATTCCTCGAGGAGGTTTTTTGTATCTGTACTCTTGCTAGCTAATGTGACTTGTTCAGTGTACTATTGAGTATCCCTATGATCAGACTCCATGCATCTACTATGGGGTCACTCTGAGGTACCCCTAGATTGAGAGATGTGTTTAGAAGTCACAGTTCATGAGCTTCTAGATGCAGAGTTCTCAGTAGCTATAGTTCTTTGAGTTGGTCGTGTAGGAAATCGATCCAACCCATCTAGTTGTCTTGTTTTCCATGGCTGGTCCCATGGGGTGCCATTTACTCCTATGAGGTCATAGTCTATGGGAATATTTCCTTTTGTGTGAAGGGTTTCTTCTATATGATTCCCATGACTAGATGTAGCTCTAGTTTCCTGCCCTTCAGTGGGTAGACCTATTTCATATGTTTCTTGTGAGTCTTGAGGTGTTGCAATTCTTGTTTGCCTTCTTGATGAAGAGGGCTTTGTGGTAACATGTTTTCTCCATGTGGATGGAGATGTAGCAGTCTCATCATCCCTATGTGAAGAATGAGTTTTAGAACCTTCTTTATGTCCATGTGAGGAGGAAGCCCTTGAAGCTTCCTCACGTCTTTGAGATGTTTCTGTGTGTTTAGAGGAGGCCCTTGAGGTCTCCTCATGTCTCCTTGATGAGGATGGTTGTGAAGCCTCTTTTTGTTTATGTGAATTTGTTCCATGATGTGGTTCCTTACTTGGGGTTTCTCGAGGAGATCCCCCAAGGGTTGAGTTATCACCCCTTAGGATCGTGGAGCTACGTCTCATGGTCTTATGGGTAGGTCATTCAATGTTACTATGACTCTGCCTATGGGTATGAGTTGCTTCTGTCTCTCCCTCGATATCAGACCGAGGGTGCTTACTTCTTGTTTTGACCATGTTGTCTTATGAATTGATCTTTTGAGTTGCAATTTAGGAATAACCACACAATACCAAGCAAATGTTTATCTTGATTACCGATTTAAGTGTGCCCTAAACTATTTGATGTGTTTTGATGTGTTGTTCTTTCGATTTCTTTGCTCTTGTTCTTGGATTAAGAATGAGAAGACTCATCCATAGTGACAATCAAGTACACTCATGCCAAACATGATTTTCTCAAAAGAAGCTAGGGTACACCATTGAAGACCCAATGGAGGGTTCGCCTAGCTCTTCCACTCTGAACCAATGATTGTTCCAATAGTGGGAGATAGTTTGAACACAAGTAACTTAGTGTCACTATAAGTAAGTTTCTCAATCCATTTCTAAGAAGCTCTAGGGGGAAAACAAGTGGAAGGAGATGAATTCCAATGTCACTGGACTGAATTGAAGGTTGGTGATGAAATCCAACTCTCCAATGTTTAAATGAGACGTGCGTGTGTGGTGTTCATTTTAAGCTTGCGTAACATAAAGTGCATCATATAGCAACAATGAATCTTTCCTATATGCCTAAGTGCAAAAATACATTTCAATATTTAGAAATATGCATGAACTACTATGATTTGTATGAGCACACTTTATTTCATGCAACTATGGCCTCTAGTAGGGCCTCAAAGCAAGCAAACAACATACAATGTCTAGCACGTTGGATTCTAGGGTGAAATTTTTAGGCATAAGCCATTGTTCCTAGCAACGCCTAGTGGAAAATTTAAAAGAAGATCTAAGATATGCGAAATGCTTAATTCTTTCTTCTTTTATTCCTTCAATTTCCAAATATAAATGTGCTTTAAGTTCTCTATTTTAGACACACATAAGTAGATAGAAAGTTATAAAATATCAGAGAAGCTATACCAACCTTTGATCCAGCTTAGAGAGTCGATGTTTTGACCTCTGCTGCACTCCAGTTCTAGCCGTTGTTGACCAGAGTGGCTGGTTCTTGGCCGTTGTAGCTCAGAGCGGCTAAGCTCTATTGGTCTTGTAGCTCAGAGCGGCTAGTTTTTGGCCATTGTAGCTCAGAGCGGCTAGACCTGCACACAAAATTAAGTTAGTATTCTAGAAGAAAATGAAAAATTAGTGGTGGTCCCACCATGATCACCATCTGTAGTGACCCCGAGAATGCACGCACCGGTCCCTTTTTAACCCTACTTGCAAAGTTATTAAAATACCCAAGATGAAATGGAAAGACAAGAGGAAAAAGCATATAACATGAAATAACAAATATGGATCTCTTTATTGATATTGAAGCTCGGTTACATGTCGGTCCCTCTTAGGGATACCCATTTTGATACTATAAATTACAAATAGGTAAGGAGTGCCCCTTCCGCGAAGAGGTGGTGCGCTTATAAAAGCTTCTCGGTTTCGCACATAAAAATGTATGAGGGCTTATAGATGCCTCCTTCTCTAGGTCTATTTCCTAGAGGGATCCCTTTTGCTCTCGTATGTTGCAATCTTCATCCGATGTACCTGTGGCCCTGCAAGCAATGAAACAACAACACACGTTTAGGTGTCCGAGATTGCCTCCTCGGATGAGGTTGTTAGTAATAAAAGAATGTAATGGAAATATGATAAAACTATGCCATGAAATCATGTAAATCTATGCTAATGATATGAAAACATAAAGAAACAGAATAAAAGATGCTATGTCTAAAACCTAAGCTAAGCCTACGGGCCACTGTCCAAGATAGCGATCGCTAAAGTAAACCTTGCTCTCTTTGCCCCAAAGCTATGGGTCAAAGCCTATATCTGATGTTGAAATAATAGGTGTTATGCTCTTCAATCCATCAGTGCTTCATCGTACATGTGATCTCAAAGAGAACTCTCCAAGTCTCGAAAGCTCTCCTCAAAAAGATGTCTCTCTCTTTGGTGCTCTTAGGCTTGCACCTTTTATAGTGTGAAACCCTAGGTCTATGTCCAAGCCCTAGAAATGAATTTCTCATGCGTAGTGCAAGTTAGCATGAGAAGCTTTTGTCCATTGTCTATGTTTGAAGGCTAGTTAACTGAAATCTAACTACCCACTTGAGTCTTCTATGCGAACTGGTCGTTAGCATGAGAAGCTTTTGTCCTTTGTTTATGCTTGGAGGTCAGTTAACTAAAGTCTAAATGCAAACTCAAGTCTCCTATGTGAACTGGTCATGAAAAGGAATGCAAAGTCACTCCCGCTCACCTTTATTGCATGCAGACTACCACTTCCACCTGTGATTAGGCCTGTTTGTCGACAAACTGCTTCTTATGGCTTAGCCGTTGTCATCTACAATGGCTAAGATCTGGCCGCTGTCATCTACAGTGGCTAAGGTCTGGCCACTCTAGGCTTGAGCGGCTAGGATCTGGCCACTCTTGGCTTGAGCGGCCAAGCTTGGATGGCTTGAAAAGGCCCCAAATGAGTGGTGAGAACCATTGTTGATGCTTGGAAAGTCCAAGATTATGTCTTATGATCTTATGAGTGTGTCTATGTGAGCAGCTCCCCTAAGCATGACATGATTTAGGTGTCTACACAAAATAGCCTTTGATATATTCTATAAATTACCTCTCTTTAATGAAATCAAAATTTTCATAAAGAGAAGGTAATTTATTGCTCTAGAAATTATGGCCTATGGAATGCCATATAAATTACATACCTTTAATGAAATTATAATTTTCATAAAGGGAAGTTCATTTATTGCTTGCAAATGAAAATGCAAAGCTTAAAAAAATCTGATTTGCCTTCAAAATGTGAAATAATATAAAATTTCAAAATTATAAAAATCCCCATAAAACAACAATTTTCAATCATTTTTATAATTTTGAAATGGCTTAAGAATGAAATAAAAATTGTTTTGGATAAAAATTTGAAGCTCGTTCTTCATGCTCGTGCATTTTTTTTTGGCATTTTAATTTTAATTTTTTTTTTTTTTAATCATCGAAGTTTTTTAAAAAAAAATGTGAAAGAGAAGGGTTAGAAAAATAAAAAGTGAAATAAAAGAAATAAAATGAATTGCTACAACATAGAAACTTCCCACAGACCCTACAAGCATTAGTATTCTGCACAAAACCAACATTAGTGTGACCCGAATTCACGCAATCAAACATCTAATGCGGTGCGAGCTTCTAAGAAAATGGTACAATATATCAAAAATGACAAACAAGCCAACCACAAATTTGCATAAAACTTGATGTATTTTCAATATATTGCAACATAAAGGTTTTCAATATCAAATATGAGTGCAAAAAACCCTACCCCAAATTGGCATCATGTGGTGAAAAACAATCCAGCCTTTGCTTCTCGAAATGTTCAGCCCCTGGCATTGGACAAAGTTCTAGCCTTTGCACATAGTTTCGATGTTGCATTTAACATATTTTGGATGTCTCTTCTCTTTTCTTATCTCCTTTCATTTGGATTTCTAAGAGTTTCCTTATGCATCTGCTTGTATTTTATTTCTTAACGCCTGCTTAGGATGCATGCATTCTTCCCTATTATTCTCTATGTAACTGTCACATGTGTTTTAAAGCCTTCGTGCCCCAAACCATGCGTTTTTTGCCACATCCTTCTTCTCCATACAACCTTAATTTCATCCTTTTCAAAGGCTGCACTTTTTCAATAAATCTACTCACTACCATGATCATGGTCCATGAACTCATGAAGATGGGCCATTTATCCATTTCTACCAACTTGATTTATTCTACACTAAACATCTGTCCACTTACCACTTTTATATTAGTTAATTCTAATTGCATTTCAACCTCTTCGTTGTTGTCATTGTCAAAGTATTTCATAGTAAGGTAGATCAAAAATCACTCGTCTCCACATTGACTATCTGTCATAACGTCCTCCTAACACGGATACTCTATATTGGAATGGGGATCCACTTGGCTATCCTATGTACAATTTGGCTAACCAACAAAATGATGATTTTCGTTGTAGCATTATGTCAAAGGCATCTCCTTTATTGTCATGGGAAGTGAATGGTCGAGATATGGGCAGTATGATCTTTGATGGAGGTAAACCTTTGTGTTTGTGTATATGCTATAACTAGAGATCCAACAAATAGTACCTGAAGATGATTTGGCGTCCTAGGACATTGTTTCATGTCACTATAATGGAGGCTTTCAACTATACCATCCTTCCACTAAATATTGCAATTTTTGTGAACGCGTCTCTTCTACCATCCAGACACTGACACCCCTGCACAATGCAGTGGACCCCTTTGTCTTCACCATTCATCGTGTGATCAACCCCATTCATCTTAAACTTTATGGGTGACATATCACATTATGTTTCATTTGTTGTGTTTTCATCACAATATCATCATGAAACTTAGGTATATAGCCTACGTGCTCAAATATGACATTAATTTGTTTATCGTGATTGTTCCTACTTAGATTAAGCTACATCACTGTCTTCCTCTTGTTCGTCGTTCTATCCATGTTTGCATGCACTGCTATCCACATGTTATTAGTGCTATCCATTCAGTTGAAGAATGTTTCCCAGTTTCTTAAACCTTTCTTCAAATGTGTATGTACTTCACACCAAATTTTGAGGATTCAACTTTGGTGCCACATCCTATTCCACGTCTATGTTAGGAGTCGTCCTTCCTAGTCATCCCTTACCACGATGTCAATCTATGCATAGGGGTCCCACATTGCTTCGAAAGCTACATCGCAACCTTACACCATCTTCATTGGCGCTTGTGCATTGTCTGACAATATTGCTATTGTCCACGTTCACATTGAGGTCCTCAGTTGATCAATCTACATCTACTATGATCTGTTTTGACCTCATATTTTAGCAACCCACATCGACCACCACATCATTCGGAGGAACACAGTTACCATCTGCCATGTCATGTCATAAAATTTTCTTTGGACCCTCAAAGACCATACTACTACATTGACTGCACCTCAATGATGCCTCACTATGGACTCGATTCTCTTGCTAGCATCCATGTTGTCCATCATCGAATTTCTCTTTTTGAATCAATGAAGTCCACCTGTGAAAAACCATCAAACTCCACCTGTAGTCAATTCTCGATATTAATCTCCATGTGTGTCTACTATCTATATTATTACTACTATAAACTACACTCCCCTTCATCCACGATGTCGACCAATCGATCTTGCCAAGTTGTCCATGCCAACAATCTATTTTCTAAGTCTACGATTCTGGCATCGCTCATCAATTAGCCATGTGCTTTGATCTAGCCGTCCCTTCAAACCTGCACATATAAATTAAAACCAAAGTTAAATTTTGATTAAAATTTATTGCCATGATGATATAAGGATAATTAGATAGAACCGTGAGTATAGGCATTGAAACTTTTATTTTTCATTTGATTTATTTATAAACTTATATATATATATATATATATATATATATATATATATTATTTTTAATCATAAAATCTACATGCTACTAAAAACTCCACTTCACAATAACACAAAAGCAATATAAATCATGTGAGGTTGCAAATATTAAACATTAAAATATGAACCCATAACATTAATATAACATGAAAAACCAAACAATTAAACACTAAAAATATCACAATATTAAAAATTAAACATCACACATCAAAAACTTAAAGGAAACCAACAAGGAGACTCAAAAGAAAACACTATCCTACCACTTTATAGATGGGTCCTTTTAAACAATCACACAAAACCAGCGAAAAAAAAACCCCAAAGACAAAATAAAAAGGTGGGTCCCCAAGTATTGGGGCTAGTTGTGCAACAGTCACAACAGGTGATTTCCTTCGAATGCCCTGATGAATTGGTTGTAGGAGAAGGGATCATAGTGGAAGACTCCATAGCAATATGCACTTGTGTGTGCGATTTAGCCTCGATTGAGGACTATGATTCCAAGTGAAAAGTGATGGAATGAAGCTGTCAGGGCAGTTCAAGTAAAAAAATTGCTTTCTTATGTGTTTTTGAGGGTTTTTGGACCTGTGTGTGCTCTAAATTTTAGATTCGTAGGGTGGTGTGCAAATTTGATTCGCACCTCACTATGTGAATATATATAAAATTGGTAGCTTGGGTGAAATTTTGAAAAAAGAGAGCCAACTAGTGTGTTTTTAGGTTATTTTGGATGGTTTTGCAATAGTTTTTGTAACAAAAATCAATTATATGCAACAAAATGTTATGCCAAACAGTAATCAAATGTTTTTTTGTATTTTCATGTGTTTTTTATTATGGTGACCAACCTAAAATAAAGAGAGTAGGTGGGAAATGCACACTACAAAGGTATGTTGTAGTACGTGTCCTTACAACACCCAAAGGTGTACAAGGGAAAACTGTGCAACAACGAGCGACTAGCAGCTCATGATGGGTATGGATAAAGGTAACCAAAAGGGGAAAATCTAAAAGACCTCTTATAAAAAGAGGTGGTACTATCTAAGACCTGCTAATGGCCCAACCAAGATTTCGCTTCACCCTCGGATAGGCTTAGTCAAAAATGATAGTTACCAACTTATGAATTATGTAAAGTCCTATGAGTGGGGACGTCTAACCCTAATCTACCTTGAGGATCTCTCAAGAGTAGGGGATCTTTTGGTGATGAAGTCCAAAAAATTACTCGTGGGGGCTACTATGGCATCTAGAGGGTGATCCAATGGAAGAAGGTGAATTCCAACGTCACTAGTCTCGAATGGGGGTTGGTTATGAAGTCCAACCATACCAATGTATCTAAAATGTGCAAGTGTGTATCCTACTTAGTAAAATAAAAAAATTTGGAAAGTAAACTACATTAAGCAAAAGAAATGTACTTTTATATTTTTTATTTTTTCTTTGTAGAAAACAAAATGCCTTTTTGGAATGAAAATAATGCAAGAGAAACTTAACATATTGTGTATTGTGAAAGGAAATAAACCTTATGCTAAGGAGTAATGAAGAAAGTCACTTGATTTCAATGAGATATTCTAAGATTTTCTTAGGCGTAAATATGTTTACACTAGCCAAGATATGTCTGTTAAGGTTATGGCTAGATGTCTCTTAGAGCTTTATGTATGAGGTAAAGATCGAAATCTTACTCTCAGCTCATAGAGATGAAGAGATTAAAAGACCTCTTCATATCTTATCCAAATGCTTTGACTCTAAATGATGCAACTATTCAATTAACTAACATGTATAGAAACAAAGGAAAGAGATTTTAAAACTTTGACCAAAGCATTTTTTTTGGGCCTTTCTAAGCTATTAACAAGTAAAATGAAATGTGACCAAACAAATTTGGGGCGATTTAATAAATCAAGTAAGCAAACGAAAAGATATTTGTAAAGTGCCCAAAATGATTTCAGGGCTTACCTGCCACTAGATGTTGAAGGAGTTTTTTTCTGGGTTGTATGATGCAGAATGTTGCTATTTTTTGGGATTCATGCACCTCTTTATGAATTTGATTATGCCTCAGGATTCACACACCTCTATGCAAATCTGAATTTGATGGTTTGTTTAAGTAGCTTTGGTGCCTGTGAGTTAGATTCTAGAATTTCACCTGGTTTTGTAAATTTTCCTACAATAGAGAGGGGCAAAAAGTTAATTCGAGTACTTTAAGTGGGTACAAAGCACCAAAACAAATAATTCAAAAGTGAAAATTTGGTAAAGAAAGCCCAAAACCAAGAAAATTTTCAAGGAATGATTTCACCTTGGGGACGCCATTTTAGAAGGTGTTTTTGGTCTATGAAGGTGGAGAGGTACATGAGATAGCAATCATCAATGGGAGATAAGTGTGTTTATCCATTGACTTACCTGAATTTTGCTATGGGAGACTCAGAGACCGATACCTTGCTTTTAGGTATTGATTTCCAAGGTTGTTTTAAGGATTCACATACTGCTATGCAAATTTACCTCTGACATTTGCACACTTTTATGCGAATCTGGATTGCAATCTATAAAAGTGACTAAGGGGGTCCTGAAGTGTATGTCAGGGTTTTGGGTGATCTTTTTTTGATTTTGTAGCATCTAAAGCATAGAAAAATGATCAAAATACAACATTTAGCTAGCAAGAAAGACTAAGAAAGCAAACAAATTATGGTGGGCATCTCACTAGGAGTGCCAAAATGAATCACAATAAAACTAGTTGTTTAGCAATTGATCTTTGAAAAGGGTTTACATAAGTTATCCTTTTACAAAAGTGTCCTTGAGGGCTATAAAATAGGGTCTTCCACAAGGGAAGCCCTCTTCTAGTAGGTATGGTAAACAACCACCGATTGTTCTCCTTGTCTTCCTTAATGTGAGTGGGCTTACTACTCGTGTGCCATTGTTGGTCAGACCTATCCTCGAGATATGTGAGACCTACAAAAATGTGTTAGAATATTTGGGGGTCGTTCTTGATCATACCCCTCATGTTTACAGATTAAATACTTCTAAAATAAGCTTTAAGTATGATTAAAAGTGCATAAATGATGAAACCAGATATAATTGATATACTTACCTGGTCCTAGGAGCTCTAGGAGGCTTCTAGTTTAGAAAAGCCTATTGAAAAAGGGATTCACCCACTAGTGTATGAATATGATCTATACTACTCCAAATGTGCTAAAAACTTATGGTAACCTTCATTTGGTTGTCAAGAAACTACCCTCAAATTTGTGTGGAAATTTGAGTTTGGAGGAGGGAGTTATTACCCAAATAGTGAGGGTGGGTCTAGCTGGATTTACACACTAGTGTGCAAATATGATAGTACCTCAAGATTCGCATGCCTCTATGTGAATATGAGTCTATTTTCTAGAAACCAAAATTTATATTGTGAAGGTCCCTCTAGTATTTTTGGATCTTTGTGTCCTTGTTGAGCTGCCTCCAAAAACCTGCAAACAAGAGCAACTTGCAATATAAAAAGGGTGCAAAAAGAGGGCTTATGTGGCCTCCATGGTGGTTAATGGAAAGAGAGGGCTTAAGTGACCTCTAGGTTGATTCCAGTAGAGTATGGGTATGTAAAATGGTGGATCCCTTTTGAATAAATGAAATGGCCCTCTATTTATAGAATTTGGTAAGCTTAAGGGAAGGTTTGAGGTGCCCCTTAAGGTGTCCCATGTGAGGTGTTTTCTGCAAGGTGTCCCTTATGAGGTACCCCTATAAGGTGTCCCCTAATGTGGCATGCTCCATAAGTGCATTTGGGTGAGAGAATCCCTCACCCACCTACATGTCATAAATGATCATGGAGATGTGGAGTGGATTTGGGGTTAAACCCTAATTGTGGTAGGGTTAACCGTGGTTAGTTGTTGACTTGTCTGAGGTGGAAGGTGAGTCATCCATGCCCATGCCTTGAAAACCAAAAAGTCTTCAAAAGTCATTTATGAATTCAAACCCACATGGGGATTTGAAATGGAGTAAGGGTTAGATTTAACTAGGGTTAGGTTGACCCTAGGTCAAGTGTTGACTTTTGGATGAGGTGGAGTGTGACTCACTATCTCTCCCATGCCTTTGAACACAAAAGTCTCCAACTGGATTTAAAGGCCTTAAATGCACACAGGGGGATGTGTGGAGCAAGGGTTAGAGTTAACCCTGATTAGGTTGATCCTAGGTTAGACCAAGGTAAAATAGGTGAGGTGGCACCTAGGCTAGTCAAAGAGTAGACTAGGTGAGGTGGCCATGAATCAGATTGACCATGGGGTAGAGTTTGACCATAAAGTAGCTTTTGACAATGGTAGAGATTAACCAAGGTTAAGCTAATACGGTGGTCGCATGAGGATCCAAGGTTAAACATAGGAAGGGGCTTGAGTGGCCCAAGGGGGCTTATGAGGATGAATAGTGCTTTTGATAAATGAATAGTTTTTTGAGCTTAATTTATACAAATTTCATGAGCTTTTCAAATTGATCAGCCATGATGATGGGATAAGTAGATATGTCATACTTTTGGGTGTCTACACAAAGTGTCCAATATAACACCATTTTTGCACCACCCCTTTCTTCTAAACCAACCACCCCTTTTTATGTTTGTTGTTCTTCACCCATACGTGTCTACATCTTTCCTTGACACATTTATTAGGCCACAAATGCATCAAAGTGGGGGTAAAAAAGCATGACATGGAAAATTGACTGACCTAAGTGAGTCATTTTTTCTAGAACCCCTAAGAAGTCCCTCAAAATTTTCAACGTACAAATTTGGGTTTCTCTTCCCTTCCTTTTTTCTTTTTCCTAGTTTTATCAAAATTGTGGTCACCCATTATGGAGCGTGATTTTGGTAAGTTAGGGTTTTCTCTTAGAAAACCTAATTTTTGAGTCAATCTCCAGGATGTTGACCTTCCTCTAGGTTTTAACTTTTCATTTTCCCACCCTTTTGCCCTCCAAAATTCTTATAAATAGAGGGTTTGGATCCTCTTTTCCCCTAAGTGAATTTTGGCTAAGAGGTTTTTCTCATAAGTTTTCCAACCATTTTTTTGACGAATTCAAGCAGGATCAAGTTTCTCAAGTGTCTTCAAGTATTATTTTGTTGCTTTGCTTCTATGATTTGTTATTTTTTGTGCACAAGTGTTGGAGCATTGAGGGGGAGCCTACCATTTGTGGAGGTCTTCATCCTTTTTATTGTTCTTTCACTACCACCAAGTTTCTTCTTGCATTTTTTATTTTCTTGGATCATTAATTGTGTGTTTTATTCTGCATTAATAGATCATTTTTGCACTTTTGCTATGAATTCACACCTTGTCCATATAGGGCATGATTTTGATAGATCTGAATTCATGGTTACCCCTTTCAGGGTATGATTTTGGTTATGTTAATTTTAGGGGTAAATTTTCACTCCCAAAGCCTTAGTTTGTGTTTGCATGCTTCATTCGGATCATAATATCGTTGTTTACACTTTGTTTTTTGCATTGTTGCATTTTATTGTATCTTGTCTTATTCATTTACAAAAAGGTCAACAATCACTTTTATTTTCAAATGATCAATTAAAAGTACCATGGGGGCTTGATTGTTGCACCTCTGAGCTTAGTCACATAGCAACCTAAGCAGGCCCCCAAATGTTAATAGATTTTCTAGGGTTTTTTGAAGCTTTTTTTCAGGTTGTGAAGTTATGGAATACATCTAGATGCAAGTTAAAAGCTAGGGTCAACCATCGAATCAACTAAGTTCCTTAAGTTTATCTTTTTAGGTATTTAAAAAGAGAAAGGACATATTGTTTGCATTCTAGGGTTAACTTTGTTTGTGCATTCTCTCTTGAGCCCTTGCTGAAAAGAAAAATATTTACTTTATTACAAGTTAGGGTTTTAGTCCTCATTGAAAATCAAGAATCATCCTAAGGTTAGCTTCTTGTCTCGTTGCATCATTGTTTGTCTTACATTGTTCTTTCATTTTTCATAGCTTAGATCCTATAAAAGCCAAACATATGTGCTTGCTCAATATACACATCAAACATTTCCACCTCAAACTTGGAGTGTGTTCTTAAACCATTCTTGGTGAACCCTTCGATCTCCCAAGCCCTCGAGTGTAGAGAATATAACACATCCCCATGGTCACCTTGGCTCCCATGAGATCTAGCCAATAATACTACGCGACGAGGCCGTTTTCCCCCTCTACATGTTATGCTACATTTTTCTTTGGTAGTGAAGGGTGATGATGATTAAATTATGTTGCTTTTTGCCTTGACAGTAAGGGGGTAGATGGTGATTTTGTATGACCTATGAGTGTCCTTATGGTAATCTACCCATCCTACCAGATTGCATGGATAACCAATCATTACAACTGCCAAGTGTACTAGAGTAGATCATCAGGTATGAGGTTCACTAATAAATGGATGATATATGGTCAACATTGTCTATCTTGGGCTAGGGATAGAAATTTTATGGGTGTTGTCTATCCTGGTGGACAAAAATGGATGATAGATGGTCAAAGAAAGGGAATGTGGTAGAATACACATGAAAATCAGACTGTTGAGGGCTAGATTGGAGCATTGTAGGTCAAAATGTTGGGCAAAAATGGATTACAACGACAAATATCTTGAAAGTCTATGTGTTTGTTTGTTTATTTGTTTGTTTTTTATGCATGGATATGCAAGGGATGTATCAATTGATTCATGATAGTGATATTATAAGGAGTGGAATGTTGACATGATGTGATGTGATGAGAGATGTGTTTAGGATATTTATATTTTGGTGTTCAATGGAGGGATGTGGTTGGATATATATGACGTTGTAGATGACATGGATTGGATGTGCAGATATGATATATGATGATGTGTAATGACTTATGGTTGCTTATTTGATCACGTTTTTAATAGGCGTATATGCATTTCATAGTCAAAATTAGTTTAATTAATCAATGAAAAAGTAGTCATGAGGAAACAGAAAGAAGATATGATAAGCACGATGGGGATAAGACATAAGGTATGGATAGTGATGTGTGAGCCTAATAAATGATGATGAGTAATGTATGATATATGACACAAAGAGATACATTAAGACATGTGTGTAATGAATAGTGTGGAACTAACATATTGTGTTTTCCTAGACACCTTAGGGTTTTAGATCCTAGAAGTGTTCCAAAAATTCAAACACCATATAATACCAATCAAACTCATCTACAAGCCAATCAATATCTTGTAGAGACTTAGACAATCCTAGAGAAGTCAAGGCACTCATGGATCATGTGTGTGCAGTGAGGTTCATTTTAGATTTTTAGCAAGGTTAGACCGACCAATTGTAGATCAAGCCATTGTAAAATAGCTCATCCACGATGGATTAGAGGTTTGTATAAAAGGTTGCTAATGTGATATTCTTATCACCACGTGAAGGGTATACTCCACTACCAGTCAAGTGTCTATAGCCCCATAATCCTTCGATGTTTCTCCACTAGCCAGGCGTCTATAGCCCCGCTAGAGATGTCTAAAATACCCAAGAATCCATGATGTGATGGATATGGATTATTTTATGATTATTTTTTTATCCTTGGGTTCAAATTATGCAAATTATAGGATGAGCAGAGGAAACCGTTCACTTCATGACTAGAGTTACGCATGGTTTCGTCCTCCATAAGCTCAAAAGTTGATTAATATGTGATATGTGTTTGGTCCAAAAAGGGACTCAAGTTAGCCAGGGGAGGCCCAAAATATCCTTAGGACATGATGGTATTTGATAAAGGTTGAGTGGAGCACTAGGTATGGCTAAATAACTAAAACAACCACTATTTTTGAGTAACCTAAGGTATTGGGACAATGGAAACAAGTAGGGTGTGTGACAAACAAATGAGAGAGGGATAATGTGTGCACAAGATAATGGACAAGACAATATGACACATGATCAAACATGACATGATGGAAAAATATGGAACGAATAAAACATGAAAGACATGAATGGATGCAATACGTACAACTATTTGATGCCATTGAATAATTATACCAATCAAAATTAGGAGATGCATATATGCGAAACCAAAAGGGAGATCAAATTAGCATGTGATAAACCTTATGCATGACTATAATGGGTAAGTGATGGGATCAAGGCAATGAATGAAGTCAAGTTGATGATATTGATGTCATGGAGGGAGTGGACTCCCTTAGAAATAAAATTGGATGGAAGGAGGGGCGACTCCCCCAAGTCAATAAGGGATGGTTATGTAGAGGATAATAGGAATGAAAGGTGAAGATAAAATAGGAAGAGGAGGAGGGAGGATATGGAATGAGTGTGAGGATGAAGCTAACGAGTGATGGGATGATGATGGTGATTAATGATGGGTGTAAAGGGATAAAGTCACATTTGAGCAAAAGATGTATGATTATCTCAAATCATAGACTTGGCAAGCTGATATGTCATTTGTAGGTGTCCTCATGATACTTTGATTGACTTGTCTACGCATGATGTATGAGTATCCAAAAAAGGACAGGCATGAAGCCTATTAAATTAGGTTTGATTGGAGTTTGTGTTAAGAAGATAAATTTTGCATTTTGATCCAACATAGTAGGGTTAATGATAGTCTTAGGCAAGGTTCATGGACATACAATTCCAAGAATAGGTGTTGGATATTGATCAAGGTCGTGATAACATGGATTAGGTGATGTCATCCAACTCAAGTGATGAGGTGATGTGTGATGGGGTGTGATTTGGGTGAATGAATTTGATTTATGGGTATGTAGAAGGTGTAGATGGGGAAAGAATATAATTGATGAAATGGGAAGAGATCAAAGTCAAATGGAGTTGTGATCAAGGGAGTATATATCATGTCATTGAGATGGTTAATTCCTGACATTCTAGCAGATCTTGTACAAGATATCTAAACTATCGACAATGATCAATATTGTGACCCCTTTTATGATGGTAGGTGTAATAGGGGTCTTCTTTGTACCATTTAGGCTTAGGTTTACTAGGGTCTTTAGGATATATGTTAGGTAAATAAATTAGTTTTATATCCTGCAACTTTTGAAATATCATCAACATTGGCTTCTATAGAGGTTTCCAAGGATGAAACGAATGATGAGGATATTGAGTGGTGTACGAACAAATAGTATGAAGCTATAGTGTTGAGGATAACTTAGGCTTATCCACTTAAGCCTAAGTTAATTATTATTATTTATTATTATTCCTATTTCTTGCACTTTGTATTCACATGAGGCATAGTATGCCCATGTTAGAAATAGGTTGTTAGCATGTTGTTAGCATGTTGTTAGATGTTAGTTAACTGTTAGAGATCTTGTTTGTCTTCTAGCAGTTAGTGGACATCCATAGTTAGTATTTGGTTAACTGGTAGTTAAGTGGTTGGCAATGGTGGGAGTGGGCAAATCCAAAGGTAACTTCTATGGAACAAGTGGTTCAGTAGTTGTAGGTGTACCCAAAATTATACCAATGGAATCAATGGTATCTTTCTCATGAGTGAGAATGGCAGATTCCTTAACCACTTGCTCTTGTGACTGTTCATCATGTGGGAGTGAAACTTCTTCCTTTGCATGTTCCTTAGGTGGTGTTTTTTATTCATTTTGTGTGGGACAAATGCTAGTAGAATCCAAAATGAGTGCTTGAATTAATGGCTTCCTTACTTGCCTACAACTTAACATCAAATTGGAAGTAGGTGTAGTGCTTTGTATCAAGTAGAGTTTACCATGCAACTCCAATGTGTAGGTGTTATTTTTAGCATGATAAATAGCATTCCTATAAAATTGATAGGGTTTACCTAGCAAGAGTCCACAAAAATCCATATCTGTGACATCACACCTAAATTTTCCACAAAATTGTTACCAAAAGCAAAAGTCAAGGTGCAAGTATGGGTGATGTTGGATGTGGAGTCTACATATTTCCACCCAAGTGCATAAGGTTGGTGATGTGGTTTGATGGGATGTTTCAACTTCTCCACAACGAACTTCGCAATGAGGTTCTTTTGTGATTCGTTATCAATGATACAATCAACATAGAAATCATGTGTCAAGTGGGCTCTAGTGACAAACAAATGATCACGCCCCCTTGAGCAAACGCATTGGACATTAGGGTAACTTTGTTCAGTTTACCCTTTAAAGCAGGATATTCTTCTTCTGTCCTTGTAGCCAAAATGGGACCATCTTGTGGTTCCTCATGTGTAGGCTGTACAGTTAGGGATTTATTCTTCTTAAACTTCTCAAAAGTATAGCATTTGGATTTTACATGTGCATGCTTTTTACAAAATTCATAATACAATGAAGAAGAAGAATCTTTAGCATATAAGGAAGAAGAATGTGCTTTAGGATAAGTGGGAGGAAAAGAAGAATGAGGGGAATATTGAGAATTGCTCTTCACCTTATGTTGATGTTGATTCCTACCTTTGGAAGAGCCCTCTTGTGATGAATGAGAATTTTGATACGCACCAACTTTCTCCTCTACAATAATGGCATGATTGAATGCCACATCCAAGGTGAGGAAGACATTGAACTTGATCTCCCTAAAAATATGATCTTGCAAGCCACGAGTGAATTTATTAATCAAATCATCGTTTAAATATTTCACACCAAGCAATACCCTCAACCTATTAAATTGGAAAATGAAATCAGAAACTGACATTCCATAGGTTTGCCTCAATCTATACCACTTGGTAGTGAGGTCACTTTGGTAGTTTGGTGGAAAGAAAGTGGTTTTCAGAATTTGATTTAATTCTTTCCAAGTCATGGTGGCATTATGACTCTGTCTTTCTACAATGAGAACTTTTGCTAAACATGTCAGTTTTAGTGTAGCAAATGTGGCTTTTTCATCCTCCAGAATTTCACCATAAGCAAACCAAGTTTGCATATCCAAAATCCATGTAGATAAGATATCGGGATCCCTAGATCCATCATACATTTTAACCTCACATTTGGCTTTGTTTGCATGATTATGGTGGATTTTGAGTTCACCAGGATTAAACTGCACAACAATGTCTCACTTTTTCTGCCAAAATGTCTACTTCTTCAGTGAGGTTTTCCATGTTTGTTCTGAGATCATGAGCCATATTTTGCCTAGTATATGCCAGATTAGGAGGATTACAAAATGGTCTTGCATAATCTTAATCTAGGCTTAGGAACAATTTCAGTTTCCTATGCAGAAAATGCCTAGATTTTCCAAATTTTGCTCTCAAAAATAGGCTATTTTAGTGCTTTTACAAAATGGATTTCAATTTTGTAATTACAAAGGTGCACTAAAAATGCTGAAAAATTAGCCCTTTTACAATGCCAAAATTTGGTTAGGAGAAAAAAAAATATGAATCTGCAGAAAAAGTTTGAACCCAACACAAAAAATTTGGTCAAAAATGGACCAATAACGGAGGAGATATCACCTCTTGAAGTTGCTCTCCTTTTTGCTGGTTTTGGCACCAAAAATTTGAATTTAAATTTTCAAATTTTGAAAATTCTCCCGCCAAGTTGTCTTTTCTGCCAAAAAATAGTTCAAATTTTCCCCGATCAACTAGGGTTGGCTCGAGCCAGTCAACTACCTGGTCAAGGTAATTCTGCCATGAAAGTCAACAATGCTCCAGGTGCTGACACATGGAAATCTGCGCTTTCAACTGGCGTCGACGCATGCTCCACCACGCGGCTAGGGTGACCACCGTATGGTGGTTACCCTTTAAGGTGAGAGTGTGGTCTTTTAAACCACAAAAATCCCTTTGTGGCTTCAATGTGGGATAATTCCCACTTGCTCAAAAAAACTAAAATGCACCCCATATTCCAAATCCACCAGAGAACCTCACCAGAAAAGTATGTTGGTAAATAAATTAAATTTCACCTTGGAAAAGTTTCAAATTTTCACTGCCAAAAAATAGGCCTCGTGCCGAAAAACATAGGGTCCTGTCGGGAATGTTTTCACTCATTGAAAATTGATGTTGGGTTGTTGCAAGGAGTGTTTATGAGGGTCGCACTTCATCAAGCTGGTGATCATAGAGGGGAATCACCAATCTGCGATAGTGTCGATGCTACTGCGGGCATTGGTGATGTCAGTGGTAGCATTGGTGCTACCCGAGACTACTAGGATGGCTATGTGTCGGCTATCGATATTGCAACTACTTGGTTGGGTAGTGGGTGTCGGCTATCGTAAGGTGCCACTGACAGCTATCGCTGGCAGTCGAGCTGTCGGCTCCTGGTGGTGATCGATGCCTACCGTGGGCTATCGTCAGTAGTGCTAGTGGCCACCGATGGGTGGAGCCACCGAGACCGTTGGCCGGCCAGGCCATCTGGTCTTTGTTGTCGGCTACTACCATGTGGCCCACCAATTCATGGCCACTATCACTTGAAATAAAAGAATTCTCATGCACCGATTTTTTTTTTTATTAATAAAATATTAATATAAATATCAATATTTTATAAAAATAATGTAAATCTTCTCATGCAAACCATAAGAACAAGTATTTTCATGCATAAAAAGAATGCATAAAAATATGGATTTTCACAAGACTTTCTTTGGCACTCCTTCGGTAATTCTTCTGCAACCTCTTCTTGGCCACAACTTGGCCTCAAACTTGGTGTAATTGATGCTTAACACTTGGTGCAAGGGTAATTTCTGCCCTCTGTCACCTCAACTTCACTTGGTGTTGTAGGTGACTTCAAGTCAACTCCACTCAACACCTCCTAGGATCTGCAATGAAGTGGTAGCTCTCTCCTCCTTCCTGCAATTCTCCTGAAGCTAACTGATACCAATGATGTAGGAACAATAGTATGAAGCTACTTTATTCATGAAATGCAAGTAATATATAGGATTACATAGGAATCTCATGTAGGTTAAGTGGTTGCAATAATCTACCAAAAATGGCCAACCACTTAACTACTAGTTAACAAAATGCTAACTATGGATGTCCACTAACTGCTAGAAGACAAACAAGACTCTAACAATTAACTAACATCTAACAACATGCTAACAACTTATTTCTAACATGGGCATACTATGCCTCACGTGAATACAAAGTGCAAGAAATAGGAATAATAATAATAAATAATATGTTAACTTGGGCTGAAGTTAATAAGCCTAAGTTATCCTCAACACTGAGGACGATTGGAAGGATTACAAGAAGGCGATGGATTAAAAGAATGTTGGATTGAAGAAGGTATTTAGACTGATGTGAAAAAATTTTGATGACTTAACTACAGCTCAAGGTTTACAACGTGATCTAAGATTTGTTGCAATTCGATGAAATATGAAACTAGAGTGACCAAGATATGACTAATTTGGGTGTTGACATGCTTGAAATTAAGTTGGAAGGGATAAAAGTGTGGGGATGGTGAGAGTGAGGGAAGAGGATAGGATGAATGGCGATAAGGATGTTGAACCAGGGGAGCCACATAGGATGAATGTCGAGGTGTCAAAATAAATGGTGGAAGGGATGGTGTTAAAAGCAAGGGGAAGATGGTTTTGGAGAAAGAGGTGGAAGGAATGATGTTGGAAAGGGAGGTGAGGTTGGAAAAAGGGGCAGACGATATAAGGTTAAAGAAATATGTGGAAGAGTTGGTGATTGAAAAGAGGGCGATGGAAAATATGGTAAGAAGGATGGTGTTGGGTAAAGAGGTGGAAGAGAGGGTGGTGGAAATAGAGGAGGTAAACATGAGGTTGATTTGTGTGATGGGGATGGCATGGTCCGTGCATGGGATCTCCTGATGAAATTGGAGTGGGTGGGTGGAGGTAATAGGCTTGGACCAAAATGTGAGGGGTGAGGATAGACCTCGATAATTAGATGAGGGAGACGAAAAATGGCAAGAGAGGTACTAGACAAGGTGAAAGGAATCTCCTCCAAATGGTTTGCAAGAGTGGACGAACGAGGAGAGATTTGGGCATAAGACTCCATGGGAAAGTGTTCAGGAGCACATGCTTGGATTTGGGTTTGGATCATAATCGAATAGGGACAAGATGAAATTGGAATGGAAGAATGAAATTGGTGGAAGAAAGATACAAATGTGTGATTTGGGAGGGTTTTGGAGGTTTTTGTGATGGTTTGGATGGTTTTTGTGAAGGGGATGTGTTATCTTATACAAAAAAAAAACACAAGCAAACAAGTAATGATTGTTTTCATATCTTGTGATGCTTTTTGGTGCTATTTTGGGATAGTTTGATGTTGGTTTTGTGCTTTATTTTGTTTGTTTGTTTGTTTTTTTGTGTGTGTTTGATGTATCCTAAACCTAGGAACTACAAAGGTGTGGGTGAAATGGAAGCTACGAGGGTGTGTTTATGCCCACTCCTCTTAAAATAAGTGGTACACAAATGGTTGAAAGGGCTTCATAGGATGGGGGGGTCAATTCTGGGTATCCTAAGGGGACAACATGAACCTCTTGAAAGAGATCATGTTGTCTAGGTCCTGCTACCACCCTAGTCATATTTTGCTTCATCCTCAGTCAGGATCAAACAAAAATCATATTTATGAGTGCACTAATTATTAAGCCTCATGAGCGAATGGTATCAAAGCTCAAGATTATCCTGAGGTAGTCCCAAGGGTAACCAGTTTCTCAATGACGAAATCCAAGAAACTATACATACAAAACTATGGTTTCTAAGGGCAACCGATGGTTAGGGATGAAGTCCAACTCATTAGGTGTTTGTTTTGATTGTTTTTGTTGGTTTTTGACAACTATTAGCAATGAAATACTTAAGCTAATGATGCAAAATGCAATGCAAATAAAAATTGTACCTAGAATACTCCTAAGATTGAAATGCAACTATCCTAAACTTAAGATGATGATGAAGCACACTAGTGAAAAAAAGGAGTAAACCTACGTTAATATGCAATGAATAGTCCTACTCCTAAAAAAAAGACAAACAAACCTAGAGGGGAAATAAAGATGACTATGATGACCTAAGATTTAAGAAGATGATTCTAACAGAAAAGAGAGACTAAGATTTATGATAGCATGAATAAAATGAAAGGTCTCAAAATGCCCCTGGATTAAAGAGTCTACAACAATTCAAGCCACAGGGCCAACCGGTAGGGGTCTATCAAATTCTTGGATGCATGTATCATTTTTTGAACACAACTATTATTTGCTAAATGCAGTTGACGATTAGGACTGTAACCCATAGTAGATTGAGATAAAAAGCATAACAGGGACAATTTATGGGGTGATGGGTGGATTACTAGTAGTAACTATAAATGAATTTATGATCCTAGGTTGACCTAGAGGATGAGAAAAACAATGGTAGGAAAGCTATGTTATGGAAGAAGACAATGAAGATGACAAAACTAACCTACTGAAACTATGAAAACACTTGAGAAGGAAAACCTATCCTAAAAAAAAACTATGTCAATGAAAGGATCTATTCTAGGGGGATGGAAAAACATCTAACTTATACTAATGAAAAGAAACTAAGCTAATCAAAATAAAAGCAACTAAGCTAACAAAATAAAAGTAACTAATCTATGAAAAAGGACAAGAGCTAAACTAGCGAAATGAAAAGCATTTATTCTATCAAATGAAACCACAACTATGCTATAAAAGTAAATATAACTAAACTAAGCAAACGAAAGCAACAACAGCAACAACTAAGTTATGAAAAGAAATAACAACTAGGCTAAGAAATTAAAGACAACTAAACTAAGCAAATAAAAGCATTATGCTAGAGATAACAACTAAACTAAGAGAATGGAAAGTAAGAAATGCTATGAAAGTAAACACTACAACCATGTTAAGAAAACTAGGGCAACTATGCTAAAGAAACAAAAGAGACGACTTTAAGAAAATTAAAGCAACCTATACTAGAAAAGGTAAAAGAACTATGTTATGAAAAATAAAAAATAAACGCCTATTATAAGGCAACTAAGGCAAATACAACAACTATTCTTTAGAAAAGAAAAACATCTACGCTAAGGATTGGAAAAGTGCTTGAGCTACAAAGAAGAGCAAAACAAACAAACTAAATGCCATGGAAATCCACTATGCTAAAGCACTATGCTAAGAGTTGATTAACACCTATGATAAGCTAAGGTATTAAAATATTGTGCTAGACTAAAGTATTGAATTCCTATACTAAGCTAAGATTGGAAAGCAACTAAAGTACAAATTGATAAACAACTAAGAAAAAACAAAGTGACAATGATGACCTATGCTATATTGGGTGATATAAACCTCTAACCTGTAAGCCTACAATACTGATGAAGTAAAGGGAAGTTGTTGGTTGCTTATGGACTCCAAACTCCCTCAAAATTTCCAATCGATAGGGGGTTGCCATTTGAGTCTGTACAAACAGTAGGGTCCTACTGTTTGGCTCTGTACAAATAGCAGGGGCCTACCATTTGGCTCTAAGAGATGTTTTTGATGATTTTGTCAACTTGTTGTGGTTCTTTGCCTCTCAAAGAGGAGTCTGATAAAGTTTCCCTACAAAAATAGAATGGTTAGAAGTGATTTTGATGAGGATGAATAAGGGGAGTGACAAAATAAAATAAAAATCCACAATTGCTAAGCAAATTTACCAAATGAAAACTAACAACATAAATATTTACAATTTCAAGAAAAATCTAGCTAATCAGGGAAGCTTAAAACAAAAGCCTAAATCAAATAAAGATGATGATGTGCAAAAGAAAAATGGGGAGAGTGACCAACTCTAGACACCCCTAGCTTGATGGAATCTTTAAAAGAAATCCTACCTAACCAAATGGATGATGACACCTACCTATGCAAGAAACTAGGATAAATACCAAGGCAATGATGACATAATAGGAAGAAAGGGGAAAGGTGACCAGCCTTGACAACCTCAATCTTGATGATAAACTAAAAGACAAACCTATATAACAAATGATTGAAAGTCTAATTGATCAAGAAAGCAAATTTTATGAAAGATAAACAAGATCTTGAGGTTGAAATGATGCTTTTGGATAATGAAGAAAGGTGACCTACCAAGGCTCCCCAAATTTGATAGATAATGGAAAGTGATTTACCTTGATGTGATTGGATTATTGCAACCTATACCTGTCTTGAAAATAAGGCTCTAAATGCTAATTGAGGATGACAACCAACCGACAAGGGAGTTTACAAATCAACAATGACATTTAGTAGTTGGCAAGGGTGATTGGATTTGGATGTGAGTAATCAAAGGCTAATGGGTTGAGCCTTAGTTTAGATATGATGACATATCTAATGATATGGGATACTTGTGACACATATAAAGAATATAGATTTAGTAAGGTAAGAAAGACAGGTGAACAAAAATGGAAAACCCTAAGAAAAACACACCAAACATACTATGCTAAGAACAAGAGTTAACTATATCTATAGTCTATGAAGGACAGAATGTCAAGTGTGTTAAGGGTAAGCATGTCCCATCGTGATCGTCATATTGTATGACATATAAATGCATCATTACATTGATCAATATAAAATATGTTACAAATAATCTTTTATTACAAATAGTCTCCTTGAGACCTTTTATTACATTCATAGAACATATGGTTACTTATGTTTTGTATGGTTCTTCTGATATTAAATGAAATTTCTTATATTGGTCATGTGTTTGGATTTTTTTTTGTAATTTATGTGTTCTTAAGGTGGTATGAAAACATATTTTGATCTTTTGGCATGCAAAAAAACAAAAACAAAACAAACACACAAACTCTCGAGTGATTCGTTGTTGTAATCCATTTTTGCCTAACATTTTGACCTACAATGCTCTAATATGGCCCTCAACAGTCTAATTTTCATTTGTATTTTACCACATGCCCTTACTTTAACCATATATCATCTACTTTTGTCCACTAGGACAGACAACACCCATAAAATATCTATCCCTAGCCTATGTTTTTTAGTGAACCTCGTACCCAATGATCTAGTCTAGTACACGTGGTAGTTGTAATGACTGGTTATCTATACAATCTGGTAGGATGGGTGGATTACCATAAGGACACTCATAGGTCATACATAATCACCATCCGCCCTCTTAGACAAAGGCAAATAGTTGAATCACTTATCATAATCAACCCCTTGCTACTAGGAAAAAAACAACATAATTCACTAATCATCACCCCTTGCTGCGAGGGCAAAAAGTAGCATAATCCATTCATCATCACCCCTTCTTGCCAAGGAAAAAAGTGGAATAATTCAATCATCCTCACCTCTTTCTACCAAGGAAAAAAGCAGCATAATCCAATCATCATCACCTCTTTTTTCCAATTCAAAAAGCAGAATAAGTCAATCATCCTCACAATTTCTGCAAGGGCAAAAAGTAGAATAATTCAATCATCCTCACCCTTTCTTATAGGGAAAAAAGTAGAATCATCCTAATGTATATTTTCTGGTTTTCTTAGCATAGATTTTCATTTCCTACCTTTTAGTGCTCTTATAGATTATATTTATTTTCATGCAATTTCCTGCTTTCATAGATTAGATTTATTTTCATGCAATTTCTCGCTTTCATAGATTATATTTGTTTTCATGCAATGTTTGACATTCGTAGATTAGAAATTCTTGCTTTCCTAGATTAAATTTTCATTCTCACATTTTATTTTTTTCCTAGGATAGATTTATTTTTATGTTTTTCATGATCGCCTAGCCTATGTTTTCGAGTGAACCTCATACCTAGTGGTCTTCTCTAGTATACCTAGTGGTTGCAGCAACTGGTTATCCATGCAATCTAGTAGGATGAGAAGATTACTATAATGACACTTGTAGATCATCATTAGATTAAGGGTTAATATCACCTACTTTAGTATAACTCATCATCCTCAACATCGGGTTTAGGGTTTATATCACCCACCTTTGTAGCATAGATTTTCATTTCATGTCATTTTAATTGCTTTCTTAGATTATAGTTTATTTATTTTATAGATTAGAGTTTATTGATTTCATAGATTATATTTACTTTCTTGCATTTTATTTCTTTCTTAGCATACTTTTATCACTTTACTAGTGTAGTTTCTCGAGTGAACCTTGTACCCAGTGATCTACTCTAGTACACCTAGTGATAGTAGCAACTGGTTATCCATGCAATTTGGTAGGATGATTATATTACCATTAGGACACTTGTAGTTATTAAAAAAAACCCACTACGCACCATCTCAAGCTTCCTTCTTCCACCATCACATCCATTCTTCTCTCGCTCATTCCTTTTTTTGCAAAGCAATTTGTTGTTGTCATCCATTCCTTCCTCCATCAACTCATCGCTTGAGGGGGTAGACAATATCCATAAAATTTTATCCCAAATCAGTCCAATACCTAAACACCCAATTTTGGAGTCGCATGTGTTCAAGAATATTTTCCCAAGGCTATCATTAAACCCCTTCTACTAGGGCAAATAGCAAAAATTATCTCCTTCAATAAAAACTCCAATCACATCTAGTTTGGTATGCTTATGGCTTATTATCGTATGATTACCCACCCATCACGCTTCAACAAATGGATTGAGTGTCATCAGAACACCTACCAATGGTTGGTCAGCTAACCACATCAAATGATCTCATAAGTCTATTTAAGGCAAAGATTCAATGATATTTATCCATTCCATAATTGGGGTATCCTACATTGTCTTTGACTCAAGGCAGTCTTACATCATCCTCCTCAAGCCAACAGGTATTTTCATCACTTTCCAACCATCGTCATTCATGCATCATTATCCATCATCAATCTAAAAACTTGTGTCATCTATTTTTACGTTGCATTGTGTTCAAACACAATGCAATACAAAAAGGGGTAAATGTAGGCACCAAAAACATATCATTTTGTTAAACCCTCCAAAGTTCCCAAATTTCCTTCAATCCTTTCCAATTCATCCAAAATGCCCAGATTCCCTTCAAATTCATCTAATTTCTTCCAAATTTCCCTAAGTCCCCTCAAAATCCCTTCTCTCTCTAATTTCTCTTAATTCTCCAAAATCCTTCTAATTTCTTCTAAATCTCCATTATCTCCTTTAAATTCTACAAATTCTTCTATAATCTATCTAATTATTCCTAAATTCCCCTAATCCTACATCTAATATCTTTTATTCCTCCTAATTAATTTCTAATTTCTCTAATTGCTCCTAATACCTGTTTAATCCTCATAATTCCTTCTAACTTTCCCTAATTCCTTCTTAACCCCTTTAATTATTTCTAATTTCTCCCTAATACTATATCCTCCCTAATTCCTTTTAATTATTCTTAAATTATTCTAATCCTTTTTTTTTTAAATCCCCTAATCCTTCCCATCCCCCAAAAATTCCTCTTTTATCTCCCTAATCCCCCTTAAAATTCCCATAACCCTTCTTAGCCCTCATTTCCCTAATCAAATCCTTAATTAAGCCCTCTAACCATCCTATAATCCCCCAATTCAATCCCAAGGTAAATGTGCATTAAAATCCCAAAATCTTGAGACAATTTCTAAAAATCCAAATCAGCCTCCATAATCCCTAGGAAATCCCCTAGAAATCCCCACCATTAAATGCCTAAATCCTCTCACACCTTTTCCCTCCACTTTTGGGTGAATATAAAATTCCCCTAAAATACCAAGTCAACTCCCCCTCATAATCCACTGTAGACAACAGTTCTAAACCCTAGGACTGGCTGGGATATTGTGTTCATCAATTTTGAATTGTACATAGCAATTTTGGTATGTTCATGTTTTTATTTGATTGGTAAAACAACCAATGAGATGAAGGCTGGATTGTAAACGCATATGGCATAAAAGGACAAAAACAACCATCATTGTAATTGTCTTGATTAAGGATGTAGACGCCTAGTTAGACATCTAAGGGTAGACGTCCAAGTAGTTAGACGTCTAAGCAGAATTAGTTAGTAGGCGTTTAAGGCTGACGGTTGGGGCGGTTTAGGACGAAGTAGTTGGGGAAACTACTTCGCCCATCCTATTTAAACCCCCCCTTTTTCAAACATTGTATCATCATGATCATTCTGCTATAATGCCAATGCTGTTATGTTGTTTACGTATTTTGCGTGTATGGTGATCTGGTGATTGTTCCATTGAGGGCAGGTTGTGATGCATTAATGTGTGAGTTGCAGGTTGTGTGTTCTAACTTTACCTTGCAGGTTTCCTAGACTGATGAGCCTTGAAGATTAGTTGTTGCAGCAGGGACAGATATTGCGATGTTATTGCAGGTACATGGGCAGAAGACCGCAATAGTTATAGACGTCTAGCCCTTGACGTCTGGCAATCGTCATACGACTAGCCGTCTAAACCCAAAACCTTGACATCTACTGTGATGTCTACCTACCCACCTGACGTCTACACTAGTGACATCTAACCCTGTCGACTTGACGGTTAGACTGGTGACGTCTAGATAGGTCCTTATGACGTCTAGACCTGTGACGTCTAGACTTGCTACCCTGACGTCTAGGCCTGTGACGTCTGATCCTGGACGTCTACCTGCACTGCTGGATAGTTGATCTTGTAGCCTATAAACCAGTCCATTGTTCATTGCTTAAAGCCTGAAGACTGACTTGTCATCACCCCATCTCGGGAATGTACTCACCCCTATCTACATTTGGCATCGTTGCCTAAGTGAACTCAGAGTCTAGCGACAAGTGATAGGAAGAGTAGGTGAATGACTGATTTCAGGTCACAGAATAAGAATCAAATACCGGTAAGAAAAAGCGCATGACTGGCAAACTTAAGGACACACGAGGCCACAGAGGTGTCTCACCCTGAGGTGGAGAGAGTGTGGAACATTGAAGACGAGAATAACGCAAGCATTGAAACATTGTTGGTGACTACAGAAAACGAGGAAGAACAAATAGTTGAGGAAGAGCCCATCATTGAGAACTGGACGACAACACCAGAACCAGCGAGGGAGGGGTGGCCAGAGGATACTGAAGGAGAGAACCTTGTATCAGGGCACCTACGCGGAGGTTCGTGGGGAGGAAGGCCGGAGCCACGTTTGGTATATTCGCGGAGAAGGTCACGAAGTAGAGACCAATTGGAGATGGGAAGAAGGCTATTTGAGTACAACTTTGCACCACCAACAGTAGATAGACAACCAAATCAAACGCTACAACCACCAACACCAAGAAGACAGAATACCATGGCAGCAAACCCCACCAATAGAACAATACAACATAAATGCCCACCTTTTTTAGGTGAAGGAAAGGAGGATCCATCATGACATGTGGGAACTTGCATTACCATTTGGGGAGCAAATGGGGTCACACAAGACACACAATGGTTGCAACTGTTCCCAACCACATTGTGAGGCATGGCGATAGACTGGTACTTGAAAAGACAAAGTACACGAGCATTTACACAATGGGAAGAGCTAAAGACCGCATTCATAGAGGAATTCCGACCACTGAGGGATGACACGGACATCATCATAGAAATATGTGTTACTAAGCAAAAATCGGATGAAGATGTCAAAAGCTACAATAGAAGATTGAAACAATTGATAGATAAAATGGATATGACACCTATCGATGATATGATAAAGCGGTGGTTTTTGGATGGGTTACTACCAAAATTCAAGAAGAAAATGAAGGCAATACCATCCTCAACGTATGCAGAAGCACTGGAGAAGGCTAAAAACTTTGAAAGTGAAGGTAAACAAACGATCGTAGGTATCGGAGGTTACTTAAAGCATACCAAAGATTCAGATAGTGAAGCAGAAGATAAAGTACAGAGCATGATTCACACCTTTCAAAGAGAATTTGATAAAATTCTAAAGGAAGTGAAAGGAGAAGGCTGAAAGGATCGTAAAGAAATTTGGTGCTCAGACTACAAGGTAGAGGGACATTCAAATGTAAATTGTCCAAAGAAAGCATATTGCAATATATGTGAAATTGCAGGACATCCTGTCATCGACTGTCCATTCAACCTAAAAAGCAAGAGGCATCAAACATTGGCGATACAATAGGAAGAGCAGCCAAATGCGTAGAGGAATGGACAAGGAGCTACTAGCGGAGGATATAGGAATAGTCGCCGAGGAGGAAGACAAGGAGGCCAAAGTCGACTACAATACGACTCTGATGGTCGACCGATTATTCAATGTCGAAATTGTCAAGAATGGGGCCATTTTACGAAGAATTATTCCAAACCCTAGAATGTAGGTAACAATAGTGGTAACAATACCACTCAAATGTGTAAATGGTGTGGTCCGAGAAACCACAAGGAGGCTAATTGCCCAAACAAGGCAAGTACCAATGGAACTCAGAACATCAACCTCATCGGCATTGGAGAAGTGATAGAGGTAGACAAAGAAGTCTTGGTTGTAACAAGAGCACAAACCAAGAAAATGGAATAGTATCCAAACCCTGCCAAGGAGAAAGAACGATGGTAGGAAGCCCAAAAATTTATCGAAATAGAACTAGCAAAGGAGAAACAAGGACAACTAGTTCTGGAGAAAGTATTAAAGAGACCGAAGATCACTAAGAAGGCATCAGTAGAAGGCTTGGTAACAGAGGTGCTAAACACGAAGGTGGAGATGAAGGTAGCCAACCTATTTAGCATAGTACCTGAGTTGTATGCTACGATCGGGGAAGCCATCAAGAGGAAGGATGAAACTCGATAGGTAGCAACTATCAAGCAAGGACAATTCATTGATCCAACAATCCTGATGATTGAAGTCGAGTGGAGGCCAGCTATAGTTCAAATGGAAGTTTTGGACCATAGGTTGAATCAGGTGATTGTAGATGGAGGGTCTAGTGTGAACGTAATGCCAGAGAAGACATGGTGGATTCTAGGGCAACCCGCCTTACGGTCTCCAAATTTCAAACTATATGGCGTTGATCAATATGGCATTGAAACAATAGGCATCTTAATGAATCAAAAAGTATGCATAGCAAAGCAGGACTTCATCTTGGATTTTGTTGTCATTGCTATGCAGAAACCCGCATATGATGCACTGCTAGGACGAGGATGGTTGAGAACAACAAAAGTCAACCACAATTGGGAGAAAGAACGTCTATCCTTCAAACAAGGGCAACACAAGTATATAATCAATCTGAAGAATCAAACTGTGAGTCAAGACATAGCCACTTTAGATGATTCGGGATCCTCTTCATCAGATGGTGAAACAGGATATGAACCAGATGAGGAAGGAGTGTTGCACCTTGAAAACTGCACGAAAGATGAATATGATCAGGACAAGGGTCTATTACACTGGCAGTTGGAGGATTATGAGATATTTTCTCCTTTTTTGCATTGATGCAGGAAAGGAGATTCAAACGGATGAGATACAAGAACTTGAAAAGGGAACTAGCAATAAAAGACAAACAATAGTAGAAAAGGACAAGGAAAGAGAGAAGTGGACATTTCCCAAGAATTTTATGGAATTCACGATGGGGGAGGCAGTCATTGAAGATAAACCAGCCCACCCCATCGCTGCATTGAAAGCAACAAACGACCCTGAATCTATCAAATATGAAGGTCCTAAAATGATTCAGGTAAACTTGGGAGAAAATGGCGAGGAGAAGATGATCAAATGTGGAGATGATTGGGATCCAGTCCTGAAAGCAACAACATTCAAGATTTTTCTGGACTATAAGGATGTTTTTGCTTGGACATATAAAGATTTGAAGGGAGTACCACCCGAACTCTGCGTACATAAGATTCCTCTGATTGAAGGGGCGCAACCTGTGAGAAGGCGACCTTACAGAATGAATCCCAAATATGCAGCAAGGGTGAATGCCAAAATCGAAAAGATGTTGGATGCAGGCATTATATTCAAAGTTACGACAAGCGAGTGGGTCTCACCAATCGTGATCACTCTAAAATGAGAAGTAGATAAAATCTGAATCTGTGTGGATTTTAGAAGTTTGAATGTCGTAACCATAAAAGATCCCTTCCCGATCCCTTTCACAGACTCCATACTAGAAGAAGTAGCCGACCATGAGATATATTCATTCTTGGATGGATTCTCGGGCTATAACCAGATTAGCATAGCGGAAGAAGACAAGTTGAAGACCACTTTCATTGTGGAGAATGGAATATACGCATATAACCACATGCCATTTGGACTATGCAATGCACCAGCTACTTTTCAGAGGATCATATTGTACATTTTTGAAAAGATGTCCATAGGGAACTTCAAAGCTTTCCTAGATGATTGGTCACTGTATGGGAGGACACAGGAACATTTAAAGGCATTGGAGGAATGCATGGGTTTATGCAGAAAAGCATGAATATCATTGAACCCAAATAAATGTGTCTTATTGGTGCCATATGGAAAGTTGCTGGGGCATATAGTATGCCAAGAGGGTTTGAAGCCCGACCCAGATAAGATACGGGTGATATTGCTGATGGAAGAGCCACATGATGTGAGCTCGGTCAAGACCTTTTTAGGGACAGTTGGATATTACAGGAGGTTTATCCGAAATTATGCATTAACATCTCATCCACTAGATGCGCTTACGCGTAAGGGTGTTCCATTCAAATGGACAGAGGAACACTAGGGGGCATTTGAGGGATTGAAAGGGCACTTGGTGAAAGCACCTATCCTGGTTTACCCAGACTGGGAAAAAGAATTCCACGTGCATGTGGATGCCTCAAATTTTGCCATTGGATGTGCATTGGCACAAGAAGGCCAATACGGGTTGGATCAGCCCATATACTTCGCAAGTCGGTTACTATCAAGAGCCGAGAAGAATTACAACACAATAGAGCGAGAAGCACTGGGAATGGTGTATGCGATGCAAAAATATAGACACTATCTATTAGCTAACCCCTTTGCTTTCTATGTGGATCATCAGGCTCTGTTGTACTTAATCAACAAACCAATGATCTACGAATGAGTGAGTCGATGGCTCGTCACCTTGCAGGAATTCATGTTTCGAGTGGTAGTCAAGCCAGGGAAGAAACATGTAATAGCGGATCAATTGTCTAGGATTCACTCAGGAGAACCTGTAGAGGGAGGAATACCGGATGAATTCCTCGATGCACAATTGTTTATGATTAATGCCATACCAGGATGGTATAAGCATATAGGGGAATATCTATCGATAGGACAACTGCTAGAAGAGTTAACGATAGTTGAGCGAAGAAAGGTGATTACGAAATCAGCACCCTTCACCTTGATTGTAGGATTGCTTTACAAGATGGGGGAGGACCATATATTGCGAAGATGCATAATGGAGGATGAAGTACAACAAACCCTGAAGGAGACACATGAGGGATTGGTAGGAGGACACATGGGACCAGATGTGATAGCCAAGAAAGTATTGTTGGTAGGTCTATGGTGGCCCACCCTCTTTCACGATGCAAAGAATTTTGTGACAGCATGTGATACGTGTCAAAGAACAGGGAAACCATTGAAGAGAGACTTCATGCCATTACATCCATCCCAACCTCAGGAACTCTTTGAAATATGGGGGCTAGATTTTGTAGGTCCCTTAAAAACAAGTCGAAGGAGGAGATGTCGATATATCGTAGTTGCCATAGAATATCTCACAAAATGGGTAGAAGCAAGGGCTTTACCGGACAACTTGGCAAAAAGCATGACTCACTTTTTGTACGAACAAGTAATTACAAGGTTCGGGATACCTCTACAATTGACGAGTGATAGAGGAGGCCATTTTGTGAATGCAATTATTCAGAACTTGATGGAAGAATTCAGGATTTTTCACTCCTTTTCAAGTCCGTATTACCCCAGAGCAAATGGGCAGGCGGAGGCGACAAATAAAATCTTGGTTTCAATCATGTATAAGACATGCGGAGTAGAAGGAGCCGACTGGGAGGAACGGTTACCAGTAGTTTTATGGGCATACAAAACCACCTTCAAGCCCACCACGAATCATACACCCTTTCAACTGATGTACGGACAGGAAGCAGTGGTACCTATTGAATTCCTTGTACCAAGCTTAAGAGTGGCAGTGGACAATCGATTGAATGATGAAGATAGCATGAAGGAGTGATTGACAACTTTGGTACAGTTGGATGAGAAAAGGGTAATGGCATAATGGGCTATGGAGATCGCATAGAAGAGAAGGAAGTTCTGGCACGATAAGCATCTCCAGAAGATGGATCTCAAGGCTGGTGAATTAGTACTAAAGTACAATGGGAAGAGGGAACTCAAGCCAGGAAAATTAAAAACCCTATGGCTTGGACCCTTCCAGGTAGAAGAAGTACTGGAGAATGGGGCAGTAAAACTGAGAAAACTGGATGGAACACTATGCCCCGAGGTAATTAATGGCTCTAAGTTGAAGGTATACAAGCCACATGCTCAGGTAAATATGATCAACCTAGAACAACCAGGAACTTCTGAAACAGGGACAGATCTAGGAATACATTCCCAGGATACTGACGAGCAGGGTAGTGTTGTTCGAAGGGAGGATACTCATAACCTGGATTGGTTATTTGGAACCGATGGAGAAGAAGAGCAACAAGAATTACGACAGCAGGTCCAGAATCCAAATGACAATGAGGAAGACCGACTCCAAGCTCTGACGAAAGTCGCTCTACAAGAAGTTCCGGAAGAAGAAGAAGATGAAGGAGTTAGACTTCTGCAATGAATGAGATCGAAAACACAAAGGTTGTAGGAAGAATATGAAACTCTGAGACAGTACAATAATCAGCTATGGGAACAGGTGATCCAGGAGTTGGACACAACCATGCAATGAGTAAATGAAAGGCACGAAGCTCACCTCGTGGAATGGGTGGAGCTAGAACAAGGGGAACTCAGAAGAAGTGCGACAGGAAACTCTTCAGAAGATAGTTTATTTTCCTTGGAGGAAGAATAGGAAGATACTGTAAGCCCAATGGAAAATAGAAGAGGAAAAGCAATAGCAACAGGTGCACATTCTAGGAGTTCTTCTTCAGCCACATTGAAAATCATGCTAAATATAGAAGAATCCTCAAGCGCAGAGTCAGTGAACCATCAGGAGATGAGAGATTCTCTAGAAAGACCCAGGATATGGGAAGCAGGACAAAGCTCGACTGCCAAATATCAGATAAGCAGGGAGGAAATGGCAGCCATATTATGGAAGGATATCGAGATGGTACCAGAGAAACCAAAAACTGGAGGGTGGTTGGAAGAGTCAAGTAGTGACGACAACCTACCTCAGAATCCGGATATTCCATATGCCAGTCCTAACCCAGATCGTAGGAGACAAAGGGATGAAGATCGCAGTCGACAAGCAGGTGTCAGATTTATGGAAACTACACACATAATTGAAGATGATGCTTCACTGAGCCCGCAAGATGAATACAATGGAGGATTAAATGAGGATGTTATGCCAGAATTACCACCACCTCGTGCATGGAGAACACCATATGCTAGAGCCATGAGACGTCCAACTGAATGGGAGGAGGTAGCCAGGTATCGGATGGCTGCACTTGACTTACGACAACATAGAAGGGAAGTAAGAAGATTGCAACAATGGGTTCAAGAAACCTCAGAATGGCCAATGAACACGGTAGGAGAAGGAAATGACTCCAGTACTGATTCAGTCTTTTCAAAAGAGTACCAGGAAAACCTAACTCATTGTGCCATGCAACGACACTTTGAGGAAAGTAGATGGAGACGAAGACTGATAAGGGCCGATAGGAGACTGAGGATCTTGCACCAATTAACACCTACGCATTTACACCACCCACTGGAGACAAGAGCACAACTGATAAACGAGGCCCATAGCAGAGACAACTTAGGTACCTTCGAAAGACCGCAAGGAATTCTGAGAGCACCTGACCAAGGGAGGAGCGTGGTTGACCTCCATCCCGGTAGCTCGAGAGGAAGAAATTCCCCTCCGGCTACCAATAGGTCGACTGGTTCTCAGTTTGGACCGCAAGGGCCATCTGAGAACTTAGTCCAAGCCAACCCATCACTACGTGCTCCTGAGAACAGACCGATAGGTCCGTCTCAGCGAGCTCGTAGGAACCGAAGACGTCGTCAGGAACGACTGAGGGACCGACCGAATCTCGGGCAGCTGGGAGTCCGACAACCCAACATTAGAGAGATTCGATCGAAAAGAGGTTGAGGACGCGGTAACCCGGTCCGCGGAAGAAGAAATTGGGACAAAAATCCCAATTTAGCACAAAGGGATCAAGAAGGGGCAGTTGCAGGGAACGATAGAGGTCGAGGACGAGGTCTAAGAACTAGATGACCCCACCAAAATAGGGAACATCAAAGATGACAACAACCCATTCAACATGAACTTGATCAATAGACACAAGAAGGGGAGAGGTTTCACTACTTGGATGATTGCATAATAATCCGATAAAATGATGGAAGAATGGAACAAATCCCACTGGTGCCTGCCCATCCAGAACACCCAAATACGACCAACAAAGACCTAGAGGATGTGGCAAAATATCTGGAGGACAATAACGCCAACCCGAAAGAAGGAGAAGTCCGCATGGCAGAAGAATGGATGGAACAAACATGTCTGGCAGTAGAAAGAAATCAACAAGCCACCAATAATGTTAGACGACGGGCCAGTACCTACCAGTTTAATGAGCCAAAAACACGGCATCACTCGAAAGAGGTAGAAAAACCAGACTAGCGCATTATACCATGGGATATGACAAGACACCAACAACAGTCACGTCCAAAAACTCCCCCAAGATGAAATAATCATCGGAGACGTCAAACAACGAAGGAAATAAATAGTGATAGTGATGATGACTTCAGCAGTTTCGAAGAAAATAGCCATCATCACCGAAGTGAGACACCAGATGCATGGGAACTACGTATTGGCTTGGCCATACGGTTCACCCATCGACGGTAAAAGAAGACGTCACATGCAGTTTTGAGAAATAAGAAAAATAAAATAAAAATAATAAAAAGTCAAAAAGAAAATAAAAAGTCAAAAGAGAAAGAAAAAGACAAAATAGAGAAAAAGACAAAATAGGGAAAAAGACAAAAAGGATACCTAGACGTCTAATTAGCCGACGTGGCATGCATGCAAGGAGGTAGTTGCAAGGTGGCGGTTGCATAACGGTTTTAGGGTTGGAGAAGCAACTATAAAAGGAGAGGAGGCCATTCATTTGCAACATCACTCTCATAGGCAAGGAGGAGGAGAAAGGCGAGAAGCACGCAGCAAATAGGCGCAGCAGTTAGACGCAACAGCAAATGGTTAGGTAGTAGCGGACGACTAACAGTAGTTGACATATGGTCTAAGCGATGGCTAGGAGGTGTGATGGCTAGCACACGGCTAGCACCCACTAGGGCTAGTGGCGGTGTGGTGGCTTGGGTAGTGGTGCCGATGGCTAGATGGGCCGATGGCTAGGGACGAGGGAGAGGCTAGTAGAAGGGAGGAGATGGAGGACCCGATGGTTGGTAGACTCGATGGCTAGGATAGGACAGGCTAAGGAGACTTGACGTCTAAGTGTTGAGACTAGGGAGTGATGGCTAGGTGACTTGATGGCTAGGAGTAATAGACGGGGAAGACGTCTAGGGCAGAAGTCGGTAGATCAGAAGAAGGAAGCATAAGGAGGAAAAGTAATGAAGATGGCACACCAAAAGTCAGGAAAAACCCTAGTCCGTAGTGAGCCCGAACCTGAATCTGTGGTAGCCAAGAGGTTACGACACCAACAGGAAATTGAAATGAAGGGACAAATCAAAAGTTCAGGAGGACAGGTTCACAATAGAAGTGGCAACCCGTAAAAATAAGGAGATTCATCAGAGCGGTAAGGCACCCATACCATTGGAGGAGATCACTTGGGTATGCCCAATAGGAGAATATTGCCGCCAATGGTGGGCAGAGGCACCAGCTGACCACCCAGTACGAACAAAGCTGAAAGAGGCGGGAGTGCACTTCATCCTACAGGCTCCTCATTTTGAGAGGGAATTTTTCAAGGAATACCTGCTGCAGATGGTGGAGACATACGATGCAAGGAGGCACAACAGTATTGTGGAAATAGAGGGTACTACAATGGTAATTGATTTCTCTCCCAGAGTTTTTCAGCGTGCTTTTGGACTTCCACGAAAGGGCAAGCCGGTGTTGAATGAGAGAGTGGATCCGAAGAAGACACCAGAACTAATTATGAACGTCACCACCCTGAAGAGAGAAGAGGTGGAGGCTATGCTGAGTACCCATGGTGGAAGAGGAATAAAACAGGCACAACTTCGGAATAACGGACTGGAGGTGATTATGAATGTCATTATGGCAAGGTTGTCAGGAGAACAACGAAGTACAAACTTGCCCATATGGCTGATTTCGTATCTGCAAGGGATAGCATAGGGTATACAGTATGATTGGGCGACATATTTGTCAACACGTATACAGGCTTTCCTGATGAGAACGACAAAGAATTTTTCTATGACTTTTCATGCCATTGGGTTGCTCTTGGATGCGGCAGGAAGAGCAGGAGTCCCAATCCTGGACTTTGATCCCCAAAAAAGTTACCAGATCTAGCACCATCTATCTGCAGATGGATGGAGGCCCAACCAGTAAGGAAGACGACGCCGGTAAAGAAGATTCGGGTCAAGCAACTTTCACACAAACCGCGTCAGGAGAAGCTGGTGGTTGTGCTAGAAGGGGAGGATAAGGGAGTACCACAAGCTCGGGAAGAAGAAGTACAAAAATAGGAGGCTCAATCTCCAGAAGAGCCTAGATGAAAGAAGAAGGGGCGATTTGATGTGCCACCCCAAACTTTCTCCCAGGAAGCACTGCAAAAGATAGCCGAGAATTTGGAGGTAGTTCGTACTTGGGAGCAACATCAGTCAGCATAGGAGGAAGTGGATTTTACCATACCTCCAAATCTTCATGATCAGTCAGCCATAACCAGTTCGGTTGAACGGTTTGGACCTACTGAGTACCTGGCGGAGGCGAAACACTTAACCCACATAGGATCACTAGATTTGAGTGAAGTACCATTGGCGAGGTCGACTTCACTAGCGGCTACCTTGATGGGCACATTTTTAATAGATGATATGTTTGCCGCAGTAGCTAGGGAATCAGCCACCACTGGTAATCTTGAAATAAGCAATAACCTTGGGGTAGAGGAGGGCCTACCACCATCAGTTACAAAATAGTTGACATATGGGGTAGAAAAGCCTATTTTGGAGGAAATCATAGTGTTTAGAGAGCAACCCCCAAAGATAATAGATTTGGAAAATATGGAGGAACAGGAAGGGTGGAACAACTAGAGTCCAGTACAGTTTGGAGCAATAGACAGGCCACCTATTCACCACGTAGAAAGAGGAAAAGAAATTGCATAGGAGGAGGAACAAACAGATACTTGGTCCCAGGAATTCCTTATCCGAGTACCCAATTTTATGGACCCCTCGGATAAGATGGATGAGCAAGCGGCAGCATGCTTTGAAAAGTTGGAAAAGATCATGAATAGTTTTAGCTTGCAGTTCAATAGTGCATGTATGGGCCAATGGAAAAAGTGGCAAGGCATGGTAGAGGAGGAAATAGATCAGCTGGTTAAGTGGGCGGCACAGGGTCTGTGGCGGAAGGAGATCTCAAGCATTTATGCAAAACAACCATGGTCACTACCCACTACCTACTTGCAAACAATGGAAGGCATTGAGAAGCTGCCAGAAAAGACACCAAGCCTCTATCTGTAGACATTGCAGGTATACATCTGTGGCCATGGTAAAAATCCTCCTCAGCATTCAGTGGAACATGGCACTCAGGTGGAAGTAGTACCAGAGTTACTGCCAGTATACACGTAGTTGAATTTCCTCGCACACTTGTTGATCTGGTTGGGAGAAGGGATTAAGCATCTGCACTCGACAAAACAGGCAGTGGAACAAGAAGCTGCAGAAGCTTTGGAAAGGAAAGAACAACTCTTAGAAGAAGGAATGGAACGAATGGAGGAAGTTAGAAATGAACTTTGAGAGCTCAAATAGACTATGGAGGACTTGGAAACCAACCTGGAGAAAAAGAATCAGCAGCTGTCTGAATCAGCAGTAGAAATATCACAACTAAAAAGTGCGAAGGAACTACTGGTCAAGCAAGCAAAATTATTTGTAGCCAATAGGAGCCAGCAGGAATGTGCTTGGGCTCAGGAAAGAGAAGAGTGGAAAAAGAAATAGGCAGCTTTGGAAGAAGAACTACGGTTGGCAAAATAGTAGACGGGTACAACGGTTGCATCCATATCGAAACAATGGTTGAAGGACATGTTTCGAAGCAGAGAAACAGAGCTGCTATCCAGCCTGAAGTAGACTGAAGACCGAGCCAATGCCTTAGGAGTGGAATGGGCCAAATACTTTAACTATTCTAAGAGGCTCAAGGATGAACGAGATCACTACCGAGAACAACTCTAGGAGTACACGAAGGCATTGCAGGCTGCCAATCCACAGAGCTCAACACCCATGGAGGTTGAAACTCCTACAACAGAACGGAGAAAGTCGTTGAGGACATCGACTTCTTCGAAGGGGAGGATAGATGTAGACAACAGTTCTAAACCCTAGGACTGGCTGGAATATTGTGTTCATCAATTTTGAATTGTACATAGCAATTTTGGTAATGTTCATGTTTTTATTTGATTGGAAAATCAGCCAATGAGAAGAAGGTTGGATTGTAAAGGCATATGGCATAAGAGGACAAAAACAAGCCGTCATTGTAATTGTCTTGATTAAGGCATGTAGATGCCTAGTTAGATGTCTAGTTAGACGTCTAAGGGTAGATGTCAAGTAGTTAGACGTCTAAGCAAATTATTTAGTAGGCGTTTAAGGCTTACAATTGGGGTGGTTTAGGACGAAGTAGTTGGGGAAACTACTTCGCCCATCCTATTTAAACCCCCCTTTTTCAAACATTGTATGATCATGATTCATTCTGCTATAATGCCAATGCTGTTATGTTGTTTACATATTCTGTGTGTATGGTGATCTTGTGGTTGTTCCCTTGAGTGCAGGTTGGAATGCATTAATGTGTGAGTTACAGGTTATGTGTTCTAACTTTACCTTGCAGGTTTCCTAGACTGATGAGCCTTGAAGATTAGTTGTTGCAGCAGGGACAAATATTGTGATGTTATTGCAGGTACATGGGAAGAAGACCGTAGCAGTTATAGATGTCTAGCCCTTGATGTCTGGTAGTCGTTATACGACTAGCCATCTAAATCTAGAGCCCTGACCTCTACATTGGTGACGTCTAAACCTTCCAAACCTGACATCTACACTGGTGATGTCTAACCTTGCCGACCTGATGGCTAGACTGGTGACGTCTAGACAGGCCCCTATGATGTCTAGACTTGCTACCTTGACGTCTAGGCCTGTGATGTCTGATCCTGAATGTCTACCTGCACTGTTGGATAGTTGATCTTATAGCCTATAAACCAGTCCATTGTTCATCATTTAAAACCTAAGGACTGACATGTCATCACCCCATCCCAGGAATGTACTCAACCCTGTCTACATCCACATGTACACCCTTAATCCACCTTGCATTTTAAAAAATTTATATTCCCCTTCACTTCATCCATTGCGTAATTTTAAGGAATTTTATATTCTTTTGCTCTCCCCAAAGACCCCACTTTCCAATGTCAATTTATGACACATGGGTGGGTGATAATTCACCCTACCCAAGGACATAAATTTGGAGGGTGCACAACCCTCCAAGAAAATCCTCTAGTTTTGTCTTGGCCCTTGCACATGCCACCCAGTTGCCAACTCACCTCCATGTCACCATCCCCCCTCCCTTATCAAAGTTTTATACCCCCCTTACTCGTCCTTTTGTAAGAGATATCCAATAGCATAGCCAAAGTTTTACCAAAATTATATCATCCATCTTAGTGCCCCTTTGTGAGTGCCTCAAGCCTTTGAGTATGATCATCCCCTTTGAGAGACTAAAACCATCCAAAAAATGGAGTTCCTTTGAGATGCCCACTAATATTTGTTTTTGTAGTTGTGCATGAATCACGAGACCAAACAACATCTAACTTTTACCAATAACTTTAAATCCCACTAGGAGGGTTAATAAGAAATTTCAAGGCTACAACACTTGCTGAAGTCCAAATGACACCCCCTGTTGACTACATAGAGCCAAATGACACCTTCTGTTGACTACACAGACCCAAACGACAACCATCGTGTTGACTACATTTTAATATCAGACAAAGACTCCAAATCGGTTACAGAGATGTAAGATAGGTAAGATAGATCTTCTTGTAAGGTTTTGTAACCTTTTGCATGCTTTTGTAACTTTTAGTCAAGCTATTATAAGTTTTGTATAAGCATTACTTTGAATTTGGGCCTGATATCGAAAGGCCCAATTGATGCTATTAACTAGTTTTTGTGGGCTTGTGTGCATAAATGTTGAAGCAACTTCAAGCCTAGGGTGGTCTATCAAGTCATAAGGCTTCCAAACCCACCCACTTTTGATTGTGGTAAGAGAAAATTTTGTGAAGGCACCATTGGATTTGTTGGTTGTATAAGAGAAATCTCCTCACCTTGAGGATCTTATTTGTAAGCCCCTAGAGGGCACTTTGTAAAAGAAAAGTTTCATAATAAAATATCATTTTTCTCTATTTACATGTATGGTGCTTTTTCTCTTACTACAGGTGGTAAGGATGCACATTAGGAGGTTTTCCTGAATAAGGTGGATGACATGATCATGTTTGTGCTTAGGAGGAAGACCCATGGATTCACCAAAGACCTCCTTATAGCGATCTATAATGCTATGTAATTCCAATGGAAGAGTTAGAAGAAATGGATTTGAAGACTAAACCTCCATGCAATTTACTTGGGTGAAGAATCCACAACCACATTTTTTTAATATCTTTTCCATGTCATGGGTTGGATTCCTTAGAGATAAATGACCCTTCCATTCTCTGTGCACTTGACATATAATATTTTAATATTAATAGTAACATCACCAATTTGATATAGCCATTATGCTTCAAAGATGACATTTGCACTACCCAAATTCATGGTAAAGAGATTGCCTGCCTAAGTATAATCCCCCTTTTGGATGTTAACCTTAGTTGTTTAACCCACACATTGAGTGGTACCCCTATTTGCATTTAAGAGTTAAATTTATTTTGATTTGAAAAATTGATATACAAGCCCAAAAACTTTGTTGTCTTGTTATCTACTAAGTTATGTGTGCTACATGAAGCAATCAACAGGTTGTCATTTGATGAATCCTTGGACCTCGATAGTATGGTGAGATTGAAGTCCTACAAGAGCATAAGTAGAGAGAGTCATGGTATCATCCTCATGTTTTGCCTTATCTGCTTCCATTGGTTGCTCTTGCTACAATGAATCTTCATCTTATAACACGGTTGTGTCTTCACCTTTAACTTGAAAGTTTTGACATTCTTCATAGGCTTGATCTTAGAGATGGTGAGAATGACACTTGAAATAGAAGATTTCCTAGGAATGCTTGTTATTGTAGTTATTTAAGTAATATACGATGAGAGTTAGAGTCACTTCTATATTGGGAATTGGTCTCGTAAAGCTTCTATTATGTCGCTAAAGCTATATGTTGAGCATTGTAAATAGTATAGTGGTTGAGCATATCAACTTTAGACAAATTTTATCCTTAAGACCATGACAAAAGGATAAGACCACCACCGTTGGATTCAATTTATGGGTGTAGGTGAAAAGACTTTTGAACTCTATGCAATAGTCCTCAACCATTCTTGTTTGCTTTGTTTGCATTAGACTGACCGCATACAATGTGGGAGATCCTTTATCAATTCTTCAAAGGAATTATTATTTGAAGTTAAAGCATGAAATAGGAACCCCTAGTTGGTGAAGCTCCCATAACAACCATTGATGAGCATGGGTTCCCAACTTAGTAGTAGCTAATATGACACAACCTTCTTCAGGAACATGGTGCAAATGGATAATGTTATCCATCTTAGCCAACCACCCACGTGGATCAACAACCTCAATGATGGGTATGTTGATGCATGAAACAAGAATGTCACGAGGCTAGTTAAGGAAATTAGAAGCACATCCTATAGAGGAATCTAGATTAATTACAAAGCCAAATTTATGACCACCCATACCTATAGGAGTACCTTGGGTAGCATACGAAGTCGAGTGAATTCCATAGAAATTAGAGGATTGTGACCAGTTGTTAGTTGCAAAAGAATGCTAGTGTCCTTTGTATTTGGTGCCTAATGAACAATTGGTGGCTACTACTCAATATTTTATTGAGATTCATGGATAAGGGGATGCATAGAATAGGATACTTGTAGAACACGTTGGATGTCAACTAAGGACTTTATAGTAGAAGTAATCATCTTTTCTTAATTCTCAAGATAGACATGTAGACTAGGATTAATAATATCAGGAATATTTGAGGATGGTGGGAGGATTAAAGGAGGCTTATTGGGAAGAGGAGAAGAAGGATGAGAGGTGTAGGAGAAGGGGAAGCCATGGCATTTGAGGAATAAAGAAGATGCTGGTCAAAACTATTGACAATTGGGAAAATGTTTTGATGTTTACCAGGATTTCCAGGTTGGCACTTCTTTTTGCTCATACACACATCCTCTGAATGACCAATGTAGTAATCAATCGTTGATTAATGATAAACCAATAGTGGTAGTAGGTTCATTCATACACTAGGAGGAATTAGAATACCCATTAACTCCTTAGAATGCTACTAAAAATATCATGAGAAAAACATCCTACTTTGATCAAATTGAGATTATCACAAAGAGACGGGTCTCCCACAAGGGTCCCAATTGCTTTTTGTAAAAGTGTTGTTGGAAATATCCCTTGTTTTGACCAACTCAAAGAGATGATTATAATGGAATAGGTTTCTCATAAGGGTTCGACAACACTTGATACTATCTTTCTTCTAATTAGGTTTGGGAAAAGGAAGTAACAATAGTGAACTCACAATATTCTAGAAGATAAATGCAACAAAAGATGAGCCAAACAAATTATGAAAAATTACTAAGAAACAAGAAGTAATATTGTTCGTTAGAGGTTCTAGAACTGCTTGCATGCCCTTCTACTACAAAATTGCTCTACCACAAGGAGCCAAGATCGAAACTTTTATATCACTTATAATGAAGCAACTTTAAGAATTATAGCAATAGTAACATATCTAATGATAACAATATTTCATATCTAATTGCTGAAAAATCAAATATGCAATAATCAAATTCTAGATTCAAATCAATACAAATCCTTAGCCACTTAGAGATGGCAAAGTCTCATAGCCACTTGGAGAGGGTGAAGTCTCATATGCACAACAAATGCAACTAAGATTCAAATATGAAAGATATAACTATTCCTATCGACAAACTAAATCAACATTAACCCTAACCCCAATGCATAAGGGATGACTATTTCATCCTAGGGCCTAAGCTAATAAAAATGAAGATAACCAATGTGGTTATATTAGTTGTTACAATTAACATATGACTCTACCAAGACACTTTGATTTGATATTATATCATTAGAAAATGTATTAACCAATATGCAAATCAACTGCTTATTATTTTGCCTTAAAAATGACAATGAAATAGGAGTAAGGTAAAAGTAGAGTACAAACCATTTTCCCTTCCATTTTAGTGAGCATCAAAGGAAATTTTAAGACAATGATTATTAAACACCTTAAAATAATAACAAGAATCGAAACATAAGTTTGCATCACATTGGATAAATATCCTATGGAAGCATACTAAATATACTTGATTGTCAAATGATGTATAATGTGACTCTAAGAAGGAATAATGTAGACACATTGCTAGTTTGCACATGATCGCAAAGAGTCTTTTTATGTATGAATCTTAGATATCTAATAGGCACGCATCTTAATGATAAAATCAATCCATCAATGCCTTTAAAAGGAAAACGGATGAATCTCACATGGCAAATTGTTGACTTAAATAATTATAGCTTAACATCCCCTTTGAAACCAAAGGCGTCCTTTCCATGTTGAGTGACAATGTTATTCTTACACTAGAATGCAAGCATCTCCTATTTTATAACATTTCATCATGACATTCTTAGTTTTAATCTATGGCCCATCTTCCACCTTATGGTAAATGAACTCCTAAAGGAGGTTATAATAAGCAAGAAGTAGACGATACTAGTTTGGACATCATGCCTTTGGGTACAAAAAGTGAGGAGTATGGTGACAAGATTTTCTTATCATAGGTGTGTTGAGATTAATGTCTTAGAGTTGATATCATGAAGATCAATCCATTATGGAAGACAACCTCTTAAGAGAAAAAGTATTCAAACATTCAATACCAATATTAAATTCAATACTATAAGGAAGCATGATTCATGACTATTATCAGTCAAGTAGACCCCGAAAGTAATTTTAGTTAACCCCAATCTCATAAAGGAAAAAAATGACAAGAGAAAGCTTTATGAGCTCTAGTGGAGAGGCTCAATGAAGTTATCCCCAAGGTATTGACATCTTATAGGAGGCAACCTATGATTGCTTCCATATCTTTAGATGATAGTGTCAATAGTCTTAACGGGTTTAATTCTTTTTCTTTCAAGATCCAAGCTACTCCATGCAACAATGGATGTATTTCTTTAATGCCATTTACTATAATGTCTTTGTGAGTGAGAAATAAACTTAGAAAAGGAGTCAATGTAATAACTCCAATGTAAGCACAACAATTATATTTTTGGAAGTTGTTTCATTGCAAGCAAAGAGACTAAAGAATATTTTAATCTTAACTATTCATTTGTCAAAGCCTTGAGTAGTTTCGGTTTAATATGGTTTGTTTAGAAGTGACTACGAAGAACATAGATGATCCATTGAGGACCTTCATTTATAAATGAGAGTAGTGATTATAGACGAGATCCATGACAATTTGAGATATTGTTATCCAAAAACTATAAGAAACCATCTACTTGATTCTAGTTAAATAACTTAAGGTGAATTTACACAACATGATATTATATGCAACGTCAACAACAATCACAAGGGCCATTTGGCAAATTGCTTGCAAAGAACATGCATGAAATGGTTTATCGTGTCCACAATAAAACCCATTGTTTTCCATAGGATCATCAATTAACCGATCTACTTGGTTTGTGTATTACAATAAGTTGATAATCCAAACCAAAAAAATTAAAACAATAAATTGATAATTATGTATGTATTGCTTGACAAAATTCAAGCTTGATTATATTCCTTGAAAGTCAAAGAAAGTTAACCTCATGGTCTTACAATTTAATCTAAATGTTAAAGTTCATCCATAATATTTAAAATGAGTTTTTTTTTATTAAAAGTCAAGAAATTTAAATTTAGACTCATACCATTTTTAACTAAATTGTAAGGTTTACCCATACCAGCTCAATTAAGAAACTCTTAATTTTAAATTAATTACTTTAAACCCATAAAAATGTTGAATTTTTTAAAATTATAAAAAACATTGGTTGTTTTTTTTTTTTTTGTTACATAGGGGAGTTGGTTACAACCACTATTTTACTCGCAAGGTTCAAACCACAAGGACTGCTTTGTCTCGTTGTTGTTGACTCGACGTGAAATGGAGAACACTGACCGCTCGGAAATGGAGAACACTGACCGCTCGGGATTCGTACCGTCATCATCGATCTAATGTGCATTCAGAAGATTCATCGCACTACTACCTTTGCTAAAGCTGACAACCTGCCCCCGAGGTTTAAACCTGGAATAACATTGATTGTTATTGTGTATCACTATAAAAACAATTTTAAAAACCTTGGAGGTATACCTTTTTGTGCAAAGGTAGTAGTCTGACCTAACTTCAGTGAGTGCATGCTAACCCAATCCTAAACTACCGGTGGTCCCCCTTGTTAGGCTGCACCAATCCCAAACCATCGGTGGTCCTCCTCACATCAGGTTAACAATCTCAAGCCATCGATGGTGCTAACCCAATCTCAAGCCACCAGTGGTCCCCCTCATTAGGTTGTACCAATCCCAAACCACCGATGGTCCCCCTATGTCGGGTCAACAATCCTAAACTACCCAATCTCAAGCCACTGGTGGTCCCCCTCATTAGGTTGTACCAAACCCAAACCACCGGTGGTCCCCCTATGTCGGGTCAACAATCCTAAACTACCCAATCTCAAGCCACTGGTGGTCCCCCTCATTAGGTTGTACCAATCCCAAACCACCGGTGGTCCCCCTATGTCGGGTCAACAATCCTAAACTACCCAATCTCAAGCCACTGGTGGTCCCCCTCATTAGGTTGTACCAATCCCAAACCACCGGTGGTCCCCCTATGTCGGGTCAACAATCCTAAACTACCGGTGGTCCCTCTCACGTTGGGTCAATAACAACGAGTTAACATAAGGATTATATAGAGGACAGCCCCAAATAACAACAAGCTAACATAAAGATTATAAAGGACAACCCCAAAATCTGAACTCCTTAATAGTAAAAAAATTTAAATTTAAGATATACCTAATTCCTTGTATCAATTAAAAAAACATTTTTAGAAACTATTTAAACGAAAGAATAGACATTTATTAAAAGAAACAATAAAAAGACAGCAAGTCCTGAAGGGCACCTCTACCTATCCCTAATCTTATAGGATGTTAAACAAATACTGCGCACGAGATAGTTGCCATTTGAGGCTCCGCATTAGCCAAATGCTCCCTGCGGACACCACATCTTTTATTTTCTTCACGCCACTTCGATTTTAAATCATCATTTAATCATTATTATTTTTACTCAAAAACTTCAATCTTAGCATGTAAATAAATTTCAAACGGATTCAAGCTGTCCGTTCTGATTCCTTATCAGTGATCTAACCGTGTGCTTTCTCAAAAAACAAACGAAGCAGGGGCGGCGGTGGCATTGGTCAAGGGTCGAACCTCGGAAGGGATGAACTCAGGGGTCCGATGATGGTGAAGAAACGGAGGAGAAGATTGATCAACGCATTCTCCAACCCTGTAATGCTGAATCGTTGCCTTCTTTTGCCTGCAACAGCCACTAAATTGAGGAACAACTATTACTTAATGGTATGTAGATTTAATACGCCCCTTCTTCCTTCTTCACATTATTATTTTCAAATCAGACGCATTAGGGATGAAAGGGGCGTCCGAGACATAGAATTTTTTAATGCAATATGCAGAACCCTGACAGAAAAACCTTGGCGAATAGCACGGGAATCCATTCTCAAACATGTTAGGATAGTTTTGAACCCTTCCATTGTGGTTAAAGTATTGCTCAGAATTGCTTCGAAGCCCAGGCTTGCATTGCGCTTCTTTTTCTGGGCGCAGAAGCAGCCGGGATTCGAGCCCGCGACCTCGGTGTACTGCACTCTTCTCCAAATCTTGGCCGGCGCAGGACTTGATCGTTCTGCGTATATTGTCATGGAGGAGATTGTTAAGACTCTAAGACCTTTTGATGATGTCTTGGAGTCTCTGATTAATGAGTACAGGGGGGACGAGGGATTTACTCCTAAAATCCTTGATTTGATGCTTTGGATTTGCACAAAGGAAGGGATGATTGAGGACAGTATTAATATTTTTAATAGAATGGTTAATGCTGGGATTTTGCCCAGTGAGAAGAACTGTAATAGAGTTCTGAAGATGCTCCGGGATTCGGATCAGGTGAATCGGGCTAGGGAAATTTATGAAAGGATGCTTGAGAGTGGCATTCTTCCGAGTATTTTGACCTTTAATACCATGCTGGATGCCCTTTGTAAATCTGGGCGTTTGATAGAAGCTGAGGATTTAGTCGATGACATGAGCAAGCGAGGAACTTCGCCGAATGTTTCGACATATACTATACTTATTTATGGGTTGTGCAGAACAGGGAAGGTGAAGGAGGCTAAGGAGCTGTTTGATAAAAGGTTGAAAGGAGAGCTAGGCCCAGATGTTGTTTCTTACAACACAATTATTTATGGATATTGCGAGGAGGGGAATATGACGGAGGCTTTCAAGTTGCGTCATGAAATGAGAAGTGCTGGTCTTGAGCCAAATTTGATCACATATAACACGCTGATTAATGGGCTTTGCAAAATAGGCAAGGTTATGGAGGCGAAGGAAGTGTTTGGCGAAATGTTGAAGGTAGGTCTGGTCCCAGATCTTGTATCTTATAATGCAATGATTTATTGGTATTGCAAGGATGGCTATATGATAGATGCTTTGAAGTTGTGTCATCACCTGGTCCGTGTAGGTCTTATACCTACTGCGATAACATACAACACACTGATTGATGGGTTCTGCAGGAAAGGAGACATGGAAGAGGCTGGTAAGCTCATGTTTGAAATGATTGAGAACAACTTGTGTCCAGATCAGATCACATATAGTACTATGATAAACGGACATTGTAAGACAGGCAACATGAAGGTTGCAGAACAACTTTTCTGGGAAATGGGTGATAACGGTTTGAATCCCGATTGTTTTACTTACACTACTTTGATTGATGGGAACTGCAAGGCAGGAAATGTTAAGGAAGCTTTTAAGCTTTACAAAGAAATGGTAATAAGAGGCCCTTCACCAAATGTGGTTACATACAATGCTCTAATTGATGGTCTTTGCAAAACAGGAGATATAAAAAAGGCATATAATCTCTTTAGTGAGATGGAGAGAAATGGCTTAGTTCCTGATAAAGTGACTTTTACTGCACTCATTGCTGCACATTGTAAAGCAGGCAAGCTTCAAAAAGCCAGGGAGAGCTTTAGTGAAATGCAACAGAGAGATTTGGATCCAACCTTTGTCACGTACAACACCATTATCCATGGTGAGGGTAAGGAAGGTGGGATGGAGGTAGCTTTTAAGCTTTTCTATGAAATGGTTGACAAGGGCTTGTTACCTAATGTGGTTACTTATAGTTCTTTAATACATGGTCTCTGCAAGGACGGAGAAATTAAAGAGGCATACAGACTCTTTAATGAGATGAAGGAGAAAGGAATAACTCCAAATAAATACACATTTACTTCCTTAATCAATGAAAATTGCAATAGAGGTAATTTGCAGGAGGCTTTAAAGCTATATAACGAAATGGAAGTGAATGGTATCCAGCCAGATGATCATACTCACAGTGTATTGGATAAACTTAAAAGATATTTTAAAGACTGCTACTCCTGGGATGGAAGTGGTTTTCCAAATGAAAATCTTGCAAAAGAGTTAGTTGCTGAAGATACTGCAAAGGACCAAACAAGCAATGTTTTCAGCAAAATAAACGGCATTAAGGTGGCTTTCTAATGTATGGCACCTTGTTGTCTGGTCATTCATCCTATTGGGTCAAAATGAATTATCTGGAGTTCCTTCTCCAAATTCATTCTGACAGAACGGGCACCTACCTAACCATCCTTCTTCTCTCTTCTTCGCGACAATGTGAAGGGCCTCCTATTTGTCCACAGGATGCTATCCCTAATGATAAATTTTGGAAAAGGTCAGTATATTATTCTAACATATGGCTTTATTCAGGAAAAATAGATTTCCCATCAAGCATTTTGACAAATCACTGAAATATAATTTTTGTCATTAAATATTTTGTTAAGACTGGATATTGAGCAGGAATCCTCTTCCTAACTTCTCGATGTCTATACAATATCATAGATGAAACCCATTTTTTCAAATCCTATAATTAATTTCCAATATTCTTCATATTTTGTGTGTTCATGCATATTTTACCCTGATGTCTATTAGCTATGAATTTATTTGTACTTAATAGAGGTCATGTTTCAAATGAGGTAAATGAAAATGTTCAGTTTTGTGAAGTTGAACTGGCTGTGGAGAGAGACTCAAAGTGTTTTTAGACCTTGATTTAAGCATTCTGATGAGTCCAGTTATAATGTCTTATTGAAAATAAAAAAAATCATTTATCTACCTTTGGTTTCCAACTTGTTAACTTTGTTTTGTTTTTTGAAAGCTTTAGCATTTGGGTAAATTTAGGTAAACTTCTTGTCAGTGCCTTGGTTTCAACTTGGCAAAGATAGGCTGAGGAATCATAAGTCACTTACATGAAAGAAACATATTGGATAAGATACTAGTTCTATGTCTGTCTTAGATGTTGTATTATAATACTTATTTGTACTCCTATAGCTTGGAAATATCTTTGATATCTTTTTTGTTGAGATTGTTTTACCTTTTGTCAGACAACAGTAATCTATGTTATCCTATATTAGAATTTGAAAAAGTTAGTGAGACATAGGAAGATGGGATTGGAGAAAATATATAGTCTCTACTTTCGCATCCATATAGTATAAATAATTTATCCAATACAAGGATATACAAGTTTTTCTAATTTTATATCAAATTTACTTTTTAATTTTTAATTTTTTAATTTAGTTTATATCAAGTTTTCTGCAGATATGTTGTGAACTAAATTTAAAAAAAATAAAAAATAAAAAATAAAAAGCAAATTTGATATAAATTTGATATAGTTCAAAACTTACTTCTCTTGATGCAAAATAGAATAAATCTTTGTTACTTCATTGTGCCTTTTAGACATATTTCGGTTTTAAAGTGTTGTAGGAAAGTACCTGCTGCAGGCTTATATCTTCCAATTTAATTTCCACTATTGTGATTATTCCTTGCTGTAAGTAAATAGACAAATAATTATAATTTCAACCGATTAGGAGACTTGTCCATACTTTCTGACCAGTCAAAATTTTTGAATATTACATAAATGATCTGTGTTAAATTTTATTATAGTGTAGCTACATTGCAGAATCTTCAGTGGTGGTTTTGTGATTTCCTTGAAATATTTGAAACATAGTTGAGAAAATCGGAATCGGGAGTGAATCGGCAGTTTTAAAAATCGGCAAAAAATTGGGGAAAAAATCGGCAAAAAAAAACCGAAGAAAACGAATTTTTTTTTTGAATTTTTTTTTTCATGTATATTACAATGAATTAACATTATGCAAATCAAATATTGCAATAAAAGCAATAATTCATGTCAAGACATCATACAAGGCTCAAGCTTTAAGTACACATGAAAGTGATAAAACACATCTTGTATTGCTTATGATATGAAAAGGTACAAAGTTACAAGTAACAAGAAGGAAAAAAAGGTTTCATTTTTTATATGCTTGCACATGGAAACAAGTAACAACAAAGTTACAATCACTTGAAAAAAAGGAAAAAAAACCTAAACCCTAAACCAAAAGGCTAGGGTTTAGGGTTTAAAATTGAAACATTGACAGTTGAAAAATGGGCTTGCATACATAGTTATCAGGCAGCAATATTTACTTAAAAAGAGGAGGAAAAAAAACCCAAAACCCTAGGGCCTAGACTAGGGTTTAGGGTTTAAACTTCAAGTTCAAAGTTCAAACTTTCAAATTCAAACACTAACAGTTGAAAAATGGGCTTGCATACATAGTTACCAGGCAGCAATATTTACTTATTTACTAAAAAAAACCCAAACCCTAGGGCCTAGCCTAGGGTTTAGGGTTTAAACTTCAAAGTTTCAAACATTAACAGCTGAAAAATGGCTTACATACATAGTTATCAGGCAACAATATTTACTTAAAAAGAGGAGGAAAAAAAACCTGAAACCCTAAACTAGGGTTTCAGATTTAGGGTTTAAACTTTAAACTTCGAAGTTCAAACATTAACAGCTGAAAAATGGGCTTGCATAAAAAAACCCTAAATCGGCCACAGCATAAAAAAAAGAAGAAAAAAAGAACAAATTATTTAAAAAAAAAATTGCCGATTTTTAAAAATTGGCAAAAAACAAATCGGCAATGAATCGCCAGACTCGAGATAGTTTGCCGATTGAATTGGCCAGCGAAAAAATTGGCAAAAATCTGGAGTCTGCCGATTTTCTCAACTAGGATTTGAAAAAAATTGTTTCTTGTATACAATATAGTATTAACAGGTCAAACTTTTAATTGTAATCATGAATTAATTTCAAAGTTCTTCAGTGACTTGCATAGTTACCAAATTCAGCTGAGCATGACATAGGTTGGGTGAATTTCCAAACATCTTGGATTGAGAGAATATGTGCAGATGAACTCTTTTTTTTTTTTTGATAAGTAGCAATATATTTACAGCGGGTTTTTTTTAAAGAAGGATCCCAAAACCTTAGTTACATAGAAATCCGAGGCTGAAATTAAGAGTAAAAACCGGGGCTGCGCCCTTGGGCAACGATCCGGGGCCCAGGGCCCTGGTGCCTACAAACAAATCAGGCCAACTAAGAAACAGAACAGCAAAATTTGGCCTGTGGCCACCACAACAAGGAAAAGCCGTAAAACGACAAACGCCAATATCGCAAAAACTGCACGTTGTCACTCCGGGAGGCCCTGCAACCGGGCCTGGCTTGGACGGGGCCCACCCTGTCAGATCAGCTCCACTCCCTATCAGGGCCATCGCCCAGCCTGCGCCAGAGTTCGGCCAGGGCATTGGCCGTTGAGGAAGCTGCTTTGGCGGACGCGGTTAGGGAGCCAATCGTAGTGTCAAGAAGGGCCCTGATTGCCAAGTTCTGCAGCCTGGTGCCGGAGTCAGAGCTGACTTCGGTGGGCTCCGGGGCCTCCACCTTGGCCTTTTTGGTGCTGCCAGCAGCCTTGCTGCTGCTTGGGGGCGGGCCTTTACGACTGGCACCAGGAGGCAGGGCCCCACCTGGGCCCTGGGCCGGAGTTCTGCACTTCCGGGTGGGCCTGCGCCGCTTCGGGGAAGGGGAGCCTTCGGGGGAAGGGGACTCCTTGGATTTAGAAGCTGCAGGAGAGGCACCGGGGGAGTGAGCCGCTTCAGGGGGGGACAGTGGACAAGGGAGGGATGCAGTGGAGCTGCGACTGGTTAGCTAGGGCATTCCTGTACAGGACAACCATGAGGCCTTGGTGAGAGGGCCGGGAGTGGCTCCTGCGAGCTCGGTCGATGAAAAGACTCAGGGAGTACAGAAGGAACCGAGGGGTGCTGACCAGCGTGGCTCCACGGAGGTGGTTGAAGTAGCTAAGGTGGAAACTGTACAGCCGTTGGTCCGGATCGTCGCAGGTGATGTACTGCATCACCGGGACGATGGCCTCATCGAAGGGGGCCGAGAGATTGGTGCGGAAAAGATTGGCCTTATCCCACTGCTGCTCCGGGAAGCGGGACAACTCCTCCCAATTGTGCTTATCCCGTCTGACGACTCTGCCTTTTTCCTCATGATGCTGGCCTGTAACCTCCGTCAGAAACTCTTTGGTCACTTTGAAGTGAATACCCTTCACTTGGACCTCACCATCATGCCAGGTATCCAGAAAACTGAGTAATATCTTCGTCGGCCCCTGCGAATTTGTTGAAGAAAGGGGTATACTTCTTGGCATTGGAAAATAGCCTGGCCGACTCGCTCAATTCAAGCGAGGAAGGCTCGAGGAAGACGGCTTTGGCAGCCATGAGGAGCGAACTGACAGCCCAGGGGCAGGGGAAATAGGGATGGCTTGACCAGAGACGCGAGGACAGGGGGAGGGGGAAGCAGACAAGAATGCGGGAGAGCTCTGCGCGCGACAGGTTTAAAAAATTGCAGGGGGGCGCGGAGGAGGGGAAGGGCCACCGGCGTCAGGAAGGAGCGCTTGGGGCAGTGGGCGACGCGAGGTGGGAGGGGCTGAGCGGGCGCGGCTGACGGCTGCCACGCGGGGCAAGGGAGAAGGGCCAATGCCAGCGCTCTAGATGGCGCAATCTGAGCGGGGGATCAACTTGAGGGGACCTCACGGGATAGAGCCGCGGGCGAACTGACGCAACATGGGAATCCGGCCTGAGCGGGGGGTTTGGGTCGAAGGGCGTCTGACTTGGAGAAACTCGCGGAAACGTCGGGAAGAGTTGCCTGGGAGCCATTGGCTATGTCGTCTTCAGTGATCCTTGTTCGTTGGTCGCCCAGGGTGGGCCGACCTCTCTTGAGTTTGCTACCAAAGTCTGTGGCGAAAGTCCTGCTTCGGGTCATCTTGGGGCTGACTTCATCGGGCCCGGACGGAGAACTGCCTTCAACCTCTTCGTCTGACCTCTCGGATCCGCACTCCAAAGGGGGAAGCCCAGCGAGAGACCACCGGGAGGGGCGGGAGGGGGTTGAGGGGGGATAGCGAGGGTGGGGGGGAGGGAGGGAACCCCGACAGAGGGAAGACGAGAAGGTGGGAGCCGGCGGGGAAAAGAGCCCGGGCGGCTCGTAGACCTGGGGGGGCGCCAGCAGGGGACTGCGGGGAGGGAGAACCTGGGATTGGGGCCCGGGAAGACGACCCAGGGGAGGGAGCGGCGGAAGGGAAAACCTGGGGAAGACCGTCCTTCAGGCCAGGGCTCACTTGGGAATCCTTTGGGACAGAAGGGGAGGCCTCCTTGGTGGTCCAGGCCTGGGATCTGTGGCCGTCGTGAGGTGGCCCTCGGGACGGGGCCCGACCTGGTCAGGAAGGGAGTTTGGGGAGAGGGCCATCAACCTTTTTGGATACAGGGCATTGGTGGGAGAGGTGACCCTAAGTGCAGCAGAGGGGGCAGAAAGCAGGTTTATTTTCGTAAATCAGGGATTGGCGCCAAAAGAATGACCCAGAAGAGATGGTCACAGAAGAGGGAAGTTCGGATTCAAGATTTGCATTGACGCAATATTTGGCAGGCACCATTCGAGATCCTGCCTTGGTAGCGGGGTCGAAGGCCACCAGGTCCCCGACCTACTGAGCAATAAGTCTTAGGACGTCTTCGTGCCATAGGTGGAAGGGAAGGTCTGGGAGCCGGACCCAGACCGGGGCGAAGTTGATGCTTTGGGTGCTGGGGTGTAAGTCAGCTCCGTATCGCTCGAGGAAGAGGCTTTTGCGTCCCAAAAACCAGGGCCCGCCCGACAGGATCTTTTCGGCGTCATCGCTGTTATTTAGTTTGATGATGAAGAATCCCTTGGTAAGGGCAACTAGCTGAATATGCCCGGAAACCTTCCATTTGGAAGCCGCCCATCTGCGGACGGTTTCCATGTCTGGTCGCCCTCCCAGGAATTTCCCAACCAGGGAGGCAGAGGATCCAGCGACAAAGGAGTAGACCTCCTCTTGAATAGAAATGTGAGTGCCCTCGAGGGAAAGCCCTAGACCCAGGGCCCGAGGATGGGCCCTGGTGCCAGCCAAGATCTGTTGATAGGAGGGCTTGGGCCCGCCCGAGACAGAACCTTGCCCAGGATCTGGAGGCTTTTTCCCTAGGTCTGCGCTCGCATCGAGGCTGGCCTGAGGGCCCGGGCCCAAGATGCCGTCCCCACCCTGGCCACCATTTTGCTCAGTCTTTGTGCCCTCCTCTGGGCCCGCTGAGGGCCCTGCGGCCCCGGGTCCGGGCCCTGACGTGCCCGATCCCGATCCCGCTCCCGCCCAGAAACCTGCACCAGTCTTTGAACTTGTTCCCAGTCTTGCTCCCGCTCCTGCTCCCGCTCCCGCTTCCGCCATCTATCGTGCAGATGAACTCTTTGAACCCCCTAGTTGTTGATGTTTATGTGAGTGCCAAAACCCTTAAGAAACTGCTGTAAAAAATTATGGGCCCCATGAACCGTGGCCATCATGTTAAGGCCCAGTGTAGCAAGGCTCATACACCTAGTCTATAGGGTGCACGTACCCATACCGCATCTGTACCCGATACTCGGGTTTGGGCCTGGGTACGTTCTAGGTACCGCAAACAGTACCTCTGTGAACCAGGTCCATTTTCTCTGTGCACCTTTTGCAGACTTTTAGCAAGAACCCAAATAGTTTGATTGGAGATGTTAAATTCAGTAGCTGGGTAGGTTGCATACACAGCTGCAGACTACTACATTAGATAGAAAAATAAATAATCCAGACTGAATGATAATGACAAACAACAGAACTCCACACTACTATCTCAAGAGTATTTTGTTTGAAGATGCCTCTGATGTTGATGACAAAATGTTTGCTAGTACTAGCGGAATAGGACATAGCGGTCTTGCAAATGTAGATTCAGGACCTTGATCATTATGTTAACTTATGAAACAATTGGCTGCTATGTATGCCCTTTTATTTTATTTAAAGACAATTTTCATTTCTGAAATTTTGGAATTTTGAAACTATGAATCGTTATGTTCCATATTTATTGTTAATTTAATCTATACGAATTATGTGAATGACGAATGGGTAAACTTGTTTGATTTATTCATTTTGGATTGTTTAAAGTTTTAATGTTTTACTATATATATATATTTTTAAAAATCGGTTATATGGGATTGAAATGGGCCCCACCCCTATTCATCATGACTATATAGTGGTATTAAAACAGCTTGGCAAATTATGCATGTATCATTTGGCAAGATTCAAACTTGGGTCTCCTTCTTGAAAGTTGAGGAATCTAACTGGTTGAGCTAATTCCATTTGATTACAATATTATTATATTTTATTTTTAAAATACATTTTAATTTGCCGCACCCTTGTTCCCAAGCACCCAACTCTCAAAAGTTTCGTACCTGCACCCACGAACCTTGGTAACTTTGTGTCAAGCACAATATCCTTCCAAGCACCTTACAAAACTTAGTAGCTATTTTTTTAACTTTCTACAGACATGGAAGACTGAGTTGCAAAGTTTATTTTAGATCAGTAGGAATCATTTTAGTGCTTTGCTTCATTTCTTTCCAAAATTTTAAAATTTGATTTTGTGTTTATATATATAAATCTGAGCATTATTTCTTATGGTTATGCATAATACATTGCAGAACTCTGAACTATTTTTCAAAATACTGAAGCTTGGTGAACTTCTTGTCGTCAACCTTCCAAACGGTTTGAACATTGCAACTAATTGGATCAATTCATCACCATGGTCACAAGGTATCTCTAATTGAAGTCAAACATAGGAATCATGCTATTGCCTTAATGTTTTAAAAGTTATTGCTAGGGTTGTATGCTTCACATATTTGGGTGATGTAATTGGCCTCAAAGTTCAAACTTAGTTGATATGACCCTACAGAAAAATTATTACAGCAGAATCTTCAAACAGTTATATGAAGGAGAGAAGATAGCCGCCAAAACTGATGATATACACTCTCCATTAGTGAGGTATAAAGTTAAGCGGTTGCAAACTGCTCTGCAACCGGATATGCATAGACACTTGACTGTGTGGTTAGCGAAATGTATGCGTTAAGACACCTCATGTAGACTGAGATGAAATGAAATATGCAAACCGGGACTATAGTTTACTAGGTCAAATGTAGAGGTTACAATTTACAATATGGAGATATATAGGAGGATGGAGACCATAATATACCTCATCATATCCTTGGAAGTTGTCCTCAACTTCTATATTAGATGAGAAAACTTATCTACAAAGTTGACTCAAATAACCACTCAGCATGTGTGAACAAAGTGCCCTTGTGGCACACCAAATTGGTTTGAATATTGAGCAAACTATTATCCACCAATGGTTGCTAGAAGCGTGGAATTGGATTTTTTGGATGAGTGATGGAAACCTATTCCAAGTGACATGGCTCATATTGCTTTTGTTAGCTCACATTGACTTCATCATGAATGCCAAGTTGAGTTGTGGGATATCCAAATGAAAAGCCGTGGACCTATTGCTTGTTGACTTGTATAAGTTCCATATATAAAGGGCTTCCATTTGTGATGTTGTCGATTGTTAAACCTTTGCTTGTCTAAGTTGAACCAAGCATAGTCATTGACTTGGAGAGAATGGGGTAGTAGATGATGGTCATGTAAAGCCTTAAGTTTGACTTGGGTTTAATAAACAATATCCTAAATTTGGCATGAAGCTTGGACAAATTCTGGACAAAGGAAGAAACTTTATCTTGCTCTTTTTGTTTGTGGGATGTGTATGGATCTAGGAGGGCAACTAGAATCTCATAAGGGACCATTGTTGAAGCCATAACAGGCTTAAAAAGGAGACTGCCTTGTAGAGGCACATTTAGCACAGTTGTGGCTATTTTGAAGAATATGCAAATGATTGTCCCATTGTTTGTTTTTCCAATGATAGATGAATAGAGCATGAACTAAGGTGCGATTAATGACCTTAGTTTAGCTATTAGTTTGTGGTTGAAATGATATGGAGAAGTGCAATCGACAACCAAGAATCTTTCATGCTGATTTTAGAAGTTCCTTTAGAAACATGATCCACAATAAGAAATATGTAACGGGCTCGATATAGCCACTTCATATATCTTTATTTGTTTGGCTCGGGCCCATAGGTTAGGATGAGTCAGCCCTTGAGATAAGTAAGGGTTTGTTACTTTAGAATATATATAGGAAGTGATATGGTGTAGTTTATCATCATTTTAATAATATTTCTTCTATCGCCTTAGGTGCACATATGAGACTTTGGCCTCTCTAAGTGGCTTGGATTTGATTTAGTGATTTGGATCTAGATTTGTTGAAATCATCATGGAATTGCTATTGCTGATGTCTTGCATTTTGTTTTTATTGTGAAATTGTAGAAATTGTTTGCCCTACTTTTACAAATTATTTTGTTACAAGTGGTATTTGAGCAACAATTTTGGCTTCATGTGGTGGGCGAAAATTGAAAACAAAAACCCTAAGCTCCAACATTAGACCTCTTTCAGCAAGAGCAACATCTGTTATTCGGGTAATTTGTGGCCTTTTTCATACTTTTGTGTTCTAGTGCAAATATCTTCTATGATATTGTGATTTAGGTAGAATGGGTTGTAGCCCTTGAACCTCGAAAAAGAGAGTATTAGGCATGCTAGGACCCTTGTAGGAGAGCTATCCCATTTTGATCGTCTTGTTGAGATGATTGAAATAAGATATATCTCTTGTAACCTTTTTAAGGAAATAGTTTTTTACTCAATTTGGATAATGATCTTAATCAATGGTGCATCGTGATTCTCTTTGCTTCGAAAGGCTAGGAATGGATTGAAGGACATTTTGGAAGGTCAACTCAGATTGATGAAGAGTTTATGAGCTCCTAAAATTGTCCTCCACAAAATCTAGGCAAGCAAGACAGTGTTTTGTGAGATATCAATAGCTTCAATCCTCATAGTTTTTGACATTATTCCACCACGAGTTCCTTATCTACTCATCCTAGTGGAAGTCCCACTTTTGACGAAGGCCTTTCAAAAGCAAAGTAATGATTTGGGCACACAAATTCTTGGCATTAGTGGCACTATAAGCTGCCTACAAAACCAAATAAAGATCTATGACTTGTTAAAGGGAAATGACAAGGAGCTCAATTCTCCAAAGATTGAGCATAATCTAGAATGTGAGGTTCAATGGGTAGCCAACTTGCAGGGTCAGGAAAATAACAAACTAGCAAACGAGGATAATGGACCTAGGCAAACCCCTTGAGATGGAGCATCTCAGGAATGCAGACGATGATTTGGGTCTAGATCTTCATATGGATATAATAACTGGGTGAGCATCAAAGCTTCTATAATGGCTCCCCAATGTTCCTGTATCAAAGCTTAATCTTTCATCATTCGTTGGTGAGGACCGTAGAGGTTAGATCTCTAAGATGGAATGCCTTCTATATTTACACAGGGTTCTTGAATTGAGAAGTTTACTCTCATTGCTTCCCAATTTGATACCGATTGGCTTCATTAAATCTTATGGGAATTGAAGCGTAAAGGGGATACTACCATCTAGCATGAATTTAAGGAGTTCTTATTGAAAAAGTTTGATAGAGGATCTTCCTGTTCTTATGCTGTTAGTTATTCAAACCAAGCAAATAGGATAAATCAATGAGTATTGTATTGAAGTCGTGGGCTTTCTTAGCTACACCTACCATTGGGATTTGATAGTGATAGTACTCACATTTAGACCTGGGATCAAGGAAGAAACCCAGAGGGAAGTTGATATGCATTATCCTCATGCCCTTAATGATGTAGAAAGATTGGCCACAATAGTTGAAAATGATTTGAAGGTGTCCAAGTTCCAACTTAGGTGAGATTTCAATGCTTGTAGGCCTTATTTCAACCCATGCAATGAGGATTGTACTCTAGGAATTTTTTTATTCAAGTGGAAATCAAAACATCCACGAGATCAGGCCTATGAGGAAAGGAAGTTCTTCCACATGACGATGTAGGAAATTTATTTGGAAGAGGAGGCAATTCCTAAAGTCCAACAATTGGACACAATTCAACAAGGTGATGTTGAGCAAGAGGAGGACCAAATTGATCTTAGCATTCATGTGGGTGCGAAACCATCAAATCATGAAGGTACAAGGTTTTGTTAAAAATCAACGGGTTGGTGTTTTGATTGATTCAGGTAGCATTAACAATTTCATTAGTAGAGATGCACTAAAACATTCAGGGTTGTATGTTAACACTTTGAATTAAATCAATGTAATTATTGCAAATGAAGGTAGTGCTTTTTGTGTAGGACGAGTTTCCAATGTTAGACTTACTATAGGTAGCTATACCTATCGGGGAGTCAATATGTGATGGATTTGGGGAGTGTAGATATTATCTTTGGTGTTCAATGGTTGTCCCAATTGGGGGATGCCACCTTAAATGTCCAAAAGTTATATGTTCAATGGATGGACAATGGGAAGCTCATTAAACACCAGGGTATGCAGCCTCCACCTTCCAAAGTTGTCAGTTTTCATTAGATGGAGAAGATTTTACAGAATGACAACAAAGGTATATTTGCACAAATTTGTTGTATGGAAGTCAAGGCAACAGAGTAGGACTCACTCACTCTCCCTTCTAAGAAGCGGTCCCTCATCAACAAGTATGTGAAGGTTTTTGAGGAACCTAAAGGTCTTCCTCCTGAGTGAACACATGATCATGTAATTCATCTGATCTTGGGAAAGCCATCCACCAAATGCTGTCCTTATCACTGCCCTCAACCGTAAAAATCTGAAATTGAGAAGTTGGTCCAGGAGATACTGCAATAAGGAATCATTTGCCCAATACCAACCCTTAATCATCGCCTGTTGTCATAGTTAATTTTAAAGACAACTCTTGTTGTATGTGTTCAGATTTTTGGCCCCTCAATAAGCTTACCATAAAAGATAAGTTTCTCGTTCCTGTTATTGATGATTTATTAGATCAATTTCATGGTGCCCAGTTTTTCACTGAACTAGATTTTAGATCAGGATTTCATCAAATTTGAGTTCGACAAGAAGATATTCCTAAAATTGCTTTTCAAATTCATGAGGGTGATTATGAGTTGTAGTGATGCCATTTGGTCTTCTTAATGCCTCATCCATCTTTTAATGCTTAATAAATTCTGTATTGAAACCACTTTTGAGGAAATGTGTTTTGGTCCTTTTTGATGATTTTTTGGTCTATAAATGATCTTGGGAAGACCATTTGAAGCATGTAGAGCAGGCATGAGCAGTTATTTGTCAAGAATTCTAAATGATCTTTTGATGTTTTTAAGGTAGATATGTAGGTCACATTGTATGTAGAGAAGGTGTAAGGGTTGACCCTAAGAAGATTCAAGCAATGCAAAATTGGCTAGTCCCTAAATCTCTTAAGAGTCTTAGTGGGTTACTTGGTATCATAGGTTATTATAGGAAGATTATTTTAAAATATGGGAAAATTGCAGCTCCTGTGATGGCTCTAATCAAGAAGGATGCTCTTGTATGGATAGAAAAGGCTACAAAATCCTTTAACACCTTGAAAGAGGTTATGTGCTCCATTATAGTTTTAATCACTTCTGACTTTAACAAACCTTTTTTGATAGAATGTGATGCTTTTGGAACATGTATAGGTGCTGTATTGATGCAAGAGAGTCACCCTTTGGCTTACAAAAGCAAGCAACATTTTAAAAAGAATCTGGTGAATCTACCAATGAGAAGAAGATGTTGGCCATCGTACATGCAACTGACAAATGGGAGCCTTATTTGTTGGGTAGGCTTTTTATTATTAAAATTAATCGTAGCAGTCTTGTACTTTTTGGATCAATATTTGTCTTGTCCTGAGCAGAACAAGTGGTTTACCAAACCATTGAGGCATGATTTTGAGATTGAATATAAAAAAAGGGAAAAAAAATTTGGTCACTAATGCTCATTCTTGCAAATATGAAGATTCTATAGCTGTTCATGCTATCTCTAGTCGCCTTCCTCTTTGGATCTCTCATATTTGTGAGGAATGACATTCTGAAATTGAAACTTCTCACCTTGTTCAGAGTCTTGAATTGGGTACGTCATGTGACCAACTGTACTCTTTCTTGACAAGATTCTACAAAAGAAGGATCAAATTTTCTTGATTAACTCCTCCAAGGTCAAGGAAAAAAATCCTTTAGGAGTTGCATGCTTCTCCTTTAGCTGGTCACTTTGGATTTCTCCAAACTAGTTAGTTTGTTGCAAAATGCAAATTGTGCCAATTGAATAAGTGTGAAATGACCAAGGCTCCATGTTTGTTCAACCACTTCTAATTTCAGAGCAACAGTGGAATCATATCTCTATGGATTTTAGTGAAGGACTTCCTAATTCTAAAGGTAAAACAATGGATTTTGTAGTGGTGGATTGCTTTTCCAATTATGCCCATTTATGTGCTTTATAACATCCATTTACAACAACCAAAGTGGACAAGGTATTCTTGGACCATGTTTTCAAATTACATGATATACCAAAGACTATTGTATGTGATTTTGATCCCATATTCGCAAGCAATTTTTGGAAGGAGCTCTTTACACTTGGTGGTACCTACCTTAACCCTCTTCCTATCATCCTTAGATAGATGGGCAAACAAAAATTTTGAAAAAATGATTGGGTACCTATTCTAGGATCCTTTGCCCAAGACAAGAAATATTAGTGGATTAAGCAGCTTCCTTTGGCCGAGTGGTGGTACAACACTCCCCATCATCTTTCCACTAAGATGCCCCCATTTGAGGCATTGTATGGTCAAAAGCCCCCATCTTTGACAGATTACCTTCTTGGTTCTTCCTGTGTTGCTCAAGATGATACTTTCCTCCAACAGGGACAATTCGTTCTCAAGGTCCTTAAAGGAAAATTTTGTCAGACTCAAAATCGTAGGAAGCATCGACAGGATTTGCATTGTTCAGAGTGACACTTTTTAAAGTTAAGAGCCAAGACCAACAAAAAGCTAGCACCCAAATTTTATGGTCCATAGAAGGTGGTTTGTTGGATTGGGGACATGGTGCCCTAGTTTTAGTTTTGCCCTACATCCAAATCCACCATGTTTTTCATGTTTCTTGTCTTAAATAGGTACTAGATCAAAACGTGCAGTCCTAGGTGGAGTTTCAAGAATTAGATGAAGAAGGACATATTGAGCTAGATCCTCAAGTGGTATTGCAATTTGGAATGCATAATTTAAGGAAGTGGTAGGTGCAAAAGCTACTCATGAATTGGTAGGATATTCCAACAAAAAATGTGACTTGGGAACCTATGGACATTCTTTGGAAATTTCCAACTTTGAGGACAAAGCTTTTTGAAGGGGAAGGCCATGTAACAACCTCGATATAGCCATGCCATCTATCTTTGTTTGTTTGGCTTGACCCATAGGTTAAGATGAGTCGACCCTTGAGCATTAGAATTAAGGTTTGTTACTTTAGAAGTCTATATATAGGAAGAGATATGTGGTTGTTTATCACCATTGTAATAATCTTTTTTCCATTGTCTTTGGTGCACATATGAGACCTTGCCCTTTGAGTGGCTTGAATTTGCTTTAGTCATTTGGGTCTGGATTTATTGAATTCACATCTTGGACTTGCTATTGTTGATATCTTCCATTCTGTTCTTGTTCTGATATTGTTTGCAGAATTGTTACTTTTATAAGTTGTTTCGTTACAAACAAATAGTGAGTGTTGACCAAGATGGCTCCAAATATATTTGAAGAACAAGTCAACTACTTGAGGAGTATTAGTTGACATGGTGCATGGCAGGAAAATTGTCATTTTTAAAAACCGACATGCCATGATAGAAATGCATAAATGCTGATGCAAAGTTTTTGGCAGACCATTAAGCCATGGAAATAGATTCCCATGGTAGTAAAGGAACCAACACTGTTAAAAGTTGATACGATACAAGATTCTAGTTGGAAGTCATAGATTGGCTACAAATTGAGCATTGATGGATAAAATCCTTGATTTGCTTTTGCATAGAAGGCCAATAAAAGGAGTGTTTAAGTTGTTACAAGGTCTTTTGTACACCAAAATATCCACCATGGAAAATGAGTGAACCTCTTTGAGTAGAACTTGACAATAGGGCCAACAGGAATGCAAAGTTGAGTCAACTTTCACAATAACTCTGGCAAAATTTAGTTAAGGAAAGTCATTTGATTGACCATCGTGGGTTGCTGCAAACCATCAAAATTGAACCAAATTGAGGATTTGTGGAGTGGAGATATTTCCACTCAACATAGGTTGAGTAGATCTATTTGTTTTTGATCATCAAATGAAACTCTAAGTAAGATGCCCTCTTCAAATGCCAAATGTCTTGAATCTTTGATTAAGAGTTTAAGAATTGAAGGGTTTTGTGATTTGTATGTAAAATGATCTCCTTATCGATTTTGTTACAATATGTGTTGAATATCAAGCATTAAATTTGAAAATTGTCAAATTTAAAAGCGACCCAAATAAATTAATTAAAATTTGCTTTATTTTGTTTGCCCTCAAACCAAATGCCAATATCCAAAAATGAGTTGCTTATAAAAATGCTTATAATCAACAATGTTGGGCCATCACAGGAAAAGAGTGTAAGCGACAAAATTAATTATGATGACTTATTTAAGGACTTTGCTTGGAAACCCTTGGGATGCCATGATGCAAGGGACGTAGGTGACCTTGTAGTCCCAACCTTGACCATCGTTTGTTAGCATGATGCCAAAAAGATTGCCCTGACTCCAGGGATCTTGCAACTCCTCCCAATGCTACTGTGTATGTTTATCCATTCTTAGAAATAGACCTTGTCATAACCAGACAAAAGGCTCCCTTATAATGATCTTTCGAGTGTATTATTTATCTTTGTTGTGAAACATTGCTGGTGGAAGATATTATAGTAATATAAATATTTAGCTTTGTTGTGAAACGTGGTCAATGGAAGACATTATTGCAATATAAGTATCATTTATTAGTAGTTTAGGGATGTAGGGATGAATTCTATGATTTCTAACTTAGAATTACGTAGGAACTTAAAAATATCAAGTACTTATAAAAGACCTTAGTATTAGTTAAGACAAGATACATAGGAAATTAGAAAAAGTAATTGTATATTTATTAATGTTTTTAATAAAATAAAGTTAGTTTTTAAGAAAGAAAAACCTTTTTATTAGTACTTTTATGTAAATTTATAAAATTACAAATTTACAAATATATTTGCATATATTTTATTTCTTGAATATAATGTTGAACTTTATCCCAATTTTTTTCTGATGTCAAATTTATTTCAAATTTCGATGTTGGTTGAACATGAACACGAACACAAGTCTAGTAATACAACTTGTCGAGAAGAAAATGGTGCCATTGCTTGAGTGCTTGGACTAAGGCATAGAATTCCTCGTCGTAGGTGCTATAATTAAGCTCAGCTTATGACAAAGCTTCAAAATGGTATGCCATCAAATGCTCTTGCTTAAGAACCACAATTATGGCATATTGAGAGGCATTTGTTTCAAGCTCAAGCACTTGCATGTCAGGAAAATCATGCCAGGAAAATAAAGTATGGGAGTATTGCAAAGAGCATCTTTTAAATGAAGAATGGTTAGTTAACCTCAGGATATCTTGCAAGAGTTTTTGATGAGTAACTTGATGAAGGGGTGGGCAATATGTGTAGTTATGGATAATACACATAAGAAAAGCTTTGCAACTCTAAAATGCTGGATGGACTGGGTCACTTAAGGATCTTGACTTTATTAGGACCCACATGTATGCCATGTTTATCAGTGAGAAAGCAGAAGTGCTTGAGTGAAGTCTGATAGAAGTTTGTTCATAGGAGGACTTCATCTTGGGTTGGAGCTGATGTTGATGAAGAATATTCAACAGTATCTTAACATGGATCAAGTGGTCTGTCCAATTCTTGTTATAAACCAAGATTGTTTAGAAAGACAACAACAAATGTGCTAAGATGGTCAACATCATTGATGATGCACATAAATGTGTTGGGTGCATTGGTGAGGTCTAAAGGCATGACTAAGACTAGTAGGAGTTGAACATTGTCTTGAAGGTGTTTTCCATGCATCATGAGGCTTCATGCAGACTTGGTGATATCCAAAAGTCAAATTGAGCTTTAGTGAAGTAAATAGCTGCCTAAAGCTGATCTAGAAGTTAATCTATCCTACGAAGCAGGTAGTGATTTTGTTGAAAGGCTGATAATTTGTGGCTAATCACCAATGATTATGCTTTTTGTTTGGCACTAACAAGAGCAAGAAATCAAGAGGATGAACTATTGGGATGAATTTTGTCGTCCTTGAGCAAATGCTTGATTTAGTATTCCATCTCAACATTCTCAATGAAGGTAGTGTGATGCGGTGGCTGATTGGGTAATTGAGATCTTGGTACAAGCTCAATTGAATGCTGAATGGACCTTAAACGAGAAAGCCTTTAGGTTTCTCAGAAACATCAAGAGTAAAGCATCAATAAGAGATTCGAATTTTGATGGTGGCTGCCTGTTAGCATTGCCTTTCCTAGCTTCTCTAATCATACAAAAAGTCAAAATTTTGCAAGCTAACTTGTCTAAGTACAACCTACCAACAAGCAGAGGATTGAATTTATATCCTTTATCATGCTTTTGCAACTAATAGGTCCTATGAAAGCCATGACAATTTCATATTCATACTGATTTGGTGCTCGAAGTATCAGACCATGTGAAATCAAGTTCTTTTGGCTGTCATTAAAGTTCAACTGTGCCAATTTGTCCTTGATTTGGCAGTTATGAGTCAACAAAGCTTCTCAGTTTTTGCCATCATAATTATTGACCATGAGTGTTGGTTGCTGTCCTTCTTGACTCATCCCAATTGTTATTGGCATGGATTCTTTGAAGTTGGCGCTGGAAAATTGTCCACCAATTTTGTGAAATCAAGTTCTTTTGGCTGTCGTTATCAAAGATCAACTGTGCCAATTTGTCCTTGATTTGGCAGTTATGAGTCAACCAAGCTTCTCAATTTTTAGCATCATAATTATTGACCATGAAAATGAGCTAAGGATTAGAAGTGTAGGGAGTGGTTACCTTGATTGCTAGATCTTCGTGGTATGGCTACTGTTCATCTAGAAGGGCCTTGATTTCTTTTATTCCAAGACAATATACCTTTGTGGAATGCCTGATGTGCTTATGATAAGAACAATGATTCTCTTTGCCATTGCCAAAACCCTTAGGGAACCTAGTTTGGGAACAATTTCCATTCTTATATGAGTTGATAGGGTTTGAAGAATTAATTGGGGGTCAAAGTGATCTTTTCTTGAGATGCAATGAAATGATTTTCCTCCGTCTTTTACAACTTAGTTTTCACTTTTAGAGCAAGTTGGTAAGCATGCTCTAAGGAGTTATTGATGAAAAGCTCTATCTTGTCTTGGATATGAGAAAATAGCTTGGACACAAATTTGATGTGAAAGATGATAGGGTTTGTCACGTCCAACTCAGTAGAGAACCAATTGAATTGATATATTGCTTGACTAATTGGTTAGATTTTTGACGAAGATGGAGAGAAAATGCAAATAGCTCCTCTCCATATCTAGAGGGTAAAATCACGCCTGAAGAGTTGTTTTGAAGTCTTTCCATATGTATCAGTTTTTGTCCTCTTTGTTGCTTGCAGAAACTGGATGTGAGACTGCTACCTAGTGAGGGCTTGATCGTCCACATGAATTTTTCTTGAGATGCAATGAAATGATTTGTCTTCGTCTTTAACAACTTGGTTTCCATTTTTAGAGCAAGTTGGTAAGCATGCTCTAAGGAGTTAATGATGAAGATCTCTGTCTTGTCTTGGAGATGAGAAAACAGCTTGGACACAAATTTGATGTGAAAGATGATGTTAGGGTTAGTCACGTCAAACTTGATAGAAAACCGATTGAATTGATATATTGCTTGACTAAGTGATTAGACTTCTGACGAAGATGGAGAGAAAAATGCAAATAGCTCCTCGCCACATCTAGAGGGTAAAATCACACCTGAAGAGTTGTTTTGAAGTCTTTCCAACTGTATCAGTTTTTGTCCTCTTTGTTGCTTCCAGAAACTGGATGTGAGTCTGCTACCAAGTGAGGGTTTGGTCGTCCACATGAACCTCAATTACCATGATTTTTGGTGTCTCTCCAAGCTTTTGTTGAGTCTTGAAATATATCCCTAATATGTGAATGCTAGCATCTGCTTTATCCTTGTCGAGTGTGCCACCAAAATTAGGAATATTGTGGTATTCAGCTTGAAATCAGGTTGGGCAATCAGAATGGCTGTAAAGGGAAACCTAGTTGCCATCAAAATGAGGAATATCTTGGTGTTCAGCTTAAAAGCAGGTTAGGCAATCAAAATGGCTGTAGAGGGTAACATAACAGATTGTTGTCCCATAAGTTGTTGTATCATATTTGCCATTCAATCTATGAGCTTCTGTCGAAACTCATTTTGTTGATGCTGTTCATCATTCGGTTTTTGGGTCAGTAATTGAATCTAGTCAGAATTTCGGGTGATGCTTAGCTGAATGCTGGCGTGAAGGATAGACCAGCAGCTCAACCAAAAGTGCAGACGTTTTCTGCTACTGTATGGAGTAGCAAATACACTAACAACAAATAGTTTGACATGTTGACAAGGGGGTTGGGGATGAGGTCAAGGCGCCAAAACTAAGCGACACTTAGCAAGGATGGTTCTTGAGTGAGCTAAGAACTATTTCGATTAGTACTTAAGGAGGCTTTGATACCAAAATATATGGCTGTGATAAAATAATGACAACTTAATGCACAAACAGATATGCTAAGGAGAGAAGATAGCCACTAAAATTGATGGTGTGGATTCTTCATTAGTGAGGTATAAATAGATTTGCAAATATAAGGTTTGAGTGGTTCCAACCTGCCCTTGCAGTGGGCATGCATAAACACCTCAATCAGTCTAACTTACATGCAGTTAGTGATTCATACATGTGCAAGGACATTTCGTTCAGTCTTATTGAGATGAAATGGACATGCAAGAAGATATTTACAAAGATGAAGGATATAATTACAAGCATAGTAGAAAACATGCAACTCAGCAAAATCTTGACACTCCAATTTTAGATATTTTCTTGGCAACTAGGCAAAATCTCGACAAAAAAAAATCAAAGAAAATAATATAATTCACAAAAATAAATCAATAAAAAATATCTAAAACAAAAGTTATAGAGCCAGGAAGTTGATTTGCTATTAGATTTTCATGAAAAGAGTTCAATTACAATTCATGATCGTGAATGATCATCAAAAACCAGCAAAATACAACATACTGAACTTCAAGCAGTTTTAAACTTCTCTTTACTTTCCCTTAGTTCTCCTTGAACTGGATGCTTGGACAAGTGGTTGGAATGGTGGCTTTTCAGGTATATGATCGTCATTGTATAGTTGCTCCAATGTTAGAGTATTTTTTGCTTTTGCCTCCAATGCCTTGATATCCTCTGGAGTGAACATAGTATCCTATGGACCTTCGACAATCCAATTTGAAAGTAAATCTAGGTCATCCAAGTCAATCGCCTCACAAGAATCATTCGCCTTGTTTAGTGCGAAGCTGAAGATTGTGTTGCACAAAGATGGGGTCATTGAGGTGCTCTTGGATCAACCTGTTGCGCTTGTTTGTTTGTACAACCTTAAATAGAGATCAATGACAATCACATCCAGAAGCCTTACAAGGCTGACTAAAAATGCGGATGGCAATCCTTTTAAGATTTGGTGTTCTAGCACCATAATCTTCCCACCAGAAATTTGTAAAAGAGAATTTTGATTAACTATAAAATGACATTTGTAATTATGTAAATTACAAGTAGAAATTTTTTTAACCTGGCTGCAAGGTCATCCTTGATTCAATACAATAGCGTATGAAAACTGGCTTCCGTGAGCCTTCTTGTAGGCTTGCAACTCGGTAAGGATGAGGAGATGTTTGGATGGATCATTTATCATGCTATCAATGCGAATGAGAAGCACCCCTCAATGTATTCATCATTATTAAAATTGGGACTGAAAAAGAATTTGGGGTCTAAGGAGTACCCCCCCTCTCCCCCTTTTCCTACATGAAGAGGTCAATGGAGTTGCCTCATCCATATCTCATCAATAATTCACTAGACATTATTATATTTCTATTGATTGGCTCCAGGTTAATGTTGGATGGCCTCTTTTGCCCTATTCATGGTCTCATACAAATATCCCATTGCCAAATTCTCTTCATATCTAAGGCAAAGAACCTTGACCAAGGGTTTTGTCACTTGAAATTAAACAACGAAAATTAATCATTGTAATTTATTAAATATTTTTAATTAAGAATTTTTTTTTTCAATTGGTTATATGGGATTGAAACGAGCCCCATCCTAAAGAATTTGACGAAGCAATTATTCATTCCGATTGATATCAATTATAAAGATTACAATGTGGTTACAATAAGTTGGTTTATTAAACCAACTTGGTGGTTATTAAACCAACCTAGAGAGCGCCTACGTGCGCTACCCTTTTGCTCAATAATGTAAGACATATATGCTAACATCCCCCCTTATTACATTATTGGCAAATTCCAATAGTATCTCGAAACTTTTCATATTTGATACGCCCAAGTGCTTTGGTAAAGATATCTGCAACTTGCGCATCAGTAGGAATGTATTGAAGTTGTATATGGTGCTTTGGAACTTCATCTCGAATGAAATGACATCTGGTATCAACATGTTTGGTACGTTCATGAAAAATTGGATTTTTGACAAGATTCAAAACACCTTGATTGTCGCAAAACAAATGAAGAGGAAGATTCTTTGGAAGACCCATGTTTGTAAGAATGCGACTTAACCACATTATCTCGCAGATTGCTTCACTGGCTGCACGATATTCTGCTTCTGTAGAAGATAAAGCAACCACATGCTGCTTCTTACTATGCCATGAGACAGGTCCAGATCCCAGATGAAAAACATATCCAGAAGTGGATTTACGATCATCAATGGATCCAACATAATCCGAGTCCGTGTATCCTAGTAAGAAAAACTTATTATTCTTTTTGTATTCCAGACCATAATTTGTACTACCACGAACATAATGAAGAACTCTTTTTGTTGCTTTCCAGTGACTCATCTTAGGCTCTTGCATGAACCTTGAAAGATAGCCCACAACAAAACTGAGATCTGGCCTGGTATTTGTCAGATATAGGAGACTCCCAATCAACTGACGATAGAGAGTACCATCTACCTGAGGTGATTCATCATATCGTGATAACTTAAGTCCTTGCTCCATTGGAGTTGCTTTTGACTTACAGTTAGTCATCCGATATTTTTCTACTAAAGTCTTGGCATATTTCTTTTGTGTTACTCTAATATGAAATCTTTTCTGAGTAACTTCTAAACCAAGACAATAGTGCAGAAGTCCTAGATCTGTCATTTCAAATGATTGCTTCAAATCATTTTTCACTAAGTCAATCATTCTTTTCGAGCTTCCTGTTATGATCAGATCATCTACATAAAGTACAAGAATCACTATATCAGAACCATTTTTCTTAATATAGAGATTTGCATCTGAAGGACTTCTTTTGAATCCATGTTGCACAAGGTGACTGTCTATCTTGATATACCAAGCTCGAGGAGCTTGTTTGAGCCCATACAAGGATTTGATCAACTTGCATACTTTTTGTTCTTGCCCCTCGACCACGAATCCTTCTGGTTGAGTCATGTATACTTCTTCCTGTAAGTCACCATTCAAGAAAGCACTTTTAACATCCATCTGATGCAACTTCCACCCAAACTGAGCTCCCATGGCACAAAGTACTCGAATGGTAGTCATTTTTGCAGTAGGGGCAAAAGTCTCTTCATAGTCTATGCCTTATTTCTGAGCATAACCCTTCGCAACAAGTCGGGATTTATGCTTATCAATAGATCCATCTCACCTTATACTTCACTTTGAACACCCATTTGCAGCCTATGGGTTTCTTTCCTGTTGGCGGATCGACTAACTTCCAAGTATTATTTTTTATGAGAGACTTATGTTCTACATCCATGGCCTCTTTCCACTGTGGTTTATCAAGTGCATATTGAACCGTTGTGGGTTCATTTGCATTCAATGTAGACATATAAATATTTTCTTCATCCTCATCTTCTTCTCTATCATTTTCTGTACCCATTGACAAATCATCAAAGTGTTGACAAAGTTCGTCAACCTCTGAAGTAGATTCCTCTGCTCTCATTTGCTGAGTCATACTGCGAGTACATGGCCTATCTAGAGATAGATCTGGAAGGGAATTCAACTTAGCATCTCTCAAAGTGCTAGTATACCATTTTGGGACTTTCTGTTGTTGTTGTGGAAGTTGAACCTCCTTCTTAGGTTCTTCTTCATCTAGGTATACAGCTGTAGATGTGTCTTTTGATGTGAAAGCTTCATCAAATACAACATCTCTACTTACGTGTGTCTTCTTGGTCTTAGGATCAATCAATCGATAACCTTTTGAATACTCATCATAGCCAAGAAAGATACACTGCAGGGTTTTCTCATCCAACTTCCTCCTTTTCTATTTTGGAATGTGCATGAATGCTTTACATCCAAACACCCTTAAATGAGAAATGGAAGGTTTCTTACCACTCCAAGCTCCTTGTGGTGTTTTCCCTTGTAGAGCTCTAGTGGGTGCTCTATTTAGGAGGTATGATGTTGTGTTTACTGCTTCGCCCAATATTGATCCTCAAGATGTGCTCCCTTTAGCATACATCGAACCATTTCCATAATGGAACGATTTCTCCTTTCTGCAACTCCATTCTGTTGAGGTGTATAGGTTGTAGTCAGTTGTCTTTTGATCCCATGTTTCTTAAGAAAATCTGAAAACTCTTCAGAGGTGTATTCCCCCCCTCGATCTGAGCGGAGGGTTTTTATGAAACAACCCGACTCCTTCTCGACAAGTTTCTTGAATTGTTGAAAGTAGAGAAATGCTTCTGATTTCAACTGAAGAAAGAAAACCCACATCTTTCATGAGTAATCATCAACAAATAGTTGAAAATACTTCTTTCCACCATAGTTGGTTGGCATAGGACCACACAGATCGGTATGTACCAGCTCTAAAGGGTTTGTAGCTCGAGAGGAGCTAGTTTCAAAAGGTACTCTGTGTTGCTTCCCTGCTAAGCAATCCGAGCACACTGGTAAGATAGATGAGAGTGGAGGAAGACCTTTCACCATCCCATATCTGTGTAATTCAAGCAAATATCCTGAACTGAGGTGCCCATAACGTCTATGCCGAGAGAGGTGGCCTCCTTTGTAGTTGCAGCCAGAGCAACATGAGGAGTTGAAAGAGCATCTAGAATGAACAAGCCATGTTTGTAGGATCCGGTTGCAACATGTTTACCACTGTGGGTGATAAAACATCTCTTCTTGCCTTTGACAACTCGAAACACGACATCCATGTTTCTATCCAACATTTGTGTGACTGAGAGCAGATTATTGGCTAATCCTGGAACATAGAGAACCTTCTCAATTTGACAATTACCATCAGGAAGGGACACAGAAACATCCCCTTCTCCCTTTACTTGATAGACTTGATTGTCAGCAATTGTGACTGGCTTACCCTCTTTCTCCGCAAAAGTATCAAACCATGATTTGTCCCCAGTCATGTGTTTGCTAGCTCCTGAATCAATATACCATACAACATCTATCTGGGAAGATGAAGTATGGGTCATGAGCACCTTGTGTGCTCTTTCGAGTCAGAATTTGAATCGGACCCAGGAGAATCTGAGTCCGAGTTGGAGTCAACATAAGCAACATGGCCTTTAGGTTGCTTATGTTTGTTGTATTTCTGTTTGTCTTTGCCCTTCTTCTTAGGACCTTGATCATTTTGTTGCTTGTTTTTGAACCAACACCTGTTGGTGTCATGGTTATTCATATCACAAATCTTGCAATATTTTGTATCCTTCTGCTGATTTTGCTTCCCTTTTCCTTTGGAAGAAGGACCCCCTTTTTGAAACTGACCTTGTTTCTTACCACTTTGTTGTGTGGAAAGGGCATTATCTCGCACGTCATCTTTCTGAACCTGATTTGCCTCCTCAGTCTGAAGCAAATTTACCAGCTCCACAAATGATACTTGTCTACCAGAAACATTGAGAGAAGTGATCAACATCTTGTAGGAATCTGGCAATGCTCTCAAGATGACAGATTTCAAGATATCATCATCCACTGGTTTTCCCATGGCATTCAATTTGGCTTTCAAGTCAGCCACTCTACAAAGGAATATATCAACTGTTTCCCCAGAATTCATACTGAGAGTATGTAGTTGAGTTTGAAGGTTTAGAATAGTGGATTGATTCTTTCCTTCATATACTGTGATCAAGGCATCCCAAGCTATCTTACTAGTTTTTGCATCACAAATATGAGGTTGCACCTCATCTGTAGTAGCAAGCAAGATAAACACGAGACTCTTCTTGTCCTTCTTATCCCAAGCATCTTGATCTGTTCCTGTTGTCTGAGGGCGCTTTGCAGTGCCAGTCACTACATCCCATAAATATTCCAACTGAAGAATGGCTTTCATCTTTGTTTTCCATGGAACAAAGTTAGGACCTTTCAACAACTGTGAATCTGAGAGATACTTATGAATTGTGGCCATTATGAAGGTTCCTTATATCACCAATTGGTCTCCCTTTCTTTATACCTGCCAGATCTTTATATCGTAACCATTCAATATATACCCGCCCTTACGTGAGGGAGACTATAGGTATATATGAACAATATACTACTCAATATGTACCCGCCCTTACGTGAGGGAGACTATAAGTACATATGAGAAGCACAATATATTGAACATAGGCGATACTGAAAGGGCATCGTGTTGTTAATGACACCTACCATAGAAAGTTTTATTCCTCATGCGTGGGGCGTAACTTCCCCTAAACACTTTGGGAAAAAAAACTTTCGTCAGGATTTACGCCTAACAACAATCACGATGTGGGTATGAAATGGAAAAAAAATAGATCTGGTTTGCCTTATTTCTCCCCGACGATTAATAGAGAACAAGCTCAGACGTCATTGTTGCAGCTATATTAGGCGGCGAATACAGTAGTCCAAAGCACGACAACATTACCTGTAAGTGTGGACCAGAGGTATCTCAAATACCGAACACTGCTGTGCAATAAATTGCACAAATAGGGTATAAATTTGGGGTCTTATTTTTTTTTGTAATTTATGATTGTTAATGCAAGAAAAATAGAATATTTAAATGCAAAAGAAACAATCACAAATGCCCACAAATTTAAGCACCTATTACAAATCTAGCAATTATTCACTTCCAAATGGTTTGATTTCCCCCCTTTATCTTACAATTTTGCAAATGAATCATGTGAAGACTGAGATTTCCCCCCTTCGTATTGCAAAATAGACAAGGAAAAAAATTGTACCTGAACCCCAAAAAAAATTGTTTGGAGCCTTCAAGGCATCAAATTTGACTGCACAGGCATCAAATGACTTGTTGGCATCATCAGGACACTTCCTGGCATCAACAGGGCACTTCCTGGCATCAACAAGGCACTTCGAGGCGTCAAAAGGTGCCACCCACCATCACAGCATGCACGGGGCATCAAAAACTTGCCACCCGCCGTCACAGCGCACGCGGGCATAAAAAAAACCTTATACCTCCCCGAAGAGACTTGAACCCGTGACCTTCCGCCTAACAATCACCACGCATACCACGTGAGCCAGAGGGCCCGACGAGAACAAACAGGGAGCAGGCACATCTTAGCAGCATCGGGTGCGGAGAAGGGAGAAAAAAAACTTTAATCCCACATGGCCTATGCTGCCACTGTGGGGGTCTTTAAGAACAAGGAAAGCTACTATAGCTTTCGGTTGCCTTCGGGCAACCACCCCGCCCTTTTGCCTCCACAACCGTCGACCTCCTCTGTCTGCGTGCCCAGTCTGCTCTCCTCTGTCTGCGTGCCTCCAGTCTCGAATCACGTGCCCGATCTGCTCTGCTTTGTCTGCGTGCCTCCAGTCTCGTTGGCTGGTAGTCTGTCCTCTGTCTGCGTCCGTCAGTGTCTCCTCTGTCTGCGTCCGTCAGTGTCCTCCAGTCTGCGTGCCTCCAGTCTCGTTGGCTGGTAGTCTGTCCTCTGTCTGCGTCCGTCAGTGTCTCCAAGAACCGTGTTGTTTAGGGAAGTTGGAGTAGTTAGAAATGATAACTACCTTACCCAATGTCTGCGATCATCCCTAGCTCTGATGCCATAAAGAATTTGATGAAGCAATTATTCATTCCGATTGATATCAATTATAAAGATTACAATGTGGTTACAATAAGTTGGTTTATTAAACCAACTTGGTGGTTATTAAACCAACCTAGAGAGCGCCTACGTGCGCTACCCTTTTTCTCAATAATGTAAGACATATATGCTAACACATCCATATTACATCATCACCACATAGTGGTATTACAACAAAGCTTGGATATTATCAATGTATTACTTGGCAAGATTTGAACCTTGGTCTCCTCTTTAAATATTGAGGAATCTAACCGGTTGAGCTAATGCCACATGATAATAAGAATTACAAATCTGAATTTGTATTTTTTAATTAAATTTAGAAAAAAAATTAAAATTAAAAAATAGATTTTAGATAGCCACATAATTACCTTGAGTATTTCTTGCATGCTCACCAAAAATGAGTTGTGAAAGATTTGCCTCTAGACCATATGTGCCTCCTCCTTTGCATGATGTGGCGAGGCATATGATTTGTTACTTACAAAAAACTTTTTAAGAGTAGGCAATGCAACTAGAAGGCTTTGTAGGGTGATGTAGTTGGAGGTGAATCAGGTGATGCCTGAACAAAGAATGTTGCTCCCCTCATTGTGCTCTCTCATCAAGCAATGCACCCATGTGTGGTTGTATATGAACCTTGTAATGTTCTTTGCTTCATCAACCGTGGTCTTCACCCATGGCGGTTTGCTAATATCCTTAAGGATGAGGTCAATGCAATGGGGGACATAGGGGCTTCAAAAAATAGAGGGTTACTTCTCGAGAATTCTACCGACAAATACATAGGCCACTGCGTTGTCCGTCACTACTTGGACAATGTTTTCCACTCCCACTTCGATCATAACCTCCAACAATTGAACAACAATTGCACATTTCATCTCTCGCAAGGCGTTAACTAACTTCAAGAAGACCTTGGATCCACCTAAAGTCATTATGAAATTGAGGAGTGTGTGGTTCCTCACATTCGTCCATCCATCAGATAAAATGTTGCAACCCTTTTTAGTCCTTTTTTTTTTGCTTTTTTACAAGAACACATGTTTGTGATGCACCCCTCCAATAAAGGCCTTTTGAAATCTTTTCTAGTAGGGGGCTTCATCCCTTTGCCAACCTTGCTTAGTGGCCTCATGAAAGCTTCCCAAGAAGAGTTGTTTGTGCAATTAAAAGGAATGTTGCAGTAGAACCAAAAATTTGTTGTTGCTGTTTGTGCTTCGTTCATCTTCTCCTTCCCCCCTCAATAGTAGTATAAAGGGTTGTTCTCCTTGTGTTTGAGGCAGTACCTAAAATCTCCCAAAAGCTCGTCGATGCGAGGGCTAAGGTTGTCCTACAGTAGTTACAACAATATCCTTCGGTTCAGCCTTATCGTCATAAAAAAGGCCTCCAACTACAACCTTTGGTCATTTGGCCTCTATCTTCTTCGCCTCCTTGGTGCATAGCCAAGCCTTGACCTTGTTTTTTATTGTATCGTCCACTGCTGGGAATGTCTCCACATCATGGCCTTTTAACACAACAAGATGAAATTTGAGGCGATAGATGCCTCCTCTCATGTCCTTGCCCCAATGCTTGTAGAAGACTTGATTTGACAAAGTGCCTTTTATGCCATGCATTCACATTGGGTCCCTCCCTAGATTAGGAGTTGGGGGCGGAGCTGTTGGATTTGGCTCATTGTTCTTGGCCTGGATTCCCATGCCCTCAGTTGAAGAATCCATCTATTTTCCAAGGGGAAAAAAGATAAGTTTTAAGAGTTCTAGAAATGGCCTTAGAGGCTTTAGGAAAAATAGAGAAGAGAAAGAACAAAGGGAAAACCCTTAAAAAATAAATCTCTAAAAAACGCATAAAAAACAAGAAAACTACCTCTGAAATCTTGTGCCAATAAATGAAATCTTCACAAAGAGTTGTTAAATGCCTCAAATCGTCCTTCAAATTTGTTCTACAATCTCGTCAAGGTTTTCAACAAGTATTAGTGATGAACATAAAAAGGATAATTTGAAAAAATGAGGGTTTTCCCCCTTTTGACAACTTTTTTTGTGTTTTGGCCATTGGCGCCAAGATGTGGCCGAGTTTTTTGTTGAGAAATTGGCGAGATTTTTCGTGATTTTCTTGTTGATTTCTTTCTGCCAAGAAAATTTGAGATTTTCACACCGAGCTAAAAGACTCGCAAGAAATGCGATTTCTTGCTTGAAATCAATGAGATTTTTTACATTGATTACAAGAATGAAGATCATAAAAAATCTCATCAGTCGTACTTAGAATTTGAGTGGTTTTCTTAAGTTTTATGAAAGGATTCACTGGTTGTAAGAAGGCAGCTCCTGAAGTGATTTCGAGTAGGCGCACACATTCAAGGGCGGAAGTGGCTGAATTCAAGCAAGTGCCAATTTTGATTCTGTTGTCCGTTGTTGATGCTTGGACCTAGTTTTTGGACAAGGGTTTGTGCCACCCGACGCATTATCCTTTGCATGCCCGGATCTGGTAGGCATTGTGACTATTTGCATTTTTTTGTAGTTATTTATCTTAAGATCTTCTGCTTCTTCCTTTGTTGGTTTCCTCTACTTTTGCTTTTGCTTTCATGGTCTGTCCATGAATTTAATAGAGGAAAGTGAGCCAAGAAATAAAATCTCTGAGATTTTGGTGAGGGTTTTCTCTTTTGGCTCAGATTAGGGTTTGGTCACCTCCGAAGCCCTATCATGGCAATGGTGGTGAGGGATATCCCTCCCCCCCAACCCTCCTTCTGGGATGTTACCATGATGACTGCCTCCATACTCAAGAACGCTGACCATGGCTCATTTTCCTTGTTCTCAGTACCTCCTCTATTCGACCAGTCAAAACTAGAAAATATGACCAAAGCTTTGAAGGCAAGGAGGCCACAATAGTCCCAACCAAGTAACAAAGGCTCCTTTGTTCCTAAGTTGAATGATGCTCTAGTGGTGGAGATTCCTCTAGACTATATTCAGAGCCCGATCCTCACCCTAACTGAGAGAGCTCTTGCTTGCAAATTTGTGGGTATTTGGCCTAGCCCAACAACCATTCAAAGATGGATCACCTCTTCTTGGGGATCTAAAATATCTAGCTATGAATTCATGATGGCAGGGAGAGGGTATTTCATAGTTATTTTCTCCTCCATAGAGGAAAGAGATGCAATATTTCAAGGAGGTCCCTGGTTCCTTGGATCAAGCCCTCTCTACATGACCCCTTGGTCAGTCAGTTTTGACCCACAAGTGGAAGAACCAGAAGAAGTCTCAATTTGGGTAAGACTACCATTTTTACCCCTACATTTATGGAATAAACCGACTCTTGAGATGATAGGTAACTCTATTGGCACATTTGTAGACTGGGCTCCTCCGAAGGCCAATAATGCAACTTGTGCTAGGTTGTGTGTTCAAGTCAATCTAAAAAAAGGGCTTCCTGAAAACATAGGTATCAAAGTCTTGGATTGGATCCATACCCAACCACTGGATTATGAGCACATTCCCTTTAAATGTATTACCTGTCATCAATATGGTCATTTCTCAAGGAACTATCCCACTAAGGTACAACAAGAGACAAAGGAGGAAGATCAAGAATTCCAAATAGTAAGAAGAAAATAATAGAGAAGATCTAGAAGTAGAAGGAGGCCTCAACCACAGCCAAAAAGACAAAATAATAATAAGTTCTCTATTTTATCACAAAATGAGGAAGAGGAACATCTAGGGACATCTAAAAAGGGGAAGATCCATCAGATCTTGAATCAGAAGATGAAGTGGAGGAAACTCAGGCTACCAAAGAAAACCTTTAGGAAGAGGAGATTGAAGAAATAGAAGAGACTCAGTTAGCAACAACAATGATTCTAAGAGGCACCCCAACCACCAGATCTTCTACTAGAGGGAGGAAATCTAATCAAGAGGTAAGAATAAAATAAGCAAATATAGAGATTCAAAAGAAAGCATAAACAACCTTAGACTTCAGCAAGGCTAAGAAGCCACTTAAGAAATGAAGGTTCTATCATGGAATGGAAGGGGATTGGGTAGTCCCTTGAAAAAAACTACCTAAGTCAATTAATAGCCCAATAAAAGCCAATGGTTATCTGCATTCAAGAAACTAAATTGACAGAGTAGTTAGCAAGAATAGAATGGAAAAATATATGGAGATCCTCAGACCTAGAAGCAATAGATTCGTCAGGTGCCTCAGGGGGCTTCTCCTTGCATGGGATCCATAGGCCCTGATATGTATTAATAAAACAAGACACTCAAATTGGATAGCAACTTCTTTCTCCTCTCCATAGGGATAGACTTGGACCATAGTCAATTTTTATGGACCAAATAACTTAGTCTTAAAACAAGAGGCTTGGAAAAGTCTTCAACACTAGATTCATCAGGAAAGACCCCCAAATTTAATTATATCAGGGGACTTGAATGTGACTTTAGCCCAATGGGAGAAAAAGGAGGCATTCCCTCAAAAGACCCTTCTAAGGACCTAGTTATGCAAATTATAACTGAGCAGAAACTTCAGGACATAATCCCCAAAAATGGAAAATTTACATGGACAAACAGAAGAGTTGGGGTTAAATTCATTGCAGAAAGATTAGATAGATTCTTGATACAAGAAGATATACTATTCAGGTATCCACTTGTATCAAGTGGCATAATTCAAAGTTCGGTCTCAGATCATAAGCCTATCTATTTGGATATGGGTGATAGTGCTCTTGGAAAAAGGAAGATTCCTTTCAAATACAATCCAGAATGGATGGAGCATGAGGAGTTTGCACCTTTAGTAGAAAGTATCTGGAAGCAACATGTCTATGCAAATAGTCCCCAAGAGGTATGGAAAATGAAAATTTCCAATCTCAAGAAAGCCATTAGGGACTAGATTGCCAATAAGACTAAAGTTCAAAATAGGTCAAGCATATTGCTACAACAGATGGAGGAAGTAGAGCAAGAGATAGGTGATCAACCTCCAACCCCTCAATAGGAAGAGAGAAGACTCTAGTTGAACCGAGAAATGGATCAAGCTTTCAGAGAAGAAGAGGCACATTGGAGACTTTGATCAAGAATGATCTGGCTCAAGAAAGGAGACAAAAACACAAATTACTTTCATCTAAAAATAATGCAACACTACCAATAAAATACAATCAGAGAAATTCACAAAATTGAAGAAATTTATTCTGATCAAGTAGTCATAAAGGAACTAGCAAGAGATCATTACTCAGCCCTTCTCACAAAGACAATAGTAAATCAGTAGGCTCAGGCCACTCTCCTGAACAACATTCCTCCTTTGTTAAAAAATAGAGATAGAGAAGATCTCTCTTCAGTAGTAACCAAAGAAGAGTTGGAAGAAGTTATACGTTCACTGCCCAAGGACAAAGCTCTAGGACCAGATGGCTTCACCAACAATTTTTATCAGCAGTTTTATGAAATTATAGGAGATGACCTATTGGCAATGATAGAAGAGACAAGGATAAGAGGTAAGCTATCTAGGGCAATCAACTCCACTTTCTTAGCTTTAATTCCAAAAAAAAAAATGTAGTTACTTTTGACAGATTCAGACCTATATCTTTGTGCAATTGCTCTTATAAGATAATGACTAAAATAATAGCAAATAGAATTAAAAGAATAAGTTTTTAACAGAGGGTTTTATTCCAGGGAAACAAATATATGACAACATTATAATGATTCATGAAGCCCTACACTCAAGTGCCAAGTCCAAAAAGAAAAGAATAGCCATTAAACTTGATATGGCTAATGCCTTTGATAGAGTAGACATTGGCTTTTTAACACAGGTGTTAGCCAAATTTGGATTTCTAGCTCAAATGATAGACTGGATAAGAGCTTGCATAGAGGGACCTTGGATAGCCCCTCTAATCAATGGGGAACCTGCTAACTTCTTTAAAGCCACTAGAGGATTAAGGCAAGGGTGTCCTCTCTCCCCTTACCTTTATATCCTTCTAGCTGAAACTTTAGGGAGGACCCTGACCAAATTGAGAAGAAGGAAATAAATCTTGGGAATTAGAGCAGCTACAGGATATAGAACAATCACTCATGCTCAATTTGTAGATGACACTATTTTACTGGGGAAGCCACAAAATTGAATGTCAGGTTGATCAAAGAAGTTTTAGATTGCTTCTCTTCAGCCATAGGGGTAGAGATAAACACCCAAAAGAGCAGATTTTACACTATAAATACTTCAATAGTAGAAGATAGAGGTTTCTCTCAGATTTTGGGATTTCACAAAGGTAGTGATACCTTTAACTACCTAGGTGTTCCTATGGGCTTCCATAAAAAAATAGGAAACTTGGAATGTAATTCTAGAAAAGATGTCAAGGAGAATACAATAGTATAGCAATGGTTGGTTGAGTTTGGCTGGAAGAATTATTTTAATCAAATCAGTATTAGCAAGTCTTCCCATATATCAATTGTTGGTGTATCATGCACCCTTATATATCTTGCAGAAGTTAGATGCAATGTTAAGAACTTTCCTATGGCAAGGGGGAAGGCAATCAGATAGGAAAAAGTTCCATTTGGTCAATTGGGAGACTGTTACCAAGCCAAAGGAGCAAGGAGGCCTAGGAATCAGAAAAACAACAATTGTTAGCAAGGCACTAAGTGCTAAGCTACTTTGGAATCTGCTCACTCCACCAGACTCTCCATGGAAGCAAATCTTAAAATGCAAATATCTGAACAACTCTAATGGGATCCAACTCATAAAAAGTGTGAAAAGCATAGCAGGCTCCTCCTCAATTTGGAAACATATTATGGAAGCTAAAGATATTATATTAAATCATACCTCTTGGCTTCCAGGGGATGGTAAACAAATTAATATATGGGATGATCCAGTCTTGGGAGGACCTCCAATCATTAAGAATTGTTTCCCAGAAATAAAAGCAGACCTGCAACAGTTGGGTGTTAACTCTCTTGCAAGCTTAATTGAATGGGTGAGAGATCCACCCCTGCCACATCTTGACCAAGACTCATGGAGACAATTGCACATCCAAACTGAAGGGATTAAACTTTCTCCCCAAATTCTAGATCAGCTTATATGGGGCTCTATTAGTGGGTCAGGTGTTTACACAGTCAGACAAGGGGTGTTATTACAGCAACAGGGTCAGAAGAACTCAACCATAGCTAAGGTATGGAATTACAAGGTTCCCCCAAACTTCAAGCCTTTCTTTGGTTGGTGCTCCAAAACAAGATTCTTACTGGAGACAACCTCATTAAGAGGAATATCATGGGGCCTCATATTTTCCATAGGTGTCTTAAGAACAATGAAACAATATCACATCTATTCTTTCAATGTACAGAAGCAGTTAAAATCTGGATTGAAATAACCCAACAGCTAGGATCAACACTATCAGGAACCTTCAACTCAGAAAATTGCCTAACCAATTGGGGCCAAATGTACAAATGGGGACTGAAGGACAAGCACCTTATCAAGCAGATATGGTATTCAGTGCCAATATTCATCATTTGGCACATATGGAAGGATAAAAACAGGATAATTTTTGATGACAAAAGAACCAATTTTTAAGTGTTAACCAATAGAGTGTTAAGGGAGATAGTCTTGAACACAAAAGCTATATATCATAAACAACAAGACATTAGGAGATTAAGAAAAAGGAGATACAATTGTTACACCAAATGGATCTCCAAAATCTCCTAAATTTTGGGCCATAGGTTAGAACAATCAAACCTCTAGAGATAAAGTTCCTTGCACTTTTCTTTGATGGAGCCTCTAAATCAAACCCAGGTCATGCAGTGATTGGTGGTGTGATACTAGTGGCACCACACTATGAAATGCTTCAGTTCAAAATCAATTTGGGGAAAACAACCAATAATGTTGCAGAATTGATAGGCTGTGAAATGGGACAAAAATTGGCTCAGGGCATTAAACAACAAGGCATTAACACTCCATGTGTATGGTGATTCGAGACTTGTGATCTCTGCCCTATCTAAGGGGAAGGATTTCTCATCAGTCCAACTACAAATAGTTCAGAGAAGACTAAGAGAATTGGAGCAGAAGTTTGAATATATACAATACTCCCACATTGGAAGGAGGCATAATATGGTGGTTGATCGCCTTGCAAATGAGGCCATAAACATAGCCTATTTGCATCTCAGAGTAATAAGAAAAAAGAAAAGCAGACAACATGAGTGGCACAGATGATAGGAAGCATATGGCAATTTTGGAGCCTTTGGAGATTCTGGAGCCTTTGAAGATTTTGGCGCCCCTGGAGATTTTGATGCCTCTGGACAACCCTGGAACATTGCGTGATTCTGGAGCTTTTGGTGTTTCAAGTTTTCTCGGTGATTATGGTACCCTTTGCATCTCTGGCACCCTTGGTATACCGTTGCACTTTTTGGAGTTTTTGAATTTGCTTTGTTGCTTGTTCCTCCTTTTGGACAACAATCTTGTGACCTCCAAGTTGCTTGTTGGATAATTGTTCTTTGCAAATTTGAATATCAATATATAACTCCTTTTCTTTAAAGGAAAACGAAGGCAGCTCTTAAATGCTTGAGGGTGTGATATTTACTAATGTTCCATGACTGTAGGACGTGTTTCCAAGATTGTGGGATGTGTCTCCGGGATGACCACCAAATCCCAAATGCGTCCCTATGGAACATAAGATATTTGGAATACAATATATTGGCTGGTGCCATTGATGATGACAAAACTGATCAAATTTGTTAGAAAACAAATATTACGAGCAAGCAAAACAATAACACAAAAAAACAATAACACAGATTTTTACGTGGAAACCCTGCAGTGTGCAGGTAAAACCACGGGGCAATGACAGCTTCGTTATTTTATTGTTCTCGACAAACTTTTACATTCACTAACTTTGACATGCAAGGGGTCATTCCCCTTTAATAGAAAATACAAAAAAATTGTTTGAAAACTGTCCGTACGTTTCCTCTCCCCAGTATGGTTGTAAGGACGTAAAATTTCAGGTTGGGGGCGGAGCCCTTGAACCCTCGGGCAGGGGGGAACCGACCAGGTTCCTCCCTACGAACCCCCTCAGCAAGCCCTGCGCATACGAACAGTGCGTGAAGAGGGATCACTATAAAGGTTGCCCCATGCGACCCCCCTCGGCGAGCCCGACACATACGAAAAGTTTGTGAAGAAGGATCACTATAAGCTGCACCACCATGCACCTCTCTGCTGAAGAACATTGGAGATTTGGATATTGACTTTACCTCCTAACAAAATTGTGACTCTATGGAGATCAACAAAACATTGATAGCCATACTTAAACTCTTTGCCACACGCTGCAAATCTCTATCTCAAGTAAAGAGCTGGATCCAAGTAGTCCATAACCCCATCAAAGTTGGTTGCTATGAGTATGCTGATCTACCTTGTCAGAGTGGCAGCTTGGGCAGTATCAAGTTGAACAAAGGTATATTCAATAATGTGCTCTCTCTAATCTTTTTTGAACTCTGTGTTAAATATGTGGAACTTCTGTTTTTCCTTGCTATTGAAGATAACAAGCTCAATATCTTGGTTGTTTGTCTATCACCAACTCTTAATTTTCTCATATTTTGAAGGTTTATCCCTCACAACATCTGATAGGACATGATCTGTGATAGTTGTTCCCATCCAAAGGCTCAATATGAATCTTGGGAAATATGATGTCTCAGCTAAGATACAAAATCCCTTCTAGTAGATGGCTGAAAATTGATAACATGAAATACAAATTCAAGGGAAAACCATACAACTGTTATGGCATCCGAAAAATTACCTCCCAAAACACAAAATAATCCCCATAAAAACCCTCAAAAAATGTAAAAAATTCAAATGTGAATTTAAAAAATTGGTGGAAAGGCATCAAACACTGCCATTTGGCATTTCAATTGGTGATTTGTGCACAATCACTTGCTGATTGGCTGCCATTTGTCACCACACTATTCATTGTACCCCTTACCTCTGTTGATGCTAATTGGAGAGCCCCCAACAAGCGGTATTTGGAGATGATGTGTGGGGATTAGTCCATGGGGCACCATGTTTGTGACCAAGTGAGAGGATAGCTGTGTGTCAGTGAGACTGTTACTACTGGTTTGCTGGTAAGTGAAAGAGAGTGACTGGTGCAGTCTGTCTTGAAGAACTTAAATGCTAGCAGAAAAGGGCTTCCACAGCTACTGATGAGGAAGATTTCTAAAGCTATTTGAAGAGAGGGGAGAAGACACTGTAGAAGGTGGGGGAGTTGGTGGATTTAGATGTTAATTGGGAAAGGTTTAAGCAGGGCACTACCAGAGGGAGAAATAATGTTTTCTCCAAGGTATCTCTTTTTGCTTCGGGTGCCAGGCTGTAGTGGGGCTCAAAAGGCATACAAAAGACTTTGTGGAAGGTAATCATTGTGAGACCCAAGAGGCTGTACATGTAGAAGTGGTGTAGGTTGAATGGATAGTTTAGGAGCTAGCTGGGAATGTGAAATAGATACTGGCTATTCTGAGCAAGGGTAGAAGCAAAAAAACAGCCACCTCAACCAACATTGTTGTTAAAAATAAAGAATACACATTTGTCATTAATCTAATAACTACTTTTTATGGGTGCTTATTCTTTAATGACCTCTTAAATCTCATGTATTCTTCACTTTTCGATGTTATATTTATCTATAGTATTGAAACTAGGATGAAAGAAAACAAGAGTTTTTGATTTTGTAGACAAAGATAATATGCATGCATTGGTGTAGTATATAAGCTTTAGTAAGATTAGAAATGCATTTTAACAGAATAAAGATAGACATTTCCTCAGCTCAGCTGCAATGTTACTTTTATTATAGTTTTTGCATGGTAGGAACGGTTAGATTATATAAAAATAATATATATTATTAATTTGTTATCAACTAAAAATAAATATAGAGAAATTTATGTAATAGTTCATATGGTAACTGAAAATGTAATTGTGTGTTTTTAATAAGATATATAAATTGATATTTATATTATCATTATTGTAAATGATATAATTGTATGATTTTTTTTTAACAGTTATATGGGATTGAAACGGGCCCCACCCGTATTATATCATGACCACATGGTGGTACTACAACAAGCTTGGCAATTATGCATGTATTACTTGGCAAGATTTGAACCCTGGTCCCCTCATTGAAAGTTGAGGAATTTAACTGGCTGAGCTGATGCCATTTGATGATGCAATTGTATGATTGAATTGTATCCAAAATCTAATATTTTTGTCTCATATATATTTTTTTTTCCACGAAAAAATTGATAATTTCTATTCCAATTGAGAAAAGAAGATTACAAAGTATAGTTGCCCAAGGCTTACACAGAGAAACAAAGACAGTCCAAACTGCCCTATCAAGAATTTTCTTTAGAAACTAGCACCACCAACATATGAGTAACAAACAGAAAAAAAAAGCCCATTTATGGACCCAACAACAGCTGTCATAATAGTAAACAACATAATGGTCATGCACCCAAATTTTTTTTTTTTTTAATAATTTTATAATACATCATAAATTGAAAACGCTGCCTCATGAACAGTCGAACCATCCTTTATTTCACTCCACTTCCAACTCCCCTGAGCCATCAATATTTGTCTCATATATATATATATATATATATATATATATATATATATATATATATCGGGTCAAAATGGCCCCCGCTTACATCATGGAGGCATTATAGCACTATTTCAGCAAATCACATTAATTGTGGTATTACACCCAACTGTATTATCTTCAGCTGCCTTATTGTGGGAGTGTCCATCATAATGTGGCGACTTGAATATGGGTTACGCTTACGAGATCGCATTCGATCTACCATTGATTGACAATCCCTTAGACAACACTTTATATAATTTTAATTTTTAAATAATTTATAATTGGTTATATTAGGTTAAACAGGCCCCATAATGGGAGAGTCTCCCAATTATGAGAGACTCCCAATTATCGATAATTGGGAGAGTCTCCCGTCTGGGGACTCTCAACGCCTGTGGGAATTGATCCACAAGGATGTACAAACTTAATGTGGTTTGTTCTGGTTGTCTTTTCTGGGTGTCATTCTTGTCTAGTGGTTATATTTATTTTTAATTGGTTATATTAGGTTAAACAGGCCCCATTCTTAATTGGTTAATATAATATATTTATTATATTATATCTATATTAGGTTAAACAGGCCCCATTCTTAGTTGAATTTATATCTATTTTTAATTGGTTATATTAGGTTAAACAGGCCCCATTCTTAATTGGTTAATATAATATATTTATTTTTAATTGGTTATATTAGGTTAAACAGGCCCCATTCTTAATTGGTTATATTATATAAACAGGCCCCATTTTATATTTATTTTTAATTGGTTATATTAGGTTAAACAGGCCCCATTCTTATTATATTTATTTTTAATTGGTTATATTAGGTTAAACAGGCCCCATTCTTATTACATCCTAAGCACATTGTGGTATTACGACAAACCATATTATAATCGCCTTATTGTGGATGTGTCCATTGCAATGCAGGTATTCGAACTAAAGTTGTGCTTATGTGGGTGCATCCCATTTACTATTGCTCCACAATGCCTTGGACAAAATAATTTATTATATTCATAAAAATAATTAATATATTTTTAATAATTTGAATTATTAAATACAAATACTATTTTCTATGTTCAAAATAAAATATTTGTCCTTACGGGGTGTGTTTGGACCTCTAGCGTCAACTGCTCTTCATAAAGCATGGGGACCCACAAAGCACACGAAGACCTATTAATACCAAAGATAGAAAGCGAATATATCAACCTGGGGTAATTCACCTCAATGCTGCTTCTGGATTGCAAAGATTTTGGTACATGTAATGGTTTATAAGCCCACCATATCTCACAATCAGTATTAATATGGAATAACCCATTATGTATATATAGCAAGAGGCCTTCTTCTTAACTGGTTATATGGGATTGAAACAAACCCCACCCATATTACATTTTGACCGCATTATTACAATATTTCAGTGAACCATATAGTGGTATTACAACACTCATATTGGCAAGTATGCATAAATTGTTTGGCAAGATTTGAATCTGAATCTCCACTTTGGAAGCTCAAACTTTTGACCACTTGATCCCATGCTATTTGATAGTAAAAGAGGCCTTTTATGCAAAACAATTACTTGAAATAATTTCTTGGGTTTTTCTTTGCATTAATATTAGTTATTCTTTAGTGACTACTTTCATGAATGATCATTTTGCAATAAACTTTTAGATCTTATGTGAATTAGTACTAATCGAGTTTAAAACTTTATTATTTTATGTTATATTCACTATTGTTGGAGAGGTGATCTGATGAGGGCATCTTATTTGTACCTAGGCTTAGTTTATTATTACATTAGTTCCTAACTTTTTTTTTTCTATTAAATAAATGTGAGAAATGAAATGAAATAATATTAATGTCTGTGGTGGGCCAAATAAGACCCAAGGGACTGTAAGAAGGACAATAATGACTGCCAGCTAGCAGGCTAAAAAGCCCAACAAAGAGAAGAACTAAGATAAATACAAGACGTAACCTGACAATCGGGCCAAAGAGAAAGGGAAAAGAGAAGGGAGAGAAGAGGAGGGGAGGGCTGCAGTCCAGAAGAGTGGAGTGCACGCCAAGAAGAATGGAGAGAGAGAGGGAGGGGGGAGGGAGCAGCCCAGGAGGGGCAAGCTCCAAGAACCCCCTAGAAACTAATATCTCCTAACAGTTGAGGCCGAAGTATCAGAACCGAAGAAGTCCAAGGAAGATATTCTCACGTGGGCTTCTAGATAGCTTAGTTGTTAGCTACTAGATAGCTTCTGTTAGTTAGGCTTAGGTTAGTAAACTCTAAATTTGTTTGATCTCTTTCTATTTTGATGTTCTCATAATCTCCAGATTTACACCATGTTGAGATTTGGAAGACATTTGAGATTTCTGGCATGCTAGTGCCTATATATTCATGTTGAATAAAATGGAACTCAAGTTTGGCTCAATCCTGATCATGATCTTCTTGGTCCAATAGTAAAAGAGGCCTGCCAGCTAATAGGCCTTATTATGTGGCTGCGAACTTACTGTATAGCTTGTGTTTTTATGTATTGTGGTTTCAGGTTACGAAGAGTGGTTCTATGTAATGGTGTTAGAGCTAGTTGCCTTGCTTCCCACGAAAACTAATCTAAAAATGAATACTATATTCTTAGTAGATATAAAAATGAATGAATAGTAGAAACATGTCATCCTAGATATCAGACTTTTGAGATGGATAATGCTTGATATTCAGGAACAAACAATTGCTTGATTGAAGGACCGACACTATGGCATAAACAGGTAAAGAAAACACATACATAGGGAGGAAACCTTTTATAGATGTTTGTCAAATAAAGAGACCAGGTATGTCAAGTAGCTAGAAGATACCCATGAAGAATGTGATGTATGTATGAAAACTTAATTTCTGTGAACTTTATAGTAGGGGCACAGGTGCTACTATTATTTTTTTGTGATAAGTTCTTTTTTTTTTTTCTGTTTTCTTGTTGGGGAAGCATGTTGGGTAAATGGTGACAAGTCAAGAATGCATTGGGTGTTTTTATCTCTTGAAGAATTTACTAAAGAATGTTAAACATCCTTGAAACCAATGTTGATAGAAAATGCTAGTCTATAAGCACATGGAGGGAGCTGAACTATTGGAATATGTGGTGTTAAGCTTCACTTGAGGCCACAACTGATTTTTGCATTATATTTATTGTATAGCTGTTTGGGCCTTTGTACACTTTGTATGGGTGGGTTTATTTTAATATGTTATTATTAAACTTGAAGGTCGGTTCTTTAACCTTGACCTAAAGGTCACATGTAATTGGGCATCTATACCCCTTTAAACCAACCATTTATTCATTGGTTGGAGTGTAATTCTTTTCTTGTAGTGAGATTATTTTGGTGTCTATAGACACCCTTCTTATTATGAGTAACCTTTTTGTGAACTATTCTTGCTTTTCTAGGTAATGTGTTGATTCCATCCGTTTTTGGAAAGTATTGTGAAATCCAACATGGTATTACAACGGGTGTGAAATTCCATTACTCAGTTGCTTGATATCACCATTTTCTTTTCTACGACTACTTTAGGGAACAAGGTTCTTTTTGAAGAAGGTTGTGGAAGCACTGTGTGTTGCCAATAGCTTTTAGGGTTTGACAGAACTCTACCTACACTTGGATTGTGAGGATCTTAGTGCGTTGCAACAAAATTATTGCTTTCAGAGAAGTTTTAACCGATAGGTTCCTTTTCTTTTCTTGGTAATTTGATTTGCTTTAATTTTTGACCAAATGGATGCCCTAGCTACTAGATTGAATTTTTTGAGATTTCTTGAAACCCTCGCTTGTATTTTACGATTTTTTTGGAAAAAAAAGAACCATTTTCTTTTCTCCTTTGGATTTTGTAGCATCAATGCAACATTGATGAGAGGATGAACTACATGATTGCCAAAGAAGCAAAGAAGTCGAACATTTTTTTGGCAACCCCCATATGCTAGAGAAGTTGTAGGTAGACTTTTGTGCATGGTTTATACCTTCGAGCTGGTTGTCAAAATTGTTAAAGTGGTCAAACAATTATTTTGCTGCATTGGCAAGAGAGATTGGCTTATTGGTTGTGTCCCAAAAAAATGTTGGGTAGGGAAAACCATTGTAAATATGGAAAAATTGTCAACAAATTTAAATTATTTGCAAAATTTTATAAGGGGGGGTCACAATTTGGCGTTTTTAATCATTTTCTCTCTAGGAATTCCTTTTATCTGTCCAAAAAAGGTCCTTTTACCTTCATTTTTAAAATTTTAAAATTACAAAAAAGAATATTCCTTGCATTCAAAATGGTGGACAATGTGTAAAATTTAGGGGTGCCATGTTAGGGCAAATGGATCGTGTGTTTTGTACCCTAAGCCAGTTGGACACATGGCCTTGTTGGTCTCTCTTTGTGTGTTGGGAAACATTTATCATGGGTTCGAAATTTTGGTAATGACCATTTGTTTCTTTTTGGATGGACCGTGGAGGGATAGTGGGGCACATGCGCTCCCTATCTAGGCACATTGTCCCTCAGAGGCAAATGACCCCTTGTACGCCAAGTGGCTGCTGGTTTGTTGGCTAGAGGAGCATGGTTGAGGGCATTCGGGTTTAGGAGGTGTGGGTTTGAATCCCTTTTACTTTGTTTTACAAAGCAATGCAACACACGGAGGGAGGCATGTCAATACTTCTTTGACAAAGGCAAGGTCATGACATCTTGCTTAGTGCTAGAGGCTTTAGGCTCAAAGTGCCTTGGTAGCATATTGGATAGAGGATTTGGGCTTAAGATTGGGTGCCTTGGAGGAGGTCTAGAGTTTGAAACTCCCCCCTGTCACGTCTTAGGTCTAGAGTTTGAAACTCCCCCCTGTCACGTCTTTTGTTGAGAATGAGGGCCGACATGGCATGGGTGGCCAATGTGGCTTGTACAAATCAACATTTTCACTATAAAAACCGGTTCGACCAATCATATTTTGACACATTGCAAACTCTGATTTACTATTCGCTCGGTGGTAAGTCTAGTTAGCAACAAATTTGGTGCCCTAGATTTGACATAGAGGTGACACTTGGTAATGTCTTATTCATCAATTTTTGTATAGTGGTCTGCCTAGTTAGCACCCAGGTGGCACACTCATCCAATTCAATGATATTTTGCAGCTGTTGGCTCATTGAGACATTGTGCAGGCAACACACAGTTGGCATCCCCATAATTGTCCAATTAGCGACATGTGGCGTCTTTCCATTAGTTGAAGGTACATACAATTTTTTTTGATTTTTTGAAAGATTTTGGTGGCATTTTGTTTGATTTTTGGGCCATAATTTTTGCATATGGAAGTGTCTTGAGCCCATTTTTTCAAATCACACAATTTTTTGAGTTCTTTGCATTGGTAGTGTTATTTTTAGTCACAACAGCATGCAGGAGAATGTATTTTGGTAGGGAATTTATGGATCAATATGTGCCTTTGGTCAATGGACCTAACTATGCCACCTAGAAAATCGAGATTGAAGCTCTACTTGAAGTAAGGGACTCCTCATATATGTGAATGAGGTCCTTCTTGACACGGATTTTGATGAAAGAAAGCTGAAGCAAGGAGAAAAAAATTAAGAAATCCTTCAAGAAGCCTATTTGCATTTTCTGTAAGGAAGGACACAAGATAGTTTTGTTCGTTGCAGATAAAGAAGGGAGGTGCTGATGCTACTCTTTTCTATGTTCAAGGTGAGGACAACCATGATGGTAAGACCTCACAAGCATGTGTAGCTGATCATTTAGCATATTGGACATCCACCTCTTTTGAGGAGTGGATTGCAGATTTAGGGGCAACTTGACACATGACTAAGCATCAATCTCTCATCTTCAGGTATTTGGTTGTATAACATACATGCACATTCCAAAGGAAAAAAGACATAAATTGGATGAAAAATCTCAGCAATGCATCCTACTAGGCTACAATGATGAATTAAAAGCCTATAGATTATTTGATTCAACTTCAAAGAAATTATATCTTAGTCGCGATGTTTTTGATGAAGAAGAAAAATCACCTTCATCACCATCACAAGAATCTTCATCTAACTCAGCCCGAGTAATGATTGAAAGTGATGAAGTTACAAATGAAGAAATTTTCAGCGATATCAGTGATGAAGTAGATCTAACTACTCCACCACAACACACAAGGAGAATACCCAAGTGGTACACTAGTACATTGAAAGCATCTGGGATAGATGGAATCCCAGACACCTCAACAAGACCAAGACAAAGTATAACTCACAAGACCTCAACAAGACCAAATATGACTCACAATGCATAAAATATGGCTCTAATGAGTACAATTGAGCCATCTACAGTACAACAAGCCCTTCGGTCTATTGGTTGGAAAAATGCCATGCACACAGAATATCAAGCACTATTGAAAAACAAGACTTGGGATCTTGTTGATCTTCCACCAGAGAAAAGAGCTATTGGATGCAAATGGATTTTCAAAGTCAAATATAAATTAGATGGCAATATTGATAAACACAAAGCATGACTTGTAGCAAAGGGGTATGCACAAAAGGAAGGCATAGATTATGAAGAAACTTTTGCCCCTACAAAAAAAATAAAATCCATCAGAATTATTTTTGCTCTAGCTGCACAATATGGATGGAAAATTCATCAAATGGATGTGAAAAGTGCCTTTCTCAATGAAGACTCAAAAGAAGTTTATATGGCCTCAATTAAGTTCCTTGGGCATGGTATATAAAGATAGATGAACATTGTGAAAAGCATGGTTTTAAAAGGAATCCATATGATCCAAGTTTGTATGACAAAGAACAAGAGGGGGAAATTTTGTTCATCAATGTATATGTAGATGATTTGTCATCAAAGGAAGTTTTGAAAGAATGATTTGAGCTGCAACAAAAGATTTAAGGAAATCTTTTGACATGACGGATCTCGGGTTATTACACTTTGCCTAGGACTGGAGGTAAAGCAAAACCATCATCCTATATTTGTTTCACAAAGCAAATATGCCAAAAATCTCCTCGAGAAATATCACATGGAAGATTGCAAGCCTATAGCAACTCCTATGGAATCATGTCTGCAATTTTCACGTTTTGATTCCTCTCCAGCAAATGCAACTCTCTAATTTGTTTCACAAAGCAAATATGCCAAGATTCTCCTCGAGAAATATCACATGGAAGATTGCAAGCCTATAGCAACTCCTATGGAATCTTGTTTGCAACTCTCACGTTTTCATTCCTTTCCTCCAACAAATGCAACTCTCTATCAACAGTTAGTTGGGAGTCTCATCTACCTAACTTACACAAGACCAGATATCAGTTTTGAAGTGAGTTATCTCTCATGTTTCATGTAGGAACCAAAGATGGCACATTGGAAGGCAGTAAAAAGAGTTTTAAGATATATACAAGACACTACTGAGTATGGTCTGGAATTCAAGAAGAGTGATCAGTTCCTCTTACCAGGTTTATATAGACATAGATCACGCAGGTTGCGTTGATGACTGAAAATCCACCTCTGGCTATATATTCTTTTTGGGATCTACACCTATATCATGGGGAAACAAGAAAAAACAAAGAGTTGCTTGATCTTCCACTGAAGCAGAATATCGTGCAGTAGGAGGAGCTACTTGTGAAGCAATATGGTTAAAACATATGTTGACAAATATGGGAGTGTCGCAAGATAAACCTACAATCATGCACTACGACAAGCAAGGAGTACCAAAACTTGTTCGTAATGCAATATTCCACTAAAGGACCAAGCACATTGACATGGAGTGCCACTGCATCCGTGAACATGTTCAACAACAGAACATCCAGCTCAAATTCTGTCCTACTTGAGCAACGTGCGAACATCTTCACCAAACCACTTGGATGTGTTAAATTTGAAGAATACTGAAGTTTTCTCTCTAAGACTATGATGTAATAAGGGGGGAATGTTAAGAGTTATTACATCATGTATAATGTGAATGTAAGTTGAGTAACCACTCAACACATGGTTTGTAAGGTTCACTAGGGGACAAGGGTAGTTGTAGGTTGTTATGCCATATTTGGGCAACCATTGTATTTAAATACCCTTTCAATTTCATAATACAATCATCGAAGCATTGAGTTCTAAAAGAAGAGGAGTCCTTGCTTTCCCCTATCAAACATTTTAGCTGCCAAATTAACAATTTTAAAAATAACAAATTAAATTTAAATATAAAGTGTATTTTTTTTAAAATTGTGATGTCATTGTCAAAATATTGAAGATCAAATAAAAGGGATCTAGGTGACTACTAAAAAAACAAATCTTAGTAATAAATAAGAATTTACAATTTTCATCAAATGGTATTAGCTCAACCGGTTAGATTCCTCAATTTTCAAGGAGGAGACCAAGGTTTGAATCTTGCCAAACGATACATGTATAATTGCTAAACTGTTATAATACCATTATGTGGTCATGATGTAATAGAGGTGGGACCTGTTTTCAATCCCATATAACCCATAAAAAAAAAATCTACAATTTTCAATAAAAAAATAAAAATATTTATAATTTGATTAATAAAATTAAATTATAAATAAAACAAAAACATAACCCATTAATAAATTTTAAAAGTATCAAATTATATATAAAATAAATTAGAAAAACCCATTCCACTAACCTATGTAACTAAATTTAAAAATAATAAATAAAAAAAAACGCATTAATAAAACTAAATTTAAAAAAACAAAAACCTAAAAATTAATAAATTAAATTTGTGCTATCCACCCAGACAGTTCCATGGACCCAACCCATAAATAAAAATAAAGATCAATGATTAACGGAACAATCTTACCATTAACGTGGGGCATTCTGGCCATTCCAAATGGCATTAAGATTTTCTAGAATCAAGATATTATTTAATATTTTAATATTAATATTTTTATAATTGTTTAGCCTTCTGGACCCAATTGAGAGTGCATAACTTTGCAGCCTTTAAAAGGCCATTTGGATTTAGAGGACTCTAAAATTTTGAAATCAAGCTGTCTTGTTTGTTTGGTTTGTCCTTACCACGTTGGCTTGGACAATTGTGCAATAGTGAGTCAGTACTCTTGGCCCTTGATTGGCTATGACATAGTGGGATTATCTATTTTTAGATGTTTGCCTTGCTTTCTTGCACTATCTACATTGTTTCAAATTTCAGGTTCATGGGTATATTTTCTACATTTTACTGCATATGCATGGCCGTCTATGTGGTGACCATTTCAAAACAAAGAACAAAAAAGGGGGAAAACTTTTTCGTTTTTGAATGGCGACAAACTATTACCTGTTGCAACTTAGCTCTTGTCCCTTCTTGGCTCGACTATCACTTGGCTGAGTTTTTGTTCCTCTTTACTTGATTTTTGCGCAACTTATGCATAAAAATTGGTGAAAGTAGTAGTTGTTTATCCATTTTGTGAGGGGTTTTTGCTCACCTCTATATATGTTTACAAGGGTTTGCCACTCAGGTTTGCTGTTATGGTACCTAGGAATAGGTATATGGGGATGTGATATTATATTGTAAAGGGTTGACATGGGCTACACATAACCCAAGGTTGATTATATTATTATATTATATTATAATAATGAGTGGGATGAGGGTTTAGTAGTCGGCTCACGAAAGTAGAATTTAGAAGATGGGTATATAAAGAAGGGATATTGTCATTGTAATTATCATGGAGATCATTCATATGAATTATTACTTGTAATCTTGTTTGCACACGAAGTGGATTATGAGACTTTGCCCTCTCTTAGTGGCACTCTCATCTTGGGAGATCTTGTGGAGTTTCACTCCCCTAAGGTGTATTATGGTGTTGCCATACCCTTAGGGAATTATCTATCTCTGTCTCATTGTGTGAATTATTTGTGGATGAATGATTTGATATTTTTGAATATTGGTGAATGATTTATGTTTATGAGAATAAAGTTTCGTAACATTTGCCACTCTTTTCTATGTTTTACCGCTGGGATGAAAACCAGAGGGATTTGATGGTCGATGTCGATTTGACACTTATTAAAGTCTGATTTATTTAAAAAAAAAAATTCTTGGGTATGTCCTTAACGTGTACGGGACGGGCAAGGGGTGCCCAAAACCTTCGACGAGCGTCTTTGGGTATTGAGAGGTGCCTTTGTATCAAACTTTCATATTCGAGATGTGTACCCACATCCAAGATGCATTCTAGGTAGGGGAGATGCGTCTTTTGGTTACTATGATTAGACCCTAATAAATGTTATTTTTTTTAGGGTTTTTAGGTTGATTTCTTAAAATATGGTGTAGATGCTATTGGCCATCCTATTTCAGATTTATTCAATGAGGTTGTTTATTTTGATTTCCCTATATACTTTCTACCTTATCCACAAATTTGGGGCTATTTAGATCCCAATAATCACAAAATTATCATGACTTGGCACACATTTGCTAAGCTTTATGACATAATTTTGAACTCAAAACTCTTAGATGAGTTGGAGCAAATCAAGCTTAGAGCAAGAGGTCAAGTTGGTTTCAGAGGGGATTATTAGACCACTAGCCATGTTTTCACTCTCTAGGTTATTATTGAGGAGGTTGATCAGCAATCATCTAAAGTCCTTTGTTGTTTTGTGGACTTTAGAAAAGTCTTTGACATTGTTCCTAGACATCTTTTGTTTCAAAGGCTAAAGGAAATTGGCATCTCAAAGCCCTTTATTACTACTATCAAGAGACTTTATATTGTCTTTGCTTTTCATAGATAAGGTCCACATCACTATTGGTCTCCAACAATGTGGTCCATTTTCTTCTACATTCTTTGGGATCTACATTGATGTGTTGGAAGAATTTATTTCTCAAAGCACACATCCTAATAGCTATATTGCTTTTTGTAGATGATGTAGTTCTTCCTCACACCTAAGGGCATGCAAAAACAATTGGATGCTCTTGCTCACTTTCGTTACTTGTGATAGTTAGGAGTCAACCTTAGCAAAACTAAGGTGATGGTCAACACATCAAGGAGTTTCCATTCAAAGTTTTAGTTCTTTTGAGGGAAATCCAATTGCGATCACCATTGAGTACATGTACCTAGGGGTTCATTTTAAATACCCCTCCCTTAATGTTCGACCAACTTCTCTGTCACGACTTTGCAAGGGATACACATCTCTCACAATCCTAGAGTGCCAATATTTTTAGCTGTACTTTGAAGACATACCTATGAAGATATGCTTGATTGACTACATTAGCAAACCCACAATCCTTTATGTATTTGGGAGTTAAGGGCCAAGTCTAGGGTGTGCTAATTGGGATTGTATTCAAAGGGTTGAGAGTATAGTTATAAAACTCAGCGAGTAAAAAAAAAAATTGGGTCTTGAGCCGAGTTGGCCCAAACGAGTCATTTGGGCTCAACTCATGAGTTTTAAAGAACTTGCGAGACTTGCTAAACTCGTAATCTAGAGGGAAAAACTTGGTTGTGGCAGGCTCCTTTGACCAAAAGACATAAAGGTCATTTTTTTTTTGTTTTTGGCTCATTTTGGTATTTTTCTATGATTTTGAGAGATGAAAAGAGGTCAAGGCAGCTTACACTAAACAATCATTTGCATACCGAAACATGAATCGTTCGAAGTGTTCAAGAATCTAATAGGCACTTGACGTTATATTTGTCATGTAGCGCTTTAGAGTAATTAGAGTATGTTTGAGCATATTCACACGAAGAAACACAATAGACTCATGCAATATAAGTCGAATGACCTTCTGATTGTTGACTACAACCTTCACCTCTACCATAAACAAATAATGGGAGTGATTTTGATGAGATTGGTCCATCATCTAAGTAGATTATAGAATAGGGGCTGCAGGAGGAGGAATCCCTCTTTACATGGGACGAGTTCAAAAGAATAGAGCAAGAGGCACATGCAAAGGCACAGGAAGAAGCACAAGCACAAAGAGAGAGGGCTAGATCTAAGGGATAGGGGAAGCCATTGCTAGATGCTAGGTAAATGAGTTGTAGTGGACTAATTAGCCATTTTGTAACTTTTTTGGTATGATATTCAATATCAAACTATTTTTTTAATTAGTCATATAGGATTGGAGGAAGGGGCCTCACCCATATTACATCAAGATTGTGTTACCACAGTATTACAACATCTTGGCACTTATGCATTTATCGCTTGGTAAGACTTGAATCCTAGTCCTTGCCTTCAAAGTAGATGCATTTATCAAGTTGAACTCTTGTCATTCATCCGCTTCACCTTTAGAGCATCTTCAGAATTATTTTTCATTTGCATCACCTTAAATTTATTATGGGTGACCATATTTTAGGCAGTGAAAGATTCTTGTGCTGGGCACTTTGCTCTTCAGAATGTGTTCCCTTCAAAAACACTTCTGGTTGTCATTGGGGTTGATATTTTGAAGCTAGATCACTCCTTAAGTCAGTTGAAATCTCCATAAGATCAATTGCATACTTTCACATATTCTTTGAATGCTCCTCATCTTCTTCTTGGTAAGAAGGTGATTAGTTAAGTAGTCAGGTCACTAAGATTGCCCTATCCCAACTTCTTAGTCCTAACTTAGCCTTGCACATTGAGAATATCATGATGATTGAGGATGACATTATTTCTCACATAGATTGTATTCAACGACATTAGACACATGGATTCAAGATCCCTCTTGGTCAGCTCAAAGTCTACTCACGTTAGTTGCAGGTTGAGACAAATCACCATATTCCTTGGATGGAGAAGCAGAGACTCCAGAACTTTATATTAAAATTTCCTGCTTATTATGAGATTTGGGTAAGGTACTATCACCTATTTAGAGACTCATTTAGATCGCTTGCCATTTTTCTTGCTGCCTTGAGATGGTAGGATTTATACCTTCAGGAAGCTATCACTGTCGAATCTCAAATATTATTGGAGAGACTGACTACCACTCGACTAATCACCTCCTCCTTTTACGTTGTCTCAGTTGTTGATAGTAATAATTGTTCTACCGATGCTACGACTCTCCAAAATGGTAATGACAAATCTGTGCGCCCTTGCCAACATTCAGTTGTAGTCACCATGCCTTCTTCCTCTTGCATGTGGTGGGGCGCTACAATGTCTCTCTTGTGCAGGATGTCGGCTACCCCTCATTTGCCTAGGAGGAGAAAGCAAACACAACTTACCAATTGCTTTTCCTTTTCTACTAGTTCCTTAGCTATGGATGCTAGGAGAGTTTTGGGAAGTTGGACTTTATGACCTTCTAGGATTACCCAACCAGGCCCCTTAGTCCTAGCCATTCTCCTAGGAACATCATTAGATCTTATTATGGCTCTTTTGGGATAGTTGATGATGATAATGGCTCTGCTTCTGTTACTGCTTCTACTTCTACTCAGCATTCCATCATTGATTAGAATTGGTGCTTGGATCCTCTTGAGCCCTTCTCTATTTCTTTCTTTTTCATTGATTGCTGGTTCTCTCATCTCTTCACCATTGCTTGCAACATGTTAGGGTTTACCCAACTATAGGTCCACCCTTTGAGGATGTGATTAGATATTGGACAGTAATTTATCTTTAGCAAAGTTCCCTCTAGTCTCTAGTTTGGTTTATTAATACTTTCTTGGTAACCATAATGCTTTGTAACAACTATTTCATGTTAAGTCCCATTGACCTACTTTGGTCATTTGTGAACACTAATAAAATTAAAATAATCTTATTTAGTACACTAAACAAATTCTTGGAACACTCTTTCAATGTGTATTTTTTAAAATTATATTGTTAATGTGATGAGGGAAAGTATGTTTTTTCTCTTGAAATAGGTGCATCTTTTAACACTGAAATTCACTATTTAATGTTTATATAAATATTTTAATTATGAGAAGTGTACACTCTTGGTAACAACAATGGACAACCACATCCTAAACTTGGAGATCATGTAAATGCTAGCGTGTCTTGGGATGGAATTGTATAAATATAAATGCTTATTTCTGTTTTTTGTTAAGTTGGTTCTATCCAAATGGTGTCTTCTCCTCTGGATCATATAACTAATAGGTTACTAATCTATGTTAATGCGGGTATATTAGTCTTAATTTTTGTGACATGGTGAATGTGTTTGATATTACATCCCAAGTAATCTGCTACTCTTTCAATGAGTTTAATAAACAGTAATAATGGGGTTGACATCTCGTTGTCGTCTATTTTAACGTAACAAAACTAAATTATAATATCTAAAAAATTGACATTGGGTATTTGAGAATCATTTTAATACTAATAATTTAAGCTTCCATGCACATGGGGTATGGGGCACTTGGTGGGGTATGATGACTTGCAAACCATAAGCCAAGGTTCAAATCCTATGGGTGAACCTTAACATAGATCAAATGGCATGCGGTCAACCAGTTAAAAACCTGGACTTTCAAGGAGGAAACCCAGGTTTGAATCTTGCCAGACAATGCATGCATGAAGTACCTTAACATGGTCACGATGTAACACCAATAGGGCCCATTTTAATCACATATAACCAATTAAAAAAAAATTGTAAGCTTCCATGGCCTTTATAGGTCTATTCATTTTTATTTTTATATTTATTTTATTTATGTTCAGTTACCATCTAAATTTCACCGTGACAGCCTGAAATCAAAAAAAGAAATGAAAATTGTACTCTGGAAATCTGAGACCATTGAAAATCTATATATGTCAAAGTCCATAGAGACTATACCATATATGTCTCTTTCTTAAGACGGCCATTAGTAAATATTAATACAGCATAGGAGGACATATCAATAATCATTTGAAAAAAACATAATGGTAGGTGTCCATTGGAATGAGAAGAGTCAAATCAATATAAAAATGAAAAGACAAGGAAAAGAAATATTAATGAAGCTGTAGAAACAAAAATTGAGGTGAGAGGAGGTGCTTGCTGTATAGGGATGCAACTATCAATAAAGAGCATAGAATGAAGTAGGTAGCACAGAGGTGTTTGTGATAGAGTTTAACCTGAGGTTCTATGCTGACAGGGAGTACAAAATAGGGTATTGGCATATGTCCCATCAACATCAATCCTATACCTTGAGTTGGAGCTTCCACAAAGGATCCACATGGAGATCTCATGTCCACGGTCATCCACCACGCCCATCGGAGAAAGCAGAATCAACCGCCTCTCTCACAAATATTGCTTTTCCCTTGGCCATTCACTTCTCTCTTCCCCTCGCAAAATATTTTCCTTGAAAACATCTTGCACTGTTTGCCATGGTTGCTGAGTTTGCAATGCCTTTTGCATGATGCTTTTCTTGGATTACTGTATCCATTTCTTTTGTGAAGGTGGAGAGTGTTGGAATATGGTGTTGCAACCCTAGGGTTTCGAACGTGGGATCTGGGATAGACAAGTCCAGACAATTACTGCAACCATAAAGATGCATCAATCATCGTACCTGAGATACAGCATTTGGCATTCCTAATAAGTGTTTGGTTTGATGGGGTAAAACAATTTTCTTGCCATGTAAAGATACAAATGTTAAAGGGAAAGTACACACAAATCTTGCTTTTTCTTTGGCTGTTCGCTTCTCTCTTCTCCTTTGCAGAATATTTACCTTGAAAATATCTTGCACGGTCTGTCATGGTTGCTGAGTTTGCATTGCCTTTTGCATGGTACTTTTCTTGGGTTAGTGTTATGTATTTCTTTTGTGAAGATGGAGAGTTAGAATATGGTGTTGCAACCTTAAGGGAGTCGAACGTGGGATTTGAGATGGCCAAGTCTTCACATGATTATTATAACCCATAGTCACTAGGAGACGGGTATTGGTACGGGTACGAGAGAGGGAGATGGAGATGGGGGTATCAATTTTCAAACAATGGGTATGCAGGTACGTGGAAATGTCAAAACAAATAAATATATAAAAATATAACATGTTAACTAAAATCATACCAAATACACAAATTATAAATAAAATTTAAAAATAATCAAAGATATAAAATGCGTAACATTTAAGTAATCTACTTGAGTAAAAACTAAAGTCTTCAAAATAGGTTATTAGACAGTAATAAAACCTCCTTGATCTCTCAACAAATAACTAAGAATTCCTCAATTACGTGTAGAGGTATAATGCTTGATTCATATATTTAGGGCCTTGCAAAGAGTCATAAAATAGGCCTTCTTGAGCACCTGCATCCTTTTTTGGGCCTTTATTTACTACAACCCTACTGTTTAGGGCCTCCCAGAGATACATTTAATGTTTTTACTTTGTTTAGAACCGCTTGTAAAAACCCTTGCAGTTTTTTTCAAAGGAAACAGAGGAAAGCAAACACCATATGCTGGATGCAATTAATTCTACCTAGCTTATTTCTAGAGTATGATCCATCAAGTTGTCTTTTTATAGTTTTGAATGGACAGGGTACGTAGTTTTTTTGAAGTGGAGATGGTGGGAGACATGCAAAGGTCTGAGGAGGCATCTCCGAGTAATCGGAGAAGTCTCTACAATGAGTACCAATACCCAGTATGAGTATCAGGCAGGGGGAGATGAGTCTCCAGTTGACTATGCTGTAGCCATAAAAAAGGAAACACATAAATCATCATCGTATGTGATATGACAGCGTTTAACATTCTAAATAAGTGTTTGGTTTGATGGGAAAAAAAAGTAAATTTATTGCCACTTTAAAAGATACAAATGCTAAAGGGAAAGTATTTTCTATTTAACAAATTATTTGAATATTTTGTCAGTCCTAACAGTAAAAAGTGCGATGTGATGTTAAAGACAAGATATACAATTTTTGTATTTTTTAATTTTTAAAATTAATTGACAATAAGATACATTTATGTCCAATTAAGGTGCCTTCAGCCAAGAGTTATGCAGATAAAAAAAAATTTATAATGAAAAAAATTTAAAGCAATGAAAAATCACTTGAAACCTTATTATTTGATTGAAAAGGACAAAAATAAAGCATTTTGATTGGTCCAAACATCGCTTGTAATATTTACTATAAAGTTTGCGACCATGAGTGAGTCAGCAAGTGGAGTGACCTCAGCTGATTCATTTAGACTCTTGCCAAGTGTCTTTCTGTAAATCTACTATGTTTTTTTTCTCCTTATTTGCTGAGTTGAGTTTTGCCCTGCACCCAAATTTGGTTAAAAAAACAAGCCAAGTCAGTTTCGACACTGGTTTCAACCCCATATAACCAATTAACAAAAAAATCCTTGCTGGTAATGGAAAACCAGTTACTTTAGTATCCCTGCTACTGCAGGGACCAGGAAGGGAGGACAATGCAGTGCTTTATATGTAATGAATACACGGCTTGCGATGGATTCGTTGCTTGTGCACAGGAGTCTTGAGCAAGGCAGAAAAATAATTCCTTATTCAACATCTAAAAGGTTTCCAAAGTTTAAATCCAAAAATCTGCATCATTGCTGTACATATCCAAATGTTCTCAAGTATTCATAAGGTTATCATTTGTGGATTGTGACAAGATAGATTATTATATGATGGTCAGTTGGACGTAAGTTTAAATATTATACATGTTAAGAGTGTTCCATTTTGCTTTACTTCCTGTTGTTGAGCAAATTTTAAATATTTATCTATTACAGCTAGTCTGTGATGCATTTAGAAGGGTGGACTTATGGATGTTATTTTACATGGATAAACTGCAACTTCTGTGATATATGTATTCTTTCCGTTTTCTAAAATTGACTTGAAACCAAACAATATTAGACTTGGCATTTCAAGGGATTGTTGTTCTCTCTAGTTTTCATCTTTGGCTGAAGGCTTCCTGTCACACTGGTGCTTTTCAAAACTTGTATTGGCAGTATTTTTGACTGCTACTGTTAAAATAGTGGAATGATTTTGTAATACTTTGAAAAATGTGCTGGATAAGCGTATTGATTTAAGGTTCAGTTCTGAGAATTTCCAAAGATTATTTTATTTTCCAGGTTCTGGGAGCATTTTGCTCTTGTTTTGAGTGGCTTTTTGTGTCTACAACACACTCCACAAATGAAGGTTGATTGTATGTCTACAATAAACTCTACAAATGAAGACTGATTGTGGAGTAGTGCTTTCCTGCTTAATGAGTTATATTGATTCTTAAATGACTTATTTTGCAGGTCATACATGCAGGACTAAATTTCAGCAGTCTGCTTCTATTAATTTTGAGTCTCTGGCATGTGCCCTAATCATAGAGACTTTCTAATCACAGGAAAAGGGAACAATCAAATTCTTTTGGGATGCAAAATGATCATGTTTGGAGGTGCAAAATGGATATATGGAAGATGGAGCAGGCCCGTGTATAGTATTTACTTTTAAAGGGATAGCTCTGTTCAAGAGAATTTTACTGCTCCTTTATGAAAGTCCTTCCGAATCTCTTGCTGGGATACTAAGCTTGTCAAAGTTTTTAGTTTGAAGTGAGTGGAAGTAAGATGAAAATGCTACTTTGGATCCAAAAGTAATCAAACACCAAAGTTAAAGTTGCAGCACTATCTGCTTCGAGAAAGCTCTATGATGATTATTTGCAAGGTAATGTTGCAGTCCATGCACAAAATTCATATCACTTCAATTCAAGTTATTGAATACATTGTCGAAGATGTTGGAATGATTTTTAAAGTATTCCAATATCTACTTGCTAGGATCCTTTTTGTGTTCTATTATGAATTCTTCTTCACTTAAAAGCTGTCTCTTGAAAAGGACTTTATTTTTAACATAGTGACTTTTCGAGTATAATTACAATGTTTATTTCATTGTTCACATTGGAAATTTGAAACCCTGATTCTTGCTGCTAGGCTTTTTGTGACAATGTTAAAGATCAAGTTTGACTATGTGAGAGTGTGGGAATAAAAGATCATGGCAATCAAGATTGAGCTCATTGAGCAACTGTCAGACTCATGAACAGCAGATCAAAGATTTTTTTTTCGAATATGTGAAATTTTTTTTGAAGGAAAAAGGAAAATTTTGGATGACTGAAGTGTGCTTTAAAGCAACAAACAGAGCTATGGAAGCAAAAGGACTTGGTCCGTCTGCTTCAGACAGATGGATGGCATGCTATTCCCTTATACGAGTTCTCCTCAGGATCTGAATGTGCATTTTAAAATCAAGAATTGGATTTCCTTGTTCACGATTTAAATGTGCAACAAATTGAGGGTTCACATTTGAGCATCTACTTCCCTTTTAGGATAACCGAGGGCACTACCAAAAATTGGATTTAAAAAATCTTAACCTTGAAATTGTGTATGCCTTTGGCAACTCTAATGGAAAAATGTTTCTGTAGATGACAGATCAAATGTATGTTTGAGGAATGAGAACTGTACAGATTGACTTAAACCTTTTTACAGTATCAAGCCACATGAGTTGTACAGGTGTGTTACAAAATTATCAATTATGTGCAATTGTTCTTGAAATGCTTTGCTTAGTGGACTTCGTCTCTTTCATCTTGGAAACTGGTTCTTGCATTGTACTTGGTTTCTCAAAGGTGAATAAAGAATGTAGATATTTGTATCACTTTACATGCAAGCATTTGCAGCAGGACAAGTAGGTATGAATATTGAACAGTCCAATATTGTAATTTATGCACTGTTGATCATTGTAAATGCTTTTCGTGTTTTCCATGTCTCAACAGTGTTTAAGGAACAATAAAATTGAATTGCTTAACAGAATTCCTTCAGATTGAGCAGTCATTCTTTGAGTTGGCCCATAATTATTATTTTCTCTTAGTGTGGCGTTGTTTAGGTGTGTAACTTCTCCTTAACATATGAACCTGTCATATCCATATTACATGAATGTGTCAGTATATATATATATATATACCCTTCTCAAACTCAAAACAGTTTGGTTTTGGATGTTCAAATCAGCATAGGAGTTGCCATTGTACCTGGCAATTGAAAGCTTTAACATCATTGCTGTCACAGATTTGATTTCCTCGTTTTGTTTCATGAAGTTTCATGTTTGACATGTATTTTATCACAGATTTGGTCCATGAAGTTCCATGTTTGGTACAATATTTTGTCACAGATTTCATTTCCTCATTTTGTTCCATGAAGTTTCATTTATTTAGTGCAAATGTATTTTGTCAAATAGCTTCTTATGTGTCTACTTGAATTAATGCAATTTGCTCCATTTGGTTGGAGTCAATGTGGCACTATATTTACACTTTTTTTGGAAATTGTTTCATATATATATATATACAAGGGATTGGAATGAGCCTTACCTATGTGACATCGTGCTTGGCAACTATGCATGTATTGTTTGGTGTTGGAGGTATTACATTAGTTGGTACCTGTTGGTTACGAATCTGCCATTAGGAAAGGATTTAGTGAAATGCGCCCCAGATTCACCCACCAGATTGAAAGGCCGGAAGGAAGGAATGCCTTCCGTGCCAATCTTCGGAGAAGGCCGACTTCCTATGGGTTTTCTCAGTTGGTTTTAAGCTCAGAGTACAGGAAAGGAATTAAAATGCGGAAAGAAATACAAATATGATTTGAGTTGGGTGGGGAGGATAAGCAGCACGACAACGATCAATCACCACTACTAACAGCAATTAAATACAGAATATACTACATAAACTGCAACTGTGACACATCCTATGTATCCTCTATCTATGCATTCCAGGAATACTTAATCATCAAATACCGATATCCAGATAGCAGAATAACAGTAAGCAATAAAATAAGCAAGATGAGGCAGAAATGCTAAGTAAAGGCAGCATAAAGAATGATAACAACAAATAGAGCCAAGTGTATCTTGCATTCAGAAGCAAACATATAGCTACAATGGTTCCCTAGCAGGATATCCCCCTTCCACCCCTTTACAATGATGCGGTGCAGCTATTTATAGCGCAATTCCCCCCCGTTTACAATCCTGGGCACAAAATCCCAGACCTGACAAAAGCTGACAAAAGTGGCAAAAGAGCTGTTGATATTGACTCCTGCAAACAGGGACTGTATTTGCAGCAAGGTCCACTTGAAAACTGGGCAGCTACGTGGCAGTGCGGTTGATGAAACTTTGAGTCAGCATGAATGCGGGTAGCTGCGATAGATGGAACTTTGCGTCAGCTTAAATGAGGGTAACTGCGACAGATAATTTGGCCCATGCTTGTTCTTTTTCCCATCACATCTCAGCTCGGATTCCGAGGTTGGACACTTGTCAAATTCTGATGAGGGAGGGATCTGCATTGAAAGGTAGTCTCTCTTTTGTGTCCTACTTCGCCTGGAATCAGAGCGCAATTGGACAACGCAAGTGGGGAACAACGCAGTTGGGGAGGCCTCCATGCCTTAGACTATTTTTGGGCTGCTTGAAAGATTCTGCCCAAGTGCGCACAAGCTAGAGGGTGCAGCCCGACTTCGCTGCGAAGTCGGGTTGCGCACTCCAACACTTAGTCAATTTGGCCGCTGTTCAGACTGCGCACAGGAATCAGGGCGCAGCCCGACTTCGCTGCGAAGTCGGGTTGCGCTCTGACACTTAGCTGATTTTTTGGATACACTGCTTCCCAAGTGCGCACAGGAAAGAGAGCGCACCCCGACTTCGTTGCGAAGTCGGGTTGCGCCCCTATACTTAGCCAAATTTTGCTTCTTTTCGGTCATCTTCTGCACTTCGCATTCCCGAGTGCGCTCGAACTTAAGGGCGCACCTCGACTTCGCTGCGAAGTCGGGTTGCGCTCTTAGACTTAGAAATTTTCAAAGGATGTTTGCTCTATTTTAGGAATCTAACCAGAGAGAGTACAAAGGGAAAAAAGGGGGGAAATGAAGCTGCTAAAAGGGGAGAAAGGGGACAGTGGAGAAAGGGAAAGAAAGAGGAGGGAAGGGAGAGCAACATACTCACCAAATTTGAAAACATGGCACCCCGTGCAAAATGTGGCAACAGTACCTTGTAAATAATGTAGTCTAGGGTGTGTTTAATATTTAAGTCTATAGTATGTGTCATAAATAAAATGGAGTTATGTAAGTGAAGTGTCATGTTTAGGAGTGAGGAGTTATGAGCAACCATGAGAGACTTTGTCTTTATGTATAATATGTGAGATTTATTAAGTAAGAAAGAAATGTGAAGAGTTGGATCTCCAATGATTACGATGAGATGAAGAGTTGCGAGTATGAGAAAATGAAGAGTTTATGGAAGTGGAAAGGTTAGGAGTCATGTGAATATGAAGAGTCTTATGTATGTATATTGAAGACAAGTATTGAACAGGCATTGCATTTATCAATTGCTTATAATAGACATTTTTTCAATAAAATATTTTGCAAGTTTTATTTTCATTATTGTGTGAGATTTATATTTGAGTTATTGTGAGAAATAATAACATTAAATTGCCAATAGTGGCATCGGAGCCACCTTGTGTGTGCTTAGAGAGAGCATGTTGAGTGAGATAGCAGTAGGAAGAACGTTTGAGAGAGCTGAAGGAAGTACATTTGCAAGGTTGGAGGAGATAGTGCTAGAGAAAGATAGCAGGTATGAGTGTTGGAGGAAGGACGTTTGCAGATTTGGAGATAGCAGGCGTTTGAAGCTCAAAACGTGACCATAAACACTGAGAGGAAGAAGCTTGAACATGAACGCGAGTGAAGAGGAGCTATGTGATCGTGAGCAGTGAGGAGAAGCTTGAACAAGAATGTGAGCCATGAGGAAAGTGAGCCATGAGGCAAAGTTTTGATGGATTGGACGGAAAGAAGCCAAGCGTTGATGAATTGAAAGTAGGTAGTAACCAGGAGTTATCAGACTGAAGACGAAACATTTGATGAACTGATAGGAAGGTGGAGAGGCACAAAGAATTTGTGAGGAGATTGAGCCACATCTACCAATGAGGATGTCTAAAGAAGTTTGAGCAACCAAAGAATGCGTAGCTCGAGTTGTGAGCATGTAGACTTGAAAAGTTTGAAACGTTTGCAACACAAGTGGTCTTTATCAAAGCGTTTGAGGGCAAATGACAAAGGAGAGTAATGTCTGAATGCAAAGATTGTAGAGCGTGAATGTTGGTAAAAAGGACACCACATGCAAAGGTAAATTTCGTCATTGATTTATTTAGTGAAAGACGAAGTCAAGGAAGATTAATTTTTGAGGAAGGATAAAATAATTATGGAGATATAAGGAGGAATTTGATAATGAATTTGGAAGGAAAGGAAATTAAGAATGTGTAGAAAGAAGTTGAAGTCCCTAGCCTGAGTTGTGAGCATGTAGACTTGGAAAGTTTGAAACGTTTGCAACACAGGTGGTAGTTATCAAAGCGTTTGAGGGCAAATGTTACAAGGAGAGTAATTGAGCAACCAAAGAATGTGTAGAAAGAAGTCGAAGTCTCTAGCCTGAGTTGTGAGCATGTAGACCTGAAAAGTCCAAAACGTTTGCAACACAAGCGGTTGTTATCAAAGCGTTTGAGGGCAAACGTTACAAGGAGAGTAATGTCTGAATGCAAATATTGCATAGTGTGAACGTGGGCAAAAAGGATGCCACATGCAAAGGTAATTTTTGTCATTGATTTATTTTGTGAAAGATGAAGTCAAGGAGGTTTAATTTTAAGAAGGGATAAAATAATTGCGGAGATGAACGAGAGTTTTTTTTAACGTGTAAATTGAGTTTACACGGGTTTTAATGAGGGGTCTTAGTCCCCTTGTATTAGGGTTTGAACTTGGGTCTCTTGGATGAAAACCCAAGGACTTATCACTACGATATCTCTCGTGGGTCTTGAAAATAAGAGTTATAAGAAGAAATTAATATATTTGAATATTGGAGATTATATTAAAGCGAGGAATACAATTTTGGAGGAAGAAAAATAAGGGAGTAATAAGAAGAAAATTATTGAAAGAAATTAATTAAGAAGAAATTATATTGAATTGGAAATTGAAGGAAATTGATTGAAGAAAGCAAAAATTTGAAATTTGAAATTGAAGAAATTGAAGGAAATTAAATTGAAGAAAGAAGAATAATTAAAAGAAGAGAAGGAATAAATTGAAAATTGAAAATTGAATTGAAGGAAAAATTGAAGAACAATAATTGATTGAAGGAGAATATCAAATTTGAATCTTAAAGAAAGGAAATTATTAGTGAACTTTTATTATGGCAAATGCAAAGTTTTTCCTTTCCGAGTCTCAATTATTAAAAGGATGTAATTTTACCCCATGGAAAAACAAGATGAGATCAATACTCATTGTTGAGAAACTTTGGGATGTGGTAAATGGAGAAAAAAACATTCTAGAAGATACAATTGGAATCTAGAAATTTAAAGATGATGCAAAGGCTCTTATGTTAATCACATTTGGTATGTTAAATGAAATTTAGACACACGTAAGGGAGGTTGAAACTTCACAAAGCGCTTGGAATAAACTATGCACAATGTTTGAAGGAAAGAGTGGAGCAATCATTTTACACTTGCAATCACAATTATATTCTTTAAAAGTTCGTGATGGAGAGAGTATAGAACATTTTCTTCAAAGGGTAGCATAATTAAAATCTAAACTACAAACTATGGGAGAGAAAGTGGAAGAAAAGTTTATTGTTCAAGTTACACTAAGAGCACTTCCTAAATCATTTAAAACATTAGTCACTTCTCTTCAAGTGCTAAATAGAACCATATCCTTTGATGAATTGGTCAACATACTCCAAGAATATGAAATAGAAAATCTAGCTAGAGATGAAATGACAAATAATGCTCTTATGTCAAAGAAAAATGTATTAAATAATACTGCTACATCATCTCAATATCAATCTAAATGGAGGAAAAAATATTGTCACATAGATAACAAGGAAGGTCATAACACAAGTTATTATAGATACAATTCTCTGAACCAATGGAATCAAATGAATAGACCTTTCCAAATATATTAATAAAGACAATATTAGTCTTGATATCCATTAGTACAACAATGATATCTAAAATGGGAAAATAAAAAAGGAAACATGGTCCAAGAAGTACAAGAAACAAAAATATCAATGAGGAAGAAAACAAAACAATTCATAGAGCCCTAATGGGAAGAATTATAGAGTTCTCCATCCTTGACAATACATATACAAAAAATGAAGGCATGAATTGAATTGAGAAACACTGTGACATAATAATACAAGCGATTCAAAAATTCTCATTAGTAATGGCACTGATAGTATTGATAACAAAACAAGAGTTGTTGAAAAAGAAACAAGGAAAAAGAAAGAGCATGAACCAAAATAGAAATGATGGATGCTCTAGAATTACAAAATTTGTAAAAAGAACAAACCAAAGACTTGTTAGAAAAAGAAAATTAAAGTACATTATGGATAGATAAATAAGTCAGAATAGAACAATATGAAAATGCTAAAATGTTTTTACAAGAAGAAATAAGTCCAACATGCATTGATGTATATCCAAGTCCAACAATGCTAGAATCTCAAGCAGTACCAAAGCCAAAGCCAGAAAACCAAGACAAAAATTAGAGACTAAAAGTATATGAAGGCAAAAGGCTTTCATACCAAATAATGCTATAACACTACTAAAAGTAAGGCATGGAGGTTTTAAAAAAAAAAATTTAAAGTAAAGAACTATCTAAAATTTCTTTTTAATATTTTTCTTTTGCACTCGTAAAAAGAAGCTTGAATATAAAAAAATTAATTGCCTAAAATATTCGAACATGGGTTTTGTGTCATGCATTTATCTTACATGCACTAACCAACTGGGTAGCTTGCTACCTTGAGTAGTCAAAGGGATGCCATCATTTCTAAACATGCCCCCTCGTTTCCTATACTATGTCCTTTAGGCTATGTCATTCTGGTCACCAGTCTTCAAAGTAGACTACACTCACCTTTAGTAGGTAAAGAGAGTTACCTTGCTATGTTGAATCATGGGTGATAGGTTAGATGTGAAGGACAAGGCTTTTCCATATGAGAGGTCAAATCTCTTAAGCCATGCCATATCTTGGTGATAGATTGAACAAAAAATAGGGACGTGACTATCATCCACATGGATTTAACTATGATGAGGGAGCATCCATGTGGCAACAACCAACTAAAAATAATTGGAATTTCTATACAAAGGACCAAATAAGTGATAAGCATGAAATTGGTAGTTTCATCAATTGAGATAGCTTGACAATTTGCATTTTTAGAAAAAAAAACTAAAATTCTCACCATTGGAATTATCTAGATACTCACTATCCTCATGCTTTTAAAGAACCTCATATATGAGAGAGGAGGAGAAGAGGAAAAATATGGATGAGAGAGAAACATTTGTTATAAAATTGTTCTACATGTTCCATAGTCATCCTTTGTAGAGGCTGTCATATTGGCTTGATTCACAATTGGGCATAATGGTAGTTTTTGTTGTAGTAAACAAAAAATACCAAGATTAGTGCTTACAAATTTATCCTTGGTTTGATAAGTGTCATTTACTTGGTTGATCACCAATTGTGAATCACCATACACTGTTATGCTTTTGATCTTTAATTTTAATGCATGGCCCTAAGACCTAAGATCAATGCCTCATATTCTGTTGTGTTGTTGGTGCATGAGAAGTAGAGTTTAAAAGATAATGGAATGAGTTGTTGATGTAGAGTGACTAAGATAATTCTTGCCCTTGTGCCTTTAGTGCACTTAGCTCCATCAAAGTACAAGATCCAAGTTTTGGGTTCTTGAGCTTCTATTGAGAGGATTGTTTCATCGAGGAAGGATATGTCTATGGGGTGCTTTGATTCTAAAGGGGCCACGATGAGTTGATCGACTATAACTTACCCTTTTAGTGATTTTTGATTGATGAATTCTATGTCAAATTCACTAAGGGCTATGACCCATTTTGTGGTCCTTCTTGATAGGTAAGGCTTTGACATAAGGTAACACAATGGGTCTACCCTTGCTAAGATGTAGGTATTTTGACTAAGCATATAATATCTCAATTTGAGGGATGAGAAGACAATGACTAAGCATAGCTTCTCTAATGGCGTGTAGTAAGTTTCATAGTTCACCAAAGTTCTACTTATATAGTAGATTTCCCTTTCTCAGTGTTGTTCATCATATTGGGCTAATAAAGCTCCAAGGGTATGTTTAGTAGCAACTATGTATAGCAATAGTGGTTGATTTAGGTTTGGTGGTACTAAGATAGGTGGTGTTAAGAGATAAGTCTTTAAGGCTTCAAAGGCCTTTTGACACTCATCATCCCACTCAAATTTTGTTCCCTTCTTTAGTAATTTAGAGAAGGGTTGACATTTGTCTATGAGTTGTGATATGAATCTATGGATAGCTTGTAATTTGCCTTGAAAGCTATGTAATTTAGTTAAGTTTGTAGGTGGTGACATATCTATTATGGTGGCAATCTTGGAGGGATCAACTTCAATCCCATGATGGGATATGATGAACCCCAATAGTTTTCTTGATGTTACCCCAAAGATGCACTTTTGGGGTTTTAGCCTAACTTTGTAGTCTTGTAATCTTTCAAAAATGCATCTAAGATCTAGAACATGGTTTTGTCTTTTCTTGGATCGACCTAAGAGGTCATCCATATAGTCTTCTATAGTTTTATGCATAAGGTCATGGAATATATATGTCATGGCTCTTTGATATGTTGCTCCTACATTTTTAAGGCCAAACGACATGACCTGATAGCAAAAGGTTCCCCAAGGGGTAGTGAAGGCTATTTTGGATTGATCTTCTAGTACAATTTTAATTTGATTATATCCTGAGAATCCATCCATCAAAGATAGCATCTCAGATCCTATAGTGAAGTCTACTATCATGTCTATGTTTGGTAAAGGGAAATCATCTTTTGGGAAAGCATTGTTTATATCCCTAAAGTCTATGTAAATTTGAATGGATCCTTCCTTCTTAGAGATAGGAATAATGTTGGAGATCCAATCTGAATAATCTATGGCTTTTATGAAGCCAACATCTAGAAGTTTTTGCAGTTCATATTTTACCAAAAGAGTAACTTTCGGATGTATTTTCCTTAATTTTTGTTTAATGGGTTTGGCATCGGGGCACACTACCAAATGATGGACTACCAATGAGGGGTCAAGTCCTAGCATATCATCATATGCCCAAGCAAAAATGTCATGAAATTATTTTAATAAGTTTGTGTATTCCATCTATTCTTCTTGAGTTAGGACTTTTTTGAGTTTGATAAGGTGAGGATCTTGATCTGTTTTGATATTGATATCTATTGTTTCTTTGATTAAGGCTTGTGATTCATCCTCAAAATGAGGAGGGGTGGTTAGTACCCCTAATTCTTCAAGCTCTTGTGGATCTAGAGATGTTTGTTCTAATTTGGGAAGTTGGGTAGAGCTTAAATTGAAGATCTTCTTAAGGGATTCTTCCATAGGGTAGTTTTCTAGAGAACCCTCAAAGTTTTCTTCTATTGCTATTGATTTTGGATGAACCATTTCTAGCATGTTAATGCTACCAAATCGTATGGTTTTATGGGGTGCTTGGTTGAGGAGTGACCATAGTTCTTCTTCATCTTCATCACCCCATTGAGAGCCATGTAGTGATTTGGGATAGTTATCCTCATTGTCTTCTTCTAATAAAGGTGAGGGTTCATTTTTGCTAGGGATGAATCCAATTCCACATCGTCCTAGCCAAGGTTCAGCTTCTAGGGGCTCTTTGATGCCCTATTCATAATGACCTAGGCCTTTACCTTGGTATCCCATGTTGGTTAGCATTTTCTTAGCTATAGAGAATGAGGGTGATATATAACATGTGGTGTATGTTCATTCACTTGGCATGAAGTTGCACCCTTGAATCCTTTCATCAAAGGTGGTTCCCCCATAAATGAAAGCACAAGTCCCTATTTGGACTTTGAGTCCTTTCCTATTTGGCATGCCTATGTCATGAGGAGATAGGAACATGCTTACTAATTCTATGAAGGGATCTAATTTTTGGTGGATTAAATTGACTTGATCATTGGGAGAGGATGATTGGGGAGTGTCCCCTAGGTTTATGAGGGGTTCTTCAAGTATTTCCTTCCCTTTGTCTATTTTTGGTTGATTAGTTGGTAATGCTTATTGTATGGAAGGATAAAGATTAATCTCTTGTGTATCAATAAAGTTGCATAAGGCAAAAGGCTTTGGATCTCTAGGGATGTGGATAATCCTACCTTGATATTCGTATTTGAGATATTGATGTAAGGTAGAAGGCACTGCCTTCATGGCATGTATCCAAGGCCTTCTAAGGAGCATGTTATATGTTACATCACATGATATAACATAGAAGAGGGTGTTTAGGACATGTGGCCCTACTTTGATAGGTAGGGTAATAGTGCCTGTTACCTCTCTTTCTTCATTGTCAAAGGCTCTAATGATGAGGTCAAATTTTTGTAAATCATTTATGCTTAAGTCAAAATTTTGTAAAAATTTGACATTGCATACATTTAAGGCTGACTCGTTATCCACTAGGACTCTTTTGATATGTTTATCACCTATTTGAGTTATGATGTAAAGAGGTGAGTCTCCTGATATTGTTTCAAGAGGGGTATCTACCTCATGGAATGCTAGGATAGCATTGTTCACTCTAGTGAACCCAACTATATTGGTGATATCATTTGGAGATATGTCTTGAGGGACTTCTTGTTCACTTAAGAGTTTTAACAATATTTCCCTATGAGCGGGTGATATTTTTAACAATTCTAGAAGAGATATTTTTGTGGGTATCTCATCTAATTGTCGATGGAGATCAAAGGTATGTAAGGTATTTTGAGAAGGTGTGAGAACCAAAGGTGATTTATTAGGAATATTGACTTTAGTGCTTCTTGGGATAACCAAAGGAGGTTGATCCAAGGATTGATTCTTTGCTTGTTTCCTAGTCACAACGTAGGAAGGTTTTGACAAATGCATAGTGCCTACAAAGTTGGCTGACTTTTGATTATGTGTTGGTAAGGGATTTTGGAAGATCCCCAAATTTTTGTTGGGAGTCTCTGGTTGATTGAACATTATTTCTTCTTCTATGAGGTCTTGGATAATGTTCTTTAAGGTTATGCATTTGTTGGTAGTGTGTCCCTCCGTACGGTGATATTCACAATACTCATCATGTTTATACCAATTTGGCAATTCTTTGGTTGTGTCCCAAGGTCTAATAGTTGGAAGCTCCAACATCTTAGAATCAAGGAGCATTTTTAACATGACTACTTGACTTTGTCTAGTGTTTGTGTATTGTCTCTTGGGTTTGTCTTATCTTTGGATGACTAACTTTTGAGGAGCATTTTGAGTTGTGTTTATGTTATTGTTTTGATGGGAATCTATTACACCATCTCCTACAACATGTTTGTTTTTGTATTTTCCTTTTCTAGGGGGTTTTTCCTCCTCTTTCTTGTTATAGTTGAGTTGTCCCCATCTTATGAGGATGACTTCTACTCTTTTAGCCATGTCAACAACTTCTTCAAAAGAGGTTAGGTTTATCATTTCTAAGGGGTATGATAGTTGTTCATGAAGGTTTCTTATGAAAATATGTAGGAGTTCCTTAGGAGGAGGAATATATTGAAGTCTTCCCACTAAGCCTCTCCATTTGGCTAAGAATTCTAAGAACCATTTGGTCTTAGATTGTTTAAGTTGGTAAAGGTCATCTATGGTAACCTTGTCTTCTATGTAGATTGAAAATTGTTTGACAAAGGTTTCCATAAGTTCTTTGAACTTCTTAATGGAATGATGAGGTATTTGGAAATACCATTCCAAGGCTAAACCACTAAGACTTTTAGGGAAATAACCTAAGGAGAAGCTTTTCATCATGATTGATGTCACTACAAGCTATTTGAAATAACCTTAGATGGTTAATGGGGTCTTGCTTTCCATTGTACATTTGAAATTTGGGAGTTTCAAAATTCTTTGGAAAGGGGTGATTGATGATCATAGGATCTAATGGCTCATTATAGAACTCTTCAAAAGAGTACTTTAGCTTGGATGTCCCTTGAAGAGAGGTAATTTGATGCTCAAGTTCTTCAAACTTGGAGTCCCTCTTTTCAAGGTCTAGGATTTTAGTGTTGATATCTTAAAGGTCATTGGATGGAGGATTAGGTGGGGTAGGTAAGGTCATAAAAGGTTGTGTAAGAGGTTGGGAAAAATCTTGAGATATGAAAGGTAGACCCATGAGATTTGAAGTGTTTTTATTAGATGTCATGGTTGGAGGGGCTTGGTTAAGCCCCAAGTTATGAGTTAGAAAAGGATTTGTAGAATTGGTAGGTATTGTGTCATTAAGAGGTGTTGAAAATGGGTTACCCATAGTGGATGTCCCTATGGATATGGTTGGAGGTATTGTAGAATTGGTGGGTTGTGTCGTAGCCACATTGAGACTAGCCAAGTTGTTTTGAGTTTCATTGATTTGAGCTATGGTTGATTGATCATTGGAATGTTTAGGATCATCATGAATTGTAGTTGATTTCTTTTTAGCTTGTTCTTTAAGTTTATCCTTAAGGACATCTAGAAATATATTTTTGTTTCTTCTAATGTACTCTCTGACATGGTCTATGGTTTGAAAAGAAATTTGTTCAACAACTTGTTCTTGTTCCCTAGTCACTTGTTGTGACCAAGGATTGACTTCTTGGTCATCATGCTCATGTGTAAAAACCTCATGAGATGAGGAAGCTAAGCCCTTGTTTTAGGTATTATAAGGATGTTGAGACATGGTTTGAAAGTTTTGTTTTTGAAGGAGATTAATTTATTAGAGTTTTGTTTCTAGAGTACTTATAGCAAAGAAGAGAAGATGTTTTGAAATCCTTATGTCACCTTGAAAAGCAGCCCTCCTTGTGACTCTTACTAATCCACCATGATATACTAGCCAAAGAAGATTGCTCCCCTAAGGTTCATATGTCAGTTTCCTCAAGGGGTCATTATCCTTCCCCTAGTAGGATTAACAATTGGTTATGTTCTTGTTATCTTGATTTAATGTGATGTAAGCTATGCAAACAAAATTAGATGATCTTGTTTAAGTTTAACAAACTTTTATCTTGTTTAAGGTAAAAGGAGCGTTCATGTTGGGTTCACCAATATGTAGGCATGAGAAATTTTCAACCTAACCACATCAAGCATGTGTGGGGAGAATTCATTGGAATCCTTGCTTCCCCACTTGAGGGTCTCTTTCCAAAGGAGACCCTAAGGATATGAATATCCTCTACATGATTAGACCCCTACTCAATGCAGTTTTTCAAGGTGTAAAAGTAGATGTAAATGCTTGTATATCGGTGTTATATGAGTTTATTCAACAAAAACACCTAAAGTTTTGGATCACTAAATCTTGACTCTTTTTTGAGCCTTAAATGGTTATTTAAAACTTAAGGCTAAGATCATATAAAATGCATGCTAAGCTTATATCACACAAATGCAAGAAAATAAGAGCTAACCTATATGCTTTTCATTTTGATGATAGGCTAACTAAGGAGAGATTTGATTTTCAAGGCAAACAAGAGATGATGCAAAAGACAAGCTAGCCTATAATGCAACTATATGATTTTGATTTCTTGCCTAGATACTTGTAAAAATGAGAAAGAAATTGAGCTTTTGACCTAATATTCCTTGATTTTGACCAATGTAAATGTGTTTTGTAAAAGAAGTTAAGACTAGATTAGGGTTCCTTGATTCTCCAAATTGAAATGTGATTTCAGATACAAAATAGTGATAGACAGAGAGCATAACACATGAAAATGCTAAAAAATAGAGTTTAGAGTGATGCCAAGTGGTTGGATTACCTTTACTAGTGTCTGACTAGAAATGCCACTATTACCAAAAATACCACTAGTGATTTTGGTCCTGATTGGTAAATTTGGTACCTACAAAAGGAGACCAAAAAATTAGGTTTTCTATTTTGGGGGGTCTGTCTAAGTGTTGGGAAGGGTATTTTTCTATCTTTTCAGCTGATCAGACCCCCTGTTTATGAAAAAATGTGAGTATGCTTACCTCCTTGGAGTGGAATTATTCTAACCAAAAATGCCAATGGCATTTTTGGTATGAGTGGTGAATTTGGTTCTGTGTTCCAAAGAGCCAAAATCGCTAGTTACAGTGGCATTTTTGGTCTACAATGAGACTGAGATGGTTTTGGGGTCGATTTTAGATTGATTTTTGGTTGATTTTGCTATGAAAAGGGAGTATGATGTTGCTTGAGGGATGTACTAGGTTTATGGATTACAAATTCAAGGATTTGAGTTACAAAACCCTACAAATTTAAGCCCAAAATGAATATGTATGCAAAGGGAGTGGATAGTCTTAAAATGACTAAAATTTTGATAAAATGCAAGTGTAAGGGAGTGAAGAATGGATGTAGTGGTGTTAGGAATGATATAGAATGACTAATTTAACTTCTAACCAAATAAAATTAGCACTAAGTAACAAGAAACCAATGTAAATGCTAAGATATGAAGAAATGTTACCCAAAACTTCAAAATCTACAACAATAAGAAAGAAAGGGAAGGAGAATGCAACAGGGGAATGATTGAGTGCTGCAAATGATGAGATAACAAGGAAATAAAAGCCTTGTATCTTCAACACAATAGCTTGAAAAGAGATAGGGAGCAATGATATATGATTGTAAATGAAAATAGCATGTAATGTATGAAGAAAGAAATTGCTAAAAGAGATTGAACATCAAATTTATGCCTACAAATGAAAGAAGCATGAAATTAAATGAACATGGAAGGAAGGAGAAATATTAGTATGTTATTAATATGAATGATATAATTGTAAATGAATGGCAACAAGTATTTTAAGATAAAATATGGAGGACAAATGCAATACAACCCTACAAAAGAGAAGGTTATGGCCAAAATATGGGCAACAAATGAAAGTAAACCCAAATGGACCTACAAAGAGATGTTAGGAAGTGAAATGAAGATGATATGCTTGAGCTAAAGGCTGAAAATATAATGTTAGATGGCTTCCAATAGAGATAAAACCCTACAAAAATGAATTAGAAGCATGAAATATGGAAATATCAAGAGAAAGCCTAAGCTAGCAAGGCTACAATCTAGAGGATAAAATGCAAAATGAAGCAAAGATGAATGGAGAGGAGGGATATTATAGGAGAGCTATCACCTAACAACAATCCTTCCTTACCTCCAAGATGATCTCCTTACCCCAAAATCCTCCTTGCCTTGCTTGGATTACCTCCAAAATGCTTGCAAATGCTTGAAGATGCTTGAAATTGCTTGAAAATGAAGAATGCTAAAGAAGAAGAGCTAGAAGAAGAATGCTAGAAGAATGTTAGAAGAATGTAATTAGCCTTAGAATTCCCTCTATGTCTTGCCCCAAGGGCTATTTAAATAGATTTTGAAGGAGGGATTAAGGGGGGTTAAGAGGAAAATTTAGTTAGGACTTGTTGTGGCTGATCCACAACACACCCCAAAATTGGGGACCCACCTTTTTTTTGCATGCTTTCAAAGAAAACTGCAGTGGCCCAGATGCTCAAAATCAAAGAAAAACAACAAAAAAATGAAAAGTATCGCGATATCGCAACATGTTGCTCCATCGCGGTAGAAAATGAAAAAGTGTCGCGATATCGCGACATGTTGCTCCATCGCGACAGAAAATGAAAAAGTGTCGTGATATCGCGACATGTTGCTCCGTCGCGGCAGAAAATGAAAAAGTGTCACGATTTTGCGACAGGTCGTGTTTTCGCGGCTCAAACAACCAAAATGCAGTAAAATGGAAAATTGTCGCGATTTCACGATGTGTTACGTTTTCGCGGCTCAGACGAGCGAAGTGCAGTGGAACAGAAAAGTGTCACGATTTCATGACATGTCGCGTTTTTGCGGCATAGATCACGAGGCAGACTTAAAATGAAAAAGTGTCACGATTTCGTGACAGAAAATAGCAAGGTGGTGCCAAATAGAAAAATGTCGCGATTTCGCGACAGAAAGCAGCGAGACAACTCCAAATGAAAAAGCGTCGCGATTTCGCGACAAAAAGCAACCAAAGTGTACGGAATGAAAAGTTGTCACGATATCGCGACATGTCGCCATTTCACTACTTGAAGACAAGATGAAGGGCGAAGATGAAAAGTGTTGCGATTTCGTGACCTGGAGCAGCGAAGTTGTACGGAATGAAAAAGCGTCTCGATTTCACGACAAAAAGCAGTCAAGTGGTGCAAAAGAGAAAAGCGTCGTGATTTCGTGACAGAAAGCAGCGAGACAATACGAAATGAAAAAGTGTCACGATTTTGCGACATGTCGCGTTTTCGCAGTGCATGAGGACGAACAAGGCTGCTGACAAAAAAACGTCACGATTTCGCGATAGGTTACATCCACGCGGCCCGAAGTAGAAAAATGTCACGATATCGCGACATGTATCATTTTTGCGATGCATGAAGACGAACGAGGCTGCTGGTAGAAAAATGTCGCGATATCGCGACATGTCTCATTTTCGCGATGTCAGAGGAAGGACAAGACTGCTGGCAGAAAAATGTCGTGATATCGCAACATGTCTTATTTTCGCGATGAAAGAGGAAAAGCTAAGCTGCCGACATAAAAACGTCGCGATATCACGACATGCTGTTTTATTTTGCGAATCTCGATGAACCGTTACAGAACATGCAAAAAAGTGCAGAACACGTGGCATAAAGGTGTAAAGGTTACAGAAGCGTTACATTTCCCGAAGAAGATCAAACGTTCGACATCCGAGCAGAAAGTCAAATACAATGAAGAGGCGGGGAAGACGAAACGATACAATCTGGGAAATAAAATGAAGCATCACAAGGCGAAACAGAGAGCATTCCCAGAGGGTTTAAAAGAAAAGACCGAGGATAGATACAAGGGTCAGAAACTGTTCAGAGAATATTGCAGGATTGAAGGCAAGGCCTTGACACTGGGTTTTTCCTGGATATTTTCCTTCCACATGGACTGGTCGAAAACCGCTGCAAGTAGGGTTGCAGAGCCAGAGTTGAGAAGGCCATTTTGGGCCTATTTGAGTTGTTTCTCTTCCACAGACTGGTTTGAAAAACCAGACATTCTGCTATTGTAACATGACATATTTTAAATGCAGAAGTATTCAGAAATTTGCATCTTGTGGGCAAGAAAGAAGGAGATCTTCTGTGCATGCTATGGATTTAATGTTTATTCTTTCATTTTTTAGATTTCGGATTTATAGATAATGTTAAATGCCACTTTTGTGGGTTACATTAGGCGAATATTTGAAATCTAAATTTTATTTCGTACCCTAGGAACTAGCACTTAGTCTATGGGGATTGTGCATGTTTTGTAGGTCCAATAGGTTAGGTTGCATGCATGGAAACCTCACATCTTCGGTTTTGTCGTAATAGGATAGCATCATACTGAATGCATTTTTATTTTTAGTTTCTATATTTTATTTTCATTCTTTCTGCATTTTGTTTATTTTTCTTTTATTTTCCGAAGTAAACTTTTAAGCATTAACAAAGACTACAAAATATCAAAATCTAAAAAAGCAATGAACAATCACTAAAGTTTCATGGTGAAATAAACCACAGTGCCCCTTGTTAACAGTTACTTGCAATCACTAAGGTGTTCCAAGCATTTAAATTGAATATCTTTATTTGAGATTACTAATACATATATGCAAATGCTAATATAGCGGAGACCTTGGAGAAATTATTTGTTTAATTTCTTTGCAAGAGAGGATTTGGAGCACAAATCCTATCGGAGAGTGTGTTTTCACAATCGGGTGAAAATACCACTCAACAGATTGGCGCTAGAAGGAGGGCCTGAATAGGTTTATTTCAGTGTGATTTAAATGCTATAGGGATTTAAATTTTGAATATTTCATGCCCTATTGGTTATTATATTTAGCCCTCTTTTAACAATACAACTTTGTACTGTTAAAAGGAGGACATGAATTGCTATGCACTTTCCTAACGCTTTGATTGTTCATACAGGAATAATGTGATTTGATTTGATTTAAAAAAAAAATAAATAAAAAATAAAATAAATATTGTATTAAAGTTATATTCTTTAAGATTCACTAATGGCTATGTTTACACCGTGGATGACAGGTAGCCCATTGAACATACCGGGAGTTCAAAATTATTTTCCCATTGGTTTTGAGAGATGTCTTCCTCGATTTTCGTCTAATGGGACAAATACTGCAGAAGAACACATTCAAGCATTCAAATTTGTTGTGAATCACTTAACAATTTGGTATGATGATGTTGTTTGTAAAATGTTCCCTTACACCTTGGACAAAGTGGCATATGATTGGTTTACAAGTCTACCTTTAGGGTCTATCACTTCTTGGGCTCAACTAGAGGCAGCATTTCTTAATCAATTCAACAAAGAGCGAGTTGACCCAATCCACATGTACGAGCGAGTTTTTCTATATTAGAAAAGGACCAAGTGAAAATGTGAAGTCATTTTCTGAAAGGTTCTTTGGATTATATACTCAATTAGTGACATTTTATGTTCTTCAAGAAGAAATGGCTCTCCAAATATACGTCAATGCTCTTGACCCACTCATTTCCACATATTTGCGAGGGATGCCTCAAATCACATCTTTGTCACAAGCCTATACTCAAGCAATGGCAATTGAGCAACAATTGAGTTGTCAAAATTATGGTGTGGGTTTTGGATCATATAATATTCAATCATTTAATACCTCCCTTACCCACCCAATGATTTATCCACCTCAACCAAGTTCAAGTGTGAATCAATTTCAGAATCAACAATCATTCCCAAGCTTCAATCAATTTCAAAATCCTCAACCTACTATGCAAGATCAACCATCTTTCTTAAGTATGAATCAACTTCAAAATACTCATCTTGATTCAAAAGATGTTTCTAAAATCAATTTCAATGATTTTCATAAGAATATGATTTTAGGCAAGGGAGGAGTACTAGATCCAACTAGTATGGAAACATGTGATAGATTGGAAACCCTTGACTCACCAAAAGATGAATTCTATGAGGATGAATCTGATTCGGATGACACATTGGATGACATTGTTGAAAGTAATGGCCCAAAAAATTCACACCTTCCAAATTATGTTAAACGTGAATCATGGGTTACACATGTGGATTATGATAACCTTATCAATTTGAATACAAGCAATAACCCAATTTTGGAAGTAATTGAACCATCTAAGGAAGGAGAAGATAAATTTGATGAGAAACATGTTGATGAATTAAAAGATGATGAAGAAATAGTTGAGCATCACAATTTGATTTTGAAAGATGATCATTATGATTCTTGGGAAGAGTATGCTCACTCCAAACCTTCTGATGAAATTTGTGTGCCTATTGATATGCAGGATAATACAATTGCCCTTTCATATGAGGATATTACAAGTCCTGTACAATCTGAGAATGTTTTGGAAGAAGGGTTGGAATCTCATCAAAGGTTGGAGAAGGATAATGATTCTACTACCATGGATGAAGAAGGAGAATCAATTGTTTTTGTTCCCCTTGAGGGGCAAGAAATCAAAAATCTTGATCCACCTATTGTTTCTACAATGTCTATGCCATCTCAAAATGAGGAAATTACGAAACCTAAGTGGTGTGGGTTTGATACTATTGATGATCCTAATGAAAATATGGATTTTGAGGCAACTCAAGCCATTGATCATGGAAAGGTGTCACGCGACACATATCTTGAAAAACTAGGCTCTTGTTTTGAAAAATATGGACGCATGTTTGATTGGGTGCCTAACTTTGGTGTTTTTGAACAGGTATTGGACGATGAAGAAGACAATGAGGAAAAAGAAAAAGCTACTAACACTCATCAAGTTGTGGTAAATTCTAACCATGATGGGTTGAGTATGGATGACAAGGTGAAATCTTTACCTTTGGTAGTAGCTACAAAAATTTCAAGTGATAGGTTACATGATGTCCCTTTGGATGCTAACATCATTAATGAGGAAATGCCAAATTTTGTTGATGCTTGTCAAGTTTTGAATGATTTTGATTGCTTTAAAATCCTGGAAAATGATTTGAATTCAAGACTTTTAGAAATAGGCTCTTGTTTGCAACATCTCACATTTGAAAAGGAAAGCCTACTTCTAAATCATGAATGGAATGATGAAACTTGCACTTTAAAGAATAGACAAGATAAAATTGAATACCAACCATTGTCTAATCAATTTGATTTGAATCTCACCTATGATGTTGGTAATAGAACTAAATCAAATTGGTATGGTGAGCATGGCAAGTTGAAATTTGTTGCATTGCTTGGTTTGATCTTATTGTTGTTGGATTCCTACAACATTTGGCATGTGTATTGTGTCATATGTTTTTTGAAATGTTCTAATCATGTTTGGGATCCAGGAAAGTAATAGTCCAAGCTTGGCATCATCTTGTACAATAGTGTATATAATTTTTGGTTTTTGGTGTGGGCTTTCAAGTTTTTGTTTTTGGGATTGTTTTTGGGTTTGTTTGTTGGTTTGTGTTTTTCAAGTTTCATTTTTGGGGATTGTTAGTTTAATCATGATTTAAGTTGTGTGTTTGATTTCATTTGACATGTTTAGTTTGTTTTTTTTTATATAAAAAAAAAGAGAAAAAATTTGAGATGTCAACTTATGCCTAAGATCAGGAGAATATGAAACATTGGAATTGTGTTGTAGAAAGCTCCACAAGTAACACAAACATCTTAAATAATATCGTTTGAATCTTGTGATGCATGAAGTTGTCAGTTTTACACATTATGGTAAAGTAGATGATATATTCCATCCACATTCCAAAAGAAGCAATGCATTCATATCTCATGTCACATTCCACATTGCATATACATGTCATCTCAGTTACATTTTCATTTCATGTGCAATCATTGAGAAGGTGTCGAATCCTCTTAGGGTTATTACATAACATAAATATAAAAGGATCCTAAGGTTGGGAACCGATGCCCGAACTATCTTGAACCAAGCACATTCTATACACATTAAAAAGAATCTTGAGCAAAATGATCAAAACCATGCTTGGAAGAAAAGGTGAGGTGAAAAGAATATTTCATGTCTGTCCTATCATGCAACATAATCCTTAAAACAATGGTTTTTACCACTTCCATCAAGCTTAAAGTCTAAAACCATAGTAGTAAGGATAGGATTAAATCCTCATCGAACTTAGGTTGAGGATCCAATTCCCCAAAGCTCTGATTTGACCTTCATGGAGTAGTAAGGATAGGGCATAATTCTCATCTCACCTAGGTTGAGAATCCGATTCCCCAAAGCTTCCATTTTTCCCATTTCATCATAAAGCTTGGATTGGAAGGATCGTACTACATGTCCTCTGCAAAGGATGGGTAGTCATCCCAAAGGTCCAAGAAATAAAAATAAAATTAATATTTTCCCATTTCATCTTATCATCTTGGATTGGAAGGATCATACTACATGTCCCTAGCAAGGATGGGTAGTCATCCCAAAGGTCCAAGAAATAAAATTACTAACATTTTCCATTTTCATCTTAATATTGGATTGGAGGGATCGTACTACATGTCCCTAGCAAGGATGGGTAGTCATCCCAAAGGTCCAAGAAAAAAAAAGAGAGAAAAGAGAATGAATGAAAGCCAAGTCATGGATTATGGGGTTAAGTATGCCCATGCGTGGCAACATGTCTTGTCTAAAAGCAAGACCACTGATTGCTCAAATGGATAGACTAGCCTGACCATTTCATCCATAATAGGTTAAATCATTTTGTTCAAGATGAGGTAATGAACTCCAAATCAGAATAGTAAGGATAGGGTTAAATTCCCATCTCGCTTAGGTTGGGAATCCTATTCCCCAAAGTTCTAATTTCACTCACACTTGCACATGGGTTCAAGATGGTAGTGACACATAACCAACTTTGGGATCTAGTAAATTAATTCAGTATACATATATTTGGTCCTAAGAGGGTTTGACAGCTTTAATATGTTTGTTCATGATATTAGAAGGTTTGAGCCTTTGCAAAGCGAGGTTGTTATATCTCTAGCATCTTCATCATACATCAAATCCTGCACAAATCATTCATAGCCTTGCATACAAATCATAAGTGAAACTGACAATGGAATGTTGATCAAGTTCAAGCGATAGGGAATGAAAACACATTGCACACATCGAGTTGATACTTAATGATTCTGATGTTTCATGTATTTTTGATCTATCGGTATTTGTTTATCTTTTATGTGCTGACGCTTGTATCTAAGCTTGTATATTTCAGGTTGGGTTCTCACCAAAATGCTCAGGAGCATTTGACAATAGAGTCGCCATTTGTTGTGGCTGATCCACAACACACCCCAAAATTGGGGACCCACCTTTTTTTGCATGCTTTCAAAGAAAACTGCAGTGGCCCAGATGCTAAAAAATCAAAGAAAAAGCAAAAAAATGAAAAGTGTCACGATATCGCGACATGTTGCTCCATCGCGACAGAAAATGAAAAATTGTCGCGATATCGCGACATGTTGCTCCATCGCGGCAAAAAATGAAAAAGTGTCATGATATCGTGACATGTTGCTCCGTCGCGATGAAAAGTTGTCGCGATATCGCGACATGTCACGTTTTCGCGGCTCAAACAAGCAAAATGTAGTAAAATGGAAAATTGTCACGATTTCGTGACGTGTTACGTTTTTGTGGCTCAGACGAGCGAAGTGCGGTGGAACAGAAAAGTGTCACGATTTCGTGACATGTCACGTTTTCATGGCACAGATCATGAGGCAAACTTAAAATGAAAAAGTGTTACGATTTCACGATAGAAAACAACAAGGTGGTGCTGAATAGAAAAGTGTCGCGATTTCGCGACAGAAAGCAGTGAGACAGCTCCAAATGAAAAAGCGTCACGATTTCACGACAGAAAGCAGCCAAAGTGTACGGAATGAAAAGTTGTCACGATATCGCGACATGTCGCCATTTCGCTACCTGAAGACGAGATGAAGGGCGAAGATGAAAAGTGTCACGATTTTGCGACCTGGAGCAGCGAAGTTGTACGAAACAAAAAAGCATCACGATTTCACGATAGAAAGCAGTCAAGTGGTGCAAAAGAGAAAAGCATCACGATTTCGCGATAGAAAGCAACGAGACAGTATGGAATGAAAAAGTGTCATGATTTCGCGACATGTCGCGTTTTCGCAGTGCATGAGGATGAACAAGGCTACCGAAGGAGAAAAACGTCGTGATTTCATGATAGGTTGCATCCACGCGGCCCAAAGCAGAAAAATGTCGTGATATCACGACATGTATCATTTTCGCGATGCATGAAGATGAACGAGGCTGCTGGTAGAAAAATGTCACGATATCGCGACATGTCTCATTTTTGCGATGTCAGAGGAAGGACAAGACTGCTGGCAGAAAAATGTCGTGATATCGCGACATGTCTTATTTTCGTGATGAAAGAGGAAAAGCTATGTTGCTGACATAAAAACGCTGCGATATCGTGACATGCTATTTTTGTCTCGATTCACGACGAACCATTACGGAACATGCAAAAAGCGCGGAACACGTGGCATAAAGGTGTAAGGGCTACAGAAGCATTATAGTTCACAAAGAAGATCAAACGTTCGACATCCGAGCAGAAAGTCAAAGACAATGAAGAGGTGGGGAAGACGAAACGATACAATATGGGAAATGAAGCGAAGCGTCACAGGGCGAAACAGAGAGCATTCCCAAAGGGTTTAAAAGCAAAGGCCGAGGACAGATACAGGGGTCAAAAACGGTCGGGGGGGGTGGGGGTCGAAACCGTTGCAAGCGTGGTTGCGGAGCCGAGCCGAGAAGGCCATTCTGGGCCTGCTTTGAGTCGTTTCTCTTCCCCTAGATTGGTTTTGAGAAAACCGGACATTCTGCTATTGTAACATGGCATATTTTTAATGCAGAAGTATTCAAAAATTTGCATCTTGTGGGCAAGAAAGAAGGAGATCTTCTGTGCATGCTATGGATTTAATGTTTATTCCTTCACTTTCTTTTAGATTTTGGATTTATAGATAATGTTAAATGCCACCTTTGTGGGTTACATTAGGCGAATATTTGAAATCTAAACTTTATTTTGTACCCTAGGAACTAGCACTTAGTCTATGGTGATTATGCATGTTTTGCAGGTCCAATAGGTTAGGTTGCATGCATGGAAACCTCACATCTTCGGTTTTGTCGTAATCAGATAGCATCATACTGAATGCATTTTTATTTTCAGTTTCTATATTTTATTTTCATTCTTTCTGCATTTTGTTTATTTTTATTTTATTTTCCAGAAACTTTTAACTTTTCAAGACTACAAAATATCAAAATCTAAAAAAGCAATGAACAATCACTAAAGTTTCATGGTGAAATAAACCACAGTGCCCCTTGTTAACAGTTACTTGCAATCACTAAGGTGTTCCAAGCATTTAAATTGAATATCTTTATTTGAGATTACTAATACATATATGCAAATGCTAATATAGCAGAGACCTTGGGGAAATTATTTATTTAATTTCTTTGCAAGAGAGGATTTGGAGCACAAATCCTATCGGAGAGTGTGTTTTCACAATCGGGTGAAAATACCACTCAACAGGACTAATTTAAATTTTGCAGGTTTGGTTCATTTTTGGAGTGTGCAAGGTTAGACTAAGGAGTGGAAGGATGGAATCCACATGCCCATAGCTTGCACTAAGATATTTTGGTCATTTTACAAATTCACCATTTATGACCAGATTCACCATTGGCAATTTTGGTTTTGACTAGCATTTTTGATTAAAGATCAAATGTGACTGTCAGGGTTTGAATTTTGGAGGTTTACCAAATTTTCTAGTGGTATTTTTGTTAGGGTGGCAAATTTAGTAGAGGCAGGAAAAGATGCCCAAATTACTAGGTTTGGGATAGATTGATGTTTTATGATGTTGGTGACTCGTTCGATATCTTTTGCTTTGCTAGTGTGTCAAAATTGGTCAAAATTTTACCCTAGTTTCGACATGATGCATGTGAGATTGCGTTAAAAGTTTAGTAAAACTTGATTTTGACACTGTGATGCATTGTTGTTATGTTGTAGTTTTTATTTGAAGAGATGATTATGATTGCATCTGTTTTTGTTATTTTACATTATTACTGTATGTATGCCTCATTTTTGATGATGTATGCCTTATTGATGTTGAAAAAGGTTACCCCATATAATATTTTTCCTCTATGATGCCCCCTTGAGAATGATGCACCAAATTGACAATTTGGGATGAATTCTTGATATGGGAAACATAGCTAAAAATGTTGGGAAATGGGGGGTGGGGCTAAAAAAAGAGTTAAGAAGGTGAAATTACTTTTATTTTCACCTTACCCTTTTGAGAAATTTGGAGAGAGAGAAAGAAGTGCACTTTTTGAGATGGCAGATAAATTGAGGTGCCCATATTGTGTAGACATTGTTCGAGGAACATTACATGTATCAAAGCAAGACTAACAGGTGTGTCGTTGAGCTTAACTAAAAAAAGTTAATTTTGGGCTAATTTTGTGATGTTTTGTGACATGTCTGGTGAATTTGGCATTGGCATTTTTGGTATTAGTGGTGAATTTGGAACTGGCATTTTTAGAACCAGTGGCAAATTTGGCACTGGCCAAAATTTGGTTAGGAGGTTATCTAATTGTGCTTTATATGTTGTTTTGATAGGGTATGCAAGTTTTGGTGAGTCGAGAGCATCGTTTAAAGAGTATGGATAGCATTTTGGAAAGTGAGCTTAAAGCAAAGGAGGTGGGAGTGTTAGTGGTGATATGATTGTACTATGTGATATACATACCCAAGCTAGAGTTTGATTGATCTCTACTAACAACCTTAGCCGAGAGATGGTATCCATCATCCAATACCTTTAAATTATCGATGGGGGAGATGACTATGAAAATGGAGGATGTGTGGTACATCCTTCAAGTGTATATCTAGGGAGAGCCTATTTGTCTAGGGGTAAATATTGTGGTTAGAAAGTTAGCCTTTTTGAAGGATAGAAAATTATTTCGGATGAATTCAAGGTTGAGGATAAATAATGCCTTTGTAGGAGGGCATATTTATCTATTGTCTGTGTTTTTGGTATCCATTGTATCAGGGGTACTAATGGGTGATACTAGTAGGTGATTTATACAGTGGTATGGGGAGATATTATTGCCAAATTAAGGGATGATCAAATTATTTATGCCTGGGATCCAATAATTTTGGTGAGGCTTTACCATACCTTATACCAAGTGGTATATCATTAGGGTAAGATCTTGGTATGCTATACTCTCCTTCAGGTTTGGATGTGGGAGCAATCAGTAGTCTATAGGTGGGTGAGGTGTATTCATCCTTATCATATTTATTTAGAGTAAGCATGATGTTTGATTGATGAGTTGAGGCCCACAAATATCATTTGGTGACCATCGAGGGATTTATATATGGGTAGATGATCACTGAGAGCTTTCCAGGGTTAGGCAAACATGATGGTTGGATGATGAGAACCAAGCATATGAGTTGTACAGATAAAATCACATATTACACCAACACAAGGAGGTATAGGGTATACTTGCTATAGGAGAGGTGGATGCAATGGGTTTGACGTGAGACATGGTGTGATCCTACTGATATCTATACTTTAATAGAGGTAGACATGGATGATACTATAGCCTTGAATCCTATGATAGATGATGTGGGGGTGAGAATATAGTATATTGCATGGTATAGATGGTATATACCATGTCAGTTGATAATAGGTCCACCATTGAGGGACTAGACATAGAAATTTCATAATGTGGCTAGTGCTCTGAGAGGGATAAAGTGATGACTTGGGAAGTAGTAAAAGGATAAAGTGGAAACTAGACAAATGATAGGAGCTGGTGGATAGGGATTCATAGTGGTTGGTGCTCATTTGGATGTGATCCCATTAGCCATGATTCCATTAGTAGCAATGTCCAATGGAGCAGGTCCTAGCACTTTAGGAGAGATAGGGTATATCATTATGATGACTGAGGGTATGGCAATGGAGCTAGATACTCTATGCCAGACTCTAGAGGATGTGAGGAGACAACTATCAGCCTTTGAGATTATGCAAGTGGATGAGGTAACTAGAGTTAAAGTGGAGATAGCTTATGTGAGGGTTGTGAGTGGGGAGACCATTTCTCATCTCCAGTTAGATCTAGATCAAGTTAGTGAGGAGCACACTATGGACCATGCGATCATTGCTAGTCTATGGTCATAGCTAGAGTGATTATGATAGGAGAAGGAATTAGATAGAGAGGATATTACTAGATTTTGTAGTGGAGTAGCTGACTCATGAGAGATATGAGGCTCACACAAGGGTTGGATAGGGTCTAGATGCTAGGATAATGGCCATGATTATAAAACCATTAGAGCGAGAGCTATGGGATTCTAAGGTAGAGTTGGCTTCTCCTAGGATAAAACTAGTTGTTTTGCAGGAGAGGGTACAACATGTGGAGCTTCATGTCAAGAGGAAGCAAGGTAAGATAATCTATTATTATTAGTTGTACCACACAAAGGTTCCTATACAACAATGAGCACCTTCACCTTCATGGATGTGATTGAGGATATAGTCAGTGAGTGAGTTCTCACAATGGTCTATTGGATTTCACCCATCACCACCTTTTTTGGGATCTAGGGAAGGAGAGATTGGATCTAGCTATTAGGAATTTAGGAGTGAGTGTATCAATTTTGAGATGTGGTACATCCTTTTGAGTGCATCATTCTGTTATTGTGATACACCTTCCTCAACGATATCTATGTTTTGAGGTGTATATAGTAATGACATTTGAGGTGTATGTTTGACTTTTGAAATTCTTTGTGATGATATAATTTTGAGGTTTGATTATGTAATGTGTAATGTATTGATTGTTGATGGAAGACTTTAGAAATTGATTGATTGCTTAGCGGTGACCTCATGAGTCTGATTATGACTAAATGCTAAGGGAGAGCAGTTTGTTGATTGGTAACCTAATGTTTGATGATAGATAATAATTCAAATTTATGCTATGAGTGGTGGTATCTAGACCTGATAAATGACAATTTCTTATGTGATTGAGATGCGAAGGATTATCCTTTGAGCCTAGATATCCATTACGTGTTTCCATATATGGAAACATGATCTCATAATGCTTAAATGATGGCCTATGAAGCCACATAAAAGACAAGCACTTAAGACATGATGAGATACCTATAATATGTAAAAGATAAATGTATTTGTTATTATTAGAGTTAGTTGTTAGTGGTTAGTTTTACATGCTTTAAGAGGCATACCCAAAGGATTTTATGCACACATTGAGAGGCATACCTGAAGGATTTTATGCACGCTTTGAGAGGCATATCAAAAATATTTTTTATGTATGCTTTGAGAGGCATATCTGAAGGATTTTATGCATTCTTTGAGGGGTATACCTAAAGGATTTTATGAATTCTTTGAGAGGCATACTCAGAGTATTTTATGCAAATTTTAAGAGGTATACTCAGGATTTTATGCATGCTTTGAGAGGCATACCCAAAGGATTTTATGCACACTTTGAGAGACATACCCGAAGGATTTTATGCATGCTTTGAGAGGCGTACCTAAAATATGTTATGCATGTTTTAAGAGGCATATCCAAAGGGTTTTTATATGCACACTTTGAGAGGTATACCCAAAGGATTTTATATTCTTTTGTAATGCATTGTAATATTTTGAGAGTAATATAATACCTTTGAAAGAGATATGTAATGCTTGTAGTGTAATTTTACAATGAGTTATTTGTATGCTTTGATTTGATAAGTATCTCTCATACAAAAAAATTGTGGTAGTGATAGATAATGGTTGCTCTCTAAATTTGTATGTGAGAAGAGGTGCTTTGATATATGTTGTTAGAGAAAATTACCCCCTTGGTTTGAAAGCAAATGCTTCTATAAATATGATGATATATATGTTTGTTAGATCAAGTTGCCCCCTTGGTTTGAAAGCAAATGCTTCTATAAATATAGTGATATAATATGTTGTCTAAGCAAGTTGCTCCCTTGGTTTGAAAGCAAATTATTCTATAAATATAATGATATTTATGTTGTGGAAGCAAGTTGCCCCCTTGGTTTGAAAGAAAATGCTTTTGTAAAGATATTGATATAATATGTTATCAGAGAAAGTTTCTACCTTGGTTTGAAAGCAAATGCTTCTATAAAGATAATGATTTTTATGTTGTCAAAGCAAGTTGCCCCCTTGGTTTTAAAGCAAATGCTTCTATAAATATAGTGATGTAATTTGTCGTTGGAGCAAGTTGCCCCCTTGGTTTGAAGGCAAATGCTTATATAAATATAGTGATATAATATTATAGATTCATGTGACAACATGGACTTTAGTTAGAAGGATCTTGTTTGCAGATGTAAATATAACATCAGTACTAGCTTATAGACCATTAAGAAACACAAGAATTTGATAATTGACTACTTGGCACAATCATAAATGCTTATGGGTACACAAAGTTATGATAATTAGATCTTGATATTTTTGAAGGGCCTATAAGTCAACCAAGATATTTTTTGTACTATTGGATGTATAAATAATATAATAAATTTTGAAGAAGAGGAAATGATAATTTGTTGTAGCATATCAATATGGAAGAAGTTCTCTATCCATTGACTTAACATATTGATGTTTGTATTAACAAATAGAGAACACCTAGCTGTATTAATAGGTGCTATTATAATTGTCTATATTCTTAATATTTATTGTTATCACATACTTGTATAATAAATTAGTCGAGAAACAAAGCTCTATTAATTTAGTGACTGGTGAAGCTTACAAGTAATTGCAAACTTACAAGAAATTGGATTAATACAACCCTGTAATGCAAATGACTCATTAGACAAGTAGCTAGTGAAGAGAATATGATTTGTGGATGGTCTATTGTTATGGAAGACCATGTGGCTACAATGATACCATTGATCTAGCATCTAGTGAAGCTTGCAAATAATTTTAGTCTCACAAGTCATTGCATCGAAGGAGCTTCATAGTCTGAATGATCTATTTAAATAATAGTTTGTAAGATTTATATTGTCTTATAGAATGGTAATGTAATAAACTAGGTGGATAGGAAGACAACACAAATCCAATTCCTGGTAAGACTTACAAATAATTATAGGCCTATGAGATATTGGATCTATGGAAGTTCCCTAATCCACATGGTCTATTGAAAGTAATAAATGAGATTGTGATTTAGATGTTATAACATGCTGTAGACACCTAAAACGCGTCGTGTCGATGGCGACTACTCATATGGACATGCTACAAGACCATATGGAAGATCTTGGATAGACTCCAAGATAGAGCAATGGTTCTAACCACTCAATTTGGGCTCCTTGGCCTAATCAGTATGAACCACAGTCTAGACCTATGGTCTACAGTATGAACCGCGACTAAGGTCTGTGGTCTACAGTCTGGACCACAGTTGTAACCTACGGTCTTAACTGAAGTTTAGTTGGCCTTCATCCAAGCCAAATCGGTTTGAATGAACATTTTTTCTAGAAGAAGGTGGTTAGAGGATGGAAGCTTCCAATCCAACTGTCCTAACCACCCCTTCTTGATCTTGGCTTCTCCATGAAGCCACCCCTAGCCCTTGGGTAGTCCTATAAGTACCCTTGAGAATTAGGGAAAACTATCAAAGAAGCATTGGAGTTTAGAGCAGCAAAGCCCTATTGAATTGTGGACTCACTTGAGTGCATAGAGAGAGCTTTGTTGTCATCACCATTGTCAATTTGTCAAGCATCATGACGAATTAGGCCATGGATGCCCTAAGGACCTAGGAGAGCCAAGAAATGTTAATTCAGGTAAATAAAGGCCCTATTCAATGATTCAACCGCAAAATATGTCAAAGGACACCAAAGGCAACCCTTGAACATAAATTGGACAAGGAGGTTAAGCCCACAACACTTGAATTTGGAGGACAAATCACTTGGTTGCTCATCGTAGCTTTCAGCCATGGTTTACAGTGCATACCGCTCATCAGAGCTACGGTTTGCAATAGGTAACATATCACATTACTATTTCATTTCCAGTATGCTTAAGTAGATCACATTTAACATTTTAATGGTTTAATTAGGATTTTAGAGACTTTTGACCAACATAATTAGTGTTTTTACTAACTTGTTTTCATTACAGTAGTTTAGACATTAATAGCTTCTTTTCATGTTATAGTGTTTCATTTCAAGTAATTGATTCCATAGATTGATAGTTATATTTCTTGTTCATATATTTCCATCAATATTGATAGGATTTGCACATGTTTAGCATAGTTTATGCATTTTATTGATTTTATGTCATTATTTTATTCTCATGCTATTTGTCTTTAAAGGGTCTCATCATGAGAGGCTTCCTATGCTTTTGATATTCTTGTGTTGTTTCTTGATCGTAGGAGAAATGTTTTAAAGGATATACAACCATCCATTTCCTTCCTCAACACGAACAAGAGGGTCAACTCCACCCTTGAGAAGTTTGTGTCATCCTGAAGGTCACTTTGAAATCACACCTACCCTTGAGAGGGAAATAAAATACGTCCTATTGTAACAATTGTATCAAGATGATTATCCCTAAGAGGGATGTACTTGTAATTTGAGTTTGGCATCGATATACAATGGAATAAAGCGTATTTTATTGATCATTTTGTTGTCACTTTCTTGTTCTTGTATGCATTTTATATTGTTTTTGTCAATTCATGCAATAGGATACATTGGGTGTGAGCCTTTTTGGTGGTTACAGAAGGTGATCAAGGACAAGATGATTTGCTCGTAGCATCCTTAGATCACTTGTACCTGAGTGTGGGGGACGATGTGGACTTAAACCCATATCATCCTAATATTTCTAGCTTCTGGAGGACTAACCCAATGGTATCTGTCATCACTTTTGAGCCACTTGAAGGACATAACGAAGGGCTCTTAGAGTAGACTAACACAAATTAGAACCCTAGAGGCAACTTGGGTCATCAAATCCATAATGTAGCCGATGAAACGGGTGTCCAAGGGTATAACCCCATAGTTTTAGGTGATATCGAGTCAGGATATCTCTACAACGATGATGGAGAGGAGTCCACCTCTGAGATAAGTGAACCAAGTTATGATGTCGACAATGAATCCTCAAACGATGATCAATATAAGGAAGAAGCTGAGGGGGGCTATTTAAGGCCTTTGTATGCACATTCCTTACTGCCTACAAAGTCGGTACATGTCACCAAATAGATCCCTCCCAACATTGATCATTTGGGGGAAGAAGCAAAGCTAGATTTCTTGGCAGTGTCATACATGCGGTATAATTATCTAGTTTTTCCAGATAGTGATGACAATAATCAAGAAGTTAGATTCATGGGACCACACTTGCTAGAGCACCCCACAAGAGTAGGAGTGAATGATGTGTTTTGTTTATCTGAAAGTGACAAAGAAGATGAGTTAGAGAGGGCCTACTTTGGTTCTCCTTATTTGTGTTACCATCATCAACCCATCGACATAGATGAGGTATATAATCAGTTACGTGTTGGTCCTTGTCTGAGAGCAAGATGATTAAACTTGGATCAAATTTATCAGTTGGTTAATCTCCTTCCACCGACCTACATGGAGCTTCATGAGCCAAATGACCCTAAGTTGCAACCAGTGCATAGGGAAGATCTGGTTATCTGCAGTCCTCACAGAGAATGCCCTTTTATGCCTATGCCATTAGAGCCAGATCGTGGGTATGAGGACTACATAGATTATGTAGAAGTTGGTCCATGTGGTCTTGGAGATCAATGCCATTCCATCAATATGGTCTCCATTGATTTGATCACTCCACTCTATAATATAACAGATCCGTCCAAACCATTGTATCTTAACAAAGATGCTATCGATTGGGATCGTGCTGATTCACCCGTTGAGACTGAATATTTATTCCCTAACGAAGAAATGTTACAACCATTTAATTTTGCACCAAGATATGCATATATGTCTATCATTCCAAAAATGCTTCCAACACAAAACTTATCAACCTAGTTTATGACATCCATTTGATCCCTACGCGTCATCACCTTGAGGAGGGATCGCATATGTCAATAGAGGAAATATTTGAGGTGGATATCAGTAACGATCCCACCAATTAAAAGAAGGTTAAATTTGGAGAGATTCTCACTCTAGATGAGTGGGCCACCCTCATCCCTCTACTGAAAGAGAGATAAAATCTATTTTCTTGGATGTATAAGGATATGCCAGGTCTAGACCCAAAATTGGTTACTCATAACCTTTTGCTAGATCTGACAAAAAATCCGGTCAAGAAAAAGCTTAGAAATATGCATCCAACAGTAGCCTTAATGGTGAAAGATGAGCTACAAAAGCTGTTGGATGTATAATTTGTAATCTCCATCAACTATCCAAAATGGGTGTCCAATATGATACCTGTGGGAAAACCTGATGGAAGAATTCGTATTTGCACGGATTTTAGAGATCTAAAAAAGGCAACACCCAAAGATTCATTTTTGTTGCCCAATATTGATGCTCTCGTAGATGCAACTATAGGTCATGAAATGTGCTCCTTATTGGATGGTTTTTTGGTTACAATAAAATTCAGATTAAACCAGAAGACCATCATAAAATCACGTTTATAACACCATGGGGAATATTTTGCTATAAAGTTATGCCATTTGACCTCAAAAATGTTGGTGCCACATATCAGTGGGCCATGACATACATTTTTCATGACTATATGCATAAAATTCTAGAAGATCATATCGATGACTTGTTGGCCAAGTCATTACTGCAAGAAGAGCATGCAGAGGTCTTAAGGAAGGTCTTCGATCGCCTGATAGAGCACAATGTCAGGCTGAATCCTAAGAAGTGCATATTTGGCATAACTTCTAGAAAATTACTAGGATTCATTGTCTCTAAACAAGGCATCAAAGTTGACCCAACGAAGGTTAAGGCTATCTTGGAAATGTGTCCTCACACCAACATTAAAAAGTTAAGAAGCCTTTAGGGCAAGGTAGCATTGATAAAGCGATTCATCGCTCAGTTATCGGATAAATGTCAACCCATGAATCAACTACTACATAAGGGGGTCCCATTAAACTGGGATGAGGATTTTCAAGCAACCTTCACCGAAATAAAGCAATACCTGGTGACGTTGCTAGTGCTAGCTCCACCAAGGCCAGAAGTGCCTTTTCTTCTATATATATCGACAACTAACTTTGCACTAGGAACCATGTTAGCCTAAAAGAACGTGTAAGGCAAAGAACAGGCCATATATTATATCAGTTGAACCTTGGTGAGCTATGAGCTCGGGTATGCATATATGGAAAAACTATGTTTAGCAGTAGTGTTCTCTACAAAGAAATTGTGACACTATATGTTAAGTCATACGACATATGTTATATCCAAACAAAATCCTTTACAGTACATGATTAATAAGACGTATCATAATACGCATACTGCAAAGAAGATCATGCTACTAATAGAATTTGATATAGAATTTATAAGCCAGAAGTCCATCAAGGGCCATAGCTGATCAATTAGCTGAGGCACCACTATCAAATAGTAGGCCTATGACCATAGAGCTTCTGGATAATGCAGTCTTCATCATATCTTAAGCTCCTGAACCCAAAGAATCAGAGAACAATGCTGATATGATTGTTCTTTGACGATTTGAAGTGCGAGCAAGGGGGTGGTGTAGGAATAGTGTTTTTAACACCATAAGGAGCTCCTATACCCTTGTCATTTAAACTAGACTTTCCATGCACCAATAACAATGTTGAGTATGAAGCATTATTGTTGGGCCTCCACACAACTGTCACCATGAATATTAAAAGATTAAACATCTTTGGTGACTCCTTTCTCATAGTAAATCAAGTTGAGGGGCTTTTCCAGTGTCGATGTCCTATATTGAAAGCTTACAAGGATATTGTTGCTATATATATGGATAAATTTGAATGGTACAACATCGAGGCAATCCCTCGATTGTCAAATAGGTTTGAAAACACCATGGCCTCTTTGGGATCCTTAATCCCTCAGAATTCATCTACTAATTTCACTACCATTCATGTTAAAACACTTTCACACCTGACTGTAGAACGTGAAGCCTTTGATAATAGAATATCAATCAACATGATCAAAGTAGAACCAAAAGCTGAATGGTTCTGCATAGCTGAAGACTTTTTGAAGAAGACACCCTGGGGGTCATTAACCTCTTAGAGTCTAACGGGGAGTGGTACCACCATTCACCATAAGGTTGTTTTATAGTATGCATTTGCAAAAGTAAATATGCAGGGGGAGAAAATCATCTTAGTAGTCGAAGCTAAGGCTTATCAAAACTGGATGTTGTAAATCCATGACTTCCTGAAGCTTGGTGTAATCCCAGAGGGATTGCAACATGCCATGAAATGCACATTTAAATAGAAAGCGGATAAATATGTCTTAATAGAAGACATTTTGTATCAAAGAGGCTATGATGGAGTGCTCCTTCATTTCTTAGAGCCCCAAGAGGCATCATGGGCGATTTCACAAGCTCATGATGGTACGTGCGATGGCCATTTTAGCGACATGGCCATCATCAAGCACATCATTCGAATGGGCTACTATTGGCCCACTATGGAGAAGGAGTGCAATGTGTATGTCAAGAAATGCATCAAATATTAGCATCATGCTAATCTTACACACTTGCCATCGTAGGCGTTACAACCCATCCAAGAGGCTTGGCCATTTGCTCAGTGGGGACTAGATCTTATAGGCAAGATCTCTCCTCTGTGGACTGACATACATTTATAATCATGGATAATGAGTATTTTACAAAGTGGGTGGAAGCAATACCATTAAAAATGACAACTGGAACTTGTATAACAGAGTTTATACTGGAGCATATCATAAGTCATTTTGGGATTCCATACAAAATAATATCGAATAATGGAATGTACTTAAAGAACAAAACTGTGAGAGCTTTCACATATAAATATAGAATCAAACACCATTTTATGACTCCATACTATCCATAAGAAAATGGGTATGCTGAAGCTTCAAATAAGACAGTGGTGGCCATCTTGAAAAAGATGGTCCAAGAAAACCACAAAGACTAGCATATCCAACTGCCCCTTGCATTATGGGCTTACAGGACTAGTATTTGGATGCCCATTGGGGCAACACCATTCTCACTAGTATATGGCGTTGAGGCCATTATACCCTTGGAATTGGAAATTCCAATGCTACGCATTGCATTTAAAGAGTTCATCGATGATAACACCGCACGACAGGCTCAACTGGATCAACTGATGTTACTTGATGAACGTCGCGTGAATGCCCTGGAGCGTCTTTGCGTTTATCAAGAGCAACTAAAATGAGCTTACAATATCAAAGTCCACTAGAGAGACTTTGAAGTTGAGGATATTATATTGAAAGAGAACCAATAGAACTCTAATTTACTGCCAGATATGCGAGACAAATTCGTGGCTAATTGGCTAGGACCCTACATCATATCTAAAAAGATTGGTCCGAGTACTTATCGCCTAACGTCACTAGGAGGTGTTGAGGAGCTTGAAAATCTCAATATCATCCATATTAAGGCATTTTATGCTTGAGAGCATAGTAAAAGGCTCCAAGGGTTCTTGAAATTGCTTGGTCGTGTCAGTCAAAGGCCCCGAGGGTTGGTTCAAAATTGATCGGTCATCCTAAAAGGCTCCACTATGAGTAGTTTGGTCAATCAAAAGGCACCAAGAGTTTCTGAAAAATTTCTTGGTCAACCAAAAAACTCCAAGCATTCTTAAAAGATCGCTTGGTCATCCCAAATGTCCCAAAGGTGCTCATAATCCCTTTGGTCAAATCCAAAAGGCTTTGAGGGTTTGCTAAAAACCACTCGGTCATTATAAAAAGCTCCAAGGATTTTGTTGAAAAATCACTTGGTCAATATAAAGGCTCCAATGACATTTCCTCACCGTTTGGTCACTCCTAAAGTCTCCAGAGGCATGTACTCACCGTTTGGTCAGATATGAGGCTCAAAACTCATAAAAATTATAAAATCAATAAAATCCAAAAAAATTGGTAAAGCATAAAATTCAAAAATACTTGCATTTGAATTTTACATTTTCATTATGCATTCATACATGCATCCACTACATTATTGTATTGCATATAGGCATTCATGATCCGTTGCATTCTATAGTAGGAGGGATTATGTTTTTCAGTCTTACAAACGACACCACATTTGTGTCTAAATCATGCATCTCTGCATTTATCATGATCTATCATTAATATGAGTAATTATGTTTTTAATACAACCCATTTTGTTGTTATGGAGAATATACTAGGATTTTTGGTCATTCAACCATACCTAGAGGTCTTATCAAGAGTTGATAGAAATATTGCTTTGCTTTTGTAGCTGAGGTTCAGTTAGTATAGGCCTTAGAATATCAGAATCCTATCACTAATCAAAAAATTAAACAATCCTAACAAGGACTAGGGGAAGATGAAATTCGTGAAGCAGGACCGGGTATCCTGAGGCAAAAAGAGATATTCTTGCTTATACCTCTGTGCGGACGGTATGGGAAATGTTGGCAGTTGGCAAAAGGATAGGTTAATTCTCTATTCAAAATCCATTTCTTACGATAAAATGAACAATATTCTAGAGTGATATCCCACTTCAATCCTCAGGATTGATACCCTAGATCGACTTCCCAGATTGATATCCAATATTGATATCATAAGATCGATAACCTCAATCGATATACCAGAAATTTTTTTTCCAAAGTAAACCCCCCAAAGGAAAGTTTATGAAGAAAATTATCACATGTAAATGCCTAAAAGTGAAGATCAAATGAAGGTCAAAAAATAGGCTCAAATCAAGTTCAAAGTGAAGATCAAGTGAAGATCATAATTTAAAGGTCGATTGGAGATCAAATGAAGATCAAAAATCTAGTTCGAAGAGAGATAAAATGAATATCCAGAGATAGTTTAGAGTCAATATGGAACCGACTCCATTGCTTCACCACATATGAGCAAGTATCCCAAAAATTGAAGGATAGAAAGGAAGGAGCTTGAATCCTTGGAATTATTGACACTACTGTACCTTACGCATGATGATATATCTGATACATTTGCATTTTTTTGTGTGCAGACCAATGTTTGAATGTGGAAGAGCTAGCTTCATGTGTTCTGCATTGCCTAGTGGCTTAGTACAACTAAAATCTAAACTTGGGATTGGATAAGACATTTGTGGAAAACCCTATCTTAGCAATGGGCTGAAAGAATCCCATCTGACATCGAGGAATGCTCGTGTATTATATTAATATACTCATGTGCACACATAGGGATAATGAACAGTTAGGGCCTATCCTAGCAAAAGCCTTGCACTTTAGAAGTCTAGTGTGGTTAGTATGCAATTTTTGATAAGTCTACTATGGTGTTTGAGTTTCATGGAAAATCTCAAAAATTTCTCTAATAGCAACAAAATACCAAATATCGCAAACCATATAAAATCATCAAACTGTAAAGTATCGAGTCCATGATACATCATTATATAAAGCACAATCAAGATATAGGATAGATATCGGATGGATATTAGAAATAATATTTAGATGACCACTGATAATATTGTGCATATTTTTTAAATTTGAAAAATAAAATAGAATGACACATTATATCATTCGCATCATAACATCGCATACCATTGCATGTCATATATGGGAAATTAATTTATTAAATTATTATCTTGAGGATTTTCAAATACATTCATGATTTTTATGCATTCTGTGGTGTCATCCATTAGATTGATAAACACATATTGCATTCATTCCTTATGTTTTAAGTGATTAAAGCATACAGGTTCATTTACATTAGATTATCATCATGTAATTAATGCATTACATACATTGCATCAACATATCGTGACATCGTCATAAATTGAATGTATGCAATAAAGCAAAATCAAATATGCATTTAAGTAAATATCACATCCATATGCATCCATCATACATCGCACATCTAAATATCTAGATCACTACATATCATCATCATCATAAATTAAATAGCTATCTAGTGCATGCCATCCATACATCACATCATATAGCATCAAATTAACATAAGCATTGCATCCATGTACATAACATAAACAAAAGAATAAAAATACACAAAGACACATAATGATCCATAAATGATCAAATCATATATATGTGTCCAAAAGAGTACATCAGGAGTACAAAATATCCGTAGGCTACAATCGTGTAGGTCCTAGACCTTACACCAAAAAATGATACATATACAAAAATGTAGCCTCGATGTGGTAGAGATCTAGCTCTGGCATGCTCATCCTAAACTAGAGCTCTCACCGTGTCCCTCAACCCTATGCTATGGATCCTACTCTGTAGTCAACTCTGATGCCTATTGTGTGCCTTGTTGAGGGTCCTGTGTGCCACCTAATCCAAAGAGGCCTAGTACAAGGGATACTGGTATGTCTATGCGATGAGATCTATGACTAGAGGTTGCAAAATACTGATCGGTATCTCTGGTCTTGGTATGGGAGCTACCTCCATGCGTGCTAGAGGACCTATGTGTCCTCTCGATCCTATGAGTCCACTGGTTGGAGCTCACTGTGGACTGCCTCATAGTCCCGGACCTAGTCCTCTGAGACCCCATAACATGTGAATCCATTGGGACCCCCCCACCTATCAACCTGATGTGACCCTCCAACTGGTCTACTCGAGCTACCATGGATGTATGCCTACCATTGGCATCTACCAACTGGTCCTGTAAGCACCGAATATCTACCATCGGGTCACGATTGCTTGGTAACAATGATAATGGTGTAGCTGGAGGTCCCATAATATCTTGGGAGGATGAAGGATCCCCCATTTGTGACCTAAGAAAGTCTCGCTCTATGATAGCCTCACCCCACTGTGCTAGTGCCACATCACATGCACTAGTGAGATTAAGGACCTGAGTCTCTTCCACTGTAGACTATGCTGTAAGAATCGTGATCTTCTCTTGAGCCTCCACTACCTACCCATCCCTGTGAGCCAGCTTCACCTCTATAAGGGTTATAGAAGTATCCCACTACAACTTCTAAGTCTAAAGCCACTCATCCTAACTCTATAAGTCAGTGATATGAGCTAGGAGATGTCCTACCTTGCTATCAAGAGGTGCCTCGCCATCCTTATATCCCTTAGCCTCTACCTATGATGTGCAAGGTGCAACCAAAGTATTGTCATTATTGTCAACACAGTCAGGTTGATCAGTTGATGCAATGGATAGGAGTTCTTGATGAGCAAGGTGTAGCCAAAGTATAATGGACAAGAGTTCATTGATGAGGAAGGTGCAGCCAAAGTGCAATGGACAGGAGTTCATTGATGAGCAAGGTGCAGCCAAAGTATTGTCATTGTTGTCAACACAGTCAGGTTGATCAGTTGATGCAATGGATAGGAGTTCTTGATGAGCAAGGTGCAGCCAAAGTATAATGGACAAGAGTTCATTGATGAGGAAGGTGCAGCCAAAGTGCAATGGACAGGAGTTCATTGATGAGCAAGGTGCAACCAAAGTATTGTCATTGTTGTCAACACAGACAGAGGATCGGTTGATGCAATGGACAGGAGTTTAGAGGTCATACAGAGCATGTATAATGATTCTCCAAGAAGAACGTAGTGGCCCATATGCAAAATCTCAAAGAAAAAGACAAGTAAGAAAAGTGTCGCGATATCGCGACATGTTGAGCAAGCATGAGAAACTGTCGCGATATCGCGACATGTTTGGCCAGAAAGAAAAACTGTCGTGATATCGTGACATGTTTGGCAAGAAAAGAAAACTGTCGTGATATCATGACATAATGGAAGAAAAGAAGCCAAGTGGAAAAACTGTCGCAATTTCGCGACATGTTGGCAGAGAAAAAGCCAAGAGGAAAAACTGTCGCGATTTTGCGACATGTTAGAAGAGAGATAAAGCACAAGGAAAATAGTCGTGATTTCATGACATGTTGGAAGAAGCTTTGCATGCAGGGAAAAATATCACGATTTTGTGACATGTTCGAAGAAGAAGCACATGCAGGGAAAACTGTCATGATTTCGTGACATGTTTGGAGAGAAGGCGCAAGCAAAGAAAACTGTCACGATTTCGCGACATGTTCGGGGAGAAGAAGCTTGCAAAGAAGAGTGTCGTGATTTCACGACAATCTGTAAGAGAGGTAGTACGGACGAAAATGTGTCACGATTTTGTGACATGTTTGAGAGAAGGAGCTCGCAAAGAAAAGTGTCACGATTTTGTGACAATCTGCAAGAGAGGCAGTACGGACGAAAATGTGTCACGATTTCATGACATGTTTGAGAGAAAGAGCTTGCAAGGAAAAGTGTCACGATTTCATGACAATTTGCAAGAGGAAGCGCTAAGGAGAAAAAGTGTCACGATTTCGCGACATATTGCAGGAGAGAGAAGGCAAGATAAAAAGTGTCACGATTTCGTGACATATTGCAAGAGGAAGAGCTCGAGAGAAAAAGTGTCACGATTTTGCGACATGTATTTTTGCGACTTAGAGAGGAGAGAGAATGTACGAAGATAGAAATGTCACGATATCACAACAACAGCAGAGAGGAAGACTCCGAAGGATGAAGTGTCACGATAGAAGCAAAACGAAAGAGCATGGAAGTAGAAGCGTCGCGATTTCATGAAAAATTCAAGGAGGAAGAGCTCAAAGGCGAAAGCGTCGTGATTTCACGACATGTTTCGTTTTCGTAGGTGTAAGGTAGAGAAAAGCACAAGGCAGCGAAAGTGTCACAATTTTGTGACATGTTCCATTTTTGTTGCTGCATGCAAAGAAGAGTGTACAACAGCGAAAAGTGTCACGATTTCGTGACATGTCATGTTTTCTCTAGTGCTTGCAGAGAAGAGTGTACGAAAGCGAAAGGTGTCACGATTTCGTGACATGTCTTGTTTTCGCTAGTGCATGCAGAGAAGAGTGTACAGAAGTGAAAGGTGTCACGATTTTGCGACATGTCATGTTTTCGCTAGTGCTTGCAGAGAAGAGTGTATGGAAGCGAAAGGTGTCACAATTTTGTGACATGTCATGTTTTTGCTAGTGCTTGCAAAAAAGAGTGTACGAAAGCGAAAGGTGTCACAATTTTGTGACATGTCTTGTTTTCGCTAGTGCATGCAGAGAAGAGTGTACGGAAGTGAAAGGTATCACGATTTTGTGACATGTCATGTTTTTTCTAGTGCTTGCAGAGAAGAGTGTACGGAAGCGAAAGGTGTCACGATTTCGTGACATGTCATGTTTTTGCTAATGCAAGCAGAGAAGAGTGCAAGGAAGCGAAAGTGTCATGATTTCGTGACATGTTCTATTTTTGTGGGTGCAAGCTAAGAAAAGAACAAGGAGGCAAAAAGTGTCGCGATATCATGACATGTCTTGTTTTCACGGTCAAACGGCAAGAAAAAGTCAAAGGGGTAGAAGTGTCACGATTTTACGACAGGTCGCCTTGGCACGAGCTAAGAAGAGAACTCAATCGAAACAAAGAAATGTAACAGTGAACTACAGACAGTATGATAGTAACAGAGGTAGTTATAGAAAGAATTCATGCAGCCAGAATAAGAAGAGTTAACTAGAGTCAGAACTGCAGTTGTAGAGGAAAAATCAGGCAGATAAAATAAGAAGAGTTAACTGGAGTCAGAACTGTAGTTGCAAGGGGTGTTGCAAAGAAAATCATGCAAGAAAAATAAAGAAGAGTTAACTGGAGTCAGAACTGTAGTTACAGCGGGTAGTTACAGAATAAAGTTATGCAATTTAGATCAATGCATTAATGAAAGAATGGCTGTTACAGGGCCGTGACGTTGTGAAACTGTCGAGCGGTGGCCATACTGAGAGTCCCAAATAAAGAGACAAACCTATTAATAGGTTGCATGTAAGAATATTGTGTTAGAAAGGAGTTACTTACAGGAGTGGCTATTAATAGGCTACATGCGGGTTAATGGCAGTTACAGAAGTCTTAGGGTTTCAAGATGAAAATATTGTTATAAAAGGGTAGTTACGTGCAGAAGAAATAGTTCAGCTCAGAATTGAAAAGAGTGCCATCGTAAAGAGTAAAGTGTGCTGCTAAAAGAGTAAATGCGTGCGAAGTGAAAAGGTAGCTCATAATTGAAAAGTGAGCAGATAAGGCTGACAGAGCGCCGAAATGCGTAGATAAGGCTATCAGAGCGTAGAGAAGGCTGGCAAAGCGCAGAGAAGGCTGTCAGAGCGCAGTAAGCAGACTAGTAAGAGTGAACCGTTAGGTTGAGCTCTGTGTGGGTAGATATATATGAGAAAATTTGAATAGAGAAAGTATGCTTAGGAAGAGAGAAGCTGAGGGAGAGTAGCTGAGAAAGAGTGACTGAGAGAGTGCAGCAGCAAGTGCGCATAAGGAATATGTGTTTCCTGAATTGAAAGAGAGGTTGGATGAGCAATAAACCAGTAAGGGTCTTGTAGAAGTGAAGGTATATTTATGTCAATATAAGATTCAAAATAGAAATCCAAATTGGTGCTTGGAATCAGGGGTTGGTGCTCCTTTCTATTGGTGCAGATAAATTAGGGGTTGGTGCTCCTTCCAGTTGGTGCTGGTAAATCAGGGGTTGGTGCTCCTTTCTGTTGGTGCAGATAAATTAGGGGTTGGTGCTCCTTCCAGTTGGTGCTGGTAAATCAAGGGTTGGTGCTCCTTTCTGTTGGTGCAAATAAATTAGGGGTTGGTGCTCCTTCTAGTGGATGCTGGTAAACTATTTGTAAAGTTGGTGCTTTGCAAAGGCTGGATTTGGATGGAAGTCCAAGCAATCTATTTTTGAGGAGTAGCCAAAATTGGTGAACCTCGTTAAATCGTGTGTTGTGGAATGCTCTCTTGTTATATTTGCTTTATCTATTTTAAGTTCTCCTTGCTTCAGCTTTAAGAGTTGTAGATTTAAGTTTTTAAATAGCTACACTGATTCACCCCCCCTCTCAGTGCCATTGTAAGACTAATAATTGGTATCAGAGCCAGTTTCCCAGTTCAAGCTAAATCAGTCAGGGTTGATCTTGGATTAGTACACAATGGGTAAGAAGAATAGATCCTCCTACAAAAAGGCATCCCAGTCAGTTTCAGTTTCTGTAGAAGAGAAAATTGAACCAGAGAAGGTAGAAGAAGTGAATCCTGAAGTTTGTGATGAAATCTATGAGGCTAAAGTAGATCTTGAAGGAGAGTTGATCTCTGCACTTGAAGAGTTGAGTATAGAAAGGAAAAAGAACAAAAGAATGTCCAAGAAGTTGGAAGAATATGGGAATGAGATTGAAGATATTTTCTTACAATTTCAAAAGGCCAAGAAAATAGAAGAAGCCTTGAAGACACAACTGGATGATAAGGTCGATGCATATTGCAAACATGAAGAAGAATCTAACAAAGTTATTGTTGATCTAAAGTTGCAAGTAGAACAGTTCAAAAGGATTGAAGATATTCTCAGGTCTCAAATCAATGAGAAAGAAACTGTTTGCTACCAACAAGAAGAAGAGATTGTTTCATTGAAGAAACAACTAGAAGAGGCCAACACAAATCTCAAATTTGAGAATAGCACAGAGTTGCTAGAAAAAATGATAAGCCAACAAAGAAGTTCCACGGATAAGCGTGGTCTTGGATATGAAGCTGAACAACCTTCATCTTCCAAATGTGCAGAAAAGAAGAAGCTCACTGTTGAAAAATCAAAGCAAGAAAAGTCTGAAGTTGAATCTTCAAAAGGAAGAAAATATCAAAGAAGATCTATAGCAAAGCAACCACAACAAAAGAGGTTCTCTCACTCTCACTCTTTTAATAATAATGCTTTTAATGGCTATTGTTTTAGATGCAATCAGTACGGTCACAAGGCAATTTTTTGTGGATAGAATAATAGATCAAAGAGTTATGCTGATAAAAATGCATCTATTTTTCTGAGTAAACACCCTGTGCAATGTTTTAATTGTAATGGCCATGGGAACATTGCAAGGTTCTGTCCAAGTACGTCTGTATCTAATCTAAGGCAAAACCCTAGATTTCATCAGACATAAAGAGGGCAACACAGACAGGGAACATATCATGTGCATAAAAGAAAAGAAAATAATCATCCATCAAGAATGCACAAGAGACAACCCCGCAAGAGAAATGTTCAAGTTCACGAACAAGGGCAAAATAGGGAAGTAATTGAAAAACTCAAGCCCAAGTTCAGGAAAGTCTGGAGAAAGGCAGAAGAAAGGAAATCGTGTCTCCTTGGACTGAAGGAGGCTACTCCTCTATTGCATTAATCAGCTCCAGGTAGCACATCCTTAGGGGGAGCAATGTTAAAGTTTTATTTTAATACTCCTATGTATTTGTGCGGTTATCTGAGGATGAAAGGAAAGTAGTCGGGGAGTTGTTGTATAGCTGTCAAAGTGTGTTTTCTGTTCTTACAGTTGTTTGTGGTAGTGCCTTGAAGGGTGATGTTTAAATTGAGAAGTGTCACCATTGGTAGTATTGCTATATGTCATTGTTTTACTGTGTTTGTTGCTTGCACGGAGTGGCAGTAAAATTGTAATGTTGGTACAGTGTTGGAAAAAAGTTGGTACAAGTGTGAGTCACTTGTCAATTTTGTTGACAAATATGAAATCAGCGTGTTGAATGGGAAGATTGAAGAAGAGGTTTATAATGAGCAGCCAGATGATTTCCAACCGGGTGATGAATGGTTGAGTTTCTTTCATAGAGGTTATTTTGATCAAGTTAATGCTTTACTTGATACATGATTTGGGCTTACTCCATTGAGATTGATTTGAGCAAGTTATTCTTTGCATAGGTGATTTATGTTGGTGGCTGTTTTGTTCAAATACCTTTGGAAGGAAAAGGATGTCTACTAGTTTCCTTTTCATGTAGTGTTTTGTTGAATGCTTCAAGGTTAATCTTGAGTTGAATGATGTTGGTTAAACCTTGTCTATAAGAATTGTTGTTAAAGCCCTAATTGGTTGAGAAAATATATTGGTTGTGGAAAGAACATGAGTATCATTGTTATATGAGTTATTGCATGGTTGGCAATTGTTGGGTTGTGTTTCATGTTCTTGAGAAAAGCATACTACATCTATCTTATTCTTTTGAGATTGAGATTGAGTTGAGATTGAGATTGGGAGTTAAGTATAGAACATATTGAGTCTCTAACAATTCTCTTTATGCTTCTATGAGGTTGATGAATCACATTGGGTCTCTAACAATTCTCTTTGTGGGTTCATGCTAAGCAAGTTTTTCTTGATGAACTTGTGAGCTGATTTGAGGTAGTCTGCTGGATTCTCACTACAGAGAAAGACAAACAACTGTCAGTAGGTTCAAGCTTGTTGAGAATATCCAAGATGCATGGTGGAGATGTATGCAGATGATACTGGAATTGCAGAACAAAAAGTTGGCTATATAAGATTATTGTATGCCTTCACTAACAGTGGACAAGTTTGAGTTTGCAAAGCAACAGAGGGTAGTTGCACAGAAGACAGTGGTCCAGTCATGTTCTTACACATGTTATTTTGGTGAAGTTGATGGTGATGGTGTCATTCACTGGTTATTGCTGCTATTCACATTATTGATATTTTTGATGCCTATTATGCTTATCATGATGTTGTCAATCAGTGAAATGAAGTGGTCTTGGACTCAAGGGGAGCATTTATGCATTTGTTTATCATATTGCTCATGTTTATGCTTTTTGCTAACTGTAATAATTTTTGCCTGAGAATGTTGTGAATGGACTCGGGGAGTTTTGCAGTCGCCCTTTGGTATTATTGTCAAAGGGGGAGAATAATTATAGGTAATTACACACAATTACGTGTGTTTCCAACAATTCCAAAGGGGGAGATTGATGTGCAAGGTGCAACCAAAGTATTGTCATTGTTGTCAACACAGTCAGGTTGATCAGTTGATGCAATGGACAAGAGTTCTTGATGAGCAAGGTGCAGCCAAAGTATAATGGACAAGAGTTCATTTATGAGAATGTGCAGCCAAAGTGCAAAGGACAGGAGTTCATTGATGAGCAAGGTGCAGCCAAAGTATTGTCATTTTTGTCAACACAGACAGGTTGATCAGTTGATGCAATGGACAGGAGTTCTTGATGAGTAAGGTGCAGCCAAAGTATAATGGACAAGAGTTCATTGATGAGGAAGGTGCAGCCAAAGTGCAATGGACAGGAGTTCATTGATGAGCAAGGTGCAGCCAAAGTGCAATGGACAGGAGTTCATTGATGAGCAAGGTGCAGCCAAAGTATTGTCATTGTTGTCAACACAGACAGAGGATCGGTTGATGCAATGGACAGGAGTTCAGAGGTCATACAGAGCATGTATAATGATTCTCCAAGAAGAACGTAGTGGCCCATATGCAAAAGCTCAAAGAAAAAGACAAGTAAGAAAAGTGTCGCGATATCGCGACATGTTGAGCAAGCATGAGAAACTGTCGCGATATTGCGACATGTTTGGCCAAAAAGAAAAATTGTCGCGATATCGCGACATGTTTGGCAAGAAAAGAAAATTGTCGCGATATCACGACATAATGGAAGAAAAGAAGCCAAGTAGAAAAACTGTCGCGATTTCGCGACATGTTGGCAGAGAAAAAGCCAAGAGGAAAAACTATCACGATTTCGTGACATGTTAGAAGAGAGAGAAAGTGCAAGGAAAACTGTCATGATTTCACATGTTGGAAGAAGCTTCGCATGCAGGGAAAACTGTCATGATTTCGTGACATGTTCAAAGAAGAAGCGCATGCAGGGAAAACTATCATGATTTTGCGACATGTTTGGAGAGAAGGTGCAAGCAAAGAAAACTGTCATGATTTTGTGACATGTTCGGGGAGAAGAAGCTTGCAAAGAAGAGTGTCGCAATTTTGTGACAATCTATAAGAGAGGCAGTACGGACGAAAATGTGTCACGATTTCGTGACATGTTTGAGAGAAGGAGCTCGCAAAGAAAAGTGTCACGATTTCACGACAATTTGCAAGAGAGGCAGTACGGACGAAAATGTGTCATGATTTCGTGACATGTTTGAGAGAAAGAGCTTGTAAGGAAAAGTGTCACGATTTCACGACAATTTGCAAGAGGAAGCACTAAGGAGAAAAAGTGTCACGATTTTGTGACATATTGTAGGAGAGAGAAGGCAAGATAAAAAGTGTCATGATTTCGTGACATATTGCAAGAGGAAGAGCTCGAGAGAAAAAGTGTCGTGATATCACAACATGTCACATTTTCATGACTAAGAGAGGAGAGAGAATGTACAGAGATAGAAATGTCACGATATCACGACAACAACAGAGAGGAAGACTCCGAAGGATGAAGTGTCACAATTTCATGACAGAAGCAAAACGAAAGAGCATGGAAGCAGAAGCATCGTGATTTCATGACAAATTCAAGGAGGAAGAGCTCAAAGGTGAAAGTGTCATGATTTCGTGACATGTTCCATTTTTGCGGGTGTAAGGCAGAGAAAAGCACAAGGTAGTGAAAGTGTCACGATTTCGTGACATGTTCCATTTTCGCTGGTGCATGCAAAGAAGAGTGTACGACAACGAAAAGTGTCACGATTTCGCGACATGTCATGTTTTTGCTAGTGCTTGCAAAGAAGAGTGTACGAAAGCGAAAGGTGTCATGATTTCATGACATGTCTTGTTTTCACTAGTGCATGCGAAGAAGAGTGTACAAAAGCGAAAGGTGTCACGATTTCATGACATGTCATGTTTTTGCTAGTGCTTGCAGAGAAGAGTGTATGGAAGCGAAAGGTGTCACGATTTCGTGACATGTCATGTTTTTGCTAGTGCTTGCAGAGAAGAGTGTACGAAAGCGAAAGGTGTCACAATTTTGTGACATGTCTTGTTTTCGCTAGTGCATGCAAAGAAGAGTGTACGAAAGTGAAAGGTGTCATGATTTCATGACATGTCATGTTTTTGCTAGTGCTTGCAGAGAAGAGTTTACGGAAGTGAAAGGTGTCATGATTTCGTGACATGTCATGTTTTCGCTAGTGCAAGCAGAGAAGAGTGCAAGGAAGCGAAAGTGTCATGATTTTGTGACATGTTCTGTTTTTGCGGGTGCAAGCCGAGAAAAGGACAAGGAGGCAAAAAGTGTCGTGATATCACGACATGTCTTGTTTTCATGGTCAAACGGTAAGAAAAATTCAAAGGGGAAAGTGTCGCAATATCGTGACATGTCTTGTTTTCATGGTCAAATGATAAGAAAAAGTCAAAGGGGTAGAAGTGTCACGATTTCACGAAAGGTCGCCTTGGCGCGAGATAAGAAGAGAACTCAGCCAAAACAAAGAAATGTAACTATGAACAACAGACAATACAATAGTAATAGAGGTAGTTATAGAAATAATTCATGTAGCCAGAATAAGAAGAGTTAACTAGAGTCAGAACTGCAGTTGCATAGAAAAAATCAAGCAGATAAAATAAGAAGAGTTAACTAGAGTCAGAACTGCAGTTGCAGGGGGTGTTGCAAAGAAAATCATGCAGGAAAAATAAATAAGAGTTAACTGGAGTCAAAACTGCAGTTACAGGGGGCATTTACAGAATAAAGTTATGCAGCTAAAATTAGAATAGTGCATTAATGACAGAACGGCTGTTATAGGGCCATGACGCTGTGAAACTATCAGAGCGGTGGCCATACTGAGAGTCCCAAATAAAGAGACAAACCTATTAATAGGTTGCATGTAAGAATATTGTGTTAGAAAGGAGTTACTTACAAGAGTGGCTATTAATAGGCTACATGCGGGTTAATGGCAGTTACAGAAGTCTTAGGGTTTCAAGATGAAAATATTGTTATAAAAGGGTAGTTGCGTGCAAAAGAAAAAGTTAGGCTCAGAATTGAAAAGAGTGCCACCGAAAAGAGTAAATGTGCCATGAGGGCAGTTGCGTGTAGAAGTGAAAAGGTAGCTCAAAATTGAAAAGTGAGTAGATAAGGCTGACAGAGCATCGAAATGCGCAGAGAAGGCTGTCAGAGCATAGAGAAGGCTGGAAGAGCACAGAGAAGGCTGTCAGAGCGCAGTAAGCAAACTGGTAAGAGTGAACCGTTAGGTTGAGCTCTGTGTGGGTAGATATATATGAGAAAAGCTGAAGAGAGAAAGTATGCTTAGGAAGGGAGAAGCTGAGGGAGAGCAGCTGAGAAAGAGCGACTGAGAGAGTGCAGCAGAAAGTGCGCAGAAGGAATATGTGTTTCTTGAATTGAAAGAGAGGTTGGATGAGCAATAGACTAGTAAGGGTCTTGTAGAAGTGAAGGCATATTTATGTCAATCTAAGATTCAAAATAGAAATCCAAGTTGGTGCTTGGAATCAGGGGTTGGTGCTCCTTTCTGTTGGTGTAGATAAATTAGGGGTTGGTGCTCCTTCCAGTTGGTGCTGGTAAATCAGGGGTTGGTGCTCCTTTCTGTTATTATAGATAAATTAGGGGTTGGTGCTCCTTCCAGTTGGTGCTGGTAAATCAGGGGTTGGTGCTCCTTTCTGTTGGTGTAGATAAATTAGGGGTTGGTGCTCCTTCTAGTGGATGCTGGTAAACTGTTTGTAAAGTTGGTGCTTTGCAAAGGCTAGATTTGGATGGAAGTCCAAGCAGTCTATTTTTGAGGAGTAGCCAAAACTAGTGAACCTCGTTAAATCGTGTGTTATGGAATGCTCTCTTGTTATATTTGCTTTATCTGTTTTAAGTTCTCCTTGCTTCAGCTTTAAGAGTTGTAGATTTAAGTTTTTAAATAGCTACACTAATTCACCCCCCCTCTTAGTGCCATTGTAAGACTAACAACCTATGGATCCTCCTCACACCATCTGCCCTCAGTCCACTGGCACACCCTACGCTCATCTGGATCGACCTTTACCTCTTCCTGGTCATCCACCCTGCCTAGAGGCCCTGATCCCTACCTTTGTAATAGAGACCACCATGTGTCATATGCTGGTGTGGTCCTAGCCATATTGTCCCTAAACTCCTAAAAATCGTTAGCCTCATCTCCAAGTGTTGTAGGTTGAATCCACGGTAGGTGCGTCTCCAAGACTAGACGCCTGTAAATAAAAGGAATCTCTGGGATGTCCTACACTAGGCTGAACTATTGTAGGATGCAAGAATAGAACTGGTACTCACTAACCTCAACCTTACAATCGATTAGCCACCTATCCTAGTGAGCCTATCGTAATCGCTCCCCTACATCTCGCCAGTCTAAGCAATCCATATAGAAATGCCACTCAACATCATCTAGCCTGAGTACTACAAATCATGCAATGTAATGATCGACATTGCTAGCATGGGTCCTACTCCAGAATCCCTCCTCTTGAGGCTAGCATGTGGTGTAGCACTGATGTTGATCATCGATAGTAGAAATGTGAAGAGGCAGCTCTACGGGATGCTCTATCCTAATATGTTGCTAGCACCAAATTTGTAGCAATAGGCTACAACTGATACCACGATGACTGTGACTAGTGATCTAATACATCTCTTGGTAGAGCTGGCATAGTAGTGTGCTCGCCCAGGCTAGGAGTAGTGGCTGAGCAGTGGAGCTCTAAGTAACTCTCCTAACACTGGCTAGGAGGTTCCAAGGAATCCTCATGCCCGAGGAGTCTAGAAGAACAATATGCACCACCAGGTGCATGAATATCACCTATCTCATGGATAAGATGCACTGACCCTGCCAATATCTGATATGGATTCCTCCATGGTCAATCATGCACTAAGCCTCCTAGCTTCGATCGCTGAAGATCACATTAAAGACATACCCTTTGCTCTGGGATGAGGAAGAGGTGATGGCCTTGCCATTAATAGGGATCCTAAATATCTGATAGAAGTCCTTGAGAGTGACGGTCATATCACCCGTGGGCAGGTGAAAGGTGTTGGTTCGTGCATTCTAGCACCAGGCCAATGCAGTCAAATAGGCCCGATCTACCATAATAGTGGGTAGATCTAGAATGTAGCTAAAGCCAACAAATCCAAACCACATCCGCTATCCAAGAGTGAGTTGTCTATAGAGAGTTTTCAAAAGTTCTGGCTCACGAGCTCTAGAGGTCAACCTCTAAAATAAAAGCATTATATAAGAGAAAATCTAACTAAAAAACAAGCAAAAATAGATAAAAACGAACTTAAAAATGTCAAAAACATTTAAAAATTGATAAAAAGACAAAAACATGTCACAAAGAATTCAAAAAATAAAAAAAATCAATTAGGCAAGTCAGAATGATATTAAATGATATTAATTGCCTATTAAACCTTAGAAAAATTAAAAAATTGATAAATTTTTTCTAAAGTCTGCGAACTGCGAGTTAAACCTGCTGTCCGCATGCGGTCAAATTTTGACCGTTGGAATTTGAATTCCAACCACAACTGATAGCTGTAGTCCCAAATATGATAATTGGGAACCGTAGCTGCCAGTCGTAGTCTAGGAAGGATACCCATTTTGGGTCACTTCCTAGCCTCATTGACCAAAAAAATTAACTAAAAACTAATCTAACCTAATCTAGTGTGAGGTTCATTACCAACTGTTTAGTGAAATTGATTTACCACATTACTTAATGTGGTTCATTTTAACTTGGTATTGATTGTGAGAACTCGGTTTCGAGTCACCTTGCCCGCTTCGTGACCTTCACTAGTCGATGGCTATCCAAGATCCGCCATCGAGGTATAGGTGTGAGGTATGGTTAAGTTTTAGGCAACATTTCGTATCAGGGATGTCTTCTACCTCTCAAAGCTCTCACAAATGCAGTTGCTTTCAAGAAAATAATGAAAAATTCAAATGGGAAAGGCTACTTATAGGTCCTCCTAATTTTGACAGATTGCAACTGACACCTGTGGTCCTAGAATTAGGGTTTTCCACCCGTGGGTCCAACCTACGATTCCCAAAATTTGAAAACTTCAACTGTAGACCGTACCCATGGTTTGCAACTAGCAATAAATGCACTCAAATCCCATTGTGGGAAGGTCTAAAATGATAAATCAATGACTCTTAACGGATCAAATTTCAACAAGAGCAATCAATATTGAAAAATTGGTGATGTTCAAAGCACCAGAATCGATCAATAAATCAAAATTAACAAAAAAATCAAATAATTAAAAACAAAATGTGCCTCGTATTCAGTAATTTACCCTATACACTTCGCGGTTGTAATGACTTGCGATCCATGCAATCTAAAAAGATGAGTAAATTATCATAAGGACATTTGGGGTAAAAATTGTCATCATTGATCTAATATGCTTCTTTTCAATCCCTAAGAAGGCCTTTGAGGCCAAACTGCTCCACGGGAACGAGGTGTTTCATGTCATTTCTCCTATGACATATTTTTAGCAAATCATCGATAACTTGATTCAACACAAATCTAATTGGATTTGTATCATTTTGATTCTCTAAGATGGCTATTGTAGCCCGACTGATCCATGGGATATAAATGTGTAAATACTATTAACAGTTGCAATCAAAAGCTGAACTAGGCCTAGCCAAGGCATTAAAATGCTCAAATATAATTTTTTTCAGATCATTCATTATGGACAAGCAACCTCGTTGCTTCATACATTGTCAATACCTTCATCGACTCGTCGCTTGAGGGGGTAGTCATAATATCAAATCATAATAAAAATTAGCAGAAGATCCCTAATATTGTAGATCCCTTGATCTTGTCAAAATTGTGTTCATCCTTGCGAATCATTGTCAAAAACTATCATAAGCTTACCCCTTTGCTTGGGGAAAATAGCAAATATGATAATTAGTTTGTAACTCTCATCCTTTCAGTTATATAGGCCTAACTCCTATTGTAGCGCCAAAGCTACTCAAATATATGATGACGAGTGCAAACTCTTTCAAGTTTAAGCCTCCAAAAATTTGGAAGCAATGATTCTAGGATGCGTGTCCTTTTGCAGACCTGGGGCATCTAATGTTGATCCGACTAATGATCATCATAGAAACTTTGACATCATTTTAGGAGGTCTATTTTTGCTCAACGTTGTTCTATCTCACAACACATCTCAAAAGGGGCATCTATAGACACCTAAAATACGTCATGTCGATGACGACTACTCATATGGACATGCTACAAGACCATATGGAAGATCTTGGAAATAATACAAGATAGAGCAGTGGTTCTAACCACTCAATTTGGGCTCCTTTTTATAACTAGTTTGAACCATATCCCAGACCTATAGTCTACAGTCTGAACCATGGATAAGAATTGCGGTATATAGTCTGGACTACAGTTGTAACCTACGGTCTTAACTGAAGTTCAGTTGGCCTTCATCCGAGCCAAATCGGTTTGAATGACCATTTGTTCTAGAATAAGGTGGTTAGAGGACGAAATATTTCAATCCAACTATCCTAACCACCCCTTATTGACCTTGGCTTCTCCATGAAGCCACCCCTAACCCTTGGGTAGTCCTATAAGTACCCCTGAGAATTAGGGTAAACTATCAATGAAGCATTAGAGTTTAGAGAAACGAAGCCCTATCAAATTTTGGACTCACTTGAGTGCATAGAGAGAGCTTTGTTGTCATCCCCATTGTCAATTTGTCAAGCATCATGATGAATTAGGCCATGGATGCCCTAAGGACCTAGGAGAGCCAAGAAACGCTAATTCGGGCAAACAAAGGCCCTATTCAATGATTCAACCACCAAACCTGTCAGAGGACATTGAAGGTGACCCCTGTACATCAATTAGACAAGGAGGTCAAGCCCACAACGCTTGAATTTGGAGGGCAAATCACTTGGTTGCTCATCGCGGCTTTCAGCCATGGTTTATAGTGCATATCGCTCATCAGAGCTGTAGTTTGCAATAGGTAACATATCTTCTTACCATTTCATTTCTAGTATGCTTAAGTAGATCACATTTAGCATTTTAATGGTTTAATTAGGATTTTAGAGACTTCTGACCAACATAATTAGTATTTTTAACTTATTTTCATTATAGTAGTTTAGACATTAATAGCTTCTTTTCATGTTATAGTGCTTCATTTCGAGTAATTGATTTCATAGATTGATAGCTGTATTTCTTGTTCATATATTTCCATCGATCCTGATAGGATATGCACATGTTTAGCATAGTTTATGCATTTTATTGATTTTATGTCATTATGTTATTCTCATGCTATTTGTCTTTAAAGGGCCTCATCATGAGAGGCTTCCTATGCTTTTGACATTCTTGTGTTGTTTCTTGATCATAGGAGATAGGTTTTAAAGGAGCTACAACCATCCATTTCCTTCCTCAATGTGAAGAAGAGGGTCTACTCCACCCTAGAGTAGTTCGTGTCATCCTGAAGGGCACTTTGAAATCACACCTACCCTTGAGAGGGAAATAAAATATGTCCTATTGTAACAATTGTATCAAGATGATTATCCCTAAGAGGGATGTACTTGTAATTTGAGTTTGACATCGATATACAATGGAATAACGCATCTTTTATTGATCATTTAGTTGTCAATTTCTTGTTCTTGTATGCATTTTATATTGTTTTTTTCAATTCTTGCAATATGATACATTGGGTGTGAGCATTTTTTGTGGTTACACATGCTAATCATAACAAATTAAGAGGAAATTAAAGACACCATTGATCCAGTGCCTAGTGAGATTCACAAGAAATTGTAAACCTACAAGATATTGGGTCAATAAACTCTATGATCCTTGTGATTTATTGAAAAGGTAGTGCATGAATATTTAATTTATGTTTTATTTCCTACTTAAATGATAAATAAAATGGGAAAGAGGACCCTATTTATACCTTCCCTTATAAGATTCACAAATAACAGTAAACCTACAAGAGAATAGATAAATAGGTCTTCTTAGTCCGTGCAATATTCCAAGTAAGCAGGGTAATGATAAAATTTGTATTAGGTATGATTTTTGTGAACTTAGATGACACACATACTAGGGAAGAGAACCCAATTCAATCAATGCCTAGTGAAATTAAAAAATGATTATGAATTTATAAGATAATTTTTGAATGAGATTCCCTATCCATGGGTGGTTTGTCAAATGAGTTATGCTTGATGAAAGTGATGAATAGATGTCATGATTTATTTGGTAGGCCATTCTAAAGTGCTTCTTCTATGTTGCACAACATGCCCATAAAGAATTGTAAGATTTCCATGCATAGAGGGAAAGAAGTATCACTCCAAAGGGGCCTATTAAATAATCATGAGTGTTAGTGTCAAAAGCTTTTTGTTGAAGGATATTGTAGATATGTAATGTTGATATTATTATTGTGAAACAATGTTGATAGTAGTGATGTGAAGGTATGTGGGATAAAATAAATGGATGAGGATGGGCCATCAGGGCCATGGATGATCACATCACTTAACCCAAGAGGGAGAGAAGAAGAGAAGAAATATGATGGACAAGAGATAGGAATACATCACTTAACCCAAGAGGGAGAGAAGAAGAGAAGAAATATGATGGACAAGAGATAGGAATACAGAAGAACAAATGTAATTAGTTGTTGTTTGTTATTGGATGTCCCAATATTGGGATAGCAGAAAAAGGAAATGTCGGGTCATCAAGGCCACGAGTGATTGCATCATATATCACTTAACCAAAGAGAGGAAGAAGAAGAGAAGAAATATGATAGTAGTGAAGCATGATATAGAAGAATATTTATCAGAGAGGTCTTTTAGGGCTGAGATGTTTGATCAACATGAGGATCTTCTATGGGAATGTAATGCAAATGGATTTTGCAATAAGGATTGGATTTTTGCATCATAAAAAATCCTCTTGACTCTATGGTATGATCAAGAAAACAAGATAATCATGCAAGGGGTATAATGTATTATTTTTTTGTGACATTTACTAAGTCATGCATTCAATAATATGAGCAAGCAAGTGATACAATGTTTTATGCATAGTATCTTTTAAGATGCATGATGTTGATTTATTCCTTAAGTTCTTTGTCATCCAATGTGGCCAAGTAGAAGTATCTAGATAAAAATTTGGCCATGATGATGAAAGGTCCTAACCAATTAGACTTAAATTTTCCTTTGAGGTCATTGTCAGCGTTGGTGTTCTTTTGGTTCTCTTTGAGGACTAGGTCCCCAAATTTGAAGGATCTTGGATGTACTTTCTTGTGATAAGCACGTTGAAGTATGTTGTGGTATGTTCTAAGGTGTTTTAGAGCATTAATAAATCTTTCCTCCAAGAGATATAGTTGTTGTAAGTGACCTAGATGATATTCATATGCTATCAAAGAATATTGCAATAAGCCCCTTAGAGAGGGTATTTCTAGTTCAAAAGAAAAAAACTACTTCTATTAAGGCATTGCCCTCATGGGAGTATGTACACTAGTGCGGTATGCCCACAAAGTCGGATAATATTGTAAGCACTAATATCAACCCTTTTTGTTTACTAGCTTCTTGAGAATTTTTTTTTTTGATAAGTAGCAATATATTTACAATGGGTTTTTTAAAAGAAGGATCCCAAAACCTTAGTTACATAGAAAGTCGAGGCTAAAATTAAGATTAAAAACCAGGGCTGCACCCTTGGGAAATGATCCGGGGCCCAGGGCCCTGGTGCCTACAAAAAAATTAGGCCAACTAAGAAACAAAATAGCAAAATTTGGCCTGTGGCCACCACAACAATGAAAAGCCGTAAAACAACAAACGCCAATATCGCAAAAACTACACATCGTCACTCTGGGAGGCCCTACAGCCGGGCCTAGCTTGGATGGGGCCCACCCTGTTAGATCAGCTCCACTCCCTATCAGGGCCATCACCCAACCTACATCGAAGTTTGGCCAGGGCATTGGCCGCTTTGGAAGCCGCTTTGGTAGATGCGGTCAGGGAGCCAATCGTAGTGTCAAGAAGGGCCTTGATTGCCAAGTTTTGTAGCCTACTGCCAGAGTCAGAGCTGACTTCGATGGGATATAAGGCCTCCACCTTGGCATTTTTGGTGCTACCAGTAGCCCTACTATTGCCTGGGGGTGGGACTTTATGATTGGCACCAGGAGGCGGGGCCCCGCCTGGGCCCTGGGCCAAAGTTTTGCACTTTCGGGTGGGCCTGCGCTGCTTCAGGGAAGGGGAACATTCAGGGGAGGGGGAATCCTTGGATTTAGAAGCTGTAGGATAAGCACCAAGGGAGTGAGACACTTAAAGGGGGGACAATGGATAGGGGAGGGATACAGTGGAGCTGCGGCTAGTTAGCTAGGGCATGCCTGTACAGGACAACCATGAGGCCTTGGTGAGAGGGCCAGGAGTGGATCTTGCGAGCTCGATCGATGGAAAGACTCAGGGAGTATAAAAGGAATCGAGGGGTACTAACCAGCATGGATCCACAAATGTGGTTGAAGTAGCTAAGGTGGAAACTATACAACCACTAGTCTGGATTGTCACAGGTGATGTATTGCATCACCGGGATGATGGCCTTGTCAAAGGGGGTCGAGATATTGGTGCAAAAAAGATTGGCCTTATCCCACTGCTGCTCTGGGAAGTGGGACAACTCCTACTCCCAATTTTTCTTATACCATCTGATGACTCTACCTTTCTCCTCATGATGTAGGCCTATAACCTCCATCAAAAACTCTTTGGTCACTTTGAAGTGAATACCCTTCACTTGGACCTCACCATCATGCCAGGTATCCAAAAAACTTTGAGTAATATCTTCGTCGGCCCCTGCAAATTTGTTGAATAAAGGGGTATACTTCTTGGCATTGGAAAATAGCCTAGCCAACTCACTCAATTCAAGCGAGGAAGTCTTGAGGAAGATGAATTTGATAGCCATGAGGAGCGAACTGATAGCCCAGGGGCGGGGGAAACATGGATGGCTTGACTAGAGACGCAGGGACAGGGGGAGGGGGAAGCAAACAAGAATGCAGGAGGGCTCTACACATGACAGGTTTAAAAACTTATAGGGGGAGGGGAAGGGCCACCGGTGTTAGGAAGGAGCACTCAGGGTAGTGGGCGACACGAGGTGGGAGGGGCTGAGGGGGTGCGACTGACGGTTGCCACGTGGGGCAGGGGAGAAGGGCCAATGCCAGCGCTCTAGATGGTGCAATTTGAGCGAGGGATCAACTTGAGGGGACCTCACAGGATAGAGCCATGGGTGAACTGATGCAGCATGGGAATTCGATGGCATGGTGTCCAAGGCAAGAAGGTCAAAATGGATCAACACACACTATGACTTGGACTTGCCAAATATGCCAATGGAGCTTCACAAACCCAGGCTGGGATGAGCCGATCATCTGATGTGGTCGATGACACTTGGCACCGTGAGGGGGATCTTGATGATCGCATCATGAGCAAGAGGAGGATAAGGGCCAGTCGATGTGGTAGAGCAAACAGGTGATTCCACTAGCCACTGGGGGGCGCTTCCCTGAATCAGGGCGAGCTAAGCACCAGGGCCCTCATCATTGCTAGGATAGTCTTGTGAAGCTATTTGGACCAGAGCTTCAAGGAAGTTTGTGGTCTAGGTGGTGAAGTCTTCAGTTGAGATGGCTTGATTTCCCATGAAATCGGTAGCCCTGTTGCCTTATCTATACACATACTAAAAGGCGTGGTCAGGGAGTCCTTGGATAATGGTGAGGCATTCCTAGATGGAGTTGTGAATGCACCAAGAGTAGTTTCTCGGGCTATGGGTGGCTTTGATAATAACTTGGGAATCACCCTCAATGATGACTTTTGAGGTGGACTCCTTGAGGGTGGTCAGCCCGCTGAGGAGAGCTACTACTTCGGTGAAGTTGTTAGTCTAGATGCCAAGCGGTGCAGCGTACGCCACGATCAGGGCCCCATGATAGTCTCTAATGACCCCACCTGCTCCAGAGGGCCAGGGATTCCCTTTAGAAGCTCCATCAAAGTTAAGTTTGACCCATATGGGGGGGGCAGTACACCTTGTCATAGAACGACGGGAGGGGGCAGGGGGGGACCGAGGGGGGAAGCTGAACTCTGAGGGAGGATAGGAGGGTGGTCTTGCCCAGCCACCGAGGTGCCTCGGTCAAGGGGATGGAATGAGAATTCTCAAGGGTGAAGGACACCACCTTGGTCGCTATCTACTGGGGGAATGGGTCAGGGAGGAGAAGGCTCTACTGTTGCTCTCAATCTAGAGTTACAAAAGTAGATGGGGAAGGTAGGATCCTGAGAGGAAGTGGATGAAAAGTTGGGCAAAGGGGTTGGACCACTGAGATAGGAGGTCAGAGATGGAGTTGGGGGCCACCCAATGAATAGAGAATTGGGAAAGGATGAGGCCTAGGACTTTAGAAGAGAAGGGACATCTGATAAAGAGGTGATTAGTGGACTCATAGGCAGCACAACAGAGGAAGCATCTGTTCAAGATCTGAAAGCCCCTCTTGATCAGGTTCTCGATAGTTAGGATCTTGTTTTGGATGGCCACCCAGATGAAGTGGCTGATTTTGGGGATTATATTCTTGGCCCACACCTACCGGGCTAGAAAGAGGGCCTCGTCAGGGACTCTTTGAAGGTTGTAGGTAGATTTTATAGAAAAGATACTAGGAGTGCCATGCCAAACACATCTATCATTTCCTTCGAAGGATATAATAACAGTCACCTTGAGGAGGCGCTGAATCTTGGAGGCTTGAAGCGGGTACCTAGGGTTTAGGATGGGTTTCCAAGTAACTCGCCCCTAGTTTTGGGAAAGATAAGCTAAAACTCTGGGCCCTCTATCTGCCAGCCCTGGTTTGAGGACAAGGAGATCTCTGTTAGTAGTCAGGGCCTCATCATGGATCCACTTGTCTTCCCAGAAATTGATCTCGGCTCTATCCCTAAGGATCCATACGATCCCTTTCTGAATAATGTATTTGGTGTCGATCAAGGATTTCCAGAAGGTTGATCCATCTCAGGGTTGAGATTCACTGAGGAAGGGGTGATGATGGTAGTATTTCCTATGCACGATGCTGACCCACTCATTAGGGGCATTGGTGAACACCTTCCAGGTGTGCTTGGACAAGAGGGCCTTGTTCATGAGGGTCACCCACCTGAGATCGATCCCTCCCTCACCTTTGGAGTGATAGACCAGGGGAATCCTCTTCTTATCTTCGCTACCCAACCAAAGAAAGTGTTTCTAAATTTTTTTGATGTGGGCTACAATGGAGGCTGGGATTCTAAAGACTGACATGAAATATATCAGAATACTTTGAAGGACCATCGCCAAGAGGGTGGCTCTGCTAGCTTGAGAGAGTAGGTGACCTTTCCAAGAGGCCATCTTCCTCTGAATCTGCTCTATCATCCTGCCCCACAGGGCCTTGGAGGATGCACCTATAAACAGGATAAGCCCGAGGTAAGAGGAGGGAAGGGAACTGGGGGTATAGCCCATTATCTACCCAATTTTGATTTGCCTAGCCAAGGGTGTATGGATGAAGAAAATCTTACTTTTTTGGAGGTTAATTTTTTACCTGGCCGCCTCCTCATACAGGGTCAATATTTTCTTGAGGGCCTTGGCTTGAGGGATCGAAGCTATGGTGGCAAGGATGGTGTCGTCCATGAACTACTAATAGGACATAGGGGGTAGGCCCGGTGCAGGCCTGATGTCCAAAATGAGTCTACGAGAAATAGCACTCGAGATGGTACATCCCAGGGCCTCAACCAGGATAATGAAGAGGATAGGGGATAGGGGGTCACCTTGTTGAAGGCCTCTAGAACTAGGGAAGAACCTAACAGGGGATCCGTTGATGAGGATAGAGAACCAGGGGGAGGACACATAGTTTTTGATGAGCCTGACCTAGGAGGGATGAAACCCAAACTTATGGAGGACCTTGGAAAGGAACTCCCAGTTGAATCTATCAAAGGCCTTGTTCATATCTAGCTTGAGAAGAAAGGAGACCTTTTTAGAAAGGAAGACCGAGTGGATGGCCTCGTGCATGATTATAACTCCGTCTGTGATCAGTCTACCTTTGACTGAACTTCCCTGGTAGGGGGCAATGATCAGGGGAAGGATATAATTGAAGCGGGAGGCCATGTATTTAGTAAGGATTTTGTACAGGACATTGCACAAGCTAATGGGGCAAAAATATAAGATTAATCTGGCTTCCTGGGACTTGGGGATCAAGGTAATGAAGGTGGAGTTAATACCTCTAGGGATGGAGCTGGCAGTCTGGAGGTCCCGGATGGTAGCACACACTTCTTGCCCAACGATGTCCCAAAAGGATTGGAAGAAACGGGGGGAAAACCCATCCGAGCTCGGGGTCGCCTCAGCCTTCATGGAAAAGGTGGCAACATGGATTTCAAAGTCAGACAGGGGCTACACAAGCATCTCATTTTCCATGGCCGAGACTAAAGTAGGGATATGTTCTAGAAGGGAGTTTCCCACTTCTGAGGACATGGGGGGGCTATCACCAAGGAGCTCCTAGAAGAAGTTGGTGGCTTCAGTTTGAATTTACTCTTCTTCCTTGATAATTCTACCATCACTACCCACCAACTCAGCAATTCTATTAGAGCCCTTGTTCCTGAGAGTCATCATGTGGAAGAACTTCATGTTAGCATAGCCATCTTGGAGCCACAGGGCTCTCAACTTCTGCCTCCAAAATATTTCTTCCCTGGCAAGGATGTTATGATACTCACTGAGGGCTAGGCGTTCCTCTTCCCTGATCCCTGGGTCTTGGGAGCTTTTATGAAATATGAGCTCAAGGTCTTCGAGTTTTTTCTTAACTGCCACTTTATTTTCAAAGAGGTTACCGAACACCTCTCTATTCCATACCTTGAGTTGCTCTTTGAGGCATCTCAGCTTGTGGTAGACTTGTTCAACATGGCACACAAGGACTAGGGGAGCCCACCAATGGCCTACCTAGGCCCTGAATTTGGGATGATGCAGCCACATGGACTCGAACCAGAAGGGCCGCTTGGGGGAGGAGCGATGATCGATTTCGAGGAGGGGACTATGGTTAGACCTAATTTTAGGGAGGGCCAATAGGGTTGTGTCAACAAATAGAGGAAGGGCTTCCTTACATAGGAAAAATTTATCCAAACTGACCTAGATATGACTTGGTCCCACTCTTCTGTTTGACCAGGTGAACCTGGCTACTTTCAGGCTGACGTCCATGAGCTCATTGAGGACGATAAAGGCGCCAAAGTCCCCCATGCTTTTTCTTAGAGCCGTTGAGTCCCTACTTTTGTCAGAAATTAATAGGGGACTATTGAAGTCCCCTACCAGGATCCAAGGAAGGGGGGCAAAGGCTTCTATCATCAAGCTAATTTCCTTCCATAAGCCCACTTTATCAATAGGGCTGTTAGGGGAGTAGATGTTGGATAGAATCCATAAGCTCATTGAATTCACGAATGGACAAAAATGTTGATTATTCTAGGAGAAGATGATATGAGCCTCCACTTGTAAGACCAAGGATCCCACATGCAAAGTAGACCCCCAACTGAGCCAGCCATAGGGGTAGACAGGGACTCACCATTGCGCCAGGTAGCTTGGGATACTCGTTGGGCAGCATCGTCATTTATTTTGGTTTCTTGGAGAAGGAGGAAGGATGGGCGATGATCCCTATAGAGTTGGCCAAGGATCCTTTTCTTGGGGGCACCATTGAGCCCCCTAACATTCCAGGTGATGAGATTCATTTGACACCCTTGTGGGGTCACTTGCCCCCCTTCCCAGCCTGAGCGGGGGGTTTGGGTCGAAGGGAATTCATCTTGGAGAAGCTCATGACAACATCAGGAAGAGTTTCCTGGGAGCCATTGGCTATGTCATCTTTAGTGATCTTTGTTCGCTGGTCACCCAGGGTGGGCCGACCTCTATTGAGTTTGCTACCAAAGTCTGTGGTGAAAGTCCTACTCTGGGTCATCTTGGGGCTGTCTTCATCGGGCCCGGATGGAGAACTGCCTTCAACCTCTTTGTCTAAAATCTTGGATCTGCACTCCAAAGGAGAAATCCCAGTAGAGACCACCAGGAGGGTCAAGAGGGGGTCCCGGCGGGGATAGCAGGGGTGGGAGGGGGAGGAGGGAACCTCGATAGAGGAATATGGGAATGTGGGAGCTGGTGGGAAAAAGAGCTCGGGTGGCTCGAAGACCTAGGGGGGCACCAACAGGGGCCTATGGGGAGGGATTCATGTCGAGCGGGGAGGGAGAACCTAGGATCGAAGCCCCAAAAGATGACCTAGGGGAGGGAGCGACGAAAGGGAAAACCTAGGGAAGACCATCCTCTAGGCTAGGGCTCACTTGGAAATCATTTGGGATAGAAGGGGAGGCCTCCTTGGTGGTCCAGTCCTGGGATCTGTGGCCGTCACGAGGTGGCCCTCGGGACAGGACCTAGCCTGGTCAGAAAGTGAGTTTGGGGAGAGGGCCATAAGCCTTTTTGGATATAGGGCATTGGTGGGAGAGGTGACCCTGAGTGTAGTAGAGGGTGCAAAAAGTAGGTTTATTTTCATAAATCAGGGATTGGTGCCAAAAGAAGGACCTAGAATATATGGTCACAGAAGAAGGAAGTTCAGATTCAAGATTTGCATTGACGTAAAATCTGGCATGCACCATTCGGGATCCTACCTTAGTAGCGAGGTCGAAGGCCACCAGGTCCCTGACCGATTGAGCAATAAGTATTAGGATGTATTCATGCCACAGGTGGAAGGGAAGGTCTGGGAGCTAGACCCAGACTGGGGTGAAGTTGATGCTTTGGGTGCTAGGGTGGAAGTAAGCTCCGTATCGCCTAAGGAAGAGGATTTTACGTCCCAAAAAATAGGGCCCTCATGATAGGATATTTTTGACGTCATCACTGTTATTTAGTTTGATGATGAAGAATCCCTTGGTAAGGGCAACCAACTGGATATGCTCGAAAATATTCCATTTGGATGCTGCCCATCTACGGATGGTTTCCATGTCTGGTCACCCTCCCAAGAATTTCCCAAACAGGGAGGTAGAGGATCCAGTGACAAAGGGGGAGTAGACCCTCTCTTGAATATAAATGTGAGTGCCCTCAAGGGAAAGCCCTAGACCCAAGGCTCGAGGATGGGCCCTGGTGCCAGCCAAGATCTGTTGATAGGAGGGCTTGGGCCCACCCGGGACAGAACCCTGCCTAGGATCTGGAGGCTTTTTCCCTAGGCCTGCGCTCGCATCAAGGCTAAACTAAGGGCCTGGGCCCAAGATGTCATCCCCACCCTGGCCACCATTCTACTTAGTCTTTGTACCCTCATATGGTCCTGTTGAGGGCCCTATGGGCCTGGGTCTGGGCCTAGACGTGCCCGATACCGATCTCAATATTGCTCCTGCCCAGAAACCTGCACCAGTATCTGAACCTGTTACCAGTCCTAATCCCGCTCTTGTAATATTAACCTATCCTACATGATGATGATTTAATGCAAATGACGCTTCTTGAGAATTTTTATTAATGTCTTGTTGTATGATTTAGCTTGTCCATTCCCTTGTGGGTAATATGGTGTTGACCATTTTTGTTGGATTTTATATTTGGTGCATAATTTGGCAACTTCTTTGTTTTTAAAGGGGGTGTCATTATTAGCTATTAGGGTAGAAGGTATTCCATAATGATTGATGATTTGATTAAGGATGAATTTGGATACTTGAATTCCTATTACGATGGATAGGGGCATTGCCTCGACCCACTTAGTGAAATATTCTATGGTAGTGATAATGAATTTGTGCCCATCTAATGATTGAGGGTTGATTTTACCTATGATATCTAATCCCCAAGAGGAGAAAGGCCAAGGAGATGTGATTGGTTGTAATTCTTGAGAGGGGGCATGGACAATATTGTCATGTCACTGACACTTGTCACACTTCCTAACATAGTCATGAGCATATTTTTCCATAGAGGGCCAATAATAACCCATCCTGAGGAGTTTCTTGGCTACAACTAATCCACTAAAATGTCTACCACATGATCCATCATGGGCTTATTTTATGATAGTTTGGGCTTCTTTTGTATTCATGCATCTAAGGAGTATGCCTTCAAAGGAGCATCGATACAAGATATCTCCAATGATGACATACTTACAAGCTTTTAGTCTAAACTATCTTCACTTTTGAGAGTTGGATCCCTCGGGAAATATTCCTTCTTTGAGGAACTTAAAGATGTCTTGGTACCAAGGTTCTTGAGGTGGAGATGTTTTAATGGTGCATATGTTGAGGGGTTGCAGGCATGATTCAAGTGTAGAGGACTCATTGATTGATCTTATGATAATAGAAGCTTCTTCATCTTCCAAATCTAAGGGGATGAGAGATGCAGCAATAGCCATAGTGTCAACATGGTGATTGCTAGATCATGGGATGGCTTCTATGGTGATTTGGTCAAAGTGAGTTTTTAACATGTCTATAATGTCTTTGTAAGGTTTTAATTTTTTATCCTTGGTTTGATAAGTGTCATTTACTTGGTTGATCACCAATTGTGAATCACCATACATTGTTATGCTTTTGATCTTTAATTTTAATATGGCCCTAAGACCTAAGATCAATGCCTCATATTTTATTATGTTGTTGGTGCATGAGAAGTAGAGTTTAAAAGATAATGGAATGAGTTGTTGATGCGGAGTGACTAAGATAATTCCTGCTCCTGCGCCTTTAGTGCACTTAGCTCCATCAAAGTACAAGATCCAAGTTTTGGGTTCTTGAGCTTCTATTGAGAGGATTGTTTCATCAAGGAAGGATATGTCTATGGGGTGCTTTGATTCTAAAGGGGTCATGGTGAGTTGATCGGCTATAACTTGCCCTTTTAGTGATTTTTTATTGAAGAATTCTATGTCAAATTCACTAAGGGCTATGAACCATTTTGTGGTCCTTCCTGATAGGTAAGGCTTTGACATAAGGTAATGCAATGGGTCTACCCTTGCTAAGACGTAGGTCTTTTGGCTAAGCATATAATGTCTCAATTTGAGGGATGAGAAGACAATGACCAAGCATAGCTTCTCTAATGGCGTGTAGCAAGTTTCATAGTTCACCAAAGTTCTACTTATATAGTAGATTTCCCTTTCTCGATATTGTTCATCATATTGGGCTAATAAAGCTCCAAGGGCATGTTCAGTAGTAGCTATGTATAGCAATAGTGGTTGATTTAGGTTTGGTGGTACTAATATGGGTGGTGTTAAGAGATAAGTCTTTAAGGCTTCAAAGGCCTTTTGACACTCATTATCCCACTCAAATTTTATTCCTTCTTTAGTAATTTAGAGAAGGGTTGACATTTATCTACGAGTTGTGATATGAATCTATGGATAGCTTGCAATTTTCCTTGAAAGCTATGTAATTCGGTTAAGTTTGTAGGTGGTGACATGTCTGTTATGGTTATAATCTTGGAGGGATCAACTTCAATCCCATGATGGGATATGATGAACCCCAATAGTTTTCCTGATGTTACCCCAAAGATGCACTTTTGGGGTTTTAGCCTAACTTTGTAGTCTCGTAATATTTCAAAAATGCATCTAAGATCTAGAACATGGTTCTATATTTTCTTGGATCGACCTAAGAGGTCATCCACATAGTCTTCTATAGTTTTATGCATAAGGTCATGGAATATATATGTCATGGCTCTTTGATATGTTGCTCCTACATTTTTAAGGCCAAACGACATGACCTGATAGCAAAAGGTTCCCCAAGGGGTAGTGAAGGCTATTTTGGATTGATCTTCTGGTATAATTTTAATTTGATTATATCTTAAGAATCCATCCATCAAAGATAGCATCTCAGATCCTACAGTGAAGTCTACTATCATGTCTATGTTTGGTAAAGGGAAATCATATTTTGGGAAAGCGTTATTTATATCCCTAAATTCTATGCAAATTCAAATGGATCCTTCCTTCTTAGTGATAGGAACAATGTTGGAGATCCAATCTGAATAATCTATGGCTTTTATGAAGCCAACATCTAGAAGTTTTTGTAGTTCATCTTTTACCAAAAGAGTGACTTTCGGATGTATTTTCCTTAATTTTTGTTTAATGGGTTTGGCATTGGGGTGCACTACCAAATGATGGACTACCAATGAGGGGTCAAGTCTCGACATATCATCATATGCCCAAGCAAATATGTCATGAAATTATTTTAATAAGTTTGTGTATTCCACCCATTCTTCTTGAGTTAGGAATTTTTTGAGTTTGATAAGGTAAGGATCTTGATCTGTTCTGATATTGATATCTATTGTTTCTTTGATTAAGGCTTGTGATTCATCCTCAAAATGAGGAGGGGTAGTTAGTACCCCTAATTCTTCAAGTTCTTATGGATCTAGAGATGTTTGTTCTAATTCAAGAAGTTGGGTAGAGTTTAAATTGAATATCTTCTTAAGGGATTCTTCCATAGGGTAGTTTTCTAGAGAACCCTCAAAGTTTTCTTCTATTGTTATTGATTTTGGATGAACCATTTCTAGCATGTTAATGCTACCAAATCATATGGTTTTATGGGGTGCTTGGTTGAGGAGTGACCATAGTTCTTCTTCATCTTCATCACCCCATTGAGAGCCATGTAGTGATTTGGGATAGTTATCCTCATTATCTTCTTCTAATAAAGGTGAGGGTTCATTTTTGCTAGGGATGAATCCAATTCCACATCATCCTAGCCAAGGTTTAGCTTCTAGGGGCTCTTTGATGCCCTGTTCATAATGACCTAGGCCTTTACCTTGGTATCCCATGTTGGTTAGCATTTTCTTAGCTATAGAGAATGAGGGTGATATATAACATGTGATGTATGTTTATTCACTTGGCATGAAGTTGCACCCTTGAATCCTTTTATCAAAGGTGGTTCCCCCATAAATGAAAGCACAAGTCCCTATTTGGACTTTGAGTCCTTTCCTATTTGGCATGCCTATGTCATGAGGAGATAGGAACATGCTTACTAATTCTATGAAGGGATCTAATTTTTGGTGGATTAAATTGACTTGATCATTGGGAGAGGATGATTGGGGAGTATCCCCTAGGTTTATGAGGGGTTCTTCAAGTATTTCCTTCCCTTTGTCTATTTTTGGTTGATTAGTTGGTAATGCCTATTGTATGGAAGGACAAAGATTAATCTCTTGTGTATCAATAAAGTTGCATAAGGTAAAAGGCTCTAGATCTCTAGGGACATGGATAATCCTACCTTGATATTCGTATTTGAGATATTGATGTAAGGTAGAAGGCACTGCCTTCATGGCATGTATCCAAGGCCTTCCAAGGAGCATGTTATATGTTACGTCACATGATATAACATAGAAGAGGGTGTTTAGGACATGTGGCCCTACTTTGATAGGTAGGGTAATAGTGCCTATTACTTCTCTTTCTTCATTGTTGAAGGCTCTAATGATGAGGTCAGATTTTTGTAAATCATTTATGCTTAAGTCAAAATTTTGTAAAAATTTGACATTGCATACATTTAAGGTTGACCCATTATCCACTAGGACTCTTTTGATATGTTTATCACCTATTTGAGTTATGATGTAAAGAGGTGAGTCTCCTGATATTGTTTCAAGAGGGGTATCTACCTCATGGAATGCTAGGATAGCATTGTTCACTCCAACAAACCCAACTATATTGGTGATATCATTCGGAGATATGTCTTGAGGGACTTCTTGTTCACTTAAGAGTTTCAACAATATTTCCCTATGAGCGGGTGATATTTTTAACAATTCTAGAAGAGATATTTTTGTGGGTATCTCATCTAATTGTCGATGGAGATCAAAGGTATGTAAGGTATTTTGAGAAGGTGTGAGAACCAAAGGTGATTTATTAGGAACATTGACTTTAGTGCTTCTCAAGATAACCAAAGGAGGTTGATCCAAGGATTGATTCTTTGCTTGTTGCCTAGTCACAACATAGGAAGGTTTTGACAAATGCATAGTGCCTACAAAGTTGGTCGACTTTTGATTATGTGTTGGTAAGGGATTTTGGAAGATCCCCAAATTTTTGTTGGGAGTCTCTGGTTGATTGAACATTATTTTTCCTTCTTCTATGAGGTCTTGGATAATGTTCTTTAAGGTTATGCATTTGTTGGTAGTGTGTCCCTCCATACGGTGATATTCACAATACTCATCATGTTTATACCAATTTGGCAATTCTTTGGTTGTATCCCAAGGTCTAATAGTTGGAAGCTCCAACATATTAGAATCAAGGAGCATTTTTAACATGACTACTTGACTTTGTCTAGTGTTTGTGTATTGTCTCTTGGGTTTGTCTTACCTTTGGATGACTAACTTTTGAGGAGCATTTTGAGTTGTGTTTATGTTATTATTTTGATGGGAATCTATTACACCATCTCCTACAACATGTTTATTTTTGTATTATCCTTTTCTAGAGGGTTTTTCCTCCTCTTTCTTGTTATAGTTGAGTTATCCCCATCTTATGAGGATGACTTCTACTCTTTTAGCCATGTCAACAACTTCTTCAAAAGAGGTTAGGTTTATCATTTCTAAGGGGTATGATAGTTGTTCATGAAGGTTTCTTATGAAGATATGTAGGAGTTCCTTAGGAGGAGGAATATATTGAAGTATTCCCACTAAGCCTCTCCATTTGGCTAAGAAGTCTGAGAACTGTTCGGTCTTAGATTGTTTAAGTTGATAAAGGTCATCTATGGTAACCTTGTCTTCTATGTAGATTGAGAATTGTTTAACAAAGGTTTCCATAAGTTCTTTGAACTTCTTAATGGAATGATGAGGTATTTGGAAATACCATTCCAAGGCTAAACCACTAAGACTTTTAGGGAATAACCTAAGGAGAAGCTTTTCATCATGATTGATGTCACTACAAGCTATTTGAAATAACCTTAGATGGTTAATGGGATCTTGCTTTCCATTGTACATTTGAAATTTAGGAGTTTCAAAATTCTTTGGAAAGGGGTGATTGATGATCATAGGATCTAATGGCTCATTATAGAACTCTTCAAAAGAGTACTTTAGCTTGGATGTCCCTTGAAGAGAGGTAATTTGATGCTCAAGTTCTTCAAACTTGGAGTCCCTCTTTTCAAGGTCTAGGATTTTAGTGTTGATATCTTGAAGGTTATTGGATGGAGGATTAGGTGGGGTAGGTAAGGTCATAAAAGGTTGTGTAAGTGGTTGGGAAAAATCTTGAGACATGAAATGTAGACCCATGAGATTTGAAGTGTTTTTATTAGATGTCATGGTTGGAGGGGCTTGGTTAAGCCCCAAGTTATGAGTAAGAAAAGGATTTATAGAATTGGTAGGTATTGTGTCATTAAGAGGTGTTGAAAAGGGGTTACCCATAGTGGGTGTCCCTATGGATATGGTTGGAGGTATTGTAGAATTAGTGGGTTGTGTCATAGCCACATTGAGACTAGCCAAGTTGTTTTGAGTTTCATTGATTTGAGCTATGGTTGATTGATCATTGGAATGTTTAAGATCATCATGAATTGTAGTTGATTCCTTTTTAACTTGTTCTTTAAGTTCATCCTTAAGGACATCTAGAAATATATTTTTGTTTCTTCTAATGTACTCTCTGACATGGTCTATGGATTGAAAATAAATTTGTTCAACAACTTGTTCTTGTTCCTTAGTCACTTGTTGTGACCAAGGATTGACTTCTTGGTCATCATGCTCATGTGTAAAAACCTCATGAGATGAGGAAGCTAAGCCCTTATTTTAGGTATTATAAGGATGTTGAGACATGGTTTGAAAGTTTTGTTTTTGAAGGAGATTAATTTATTAGAGTTTTGTTTCTAGAGTACTTATAGAAAAGAAGAGAAGATGTTTTGAAATCCTTATGTCACCTTGAAAAGCAACCCTCCTTGTGACTCTTGCTAATCCACCATGATATACTAGCCAAAGAAGATTGCTCCCCTAAGGTTCATACATCGGTTTGCTCAAGGGGTCATTATCCTTCCCCTAGTAGGATTAACAATTGGTTATGTTCTTGTTATCTTGATTTAATGTGATGTAAGCTATGCAAACAAAATTAGATGATATTATTTAAGTTTAACAAAATTTTATCTTGTTTAAGGCAAAAGGAGTGTTCATGTTGGGTTCACCAATATGTAGGCTCAGGAAATTTTCAACCTAACCATGTCAAGCGTGTGTAGGAGGAATTTGCTAGAATCCCTACTTCCCCACTTGAGGGTCTCTTTCCAAAGGAGACCTCAAGGATATGAATATCCTCTACATGATTAGACCCCTACTCAATGTATTTTTTCAAGGTGTAAAAGTAGATGTAAATGCTTGTATATCGATGTTATATGAGTTTATTCAACAAAAAACCTAAAGTTTTGGATCACTAAATCTTGAATCTTTTTTGAGCCTTAAATAGTTATTTAAAACTTAAGGCTAAGATCATATAAAATGCATGCTAAGCTTATATCACACAAATGCAAGAAAATAAGAGCTAACCTATATGCTTTTCATTTTGATGATAGGCTAACTAAGGAGAGATTTGATTTTCAAGGCAAACAAGAGATGATGCAAAAGACAAGCTAGCCTATAATGCAACTATATGATTTTGATTTCTTGCCTAGATACTTGTAAAAATGAGAAAGAAGTTGATCTTTGACCTAATATTCTTTGATTTTGCCCAATGTAAATATGTTTTGTAAAGGAAGTTAAGACTAGATTAGGGTTCCTTGATTTTCCAAATTGAAATGTGATTTTAGACACAAAACAGTGATAGACAGAGAGCAGAACATATGAAAATGCTAAAAAATAGAGTTTAGAGTGATGCCAAGTGGTTGGATTACCTTTATTAAATGTTTGATCAAAAATACCACTACTACCAAAAATACCACTAGCAATTTTGGTCCTGACTAGAAAATTTGGTACCTACAAAAGAAGACCAAAAAAATTAGGTTTTCTATTTTGGGGGGTCTATCTGAGAGCTAGGAAGGGTGATTTTCTATATTTTTAGTTGATCAGACCCCTATTTATGAAAAAATTGAGTATGCTTACCTCCTTAGAGTGGAATTATGCTAACCAAAAATGCTAGTGGCATTTTTGGTATGAGTGGCAAATTTGGTTCTATGTTCCAAAGAGCCAAAATCACCAGTTATAGTGGTATTTTTGGTTTGCAACGATATTGAGATGGTTTTGGGGTTGATTTCAGATTTATTTTTGGTCAATTTTACTGTGAAAAGGGAGTATTATGTCATTGAGGGATATACTAGATTTATGGATTACAAATTCAAGTATTTGAGGTAAAAACCCTACAAATTTAAGACCAAAATGAATATGTATGCAAAGGGAGTGGATAGTTTTAAAATTACTAAAATTTTGACAAAATGTAAGTGTAAGGGAGTGAAGAATGGGTGTAGTGGTGGTAGGAATGATATATAATGACTAATTTAACTTCTAACCAAAGAAACTTAGCACTAAATAACAATAAACTAATGTAAATGCTAAGATATGAAGAGATGCTTCCCAAAACTTCAAAATCTACAAAAATAAGAAAGAAAAGGAAGGCAAATGCAATGGGGAATAATTTAGTGCTGCAAATGATGAGATAAAAAGGAAACAACAACCTTGTATCTTCAACACAATAGATTTAACATAGAGAGGGAGCAATGATTTATGATTATAAATGAAAATAATATGTAATATATGAAGAAAGAAATTGCTAAAAGAGATTGAACATAAACTAATGCCTACAAATGAAAGAAGCATGGAAATAAAATGAACATGGAAGGAAGGAGAAATATTAGTATGTTGTCAATATGAATGATATTATTGTAAATGAATGGTGATAAGTATTTTAAAATAAAATATGGAGGAAAAATGCAATACAACCCTACAAAAGATAAGGTTATGACCAAAATAAAGGCAACAAATGAAAGTAAACCCAAATGGACCTACAAAGAGGTGATAGGAAATGAAATGAAGATGATATGCTTGAGCTAAAGGGTATAAATAAAATGTTATATGGATTCCAATAGAGATAAAGCCCTACAAAAGTGAATTAGAAGCATGAAATATGGAAATGTTAAGAAAAAGCCTAAGCTAGCAAGGCTACAATCTAGAGGATTAAATGCAAAATGAAGCAAAGATGAATGGAGAGGATGGAGATGCTAGGAGAGCTATCACCTAACAACAATACTTCCTTACCTCCAAGATGATCTCCTTACCCCAAAATCCTCCTTGCCTTGCTTGGCTTACCTCAAAAATTCTTGCAAATGCTTGAATATGCAAGGTCAGAGCAGGGAGTGGAAGGATGGAATCTATATGCCCTTGGCTCGCACTAATATATTTTGGAAATTTTACAAATTCACCACTTGTAACCAAATTTTCTAGTTATTATTTTGTAACTAACTAGTATTTTTGGTCAATGATAAAATTTGACTATAAGGGTTTAACTTTTGGAGGTTTACCAAATTTTCCAGTGGTTTTTTTGGTCAAGGTGGCAAATTTTGTAGAGTTAGGAAAAGGTGCTCAAATTATTGGGTTTGGACCAAATTGATGTTTTATGATGTTGGTGACTTGTTCAGTATCTTTTGCTTTTTTGGTGTGTCAAAATTAGGTCTCTACAGACCTCCTCTTGTTTTATTTTTTAATGCGCTAGAGTTTACTTGTAGGTTCAAATCCTAAGGAATAGATTAAAGGTTTTCTCCAAAATTATTGATTTGCTTTCTTAGTCCTTGGTGAGGTTGATAGGGACCAACCCACATGGTTTCTACTTCCTTTTTGAATCAAATATATCCTAGATATTCTATGTTGCCAAGATCTCTACTAGCTACATAAATGTTTTACATTCTATGCAATATAATCTTTCATGACCTTGCTTTGGTGGTATTTAGTTGGTCTAATATTATTAATTTTATCATAAAATTGGTAGATATTGATATACTTATTATGGGTCATAACTCATGACAATGTTGACTTCCTCTAAGATCTCCATTCTTGCTTTCCTTTGACTCTAATCTACCTAAGTATCACTGTGGTTGATGAAACCTCAAACTCATCACCCATAAGAATCTAGATGATGCTATGCAAGAAGGGATTGAGGGGATGGATCTTGAGGTTAAGAGGTCATACCTCTTAGAATTTTCTTATATGGAATATCGAAAGGTGAATTTTAGGCACCCTAAAAAATATAAGCAAGAATTTCTTTACGATAAACTAGATAAAATTATTGCCATAGATTTAGAGCATACTTAGATTACCTAGGTTGTAGCTTTTATACCATTGATGGTGAAGCAATACAATTTATTGATGCTATTAATATTATTTAATACATACATGACATTATGATTAAGGATTATTAAGATTTATGATCATTATAAATGATGAGATAGATATAATTGAGGAGATCAATATAAACAATGCTTCTATCTAGAATAATGAGATAATTTATTCCTAACAAGTGCCCCCATTGAAATAAAATTCTATAATTTGAATAGCACCATGATGTTATCATAAATCAAGTAGATATGGTTAAATTTTTATATCAAGTGTAGAACATACAAGCACAAGTTTAAGATATATTATAGTACCAAAAATAGAAATAAAAAGAGTAGTATGATCAACATAGGAATCCACATTAATTTTTGGTTGGAAATAAGTTTTTGCTCCATCTATATAAGGAATGATTATTTTGACCACATCTAAATAACAAACCACCATGCTATTTTCCTCACACCATTTAGTGCATAAAAAGTTAGAATGCTTTTATTTTTAACTTACCATCTTACTTGGGGATGCATATTTCATATAGGAATTCTTAAATTGTAACATCCTCCTCTCTAATAGGATAAGGTAGTGCAAAATTTGATAGATATCGACCTAACTAAATTGGAACCTATAAAAAATGACTTGTTAAATATCATCAAGTGTACTTAGCAAGTGAAATATAACCTATTTAGGGTTACCAAGTAATAGTTTCTTTCCTAGATTACATGGTTGATCAAATTAGGTATTCTTTTTTATAGTTGGATGCTAACATGATGATAACCAATACTTCTCAAAGGAAAATAAGTGTATAGTAAAAATAAGGATTGATTAAGAGGCTTGTTGAGTGGTAATTTTACCCAATTGCAAAACCACACTCACAGTTAGGATTTTGATTAGAAAACCCTCTCTTGCAAAGAAATAAACATTTCTCCAAGGTTCCTTTTACTTAATGTGTGCATGTATGCTTATGAAAATGTGTTAAATAAGTACTAGAACACCTTAGTGATTTGCAAGCAACTATTAACAAGGGGCCTGTGTTGATCTTACTTTGATTTTGCCATGCTTTTATTGTTCATTAATTAAAAGGGCTTGATTTCCCTTATGTGCAAAAATAAAATGATGAATGAATGCATGAAATTGATCCTAATTCATTTTTTATTTCTGATTTGTTAAAGTGATCTATCCTTGAATCCCTGTTAGCAGATTCCTTTTATCTTAAATTAAACATGTTCTGTTAACAAGTGCTATGGAAAACCACTTCATTTTATCTTTGATTTAATGTAAATTGGAGTCAGTACTTGTTGTTAGCAGATTCTTTTTATCTTCAGATTAAAATATTGTTGTTAGCAAGTGTTGTGGAAAACCACTTCATTTTATCTTTGCCTTAATGTGAGATTGGAGTTAGTAAATCCCTCCCTTGAATGCAAATTGATTTTATCTTGGATGGTTAAGCTCTGTCCGAGCAAGAAAATAAAGTGACTGAATCTAAATGTGAAATGTGAATCCTGAATGATGCTTCAATTCATTTTATCTTGCATGGTTAAACATATTTTAGTCTTGCATTGTTTAAACAGACTTTTAATCTTGCATTGTTAAATCAAGAAAATGATAAGACTTGTGAAGTGCAAAAATCTGCTTTGGAACTTTAAATAAAATGCTTTAATCAAAGAAAATGCACCCAAATAATTTAATTAGTTAACCTTAAGAACAAAATTATTTGGGTATTCTTATTACTCCAAAATCCTCATTAATGATTTTTTTGTGCAAAACGAAATAGCATTTTAGGGCTTTGAGTGCTTGATTGGAACTTGAACAAAAATAAAATAAAAGATAAAAAATATAACAAAAGCTAGGGTTAGAGAAAAGAAATAAAACGAATATGAAATAAAATAAATGCAAAAAAGAAATGAAGGTGAGCTACTGTAAATTTTATTCCTCCTTGTCCTGAAAAAAAGAGAAGATCATGAACATAAAAAAAATGAAACCAAATTAGACTTGCATCCACACAATCTAAATCGGGTTAAGTGCGAGAGTCTAAGGAAATAAACCATACATTAATCGCCTTAAATGATGCAACCATTAACATGCATAAACATCATCTAATGAAATCAACATATGGAGGAGAAAAATATTCAATAAAAACTTTCATTCAAAACCTTCTGTCTTTGTTTACAAGGTGAGGAATTCCATAGCAGCAGCTAAACAAATCTTCCAATCCTCTTCCCATGCTTCTGCTCCCAAAAATTCCAGCCCCCTTGTTTCCTTTGCTTCTATGGCCTTTTAAAGCTTTCCAACAATAAAGGAAACTCTTCATTTCATTTTCCCCCCTTTTCCTTTGGCTTAGTCACGTAACTTCTTCTTTGTAACTGCAATATCTTCCAAATGAAACGCTTCTTCCATAATGATTTTTGCCAATAATAAATTGGTAAATATCTTCCAAATGAAATGCTTCTTCCATAATGATTTTTGCCAATAATAAATTGGTAAATATCTTCTAAATGAAACGCTTCTTCCATAATGCTTTTTTGCCAACAATGAATTAAATAATGCTTTTCTTTTATTTAGAAACCTGCCAACATCAATATAAAGCATTAATTCAAACTAACTTTAATAAAATCATAAAGTCAACATAGAAATTAATACCAAACCAATATGTAAAGAAATATTAGCGTGCCATGAGAAAAAGAAATGCTATTCTTTTTTTATTCATTATATATATATATATATATATATATATATATATATATATATATTATTTTTTTTTTGTTTTTTAGTTTTTCTTCTATTTTTATTTTATTTTCTTTCTTTATTTAAATTTTACTTGTTTTCTCTTTTTTTTTTAAATTTTAAATTTGATTTAATTAATTTCAAATATTTGAATTGGTTTAATTCAAAACATTAAAACTAACCAAAACAATAAAATAACAAAAATAAGAAAGAACCTAACCAACGCACTAGACAACTTAAAAGAAACCAAAAGGAGACACTAGTCAACACACCAACCTATCAAAATTATCACGCAAAGAAACTAAAATTTAACAAAAATTCCAAAAATTAAAGGTGGGTCCCCAAGTTTGGGGCTAGTTGTGGAATGGCCACAACAAATGGTGACTCTTTTGGGGAATGCTCCTAAATATTTTTGATGAAGAACCCAGTTCTGAAAACAAACAAACCAAATACTAGAAAACAAATCATCTAGCAACCTCCAAGAAATTGGGGTAGATAACTCCAAATGAAACACATGAATCATTTGCATTTGTTGAATGTGTGTGAGAGTGATTTCATTTTGCATTCTTCAAAACTATCCGGATTCCATCACTTGCCTTGCATTAGGCTATAAAAATATTACTCATGAAAGAATGTGCCTCTACATTGCTCCACTTCCAACCAAACATTTATAGCCCTGGTGGAGATGGCCTTACTCACCCAGGTGTTAGATTAAATTTGCATTTGAATTTTCCATAGACATTGCTCCACTACTAGCCAGATGTCTATAGCCTCGGTGGAGATGCCCTAAGCCATTTGATTGATTTGGATTTTTTTTTTTAACATCATTATATTGCTTTGCAAACTTCACCTGCCACCTGGGTTAGAGATCATTTAAGGCTAAATATGGAGTCTATAAAGATTTTTGCCTTAATTTGCAAATCAAAATGACTTCATCCTTCAAGTTTTCAAGGCATACCCCTTAATATGATGTGTTCATGTGTAGCATTAGCAAATGATTCATTGTTCTAAACTTCACTATCTTAGTCCCAAGATCTAGGAATGATCACTAGACAAATTCATACCCTTTTCCTTGATCCACATGATAGGTAACTCATCCTTCATGACAAAGGAATACAACAATCAGTCAAGAGGCCAAACACTAGCAACTACCATAAAACACAACCACCAAAGGAGGGACCAACCCAAAACACAAAGCTTGCAAACCAAAACTTGGAAATAAACCCAAAACCTAACCTAATGAAAATTAACAAGAAAGCCAAAAATAGAACCTTGCAAACAAGAAATTACACACAAAAATACCACACAAAGAAAAACCAAAAGGTAAACACACAAAAAACCTAAAAAAAAACTATATACAATAGTATACAAGATGATGCAAAAAAATTGGACATCACTTCCCTAGATCCCAAACACGATTAGCACACTTTAAAAGACCTCTAACATGATATGCATGCCAAGCTTTACAAAAATCTAACCAAAACCAGATTAGGCCACACAATACAAACATCCTCACTTTACCTCTCTCACCCCACCAATTTGATTCAAGGGTATTAGCAATTCCATGTTGAGCATTTGATTCATTAAACTTGCAAGTGAATACATGATTTTCAACTATCCTTTGCTTGTTCAATGAGGTGTAAATTTCAAAATGTGCTTCATCACTTTTACTTAAGCTTTCATTTTCACAAGCAGATAGGATTTCCTTCAAATAAGAGGCTATTCTTAAAAATTTTGAAGCAAAGTCATCATCTATGTCTTTAGGCCAATCATACTCATGCAACAATTTACAAGCATCTAGGACATCTACTAACTGAGGATCATTATAAGTTTGTATCCTAGATTCAATTAGTAATTGTAGATGAACTTGATTCAACAACTCAAAGACATCTACTTCTGTTCCATTCAACAAAGTAATCTTATTATCAATGGGCGTAGAAATCCACTCTAGTTCTTTCTTAATCTCCAATGGCATTTCATCATAAATAACATGTGAATCCAACAAACAATTAGGTAAACTTTTACTTGGAGTTTGGATAGTTGGACACAAGGGATGAGATTCTACCTTTTGTACACTTTCATTTACCATGACTTGATGAGCACTTGTACCTTCCTTTTCTTCATGGTCTTCATCACCATCATCTTGTAGCCCTTCATTAATTACCTATTTTTCAAAGACACCAAAGTTAATCACCCAATTAAACATGCACCCATCCTTTTCAAACCATAAATCTTGTTGGTCAAGGGATGTGCCACATAACATATCTCCATGATCAATTGCTTGAGTTATCTCAAGTAAAACAACATTTTCATTTGGATCATCAATGATATCAAACCCAAACCATGAATCCTCTTGATCAACTACTTGAATTATTTCGAATAAAGCAATATTTTTATCATTTGGAGGCATAAGAATCAATTCTAATTCCTTGTTAACTACCAATGGTATTTCTTTATTTGAATCTCCAAAACAATCACGTGAATTTATACCCGTATTTTTAGTAGACAAAAATGAAAGAGAAGCTTTTACCTCTTCCTCATCCAAAACAAATGAATCATAAGAAGCATTTACCATTTCTTCATTTTCTATTTCAGCAAGGTGTTCAATAAACTCATATTCAAAATGATTGAATCTTGGAACTTTCTCTATTTCAGCAAGTAGCATGCCATACTCGGAATGTACAGAAATTGCAAGATTTTCGTGTGAGATAGCGTCTTCAATGTCCTGCATATCAAGTGAAATGGAAATTTTATTAGTAAGAGGGTGAGAAACCAATGATTCCTCATATCTTTCCCAATCCTCCTTTGTAAACAATAAATCTAAGCCTTCCATTTCTTGCTTGTCATAACTTGGCTCATGTTGGCTTCCTTGATCATTATTATAATTATCTTCTAAAAACAAGTGATGAAATTCTATCATGTCTTCAAATTCATCCATGGATTCTTTTTTAAACTCACTTTCAACCACTTTTGATGGCTCAAATGCTTCTATAGTGGGATCAAAGGTTGAATTCAACTTTCTATAATTATCCCAATCCTCCCTTGTAAATAAGGATTCTAAGCCATTCATATCTTTCTCTTGAATGATATCTAAGGTGGTTGTAACATTTGGACATTCACTATTATCCCCTCGATTACTCATATTAGACATCTCTTGATTCAATGGTGCTAGATTGGATGGTTGGTATTGGTTGGAATCCATAACTCCTAATGAATAGCTCATCATGGGAGGAGGTTGCACCTCAGCTTGAATCATGGGTGGTGTCTTCTTGTGAGCCTTAGGGTTAAGCAATGATGATTGATCCACATCACCCCTTTTCGAAATACACCATTGTTCTACTATTATTGCAGCCTCATAGGCTCTAGGCAAGGATGGATCTTCAAGATTTTCCCCTAGAAATGTAGCAAGTAAGGGGTCTATGGCTCCCATGTATATTTGAATGACTTATTCTTCCGACATGAGGTAATGTATCACCACTTCAGTATACAACCTATGGAATCTATCATTGAATTGACTCATGGATTCATTAGGTTCTTTATAGATAGAGATAAACTGATTTAGCATTTTAACTGGGTCAACTAGTTTTCCAAAATGGTTGATAAATATTGCTTCTAGTAGAGCCCAAGAAGTGATAGAACTTTGAGGTAAGTGGATGTACCAATCAAATGCAACCTCATCCAATGTGTATGAAAACAACCTACAAGGAAAATCTCCATGCATAATTTGCAAATGAATCAACATGTCCTTGTATCTCTGAATATGTTCCTTAGCCAAGTTTACATCATGCCTAAACTAAGGTAAATAATCTTCTACACCTTCAGGGATTTGATGGGTAGGCCTGTTTAAATGGCTATAATAATCCCCTATCCAAGATGCAATTTTTGCCTTGGTTAGAGTAAATAATGCCATTAGTGAACCTTAAAGAATATAACTTTAGTACCAATCTTGTTAGTCAAATAAATATATCTTGCAAAGAAGCATGAAATGACTAACAAATCTCAAATGTTTAACATATAGATCATCATGTTAGCATCAACCAAAATATATACATCAATTAAACCATGGCATCAAAGGACATTCTCCAATTTGCAAAAAATGTTAGCAACAATACATCATGAATTAAAGGACTTTCAAATTAATGAATGTGACCAACAAAACCTCATTAATCAAGACCAATGCCTTCCAAAAACCCTTGCATGTAACATGAACAAGTTAGCATCTATAACAAAAATAACCAAATCAGGCCCTCCTTCTAGCGCCAAAATGTTGAGTGGTAATTTTACCCAATTGCAAAACCACACTCACAGTTAGGATTTTGATTAGAAAACCCTCTCTTGCAAAGAAATAAACATTTCTCCAAGGTTCCTTTTACTTAATGTGTGCATGTATGCTTATGAAAATGTGTTAAATAAGTACTAGAACACCTTAGTGATTTACAAGCAACTGTTAACAAGGGGCCTATGTTGATCTTACTTTGATTTTGCCATGCTTTTATTGTTCATTAATTAAAAGGGCTTGATTTCCCTTATGTGCAAAAATAAAATGATGAATGAATGCATGAAATTGATCCTAATTCATTTTTTATTTCTGATTTGTTAAAGTGATCTATCCCTGAATCCCTGTTAGCAGATTCCTTTTATCTTAAATTAAACATGTTCTGTTAACAAGTGTTGTGGAAAACCACTTCATTTTATCTTTGATTTAATGTAAATTGGAGTCAGTACTTGTTGTTAGCAGATTTTTTTATCTTAGATTAAAATATTATTGTTAGCAAGTGTTGTGGAAAACCACTTCATTTTATCTTTGCCTTAATGTGAGATTGGAGTTAGTAAATCCCTCCCTTGAATGCAAATTGATTTTATCTTGGATGGTTAAGCTCTGTCCAAGCAAGAAAATAAAGTGACTGAATCTAAATGTGAAATGTGAATCTTGAATGATGCTTCAATTCATTTTATCTTTGTTATTTTTTTTTATTAACTTCATTTTATCTTTACCTTAATGTATTATTTAAATCCTCCCTTAATCAAATTATTTTTCTTATTTAACTCTATCACAAAATAATTAATCTAAACTAAATTTCCGAATGATGCTTCAATTCATTTTATCTTGCATGGTTAAACATATTTTAGTCTTGCATTGTTTAAACAGACTTTTAATCTTGCATTGTTAAATCAAGAAAATGATAAGACTTGTGAAGTGCAAAAATCTGCTTTGGAACTTTAAATAAAATGCTTTAATCAAAGAAAATGCACCCAAATAATTTAATTAGTTAACCTTAAGAACAAAATTATTTGGGTATTCTTATTACTCCAAAACCCTCATTAATGATTTTTTTTGTGCAAAATGAAATAGCATTTTAGGGCTTTGAGTGCTTGATTGGAACTTGAACAAAAATAAAATAAAAGATAAAAAATATAACAAAAGCTAGGGTTAGAGAAAAGAAATAAAACGAATTTGAAATAAAATGAAAACAAAAATGCAGAAAAGAAATGAAGGTGAGCTATTGTAAATTTTATTCCTCCTTGTCCTGCAAAAAAGAGAAGATCATGAACATAAAAAAATGAAACCAAATTAGACCTGCATCCACACAATCTAAATCGGGTTAAGTGCGAGAGTCTAAGGAAATAAACCATACATTAATCGCCTTAAATGATGCAACCATTAACATGCATAAACATCATCTAATGAAATCAACATATGGAGGAGAAAAATATTCAATAAAAACTTTCATTCAAAACCTTCTATCTTTGTTTACAAGGTGAGGAATTCCATAGCAACAACTAAACAAATCTTCCAATCCTCTTCCCATGCTTCTGCTCCCGAAAATTCCAGCCCCCTTGTTTCCTTTGCTTCTATGGCCTTTTAAAGCTTTCCAACAATAAAGGAAACTCTTCATTTCATTTTCCCCCTTTTCCTTTGGCTTAGTCACGTAACTTCTTCTTTGTAATTGCAATATCTTCCAAATGAAACGCTTCTTCCATAATGATTTTTGCCAATAATAAATTGGTAAATATCTTCCAAATGAAACGCTTCTTCCATAATGCTTTTTGCCAACAATAAATTGGTAAATATCTTCTAAATGAAAGGCTTTTTCCATTATTTTTTTGCCAGCAATGAATTAAATAATGTTTTTCTTTTATTTAGAAACCTACCAACATCAATATAAAGCATTAATTCAAACTAACTTTAATAAAATCATAAAGTCAACATAGAAATTAATACCAAACCAATATGTAAAGAAATATTAGCATGCCATGAGAAAAAGAAATGTTATTCTTTTTTTTTATTCATTATATATATATTTATTCTTATTTGCTTTTTATTTTTTTTTAGTTTTTAGTTTTTCTTCTATTTTTATTTTATTTTCTTTCTTTATTTAAATTTTACTTGTTTTCTCTTTTTTTTTTTTAAATTTTAAATTTGATTTAATTAATTTCAAATATTTGAATTGGTTACCCGGTGTTGTAGGTGAGTTGGAGAGGAGAGAGAAATCCTCCAAGAGAGGTCCCAGGTTCAAATCTCCACCCTATCAAAAAGCTGAATTGGGTATCCAAAATCCAATTGATAATGTTGGTGCGGGCAGGGTCGAGTGCGACTCTGGGTGACTTTGATGGTGTAGAACCCCCTGTTCATGGTCTCTCAGACCAAGGCGGCCCCAAAAGGGGTTTTTCGCTTAAATATATATATATATATATATATATATATATATATATATATATATATATATATATATATATTTATTTGAATTGGTTTAATTCAAAACATTAAAACTAACCAAAACAATAAAATAACAAAAATAAGAAAAAACCTAACGCACTATACAACTTAAAAGAAACCAAAAGGAGACACTAGTCAACACACCGACCTATCAAAATTATCATGCAAAGAAACCAAAATTTAACAAAATTTCCAAAAATTAAACGTGGGTCCTAAAAAACATAAGCAATAATTCCTTTATGATAAACTAGATAAAATTAATGCCATAGATTTAGATCATACTTAGATTACCTAGGTTGTAGCTTTGATACCATTGATGGTGAAGCAAATAAAATTTTGTTGATGCTATTAAGATTATTTAATACATACTATGGCATTATGATTAAGGATTATTAAGATTTATGATTATTATAAATGATGAGATAGATATAATTGAGGAGATCAATACAAACAATGCTTCTATCTAGAATAATGAGATAATTTATTCCTAACAAGTGCCCCCATGGAAATCAAATTCCATATTTTGACTAGCACCATGATGTTATCATAAATCAAGTAGATATGGTAAAATTTTTATATCAAGTGTAGAACATACAATTACAAGTTTAGGATATATTATAGTGACAAAAAAAGAAATAAAAAGAGTGGTATGATCAACATAGGAATCCACATTAATTTTTGGTTGGAAATAAGTTTTTGCTCCATCTATATAAGGAATTATTCTTTTGACCACATCTAAATATCAAACCACCATGCTATTTTCCTCAAACCATTTAGTGCATAAAAAGTTAGAATGCTTTTGTTTTTAACTTACCATCTTACTTGGGGATGCACATTTCATATAGAAATTCTTAAATTGTAACACCCTCCTATCTAAGAGGATATGGTAGTGCAAAATGTGATAGATCTTAACCTAACTCAATTGGAATCTATAAAAAATGACTTGTTAAATATCATCAAGTGTACTTAGCAAGTGAAACATAACCTATTTAGGGTTACCAAGTAATATTAGTTTCTTTCCTAGATTACATGGTTGATCAAATTATGTATTATTTTTTTATAGTTGGAGACTAACATGATGATAACCACTACTTCTCAAAGGTAAATAAGTGTATAATAAAATTAAGGATTGCTTAAGAGTGCCAAGGATGATAATGATAGAGTGCTTTAATATTGTAGGCCTTAGTGCCTCTTTAGAATCTTTGCTATATAGGGTAATGTAAATTCTTCTTGTGATGTCAAAATTCCACATGCACCAACTTGGCTTTAGCATCCTGAATTCTATGGAACCAACCTTCCTATAGTAGAAACCACTATAGTATAAATTCTCATATATAGATAAACCTATGGTGCCAATGCCACATATCACCACCAAGTGTTTGAATGCATAAAGACAATCTTATCGACACCAGACATCAAGAAAATATGTACACATGTCTAATATTTCCACTTTATCTTAGCCTAATTCTAACTATAGAAGAAGCAAAATAGATAGTTTTGTGAGTGTTCCTAAATCTACTTCTTGATCAATTAGAAGCTGAACCATTTCACTTTCTATTTAAATGTAACTATTGTACATTTATATAAAGCATAAGGTAGAAAATTCATTCATTTTTATTCTACTTCTTCAAATCCATTTCCTATATCCTCACTTTTCCTTTCTCCTATAGATCAATGTTGTTCCTATTTTCTAAGATTTTATTCTACTATATCTTTTAGCACATTGTAATATAGAAATATACATATTGTATTTTCATGCATCTCATGTACTAAACATTTATACAGTTACCATATTGGCTACATGGAACATGCATTTTGTAATATGTTTATGTTTGCATTATTTGTGAATAAAGTTTGCATTCATATTTTTTAAAGAACATTTTTAATTTCTATTTCCTACTACACCACTCTAAAGCATGATATTTAGGTGTGGTTTAGAGTCATCCTCTACACCTCAACAATCCAAGCCTTATTTATAGATCAAAGGTAAAGATAAAAGTATAAGGTTATGATATTCAAACATCAACTCATAAAAAATATCTACTATGAGCATTATCCACATAAGTATCCACTCAAAATTATTTGATTAAATAATGATGTTAGTATTTAGTCTTGGAAGATAAATTTTTTTATTTCCCAACAATATCTTTTTTATTTTTCATCATAAAAAGTTGTTAAGTCATAATCAAGGTTAGATTGAGGAGATGAGGGTTATTTGGGTATAACCAAATAGAATGGTGGATTGGATAGAAAAGTGGGAAAATCATTTTAGAGTGCAATGTTGAATAATATATGGGCTCAAATTCCTCTCCACTATGCTTGGAGGGTTTGGTTGGAGCGTAATAGAGGAATATTTAAGGAGGAAAAGAGAGCCTCCTTAAGAATTAGGTAGATGATCTAGGAAAATATAGTGGAAAATGTTAAAGTCCGAAGCAGAGGCAAGAATTACTAAACATTGGGATATTATCCCAATTGAGATAGAGAAAGCCACCCAAGAAAATCCAAGAAGAAGGGTAAAATGGCATCCACCTAGGGAGGGATGGCTAAAGATCAATTTTGATGAATCTTCTAAGGGGAACCTTGGTAAGGAAGGGGGAAATGATAAGGGATAACAAATGGATACTAATTGGGATTGCCAATGAGTTTCTAGGACCTATGATAAGTCATCAAGTAGAAGCTAGAGAAGATTTGGCCGGAGCAAAATTGACAAGGAAGTTGGGAGAAATAAATTTGATAATGAAGGGATATTTTCTCAACATTATCAATTATCTTAACAAGAGGACTATAGAGAGTTAGTGGGTGCCAAGTATAATAATGGACACTCTAAGGATCCTTAACACACCATAGTAAGTGGAGATGAATCATGCTTTTAGAAAATACAATAGGGTGGCAAATTGGCTAGCTAACTAGGGGCTCTTTATGAAGAGGACTAAAGGTGGATTCCCTAGATAATGTTCACCCAAACATAAAAGATATAATAGAAAGGAAAGAGGCATAAATATTTTATTTATGATTTGGTCAAAGATTAAACTAGTGGCCTACACTTTTTTACAAGCTAGAGGAGTAAAATACCAAGAGTAAGCCCCACCATTGGTAGATATGGGATCATGTATTAGTGTTTCAAGACTTTTTATCTCTAGATGATCTTTGGCCTTCGTAGTTGTAAAAGCCTTATGACAAATTTTATTAGAATTTTTTTTATCATTGGTGATTATTTGCAACATGATAAATGTAATGGTAGTTTGCTTAAGATGTCCCTTGAAGGAAACTAGGCCTATAGAATATCCCATAAACATGTGGCTATTACATCAAAGAATTTGGGAAAATAATTCAAGTGCAATGATCACTGGTTTGAGGGCATAAATTTTATAATGATTAACTGGTTGAGGGAAGTCCCTACAAATGGATAAACTTAGGGATAGTATTACAAGCTAGTAGGTGGTGTGGTTCAATGGTGGTTTATATTGGGAGGTAGATTAATGGTCTATGGATGAGTGTTGCAACCCATTTGACCTTTGGGTAAGTCCTAAGAGTCATCTTAGATATGTTTTTGGAATTAGGATGGTAGTCTAGAATAAGTTAAAAACAGTTGAAAACTAATGGAAATAACCCAAAATTCTATAGTCCTATAAGAAGATGTTTTGTGCAATAGGACTAGTGATGCTAGTTGAAAAGTGTAAAAGGGTTTGGGCCCTTTCAAAAACCCATTTTTTACCCTAATAAAAAAAGAACATTTTTAATTTCATCTATTGAATACTTTTTTCTATTATGTTATATAATTTGATTCCATAATTATATTTTTCACTCTGTCTAATTTTTTTATAGTATATTAAATATTGCACTTTCATATGTTAATTTTATTTCTTATATAATTTCGATCATACATGATACATTTAGTAAAATATTACATTATTAGAAAAATATACAATTGAATACAATGTTATGCTTGATTTGTACATAATAACGGTATTCTTAATATAATAAAAAAGTGAGGGCCAGTAGTATTTTGTTGTAGCTGGAAAAAATTAATAGGGGGAACTTATTTTAATATATCTTATATTCTTCACTTAAAAAATTACAAAATTAATAAAAAATACTTTTATTAAGACATAGTTATAGGCATATAATGTGATACTAGATAAAGGTGAGGTTTTTGATGTTGAGCAAGGTGCAGCAAAAGCGGTGCAAAAGGATTGTAATTGTTGTCAACACAGACAGAGTGATGCAGTTGAAGCAGTTCAGAGGTCAGTCAGATCAAGTGCAGAAAATCTCAAGAAAAACAGAGGGGACCCAGATCCAAAAATTTGCAAAAAAAGACAAGGAAGAAAACTGTCGCGATATCGCGACATGGTTCCTGTCGCGATTTCGCGACATACCGAAGGAGAGAGAAAATCCATAAGAAAATGTCGCGATTTCGCGACATATCCGAGGAGAGAGAAAAAGCACGCCAAAATGTCACGATTTCGCGACATGTCTGAGGAGAGAGAAGATGCAAGTAAAATTGTCGCGATTTCGCGACATATCGGAGGAGAGAGAATGTGCAAGGAAAAATGTCACGATTTCGCGACATGCTGGAAGGAAAGAAGCCAAATCGAGAAACTGTCACGATTTCACGACAAGTTTGAAGCAAAGGCACCAAGGATGAAAAATGTCACGATTTCGCGACACATCGGAGGAGAGAGAAAGTTGATGAAGAAGTTGTAGCGATTTCGCTACATGGTCAAAGTGCAAGGCAGAAAGATGTAGCGATTTCGCTACAAGTTGAAAGTGCAAGATAAAATGGTGTAGCGATTTCGCTACAAGTTGAAAGTGCAAGGTAAATTGGTGTAGCGATTTCGCTACAAGTTGAAAGTGCAAGGTAAATTGGTGTAGCGATTTCGCTACAAGTTGAAAGTGCATAATGCGAAGGTGTAGCGATTTTGCTACAGGTTAGAAACACATGTTGGAAAGGTGTAGCGATATCGCTACACGTTGGAGTTTCAATAGCAAGCAGAAAAGAAAAAATTCTAAGGCAACAATGATGTAGCGATTTCGCTACATGTAAGGTTTTTCGCGGTTGCATGGAGTAAAAATTGTACGGATGCCAGAAGCGTCGCGATTTCGTGACAGGGTGAACGAAAAGTTGCAAGCGAAGTTGATTTCCACATCTATGAAGATGAGTAAAAAACAAAATGTGCCGATTTGAGGGTGAATGAAGAGCCATTGCAAGTCAGAAACGTCGCGATTTCGCGACATCTATGAAGATGACGTCAGCAAAACCAAAATGTGTCGCGATTTCGCGACAGGGTGAACGAAGAGGTTGCAAGGAAACGTGCGATTTCACGACATCTATGAAGATGATGTAAGCAAAACAAAATGTGTCGCGATTTTGCGACAGGATGAACGAAGAGCCATTGCAAGCCAAAAACGTCGCGATTTCGTGACATCTTTGAAGATGACGTCGACAAGTCAAAAAATGTCGCGATATCGCGACAAGTTGCTGGAAAAGCCGTTGCAAGCCGAAAGCGTCGCGATTTCGCGACACCTTAGCGGATGACGTCAGCAAGACAGAAAATGTCACGATTTCGTGACATGTTTCCAGAGAAGCCTCATGAAGCCAGAAACGTCGCGATTTCGTGACATCTTAGAGGATGACGTCAGCAATACCAAAAATGTCGCGATATCGCGACAAGTTGCCAAAGAAGCCTCAGGAAGCCGACAGTGTCGCGATATCGCGACAAAGTTGAGGATGACGTCAGCAAAGCGGAAAACGTCGCGATATCGCGACAGGTAATGTTTTGGCGAGAAAAAGTCAAAGACACATGCATTGTGACAGGTGTCAAAAGGCGCCAGTTACGAAAAGTTAACCAGAATATCAAGATCTGTAGTTAACTGGAGTTACAAGTGAGAGTTTCAAGACAGTGCATTTAAGAAAAGAACGGTTGTTGCAGGGCCGTGATACAACATGTTTGGGAAAGGTGGCGATTACATAGGGAAGCTACGGAACTAAACATTAAAGACAGAACAACTGTCACAGGGTTGAGTATACCGAGAATCAATTACAGAGATTTTTTTGTTGTGTATATCAAGAAGATATAGTCGAGTGCAGAAGTAAAATGTAACACAGAACTCAAAAAGGGAGAAAGAAGAACAGAGCACCGAGATACGCAGTAAAAGGTGTCAGAACACACAGAAAAAGGTTGTCAGAAAAAGGCCGTCAGAATGTACAGAGAAGAATGTCAGAACTGGACAGAAAGAAAGCGGCTAAATGGCAGAACGTGTCAGAGAGGGTTTGACACATTGTTCGTAGCCGAAGATGCATGAAAAGTTGGAGGGAAAGTTGAACCGTTCGAAATCGAGCCGTTCGAAGAAATCAAGCATAAAAGGATCGAGTTGGCATAGTGACAAGGTTACTGCGACTGTGTTTTTATTGTGCATTTTAAAAGGTCTCAGTAAGTAAGGGTGCTGTAAGAAAACAGCCTTGGATAAAAACCTGCAATTCCATTGAATATTCAAGAGAGAGGTTTTAGATTTGAAAAGAAGATATTGAGTCTCTAACAATTCTCTCTATGCTTCTGTGAGATTTTTGTATGTGCTATAGACCAGTAAGGGTCTTGCAAAAGAGAAGGCATTTTTATGTCCATTTATCTTGCAAAATAGAAATCCAAGTTGGTGCTTGGATAAAGGGGTTGGTGCTCCTATCTGTTGCAGCAGATAAATCAGGGGTTGGTGCTCCTTCCGGTGGGTCTTTGGTAAACAATTGTAAATATTGAATCCTTGCAAAGACTGGATTTGGATTGAAGTCCAAACGAGTCATTCTTTGAGGAGTAGCCACATCGGTGAACCTCGTAAAATTTTGTGTTGTGTGATGCTCTTGTGTGATACTTGCATTATCTAGTTTCAAGCTTGCATCATTAGTTTTAAAAGTTGCAGATTTAAGTTTTTAAAGTAGTTACACTGATTCACCCCCCCCTCTCAGTGTCATTGTGAGAATATCAATTGGTATCAGAGCCAGGCACCTGCACAAGCTTAATCAGCTAAGGTGTTCTTGGGAGATATACAATGGCCGGTGGTGAAGGTTTTTCTTCTAACAAAGCTCCTCTGTTTGATGGAACAAACTATTCTTTACGGAGGCTCGGAATGCAGACCTATCTCTGTGCATTAGGTTATGACATTTGGGAATCTGTTGAAAATGGATACACCACTCCCACTTGTTCCTCCAACGAGATGCGGCTGAAAAGAAAAAGTTTGAAAACAACTCGAAAGCCAAGAATGCTATTATGTGTGGATTGGTCGACGGTGAGTTGATACGCATCATGAGCTGCAAATCTGCTAAAGACATATGGGACAAACTGCAAAGCATTCATGAAGGAGACAACAAAATCAAGGAAGCTAAGTCTGCAAACACATCGTGCCCGGTTCGAAGCATTAAAGATGACCGATGATGAGAACATAGAAGCTTACATTTTGAGAGTAAACGGAATCATCAATGCAATAAGAGGATTTGGGGAAGAAATGGAAGATCTTGTTGTTGTGAAGAAGGTGCGAGAACTCTCAACAAAAGGTTTTATGCAAAGGTTTCTGCCATAGAAGAAGCAAAAGATTTAAATTTTTTTAGTATGGATGAAATGCATGGTTCTCTAACAGCTTATGAAATGAGGATTGGACAAACTAAGCCCTATGACAGAGAAGCAACCTTCCAAGCACGAGAAAAATGTAAAATCTAAACAAGAGTCGAGAGGAAGAAGAATCTGCGAGATGAAAATGAAGCAAACTTTGTTAGGAAATTAGTAAAGGGAAAAGGAAAGTACGAGAGGTAAGTTGTCGTTCAAATGTTTTAAGCGTGGAGGCATCAGGCACTTTGCAGCAAAATGCCCAATGAAGGAGAAAAAAAAAATGATGAAGGAACAAATCCAGAAAGAAATGTCTGGAAAAAGAAATCACGGTTTAGAAAAAGAAGCTTCAAGAAGAAGAGTTTCATTTCCCAGAATATCGATTCTTCGAAGACAGGTTCCAGTGAGGAATCGAGAAGAAGAAAGCTGGTGAAGCCCTATTCATGGCTTTTGAAGAACAAACAATTGAGGAAACACGGGAGTGTGAAGAAAAATTAGAAGATGAGGTTGAGATAGATCCGGAAGGTGAGTTAATTGCTTGCTCTTGAAGAGTTAAGTGCGAGAAAGGAAAAGAAATAAAAAGATTACAAGAAAATTTGAGGAGGCCGGCAATGTAATAATAAGTTTGAAAGTACAAAGTGAAGAATACAAGAAAAGGTCTGAAGATGTTGAAGCTCGGTGACCGTGAAAATAAATGAGAGCAATAAAGCTGGAAGAGGAAATAGTTGGATTAAGGATCTGCGACTAGAAGAAATGAATCGAAAGCGAAATTTGTCATCAAAAATTTGAAGACAGTTCTAAGAAACTGAACAAAATGTTGAATAATCAAAGGCCCACTGGTATCAAGTTTGGCTTGGGCTTTGATGAAGGAGAAACCTCAAAGGACTCAAAGGTTGTAATAGTAGATCCAGTAAATAATAAAGACAAGATTAGAGTTGATCAAGATAAACCGTATCATGCAAAAGAAAACAACAAATCCAAGCTCGAAAGGAGTGTTGCAAATGATGGATTCACCAAAGTCTCTCATCAAAGAAGAAGAAGACCCATGGCTCCTACCTCCACATGGCAACATCCATTTCCCAGGTACACTCGTTCCTTTTACGGTTATTGTTTTAAGTGCAATGCATATGGTCATAAAATTTCTAGTTGTAGATATAATATAGAACAAAGAAATTTCACTAGCAGAAATAATTTTTCACCTCTGATAGATTATCTTTGTAGAATGTTATAACTGCCATAACTTCGGCCATATTGCAAGGAATTGTCGTAGCTCTTTTGCAGGAAATAAATACCAGGGAAGAAAGTTTCAATCAACTAGATCAACACAGAACAAAAAATTTCTCGAAAAACTGTCACAGCACAATGAAAGGGAGAAGGTGAAGAAAGTAACCAGATCTGTTGTCAAAACTCAGTGGAAAGAAAAGGGACAACCGAAGAAAGACACAGAATCCACGATCGTTCAAACAGCTCTCAAAGCAGAGAATAAATCTGCTCCCTGGATTCTAGACGGTGGATGCTCCGAGTCACATGACGGGAGACAAACGAAAGTTTGATAAGGCTGCGAGACATACGAAGGTGGTTACGTGAAATTCGGAAACAATGATGGAGCAAAGATAGTGGGTAAAGGATCGGTTAAGTTAAGTGACGGTAAAATCAACTCTAAGGAAGTTCTTTTTGTGGTAGGGCTTGAAACATAACCTGCGAGTGTAAGTCGGATTTGTGACGAGAGGTCATGAAGTAATTTTCAAGGATGGTTGTGAAGTAAGAAAGACAACAAATGGAAAGTTAATAGCCATTGGACTGAGAACTTCTGGAAATTTGTATACTCTCTCGAAGACTTCAGAGGGAGCTTGCTTGGTTGGACGGGGAAGAAGAAAAGCTGTTTGTGGCATAAAAGACTCGGTCACATAAGCTTTGATAATCTGGTAAAAATCAGCTCGAAAAGAGCGATAAGAGACATACCCACTATTGGCAAACCATCAAACAACATTTGTGAGTCATGCCAAAAGGGGAAGCAAACCAGATCTACCTTCAAAGCAAAAGAGTACTTCACAAGCAAGCCACTAGAAGCTGATTCACAGCTGATTTGTGTGGTCCCATGAGGACGAGAAAGCATAAATGGATACAAATATTTTATGCTTGTGTATTGATGATTTTTCCAGAATGACATGGGTACTCTTTACGAAGCAGAAGTCGGAAGCCTTTGAGATGTTTAAAACCTTCAAAAATCTTGTTGAAAATCAATCCGGAAAAAGAATTAAATGTTTGAGATCGATAGAGGAGGAGAGTTTATTTCAAATGAGTTTGCTGAATTACTGTGAAAAACATGGAATAAGAAGACAGGTTCTCGGCGGCAAGAACACCTCAACGAGAATGGAGTAGTTGAAAGAAAGAACAGAACTGTGCAGGAAATGGCAAGAACCATGTTAAGAGAGAGCAAAATTGCTGACAGATTACGGAAAGAGGCGGTTCATCTTGCGAGTCTACATTCGAGAATAGATGTATGTTGAGGCCGCATGAAAACAAAACACCATATGAGCTGTGGTTTGGCAAAAAGGCTACGACAAAGTACTTCAAAGTGTTCGGCAGCAAGTGTTACATTAAAAGAACTGAAAGCAATCTTGGCAAGTTTGAAGATAGAGGTGATGAAGGAATATTCCTTGGGTACTCAACTAAAAGCAAAGCCTATACATGCTACAACAAAAGACTTAAGAAAATAGTGGAGAGTGCGGATGTGAAGGTTGATGAAGGCAGGGAAACAAGAAATCAGCAATAATGAAAACTACCCAACCTATGAAGAATTTATTGAAGAAGATGAAGATCAAGAAAAAAAAGAGAGACAGAAATCAGATTCGAGAGGACTTAGAAAGAGATGAAAATAGAAAATACGGAACGAGCGAGTTGGCAAAAAAATCATCCCAAAGAAGCGGATTATTGGGGACCCTACGGTTGGCATTCGGACAAGAAGAAGAGTAGTAAATAACTATTCTCTGTTATCCGAGTATTGAGCCCAAGAATATTATTGAAGCAAGCACGGATGAAAGGCTGGATGGAAGCGATAAATGAAGAACTAGATCAAATTGAGAAAAACAAAACACTAGGAATTAGTACCAAGGCACTGAAAATAAAAACATAATTGGTACTAAATGGATATTTAGAAACAAAGTGAATGAAGATGGACGGGTGGTAAGGAATAAAGCAAGATTAGTCCGTAAGGGATATGCCCAAGTTGAGGGGATTGATTTTGAAGAAACTTTTGCACCCGTGGCCGGACTTGAAGCAATAAGACTATTTTTGGCTTTAGGCTGTTCATAAGAACTTCAAGGTTTATCGAGATGGATGTAAAATCAGCATTTCTGAATGGAAATCTTGAAGAAGAAGTATATATTGAACAGACTGATGGTTTTCAACTTTGTGATAATCCTGACTTTGTTTGCAAGTTGAAGAAAGCATTGTATGGCTTGAAACAAGCACCTAGAGCTTGGTATGCAAGGTTGGACAACTATCTCACTAAGCAAGGATTCAAGAAAGGTATGGTGGATAGCAATTTATATGTGAAAACTGAAAATGGCAATTTCATTGTTCTAGTTGTTTATGTAGATGATATAATTTTTGGGAGTAGCAATGATGAATCATGCAAAGACATAGCAAACAAAATGCAGAAAGAGTTTGAAATGTCTATGATAGGTGAACTTTCATATTTCCTTGGATTACAAGTTAATCAAGCTGAAAAGGGGATCTTTATTTCTCAAATTAAATATGTGAAAGAAATGCTGAAAAAGTTCACTATGGAAGATAGTAAGCCAGTGAGCACCCCCATGACAACAAGCTGCAAGTTGAGCAAGGATGATAAATCTCCGGATGTTGATCAAACAATGTACAGATCAATGATTGGGAGCTGTTTGTATTTGACAGCCACTAGACCGGATATCTTACAAGCTGTTTGCATGGTTGCAAGATTTCGAGGCTAGCCCAAAAGAGACTCATGTGACAGCAGTGAAAAGGATTTTTAGGTATCTCAAAGGTACTATGGAGTATGGGCTGTGGTATCCAAAAGGAAAAGACTTCACTCTCTTTGCATACTACGATGCTGATTGGGCAGGATGCATTGATGACAGAAAAAGTACAAGTGGAGGAGCATTCTTTCTTGAAAACAAATTGGTTGCATGGCACAGTAAGAAGCAAGAATCAGTCTCTTTATCCACAGTCGAGGCCGAATACATTGCGGCTACTACATGCTTGTACACAAATACTATGGATGAGACAAACATTGAAAGATCTAGGTATTCACTTCAATGAGCCCATTTCAGTCAAATGTGACAACACTAGTGCAATCAACATTTCAAAGAATCCGGTCATGCATTCCCGCACCAAGCATATTGCAATCCGGTATCACTTCTTGAAGGATAAGGTTGCAGAAGGAGAGGTTAGATTGGAGTTTGTTCCCACTACAGAGCAAGTAGCGGACATATTCACCAAACCTTTACCAAAGGAAGTATTTGAATACCTTCGGAAAAAGTTGGGAGTAGTCACACTTCCCAAGCACCGACTAGCTATGGGAAATACATTCTCGAGGGGAGCATTCAAGTTATTTATGCACGAGAATGTTGTGCATAGACTCGGGGGAGTCTGCGGCAGCCCTTTGGCATTATTGGCAAAGGGGGAGAAGAATTTGAGCAAGGCTACAAAGTGTTGCCAACAATTCCAAAGGGGGAGATTGTTGAGCAAGGTGCAGCAAAAGCGAGTGCAAAAGGATTGTAATTGTTGTCAACACGAGACAGAGTGATGCGGTTGAAGCGGTTCGGGAGGTCGGTCGGATCAAGTGCAAGAAAATCTCAAGAAAAACAGAGGGGACCCGAGATCCAGAAATTTGCAGAAAAAGACAAGGAAGAAAACTGTCGCGATATCGCGACATGGTTCCTGTCGCGATTTCGCGACATACCGGAGGAGAGAGAAAATCCATAAGAAAATGTCACGATTTCGCGACATATCCGAGGAGAGAGAAAAAGCACGCCAAAATGTCACGATTTCGCGACATGTCTGAGGAGAGAGAAGATGCAAGTAAGCAAAATGGTCGCGATTTCGTGACATATCGGAGGAGAGAGAATGTGCAAGGAAAAATGTCGCGATTTCGTGACATCTTTGGAAGGAACGAAGCCAAATCGAGAAACTGTCGCGATTTCGCGACAAGTTTGAAGCAAAGGCACCAAGGATGAAAAATGTCACGATTTCGCGACACATCGGAGGAGAGAGAAAGTTGATGAAGAAGTTGTAGCGATTTTGCTACATGGTCAAAGTGCAAGGTAGAAAGATGTAGCGATTTCGCTACAGGTTGAAAGTGCAAGATAAAATGGTGTAGCGATTTCGCTACAAGTTGAAAGTGCAAGGTAAATTGGTGTAGCGATTTCGCTACAAGTTGAAAGTGCAAGGTAAAATGGTGTAGCGATTTCGCTACAAGTTGAAAGTGCAAGGTAAAAAGGTGTAGCGATTTTGCTACAGGTTGAAAGTGCATAATGCGAAGGTGTAGCGATTTCGCTACAGGTTAGAAACACATGTTGGAAAGGTGTAGCGATATCGCTACACGTTGGAGTTTCAATAGCAAGCAGAAAAGAAAAAATTCTAAGGCAACAATGATGTAGCGATTTCGCTACATGTAAGGTTTTTCGCGGCTGCATGGAGTAAAAATTGTACGGATGCCAGAAGCGTCGCGATTTCGCGACAGGGTGAACGAAAAGCCGTTGCAAGCCGAAAACGTCATGATTTCGTGACATCTATGAAGATGACGTCAGCAAAACCAAAATGTGTCGCGATTTCGTGACAGGGTGAACGAAGAGCCGTTGCAAGCCGGAAACGTCGCGATTTCGCGACATCTATGAAGATGACGTCAGCAAAACCAAAATGTGTCACGATTTCACAATGGCGAAAAGGGATGGACAGGATGAACGAAGAGCCATTGCAAGCCGAAAACGTCGCGATTTCGCGACATCTTTGAAGATGACGTCAGCAAGTCAAAAAATGTCGCGATATCGCGACAAGTTGCTGGAAAAGCCGTTGCAAGCCGGAAGCGTCGCGATTTCGCGACACCTTAGCGGATGACGTCAGCAAGACAGAAAATGTCGCGATTTCGCGACATGTTTCCAGAGAAGCCTCATGAAGCCAGAAACGTCACGATTTCGCGACATCTTAGAGGATGACGTCAGCAATACCAAAAATGTCGCGATATCGCGACAAGTTGCCAGAGAAGCCTCAGGAAGCCGACAGTGTCGCGATATCGCGACAAAGTTGAGGATGACGTCAGCAAAGCGGAAAACGTCGCAATATCGCAACAGGTAATTTTTTGGCAGGGAAAAAGTCAAAGACACATGCATTGTGACGGGTGTCAAAAGGCGCCGATTACGAAAAGTTAACCGAGAATATCAAGATCTGCGAGTTAAGCTGGAGTTACAAGTGAGAGTTTCAAGACAGTGCATTTAAGAAAAGAACGGTGCATTTGCAGGGCCGTGATACAGCATGACTGGGAAAGGTGGCAGTTACATAGGGAAGCTACGGAACTAAACATTAAAGACAGAACAGCTGTCACAGGGTTGAGTATACCGAGAATCAATTACAGAGATTTTTTTGTTGTGTATATCAAGAAGATCATAGTCGAGTGCAGAAGTAAAATGTAACACAGAACTCAAAAAGGGAGAAAGAAGAACAGAGCATCGAGATACGCGATAAAAGGTGTCGAGACACACGAGAAAAAGGTTGTCAAAAAAGGCCGTCAGAATGTACGAGAGAAGAATGTCGAAGCTGGACGAGAAAGAAAGCGGCTAAATGGCAGAACGTGTCAGAGAGGGTTTGACACATTGTTCGTAGCCGAAGATGCATGAAAAGTTGGAGGGAAAGTTGAACCGTTCGAAATCGAGCCGTTCGAAGAAATCAAGCATAAAAGGATCGAGTTGGCATAGTGACAAGGTCACTGCGACTGTGTTTTTATTGTGCATTTTAAAAGGTCTCGATAAGTAAGGGTCTTGTAAGAAAACGACCTTGGATAAAAACACTGCAATTCCATTGAATATTCAAGAGAGAGGTTTTAGATTTGAAAAGAAGATATTGAGTCTTTAACAATTCTCTCTATGCTTCTGTGAGATTTTTGTATGTGCTATAGACCGGTAAGGGTCTTGCAAAAGAGAAGGCATTTTTATGTCCATTTATCTTGCAAAATAGAAATCCAAGTTGGTGCTTGGATAAAGGGGTTGGTGCTCCTATCTGTTGCAGTAGATAAATCAGGGGTTGGTGCTCCTTCCAGTGGGTGCTTGGTAAACATTTGTAAATATTGAATCCTTGCAAAGACTGGATTTGGATTGAAGTCCAAACAGTCATTCTTTGAGGAGTAGCCACATCGGTGAACCTCGTAAAATTTTGTGTTGTGTGATGCTCTTGTGTGATACTTGCATTATCTAGTTTCAAGCTTGCATCATTAGTTTTAAAAGTTGCAGATTTAAGTTTTTAAAGTAGTTACACTGATTCACCCCCCCCTCTCAGTGTCATTGTGAGAATATCATTTGAGACTTGTAAATAACAATATGGATGAACATAATATAATAATTTTAATACCCAAATATTTAGTAATTATAATAATGTTATATAGATAAATAGTTAAGAAAATAATTTCAAGAGTGATTTTATATTATTAAAAATATGTATTACATTAGGCTAAGTTATAAAGTTGACTATAACTATAGTTGACTATTTAAATATTTATTATATTTTTAGTCTCATAAATTTTTTTTCATCCATAGTTAATCAAAAGGTAATTAAATTAAACACGTAATATGCATTAGTATGAACATAACATAATGGTATATAGTGACTATGTAAATTTTAATGTACTAGGGTTTTTGTTTCTAGTAGCATACTTGGTCTCCTTCCATGTGCTTTTCACCATAATATTGTTTGTTTACTATAAAAGGGAGTTATTAGTAATTCAATATACAATTAATACTAAATTATCTAGTAGTTTTTTACCTTTAGGATGGTTTAGAACTTGTTAAATATAGATTACTTACCCTTAATACTTATTGGTACAATATTATATGATTCAATGAGCAGAACCTAAAACACAAAAATTTCTCCAATGTATTCCATGATGTTAGAATAATCCTATTAGATTTGTTTTGTTAAATAATGGAGATAAAATTTATTATGCCTCCTGGCTCCTTTGTTATTAAAAGTATCTGGAAAGTATGGCAACAAATCACTCCTTGGATCTGTTGGAAAGGATACGACTTCCATAAAGGCTTATCCATAAATTCTATGAATATTTGGTGGTCCCTCGTATTTCTTCATCAAGGTTCTCCCTTAGCTCGGGTGCAATGGATTCATGCTCAACGATTTTTTAAAAATGGTATTGTTACAATAGCTAATTTATTTTCTCACTAGACCAGGGATTGGATCCCATGGAATGAGTTCAAACACACCTTCAGGCTGAATGGTGTGGACAAAGATACTTATGATGTTGTTATTGCTCTCACCCATTTTTCTATGTTGCACAAGATTGGTGTGCGTTCTCTGCATCCTTGGTGGTCAGACTGGAGATGACATATTGAAACTCATTTGCTTAATTATAAGGCTCATTTGGGGTATAAATGGTTATCTCCTTATATTCCTATGGTGCCTAAGTTCAATCAATGTTGGGACTTATTTTCTACAAGGACTAGATGAAATTCTATATTTTAGAATGTTTGGGCTGCTTATGTTGAGCCCAAGAAATATTTTTTTGCATGGAGCTTGCTGTGTCAAGGTCTCCCCTTGGGGGAACATTTGAAGTACCTTGGAATTCCTGATCCTAAATTTCCTTTTTGTGGTGTACCCGAGTCTTGTACTCACCTCTTTTGAAATTGCAGAAGATCTAGTCAAACTTGGGAATGAGTTATTTCCTTTTTATTTCCATTTACAACTACAAGAGTTTCTTGGCCCCAAGCTCTTCTTAGGGACTCTTTTACTTTGTATCTCCTACTTTTTAAGGTGTGGCAAGTTTTCAGGATTATCCCGCTCTTTCATATTTGGAAGGCCTGTAACATAATTGTTTTTAAATAATATACACCTATCACATTTACTTATGTGGATAAATTAGAAGTTTTTAATGACATGTGGTTACAGATATGTGCTAAAGCCAATAAAGTTGCTATGGAGTTGGATCACCTATAAGCTATTTTGGTGTAATGGGCCAATGCTTAGTGTATAGTCAATTGGATCCCCCCAAGTGCTCTTCTCAGGAGTGTTTTTGATCCCACTCTCACCATTGGCCTCCATCATATGCAAGAAGTGCTTCCATAGATAGGCACTGGTCCCATCCCTTGCTAGTTAGGAAGCGACCTAATGTTGACATTGCTTGTTCATCCTACCAGGTTGGGGGGTGGGATGATGTTAAACCAGTTTCACCTAGCCCAGTTGTTGGTTGGAGCGACGTGGGTACTGAAGGCCTTAATGAGAATCATGATGCGGAGGGGTGGATTCCCATCCCATAATCACTAGCAGTTTATGCAAGACAACACAATATTCCATTTGATATGCTTTATTTGATCAATGATGATTGGTAAACTTATGTTTTGTTTGTGGATTTGTTTTCTAACCCTCCTAAATGAGGGTTAGTTTGATTCCCAATAGGGTGTGTTAATACACACACTTTTTTTATTGTAAAGGTTGTTATCTTAATTTAATGTATATAGTTTTTTTCATCAAAAAAAATTATTATGTCTAGTTAGAATCATATAATGTGATTGGTTGTTTTTTAGGTAGAATCCACACAAAGCAATTACCTAAATATTAATTTTAGGATACTTGGAAACCTTGAGAAATTAATATTTTTTAGGGTTTAAATTATTTAATAATATCCCTTTGAGTATATTTACATACCCTTGGTTGGACAAGGTTGTGTTAGGTCACAAAATTTTTTCTTGCATATATATATTTTTAATTTATTTATTGTTTTCTTTACTACACCTTATCAAATATATACTCTATCAAGGTCCCAATTTAGGTTTATTTTCCTATTTTATTTTATCTATTTTCCTATCTACTTGAAGGTTTATAAGGTTGATACTATTTTCTTGTAAAAATAGATATTGTAGAAGTTGAACTCACCTAAGAAGTCAAGGAGTCATTTTATATTCAAATCGAAAAGAATACTATTACACAAAAGGTGCTTTATATAAACCTTCTAAATACTTTGTTTTAATATCAAGAAATAAACCACAATATAAATGATTGTTTGCTCATGAATAGACCTATGATTAATTAGTTAGTAAAATATATATAGACCTACAACAATTGATGGGTGGACCATAGTTTCCTATGAAAGATTGTATAACTTGAAAAATCCAATTGCATGATGGAAATAATTAGTGGATTCTAATTATTATTGGGTTGAATTCCAAGCTAAGAGCCCACTAGTACGGGGTTTCATGACAATACAATTTTTAATACCACTTTGTGGTTAATTTAAATACCAAATCAATATTTTTATGTAATATAGATAGGTCTACTTCCAATCCCATATAATAATTAAAAAATATTAGAAATCACTAGTGTTTTTTATGATCAAAATAAAAACTAGGAATATTTCGTATTTCATATGTGATGTGGCCACCTCTAACTTTCTACAAGATCATTATGTTATAACTGAATACAAATATCTAATGTTTTCTCCCACAATGACCTATGTACCTACAAGTAATGGGTTCCCATATCCTCTTTGATCCGTTGCTCTTCATTATTATAGTTATCCCTAGCTTTTAATGATATATCCCCACACACTAATAGATCCTTTCTAAGAAAATATCAATAACCCTAGGAGGTTTAATTTTTCCTTACCAATAATATTTAATTAAAAATAATTGAGTTTATTGATGTACTTGAGGATGGAATGATCCATGACTATAATGGAATCATTGCCCATATGAGCATAATTTTATGGAATGTTCATAAGTTAGAATTGTCCCAGAATGTCTCTATCAAATTGATTTGTTAGGATATTTGTTATCTAGAATTCAATTATATTTTCAACAAATGAAAAATTATAAGGTTTTTGTTTTCATGATTGTAAAATTGATTTTACCTCAACATAATCCTTTTAGACTAAAATTATTAATTTGGAAATTATTTCATATATTATTATATATGTATGTGCTATGACATTTAGGGTCAACTATTTGATCTATAATTTTTTGAAATAAAATCTTAAACAAACTTTGTTTAACACTTCAATTCTCTTTAACTTTTTTCCACTTTGATTGTGACAAAATTAGTCACAAGATAGTTATAAAACCTTCTATTTTGGCATAAAATCTACTCCTATGTGCCTAAATGTATCCTCGATGTTAAGAAAATAGTATGCATAGTCCATGTAGAGCTTGATGCTATGCTAATAAAGCTATATATACATATATAGTGCCTAAATGTATCCTAGATGTTAAGAAAATAGTATGCATAGTCCATGTAGAGCTTGATGCTATGCTAATAAAGCTATATATACATACATATATATAGATATATATACATATATATACATACATATACATATATATAGACATATATATATACATATATATATATACATATATATATACATATATATATGTATATATATACATATATATATGTATATATATATACATATATATATATGTATATATATACATATATATATGTATATATATTATATATACATATATATATGTATATATATTATATATACATATATATATATGTATATATATATATGAAAAATATATGAACCAATATAAACCCCATAGAATTAAGTGGAATGGAACTAAAATAATGAATCAATAAGAAGAAAAATATATTAACTTAGTCTTGGATGATATGTACAACATGAACATCTCTTTAGATCTATATAGTTCTTCTAAATGTTTTATTATTTCCTTTTTGTTTGACTTGCTTGTCCCTACTCATGGACCTTAAAATCTCCCATTGTCTTCCTTTCCTAGGATAAAACAAGTCTTATCTAATCTCTTATGCTCCAAAATTCTAAAGTGCAATTGATGTTTCTTTTTCTATGCACTTCCACTAAATTTGGGCACATGATGAGGACATCTCTTAGCTAGGCATGAATGTTAGTTTATTATGTCTTAATATTCTTATTATTTTATTATCTTAGGATTATTTTGTATTGCATAAGCCCCACTTGCTCATGTTAGATTTCTAGATGAAGGTTGTTAAGTCCTCTTATAGAATTATTTAGCTTAAGTTAGCTTTTTGTTAGCTTAGGTTATATTATTAGCTTATTTGTAGCTTAGGTTGTTACAAATGATCTCATATCTAATGAGATACACCACCTCTTGCTTGTTATTTATGTTATGCTTTTTAATAAAATGTTAACTTGAAGTTGAAGTTAGATTTTACATCAATGGTATTAGAGTAGGTTGATCTATAGCTTTAGGTTATTTCTAGCCTCTAGAATGCTCTTGCTTCTTGTTCATGTACAAGTGTTAAAGAATAATATTGTGGTAGGATTTAGTTTGCATGGGATTAATTGATTGTTTGTGAAAATGTTCGCATGAGAGGTCTATATGAATTTAATATCAATTGGAACATAAGTTCTCTCTCTCTATGTAGTTATAGCTAGAGAATATATCATTTATCCTCTTGAGTTCTATCAACAAGAGCTTTGATGGAATCAATGCAACACCTTTTGGTGAAGGTTTAATAATGTGACTTTTCTATGTCAATGTTGAAGGGTTGGTTCTATCTAGCCTTATAAATTCTATGATGCATAGACCAAAAAATACCAAAGCTATTTTCTCCTATTTGGTAGTCAACTATAGATGCCAACATGCATTGAATAAATCACAAGATGAAAATGGATTGACTTATTTAATGTGGTCATTAACCATCATGGAAAGGTATTCCTTTTGACCATCATATACCATGGACCTATGCACACCTTTTTCAAGCAGGATTTTGTGAACATGCTTGCCTACATGTTGGTAGGGTATTGTCACCCTGTTTGTGAATTGGAGTACCTTTAGTCCATAGAAAAAAATTAATTAGTTCATAATTAACTAGCAACATGGATATATGGAAGGTTTGAGCAACAAAATAGCCACAAAAAATTAGTCATTTTTATCATCAATGAAGTCTTGAAGTGAGTGAGTAATAATTTTTTGATCAATTATCTCTTAATTGTCCATGAAAAATAGATTTGGCAATCAATCTATCCATTGGTAGAAGGTTTCATGCAAATTCAAATATGTACACGTATTTCCTTTTAACCATTGGTTTTTTGGATGCAATAAAATTCACAAGTGACCATTTAAAATTAATTATTGAATGTTGGCCACCTAAGATAAATAATAAAGGTCTATTTCACCTACAATTTTGATGACAATATGGTGGATGAATTAGACACCAACATAGTGGAAACTAGCATCTTTTTGTCATATAGGTGCAGGTTCAAATAGTAGAATTTAGTTTGAGCCATGGAAAACCTTTAAATAGAAAAGGATGGCCTCCTTTATGGCCAATTTTTGGACAACAATACAATTTCCAATCGAGAAACCCTTGATGGTCATGGAAAAATTCAAACACATGGCATAAAATTCAATGTGGATACCATGTTGTAACTTGCATGATATGGATTATTGGATACATTTTTCTTGGAAGAGTCACTTGTTTTTGGTGGGGCTCTCATCGCATTTTTGGTAATAAATGATAGCATTCAGATAGCCACATATAAATTTGATAGCATTCAAATAGAAAATATAATGTATATTATGATGATTTGCATGATAACGATGATAGAGACATGTAACCCAAAGGAAAATAAAATATCTATTTTTAGCATTACATGTGGTACCTGTCACATCCCACCTTAGAGAACTATTTTTAAGATGTTATTTGTGTAGTCATAGTTGGTTTTAATGTCTAATATATTTGCATTGTATTTACCAAAAGAAAATAATGCTGTGTTGTGTGATTGTAGGAATATTTATTCTTTTAGGTGGAAGACTGACCACCAAGATATGAGAAGGGAAATGATGACTATGACAACTCAACAAGTAAAGCCCATATTTCTATCATCACTAGTTACCTCCCTGATGGTGGTGTTACTTGAGTATTACTCTAAAAAGTCCCACCCAATCAAAGGAAAAATGGTGATGGGGGATACTGGGCACATGCATCGAGTGCTTGTATGCCATTTGTGTGTGATTTATGTTTGATTTCATGATTAATTTGCATAAGATTGGTTTAATTGAATTTTACTTTGAAAATGCATATTAATATGGTTTTGCCTTTAATTATTCTAGAAAATATGGCAAAGAATATCAAGCAATTTATAATGATTTTGTGAAATCTTTAAATTGAGCATGCTTATTTGATCTAGTGGATCCTAGTTTAGAAGGAAATTAGGTAGTTTGTTTTTTTTATGAACTTGTTCAATTTTAAATTGGATTAAAACATGAGAAAAAAAATACCTTGTAAATTTAAATGATCACTTTTTCCCACACATGCATGGCTACTTTGGGAAGGTTGAAAGGGTGGATAAGATTCTACTCTTATCTCTATGGATTCCCTTTCCATTAATATCTATATATATATATATATATATATATATATATATATATTATATATATATTTTAAAGGAAGCTTTAACTTGGGTGAGAAAAATAAGATAAAATTATATATATATATATATATATATATATATATATATAATTAGAAGCATCTTTTCTAAAAGAAAGAAAGCAAAAAAAATAATATAATAAATAAAATATATATTTAGAAGCATCTTTCTTGTCAAAAGAAAGAGAGCTATAAATTGCCATTAAGATTGAGAAAAAGGGGCTATGTTATGTGAGGCCGGAGAAGGAAGGAGCTTAGGGAAGCACAAGGGAAGTATTCAGCTACTGGAGAACTCTAGGTTGGGTCTATCCACTATAATATTCCTTAATGCTTGTTCATTATGAATTGAAATAAAAATCTATGTTGTATGTAACTAGTTTCCTTCTTTGATATATTTACACTATGTGTCATCTTGTTTTGAATATATTGCTTGAGGGAATGCTTTAACTGGTCTAGTGTAGAGATTAAATCAAGAATTAAGCCCTCATACTATCTGATTTGAACTACCTAAGTTTTAGGTAAGCCACGATGGAATTGGACCATAGGTTCTATCATTCCTTGATTTAGTGTTAAAAAGGAGTTAGGTTCTGTTTGACTATCAAGGCACCATAACCATAGACTCTCAAGCCTCCCTTCCATATAAGCCAAATCATGCTAATCATTAGTTTCCATCATGCTTGGTATTTGGTTGAACTGAACCTGTGTAACCAAACTCTTTATTAGATGATGGAGATGATAGTTCGAATCCATAGAGGATGTTTTTCTTGTAATTTGACCTCATATTCTAATCTGAAGATTTTTGGATTTGATCCTTTCAAGAATGTCATAAGACTAGATTAGCAAGACTTAATTTCCTTAGGTTGGTTCCCATTGCAACTATAATTGTGATCTAGGGTAGCCTACAGGTCTCCCAAGACTTCATCCGTGGAAAGTTATGACCATACAAACCTGTAGACGTGCATCCAAAAATTCATCAGTCATCTCTTTAAAACCATGTGTTGAACTCGATCGGGAATGTCAAAATGATATATATTTGTTAGTGCAGTTACTCAACTGGGTGGTGACATTTATACCTATTAGAACCCTGTTGAACCATGGTTTTCGCATATATGTTAAGATTTTATCAATGCTAATATTACAAATCGAAGATCCGACAAAGACCATAGATGGTGCAGTCATCGAGTGTTTGGCATGTTTCCTATGATCATAGCCTATTACCTATTTTACCGCACTTGAGATTTGGGACACTTTATCATGCATAGGACATCCCTCTGCAAGGGTTACGTTGGGCATTCATTTTGATTAAGCCTTTGATAGTATAGTGAAACCTAATCTTGTCAACTGTCAAAACACTCAAGCCTTAGACGAGTAGGCAGTTATCATTCTCTGCTGCCATGCAAAGTGATAGTTTTGTATTTGCTTATGCATCGTATAAGGAGTTACATTTTTCTTAGAGTTGTTATTAAAGGTATTCTATTCTGGAAATTAAATAGTTAATGATTTTTTGGCATCATATGTTTTATAAATTAAGCAAACTCCATGGTTGCCTATTCTATATTGTATACTATGCATGTTATCTTTTGGAGATTTATAGGATGCTTTAAATTGTAATAGGAATATCTACCTTCCTACTTATAAGTAGCATATTTGTCCTATTTGAAGCAAAAATGTATGATTTTGTATAGGAAATAGACATTTTGGGTTAAGTTGATTAGATTTGTAAATATTGGTTTTGTTTTATTGAATGGATTTAAAATTAAAGCAATTTCCTTTATTTTTGGAATGATTGGAAAATCAAATTGAAATCAATTAGATTTGTAGATATGGGTTTTGTTTAAATTTTTAGGGATTATAAAATAGTAAAAAAACTATGGTTTGAGGTCTATTAGATAGACAAGTAGAATTAACAAGTGAAATCATAGTAATTGTATAATTCTAGAAAACAAATAGTAAACTATTATGTGTTTGATAAATTTTGTAAATAAATATATCTCAAACTAGAAGGATGGAATATTTTCTAGTTTGGGAAGGAATGGATTGGTGTCCATTCCTTGGGAAGAGGTATGGGACTCTTACCTATGTTTGGTGATGTAGCAATCTAGGATGCATACACCTAAGCTAATAATAACTGAAAGATCACATAAAGCATACAAGAATGAACGAATTTGCAAATAACCACAAATAAGGGCTTCTTTTATTAAATTTCCATTGAAAATCGATTATAAATCCATCCCTCTTAGGGATACCCAATGTGATACAATTATTACAATCATAAAAAATCCCCACACAAGGGTAGGTGTAATCCGTAGGCTTCCCAGGTTGACACAAACTACTCCAAGGCAAATGTGGCCTTCTCCACGATTAGAGGCATTTGTTGCTTTGAATGACAAGAACCTATTAACCTTACATCCACGAAAAAAAAAAAAAAACATATTAAAATCAAAGGTAGCCTCTCTTGATGAGGCCTTTAATCTAAATCTTGAATAAAAGATGCTATAAGAAACATGAAATCAAGAAAGCATGTAAAGATATAAATATATGCTAAAACATGGTAAATTTGCCATAAATAATGTAAAGGAGACATAGATTTAGTCATCTAACATCCTAATTAAGCATTGAGCGCATACATGCATGATAATAATAACGCCTAGTATAAAATTGACTAATACTTGAACATGGGAGGAATCTACCCTAAATCAATGATTCTAACAGGCTAATGAGAAGATAGAAAATCAATCTATAGTAAATTTACCTAAATGAACAAATAGAAATGTAAAAATACTGCTAAAATTGGCTAAAAAGAGGATTAAACCTTGATCACGGGTCTGTGAAGTGGCTGACACTATTAGCCATGACTGACAGCTATGGCTGATTCATGAATGTCCTTGTTATCCAAATTAGGGCTTGATTACTCAATTCACTCCGATGAATTGATGTTCAAAGGTCGCCTTGATATCCTCTGATAGATTTGGTGGTTGAATTGATCAGATTGGTGATGGATTGGGCTCAATTGATTTTCTTGATTTCTCCTAGCCCTCCATAGAATTCTTTATTCAAAATGCCATGTGATCTCCAAATAGGCAGCAAAAGTGTTCCTCTCAATGGATGAAAGTGAGTATCCAATTTGCCAGGGATTCACTACACTTCAACTCGAGATTCTTCCAGACTTCTCCCCAATTTGGAGGGGGGTTATATAGCACTTGGGAAGGCCTTGTATTAGCTTCATGGAGAAGCCAAGATCAAGAAAGGGCAACTAGGGTAGTTGGATGGATGCTTCTGGAACTTTCTGAAAGCACGAGATTCCGGGCAAAGGAAACACTAGTTATGCAACATAAGACGAAAATGTAACGCTTTGATCCTATGCACTAAAAAAGAGAAAGGAGACAACTTGGAAACGAAAGACAAGATGTAAAGAAATCACAGCCCTCTTTATTCAAATATCTTATCCTCGGTTACATAGACGTCTCCTCCCCTTTTGGGGGCTAGGAGCGTTAAATTTGTCTTCATTACAATGTGTGACCTAGTCTTCCTCTTCCCGCGTGCCCACGATTGCAATGGGCGGGCCAAGATGTTGCCGCCGCTGATGTGGATAAGTTCTTCACCTCTGATTGCTTTTCCTGCAATCAAAGAAACAATAAAAATGTCAGTAGCACTTCTTTGCAAAGGAAAGGGGTTCGTTCTCTAAAATCAACGAAATATGCATGTAAACATCTGCACAAAACAGTAAATACGGTGAGTCCAAATGGCTTGAAAACTTGACGAGAAGACAGAAAATGTTACCAAAAGGCCATTGCCCCTGAGACAGTCGGCCAATCTGCTTTTACCTGGTAATCGTCCCTGGTAAGGACGATTGCTACTGTTAATCGTCCCTCGGAAGGACGATTGCTGCTATTAATCGTCCCCTGCAGGGACGATTGATACTGTGTTGAAGAAGCCGACCTGCCGTTGCTCCAATGTCGATTTCCGAGACCTGCAAAATGCCTGCAAACAAGGGGGTTATGTAATTGGGGCCATTTTGGGACGACCCAGATGGTCGGATTCTCCCAATTTGGCCTCCATCACCGAGAAATTGGACGTTGTTACCTGCAAGTCAGTGGGACAACCAAAATAACAAAAGCATGATAATATTCGATGAAAACCTTTTGAAATCAAGATTCAAGATTCCGAACTATTGAGCAATGAGAGAATAACATGGAATATGAACAAATGACAAAAAAATGAACTACAACTAAATCCAAAAGGTGCGGGATGCCCAAGTGGGCAGCCCACCGATGGAACTTGATTTTGGCACCAATCCACTTGGGATGGGCCCAAAATCTCTTAGGAGTGGGGGGTCGGCAAATTGGCTGGTTCAAGTGTCCATGTGTTGGAATTGGGTCGGGTTCGAGCTTCCAAAGGCCACCCAACAACCTCCCTTGCAAAAGAGATTGGTGGATGTGGGAAGGTGAACCAAAAGGGATGCAAGTGGGTCTTCAACTCGGCAGCACTTCGTTGCTTGAAAACTCCTTCAACCTCTATGTTTTGGGTGAGAAAAGTCTCACCTTTTATAGACCCAAGGGGTCTCCTTTGGGAAAGGAAGCACAAACGCCATGTGTTGGTCATAGGCGCCATGTGGCGAGTCATGTCTCCTCATGAGGGAGGGGAGTCCTCCATTGACTTGTGTTTTCATAATTGCTTCTTGTGACGAGTCCTCTAACGGCCCTTCTGTCCACCTACACACGCGTGCAAGGCGGGAGTCATCAAGCGAGCGTTGCGGGCTGCCACTTGGCGTCGTTTGTCATTTTGCCCGTTAAACTTGGTAATCGTCCCTGGGTGGGACGATTACAACAATCGATCCCTGGGTGAGACGATTGCAAGTTAGTAATCGTCCCTGGGTGAGGCGAGTGCTGGGCAAAGTGTCTAAATGTACCAAATTGCTTCCTCGACCTTACAAAATTGCTATGGAAGTGGTTAGGACCACTTGTTTGACCTCCGAGGGCTGCCACTGGGGGCTGTGTTTGTCAAAGCGATCGGTGTTTGCGGTCACATAATCGGATTGGTGCTGTTTTGGTGTCTACGAGATGCCCCTTTTTGGGAAGCGCTGCGGGTGACGCGATCTTGAGCAAAAATAGATAACCAAAGCACTAATGATTAGGGTTTCTTGGTAACCTAACCAACTTTTGATGCCCCAAGTATGGAAAGGGCATGCATTCTTGAATCCTTGCTTCGACGAGCTAAGGAATTTGATTTCAAGTGTTAACCTGTTTTGGTGAGGTGTGACTTGAACTTAGACATTGATCGAGTCATGAATAGGCGAAGGGCGTTTTTACCTCGGGGGAACCTTGTATTCATGATTCACGAAATGCCAAGTGTTTGATTGATTTGATTGTTGCTTGTTTCTGCCCCAAGCGGGAGCGTGATTGTCTTTGTCAATGATTCTTTGAATGCATGTCGTTTTCCTTAATTGGGTGTGTGATTGTTGGTTGGTGACTAAGTGTGACTACCCCCTCAAGCGACGAATCGATGAGGGAATGACCTTTGTGAGAGAAGCGACGAGTCGCTTGACCCAAGATGACTTGTGCAAGGGTGCCTTTAGAGGGTTTACCGTTAAGCGTGTGCAATTTTTCCAACATTTGGACCTATTTTTGGTGGGTGTTAACCCTTTTGGTGATGTCATAATGAGGTGAAATCGTCGAAAACCTATCTTCCCGTGGAGCGGTCCGGCTATGATAGCCTTCTTGGGGAAGTAGGAGAGTGATAATTTGGACCTCGACATCTATTTTCTTTGCCTAGAGGTTAAGTGCAAAAGCACTTGTGTGCAGGCAATGTTTATTGCTATTGTTTTTGTGTTGCTTTTTTGTGTTGTTTTTTTTTTTTTGTGACACACAATTTTTGGGGATTAAATTGTTGGTAATTTGTTTCCCGTGGAGCGGTCCGGCTATGGTAGCCTTCTTAGGGAGTAGGATAGTGACAATGTAAACCTCGATATCAGTTTTGCTATGCCAAGAGGTTAAGTGCAAGAGCACTTGTGTCTAGCAATGTTTATTGCTTTTTGTTTTTGTGTTGCATTTATTTGTTGTTTTTGTTGTTTTGATATTCTTTGATCTTGTGCATGATGGTTGATGAATATGGATGTATTATGTTGATTTATTTTGATGGATGCATATGCTATGATGATTGCAAATGTTTTTGATTTATATGTGATATGCGGAGATGAAATGGATGAATGGGATTTGTGATGTTTGGCTATGGCACCATAGATTGTTTAGAACTCTGTTATTTTGTTTTTAGGCGATTGTTGTGATGCATGAATTTGTATGTATACATGTGGTTTTTTTTTTTTTTGTATTTTTTGATGGTATTGCAAAGACGAAAAGTAGCGCAATTGGTTTAGAAATGTAGCTAAGTTTTTACGAGACTCAGACAGTTCTAGCTCTCTAGCCACGTTGTACTTTATCTTACATGATTTTTGAACAAGGTATGAATCGGACCTATTTTTGACCAAGCTATTTCACATCCCTGTGTGTGCCATTGAGTTCATTTATGTGGTATTTATCGGGATACCGCCGGTGCCGGATGGGCTTTCAACCGAACTGTCTTGAGGATCACCTAACTAGCTCCACTAACTCCTTTGTTATGTTTAGTTAGATTAATCCGCGATGTTTTCTAGGATGTCATAAGCTAGCTTATCCACATGCAAACATTGATCCGTACGCAAGTTAATGTGACAGATATATCGTCATGCGAGAAGACCTTTAGAATCTTTGAGAGTTCCAGGGATTCAAGTTCAACTCCCTTCTTTTCTTCAATTGTAATAGGATACTTGCTCGTTTGTAGTGATAAGATCATTGTTTATTTTGATTTGTTTTCTTCTTTTTTTTTTTTTTTGAGCAAGGGATTGGAGTGATAAAAATCATTGTTTCTTAGTGCATTTTGATGTGTGCCTTGTAGGATGTCAAATCTTGATGTTTTGACGTTTTGCAAATTTTTTGATTTTTTTTGCAACTATTGAGATTAGGGATTTTTGGGAATTGGGTAGGGGTGATGCTTGTCCTTTTGCCAACTCTCAGCATTCTTTGGGTCATCCGCACGGGGGATGAGCAAGATAACCGTTTCGCTTATGGTGACCTAGATTACTGTGCAGTTCATCTTTCTTTCACATAACTCCGGAATTGTTAATGTGTTTAGTTTGTGTTGGGATGTTACGTATCAAGGTGTATTTCAAGTATGACTCTACCTTCGTAAAATCTGTTCGACTTGATACATTACATGGCTAAAGAGGAAAATTTTGGCTGAACTACGAAAACTCGTGATACATTAAAAGACCATTGACTCTAGTGTGGTGGAAGCAATGCATGGTGTGTCTGTTGTTTTTATGAAATGGAACAGTGGGGAACAAGATGGATTGTATGAATGCAATGCTTAATGCAGCTACATATTTTTGTATTTTCGATGAATTGAGTTTGGCGAATATGAAGATGAGATGTGAGAAAACTCTCAATTGATGAATTTGAGAATGCGTAGAAATGAGATGCAAATTTTTGTTGTTTTTGATGTATTTTGTTGTTTTTGAATTTTTTTGTTGTTTTTGATGTATTTTTGTTGGGTTTTGACCAAGTGATTGCGATAATCCTTGGAGCTTTTGGGTTTGACCAAGTGATTGCGATAATCCTTGGAGATTTTTGGATTGACCAAGAGATTGCGATAATCCTTGGAGCTTTTTGGATTTGACCAAGAGATTGCGATAATCCTTGGAGCTTTTTGGTTGTACCAAGAGATTGCGATAATCCTTGGAGCTTTTTTGGTGACCAAGTGATTGCGATAATCCTTGGAGCTTTTTTGGTGACCAAGAGATTGCGATAATCCTTGGAGCTTTTTGGGTGACCAAGAGATTGCGATAATCCTTGGAGCTTTTTGGTTGACCAAGAGATTGCGATAATCCTTGGAGCTTTTTGTATTTGACCAAGAGATTGTGATAATCCTTGGAGCTTTTTGGGGTGACCAAGAGATTGCGATAATCCTTGGAGTTTTTTTTTTTGGTATATGGCTTTCTTAGATATGAAATGGTCGCAAATGATTGATATTCAAGGGTTCTTTTCCTTGATACCGTCAAGAGAAGCTACCGGTACGTTCCGGTCCTATTTTGCTATCAATGACATAAGGACCTAACCAATTTGCCATGAATTTGTCCCTCATATGGGACGGCAAATTAGAGTTTTGTTGGTTTTCCTTCAGAACCAAATCACCAACCCGAAAGTCTCTTAGGTGAACTTTCATGTTGTAAGCTCTCTTAAGCCGCTCTTGATAGATACGTAAGTGCTCGAGAGCATTAACGCGTCGTTCGTCAAGCAACGTAAGTTGGTCTAATCGGGCCTGCCGTGCAGTGTCATCATCGATGAATTCCTGCATTGATATGCGGAGGGAAGGAATTTCCAACTCGAGAGGCATTACTGCCTCTGAGCCATACACTAGTGAAAACGGAGTTGCCCCAGTTGGTGTCCGAATGCTAGTGCGATAAGCCCAAAGTGCAAGTGGGATTTGTATGTGCCAATCCTTATGATTGTCTACGACGGTCTTTTTAAGGATGGCAACTAGTGTCTTGTTTGATGCCTCTGCTTGCCCATTTGCTTGCGGATAATAGGGTGTTGAAAAGCTGTGCTGAATTTTGTACTTTGTGGTCAAAGCACGCACGTCTTTGTTCTTGAATGATGGCCCATTATCCGAGATTATTTTGGATGGAATACCAAAACGACATATGATGTGATGCAAGATGAACTCCGCAATGCGGGGGCCTATCGTAGAGGTTAACGGAATTGCTTCCACCCATTTGGTAAAGTATTATGTGGCCGTTATGATAAACGTGTGACGGCCTGACGATGCAGGGGAGATCTTTCCGATTAGATCGAGGCCCCACTGCGAAAATGGCCAAGCAGACTGGATTGTCTGTAAGGCACAGGAAGGTACGTGCATCAGATTGGCATGATGTTGACATTTTACGCACCTCTTGACATACGCGCAACAATCTTGCTCTAAAGATGGCCAATAATAGCCCATGCGAAGAATGCGCTTTGCAATGGCCATACCACTAAAGTGGCCGCCACATGTACCGTCATGCGCTTGGGCGACTGCCCAAGTGGACTCTTACTGGTCCAAGCAACGAAGGAGAATTCCGTCATAGCTACGACGATACAAAATGTCTCCTATCAAGACATATTTTGCCGCTTTCTGTTTGAATGTCCGTTTTGCGGCATGCGTCAATCCAAAGGGAATATTACCTAACTTGAGGTAGTCTCTGATTGGTAAATACCAATCCTGTTGATCAGAAACCTCGACAGTATGAACAGCCAATCCCTTTTGAAGTTCTTCCCTATCAAGTGTTGATTGGGATAAAACTTGTAAGAATAGCATTGTGTTGCTATCAATGGGAGTGGGGGAAAATAAGGACCCCGGGTTGGCACGTTTCAGACTATCTCGGATTCGAAAGAACTTATCCGAGGATGGTTCGATCTGGATCATGTGGATTCCTGGCGTCAAGTCTGAGCTTGCACGCTCCATCGCGGATTGCGATAATGTTTTGACTTGAATAGTTGTCATGTCACCGAAAAGGTCTTGCGGGATTAGTGACCCCAAGGAGGCCATTGTGTCCGCAAAATGATTCGATGATCGAGGAAGTGCCTCGATGTCATACCACTCAAGTTTTGCCAGGAATTTGTCCACAAGAGCTTTATAGGATTTCAGAACTGGGCATTTGCATTGATATACCCCTTTGACTTGATTGACGATTAACAGCGAATCACCAAAGATGTTTAGTCTTTTGATGTTCATGGCGATTGTTGTTTGAAGACCTAGGAGCAAGGCTTCATATTATGCATTGTTGTTGGTGCACTGGAAGTTTAATTTAAATGACAGGGGCATTGGAGCACCCTGCGGTGTGAAGAATACGATTCCTGCGCCACCCCCTTGCTCGCATTTAGAACCATCGAAGAATAAGGTTATGTCGGCCTGTGACTCAGGCTCTTCAGAATCTGGCGATTCTGAGACATGGAAGACCCCATCGTCGGGTAGTTCTATAGCTAGAGGCTGATCGTCTTCAAGAGGAGCCTCTGCTAGTTGATCGGCTATGACTTGTCCTTTGATAGATTTTTGCCCAATAAATTCAATGTCAAATTCCGTCAACAACATGATCCATTTCGCCGTGCGACTACTATGATAAGTACGACTCATCATGTATCGCAATGGATTCTCCTTAGACACAACATACGTAGTGTTGCTCAGCATGTAGTGGCGTAGCTTTTTGGTAGCAAACACCACTTCCAAGCGAGTTTTTCAACGTATGCATAGTTAAGTTCGTAGCCCGACCGGGGTGCGGCTAAGATAGTAAGTAGCCTATTCTTTGTGATGTTCATTCTTACGGGCTAGCATGGCGCCCGGTGCCACCTCGATAGCTGAGATGTATAAGTAGAACGGCACTCCTGGTCTAGGTGGTGCCGATCTGGCGGCGAAGCCAAGTATTGTTTGATTTCGTCAAAGGTTGCTGGCACTCGTCATCCCAATGAAATGTGACCCCCTTGTGCAATAGTTTGTTCATTGGTCGGCATTTGTCAGATAATTGCGCTATGAAGCGTTTAATCGACGCGACCTTTCCTTGCAGACTTCTTAGCTGCTTGATAGTGGTTGGGGGAGCCATTTCAAGGATTGCCTTGACTTTGTTTGGGTCCACTTCGATGCCTCTCTTTGAGACTATAAAACCCAAGAGTTTTCCAGATGTGACGCCGAACACGCACTTCTTGGGATTCAATCGACCTTATGCTCTATGAGGCGATCGAGAATCTTGCTTAAGTCACCGAGATGATACGAGCGCAAGAGAGATTTGGCTAACAAATCATCCATGTAATCTTCCAAAGTTTTGTGCATGTAATCGTGGAAGATATACGTCATAGCACGTTGGTATGTAGCGCCAGCGTTTTTAAGGCCAAAAGGCATGACCTTATAGCAAAATGTCCCCCAAGGCATTGTGAATGCTGTTTTGAGTTGGTCTTCAGGATTGATACGAATTTGATTGTATCTGAGAAACCGTCCATTAGGGAGAGCATTTCGTGACCTGTTGTAGCGTCTACCAATGCGTCGATGCTTGGCAAGGGAAATCATCCTTAGGACTCGCTTTGTTTAGGTCTCGAAAATCGGTGCATATGCGAATCCTCCCGTCGGGCTTCTTGACGGGAACCATGTTGGACAGCCATGGCGGATAATCCACGCAGATGACAAATTGTGCATCCAACAGCTTTTGCAATTCGTCTTTGACCATCAAGGCCATTGTTGGGTGCATCTTTCTTAGTTTTTGCTTTACAGGCTTGATTGTCGGATCAAGCGTTAAATTGTGCATGACTAGCTGCGGGTCTAGTCCTGGCATATCCTTGTACGACCATGCAAAAACCTCCTTCTTTTCTTTAAGAAGGGCAATGTAATCGGCTTGCTCTTCGGGGGAAAGACTTACCCCCAGCTTGAGAATCCGTGGATTCATTGGATGCTGTGCCGATGTCTACGTCGGTCGTCTCCTCGGCCGACATGTGGGATCCGTCCTCCAACTGATGTGGAGTTGGGATCAAATGGATATCATCAGCTGAGTTAAGATCTACGTTTGGAACCTCGGGTCCCTCTTCAGCTTGAAAAATATCTTGAGTTGTCCTTGGGGCGGAATGAAGCATTTCACCGAAAGGCCAGTACTCTGATGGTGATAATGGTGAATTGACGCGATCCCAGTCGATGGCATCCATGTCTAGATGCAATGGCTGTGATGGATCGATCGGATTGCGGATGGGTGCGGTCAAATCAATGGAGATCATGTGGATGGAATGAATTTGGTCTCCAGAACCGCGGGTGTGATGACTTGATTCTTTTAGTTGTTCCCTATACTCTGGATCTGGCTCTACGGGAACGGGCACGAATGGATCCTCTCTAGGTGCAAACTCATCTCTATGTGCGAAAAGGAAGGCGGGGTCTTCCCTCGGTACTGCTGTCCTGATGGGATCTCGAGGTGGACGATGCTCTTCTTGAATTTGGAGCCATGGGTCTAACACTTGGTCCCACCTCGCTGGGTCTACGTGCCATTCATGTCCTAATAGGATGCCCATTTGTCCCATTAGATCTTCATGCGTTAAAGCGCGATGATGCCGTCGTGCGTGTCTGAGATAGTCCATCTCAGTCTCGTCTTCTGACTCACTTTCATAGATCCAAAATTGTTCATCCTCTTCGACATCTGTTGCTTGTGACGTTGAGGACTCTTCTTGTTCCAATAAGTTAATCCAGTCCCATTGTGGTTGTTCCACTCTTGGTGGAGGGACCTGATTCTCTTGACATTGTGTCGTTTCATCTGGAATCTCTAGGGGAAACAGCTTCAGAAAAGTGTCTGAAAGCCGTTGTTGTTCTCTTTGAGGATTGCTCTCCGAACTTTCACCTCTCTCTAGCAAAGGAGAGGGATTATTGCTATTTCCGGGGGTGTTTGTAGACCATGGGAGATAGTCCCCCAATGTGTATTCTGTGTTTGGATTGGCGTACGGGTCTTGTGCCAATCCCCCCTTATTGCCTATTTCTAGGCCTTGCATATTTTCAACCAAGTTGTCTAAGGGCAAGGGGTGGTTGAACCCCACTCCTGACTTGTCGTATGGCATCTGATATCTTGGTTGGCAAAGGATTCGCGTCCCTTGCTCATATCTGCCTAGCCCATACCCATGCCAATTGCATTGTTCGAGATATTTTAGGGCAAATTTTGGGTTCGACAGATAATTGATGTTTTCGACAAAAGGCTCTTCATCTGTTTCCTTTTGTTCGCATGGTTCAAAACCATGATCAAGGCCCCCATACACAAAATTCGTCTGCGTTGGGAGGGTAGCCCTAGTGGAACAATTGTCCCTATGGGAAGGCGAGGTCTTCCCATGTCCCTGCTCGACTCCAATGTGGGGGTTGCCACAACGTTTTGCACTAAGTACTCCCCCGAGGCCCGTGCTTGGCCATCTCAACAGTGATTGTTGATGATTGGGTAGGAGGAAGCGGTAGTCCTTCCTGAGTCCATTCCATGTTTGGTTGTTCAGGAGTCTTGGTTTGTGTTGTGTTGGGTGTTTCCTCTGTTGATATCGTTGAAATCGTGGGCAACCCCTCTTCTAGAGGCTTAACCTCTTCCATGATTTGCTTTCCCTTGTCCTTCTGTTGGGCCACGATAGGTGGCGTTGATGATGAAGGAGTAGGTGATGAAGTCTCAACTGGTTGGGATTTTGCCTTGTTGGCCACCAGTGGTACCTGCGATATCGGACCACTGTTTAGATGGATTTAATTGAAAATCCAAATGCGTTGATGGGAGGGTCGATTGAGGTATGAATTGTACCGCATTGCAATACTTGAAGGGCTCTAAGTCCATTGGGACTACATGTATTTGCCCTTCATAGGCATACTTCAAGCACTGGTGTGCGATCGAGGGGACACACTTCATGTCCCTGATCCAAGGCCGCCCTAGCAGTATATTATAAGCCATTTCGCCTTCCAGCACATGGCACAGTGTGGGTATTGACTTTTGTCCCTACCTGGATAGGCAGAACAACCATGCCGACTGTCGAGCAAATTGCATCGTTAAAAGCTCGTAGTGTGTACGTGGAAGCGGTGATGTGAGAGGTTGGCAGTTTTAAATGTTTTAACGCTGCAGTGGTTATAATGTTCTTTGGACGAGCCGGTATCTATCGGCACTCTCTTGTACGGGATCCCGTTGACCCACGCGATAACGTGCAGGGGTGGATCCGCCATGTCATTTGATATCGTTTTGACCTCGTCTTCTCTGAATGTGATGACGGGCTCCGTACATTGTTTCACATGTCCCACGAAGGCGTTGAAAGAATTTGCTTCGTGGGGTTGTACTTCAATGGCTTTTAAAATGTCCATAAGAGCTTCTCTATGGGGAGCTGATTGTTGGATAAGCTCGTAGATGGACAGCCTAGCCGATGTGGTCCGCAGACTCTGCGTGAGTTTGGTCCGTATCGTGACCTCGGGTCTAGGCGGAGGCAACTGCGTTGGGCGTTGTTGAGGCTGCGATGTCGACGGAACTTCCCTCGCAGCTACCTCGGGGGCAACTGTTGGGTATCTTCTGTTCCTTGTTACAATGCTAATCATTCCCACCAATCCTTGCGCGGGAAGATCTTGTCGCACCTCGTTAATCTGGAGCGGTTTTGTCTGTGCCTCGTGGGCAGGCAAGGGGTCCTTGAATACCCCCATTTGTTGGTTGTTTGGTGCGATGGGGTTGTCCACGACCAATGTTCTATTGTCGATCAAATCCTGGACTAGTTCTTTGAATTTCCAGCACCCATTTAGGTCATGTCCTCTGCGCCTATGGAATCTGCAATACAATTCCTCCCTATACCCCCTAGGCTTGGGAATGTTAGGGTCAAAAATTTGGATTTACGGCGGAGTAACTAAATTTGCCGTCGACAAGCGGTCAAATAAGGAGTCCCTAGACTCCGCATACGGGGTGAATTGTCGCCTAGGGCGACGCTAGCGATCTTTGCTCCTGTCTTACGTTATCTCTTTCGTAGCGGGAGGCACTTGCACAGTAATTAGCCCTTTGGGGCTGCGTCTCTTGCACAGGCGCGGGAACATTTATCGCAACTTGATTGACTACAGCGTGTTGTGGTTGCGTTGTCCCGGTTTTAGTGGTTTTGTTCCACTCTTTCTTCTTAGGCTTGGCAATTGCGCCTTCGCCTATCTTAATCTCTTCTATAAGTCTGGCTTGGGCCAAAGCTTCTTCTAGGCTGTCGTATTGTCGCAGCAACAATAGACCGAGAGATTGATTTTAAGCAACTTTTTGCGAACATTTGCGTGAGATCCGACATGGGAGGACGGTAGGGTAACTTAGAAAGCAAAGCTCTCCATCGGTTCCCGTACGCTGCCATTGTTTCCTCCTCAAATTGTTTAAGGCTAGCAAGATCACTAAGTGATGCCTTCTTCCTTGTGTTGAAGGCGAAGCGTTCAAGAAACGCATCTACTAGCTGATCTAAGCTGCTTATGCTATGTGTTTGGGCGGTTGTGTGAACCAATCCGAGGCGGGGCCTACGAATGTGGTTATGAATGTTCTAAGCGACAACGCGTCATTATCTTGGATTGCGAAGCACTAGCTTAGAAATCTTGTAACGTGCTCTTGTGCATCCTCCTCACCTTTAAAAACTGCCAATTGAGGCAACTTGAAGTGTTCGGGGTAAAGAGGTGTAGGCAGCGAGGGATGCACCGGATTACTACGGAGTAGACGTAATGTGGGTTTTTGATGCCCAGCGACTTTTGTCTCCACAGACTCCAAACGCTCCAATAGCGCTTGGTATGCATCGGAAGATTTTATTTCTTCCTCTCTTGCTTGCTCCCGTTGTACGTTATGATAAACTGGGGGCCTATGGAGGGGTGGCCGAATGGCAGCCCTCCTGCCTTGATGGAGAGTTTCAACATGTTCTATCTCTGGTTCGTACTCCTCATAAAATTCTTGAGGAGTTTACGGGCGAAACCTCGACCTTGATCGAGTCCCCGCTGAAGGTACCCATCATCATTTCGAGGAGTAGCCTCCCTCTCATGTCTATGAGGTCTCGGAGGCAAAGCTTGACGAGGTCGTGGAGACCCGTCCTGCGTTAAAGGGTTATGCCTCTCATGTTGTTCGGCTCTTTGGACGCGAGGGGTTGGCCCTCTCTCAAGTATTTCATATTGTAACTCATCCGCTTCACGTTGCATGCGTTCTTTATCCAAGCGGTATTGATACTCTATCTCTTGCTGACTTTGTTTAAGCCGCATGATTTGGGCTTGACGGGTGGTATATCTGGCGACAGTCGGGTCAATTTGATCTACCCTATTTTGTTCGGAAGGTTCAAATGTTCCTCCTATGGGTTTACCTCGGTTTTGATGCTCTAAAATCTCAAGGGGTCGCTTCCCTCTGTCGAGGTAGGCGGTATGTGCTCGAGGTTATGGCCTCAAGGGGTGATTATGATATCCGGCTGGTGCGAAGCATAAGGTTCCCGCGTTGTATGTTGTTGTCCTTGAGGAATGCGATGATCTTCCTCATATTCTCTCTCATAGGTGCGTAAGGGGCAGGCGGAGTTAGGTCACCCTGTGTAAGGAGCCCTACGCTCTGGATTTGGTCTCTCTGTTCTGATGAGAGGTAAAGAAGGGACGCCATATCCACGTTGTCCCTCCAAATGGACGGTGTGCCCCGTTAGCGCTTCATCGTGCTGTGGCCACTCATGTCTAGCTTGAGAGGGCGATTCTCTGTTTACATTAAGGTCTGCATGTAGGGCGTCTTTTCGAGAGGGGCTGCTTTGAATGGGCATACCCCATCGAGGATTTTGAATTGGATTCTTTTGTAGGTTAGACCGATAAGGCGGTATGACCAAATCCTCAGGACTGAAGCGAAGGCGACTTGTGCCTGCTTCTTGTGTACCTTTCGGAGCTGCTGCCCTTGATTGGGCTTGGCTGCGGGTGTACACCATTGCGGTGCGTCCACACTATCTAAGTAGATTTTTATCTTGTTTTTAATGATTTTTTTTTTTGTCTACACTAAACAAAATTAAACACACACATTCACAAAACCGTGATTATCTCTTTTAAGGATTCTTGGTGTGCCCTAGATTGGTTTAGTGTATTTTGGTGTTTTGTTTTGTCTTTGTAGGTTTTGTAGAACGTTTAAATGCATCATGTAGGCTCTTATAACTCCCAAAAGGTCGCCCCTTCAATATACCAGCCAAGTCGATATACCAACCTCTCTATATACCCGCCCTTACGAGAGGGAGACTATAGGTACGTGAGAGCAGAAGGTACATGGTACGTAGGCGGTACGGAAGGGGGATTGTCCTGTTAATGGCACCTACCATAGAAAACTTATCCTCGCGCGCATGGGAATCACCCCAGCTACGCTCGGTCTGTCTTCGTCAGGATTTACGCCTAACAACAGTTGACAATCGGGAAATGGATGCAAATCAAGCCAAGGTGGTGATTAAATCCACCAATGGTCTTGATCAAGGGCTGGGGTCTTACGACCGGCTCCTTGGTTTAAAATTGTTTCGTGGAGTGTGTGAGGTTCATTTTATCCAACGAAAATGAAACATGCATGAATGACTTTTCCTAAGCAATGCAAGCTAAAAATGAAAACAGTCAAAGAAACAGAAACAGAAACAGAAAATTTCAACAGAGATGATGAAAATCCCTACCTCTTCTCTGCCTGCTCCGGTTGCCTCTGAATTTTTGCTCTGAAAAGTTGCAGACAAAAAATCGTCCCTTGGTGAGACGATTAACAGAATAGAAATCGTCCCTTGCAGAGACGATTTTACAATCGTCCCAGGGTGAGACGATTTCCAGAACAGAAATCGTCCCTTGCGAGACGATTAACGATCTGCAAGAAAAAAAATGTACTGTCAAGCACAAACACAAAAATTCAATCGGTTTCTATGATTTTAAAAATAGGGGACAGGGTCCCACCGATGATCGCCATGAAAGCACGAGATTACGGGCAAAGGAAACACTAGTTATGCAACATAAGACGAAAATGTAACGCTTTGATCCTATGCACTAAAACAGAGAAAGGAGACAACTTGGAAACGAAAGACAAGATGTAAAAGAAATCACAGCCCTCTTTATTCAAATATCTTATCCTCGGTTACATAGACGTCTCCTCCCATTTTGGGGGCTAGGAGCGTTAAATTTGTCTTCATTACAATGTGTGACCTAGTCTTCCTCTTCCCGCGTGCCCACGATTGCAATGGGCGGGCCAAGATGTGCCGTCGTGATGTGGATAAGTTCTTCACCTCTGATTGCTTTTCCTGCAATCAAAGAAACAATAAAAATGTCAGTAGCACCTATTGCAAAGGAAAGGGGTTCGTTCTCTAAAATCAACGAAATATGCATGTAAACATCTGCCTGAAACAGTAAATACAGTGAGTCCAAATGGCTTGAAAACTTGACAGAAGACAGAAAATGTTACCAAAAGGCCATTGCCCCTGAGACAGCTGGCCAATCTACTTTTACCTGGTAATCGTCCCTGGTAAGGATGATTGCTACTGTTAATCGTCCCTCGAAAGGACGATTGCTGCTGTTAATCGTCCCCTGCAGGGACGATTGATACTGTGTTGAAGAAGCCGACCTGCCGCTGCTCCAATGTCGATTCTCGAGACCTGCAAAATGCCTGCAAACAAGGGGTTATGTAATTGGGGCCATTTTGGGACGACCCGGATGGTCGGATTCTCCCAATTTGGCCTCCATCACCGAGAAATTGGACGTTGTTACACTGCAGAGTCGGTGGGACAACCAAAATAACAAAAGCATGATAATATTCGATGAAAACCTTTTGAAATCAAGATTCAAGATTCTGAACTATTGAGCATAAGAGAATAACATGGAATATGAACAAATGACGAGAAAATGAACTACAACTAAATCCAAAAGGTGCGGGGTGCCCAAGTGGGCAGCCCACCGATGGAACTTGATTTTGGCACCAATCCACTTGGGATGGGCCCAAAATCTCTTAGGAGTGGGGGGTCGGCAAATTGGCTGGTTCGGGTGTCCATGTGTTGGATTTGGGTCGGGTTCGAGCTTCCAAAGGCCACCCAACAACCTCCCTTGCAAAAGAGATTGGTGGATGTGGGAAGGTGAACCAAAAGGGATGCAAGTGGGTCTTCAACTCGGCAGCACTTCGTTGCTTGAAAACTCCTTCAACCTCTATGTTTTGGGTGAGAAAAGTCTCACCTTTTATAGACCCAAGGGGTCTCCTTTGGGAAGGAAGCACAAACGCCATGTGTTGGTCATAGGCGCCATGTGGCAGTCATGTCTCCTCATGAGGGAGGGGAGTCCTCCATTGACTTGTGTTTTCATAATTGCTTCTTGTGACAGTCCTCTAACGGCCCTTCTGTCCACCTACACACGCGTGCAAGGCAGGAGTCATCAACTGACTGTTCTAGGCTGCCACTTGGCGTCGTTTGTCATTTTGCCCGTTAAACTTGGTAATCGTCCCTGGGTGGGACGATTACAACAATCGTCCCTGGGTGAGACGATTGCAAGTTAGTAATCGTCCCTGGGTGAGACGAGTATTGGGCAAAGTGTCTAAATGTACCAAATTGCTTCTTGACCTTACAAAATTGCTATGGAAGTGGTTAGGACCACTGTTTGACCTCTGAGGGCTGCCCTGGAGGCTGTGTTTGTCAAAGCGATCAGTGTTTGCAGTCACATAATCGGATTGGTGCTGTTTTGGTGTCTACACTTTCCACCTTCTAATCGCTTGGATATTCAACCAATTAGCCATTGTAAGCAATTTTGGATCGGCCAAGGTCCAACTGATTTTGAAGGCTAGCCGTGGCTCTAAAGCACAACCAAATCTGTTAACTATGGGTGTCAGCTATGGCCAACACTGATTACGCCAAAATGCCTAAATGAGTGGTTAAAACCACTGCCTCACCTTGGAATATATACAAGATCTTTCATATGAACTTCTAGCATGTCCCATATGAGTAGTCGCCTCGACATGACACGTTTTAGTTATCTACAGATGCCCATTTTGAGATGGGTTGTGAGATCAAACAACATTGAGCAAAAATAGACCTCCTAAAATGATGTCATATGTTGGATGATGATAATTAGTCTGATCAGCATTAGATGCTCAAGGTCCTGCAAAAGGATGTGCATTCTAGAATCATTGCTTCCAACTAGATGGAAGGATTAAATTTGCAAAGCTTTGGCAAGCTCCAGTGGTGATCGAATAGCTTTAGTGATACTATAGGATTTCACACCATATAGATCTAAAAGGAGGAGATCTACTAGATTAACTATCATAGTTGCTTTTTGTCCCAACAAATGGTAAGCTTATGATAGTCGTTGGTAATGATTCATGAGAAAAATGCAATTTTGACAAGATTAAGGGATATATGATCGAGGGATATTCTGTTTACTTTGATTATGATTATGATATTATGACTACCCCCTCAAGCGACGAGTCGATGAGGGTAATGCCAAATAAATGAAGTGATGAGTCACTTGACCACTATGAATGACTTGAATAATTTAAGATTTAGCACTTGATACTTGGCTAGGCCTAATCAGCTATGATTACAATTGTTAATAGTAATTGTATATTTCTATCCCGTGGAGCGGTCCAAAAATGAAGGCCTTATTAGGGAATCAAAATGATAACAATTCTAATTATGCATGTGTTGAATTATATTTGTTGATGATCTACTAAAAATTTCATAGAAGAATTGACATGATTTCTTTGTTCCCATGGGGCGGTCCAGCCTCCAAGGCCTTCTTCAAGATTGAAATGAAGCATATCAATTCAGTGATGACGAATTTGCCCCAAATTTCCTTATGGTAATTTACTCATCTTTCCAGATTGCATAGAGTGCAAGTTTCTACAATCGCCAAGTGTATAGGGTAAATAACTGGATACAAGGCACATTTGAATTTTGATATTATTTGATTTTTTGTTATTTTTTAAATATTTTTGAAAATTCCGGTGGGGTGGATATTTTTAATTTGACATTTTGAAACTCCTCATAGTGGGATTTTGGATCATTTAATGTAGGTTTCTAGCTGCGCTTGTAAAACACAGATAATTTTTCAAATTTTCCTAGTCGCGGCTTTGACCTGCGATCAGAAAACCCTAATCCTACGCCTGTGGGTGTCAATCGTGGTCAGGGATAAAATGGAAAATATTTAAGAAAAATCTATCATTTTCGACGTCATTATTTCCAATTGAAATATTTGCAAACCTGAGTGCTCTGAGAGGTGAGTTATCAAATTTGACGTGGAACACTACTGCAAACTCGACCTCACTACCACCTTCACTGATGGCAGACCAACCTGGAGACACCGGTGCTACTAAGGTAGAAGCACACAAACCCTTATTTTGCAATTACCAGATAAAATTGAACCTCATTAAGTGACGGGTTAAATTAACATCACTAAATTGCCGATAATGAACATCACCCTAGATAGGTTTAGCCTAGGTTAGATTAAATGAGGAGGGTTTAATTTTTTTTTTGGTGTATTGGGATGGGAAATTACCCCAAAAAGGTCATCTCACTTAGCCACAACTGATAGGCATGGTCCCCAATTGGTAAATTGGGGGTCGCGGTTGTCAGCCATGGTGAGATTCAAATCTCAACGGTAAAAAAATTGACTGCCTCTCCGACCACGGGTCTGGAGCGCGGTTCGACAACTTTAGAATTTTTTTGATTTTTGAAAGGAATTAATTAATAATTTTTTTTTTGAATTTTTGAAGTGCTTTGTTCATTTAAAAAAAAAAAAATTGAGTGCATTTTTCGATGTTTATGTGTTTTTGAAGATTTTGTGATTTTTTTTGACGTTTTTAAGTCATTTTTTGATGTTTTTGGTTGATTTTTAATCATTTTTGCCTTATTATGATGCTTTCGACCAAACTCTAACTGTGAGGGTGATGGAATCAGATATCCTTCATAACCTAAATGGTGCCTTGACACAGGTAGAGCTAGATTGACTCAGGTCCATGGGCTTCAACAATATTTTATGCCTTCCCATTATTAGGGTCGATTAGGCCTACATGACAGCTTTGGCCCGATGCTAGGATGTGTGGACCAACACATTTCACCTACCTACCAGTGAAATGACTGTGACACTGGAGGATGTGTACCGCATCTTTCAACTCCCTTTGGATGGTGAGGCCATCACATCTTTGTCGATAGATGCAAAGAAGACAATGTTTGATCAGATCTTTGACCATCTTAGTGATGCGACATAGTAGCATTCAAATTATGGAGGGGCCCACATTGAGCACTAGTACACTCAACAGGTCTTCTCTCAACGAGTAGCCATATTTATGCACTTGATTGTGTAGATAATACTTCCTAATACTTTTGGAGTGAGGTTCCCCTGGAACCTCATATCTAGGATGAAAGATGTCTTTATGAGCACTATTTAGCAGCCCCTGATACTATTCTGGAGGAGTGCCCTATTAGTGTAGCTCTATAATGATCTATATCATATCACCCAGAGGAGCAGAGTGGGCATCAATTACATCTTGCTTATTTAGATCTAGGGGTGGCATCACATCAAGATTGAGCATCCTATAGGACTACCTTTGGATATCACAAATATTGAGGAGGCATATTAGTGCTATGCAGTGTGCTAGCCTCGAGAGCAGGAGGGCTTTAGGAGTAGGTCTCATGCAAGGGATCTAAGCTACTACATAGAGTATTTTGCATGACTACAGGTGGGCCAGGTTGAGTGGCACCCCTACCTAGACTTCCCTCCATGGATAGAGGCTGATGAGTACCTATGATGGGAACGTAGAGACAAATGGCTCCTCAAAAATAAGTTTGAGGTATGAGAGTTCTTTTACTTCTTCCATGTCACTAGGCAGTTTGGTATCAGGCAAGACATCCTAGAGCTCCCCACCATATACCACCATATCACTCTAGAGAGGGACCTGACATGGCCTCGGGTGACTCCACTAGGTGATGAGGATGATGATTTCCAAGAATCAAGCCTATCAGATATAGGGATGACAATAAACTATGATACTTTGTGGATGACCATGCTATGTCAGGGCTTGGAGGTCCCACTAGGCAGACCAGTAGAGGGCATAGTAGAAAAGGGTGTAGAGGGAGTAGAGGTTGATCCTCATGGGTGCTGAGTCTTTCAAAGGACTAAGAGCAGATAGGGTTTGGGAGGAGCTACATATGAGGCCCCCTAGGTTGAGGACGAGGTTGAGGCACTAGCAGAGGGTGAGGTAGCTCCTAATAGCAATATTGGATAGCTTAAGGCTCAGGTTGCTAGCCTACAAACTTATGTAGGCACACTTCAGATACATATGCTAGGGAGAGATACCTCTATAGCTACCTTGCAAGCATGGATTAGTGACCTACATTCATAGCTTATAGTAGGGCAGTATCAGTGGTGTAGCTATGAGGAGGAGAAGACAACTCTCAAAATATAGCTTACCACGATGGAGACAAACATTTAGAGGATCATAGGGTAGCGTATCCTCCTACAGCCCTAACTAGATACTATAACTGTAGAGTGTGACTCACTCAGGTCTATGAGGGGAGACCCATCATATTCATAGGTTGTTCTAGTGGCTCCAGTTGGCACAGTAGTTCCAATATTTCTAGTAGTATAAGGACTAGCAGTGGCAGACTCAATGGAAAAGATCAGGAAACTATCAGCTTTGGTGCAGTGACACATCAGTGAGCGATCCTAAGATGCTGCCTACATATCTATCTTAGTGAGAGAGATTAAGCTACTCAGGGGTGAGGTTTTAGAGAGGTCCATAGCTCCAGGATCTTAGAGGACTCAAACCAGGGATACATGGCAATCCTCAACTCTCTCCAATCATAGGATGCACAGATCTGAGAGGACCTCAGGTGCTAGCTTTAGGAAAAATCATAGGGAGGGTAGAGGTGATGATGGAGCCTCACAAACTAGGGGTGCAGGCACTTCTTAGTATGGATATATGAAAATTATTGTACCAGTGTAAGGTCGAGGACCTACACAGTTGTAGCCTGTGAGTATTTTTGACATATGCCGATGTACTCTTTTTGGACACATACACACACACACACACACACACACACACACACACACACACACTATATATATATATATATATATATATATATATATATATGATCTAACATTTGAGACTCATTATATGTGTATATTTTAATTGTTTTATGTTTATGAGATGCATATGGATGCAAAACTAATGTGTTATGTTTATTTTATGCTATAAGATGTGATGCTACATACCAAACATAGCCACATCGGTTATGTTTTCCAAGTGATTTTATTTGGTATATAACTTGGTTGAAATTATTTTTATGAATCATATTTATCATATTTTATTTTATCCTTTCACTTGCATTATTCTCATAGCCTATACGACAGGGTTGTGCCCACTCGAAGAGGTGAACTATTTCTGTTATTAATGCTTTATTGATTTACTTGTTCATTGTTATCTTTGCTTTTATAATTCATGTATTTATGGTTAGGAATTAAATTCTATGACTGAATAGTGGAGTAGGAAGCTGGTTACTTCCAAGTGGTATCAAGAATTAGGTTCGGCATATAGCCTATGGTGCACTTCCAAGCGTCCCATGATAGCATGCAAAAATTGGTTGAAGATAAATAATTCTCCTCAGTATTGTGTGGGGTGTAGGGTTCTCCATCAGGTCAGGCCTCCTGATTTAAATTCCATACAAAGCAGCTAGGAATTTTGAGCAGATCACCATCGAGCAACGTCATAAACGTCCCATTGTGCTATTTTTTGTTCACTCTGCAAAATAGTATCGCGATGATTAAACAACCCAAGCTACCAGAAAAATTTGTCATCCCCACATTGCATATCACAGTTGGAGGCATACATACATCGTGGTTGGAAACAAACATTACGATCTAGTATCAAAATTGCAATCTAAATCCATCAAACTCCCTCGGTGAGAATCTGTGAAACACATGCATCAACCAACCAATCAGAGTGCATGATTTAATTTAATTCATGGTAAATACTAAGGTAGAATTTAATTTTTCTGTTATTATATTTTTGGCAGGGATACTTTATCCCACATTCATCGTGCATTGGATGCGAAGGCATTTAAAAGCAGGAAGGCACATATTCCTTATTGTGACTTTGGTCACATGGATATCCTTCTTGCCTTATGTGTAAACCCTCACTTAGCCAGCTGCATTGTGCATCCTTCAAACCCGCGTGTCTTCATGTGAGTCGGGTGTAGTGTCTACTATGTATGTTCTATTGTTACTTACCTCTGATTCAAGGGTTAAGTTGTCCTACGTGTTGCTATCTGGATTCATGTGTCCTTTTAGGGCTATTATTTTGAGCATCCTTGTCTCGAGTCTTGAGTCCAACGTTAGGTCACTAGTGTCATCGTCTCTCGAGTCTTGAGTCAAATTTAGCATCGTGTGTGTTAAGTGTCAAGGAAATTGTCACGTGTGTCAAGTGTCAAGGAAATAGATCGTCTCAAGAATTTTCTAGAACAAAGGTTTTCTTATCCAAAAAAAAAAAGTGGTTGACTAAATTGTTGGGATATGATTTTGTGATTGAATATAAGAAAGGAAAAGAAAATGTGGTAGTTGATGCATTATCTAGAAAATACAAAGATGAAGTAGTCATTAATGCCATTTCAGGACCATGTTCTCAATGGGTATCTCAGTTACAAGAATAATGGTTGTCCAACGGTGAAACAACTCAAATAATTCAAGAATTGTCTATGGGTTCATCTAAGCACCCTCTTTTCTCATATGATGACCAAATATTATGTAAGAAAAATTGCATTTACATTATACACAATTCAACAATCAAATCACAGATTTTAGAGGAGTCACATGCTTCTCCATTAGCAGGACATTCAGGTTTTTTAAAAACCTACATGTAGGTTAAACAATCCTTTTGTTGGAAAGGGTTAAAAGTAGAGGTCAAGCAATGGGTAGCAAAATGTGAAGTGTGCCAATGCAATAAGGGAGAAACAGTAAATTCACCAAGGTTTCTTCATTACCTATTCCATATCATCAGTGGGAACATATTTCCATGGATTTTATTGAAGGTATTCCCAAGTCGGAAGGCAAAATAGTAATTTTTGTGGTAGTTGACCGCATTTCCAAATAGACTCATTTTTAGGCCTTAAAACATCCATTTTCAACAAGCAAAGTGGCCAAGGTATTTATGGATTCAATTTTTAAATTGCATGGAATGCCCAAAAATATTGTAAGTGATCGAGATCCCATTTTTACTAGCAATTTTTGGAAAGAATTTTTTTGACTTAATGGTACCAAGTTAAACATGTCTTCTACATACCATCCACAAACTGATGGTCAAACAAAGGTAGTTAACAAATGTTTGGGTACTTACCTAAGATGTTTTGTACAAGATAAACAATATCAATGGAGTTAGTGGCTATCATTGGCAGAATGGTGGTACAACACTTCGTACCATTATTCCATCAAGATGTCTCCTTTTGAAGCATTGTATGGAACTAAGCCACCAACCATAGCATATTATGTACCGGGTTCCTCTTAAGTTTCCCAAGTAGATGATTGGCTTATGTAGCGACAAACAATGCTCACTATTCTGAAAGATAATTTGGTCCAAGCACAAAATCATATAAAGCAGCATCAAGACTTGCATCATTCAGAAAGAACATTCAATGTGGGTGATATGGTGTTCTTATGCTTACAACCCTATAAAAAATTATCTCTGAAGATAAAATCATGTTAGAAGTTGTCTTCATGATTTTATGGGACTTACCAAATTATGCGTCGTATTGGGGAAGTAGCATATCAATTGGAGTTACCCCAATCCTCATGCATACATCGAGTTTTTCATGTATCCAATCTCAAGAAGGTGATCGACCAAAAAATACAATCTCAGTCAGAATTACCAGTGCTGGATGAAGAAGGGCGTATATATCTCTAGTAAAAAATAATTGTACAAACCAGAACACATAAACTAAGATCTCGTCACATCCAAGAGTTCCTCATCAAGTGGTAGGACTTACCTAAATAAGATGTAACCTAGGAGTCTGAAAGTATTTTCCAATCATTTTTAGCTTTGAGGATAAATATTTTTGAGGAGGGGAGTCATGCTACATACCAAACATAGCCACGTCGGCTATGTTTTCCAAGTGATTTTATTTGGTATATAACTTGGTTTAAATTATTTTTATGAATCATATTTATCATATTTCATTTTATCATTTCACTTGCGTTATTCGCATAGCCTATACGATGAGGTTGTGCCCACCCGGAGAGGCAAACTATTTCTATTATCAATGCTTTAATGATTTACTTGCTCATTGTTATCTACTTTTATAATTCATACATTTCTGGTTAGCAATTAAATTCTATGACTGAATAGCGGAGCAGGAAGCTGGTTGCTTCCATGTGATGTATATATGACATTCGTTAGATAGCTATGTGATGTATGATTAGATGCAGTGATATATGTGTAGATGGACTACTTATGATGAATGTATATGAATGCAATGTTTGATGTTAAATGCATGTCTAATTTGCTATACTTGTATGCATTTAATTTATGATGTTATGACATGATTCATGTCATGTATGTATTGCATATTTTTCATGATGATGATTTTTTGTAAATGGACATGTATGCTTTAATCACTTAAAACATAATGTATGAATGCAATATGAGTTTAAAAATATATTGGATGACACCACAAAATGTATAAAAATCATAAAATATAATTGATATATCTTATCATAAGAATTAATCAATTAATCACCCATGTGCACTATGTCATGATATATTGTTTCTATTCATAATATCTTGCAAGTTAAAATAATATGCGTAACATAGTCAGTGGCCATTTAAACATAATTTATGACATCCATTCGGTATCTAACCTATATTATGAACCCTATTTAATAAAAAAATATTATAAAGAGAAATTTGATCCTTGATGATTGTGATGGTTGTTGCTATTTGGAAATTTTTGAGGTTTTCCATGAAACTCAAACACCCTAGTTGACTTATCAAAATTTGTATTAATCACTATACTAGACTTCTAAAAAATAAAGTTTTCACTCTGAAAGACCAAGCTATTCATTACCCCTATGTGTGCAAATGAATGTATTAGATAAGGCATAAGCATACCCTAGTTCCAGGCAGGATTCATTCAACCCATTTCTATATTGGGGATCCTCAAATGTCTATCCGATCCTAGGTTTGAATTTAGTTAGACTAGACCACTAGGCAATCTGAGCCACCTAAAGCTAACTCATTGCTATACCTACCCCAATGTCAAGTGAGATTTATTTAGCCCATTTCTGTATTGGGGATCACTCCATGGCTTTGAGTACTGATCATTCCAGGGATTCAAGCTCACCCTCTTATTTTCTAAAATTTATTGGGATACTTGCTCATGTTTAGTGACAAAAATCACTATTTATTTTGTATTTAATATTTTTTTGCAAGGGATAGGATTTGACTCTAGGATTTTGCTCATTTTGATTTAAGCAAGGGATCTCTTTGGGTAGGGGGTGATCTTATCATTTTACCAATGACCTCTACTCTCGACCATTGCTCCTCAAAAATAAGCAAGTAACAAAACCTATCGCCTAAGGTCACCCAAACCACTTTTGTAATTTTTGTCCTTCCTTACCCTAAGTAGGATTGTTTGAATATGTTTGATTAGTGATAGGATTATGATATGCTAAGTGCTATCAAAACTAGACCTCATCTACAAAATCAAAGCAATCTTTCTACCAAACTCTTGAGAAGACCACTAGGTATGGTTGAATGATCGAAAAACCCTAGTATATTTTTCATAGCAATAGGAGGGGTTGTGTTGAGAAACATAATTACTCATAAGGGTGATGTGTGATGATGATAATGCATAGATGCATGATTGAAATATAAATGTGGTGTCATTTGTAATATTTCAAACACAACCTATCCTAATGCAAATGCAATAGATGGAAATGCCTAAATGAAATGTAATTAAATGAATGCATATACAAATGAGAATGCAAAATGCAAATGAGATGCAGCAATGCAATGTAATTAAATGAATGCATATACAAATGAGAATGCAAAATGCAAATGAGATGCAATATTTTTAGATTTTATTGCTTTTTAATTTTTATGAATTTTTGAAATTTTGATTTGACCAAAGGGTTTACATTCCTTTGGAACCTTTTATGGGATGACCAAAGGGCTTAAAGATGCCTTTGGACCCTTTTAATGGTTTGACCAAAGGGCTTAAATATGTCTTTGGAGCCTTTTAATGGTATGACCAAAGGTGATGAGGCCAAAAATTGCCTCATTATTGATTATTTTAGACATCCTTAATAGACCTTTTTGACATGTTTTGATGTTAATTCTGCTGATGAAATACAATATTTACTACTATTTACATGTTTGACTGTTTAGAAGCATAATATTCTGTTTTTACTAATTTTCTATATTTTTTGCATAATTTTTGTTGATAAATAATGATTTATTGTGAAATGTGTTAGTGCAATCACGTGTGGAACATATAACATTCATATCATGCTCTCTGAAGTTGTCAAATGCAGAAAATAGCACTAAAAACAGGACAAAACTGCAAGCTATGCAAAAGCTGTATTTTGATCTGTTTTAACTTGGACAAATTCCGACCGGATGTGCATGGCTTGGAATTTGGTCAAATTCAACTTAAAAGAATGTGTGAATAGGTTGTTGAAAGACTTCCAAGTCTGATCCACCAAATGCTCGGTAAAAGAACCGCAAACTGTGTTGAAAACAGGCATTCTGGCGCTGCTCCGGAACAATAGGGATACTGCTCCGGAATAACAGGACTGCTCTGGAATAACCAGAAAAGCACAGTTTTGACCATAATAGCTTAGGAAAGGCAGAAAAATTGTAAGAGAGTGTTAAGAAAAGTTATGTGAATCTGTTGTGCACCTTTTTCAATGCAAAAGACCTCCAGAAAATGTGCAACAAATAGATTTTATTCATGTAACCATATTCTGCATTTTAGGAATGCAATTTCAACAACATTCCTAAAATGTATGAAATTAGAATCATTCCACACTTGATTTAGAATTTTTTTAATATAAATAACTAGCTCCCATCTGGGTTGAGCTAAGGAGAATTAGGATTGCAATTAGGATAATTCTAAATATTATGAGAAATCAGATTTCTGTAGCAGTAACATGCAAAATTTTTCTACATGTTTTTGATTCAATAAAAAGTGTAGTTTTTATCAGTTTTTCTTTATGATTGAAGGAGTGATTAAGTAGTAAACCAGAGCTACTTCTTCACCTTCTTCTAAACCGGGGAGCAAGGGCCACTCCCAGGAGCGAGAAGAAGGTTTTTCATCGAGGTTTTCTTGTTTAAATCATGCTACGGCGAGAATAAATAGGAAACCTGTCATTTTTTTCTTGCATTTCTTTATTTTGCTGAAATCATTTCCAGTTTTAGAGTTTGTAGTTTCATTATTATTTTTGAGTTATCATTTCTAAGTTTATTTTTAGTTCTATTCTTTTATTTTGCAAAGTTAGTTAGTTTAATTTATGCAATTCTGAATTTCCTGCAACTTTCATTTCAGCAAGTTTAATTCAGTTTTTGAATGCATTTTCAGATTTAGCAAAAGTAAATAGGTTTCTTTGATGATTATTTTATTTCTGCAATTTTATTTCAGCAAGCGTAATCTAGTTTCTTTTCAGCTCATAGGGTTTAGAGTGACAGAAGAACCCCCAACAAACACTAATTGTTCTGCCAATAAAGCCATTTTTTGAATAGAATGTCTTACATCTGCTTAAATTGACTATCGTAAACAGCCTTAGGACACCTGCCCGGATTGATAAATAATGATTAAATGATGAACTAAACGACACTCATCATTTTTGGCACCGTTGCCGGGGAACATGGTGTTGTTAGTCAAATTTAAGTAGGTCAAGAACTATAGGCTAGATACAGAAAACAGTTCCTGCAAATTTTACAGTCTGTTTAGTAAATGTGCATGAATGCATAGGCTAAGAGACGAAAGAGGGAGGTTTATCCGAAGTGGTTTTGAACCACCAACGTGACCTGCTCGGTTAGATGAAGAATTTGAAATCCTTGGGGAAGAAAAGCCAGACATACCTTCTTCATCAGATGCATTTTTGGAAAAATTAGAAAAAGAGCTTTTTGAAGCACTAGCTGCTAAACACTCCCCTCTGACTAGACTATTCCCATCATCCTTTAGAAGAAAAACAACTATGGCTGCAGTAGTAGCACCTCCAGGTGGATATGATAATCCTGATGATGCTCCTAAAACTTTTGAATATCCCATTCGGTTGGATCCACTTCTATATGCCCCCATGAAAACAATCTCCCCATCCATATTGCCAATTTTTAGGGGAACTGTTTTAGAAGATCCTGATCAATTTTTGTTTGAATTCAAAGTGTTATGTCAGACTTATGAATACATAAATGATAATAAAAAATTGAAGCTGTTTCCATCTACCCTTAAGGATGCTCTCCGATGGTTCATGAGCAATCTTGAACCTAACTCAATCAGTACCTGGGATGAAATGGAGATTGCATTCTTAAATAAATATTAGGATTATTGTAGAGTAAGAAATAGGAAAGATGAGTTGTTCAGGATCAAGCAAGAAGAATATGAGAGTCTAGAAGATTATCTTGATCATTTTTCCTTTGTCCAAAAGAGGTGTGGTGCTGTAGAACCCGATTTCTTAAAGCCTATCTTCTTAAGAGGATTACAGGATGAATCTAGGGAAGTGTTAGATTTAATGGGAAAAGGAGACATAGATCAACTTGACCTTGAAGATATTGTGGAGTTATGTAAAAACTATTCCCGCACTCACCATTGAAGAAAGAAAAAGAATTCTGGCAATAATGGTATAAAAGAGTTGATGGAGGAAATGGCCAATTTAAAAACTGATATCCTTGTTCAACTCAATACTGCATTAGGTGAAAGGAATACAAAATCCAATTCTACACCTTTAGCCATTTATTGCCCAAGGTGTAGGAGTAAGCATGCCTTGCAAGACTGCCCCCTAAACAAAACTTCTATTTGTGGAATTTGTTCCAAGGAACATTCAACAGATAAATGCCCTTTGTTGCCTCATCTAAAATCTATTTTGGGCACCCAAACAGAAGAACTCAATGCTATTGGGCAGAGATCTGGTGGTGGTTATGCACAATATCCCAATGCTCCTAGATTTCCAAACTGGGGACAATCTCCTTGGAATATGAATATGCCATGGGGACAAGCATGATATTCTCACAATGACACTGAGAGGGGGGGTGAATCAGTGTAACTATTTAAAACTTGAATCTGCAACTCTTAAAACTTAAAAATGCAAGCTTAAAAATAGATAAAGCAAGTATAACACAAGAGCATCACACAACACAAGATTTAACGAGGTTCACCGATGTGGCTACTCCTCAAATAATGACTGTTTGGACTACAATCCAAATCCAGTCTTTGCAAGGATTCAATCTTTACAAATAGTTTACCAGCACCCACTGGAAGGAGCACCAACCCCTGATTTTTCTGCTGCAACAGATAGGAGCACCAACCCCTTTTACCAAGCACCAACTTGGATTTCTATTTAAAAAAATATTGACATAAAAATGCCTTCTCTTTTGCAAGACCCTCACTGGTCTATAGCTCATACAAATCAATCTCATAGAAGCATAAAGAGAATTGTTAGAAACTCAATATCTTCTATCACAGTCTAAAACCTCTCTTCTGATTTTTCAAGAAAAATACATACAGGTTTTAGTTCTTTTTTTGTACTTCATGCAGCACTCTTACTCAACCTTTTCTTTTTGTTTTTCACAAATAACCACGGTTGCAGTAACCTTACTTACTACGCCTGTTCGATTCTTATACTTGACTTCCTCGAACGGCTCTTTTTGAAATGGCTCAAATTTTCCCTCCAATTTTCCATGCATTCTCGGCTACGATCAATCTGTCAAACCCTCTCTGACGCGTTCTGCCTTTTAGCCGCTTTCTTTCTGACTTATTCTGACATTCTTCTCTGCACATTCTGACAGCCTTTTTTTGACAGCCTTTTTCTGCGTATCCTGACACCTTTTTCTGCGTATCCTGACAGCCTTTCTGCGTATCTCGGCGTTCTGTTCTTCTTTCTTCTCTTTTGAATTCTGTGCTACCACTTTCTTCTGCGTGTGACTGTCATTTCTTGATATACGCAACCTGTTAATGAATTTCTCTGTAATCGTGATTCTCGGTATCCACCCCTGTAACAGCTGTTCTGACTAGAAAAGACTGTTCTTGTAACTGCCACCTGTAACTGCAAGTCTAACTCTAGTTAATTTGGCTGCATGAATTTTCTCTAAGCTTTCTCGACACCTGTCACTCGGTAACTGCAGATATGACTCCAGTTAACTCTTATGTAACTGGCTGTAAGATTTTACTTTGCGCTATTTTGACACCTGTCACTGTGCATGCTTCTGCGGCTTTTTCCCGCCAAACTGTTACCTGTCGCGATATCGCGACATTTCTACTCAGTTGACTTATTCTGGACTGTTGACCGCGAAAACCCGACTTGTCGCGATATCACGACGTTTTCTGCCTTCTAGACCTTATCTCGGCATGCACCCACGAAAATGAGACATGTCACGAAATCGCGACGCTTTTGCTGCATCGAGCACTTTTCTGTCTCCTAGCCGCAAAAATGAGACATGTCACGAAATCGTGACGCTTTCGCTGCATCGAGCTCATTTCTGTCTCCTAGCCATGAAAATGAGACATGTCACGAAATCGTGACGCTTTCGCTTGAGCTCTTTTCTGTCTCCTAGCCGCGAAAATGAGACATGTCGCGAAATCGTGACGCTTTTTTCGCTTTAGCGTTGTTCTTTGCGTCTCTGCCACGAAAATGCAACATGTCATGAAATCGTGACATCTTTTGCGTCCGTACATTTTTCCCTTCATGCACCAGCAAAATCAAGACATGTAGCGAAATCGCTACAACTTTGTGCCTTGCGTTTCCAACTTTGCTTCGACTAGCGAAACTTAGACTTGTAGCGAAATCGCTACACCTTTGTGTTCTGCACTTTTGACTTGTAGCGAAATCGCTACACCTTTGTGTCTTGTATTTTGAACTTGTAGCGAAATCGCTACACCTTTGCTTTTTGGCATCTGAACTCTGCTTCGGCCCTCGAAAGTCTGACATGTAGCGAAATCGCTACACTTTCTTGACTTAGTGCTTCTTTTCTGCTTCCAGCGAAACTCCGACATGTAGCGAAATCGCTACACTTTTGTTGCCGTACATTCTCTCTCTTCTTCGGGTCATGAAAACCCGACGTGTCGCGATATCGCGACACTTTTTGCCCTTAGTGCTTTTCTTTCGAAACTGTCACGATATCGCGACACTTTCTCATGCACTTTCTCTCTCCTCTGTTTTGTCGCGAAATCATGACATTTTCGGATTTGGCTTCTCTCTCCTCATTTTTGTCGCGAAATCGCGACAGAAAACATGTCGCGATATCGCGACAGTTTTCTTACTTGTCTTTTTCTGCAAATTTTTGAATCTGGGCCACTTCTTTCTTCTTGGAAATTCACTGTACTTGTTCTGACTGACCTCTAAACTGCATCATCTGCATCAATCTGTCTGTGTTGACAACAATGACAATACTTTTGCAATGCTTTTGCTGCACCTTGCTCAACAATCTCCCCCTTTGGAATTGTTGGCAACACACTGCAACCTTGCTCAATTTCTTCTCCCCCTTTGCCAATAATACCAAAGGGCTGCTGCAGACTCCCCCTGAGTCTATGCACAACATTCTCAGGCATAAATAATTTTAATGCTCCCCCTGAGAATGTGTTCCTCATAGCTAGTCAGTGCTTGGGTAGTGTGACTACTCCCAACTTCTTTCGAAGGTACTCAAAAACTTCCTTGGGCAATGGTTTTGTGAATATGTCTGCGACTTGCTCTGTAGTTGGAACAAACTCCAATTTGACCTCTCCTTCTGCAACTTTATCTTTCAAAAAATGATACCGGATTGCAATATGTTTGGTGCGGGAATGCATGACCGGATTCTTTGAGATGTTGATTGCACTAGTGTTATCACATTTAACTGAAATGGGCTCATTGAAGTGAATACCAAGGTCTTTTAGTGTTTGTCTCATCCATAATATCTGTGTACAGCATGTTGTTGCTGCAATGTATTCAGCCTCTGCTGTGGATAGAGAGACTGATTCTTGCTTCTTGTTGTGCCATGCTACCAGTTTATCTCCAAGATAAAATGCTCCTCCACTGGTACTTTTTCTGTCATCAATACATCCTGCCCAATCTGCATCAGAATATGCAAAAAGAGTGAAGTCTTTTCCTTTTGGATACCATAGTCCATATTCCATAGTCCCCTTGAGGTACCTAAAAATCCTTTTCACAACTGTCACATGAGTCTCTTTGGGACTAGCCTGAAATCTTGCAACCATGCAAACTGCCTGTAAGATATCCGGTCTGGTGGCTGTCAAATACAACAGGCTCCCAATCATAGATCTGTACATTGTTTGATCAACATCTAGAGATTTATCATCCTTGCTCAACTTGCAGCTTGTTGTCATGGGGGTGCTAACAGGCTTACTATCCTCCATAGTGAACTTTTTCAGCATTTCTTTCACATATTTAACTTGAGAAATAAAAATGCCCTTTTCAGTTTGATTGACTTGCAGTCCTAGGAAATATGAAAGTTCACCAATCATAGACATTTCAAACTCTTTCTGCATTTTATTTGCTATGTCTTTGCATGATTCATCATTGCTGCTCCCAAATATTATATCATCTACATAAACAACAAGGACAATGAAATTGCCATTTTCAGTTTTGATATATAAATTGCTATCCACCATACCTTTCTTGAATCCTTGCTTAGTGAGATAGCTGTCCAATCTTGCATACCAAGCTCTAGGTGCTTGTTTCAAGCCATACAATGCTTTCTTCAGCTTGCAAACAAAGTTAGGATTATCACAGAGTTGAAAGCCATCAGGCTGTTCAATATACACTTCTTCTTCAAGATTTCCATTTAGAAATGCTGATTTCACATCCATCTGATAAACTTTGAAATTCCTATGAACTGCTAAAGCCAAAAATAGTCTTATTGCTTCAAGTCTGGCCACTGGTGCAAAGGTCTCTTCAAAATCAATCCCCTCAACTTGAGCATATCCTTTACAGACCAATCTTGCTTTATTCCTCACAACCTGTCCGTCTTCATTCAGTTTGTTTCGAAATATCCATTTAGTACCGATTATGTTTTTATTTTCGGGCCTTGGTACTAATTCCCGGGTTTTGTTTTTCTCAATTTGATCTAGTTCTTCATTAATCGCCTCCATCCAACTTTCATCTCGTACTTGCTTCAATGATATTTTTGGGCTCAATGCTGGATAACAGAGAGTAGTTGTTTACTATTCTTCTTCTTGTTTGAATACCAATTGTGGGGTCCCCAATAATCTGCTCTCTGGGATGATTTTTCTGCCAGTTGCTTGTTTTGGATTTCCTGTTTTCTTCTCTTTCCAAATCATCTGAATCTGATTTCTGTCTCTCTTCCTTTTCTTGATCTTCATCTTCTTCAATAAATTCTTCATAAGTTGGGTAGTTTTCATTATGGCTGATTTCTTGTTTCCTACCTTCATCAACCTTAACATCCGCACTCTCCACAATTTTCTTAAGTCTTTTGTTGTAGCATGTGTAGGCTTTGCTTTTTGTTGAGTACCCAAGAAAGATACCTTCATCAGCTCTATCTTCGAATTTGCCAAGATTGGCTTCAGTCCGTTTAATGTAACACTTGCTGCCGAACACTTTGAAGTATTTTGCTGTAGCCTTTTTGCCAAACCATAGTTCATAAGGTGTTTTGCTTTCATGCGGCCTCAACATGCACCTATTCTGGATGTAAACTGCAGTATGAACTGCCTCTTTCCAAAATCTGTCAGCAATTCTGCTCTCTGTCAACATGGTCCGTGCCATTTCCTGCATAGTTCTGTTCTTCCTTTCTACTACTCCATTCTGCTGAGGTGTTCTTGCTGCCAAAAATTGTCTTCTTATTCCGTGTTTTTCACAGTATTCTGCAAACTCATCTGAAATAAACTCTCCTCCTCTATCTGATCTCAAACATTTAATTCTTTTTCCAGATTGATTCTCAACAAGATTTTTGAAAGTTTTAAACATCTCAAAGGCTTCTGATTTAAGTTTCAGAAAGAGTACCCATGTCATTCTGGAAAAGTCATCTATACAAAGCATAAAATATTTGTAGCCATTTATGCTTTCCGTTCTCATGGGTCCACATAAATCTGTGTGAATTAGTTCTAAAGGCTTGCTTGTAAAGTACTCTTTTGCTTTGAAAGTAGATCTGGTTTGCTTCCCCTTTTGGCATGATTCACAAATGTTGTTTGAAGGTTTACCAATAGTGGGTATGTCTCTTACTGCTCTTTTTGTGCTGATTTTTACCAGATTATCAAAGCTTATGTGACCGAGTCTCTTGTGCCACAACCAATTTTCTTCTTCCTGTCCAACCAAGCAAGCTCCTTCTGAAGTCTCCGAGAGAGTATACAGATTTCCAGAGGTTCTCAGTCCAGTGGCTATTAACTTTCCATTTTTTGTCTTTCTTACTTCACAGCCCTCCTTCTTGAAAATTACTTCATGACCTCTGTCACAAATTTGACTTACACTCAGTAAGTTATGCTTCAGACCCACCACAAAAAGAACTTCCTTAGAGTTGATTTTTCCGTCACTTAACTTAACTGATCCTTTACCCACTATCTTGGCTCCATCATTGTTTCTAAATTTTACAGAACCACCTTCGTATGTCTGTAGCTTATCAAACTTCTGTTTGTCTCCTGTCATATGACTGGAGCATCCACTGTCCAGAATCCAAGGTGCAGATTTACTCTGGGCTTTGAGAGCTGTTTGAACGATTAGGGATTCCTTGTCTTTCTTAGGTTGCTCCTTTTCTTTCCACTGAGATTTGATAGCAGATCTGGTCACTTGTTTTACCTTCTCCCTTTCATTGGCTTGTGACAGTTTTTTGAGAAATTTTCTGTTTTGTTTTAATCCAGTTGATTGATACTTTCTTCCCTGGTATTTATTTCCTGCAAAAGAGCTACGACAATTTCTTGCAATATGTCCGAAGTTATGACAGTTATAGCATTCTACAGCATAATCTATCAAAGGTGAAAAAATATTTCTACTAGTAAAATTTCTTTGTTCTACATTATATCTACAACTTGAGATTTTATGACCATATGCATTGCATTTAAAACAATAACCATAAAAGGAACGAGTGTACCTGGGTAATGGTTGTTGCCATGTTGTAGTAGGAGCCATGGGTCTTCTTCTTCTTTGATATGTGACTTTGGTGAATCCATCATTTGCAGTACTCCTTTCAAGCTTGGCCTTATTGTTTTCTTTTGCATGATACGATTTATCTTGATCAACCCTGATCTTGTCTTTATTCTTTATTGGTTCTACAGTTACAGCCTTTGAGTCTTTTGAGGATTCTCCTTCATCAAAGCCCAAACCAAATTTGATGCCTGTAGGCCTTTGATTATTTAACATTTTATTCAACTTTGCAGAACCTGTCTTCAAATTTATGATGACAGCTCAATTTCCGATTCATCTCTTCTAGCTGCATCCTTAATCTAACTATGTCTTCTTCTAGCTTATTACACTCATCTATTTTCATGGTAAGCTGTGCTTCAAAATCTTCAGACTTTTTCTTAAGTTCTTCAGTTTGTACTTTCAAACTGATTATTAATTCGCTAGCATCCTCAAATTTTCTTGAAATCTTTTTATTCTTTTTCCTTTCTGCACTTAACTCTTCAAGTGCAGCAACCAACTCACCTTCCAGATCTACCTCAGCCTCATCCTCTAATTTTTCTTCACACTCCTGGGTTTCCTCTGTTCTTTCTTCTTCAAAAGCCATGAACAAGGCTTCACCAGCTTTCTTCTTCGAGTCCTCACTGGAACCTGTCTTCAGAAGAGTCAACATTCTTGGAAATGAAACTTTTCTTCTTGAAGTTCCTTTTTCTAAAATGTGGTTTCTTCTTCCAGACATTTCTTTCTTGGTGTGTCCCTTCATCACTTTTGTTTTTCTCATTCATTGGGCATTTTGCTGCAAAGTGCCCGATGCCTCCACAGTTAAAGCACTTGAACGGTAGCTTACCTCTGTACTTTCCTTTTCCCTTTACTAGTTTCCTAACAAAGTTTGCTTCAGTTTCATCTGGAGATTCTTCTTCCTCAGATTCTTGTTTAGATTTTATATTTTTCTGTGCTTGAAAAGCCGCTTCTCTGTCTGAGGGCTTAGTTTGTCCAATTCTCATTTCATATGCTGTTAAGGAACCATGCATTTCATCCATACTAAAAAAATTTAAATCTTTAGATTCTTCTATGGCAAAAACTTTTGCATCAAATCTTTTATGGAGTGTTCTTAGTACCTTTTTCACAACAACTGCATCTTCCATCTCCTCGTCGAGTCCTCTTATTGCATTAATGATTCCATTTACTCTCAGCATATAGGCCTCTATGTTCTCATCATCAGTCATCTTTAATGCTTCGAACTGGGCTCGATGTGTTTGCAGCTTGGCTTCCTTGATCTTGCCATCTCCTTCATGAATGCTCTATAGTTTGTCCCATATATCTTTTGCTGATTTACAGTTCATGATCCTTATCAACTCACTGTCTACTAATCCACACATAATAGCATTCTTAGCTTTAGAGTTGTTCTCAAACTTTTTCTTCTCAGCCGCATCAGATGGAGGAGCAGAGGGTATTGTGTATCCATTTTCAACAGATTCCCAAATGTCATATCCCAATGCACATAGATATGTCTGCATCCTGAGTCTCCAGAAAGAGTAATTTGTTCCATCGAACAAAGGAGCTTTGTTGGAAGAAAATCCTTCACCGTCGGCCATTGTGTATCTTCCAAGATCACCTTAGCTGATTAAGCTTGATCAGGTACCTTGCTCTGATACCAATTGATATTCTCACAATGACACTGAGAGGGGGGGGTGAATCAGTGTAACTATTTAAAACTTGAATCTGCAACTCTTAAAACTTAAAAATGCAAGCTTAAAAATAGATAAAGCAAGTATAACACAAGAGCATCACACAACACAAGATTTAACGAGGTTCACCGATGTGGCTACTCCTCAAATAATGACTGTTTGGACTACAATCCAAATCCAGTCTTTGCAAGGATTCAATCTTTACAAATAGTTTACCAGCACCCACTGGAAGGAGCACCAACCCCTGATTTTTCTGCTGCAATGAGATAGGAGCACCAACCCCTTTTACCAAGCACCAACTTGGATTTCTATTTAAAAAAATATTGACATAAAAATGCCTTCTCTTTTGCAAGACCCTCACTGGTCTATAGCTCATACAAATCAATCTCATAGAAGCATAAAGAGAATTGTTAGAAACTCAATATCTTCTATCACAGTCTAAAACCTCTCTTCTAATTTTTCAAGAAAAATACATACAGGTTTTAGTTCTTTTTCTGTACTTCATGCAGCACTCTTACTCAACCTTTTCTTTTTGTTTTTCACAAATAACCACGGTTGCAGTAACCTTACTTACTACGCCTGTTCGATTCTTATACTTGACTTCCTCGAACGACTCTTTTTGAAACGACTCAAATTTTCCCTCCAATTTTCCATGCATTCTCGGCTACGATCAATCTGTCAAACCCTCTCTGACGCGTTCTGCCTTTTAGCCACTTTCTTTCTGACTTATTCTGACATTCTTCTCTGCACATTCTGACAGCCTTTTTTTGACAGCCTTTTTTTGCGTATCCTGACACCTTTTTCTGCGTATCCTGACAGCCTTTCTGCGTATCTCGACGTTCTATTCTTCTTTCTTCTCTTTTGAATTCTGTGCTACCACTTTCTTCTACGTGCGACTGTCATTTCTTGATATACGCAACCTGTTAATGAATTTCTCTGTAATCGTGATTCTCGGTATCCACCCTTGTAACAGCTGTTCTGACTAGAAAAGATTGTTCTTGTAACTGCCACCTGTAACTGCAAGTCTAACTCTAGTTAATTTGGCTGCATGAATTTTCTCTAAGCTTTCTCGACACCTGTCACTCGATAACTGCAGATATGACTCCAGTTAACTCTTATGTAACTGGTTGTAAGATTTTACTTTGCGCTATTTTGACACCTGTCACTGTGCATGCTTCTGTGGCTTTTTCCTGCCAAACTGTTACCTGTCGCGATATCGCGACATTTCTACTCAGTTGACTTATTCTGGACTGTTGACCGTGAAAACCCGACTTGTCGCGATATCGCGACGTTTTCTGCCTTCTAGACCTTATCTCGGCATGCACCCGCGAAAATGAGACATGTCACGAAATCGCGACGCTTTTGCTGCATCGAGCACTTTTCTGTCTCCTAGCCGCGAAAATGAGACATGTCGCGAAATCGCGACGCTTTCGCTGCATCGAGCTCATTTCTGTCTCCTAGCCGTGAAAATGAGACATGTCACGAAATCGTGACGCTTTTGCTGCATCGAGCTCTTTTCTGTCTCCTAGCCGCAAAAATGAGACATGTCGCGAAATCGTGACGCTTTCGCTGCATCGAGCTCATTTCTGTCTCTGCCGCAAAAATGCAACATGTCACGAAATCGCGACATCTTTTGCGTCCGTACATTTTTCCCTTCATGCACCAGCGAAATCAAGACATGTAGCGAAATCGCTACAACTTTGTGCCTTGCGTTTCCAACTTTGCTTCGACTAGCGAAACTTAGACTTGTAGCGAAATCGCTACACCTTTGTGTTCTGCACTTTTGACTTGTAGCGAAATCGCTACACCTTTGTGTCTTGTATTTCGAACTTGTAGCGAAATCGCTACACCTTTGCTTTTTGGCATCTGAACTCTGCTTCGACCCTCGAAAGTCTGACATGTAGCGAAATCGCTACACTTTCTTGACTTAGTGCTTTTTTGCTTCAGCCAAACTCCGACATGTAGCGAAATCGCTACACTTTTGTTGCCGTACATTCTCTCTCTTCTTCGGGTCACGAAAACCCGACGTGTCGCGATATCGCGACACTTTTTGCCCTTAGTGCTTTTCTTTCGAAACGTCGCGATATCGCGACACTTTCTCATGCACTTTCTCTCTCCTCTGTTTGTCAGTGAAATCGTGACATTTTCGACTGCACCTTCTCTCTCCTCATTTTTGTTTTGTGAAATCATGACATTTTTGGCTGCGCTTTCTCTCTCCTCATTTTTGTCGTGAAATCGTGACATTTTCGGCTGCACTTTCTCTCTCCTCATTTTTGTCGCGAAATCGCGACAGAAAACATGTCGCGATATCGCGACAGTTTTCTTACTTGTCTTTTTCTGCAAATTTTTGAATCTGGGCCACTTCTTTCTTCTTGGAAATTCACTGTACTTGTTCTAACTGACCTCTGAACTGCATCATCTGCATCAATCTGTCTGTGTTGACAACAATGACAATACTTTTGCAATGCTTTTGCTGCACCTTGCTCAACAAGGCAGAAGTTTCTACACAACCTTGGAACCAACCTTGGACAGCTCCTCCAGATTGGTCACAGTCTGGATGGATGAACCCACCTTGGCATACCATGCCTCCACAATGGACACAACAAGGACAAAGATGGGGACAACAATATCAACCCCATCAAGGACAACAATATCAACCCCATCAAGGACAACAATATCAACCCTATCAAGGTCAGCAATATCAACCCCATCAAGGACAACAAAGGTATCAAGGGCAAACTCAAAATTTGCTGCCAGCTCCTAATCCAAATTTTTAGGGAAGAACACAACATCAAAAAGCACAACCAGTAAAACAACCTCCACTCCCGACTTCGACTCGTGACTAACCCCAATAACATCAGACAAACAACCCCTGTTTATGAGGCTGAGTTGAAAGACACTGCTGTAGTTCATGTACTTGACTGTAGTAACATCCAGCTGCATTCAGGAAAGATTTTACCTGACCCTGCTCCACCTACAATTGAAGAAATTCCAAAAATTTCAAGTCCAGAAAAAATACAATCAGAGCAAAAGGAAGAAAACGTAGAAAACTTACAAAGAAAATCTGAACGTGTCACATCAGATTTACCATTTCCTGAAAGGTTTGATCACCCCATCACTACCCCTGAATCAGAGTTAATCACAGAATTGAAGAAAATGTCAATTTCACTTCCTCTGTTGCAGGCAATCAAGGATGTACCATTGATTAAGAAAACCATTCAGGATTTATGCATAAGGAAACCTGGCAGGAAGAAGAAAGCCTTTCCACAAACTGTACAAGTAGATGGAAAGTTGGCTGATCTTCTCTCTGGGAAATTAGTACCTCCCAAATATGGTGATCCAGGAAGTCCAGTAATCACCATTACTGTAGGATTGGTTCAAATTCCCAATGTGCTTATTGATTTAGGAGCTGCAATTAATGTCATGACCAAAGATATTATGCAAAAATTGCAGCTCACTGATTTGAGTCCTACAGCTACAGTTTTGGAAATGGCAGATAGGTCAGTTGCCAAACCGGAAGGACTTTTGGAGGATGTTCCCATTAAAGTATCTTCTTGGGAATACCCTATAGATTTCCTAGTGTTGCAACCTAGGAGTACAGCTAATGGCTATCCTATCATCCTAGGACGACCCTGGCTTGCCACTACAACTGCTTTCATAGACTATAGATCGGGGGAAATGACTATTTCAAATGGAGTAGATCTTAAGAAAATTTCTTTGTATCCACCTGCTCAACCATCATCTAAATTTTTTGGACAGTTATGGTATCCTGAGTCTGATGAAGAACAGGAGCCTCTTGTTACCCTTGCCACCATTGTAGTATAGGAACACATTGAAGAACCGAATTCACCAGGAAGAGAAATTTTTGAACATGAAACAGTCTTGGTGAATACATTGCATGAAGAAGGCCTCAGGGATGATCAAGTTCTGGTCAATCGCCTATTATGGAAAGATGATGAACAAATTGCTGAACATTTACCATCTATTCCACTTCAAGAAAGTTCCTTTACATTGCCACATGGATGGCATCATCATCTTTTGACTTCTTTCACTTGTCCTATGCCAATGCTTCCATCAGGTATTGCATTTAACACAGAATCAAGAGTATTTCATAATCTGCAACCACATCATTGTCCTTTAAATGCTTTGATAAGCAAATATGAACATGTTGACTCTGTTTATCCCGGAGTCAAGCAAATTGAAATTCAGCCAGGAAAACCTGTAAATATTAACAGCTGGTTGACTGACGATCAAGAAGCCAAACTATTTGCTGTTTTGCAGAAACATGTTCAAGCTTTTGCTTGGAATTATATGGATATGGTTGGAATCCACCCTGATGTATGCACACATAGGATATACACTGAGGATGTCAAACCAGTTAGACAACCGCAGAGACGTCTGAATCCTGCTTTGAAAGACATTGTTAAAGAAGAAATTGAAAAATTGTTGGAAGTAGGATTCATTTATCCGATTTCAGATAGTCAATGGGTTTCCCCATTAGTTATTGTGCCTAAGAAGAATGGAAAGATGAGAGTATGTGTGGATTACAGGGAATTAAACAAAGTCACACACAAGGACCACTTTCCATTACCATTTATAGACCAAGTGCTGGACACTCTTGCTGGTAAGAAATTTTTCTGTTTTCTGGATGGTTTTAGTGGGTATAACCAGATCCAAGTGGCACCAGAAGACCAGGAAAAAACAACCTTCACATGTCCTTGGGGGACATTTGCTTATAGAGTATTACCCTTTGGATTATGTAATGCACCAACAACATTTCAAAGAGCTGTCTTGGCCATTTTTTCTGATTTAACCAACGAGAGTGTAGAGATTTACATGGATGATTTCACAGTGTTTGGTGACACATTTGAATATACATTAGAGCAACTTGAAAAGGTTCTAATACGCTGTGAAGCATATCATTTATCTCTTAATCCTGAAAAATGTTTCTTGATGATGGAGGAAGGAATTGTTTTAGGACATCATATCTCTGCTCAAGGTATTAAGGTTGATCCTAAGAAAGTAGAGGTCATCAAGAGTCTTCCTCCTCCGAAATCTCAAACTGATGTCCGTAGTTTCTTAGGACATATTGGCTTTTATCGCAGATTTATTACTGATTTCAGTACCATTGCTAATCCAATGTTTGCATTGTTAATGAAAGATTCTGAATTTGTATGGTCTGATGATTGCCACAAGTCCTTTGAAGCTTTGAAAGAAAAGCTAACCAGTCCGCCAGTACTGAGAGGCCCTAACTGGGAGCTGCCCTTTCATATTCAGACTGATGCCTCCAATACTGCTATTGGAGCCGCACTAGGGCAGATTGAAAATGGACAACACTATGCCATTTATTATATTAGCAAAAACTTGACAGGAGCTGAAAAGAATTACACTACAACTGAGAAGGAATTCTTAGCTATAGTATATGCCATTAACAAGTTTCGACACTATATCACAGGTTATCCTGTATTCATCCATACAGATCATGCTGCTATCAAATATTTGATGAATAAGCCTTTGGTTAGTGCACGAATTATTCGCTGGTTGATTTTACTACAGGAATTTGATATTACTATAGTAAATAGACCAGGAAAGGCTAATGTAGTGGCAGATTTTTTGTCAAGATTGCCAAATGCAGAAACTGAAGAACTAGTTGAAGACGCATTCCCTGATGAAAAACTGTTTGTTGTCTCTGTTCAAACTCCATGGTTTGCAGATATAGCTAATTATTTAGCTACAAGGAAGATTCCTCTTCATTTTACCTCAAAACAGAAAAAATAGTTAATCAAGCAAAGTTCTTCTTTTGAATGGATAAAAGGAATATTGTTTAAATGCAGTCCTGATCATGTTTTACGTAGGTGTGTTCGTAAGGATGAGATATATGACATCTTGAGAGCCTGTCATGATGAACCTTCAGGAGGGCATTATTCAGTAAAACATACCATTCGAAAGATTTTGGGTGCTGGTTACTACTGGCCATCATTGCATAAAGATGTAAAAAGGTATATCAAAAATTGTGATGCATGTCAAAGAATGGGTAAGCCTACTTTCATAAATGAAATGCCTTTACAGCCTCAATTAGGTGTAGAACCATTTGAGAGGTGGGGGTTAGATTTTGTAGGACCTATTGATCCACCCTCCCAAGGGAAGGTGCACATCCTGGTATGTGTTGACTATGTAACCAAATGGGCAGAAGCCCGTGCCTTTAAGCATGCCCGAGAAGACAAAGTTGCTGATTTTTTGTATTCATAGATTTTTCTGCGATTTGGAGCCCCACAGTCTATTACTTCTGATCAAGGACCTCAGTTTATTTCAAAGGTTGTTGAAGCCTTTGTAAAATTATATGAAATCAAGCACAGGAAGTCCTCTCCTTATCATCCACAGGCCAATGGTCAAGTTGAAGTGACAAATAGGGAATTAGAGAAAATATTAACCAAAACTCGTAGCAGTTCATAGAAGGAATTGGGTAGAAAAGTTACCCGAAGCAATTTGGGCTTATAACACTACTTGGAAATCCACTACGGGATTTACCCCTTTTGAATTGGTTTATGGTAAAAAACCCCTTTTACCCATTGAATTTGAATTACTAACTCTTCGAACTGCTTTGGAAGTTGGTATTGATTTGTCACAGGCACAAACGGACCGGATCCTGCAACTCAATGCACTGGATGAAATACGGAGAGACGCTTTGCATCAGAATGAGATGATCCAAGCACAACGTAAAGTCTGGCATGATAGCCATATCCAAGAACGGAAATTCTAGCAAGGGGATTGGGCATTACTGTTTGACTCCCGCTATGAAGATTTTCCTGGGAAGTTGCAGACAAGATGGCTTGGACCATATCAGATTGAAGAGGTTTTCTCGAATGGAGCAGTTCGTCTCTCACCAATTGATGATTCACGAAGGAAGTTAGTGGTTAATGGACATCGTCTCCGGATTTACCATAAGCCACTAACTAAAAATGAATTTTTAAAACAAATAGAGCACTTGGATGTGCACATAATGGAAGAATTCCCTTCTTCCACTGAAGCAGCAGTAGTATAGTATAGTTTTTATCAAAAAAAAAAAAAAAAAAATTGGCTTACATGAAAACCAGTTATCTGGCATGTTTACTGAGTTCCATTCCATCAACACTCATTCCATCACCATCCATTCCATCGCCATTCATTCCATCACCATCCATTCCTTAGCATTATCATTTTTTCGCCATTGTCATTCACCACCATTGTCATTGCCATCACCCACATTGTTTGTGTTTTTCAGAATTACAGATCGCACTTGTCAGAAGAAAAAGATCAGCAAAGCTAATCAATTGTACAAAATGTAGAAAGGTAGTCAAGACAGGTATGTGTTTCTTTACATTTTAAATATTGTAAATAGTTAAGGTATGTAGTGTATAGATTCACTTGATTAGCATTTAAAGCATTCATAAGGTTAAAATTGGGGATGTCTAAATTAGTCAACGGAAGGGGGAATGACATATGCTCCGGAATGACATATGCTTCGGAATGAAATTTGCTTCCGAATAACCACTGCTTCGGAACAGAAGCGCTGGAGCTCCGGAACATCAAAAGCTCCATAACAGTTGTGCTCTGGAATGGGTAATGACAGTTGTGCTCCGGAATGAGTATTGACAGATATGCTTCGAAACGAATAAATAACGACATTTGCTCCAGAATATCAGGGCTTCGAAATATGTTGACGTTTCTTAAAAAATTCAGGCAGGAACACGTGGCAAGTGATTATGGAACACGTGATTTCCGAAATCCATGGATATTTAGATATCATGATTTCGCGATTCGCGTAATCACGGCACACGCATCAAAGAACATCAAAAACAGTTTTTTTTGTCTTGAAAAATTCACATCAAATTAATTGATGCCAACTCAGCAAATCGTGATCGTGTAATTTGCATTGGAACTAATTTTTCCTCGTTTTCAGCATATTCCGTCGGTTTTAAAAAAATGAATCAATAAGTTGATTTGACATGTTTTGTTTCGGCGCAAGAACCGTCATTCCAGTGCATGTGCCCTAGAACTGTCATTCCAGCGTTTCAGAAAAATATTCGCGAGCAGAGCAGAAGAAAATGGGCGGCAGGAAGAACAGAAGTGAACCAGAAAATGCCAGCTTCATACTGGAAAATCCTGCGCTGCTGCAAATTTTCACCGATGGAGGGTTTATGCCGTTTTTGCAAAAATTTGATGGGAACTCCGAGGGATTGGCCGCAGAATTTGCACGGACCTTCAGAAATAACAAGATCAACATCAATGGCATGATAATCCAGGTAACTCCAGATGTTTTGAGCCAAATTACTGAATTTCCTTTGCAAGGAATTAATCTTGGAAAAACAGCTAGGAATACCCTAAATGAATTGGCCAACCAATTTAGGGCAGAAAATGATAAACCTATTGAGTATGTCATGAGTAAAAATATTTGTAAAGGAGTTAAAAGGGAAAGTCTGGAATCTCCCTGGGATGAAGTAGCCGAATGGATGATTAGGTTTATTACTTGTGAAGGCCAGTATGTTGTTTTGTCAGGGCACCATATGAGAATTCTAACTTATTTGAGATATGGCCACACAAACCCTGAATTCAAAGTTAATTTTCCCCTGTACTTTTATGAAAATTTAAAATCTATGGCCAAGAAATATCAGGAAGGAAAAGGAACCCCTAGGCATCATGGTTTGATTAAAATAATCTGTAAACATCACTTTAGGGGTAATTTGCAGAGCTTTGGTAGATTCTTTGCTCAGTGGGATGAAACTAGAAACCCTACAGTTGCAACTGGAGTAGAAGAAGATATTGAAAGCCCTAATCTACAGAACAAGTTGAAAGCCCTAGATCTACAGAACAAATTGGAAACCCTGGCATTGAAGAGGAGGAAATAGAAATACCTGAGCCAGTGGTTGAGACAGAGTCTGTCCAAGAAGAGGGTCCATCCTCTCCACAGGGACCTCCCTCTTCTAGGACTAGAAGACAAAGAGAAAGGCATGCTGGAATAGACTCTGCTAAAAAATGCAGAAGGGTGTCATTTTCAGCAGATGTGACTATTTTGCAGTCCAATAGCTCTGATGAAGCAGAACCAGGAGAATCTGCTCAAGAAATGCCCAAAACAAGAAAAAGAAAGACTCCTGTTCAAAAATTACGAAGGTCTGCAAGACTTCAATTGGGTGAAACATCATCTGACCAAGGAGGTCAAGAAGCAGTAGCAGCAGAGACAGACCTAGCAGAATCAGCAGAACCTGCAGCCACAAACATAACAGAACCAACATCCAGCCCTGAAGTAGCCTTAGTGGATTATACAGATTCTGATTCTAAGGAGGAGTCAGAGGCAGAAGAAGAGGAAGAGGAAGAAGAAGATATCCAACTACAGCTATTTGCGGCAAGAAGTGTGGTGAAAACACAAACAGGTTGGATAGAAAAGTGTCAAGCTTCTATTTTAGAAAAAGATCAAATGATTGCAATTTTGCAGAAAGAAGTGGCAAGTTTAAAAGCTAAAATTGCATCTTTAGAGCCACAACCTGATGAAACTATGCATGACACTCAAATGGCTGACATTTTGTTAGAATTAGCAACAGCTGCACATGCAGTAGACTCACCAATCAGGGAGGAACCTGTAATTGATATTGAAGGAGAACAGGGACAGGAACAATTTCATATCTCCTCAATTCTTGCTACAGCTATTGAACCATATGTACCCCTCATAGTAACACAGGACATAGGAATTCAAACTGAATTACCTATGACAGAAACAGAGGAACAAGGGGTACAGGTCAACTTGCCTTTGGCAAAAATAGAAGAAAAGGAGACACAAACAGATTTTGTCAAGGTTGACATGACTGACAAAGAGGTGCAGGTTAATATTGTTCCTCAAATGCAGCAACCTATCCGCAATCCCCTTATGGTTCCACTTGAGGAATATAATACAGATTTATCAAAGTGGATGATGAAATGCCAAAGGTTGGAAGAAAAGGTTTTAGCTTTGAAACCTTTGGAAGAAAAATGTGAGGCTAAAGAGGCAGAAATAACCAAATTGAAGAACCAGGTGCAGGATCTCTGTCAGAATGCAGAGTGTTTAGTCCAATGCAGAAGACCTGCAAGGTTTTATACCTTAATCCTCAGAGAAAGGTTTATCCGTTGGCAAATTATGAGAATCCACTCTAATTTGCCATACAAATTGGAAGACCCTGAAGAATTTTTGGATGCCTACCTGCACAGCCCAACAGAACAGAAAAATCTGCTGTGTGAGTTATTCTTACATAACTTCTTTGTGCCTGGTGATGACACATTCCTACCTCACATTTTTACAGGGGATATTCAGTTGAGAGCCTTCATGTCCACTCTGCAAAATCAGGAATATTGGGAACAACAGAAGCAGATGACTAAGGAAAATGAGGCAAATGCAGCACTATATCTGAGGCCAATTCACTATAATTACAGGACTGCAGCCAATCAACATTTTACTATGATGAGGGAAGAAAAGGTGAGAAAAATTTATGAAACCAATCTTCAGGAATGCTTAGTCAATTTTCAGAATTTTACTCACCAGCATTTTAATAGTGCTTTAGCAGCCTGTAAAAATCGTTGGGGAGAGTTATCTATTTCTTTGCAGAAGAAAGAACCTATCTCCCCCAATAACTTGCAGTGGTCAAAAAGAAGATCTGAAGGTATCATGCAAGTTATTCAGCAGCTGCAACATCAGTGGATAGGATTAAGATACAGATTGCCCATTGTAATCACCCCTGTTCCATGGTTTTTTGATGATGACCCTCAGCCAGATGATCAGTTTCAGGCATGGCTCAAGCAGATAAAGGAAATCAGAGGTTTTTACAGGATTCTTGGTCCAAAGTTCAGCTACCAAGAGAGAGTCTTGGACAAAGATCTCTGCTCTATTGTAGCCTCACAGAATGCATGAGGACATGCATCAGAATAAGTTGGGGGGAATGATGAGGCCAAAAATTGCCTCATTATTGATTATTTTAGACATCCTTAATAGACCTTTTTGACATGTTTTGATGTTAATTCTGCTGATGAAATACAATATTTACTACTATTTACATGTTTGACTGTTTAGAAGCATAATATTCTATTTTTACTAATTTTTTGTATTTTTTGCATAAGTTTTGTTGATAAATAATGATTTATTGTGAAATGTGTTAGTGCAATCACGTGTGGGACATATAACATTCATATCATGCTCTCTGAAGTTGTCAAATGCAAAAAATAGCACTAAAAATAGGACAAAACTGCAAGTCTGTGCAAAACTCGTATTTTGACTGTTTTAACTTGGACAAATTCCAGCCAGATGTGCATGGCTTGGAATTTGGTCAAATTCAACTTAAAAGAGCGTGTGAATAGGTTGTTGAAAGACTTCCAAGTCTGATCCACCAAATGCTCGGCAAAAGAACCGCAAACTGTGTTGAAAACAGGCATTCTGGCGCTGCTCCGGAACAACAGAGATACTGCTCCGAAATAACAGGACTGCTCCGAAATAACCGAAAAAGCACAGTTTTGACCAGAACAGCTCAGGAAAGGCAGAAAAATTGTAGGAGAGTGTTAAGGACAGTTATGTGAATCTGTTGTGCACCTTTTTCAATGCAAAAGACCTCCAGAAAATGTGCAACAAACAGATTTCATTCATGTAACCATATTCTGCATTTTAGGAATGCAGTTTCAACAACATTCCTAAAATGCCTGAAATTAGAATCATTCCACACCTGATTTAGCATGTTTGTAATATAAATAACCAGCTCCCATCTGGGTTGAGCTAAGGGAGAATTAGGATTGCAATTAGGATAATTCTGAATATTGTGAGAAATCAGATTTCTGTAGCAGTAACATGCAGAATTTTTTTGCATGTTTTTGATTCAATAAAAAGTGCAGTTTTTATCAGTTTTGCTTTATGATTGAAGGAGTGATTAAGTAGTAAACCAGAGCTACTTCTTCACCTTCTTCTGAACCAGGGAGCAAGGGCCACTTCCAGGAGCAGAAGAAGGTTTTTCACCAGGTTTTCTTGTTTAAATCTGTCTGCAGCAGAATAAATAGGAAACCTGTCATTTTTCCTGCATTTCTTTATTTTGCTGAAATCATTTCCAGTTTCAGAGTTTGTAGTTTCATTATTATTTCTGAGTTATCATTTCTAAGTTTATTTTCAGTTCTGTTCTTTTATTTTGCAAAGTTAGTTAGTTTACTTTCTGCAATTCTGAATTTCTTGCAACTTTCATTTCAGCAAGTTTAATTCAGTTTTTGAATGCATTTTCAGATTTAGCAAAAGTAAATAGGTTTCTTTGATAGTTATTTTATTTCTGCAATTTTATTTCAGCAAGCGTAATCTAGTTTCCTTTCAGTTCATAGGGTTTAGAGTGACAGAAGAACCCCCAACAAACACTAACTGTTCTGCCAATAAAGCCATTTTCTGAATAGAATGTCTTACATCTGCTTGAATTGACTATCGTAAATAGCCTTAGGACACCTGCCCGGATTGATAAATAATGATTAAATGATGAACTAAATGACACTCATCAAAGGGGCTTATAGATGTATTTGGAGCCTTTTAATGGTTTTAGGCATAGAACACTTTAAGATGAAGGATGTTGAGTTAAGGTTCTTCAACCCCTTCAAACGATGTTAAGCGATATGCCCCAGGTCCAATATTCTCGAAGATTATATAAGGACCTAACCAATTAGCTATAAATTTGTCTCATAGTTTTGGTGGTAGATTTGAGTTCTTTTGGTTCTCTTTCAGCACAATATCACAAACCTTAAAGTCTCTCAGATGGAATTTGTTATTGTAATCTCATTTTAAGCACTCCTAATAAACATGGAGATGCTCAAGGGCATTCACACAACATTCATCAAGCAACATCAATTGATCTAGGCGAGCTTTCCATGCAGTGTCATCATTGATGAACTCTTTCAATTCAATACACAATATTGGAATCTCCAACTCTAAGGGTATGATGGCCTTAGTGCCATATACTAGTGAAAACAAAGTTGCCTTAATGGGTGTTTGAATGCTAGTCCTATAATCCCATAATGCAAGGGGCAAATGGATGTGCTAATTTTTATGGTGCTTCTGTACCATACTTTTCAAGATGGATACCACTATCTTATTTGAAGCCTAAGCTTACCTATTTGCCTACAGATAATATGGAGTCACAAAACTATGTTTGATCCTGTACTTGGACGTCAAAGCTCTTAAAGTTTTGTTCTTGAATGATGTTCCATTATCCAAGATTATTTTGGATGGTATCCCAAAATGACTTATGATATTGGTGAGTATGAAATCCACAATATGCACTCCAATTGTCATTGTTAATGGGATTGATTCCACCCACTTAGTAAAATACTCAATAGCCATGATAATGAATGTATGCTGGCCTGATGATGGAGGAGAGATATTACCGATTAGATCCAAACCCCATCGAGCAAATTATCAAACCGCTTGAATGGGTTGTAAGGCTTGTGATGGCAAGTGTGTAAGATTAGTACGATGCTGACATTTAACGCATTTCCTGACATACGCATTGCAATCCTTCTCTATAGCAGGCCAATAATAGCCCATGCAAAGGATGCACTTGATGATAGCCATGCTACTAAAGTTGCCACCACACGTACCATCATGAGCTTGCAAAATTGTCCAAGATGATTCTTGGGGCTCAAGACAATGAAGGAGAACTCCATCATAAATTAGATGATACAAAATGTCTCCTAAAAAGACATACTTTATTACTTTCTATTTAAATGTGTGTTTTATGGCACACGATAATCCCTGAGGGATTACACCAAGTTTTAGGAAATCATGTATCTGTGACATCCAGCTCTGATAGACCTCAAAATCAACTAAAAAGACAATGTGTTCATCCTACGATTTAACATTCATAAATGCAAACTAGGAAATAACATTATGGTGAATGGTAGTACCATTCCCCGTAGGACTCTGAGAGATCAATGACCCCCAAGGTGCCCTCTTGAGAAAGTCTGTGGCTCTATAGAACCATTTATGGTTTGGTTCTATATGAATCATGTTGAATGATTCTTTGTTATCCAAAGCTTCACGTTGCACAGTAGAGTGCGACAACATTTTTACGTGGATGGTAGTAAAATGAGCAGATGGATTTTGAGGGATTAAGGATCCAAAATATGCCATAGTGTTTGCAAATTTGTTTGATGAATGAGGGATTGCATCGATGGCGTACCACTCGAACTTAGCTAAGTAAGTGTCAAAAATATCTTTGTAGGCCTTCAGTACTGAAAAACTACATTGAAAAATTCCCCTCACTTGGTTGAAAATTAGAAGGGTTTCACCAAAGATATTTAACCTTTTGATATTCATGGCGATAGATATTTGGAGGCCCAAGATTAGGTCTTCGTATTTAGCATTATTGTTGGTGCAAGGAAAATCCAACTTAAATGACAAGGGCATGGGAGTACCTTGTGGCATAAAAAATACTATTCCTGCACCACCCCCTTGCTCACAATTTGAACCATCAAAGAACAAGGTCATATCAGGTTTTTTATCTAGTTCTACAGGTTTGGGAGACTGATAATGTGAAGACTACATCATCAGGAAGCTCAATGGTGAGAGGCCTACTATTTTCTAGTGGTGTCTCTGCCAATTGATCACCTATGACTTGTCCCTTTATGGAATTTTGGCTAATGAATTCCAAGTTGAATTCTATCAATAACATGATCCACTTTGAAGTACATGCATTATGATATGTATTTATCATCATATACTGCAAAGTATTTTATTTTGATATGACATACATCGTATGGGTTAACATATAATGCCACAATTTCTTTGTAGTGAACACAATTTCTAAACATAACTTTTCCACGAAGGCATATCCTAGCTTGTAACTCACCAAGGTTCAAATAATGAAATATATGGCTTGCTCTTTGTATTGCACATTATTTTGGGCTAACATGGTCTCTAATGCAAAGTTAGTTGCCGATATATATAGCAAGAATGGTACATCTGGTCTTGGTGGAGCTAGCACTGGCGATGTCACCAAGTAGTGCTTAATCTCAGCAAAGACTGCTTGCCAGTCCTCATCCCAATTGAATGGGAACCCCTTGTGTAGCAGTCAATTCATGGGTTGAAATTTATCCAATAATTGTGTGATGAATCACTTTATGGATGCTACTTTGCCCTGCAGGCTCCTTAATTCCTTGATATTTATGGGAGGATGCATCTCTAAAATGGCCTTGAACTTTTATGGATCTACTTCGATACCTCATTTTGAAATGATGAATTCTAAGAGCTTTCCTAAAGTCATGCCAAATATGCACTTCTTAGGATTCAACCTGACATTATGCTCTAACAAGCGATCGAAGACCTTTCTCAGGACCTCTACATGCTTTGAATACAACAATACTTTGCCAATAAGTCATCAATGTAATCTTCCAAGATCTTATGCATGTAGTTGTAGACACCAAATTACAACCACTAAACCTCCATCCTAACCATCCCACCACCCACTTGTCTTCCATTCCACCTTCCCACAAATAATTTGGCCCAAATCCACCTTCCCGTCATTTCCTAGCCTAATTGGGGTTATTTTAATATTATTTTATAATATTTTATTATATTTTAATATATTTATTATAAAATATATATAAATAAACTCAATTAACCTTAGCCATATGATTTCATTTAATCTCCACCATCCATTTTCATTAATTGATGTCACATTCAAAAAGTAATCTCAACCCTAGGCTATGACTTAATATTAGCCACATGATCAAAAGTGCAAGGCTAAAACCCTAAGAAAACCCTAGGTTGGATTATAAATAGGGTATTTTGCAAATGCCCAAACACTGGAACCTTAATATTAAGAGATATACTTGGAGAAGCATTTTTTGATGTCCTAGTGAAGCAGAGATAGAGATAATTGAAGATATGATGCCCTAGCTAAGCCAATAATACTTCTGCCATTCTAGCCATCGTCCATCCATCCTCACTCACTGTCATAATTGTATTCCATCCGTAACCTCAGTTGCCATCCTTCCTGATCTATTTATGTAGATCTGCCCTACCCTATGAGCGTTGTGTTGAGCTTGCGAAGCTCGCTGCAGAGCTTGCCAAGTGCCCACCAGAGCTTGCCCTATCTGCAAGTGCACACCAAAGCTTGCCAAGCTCACTGTAGAGCCTACCTAGCATCTTCCAAAGCCTACGATAGTCCCAGGTGTGAACCAAAGCTTGCGAAGCTCACATCAGAGCCTACTGCCATCAATAAACTACATTCTAAAGCTACTGCATTATCAGATTTGACACACCATCTACAATCACAGATCAATAAACAAGGTATATCTAATTTTGATACATTTTTATTAGGTAATTTGTTGGTTTACATGCTTTATGAATTCACTATTAAACTAGGGTTTTATTAATGTCTGAGGGTCTCACACTGTGGAGCCCTCCTAGGTATTGCTAACTCTTTGGGTTTTTTTTGTATGCAGATCAATGAATTAAACACATTCATTGATGACTGTTGAAGCTAGAGTGGCCCCACATTGGATATTTAAAGCCAAATCAACCTGTTGGGATCAAGGACACACTCAGATCTGAAGACACTTCTATTATTTCTAACTAGGGTTTTGGAGAACCCTAGTTCCATTGTAAATTATTGTATCAAATATCCACATTGGATATTGATTGTAACAAAGGAGTCTATTGCCACCCCCATTGAATACATATTTCTTTTGTGCAATCTATTTTGTCTCATTGCTTTATTTGATTCTACCATTTTATTTTCAAGTGTCGTGTCTTTGCATCCATAGTAGTCATGAAATATGTATGTCATAGCCCGTTGATATGTAGCACCAAAATTCTTAAGGCCAAATAGGATAACCTTATAATAAAACATCCCCCATGGTATTATGAACACAGTTTTATGCTGGTCTTCAGACTTAATATAAATTTGATTGTAACCAGAAAAACCATCCATTAAGGAGCGCATCTCATGACCCATAGTTGCATCTACAAGAGCATCTATGTTTGGAAACAGAAATGAATCCTTTGGTTTTTCCTTATTGAGGTCTTTGAAATCCATACATATATGGATCCTTCCATCAGGTTTTCCTATAGGCACCATGTTTGATACCCATTATGGATAGTCGATGGAAATGACAAACTCTACATCTAGTAGCTTTTGCAATTCATCCTTAACCATTAAGGCTACTATTGGATGCATCTTCCTAAGTTTTTTCTTGATTAGATTTTTTGAGAGATCTAGCGAAAGGTTATGAGTAACCAATTTTGGATCTAGACCCAACATGTCCTTATAAGTCCAAGCAAAGAGATCAGGTCTCTCTTTTAGTAGAGGGATGAGGTTGGCATGCTCATTAGGAGATAAAATTTCTCCAAATTTAACCTTCTTAGGAATTGTGGGATCATTGCTGATATCCACTTCAAAGGTTTCCTCTACTGACATGTGGGATCCCTCCTCAAGATGGTGAGGTGTAGGGATCAAGTGGATGTCATCTACTAGGTTTACGAGTTCCATGTTGGAAGCATCCTCAGCATGATAAACATCATGTGCATAGCCTGGTGCAAAATAAAAAGGTTGCAGTATTTCTTTGTTAGGGAAGAAATATTTAGGCTCTAGTGGTGAGTCAGCGTGATCCCAATCAATAGCATCTACATTAAGACACAATGGTTTGGAGGGGTCGGCTAGATTGCGAAGTGGAGTGGTCAAATCAATGGAGATCATATTTATGGAATGGATCATATCTCTAGGACCACGTGCATGTGACTCTACATTTATATAACTTCCATCCCTGAGATGTGGTTTTGGGGGTATGGGGATCTCTGGATCCGGTCTATGGACAGACTCGAACATAGGATCGCTAGGCTCTAGGAGCTCCATGTATGTCGATGGATTAGGAAATACCATATGATAAATCACATTGAGATTTGGTGGTCTTCCCCTAAGGTGAGGGTGGAGATTGATATCTTTGTACATATCCTCTGTAGTGTATGGCACATTATGATGATGCAAGTAGGGAGGCCCCAAATAGGCTCTCTTTGTTTCATCTTCATCATCACTATCATAATAAAAACCCTCACCACTACCTACTGGAACTAGGAGATTAGGAATATGGGGACCCATGTAAGCCCACTCTTGATAACCACTATCATCAATGGAGGATTTCTCATCCTCGATAATTGTCTCCAAGGGTAAAAGATGATATAAATTTAGAGGGCCTAGGTAAGCCAACTCGGTCTCATCCTCAGATTGCTCATTGTGCGAGGACTCATCATCATCATCACTCTCATACATACAACTCGGTCCACATATCTCAGAGATGGACTCTACTTTGTCCTCGTCAGAATGATTCTTTGACTCAAAATCTATCGCTATGCTAGCATTCTGATCTTGTAGGCCTATGTCATAGGATACCCCATGGATTTGTTCATCCAAGTTGTCTCTTGGTATGTGCTCTAGACTAGTCTCCACCAAGATGTTCTCGTGATATATCTTAGGTGGTTCTATAGTGATGTAAGACACTAACCAATTATCCCTTCGAAAGGTAAAGGGATTGGGGTGATAAGGATTAAAGTCAACTTCACCCCCTAGACTGAGGTACAGGTAGTCTAAATATGCCATGAGGAGTTCATCCTATCCTCCAATATAATATCCTAACCTAAACCTATCAGTTGGCAACTGATATTGTGGTTCGTAAGGCCTCCTATGCCCCTACTCGAATAATCTGAGACCGTAACCATGCCAATGGTAACACTCAAAATATCGTAAGGCATATTCTAGGTTAGAGAGATAATGAAAATTCATAGTGAATGGTTCATCATCATCCTCATCCATGGTAGTGTGAGATGTGAGTTGGTTGAGCCCTCCATAGATAAAATTAGTTTGGTTAGGAGGTACCCCCAGTGGTACCACCATCCCTATGGGAAGGCGATGGGCATGTGGTCAGCCCATATCCTATGCAATCTCGATTATTGGTGTAAATATCATGTTCTACATAATATACTCCCCTAATCTAGGATTAACCAAATGAATGGTCACCTACGGTGTAGATGACCCTACTGAAGACACATAGGAAGCAGGCTGAGGTGCCTCTTCGACTTCTCCTTGAGCGTCCTCTACTTCCATGGGAGTAGGGACCTCGATGAAAACTAGTTTGGGTGCTTGTTTTATCTCTTTTTCACCCATATTTACCTTTATCTTCCTATCATCCCGATGCATTATGGATGCAGACGATCTAGTAGAAGCAGTTGTCGTGTGCTCCAATCATTGAGATGCGGACGTTGTAGGTTTGGCACACACTTCCTTCATTTTTCCTCCTGGCTCTTTGATCGGTGATACTGGTCATATGTCTAGGTGTGTTGAGGGGAGCATGAAGTCCCCTAAAAAATATGCTAAATTCATGTATTTGAATGGTTCTTCATTTGAAGGTACCACGTGAACTTGTCCCTCATGAATGTATTTAATACATTAATGGAGAATGGAAGGGACACAATGAATTTCTCTTATCCAAGGCCTACCTAGAAGTATATTGTACTGCATAGCACCTTCAATCACATGACACATCACTGGGATGGTCTTTAGTCCCACCTAAATAGGTAAGACTATCATGTCGATAGTTGAGCATAATGCATCATTAAAAGCTCTCAACGTGAAGGTAGAAGGTATGATATGCATCTTTGGCAACTTCAGGTATGTCAATGCCTTGGTCATGATTATATTGATTGATGATCCCATATCAATAAAAACCCGCTTGAAAGGTATGTGATTTACACATGCAATGATGTGGAGCGGTGGGTCCACTGTGATAGTGGAAACCATCTTGATTTCATGATCATAAAATTGTATGATCGGTTCCTGACACTATTGCACGTGTTCCACGAAGTGTGTGAATGCTTCGAGATCCTGGGACTGCACTTCTATGGACCTTAGAATATCCATAAGCATCTCCCTATGCTTGGGAGACTACTGAATCAGCTCATAAATTGACAACTTCGCTGGAGTCATCTGTAGGTTTTGAACTAACCTACTCCTGATTGTTACCACCGGTCTAGTTGGTGGGCCTAGCACATTCTGGGCTGGCCTTGGAGGAGGCGCAACTTGGACCCTAATAGGCAATGGAGGTTGATTTGGTCTTTCATACCTCGCATGTCTTGTGATGACGTTGACCATTCTGATGAACCCATGGGTTGGTGGTTCGATGCGTACTTGATTGACTTGGCCAACATTGTTCCTTGGCACCTCATGGTTGGGTAGAGGATTTTTGTAAATCCCCATATTCTAATTATCTGGCGCTTGTGGATTGTCCACAAGAAGCGTACCTCTTTCGATCATATTTTGCACTAAATGTTTGAAATACCAACATACCTCTATGTCGTGACCTTTCATTCGATGAAATATGCAATATTGATCATCCTTATATCCCTTAGGCTTGGGTTGATTAGGGTCCACTAATTTGATTTTTGGTAAGTTTATTGCCTTTGCCTCACACAATTGATGGAAAATCGATGTCAACGATTCTGATAATTGAGTGAATACGCAAGGAGGGTGTATTTCTTTGTCCTTACCCTTTTGGTTGTTGTTGCACTACTCATATTGCATAGGAGGAGGTTGGGCTTGATAATTTCATTGTTGCTGCCCCTTATCCCCTTTTTGAAGGTTTAAAACCACCTGATTAATGTGGGTCGACTTGGCCTATTGTTTCTCGGTGCTCTTCTTATTCCACTCCTTCTTGTTTCTGAGTTTCAAGTTACCCTCCTGTAACTTGATATCCTCTATCACTTTGGCTTGCACCAAAGCCTCTTCAAATGTTTGATATTGCTGCAACTGCAATAATAACGAAATGTGCTTTGCGCAACTCTTCATAAACATCCAGGTTAATTTAGAGGTAGGGATGGAGAATGGCAGCTTTGCCATCATATTTCTCCATAATTTCCCATAATCCATAACTGGCTCATCATCATGTTGCATTAAAGCAGCCAGATCGAATAAGTTCACCTTTTTCTTGATGTCGAAGGAGAAGCGTTCAAGAAATGCATCGACCAGTTGCTCAAAGTTGGTGATGTTGTGCCTTTTGAGTTGATTAAACCACTCCCGGGCTGGGCTTGAGAGGGTTGTAATGAAGGTCCATAGGAGCAAGGCATCATTGCTCTCGATCTGAAAGCACATGTCTAGAAAACTCATGATGTGCTCCTGAGCATCCTCCTCTCCTTTAAAATTTTCCAGCCTAGGCATCTCAAAATGCTTAGGATAGGCAGGAATAGGCACTGATGGGCATAAAGGTTCATTATGAATCTTATTTAAGGTAGGATTTTGATAAGCCATTCCTTGCTTCTTGATAGCTTTAACCTTTTCTGCCAAGGCCTTATAGGCCTGCGAAGATAGGAACTCCTCTTCTCTGGATTACCTTTGAGGCACCTTTGGAGGTAGATTCCTCTTTGGTCGAGGTGGAGGACTAGGCTCATCATCCACTTTGACTTGGGAGATTTTAGGATACTCTTGATCTAGTTCATCTCCCACTTCTTCTTCATACTGCCTATGCCCATGATGTTTGGATGTGGGACATCGATCTCTGTGTTGGGCCGTATGGCGAGTATGGGTGTCTATATGCTTAGGGTGCAACTCGGGCTATGAAGCAGCTCATCTATCAATGCTCTCCCTGTACTCACTATGGGGAGGTAAACCGACACTGGCCAATCGGTCCTCCCTCTCAGCATGCTCCTTTTGATCAAGGATGCATTGCTCACGCATGCGCTGTTCATATAATCATTGTCTTATGAACCTTTGCCTCTGAGTGTCCTCATTTTTGAGGCATTCCCACTCTACGTGAACATCTTCCAACTGGTCTTGGAGGATCTGACATCTCTGCTCTGACACCAGCTTGTGAGATCTATCTATGTGATCAGCCGTATGAGGCCTCTGGTGTGTGCACTCTATTCGAGCGACTTTGTGGGTGTGTCCCCCAATAGACTGATTTGCTATGCTCTTGCCCTTGTCTATGAAGATGATATTTGTGTTCAATGGTTGCCTATACTCTGTGCCCGCATGGGATGCAGGGGCATGCATATCACGAGAATGCTTGGAGCATTCTCCAGGTTCCTTGATGGTCCTAATTATACTTTCACTATGCACACTCGCAGAATGAGAAGGTGCAGGTGAAGGTTTATAACCTAGCTATCCTAAGACTCTATCTAGACCATCTAACTATCTACTATGCCATGGCTCATGAGGTGGCATACCATTTGCTCCCACTTTAGACATGTCTATGGTGATCCTACAAGGCTCACTTCTATTGGGAGTTTGCATGGGTCTACGCTCGAAAGTGGCCCTCTCTATTTACCCCTGAATGGGTGGATCTTGAGCCTATCTATACTCAGATGGTGGGGGCCTTGCACCTCCCTTAGGTATAGGTCGAAGGGGTACCAACCTGGATCCCTCTATGACATACTCTTCAGCAGATCCCATGGATGCACGTAGAGTGCGATCACGGTAAATGCTACCATGTTCGGGACCCCCATGCTGGGAAGCCCCATGCTCTAATATGTGTCTCGAGGAGTGTCTAGTGGCTCCTCTAACCGGGGTATTCTCAATAGGATCCCTGCACATAGAATTATCCCCTCTAATACTCATCGAACGACGTTCGGGAGGATTCTGTGGTTGAGGGTCCTACGCATCTTGTTGTGCATTGGGTGGAGCTTCGACCTCGACCTCGGGTCTATGCCCGGATCGGCCTCTCCATGTTCGCACCATGATATTATATTATCTCGTATGTAAATTTTAAGGCAAACAAAGTAAACAATGATGATTATCTCTTTTAAATTTTTGTTTGTGAGCCCTAAATTGTTTGGTGATTTTTGAAGTTTGTTGTATCAGAAAGTAACTCTCATCATGTTTTCAAAATGTTGATGATATACTCAATTATTTAAGGGTTTTCACCTGTATACTCGTAGCTCGACAATCGGCAATGAAATTCATGGTCACGTAAACCCCCCAAAATGTGGAGATGAAACCCACACTCGGGCAGGGAGCACAGGTCCTCCCGGTCCTCACCCTATTCACCCGTGCATAGTGATACACCCCTCCGAAGAGGAATGCATGCTATTTTGCATGGGCTATGATGGTTCTTGGTACCGGTATTGGTCTAGTAACAAAAGGATCGAGGGAGTTGGGCCAACGGATGGAAATCACTACCACCGTCGTTGAACCCTACTAGTGGTTGGATGTGACTTCCAACTCACTAGCGTTTAAAGTGTGTCATGGTGTGTGTGGTTCTTTTTACTTTGCATGAAATAAAAATGCATAAACCAACATTCACATGACTTTCCTACATGCTTTGAAAAAGAACATTTCACTTTAAGAGAATGCACGATTACACTAGATGACGTTCAGAGAATGCAACTATCTATGAGGAAAATGGCCACTGATTGGGCCTCATACATGCAAACTCTAAACACACAATGTCCTAGACCACTGGAGACTAGGGCGGACTACAATCAGAGATCCACTATTCCTAGCAATGGCTAGTAGAAAACTAAAAAGCATTTACGAATTTTCCATTCTACTTTTTGCTATGTTTTCTAATTAACATCCATCTATTGCATTTTACTTCTGTAAAAACATAGACAAAAAAATACAAAGAGGGAAAAATGACCCTACCTCAGATCCAAGTCTGATGGTGGTGTTTGATATCTGCTATTGTTCTATTTTCTACTGACCACATCTGTCAAGCATGGCTGCAACTATTGCCCATGGCTCTGTGGTGCGACGACAACTGTTAACCATGGCTATCAGCCATGACTAAGGCCTGTCATCACAAAACATAGTAAGTTAGTATTCTATGGCATAAAATATGGGTTTCCCACCGTGATCACCTTCTGTAGCAATCTAGGATGCATACACCTAAGCTAATAATAACTAAAAAATCACATAAAGCATAAAAGAATGGATGAATTTGCAAATAACCACAAAGAAGGGCTTCTTTTATTAAATTTCCATTAAAATTCGATTACAAATCCATCCCTCTTAGGGATACCCAATGTGATACAATTATTACAATCATAGAAAATCCCCATGCAAGGGTAGGTGTAATCCACAGGCTTCCTAGGTTGACACGAACTGCTCCAAGGAAAATGTGGCCTTCTTCTCCATGATTAGAGGCATTTGTTGCTTTGAATGACAAGACCCTATTAACCCTGCATCCAAGAAACAACAAGAAACATATTAAAAGCAAAGGTAGCCTCTCTTGATGAGGCCTTTAATCCAAATCTTGCATAAAATATGCTATAAGAAACATGAAATCAAGAAAGCATGTAAAGATACGAATCTATGCTAAAACATGGTAAATTTGCCATAAAGAATGTAAAGGAGACATAGATTTAGTCATCTAACATCCTAATTAAGCATTGAGAGCATACATGCATGAAAATAATAACACCTAGTCTAGAATTGACTAATACTTGGAAATGAGAGGAATCTACCCTAGATCAATGATTCTAACAGTCTAATGAGAAGACAAAAAATCAATCTATAGTAAATTTACCTAAATGAACAAATAGAAATGTAAACCTACTGCTAAAACTGGCTGAAAAGAGGATTAAACCTTGATCACGGGTCTGTGAAGTGGTTGGCACTGTTAGCCATGGCTGACAGTCGCGACTGAGCTATGAATATCCTTGTTCTCCAAATCAGGGCTTGATTCCTCAATTCACTCCGATGAATTGATGTTCAAAGGTCACCTTGATGTCCTCTAACAGATTTGGTGGTTGAATTGCTCAGATTGGTGATGGATTGGGCTCAATTGATTTTCTTGATTTCTCCTAGCCCTCCATAGCCTTCTTGATTCCAAATGCCATGTGATCTCCAAATAGGTAGCAAAAGTGTTCCTCTCAATGGATGCAAGTGAGTATGCAATTTGATAGGGCTTCGCTATGCTTCAACTCGAGATTCTTCCAGACTTCTCCCCAATTTGGAGGGGGGTTTTATAGCACTTGAGAAGGCCTTGTCTTAGCTTCATGGAGAAGCCAAGATCAAGAAAGGGCAATTAGGGCAGTTGGATGGATGCTTCTAGAACTTTCTACCCTCTAACCGCTTGGATCTTCAACCAATTGGCCGTTGTAACCGATTTTGGGTCGGCTGAGGTCCAACTAATTTTGAAGGCTAGTCACGGCTCTGAAGCGCGGCCAACTCTATTAACCATGGGTGTCAGCCATGACCAACACTGATTAGGCCAAAATGCCTAAATGAGTGGTTAGAACCACTACTTCACCTTGGAATCTATCCAAGATCTTTCATATGGTCTTCTAGCATGTCCCATATGAGTAGTCGCCTCGACATGACGCATTTTAGGTGTCTACAAATGATAAACCAAACAAATGATGGTTGGGATTAAAAATTAATCCTTATTTATGAAAATATTAAATATGGATGAATTATTTATTCATGATTGGTGATTTCTTTGTTTGAGATGTGCATTTGTCCAATATGTGATGCATGGTTGCATATAAATTTGATAAGCATGTTTGCTTGTAATGCATTTGGCATAAATTGCATCCGAGTTGTCTTGATCCTTTTACTACCATCTCTCACACCATGAAGATTCAAGACGTTCCAAATAAGGACCGTACAACAATTATTGAAGACTATTTGTAGATTAAAGATACAACGCCAAACAAAAGATAAAGAAATCACGATAAAAAGTAATACAGAACACAGTTGTACAAAAAAAATGATTTTTATTAATCAATGGAGTTTAGAAACTCCTTTTGAGTACAACGGGGCTGTAACCCTTTTCGTGATACAAGATTACAATTTGTGCTAGGGTTCTCCGAAACCCTAGGCGGCACAATATGGTGGCATCTCCGAAGAATGTATCCTTAACCTCAACAGAATGAGTGGGCTTCGTTGTATCCTTTGGCTCGGACCACTCCAGCTTAAGCAGTTGCTATCATCCAATCAAATCTGCCATTAAAATCCTGCACACATTAAAACTACAAAAAGGTTAGAAACTAGTAAGAGGGCTCCACTGTGTGAGCCCTCAAAAATAGTCTAAAACCCTAGAAATGAAATAAATAGAATGCGAGAATCTAGCGACGGATTAATACATAAAAATATTACTTGCTTTAGAATCTATACCTCTTTTTCTAGTTAACGGGCGAGACCAGGCGGCACCTGGAAGTGATGTAACTATCAAATCGGCTACGGAAGGCGCCCTGGTGCGATCGCTGAACGCCCGCGTGCTTCTGGATCGGGGTTGCAGACGCCGGTCTACGTCTGTGGCTGCGGGTAAACGCCCGCGGGCACTTGCGACAAGAATGGGGGATTCTGCAGAATGCTGTAGAAGGGATGGCGGCGAAGTTGGCGACGGATGCGGCGATGGATGCGACGAAAAGGGATGACGGCGATGGATGGGTAGGTTTAGCTGAAGAAGAGATAGATAGCGATAGATAACAAAAGAGAGATAGTAAAAGAGATAGGGCTTGAGCCATCAAGGTGACTCAATTTATAATCTACTCTTAGGGCACACTTTAGGGTTTTAACGACACTTTGAACGTGTGGCTAAGATTAAAGTGGATCCAAGGGTAGAGAATAAATCTAGGTTGTGAAACGGATTAAGATGGATGGACGGATGAGATTAAATGAAGGATGGACGGCTCAGATTAAATCACTTAAAGTATCTTTATATATATATTAAAATATATTAAAATATAAAAATATATATATAAATATTAATTTAAATAAATTTGGGAATGAAAAATGGCGGGAAAGGTGAAATTGGGCCAAATAATGGCGGGAAGGTGTGGATTTGGGCCAAATAATGGCGGGAAGGTGGATGACTGACACGTGGCTAACAGGAAGGTATAGATGACTTACAAGTGGCTGGATTTTGGTGTCTACGAGATGCCCCTTTTGAGCTGCTTTGTGTGAAGACACAATGCGGCACAAAAACTTAAGACACACGAAAAGTTGGATCAGACGCAACTCTCTCTCAAGACTAAAGCACAACTTTGAAGACCAAAGAATAAAAGAACATTTAAAATTTTATCAGCTTACCCCCTCAATTGGCGAGCGAGAATGGTTCTCACAAGCCAATTGGAAGAAATTTGGAAGAAAATGAACCGTTTTTGCCCCAACGGTGAAAAAAGGGGGTTGGTGTATGAACCATCTGTTTATGTCCCAACGGGAAAGGGGTTGGTGTACAAACCAGAAAAGAATATGATTGAAGACGATATGAGTGATGTGAAAGATGGACCGTTTTATGCCCCAACGGTTATAAAGGGATTTTTGCCAAATTGTAAGTTCCATGATCATGTAAGATGAATTCCACTATAGGAAAATTAGAAATTGATAACGGATGCCCCAACTCCTGTGTGTGAGTCCATCCTGTTAATGAAATTGCCTTGTTGGCGCCATTGATATGGAGAGATGAAAGATGCATGAAAAGAGTCCAGAACTCAGAGATGCTCCTAGTGATTGTATGGATAATTCCTCGGGTCGGAACCAATCAACCTAGGTAGCCTCAATCTCTAGCAAGACTCAAAATAATGATGATATTAAAGATTGTCCATGTTTAAGGCCCCATGAACTAGGCCATCAATGACAACTGTTGAGCAAATTAATCTTGGTATGAGGTCACTTGAAAAGTAGAATATCCAAAATTGATTTCCAATTTTCAAACAGTGAAATAGTTGATTATGATAAATGGTAGGTGTCCTTATGGTGGTTTAATCCTCTTATCGAATTGCATGGATTCAAATCATTGCAATCGCCAAGGTGATAGAATATACCACTAGATACGAGGTTTACTTTAATTTGATTTGGCAAAAATATGCATGATGAAAGAAGAATGAATGAAATTGACGATAGATCAGAAGAATTGATGAATGTGGTTAATTTTGTGAAGGTTTTGAATATTTTTAACCCAATTTGTAAAACAATGATGAATGATGCGCTTTTTGAGCGAAATGACAAAATTTGTGTCCAAAACTGTTGTAACCTTCACAAAATGTTTTATTATGATAAGAAGAATGGATGAATTGAATTTGATGAAATTTGAAGGAGGTAAGCTTCAATTTTGCAAGTTTTGTTCCTTTATTCAATACTGACACCAAACGCCGGTCTGCATTTGTGGTTGGCAGAGACGCCCGTCGGTGTTTAGGCGCTCTACAGACGTAGGACTACATCTGAATCCGCCATGAAATGCCCTACTACGTTTCAGGGCGCCAAAATCAGCTATTTAAACAGTTTCAGCGAGAATTTCGCTCATTTGTGCGTTCGAGCTTGAGAGAAGTGCGTCTGAGGGAGTGGAGTGAAGTGGAGTGAAAGGTTGTGTGGGAAAGTGAAGCAAGCGGGAGCTATGGTGGAGATGGGAGCGGACGCGCCAGTGCAGCCAGTTGAGGTATTTGTTCATTTAAGCAAGTACTTATTATGTGTTTTTTTTTTTTTTTTGGAAAAATTTGTAACAAATTTTTGTTTTGTTGTTTTGCAGCTTAGGGTGTTAGAGGCACGACACCGATTCTCCCCTATCATTTCGGGGATGAGGAGGTCGTTGTCCCAGGAGATCGGGAGATATTGGATGCAGTGGGGCTAGCGGAGGCAGCCCGGTTGGAGGTAGTTCGGGCGGATGAGGGGTACCTCTAGGCTTTGGCCTAGAGTGGGGTCCTCTTTCTTGATGGTTAGCTAGTGAGAGCACTCTTTATGAGCCTTGGTGCTCTATTGTATATTGTAGCCTTTTGGCATTCATTGTACGGTGTTGACCTTTATACATATATATATATATGGCTTTTATTTATTTGGTGTTTTACTCTCTTTTGTGTGAATGCCTATGTTTTTGTGATGCATGTTTTTATATGTTTTAATGTTTTTGATGCATATGTGATGGAATGGAATGCAAACTTATAGATGATTAATGCGAGACTAAGTAAGAGAGAATGAATGTAAATTATGGATGATTAATCAAGACTAAGTAAATGAAATATGCACTAAGAAGCACTCATACTTTTAGATAGTTAGATTTAGCAAATTGTTATCATAATTGTTTAATCAGGGGCACCGAACTTGGTGGCTTGTGAATGGATGACGTATGGAATGACATGAATATGGAAGAAGATATGGAGGGTGATATGGAGGTTGATATGGAAGACTGTTTTACAAAGACTCAAACATGCTAGTGGTATCAAACAAACTTACTAATATTGCCTAATTCAACTAGGACCAAATGTGTGTGCATGCGAGTTCATTAACCAAATCAGAAGCATGGTAGTGACTCTAGGCAATCAAAAACCTCTGTGTGTGCAAGTGTGTTCATTAACCTCATCTTGCATAAATTAGGTAACCCTGTTATGGAGAAGACCCCGAAGCTAGTTTGTCCGTATGAGCATTCAGAGGTCTCTTTTTGAGGAGAGACATGTCGCCACGCAATGAGTATACTCCACTTGCCAGGTCAAGCGTCTATAGCCCCGGTGAAGGTTAACTCCATAGTCCATGTTGTTTTTGACCTTTGTAAGCCTTGGGGATGACTACCTATCCGTCCGACTGGACAAGTAGTACGATCCTTACAACTTATTTGGGATCGGTGGTGTGTGAAAAATGTTCATTTCCTTAGAGCTTTGGGGAATCGGATTCTCAACCGAAGTATGATGAGAATTTTACCCTATCCTTACTACTCTGTTTATATTTATATTTTGTGATTGCTTGTGATAGTGGTAAGAACCACTGTTTTATGGACTATGTTTGCATGATAGGACAAACGAGGATTACCCTTTTCACTTCAAGGCACAACCCAAGGATGGTGTTATCTCTCTTTGACACAAGATGTTTTTAAGATGTGAAAATGTGATAGGTTCAAGACCGCTTTTGAAATCATTTCCCAATACTCAAGATTTTATTTAGTGTAATTTGTGATATGGCCCTAGAGAACTTTGACATGCATTTCAAAGTTTGCTTAAAACACTAGGAATGGATGAGTGATTGAAAACATTTTGGCAATGTAAATATGTGCAAATGGAAAATGGGTGTACGAATGACAATTCGGTTTGATGGATTTTATGAAGGTGCCCCTGATTAAGGCAACATGACTTTTGCTTGACCAAATTTTATATCCAAAAGATAGAATGGTCTCTAACATGATATGCAACTATGGCTGGAAATGAAATGTTATGGTTTTCAATGAGATGTATGCACATGAAATGCAATGTTTTTGAATGAGATGTATGCAACTAACAATGAAATGCAAATTCTTTTTATTTTATTTGTTTTTTTTTTTTTTTTTTGTTGTACAAGCCATGTATATATGTACATATAAAATTCAAACTATGCGTAGAATGCCCTCAAGTGTATAACATTAAGTGGTTCGGGTTCTTCCTCTCCCTCTAAACTGGCAAGTCTATAAGTTCCATTACCCACTCTTTCGGTGACCATATATGGACCTAACCAATTAGCCGCGAATTTATCTCGAAGATGCGGCAATGCATTGGTGTTTTGTTGATTCTCTTTAAGGACAAGATCTCCTACTTGAAATTCTCTTAGATGAACTTTGGCATTGTAAGCACGTTTCAATCGGTCTTGATAAACTCGCAAATGCTCTAAAGCATTGATTCGTTTTTCATCTATGAGTGTGAGTTGATCAAGACGTGCTTGTCTAGCGGATATCATCATCGATAAATTCCTGCAAAGAAATTCGCAAGGAAGGGATCTCGACGAGGCGGAGCTAAGGCTGGCGGAGACGCTAAGTCTTCGCTTGATGTCATCAAAGGCTTTCCGACACTCATCTGTCCATGAAAATTGTACCCCCTTTTGTAGTAGGTGGCAAAATGGCCTACAATTATCCGAAAGTTGTGCAATAAAGCGACGGATTGAATTAATCTTTCCTTGTAAACTACGCAACTCCTTCAAATTAGTTGGGGGACACATTTCCATAATGGCTTTGACCTTGTTTGGGTCCACCTCAATACCTCGTTTAGAGATAATAAAACCTAGGAGTTTGCACGAAGGTAACACCAAAGACACATTTCTTAGGCTTATCCGGATCATATGGATTATGGAGCGGGGTGAATAAGTCTTCGAAATTCATTGTCGACTTATGGAAGAAAGGATGGGCGGAATGGAAGGGAAAACCGGTGAAGACCTCGGAAGACTTGAGATGCAAAACAACATAGTTTTTGAGTTTTTTTTTTTTTTTTTTTTTTTTTTTTTTTGTAGTGGTGAAAACCACTATTTTAGTATATACATATAATACAGGTTTGGATTATGGCTTATGGATGTGGCGGAGGGGGTGGTTCACCTCGTTCTTGTGGAAGAAACAAGCGAAAGATGGCTTCTTGGAGAGGGAACAATTGGAGATAAAACTCGTCTTGTTCAATGAGGGTAACAATTGGCGCCGACTCTTCTTCAGATTCATCACCATTTGACATGACGTCAAATTCTTCATAGGCTTCATCTTCGGATTCGTCGGGGTGGAGGATTTCTTCTTCTGAATTAAGATTAATGCTTTGAAAAGCTCGTTCAAAAGAAGAAAGGGATGGAAGTGGTTGGTAGCCCAGACCAAAACGCTCAGTGGGTCTCTGATATGGCATATCGATGCGTTCAGTTACTCCTTGCTCGTAGCGACCTAGGCCAAATTGCTGCCAATTATGTCTGTGGAAATAGCGAGAGGGAAAACCCTCCATCCTTTCGATATTGGCGAGGATCTGGATGCTTAGGTTCTAGTATGGTGGTAGGACTAGAAGATGACTCTATTCCCCCATATACAAAATTAATGGAATTTGGCATAGAACCCATGTTATAAACCGATCCAATGGATAAATGTTGGTCATGTGGACGACCAAAATCTTTAACTTGTTTGCACATTGAACGGTGTGATGTGGACATCTTGAATGGCATACTCACCAATACCTGCATCAGTGAGATGGACCTTGACTTGGGAGGGAGAAAGACTAGATGATGGAATAGAAGAATGTGGGATAGAAGAATTGGAAGGATTTGGTTGGGTTGATGCTTCACTAACTTGTGAAACATCGGCTGGTGATGGTTGGGAAGATGGAGGAATAATAGGTGATGTTGAAGAAGGTGTAGAAGAATGGGGTAATGACGTGGAAAGAGATGATTGGTCATGGCCACATGTGCATGTGGTCATTGATGAAGAAGAAGGAAGATTAGGAGATGAAGAAAGTGGTGAATGAGATGGAATAGCGGAAGAGGAAGATGGTTGCGATATGATGGGTAGCTCCTCGGGAATGGGAGCTTTAGAAGAAGATGGTATAGAAGAAGTAGATGGGGTCAAGAAAAGATGAGTGGATGGCAACACAATCTCATAAGGATTTGAGACATAGTTGCAATGTTTGAAGGGTTCAATGTCGGCAGGTACACAATGAACTCTGTCCCTCATATACATACTTGAGACATTGATGCGGTATAGAAGGGACACATCTCATCTCCCTAAGCCAAGGCCGTCCAAGCAATACATTGTATGCCATGGACCCTTCCAAGATGTGAAACAAGGTATGCAAAGTTCGGGCCCCTACCTCAATGGGCAAGATAACCGTGCCAACCGTGGAAGATAAAGCATCATTGAATGCTTTAAGAGTAAAAGTCGACTTTGTGATAAGGGATGGCGACAGCTTTAGATGACTCAACGCCGATGTTGTAATGATATTGATTGAGGAACCGGTGTCAATTAAGACTCTCTTGAATGGCTTGTGATCGATATTGGCCATGATATGCGGTGGAGGATCTATACTTTCTGTTGACATAGGTTTGATTTCAAAATCATAGAAAGTGATGGAGGGCTCCATGCATGTTTGAATACTCCCCACAAAGTTGTTGAAGGCATTAGTATCTTGAGTTTGAAGCTCGATTGACTTCAATATTTCCATTAATGCCTCTCTATGCGGGGGAGATTGTTGAATGAGGTCATAGATCGATAACTTGGCAGAAGCCATTTTTAAACTAGTAGTTAATCGGCTACTCAATGACATGATGGGTCGTTGGCGTTGAGTAGAATGATTTAGCGGTTGTTGAGAAGTACTAGCACGTCGTTGGGTCACTGTTACCTAAGGTGGAATGGGGGTTTGTACAGGTGGTCGTGGTTCGGCCTGATTTGGTTGGTTCGCCCTTTGACCCCGGGTTACTACGTTAATAGTACCCACAAAACCTTGGTATTGTTGTACATGGTTGACTTGATTAGGAGGAGTTACCTGAGTTACTCCCCCTGAAGTTGTTGGAGCTTCCTCCCGATGTGGAAGGGGTGTTTGAAATATACCAAGATTTTGATTTTGTTGGGCTAAGGGGCTATCCAATTTAATGGCTCCAATCTCAATAAGATCTTGGATCACATGTTTGAAAGTTGTACAATTATTGATATCGTGTCCATTTTGCCTATGATAAGGACAAAATAGGTACTCCTTGTAATACTTCCCCCTTCTAGATGGTTCTAAAGGTTTAAACTCAGGTAAAGTTAACTGATTTGTGCTATATAACTTGTTGAATATGACCGCATATGGTTCATCTAAAGGTGTGAATTGTCGCTTGGGACGATTTTTTTGCCAAGGTCGAGTTTCCATGGTTGGCCCAATATTGTGAGCTGGTTGAGGAGGGGTGGGTACCGCATGATAAGCAATTGGTTGCGGTTGACTTTGCATTACTTGTTGTTGTTGAGCCATTACGGGCTGGCTCGTCACCACTTGATTAACTTGGTTAACATTTGAGGTTGTACTAGCTTGTGTTTGTTTGTTTTGGCCATAATTATTATTTCGTTGTTGGCCCTTTTGTTGCCATTCTTTTCTACGGGGTTTTAAAACACCCTCTTGGACTTTAATGTCTTCTATGATACTTGCTTGGGCCAAAGCCTCTTCAAAAGTCCTGTATTGTTGTAATTGGAGTAACCAAGAGATAGGTTTTAGACAACTATGGGTGAACATTTTGGTTAACTCCTCCATTGGTAGGGAGAATGGCAGTTTATTAATGATAGCCCTCCAACGGTTTCCAAAGTCATAAACAGTCTCATCGTCATGTTGCTTGAGCTTGTATAAGTCGGACAATGAAACTTTCCTTTGTACATTTAGGGAGAATCGTTCTAAAAATAGATTAATCAATTGCTCGTAAGCATAAATGCTATGGTGAGGTAAATGATTGTACCATTGTACAACATCTCCTCCTAATGTCTGAGGAAAAGTTATGAGCATAAGAGCGTCATTATTTTGGATTCTAAAGCGGGCATGCATGAATGAGCTCACATGTTCATGAGGATCCTCGGTTCCTCAAAATTTGTCAAACTTCGGTAATGTGAAATGAGTCGGATATGGCGGTGAAGGTACCGAAGGATGAATTGGTTGATTGATCAACGACCTTAGCGTAGGTTTCGACTAGATGAGCCGGGCATGTTGAGCATAAGGTTGTCAATCTGTTGTTGCATAGCATGGAGTCGAGAATCTTCATGAAAATTTTGATTCGTTTGATGATTATGATGATGCAATGGAGGAGTGGAAAAATGATGAGATGGGATGAAATTGCCTGGATTAGGCGGTGTGGAATGGACAGGTTGTTGGTATGGATGATACCGAAAAGAAGGTGATTGGGGTGAATGATGAACTGGATTGGGTTGGGAGAAAGGTGGGGTAGGAATGGACACCACCGAAGATTGGAGTACCCAGGTGGGGCCTGAGCTAAGAAAAGTTGGCTGGGTAGAAATTGGTTGGGGTGTAGGATTTACTACGACAGGTGGTTGGGCATTTTGTTGTTGTTGTTGTTGAAGCAACTTGTCGAGGTACTCCCTAACCTTATTAATCTCTAACCCAAGGGAGGTGGGATGATTGGATGAAGGTGGAGGGCAGGCTACCATGGTAGTCACGGGAGATTGCGCAGCGAGGGCAATGAAGGTGGCTGAAGTAGGCGGTACACGGGAAGAAACGGTGAGGCGTGCCCCGGGTAGGGTGAAACCATAAATGGTTTGGGAAGAAGAGGGTTGAAATTGGTCATGGCTAGAGGAGGTTCCACCGGCCTCATAGAGAGAATTGGTGTACACCCGGGTAAATGGAGGAGAAAGTGGTCGGGAAGACACTACATTTGTCTCCAAAGGAGGACAATTGAGCATCTGGGAAGATGTTGGAGATGAATCCGGCTGAGCGGATACAACATTAGCCTCAAAAAAAGGGTTAGTGTAGACCTGAGTGAAACCGGAGGGGTATGGTTGATGCAATATCCTGCTGAAAAATAGAATCTTGCATAGGGGAATCTTGGATTGGCTCAAGGACATAACGAGTGCCATCTCTTAAGTGAGTTTGCACTTGGGCCATATCAATGTGGGTAATATGACGGGGAATTGTCTTCCTCCATGGGCATGGCCATGCGATAGACGGTAGAAGGACGTGAAAGACCTACGAGGCGAACCTCGCTCGAAATTCACTAGGATAAGTGGTCATGTTGGTGGTGGGGATGTTATGTGAATTATTCATTTGATTATTTAGATTTAACACTTTAGATTGATTCCTTGTTAAGACCATAACGCAATAAATCTAAACAAATTCAGAAAAGAAGAATGCAAAACTTAAATGATAAATTTACACTAAAGAAATTATCAGAAAACAGTCACAACCTAGGTTTCAACCAATATGTCTTACCTGCGGTTAATTAATTATTTTTTGATCTTAATCTGCAGTAAATTTTAAGTGTCCGGTTTATGAGTTTTGCATGTGATCTAATCTTGAATTATTCACAAAAAAGGTAAAAACTATGGCTAGGAAAGGACAACGAGATTCTTATTGGTGATGAAATCCAGCAAGTTTGCTCGGGGGTGACCTATGGTGTCTAAGGCAGAAGTTTAATGGATGGAGATGAATTCCACCGTCACTAAACTTCAAGCAATATCTGGTGATGAAATCCAGATATTACTTGTTTTAAATGCAATATGAAATGCGGTGAATTTTATTTTAAGTGTTTTAGTTGTCTAATGTATACATACAAAGCTATAAATCAAAAGTTCTAATGATATAAGCAAGAGGCCACTGAAAATATGCCATTTCCTCCGAAGAAGTGGAGTACACCGTTTAAAACCCCCTGCCTACCAATGATATCGAGATATCAAAGGAGCAACCGGAAGGTTCGTCCACTTCTCTCACTGGAATCACCCAATGGCGGGAGTACTATTGACATCCAATCAATAGTCCTACTTAGATAACTAAAGCAGGATAATTCGTAGCTATTCTAATATGCAGCTAGGTATGCAAATTTTTTTTTTTTTATGCAAGCAACAACCAATAATGCAATGCAGAAAAATGTAACTAAAAATGTAACAAAAAAAATGTATATACAGCTTAACTGTTCTTTTCCAGATTACTTAGTTTTTGTTCATTTTAAAGCAATGATCTGAAAAAGAAACAGAATACGACAGAAAAACCAAAAACGTAAAAAGTACAATGCACTTACTTGGAAGCCTACGCTTTTTCTATGAAACTGCCTTCAAACGCCCAAGGGAGTGCATGCAGCTGAAACGCACCTCTGCGTTTCGGATTGGACTTCCAGACGCCGCTCTGCGTCTGCTGCGTTTTCTGCAAACTCCTCAGAAACCCTAGTTCGCTGGAACAACGAATTTCACGATTTTCGGAACCTGCAAAATAAAACAAAAACAGGAATAGATCAGTAAAGCAAGTATTAAAAACATGAAACCCTAGGGGGTCCCACCGTGATCGCCATTTGTAGATTAAAGATACAACGCCAAACAAAAGATAAAGAAATCACGATAAAAAGTAATGCGAGACACGGTTGTACAAAACAAACGATTTTTATTAATCAATGGAGTTTAGAAACTCCTTTTGAGTACAACAGGGACTGTAACCCTTTTCGTGATACAAGATTACAATTTGTGCTAGGGTTCTCCGAAACCCTAGGCGGCACAATATGGTGGCGTCTCCGAAGAATGTATCCTTAACCTCAACGAGAATGAGTGGGCTTCGTTGTATCCTTTGGCTCGGACCACTCCAGCTTAAGCATTGCTATCATCCAATCAAATCTGCCATTAAAATCCTGCACACATTAAAACTACAAAAAGGTTAGAAACTAGTAAGAGGGCTCCATTGTGTGAGCCCTCAAAAATAGTCTAAAACCCTAGAAATGAAATAAATAGAATGCAGAATCTAGCGGCGGATTAATACATAAAAATATTACTTGCTTTAGAATCTATACCTCTTTTTTTGTTAACGCGGCGAGACCAGGCGGCACCTGGAAGTGATGTAACTATCAAATCGGCTGCGGAAGGCGCCCTGGTGCGATCGCTGAACGCCCGCGTGCTTCTGGATCGGGGTTGCAGACGCCGGTCTACGTCTGTGGCTGCGGGTAAACGCCCGCGGGCACTTGCGACAAGAATGGGGGATTATGTAGAATGCTGCAGAAGGGATGGCGGCGAAGTTGGCGACGGATGCGGCGATGGATGCGACAAAAAGGGACGGCGATGGATGGGTAGGTTTAGCTGAAGAAGAGATAGATAGCGATAGATAACAAAAGAGAGATAGTAAAAGAGATCGGGCTTGAGCCATCAAGGTGACTCAATTTATAATCTACTCTTAGGGCACACTTTAGGGTTTTAACGACACTTTGAACGTGTGGCTAAGATTAAAGTGGATCCAAGGGTAGAGAATAAATCTAGGTTGTGAAACGGATTAAGATGGATGGACGGATGAGATTAAATGAAGGATGGACGGCTCGAGATTAAATCACTTAAAGTATCTTTATATATATATTAAAATATATTAAAATATTAAAATATATATATAAATATTAATTTAAATAAATTTGGGAATGAAAAATGGCGGGAAAGGTGAAATTGGGCCAAATAATGGCGGGAAGGTGTGGATTTGGGCCAAATAATGGCGGGAAGGTGGATGACTGACACGTGGCTAACAGGAAGGTATAAATGACTTACAAGTGGCTGGATTTTGGTGTCTACACTATTATACTATTCCTTTTGTTGAGGCATGTTTTGAGATAGTTTCATTGTAATCATGAATGGCTGAAATTATTGATATATAAACAAACAAGAGTTGTAAGTTTTGATATATTTTGGATTACATGCTTATGTACATATTAGAAAGTAAACTTATAATGTAGTATTCACATCCAATATATATTAGGTGATATATTATTTAGAAATTGATCAAGTAATAAAAATTCTTTGAATAGTATACATGATGTTTAATGAATTCTTATAATTTTTATCTCATATTGATTCAATAGTGTAGAGGAAAACTTAGGGAAGACATACATAACAATATGAGATGTAACAATACCATTAATTTAAGATATTTAGAAGCAAACCAAGCACTCAATACATTTGGGTGGATAACAATCAAACACCAAACCTGTCCATGTGTTTTGGGTTCCTATTCCCTATGATGGACAAATAATGTCCTTTTATAATGAACTTAATTGATTCATTTATATAGCAAAAGGGTTGCCTAAATACAAAAGGGTGGATAAATAAGCCTTAAGAGGTATAAGGTAATATAATCATGCTTAATATGGCATTCCAAGGATTATATAATTTTAATCACGAGTAGTGATTTTGTTATCTTAGTGATCCCATCGGGAAGATGTGGGTTGGATCTAAGATCTATGAATAACCATTGTTGAAGTTATTTCATTATGATGGGTTTTCATCTTCAAGGCATTAAACTATATATTGGTCATGGTGGACAGTATGGTTAAAGGTAATTTTCCTTTTTAGAGGGATAAAATCTAACACTTGGCCAGCGTTCTTGTATCTTAGTGATATGAGAGTATCGTAGAAGCTGATCACTTCTACTCAAGAGTGACTCTGATAAAGTCTCAATACCTCTTAATAATATTTTCCTTGATAACTTACAATACAAATGGAATGATTCTATCTTAGATCATGATTGTGTACCTTGCCTCATGAAAGATGTATTTATATATATATATATCTATCTATCTATCTATCTATCTATATATATATATATATATATATATATATATATATATATATATATATATATAAAAGTGGATAAGAGGGTGTAACAACTGGGGTTGTTACAATTGGTATCAAAGCCCAGGCTAACTAATAGATTCTAGTTAGATCTAGGTTAGAAAAATATTTGGGCATGAAACAATAGCATGAGAGAAACTCAAAATATAAAATCCACAACTCTAAATAATGCACACTTGGTAAGAATAAGGTCATTACTTGAAGACTACCGATGCCTGAGTTCCTATCCCCCATGAATAGATCCATAGTCATTCAAAAGTGGAAGATCTAACTGAAACATCCTTCTATGGGTTTTAAGCGGTGCACCTTAGACTCTTTAGGGAAAATTACTCGACATCTATGTCTTTGGAATTACGTACTCCTTATTCTCAAGTGTGTATGAACAACAAGATTTAGTGGACTAAACTAGGGAATAAACCTAGTAGTAATAGATTACTTGAGAAATTAAGATGAAATCTAGATATCTAGAATTTTAGCTACAAAAATAGTAATAATTAATACAAATTTTTACTCTAGGTAAAGATGGCAACAATTTTGAGAGGTAGGAAGAAAGGAACCTTGCAACAAGCTAGTCTCGAAAGTCCTGAAGCCAGATAGATAGGAGAAAGTTTTTGGAATTTAGACAAAGATTTGGAGAACATTAATGCCATGGTTTCCACAATGTAATATTAAATTCAAAAAATTTTGCAAGCTATAAATTCATAACATCACCACAACAACAATCGGGAGATGGATAATCTAGGGGTTGAGATTAGAGAGGAGGAAGATCCTGAAGAGCATGAAAATAAGTCCCACATGAAGAAAGAAATGGGCAATGACATAAAACATATTAAAGTGACTAAGTTCACAGGAAAAGGAGGAGAATATGTAGTTGAGTTATGGTTAGATGAACTGGAACTTCATTTTTCCATAAGAAACTACTCCTCTGAAACTAAAACAACATTTGCTCTTTCTCATCTGGGAGGAATAGGAATTGACTGGTGGAATGCTTATAAATAAGAACATAAGATATCACCTAAAAAATTGAAGTGGGAAGATTTTGTGGAAGCTTTTAAGGATATATTCCTTACAAAACAATTTTATTTGAATAAATTTAAGGAATTCTTTGCATTTCAACAAGGATCAAGATCTATGGAGGAATACTATGAACAGTTTGTGAGACTCCTTAAATATGTGCCATCCTATAACTAGAATAATGAGATGAAAATACATAAATTTGTCCTAGGAATGAAGCCTTGGATCAAATATAGGATAAGCATACATGTTCACAACACTATGCAGGAAGCTTATGATATGTCTCAAAGAACAGAGTCTACTAAGAATACTAATGAAACTCACAACAGTTCCACACAATGGTAAAACAAGGGATAGAAGTTTCAAAAAAAGAGAAAGTGGGATAATGGATAAAATCAAAAGAACAAAGAAAATCCAAAATTTGAGAAGCACAACAATGGTGGTAAGAAGAATTTCAAGAAAGAATTTCACCACAAGAATAAAAAATACTCCAACAACAACAATAGGAATTTCTAGGTTCCTAAGCAACCAATTTTTTCTACAAGCAGTGGATACAGGAAAATAGGTTCAAGAAGGAGATTCAAACTCAAGGATAAAATGCTTCAAGTGTAGAGGTTCACATTTTGCCATTACCTGCCCACAACATGCAATTACTAGCTCTGATAGGCCAAATCACAAGATCTATGTAGAAAAAACAAAACTAAACTTGGATGGACAAGCTACACCTCTACTACTAAATGGTAAACTTTTTGATAAAGAAGTAAGCATTTTAATTGATAGTGGGCCATCGATAGTTTTATTTCTAGTAATCTAGTAAGGGATATGCCAAAAAATCTAGGATCTTTGGCACAAGGGTGGAAGGTTGAGTATGGATCAGGGTAAACTTATCATGTTAATCAATGTTTTTCCTCAACCTAAATTACCCTACCTAATGGATTTACTAGGTGGCATTTGTATGTAGCACCCCTACATGCTTTTGAAATCATCTTGGGAATAGACTGGTTGAAGGCTCATGAAGCCTTGGTAAATTTCCAAGAAATATGGATTGAGTTTACCAACGAAGATAAAGAAAGGCAAAGGATGTATGGTGAACCAAGAGAATTTCAACCAATGATAATTTTAGCAATGCAACTGAAGAAAACTATTATAAAATTGGGAATGCTTTATGTAGTTAAACTCAAGGAAAAAGGAAAATTCCAAAGGAAGAAATTATTAGAAAATTTCCATTGTTGCAAGAATTTCAAGATGTTTTTGTTGATGAGATACCTGGATTTTTGCCTAAATGTGAGTTTGATTTCACCATAGAATTAATGCTAGGCACTGAGCCCAACCATAGAGGTCCTTATAGAATAAACCCCATCAAGATAAAGGAATTGAAAGTGCAACTTCAAGAGTTGCTAGAAAAATGTTTGATAAAACCAAGTGTATCACCTTGGGGAGCACCTATTATATTTGTGAAGAAGAAATATGGTTCATTAAGGCTATGCATAGATTATAGAATGCTAAATAAGGTAACTATCAAGAACAGATATCCATTCCAAGGATAGAAGATTTAATTAATCAACTAAAATATGCCACCATTTTCACAAAGATTGATCTAAAATCTAAATATCATCAATTGAGAATCCAAGAATAAGACACACATAAAACTGCATTCAATACTAGATATGGGCACTATGAATTTACAGTCCTACCATTTGAATTGACTAATGCACCAACAAATTTCATGAATTTTATGAATAGTGTGTTTAGAAAATAGCTGGATTGGTTTGTGTTGATATTATTGGATGACATTTTTATTTATTCTTGTAATAGAGAGGAATAGGATAAGCACTTTAGGATGGTGCTAGAAATTTTAAGAAAGAACCAACTCTATAGGAATTTTTCTAAATATGAATTCTATGTTCCACAAGTGCATTACTTGGGGCATATTATATCAATAGATGGGATCGTTGTTGATCCAAATAAAATCGAAGCTATTTTGAATTGGCCACCTCCAAAAAAAATGACAAGAGTAAGAATCTTCATGGGTTTGTTAGGATATTATAGAAGGTTTGTTAAAGACTACTATAAGATTACTTATTCAATAACCAACCTTCAAAATAAAGGGAAGGAGTTTAATTGGACATAAAAGTGTGAGGAAGTGTTTAATTTGCTTAAATAGAAACTAACCTCAACTCCTATTCTGAAGATTCTAGACCCCACAGGAAATTTTTTAGTTTGTACCGATGCCTCTTTGGAAGGGTTAGGAGGAGTCCTATCCCATATGATTCTGTAGTATCATATGAGTCTAGGAAACTCAAAAATCATGAAGTTAACTATACTACTCATGATTTAGAACTTGCTTTAGTTGTGCATGCCTTGAAAATTTAGTGACATTATTTGGTTGGTAGACCATTTGAGTTAAGAGCTGATCACCAGAGTTTGAAGTATATCTTCACTCAACCATTACTAAATGCTAGACAAAGAATATGGATAGAGTTCTTAGCAAAATATGATTTTGGGATATCAAAGGAAAATAAAATAAATTCGATGAAGCCTTAAGAAGGAGGAAGCACATATCTGCATTGACTCGTAGTCATGTGGATTTAATGGGGCAAGTCAAAAAGATGTAGTGTCAGGATCCTGAATGTAGTGAAATTCAGGTTAAGATAGAGAAAAATGTGAATGAAAACTAAGATTATAGCATGAAATATAGACTTTTATGCTTTAAAGATCAAGTAGTCATACCTAAAATAGGTGGTTTGAGGAGATTTATCATGCGTGAAGCTCATAATTATCATTATTTCGCTCATCTTGGAGGAGCCAAGATGAGGGAAAATATGAAAAATATCTTTCACTAGTTAGGCATGAAGAAAGATATCATTGATTTTGTGGTACGATGTTTACAATGTCAGAAGGTGAAAGCTGAACATCAACATCCAACAGGAAAATTGTTTACACATGCTATACCCACTCACAAATGGGAAGTAATATCAATGGATTTTTAGTTGGTTTTCCAAGGATAAACTATCATCATGATGCAATCTTTGTTATAGTATATAAACTCACTAGGGTTACACATTTTATACCAATATGTACTACAGATGATGATGTAGTTGTTGCCAATAAATTTATAAAAGAAATTTTTAGGTTGTATGGATTTTCGGAGATGATTATCTTTGACAGGGATTCTAGGTTTACTTTTGAGTTTTGGTAGGCTCTCCATCGTGCAATTGGCATAACTTTAAATATCAGTTCTGCATACCATCCTAAAATAGATGGACAGACAGAAAGGGTTAACCAAATTTTGGAAGATATGTTACACATGTATTGCATGGACCATAAGTCTCGTTGGGAAGACTATTTGTATCTGGTCAAGTTTGCTTATAATAATAGCTATCACTCTTCCTTGAATATGGACCATTTTGAATATTTTTATGGTATATGGTGTAGAACTCCATTATCATGGGATAATATCAAGGATCGGGTTGTAATTGGACCAAAAATGGTCAAAATAATGGAAGAGCAATTAGGACTAATCCGTCAAAGGCTCAAGGAAGCCACGAATAGACATAAGAGTTATGTAGATTTGAAAAGAACCCCTAGATAATTCTTCGTAGGTGACAAAGTGTTTCTAAGGGTAAAACTAAGAAGAGTGTCATTAAATCAACAAAATTGGATACTAGATTTGTTGGTCCATTTGAGATTGTGGAGAAGATAAGTTCTATAGCCTATCAACTTGACTTACCACCTAACCTATCAAAGATCCATAATAATTTTCATGTATCCCTACTTAGGAGATATATTTCTAATTCTTATCATGGGTTAGATGTTTCTAATTTACAAATGGTAGATCCGACTTTGAAGTGAGAGCTATGAATATCTTGAAATTTCATTCCAAGATTATGAGGAAGAGTAATATTGACTAGAGTAAGGTCAGTAGGACCAGTATTATGAAAATAATTCCACTTGGTAAAAGTGGAATATATGAAAAGACACTTTCCTTATTTATTTAATGATGTTATGTAATAATATAGGTTGAACTATGGACCACTTATGAAAAGTGGAAACTATGCCAAAAACTATGTTTTATTGATTGTAATGTAATAATGCAAGAAAATACAAAGGACTGTGTTTAATCTAAGGGGGGAGTATGTCACATCCCAAATTAGAGGACTATTTATAAGATGCTATTTGTGTAGTGATAGTTGTTTTTAATGTCTAATATATTTGCATTGTATTTTACAAAAGAAAATTATCTTGCGTTGCTTAATTGCAGGAACATTTATTCTCATAGGTGGAAGACTGACCATCAAGAGATGAGAAGGGAAATGATGACTATGACAACTCAACAGGTAAATCCCATATTCCTATCATCACTAGTTACCTCCCTGATGGTGGTGTTACTTGATTATTACTCTAAAACGTCCCACCCAATAAAAGGAAAAATGGTGATGGGGGATACTGGGCACATGCATTGAATGCTTGTATGCCATTTGTGTGTGATTATATATATATATATTTTAGAGAAAAATCCCTTGCAGGGCTGCCTTGGTCTGAGAGACCACGATCAGGGGTTTCTACACCATCAAAGTCACCCAGGAGTCATGCCCAACCATGACCGCACCAACATTATCAATTGGATTTTGGGTACCCAATTCAACTTTTTGGTAGGGTGGAGATTCAAACCTGGGACCTCCCTTGGAGGATTTCCCTCTCCTCTCCAACTCACCTACAAAACCTAGATAATTTTGATATATTTTGGATTACATGCTTATGTACATATTGGAAAGTAGACTTCTAATGTAGTATTCACCTCCAATATATATTAGGTGATATATGATTTAGAAATTGATCAAGTAATGGAAATTCTTTGACTAGTATACATGATGTTTAAAGAATGCTTATAATTTTTATCTCATATTGATTCAATAGTGTAGAGGAAAACTTAGGGAAGACCTACATGACAGTATGAGATGGAATAATACCATTAATTTAAGATAATTATAAGCAAACCAATCACTCAATACATTTTGGAGAATGACAATCAAACACCAAGCCTAACCATGTGTTTTAAATTCCTATTCTCTATGATGGACAAATAATGTCCATTTGTAATGAACTTAATTGATTCATTTATATAGCAAAAGGGTAGCCTAAATACAAAAGGGCGGGAAAATAAACCTTAATAGGTATAAGTTAATATAATCATGCTTAAGATGGCATTCCAAGGATTATGTAATTTTAATCACGAGTAGTGATTTTGTTATCTTAGTGACCCCATCGAGAAGATGTGGATTGGATCTAAGATCTATGAATAACCATTATTGAGGTTATTTTATTATGATGGGTTTCCATCTTCAAGGCATTCACCTATATACTAGTCATGGTGGATAGTATGGTTAAAGGTGATTTTTCTTTTTAGAGGGATACAATCTAATGCTTGGCCAACGTTCTCGTATTTGAGTGATATGAGAGTATCGTAGAAGCTGATCACTTATAGTCAAGAGTGTCTCTGATCAAGTCTTAATACCTCTTGATAATATTTGCCTTGATAACTTGCAATACAAATGGAATGATTCTATCTTAGATAATGATTGTGTACCTTTCCTCATGAAATATGTATATATATATATATAAAATAGGTTGTAAAAATTGGGGTTGTTATAGTACCGCTTAAGCCTAGTGGGGAAAATATAGGCATGCACGTTGATGTTGAAGTTAAATATGTAATTCTTGATGGTCTTGCACCCTTTAGACAATGACGACCAATTGTGCTAGTTTTTTAATTGATGAATATTAGCTAAAGAAAATAATGGTTAGCCAAAGGTTATTGGGTGCAAGAAAATTCCAAAAAGGTGATTTTTTTTTTAAATTTTTTTAGTCTAATTTATTAGAAGGTGGAAAGAAAAATGTATCATAACCTTTGAAACATTTAATTAGTTTACAAATGGGGCACATATATAAGTAATTAGTTAATTGTTCTTTCCATTGATTAATTAGTTACTTTTTGTTAGCATATATTATTCATTGCTTATTAGATATCTTATTAAATTATAATTACACCTTGTTAATGCATATACAAAGGAGGTTATTTGGTTGGGAGAATTAGTTACATGAACTATAAGCTTGTTGCTCCAATTCATTCTGTATATATTTCCACCTTTATGAATTCAATTGACTAATGCTCATGTAAATTTGATATGGTATCAAAGCGCTGATTTAATTGGGTGAATGAAGGGAGAATAACGAGCTAAAGAAGGGAGAACATATGATTTTTTTTGCATGTTTCCCAAGACAATCCTACACATTTCTTGAGCATGTAAACCAAGGAGCATATTTGCACACAGATCGAGACCACAAGTATATGGTTTCTGATGTGGCATCCAATGAGGTAGTTGACATGGAAAGTTTGCTGACGTGGCAAGGTAGACGTTGACGTGGTGGAACCCTAGAAGCACATGGATCAAGGCGAGCAGACACCTAGCGGTTGATGTGGCATAGACACATATCAGGTGATGTGGCTTGTTGGATTACATGGACCTTGATATGGTAGAATTTCATTGGTTTAATCTTGGATTGATGTGGCTTATTATATTACATGGACCTCCAGGCCTTTGTGATAGACATTAATTGGATTGGTGGTGGAAAAACATGTTATTTCCAACTGCCCAAAGGTAGTCAAAGAACTCTACATGCACTGTTGTTTTTAAATCTGTGCCAGTGTAGTTGTTGACTGCATGTGGGATATTATACCTAAAATTTTGTTTAAAAAACAAAATTTATCGGTAGGCATCTATAAGATTACTATTGTGCTTTGAATGTTTCATTTGCGCTTGTAGTAGACTTAGTCGGACGGTCTTTTCTAAGGCACTTGGTGAATGGGCACGAGTTAAAATCCCATGGAGTCCGTATTTTTTCCAAGTGGGAGACATAAGCCCACATTTTTTTCAAGAAACCAGTAAAGAAGGGGTGCACATAAGGTTATTTTTTTTATACCTTAGGTTTTAATTTTTGCAAATTCCATTTTTTTTGCAAATTAAAAACCTCATTCAACAAGAAACACAAAAAAACATTGTCATTTTTTTGAAACCTAGTGCATTTTTTTTGTCATGGAGGGATAAGAAAGTAATATTTGCACTTCGTTCATTTTGACAATTGAAAGGGTATTCCAAAATTTTCACCTTGTTCATTTTGCAACCAAAAAGGGGGGATAAAAGCATTATTTTATTTTGCAAAATTCTAAGACAAGGGGGGGGGGGGGGAAATTGTGGTTTTGAATATAATTTTTACAAAAAAAAACATAATTTTTTTTGCAAAAATCATTGTAATAATGATGCATTTTCGATGGAAATCGACATCTTGAAAAAAAAACTGGCATTGAAATAGGTGCATTTTTGGTGGAAACAGACACCTATAGTTAAAATTTATGGGCACTTGTGATTGTTTTTGCATTTAATTTCTTGTTTTTTGTATTTAAATCATAAGTTAAAATTAAAAAAAAGAAAACAAAGAAAAGACCCCAAATTTTACACCTATTTGTGCAATTTATTGCATTACAGTGTTCGGTATATGTGATACCTCTGGCCCACACTTACAGGTAATGTTGTTGTGCTTTGGGCTAATGTATCTATTGCCTAATATAGCTACAAAAATGATATATGAGCTATTGTTCTCTATAAATCATCAGGGAGAAATAAGAACAACCAATTTTATTGATATTCACTTCATTTTATACCCTAATTCATTCTGATTGTTTGACTTAAACTCCTCCAACTAATTATCCTTTTTTAGAAGGGTTTTAAGGCATGTACCATCAATTTGAGTGAATTCCCTTTCATGTACTCTCTAAATTATATAGAAGGGGGACCATTTGGTGATATAAGGAACCTTCACAATGGCCATTGTTCACAAATATCTGTCAGATTCATAGTTGCTCAAAGGTTCTAATTTTAAACCATGGAAAAAAAATATGAGAGCTATTATTCAAGTTGAATATTTGTGGGATGTAGTGAATGGCACTACAAAAAATCCTAATTCACTAGGTCCATATCAAGAGGCATTTGATAAGAAGGACAAAAGGTCTCTCATGCTTATTCTGCTTGCTACTATAGATGAGATGCAACCTCATATTTATGATTTTACAACTGGTAAACAAGAGTGGGATGCTTTGATTACCATTTATGAAGGGAAGAATCAATCCACTATTCTTTAAATTCAATCTCAACTACATACACTTAGTATGAAATTTGGTGAGACAGTTGAACTGTTCCTATGCAGAGTGGTAGAATTGAAAGCCAAATTGAATGCTATGGGAGAAGAAATGGGAGATAAGCTATTGAATTCAATCATTTTGAGAGCTTTTATAGAATCATACAAAGTATTGATCACATCTCTTCAAGTGTTTGGTAGATAAGTTACTTTTGTGGAGTTGGTAAATTTGCTTCAAATTGAGGAGATCAATTAGCTTCAAGGAGATGAAGTGATAGATAATGCACTTTACTCAAAACAAGGGGGAAAGAAGCAAGGTGATGCAGGAGCATCCAGTGGTGTAAGAGTGATCTTGCATCACCCAAAAAAAAATTGTAATTGTTTAATTTTGTAAAACTAGTAAAACTAGTTTAACTTGCAGGAGATTTTTGAAGGTCTTAGAGGTCGAATTTGAGGATTTTTGGCTAGACATGAGCCTTGGCGCGAAGAGCCAAGGTTTGCCCCGCTTAGCTCGTTTCATGTCATTTTCGAAAACATGTTGTAATAGTCAATCGGGTCAACGAGTGCGAAGTTATGACCTCGACAAGTTGCCCCCAAAATTCAAATTTGAATTTTAATGGTTTTAGGTGGGAAAAAGGGAAAACAGGGTATTTGAGGGAATTTTCGAAATTGTAAAGGGGTCTTTTCTCTTGTATCCTTATTTTTGGCATGAAAGTAATGAAAGGTTTGATTCTCTGACTTGTTCAAAGGAAAAATACCTATGTATCATTTGTTTGGTGTTGCTTGTGTAACGTGATCTACACCAAGTGGTATCAGAGCGGGAGTTCTTGAGTGTGTAAACAGATCGTCGGACGTGAGGCAGTTTACACCAGGATCTATGGTTAAGGTTTGTGAGAGAAGTGAGCAGAATGCCTCCATGAAGAAACCATGGTGGTGGGAGAAATATGGTGCCAGAGGAAGATTTCAGAGCTTTGCAGAGGCAAGTTCAGGCTCTGCAAGAGGAGCTACGTAGAGGGTTTGAGCCAAGGAGAGAAGAAGGTAGTGAAGATGAAGTTGAAGAAGAAGAGGACCAGTTTGAGGAAGAAGAAGAGGCAGTAGATCCTGCACAAGCCAGGTTATACAGAGCCATATCTCAGATTGGAAAGAGACCGAAGATGGAGGTTTCTACGTATTCTGGAAATCTTGATCCAGAGGAGTTGATTGATTGGATCAATGATTTGGAAGAATACTTTGAGTATGAGGAGGTTGAAGATCCTGATAGGGTCAAGTTTGCTAAGACCAAGCTGAAGGGTCATGCCAGCATATGGTGGAAGGGAGTGCAGCTAGACAAAAATAAAAGAGGAAAAGAAAGGATAACAAAATGGGAGCGGATGTTGGAGAAGTTGAAGAGGCAGTTCATTCCAGGTGACTACGAGTTGGATCTGCTAAAGAAAATGCAAGGTTTGAGGCAATCAAGTAAGTCTGTCAAAGAATACACAGAGGAGTTTTATAAAATTGTAATCAGAATAGGCCATTCAGAGGCCAACAAGGAGAAGGTAGCCCATTATATTAATGGGTTACGAGCAAGTATTCAAGAGGAGTTAAGTATGGTCAGGGTGACCACCATAGAGGATGCTTACCGATTTGCCCTGAGGGTTGAAGAGAAGCTAAACAGAAGGTTTGAGAGCAAGCAAAGAGGAAGAGGTCATGGTGGAAGAACTGGTGGAAGAACAAATGGAGGACGAAATGAAGATTATAAGAAGAATGGAGAAGCTAGTAATAGTCAGGACCAAAAGGGAGATAATGCTTACCGCCCCTGTGATCAGAACAATGGTTACCAGAGAGGAAGAGGAAGGTCTGGACGAGGGTTTGGAAGAGGAGGATTTCGTGGAACCTGTTTCCACTATGGCGAAGAAGGACATCGAGCATACGAGTGTCCACAACACCAAGAGAGGACAAATAGGAGGCCTGAAGGTAATGCCTGAGCTACGGTCGTTGATGAAGGTGCTGAATCTGAGCACTCTAAAGAAGCAAAAAAGGAGAAGTGCTAATCACAAGGAGAGCCTTGTTGAATGAGGAGAGAGACCCAGATCAGAGGAAGAGCTTATTTCGCACAAGGTGTAAATGTGCAGGTAAGATTTGTAATATTATCATAGACAATGGTAGCACAGATAACCTAGTTTCAGAAGGAATGGTTACCAAATTGCAATTAGAGAGGAAGAGACACCCGCATCCATATCGGATTGCGTGGTTACAGAAGGACCATAGGGCTTTGGTCAGTGAGCAATGCTTGGTAAAATTTAATATTGGGAATTACCGTGATGAGGTCCTGTGTGACATCCTGCCTATGGATGCTTGCCATTTGTTGTTGGGAAGGCCATGGCAGTTTGATCGGTGTGCAGTGCATGATGGTCGTGCCAACACTTACTCCTTGACAAAGAATGGAGTGCGCCATAAGCTGAAGCCCCTGAAGGAGGTGGACGAAAAGGTATGTAGCAGTGCTAGAATCTGTTTAGTTGAAGGGAGAAGGTTTTTGGATGGTTTGAAGCATGAGCATATGTGCTATGCATTAATTCCTAGAGTTAGGGAAGAAGAATGCAAAGATACCCCAGTAGAAGTCTTAGGTCTGTTAGAAGAATTTCTAGATATTATATCAGATAATGTGTTTGAGGGTTTACCACCAGTGAGGAAGATCGGTCACCATATAGATTTGGTATCGGGATCTAGTTTACCCAATAAGGCAGCCCATAGAATGACTCCTGTAGAAAGTGAGGAGCTAAACGAGGCAAGTCCAAGAGTTGCTAAAAAAGGGACTGATTCGGGAGAGCTTGAGTCCATGTGCAGTACCTACAGTACTAGCACCAAAGAAATATGGAGAGTGGAGAATGTGTACAGACTCTCGAGCTATTAACAAGATCACCATAAAATATAGATTTCCATTGCCAAGGATGGATGACATTATGGACTATTTGAGTGGAGCCAAGTACTTCACAAAGATTGACCTGAAGAGTGGGTACCATCAGATTCGTGTCAGAGAAGGAGATGAGTGGAAGACAACCTTCAAGACCAGAGAGGGTTTGTATGAGTGGTTGGTCATGCCATTTGGGCTAACCAATGCGCCAAGCACATTCATGCGGCTGATGAATGAGGTATTGAAGGAGTTTTTAGGAAAATTTGTCATTGTCTATTTGGATGACATTTTAATATTTAGCGAGGACCCTAGAAGAGCACCGATGCATATCAGAAGGGTTTTGAGAAGCTGAGGGAGGAGCAGTTGTTGATTAATTTGAAGAAGTGTAGTTTTGTGAAGGAGTTAGTGTATCTGGGATTTGTCATCTCAGTCGAAGGTCTAAAAATGGACCCAGAAAAGGTGAGGGCTATCATTGAATGGCCTACTCCAAGAAGCATAACTGAGGTAAGATCATTTCATGGTCTAGCAAGTTTTTACAGAAAATTCATTAGAAATTTTAGCGGTATTTGTGCACCCCTTACAGAAACAATGAGAGGGGATAAGAAAGAATTTAAGTGGACCTTAGGAGCAGATAAGAGCTTTGATATGTTGAAGAAGAAGGTCACAGAGCAACCTATTTTGGCACTTCCAGATTTTAATAAGGTATTTCGGGTAGATTGTGATGCTAGTGGTAGTGCCATAGGAGTTGTATTGAGTCAAGAAGGTAAACCTGTTGCTTATTTTAGTGAGAAACTCAATGATGCTAGGAAGAAGTATTCGGTTTATGATCAAGAGTTTTATGCTATAGTTCGGGCTCTAAAGAAGTGGAGGCATTATTTGTTGCCAAAAGAGTTTGTTCTATATCGATCATCAGGCCTTACAGTATATTAATAGCCAAGGGAAGCTAAATCGAGAGGCACTTGAAGTGGGTTGAGTTTCTACAGAGTTATACCTTTGTGTTGAAGCACAGGAGCGGAAATTCAAATAGAGTTGTAGATGCCTTAAGTAGAAGGCAGTGTTTGTTGATAGAAATGAAGGTGGAAGTTGTAGGGTTTGACGAACTTAAGGGTTTGTACCCTGAAGATCTTGATTTTGCAGAGGCTTGGAGGGCTTGCTTGGCACCTGTTACTTTGGACAGGACTAAGTGGTTGGATTTTCTGATCCAAGATGGAATGTTGTTTAGAGGAAATCAATTATGCATTCCAAGGAGTTCAATGAGGGAGAATCTAGTCAAGGAGAAACACAGTGGAGGGTTGGTTGGACACTTTGGTCGGGATAAGACCATTGCCCTTGTTAGTGAGAACTACTATTGGCCACAGTTGCAGCAAGATGTGAAGAGATTTGTGCAAAGTTGTAGAGTATGCCAGATGGCGAAGGGTGTGAGACAGAACATTGGATTATATCAGCCATTACCTATACCAGAGAGACCATGGGAGGACATCGGCATGGATTTTGTTCTTGGCCTACCAAGGACACAGAGGGAAATGACTCCATATTTGTGGTGGTTGACAGGTTTTCAAAGATGGCACATTTTATTCCCTTCCAGAAAACTAATGATGCAGTTCATGTTGCAGGTTTATTTTTCAAAGAGGTGGTACGACTTCATGGTCTACCAAAGAGTATAGTTTATGACAGAGATACCAAGTTTGTTGGGTATTTCTGGAGAACCTTGTGGAAGAAATTGAAGACAGATTTGAAATTCAGTTCTGCATACCACCCATAGGCGATGGACAAACAGAGGTGGTGAATAGAAGTTTGGGTAATCTATTGAGATGCTTGGTAGGAGATAAGCCCAAGGGATGGGATTTGGTTTTGCCATAGGTGGAATTTGCATACAACAATTCTGTCAATAGGAGTACTAACAAATCTCCATTCCAGATAATATATGGGAGCAGTCCAAGAAATGCTTATGAGTTGAGGAAGATGGATACAAGGGAAAAGTGCGGTGCTGAGGTTGAGGACTTTGCAGAGCATCTGAAGAGCTTGCATGAAGAAGTGAAGAAGCATATTACTAAGATGAATACTCAATATAAGACAAGGGCAGACCAAAAGCGACGGTTTAAGGAATTTGAAGTGGGAGATGAAGTTATGGTCCATCTGAGAAAAGAAAGGTTTCCTGCTAAAACCTATAACAAGCTGAAGATGAAGAAGTTTGGACCATGCAAAATCATAGAAAAATGGGATTCAGGCAATGCATATGAAGTGGAATTGCCAAGTGGGCTTAACATATCACCTATTTTTAACATTTCAGATTTGGTAGAATACCATGAAGGAGACAATGGTGAGGGACCAGTAGCAGAATTGTGGAATATTCCAGCATCTACTCCAGATACGGAAGAGATAGAAGAGATCCTGGATACACGCATCGGCAAAAGTACCAAAAATAGGCAGTATGCGAGAATATCTGGTTAAGTGGAAAGGCAGACCTGTTGAAGATTCATCTTGGTTGTCGAAGGCTGAGGTTGAACGCCTTGGTTTTCTTCCAACAATAGAGAAGTGAAGGTCACTTCTCAAAATTACCTGGGTGTCTGATGCAGGGAGCATCCAGTGGTGTAAGAGTGATCTTGCATCACCCGAAAAAAAATTGTAATTGTTTAATTTTGTAAAACTAGTAAAACTAGTTTAACTTGCAGGAGATTTTTGAAGGTCTTAGAGGTCGAATTTGAGGATTTTTGGCTAGACACGAGCCTTGGTGTAAAGAGCTAAGGTTTTGCACTTAGCTCGTTTCATGCCATTTTCGAAAACATGTTGTAATAGTCAATCGGGTCAACGAGTGCGAAGTTATGACCTCGACAAGTTGCCCCCAAAATTCAAATTTGAATTTTAATGGTTTTAGGTGGGAAAAAGGGAAAACAGGGTATTTGAGGGAATTTTCAAAATTGTAAAGGGGTCTTTTCTCTTGTATCCTTATTTTTGGCATGAAAGTAATGAAAGGTTTGATTCTCTGACTTGTTCAAAGGAAAAATACATGTGTATCATTTGTTTGGTGTTGCTTGTGTAACGTGATCTACACCACAAGGCAATTTTCAAAAGGGAGGATCTTCTTCCAAGAGTTCAAAAGGAAAACAACCTCAATAGAAGGAAAATAAGTATTACAAAATTTATGATATGGATAACCATGGCACACTTATAGGTAATGGTATCATTCTGGAATAATCTACCCAATGACCATAGCTACAACAATGAAATATGGAGCTAAGGTACTATATAAATCATAGAAGAAGAATAAAAATTTTATTTCCCCCTTTTTCTTTCTTTCCTTGTATTAAGCAACCCAAGGGACATGTTGCTTATGAGGAATCAGACTCAGATTTTGAGAGAGCACAAAAGATGCTCATGACTCACACATACACTCAGTAGAAGGATCCTATGTGGTATATTAATTTTGGATTCAGCAAACACATGATTGGTGATAGATCATGGTTTGAGGGGCGGGATGAAGGAGATGTTTCAATCACTCTACTAGATGGACAATGTCAGATTGAGAAAGTTCTCTATGTTCTTGGATTGACCAATAATTTCTTGTCACTCCCTCATATCTTGGGTAAGAATATGGTCGTTGATTTTAGAGTTGAGAATGGTAGGAAGAGATGCTTCATCACTAGAAAGGGAAAGCATGTAGCAATAGGTTCATACAAGCATGGCTTGTTTATATTAGATGCTATTTCTACGCCTCATGTTGCCATGGTGGCAAACATAAAGGAGGCCACTTATCTTTGGCACAAGATATATGGGCATCTGTGTTCAGGATATCTACTTGAGTTGAGTAAATATGAGATGGTGAAAGGTCTTCCCAAAATTTCATCCATATTGTCAGTATGCTCGGATTTCTTAGTAGGGAAGCAAAATTGAGTATAATTTGAGGTGAGATCTTCACGAGCTAAGAAACCTTTGGAGTTGGTACACACCGATCTGTGCGGTCCTATGCCAAACAATTATGGTGGAAAGAGGTATTTTCAGTTGTTTGTTGATGATTACTCATGGAAGATGTGGGTTTTATTTCTACAATTGAAGTCAGAGGTTTTTTTATATTTTTAGCAGTTCAAGAAGAGTTTTGAGAAGGAGTCAGGATGTTCCATCAAGACCCTCCGCTCAGATCGAGGGGGAAATATACCTCCAAATAATTTTCATCATTTTTGAATTCACATGGGATAAAGAGATAGTTGACAACAACCTATACTCCATAACAAAAATGGAGTTGCTAAGAGGAGGAACCATTCCATCATGGAAATGGTTCACTATATGCTTAAGAGGGCACATCTTGAGTAGTAGTATTGGGTAGAAGTAGTCAATACAGCAATGTACCTCTTGGATAGAGATCCCAAAAATATCTATAGGGCATGACTCCGCAAGAAGCATGGAGTGGTAGGAAATCCTCCATTTCTCATCTAAGGATATTTGGGTGTAATGCATTCATGCATATACCAAAATCAAAGAGAAAGAATCTAGATGAGAAATTCCTACAGTGTATTTTTCTTGGTTATGATGAGCATTCAAAGGGATATTGGTTGATAGATCCTACAACCAAGAAAATGAACTTAAGTAGAGATGTTATATTTTATGAAGCTTTCACATCAGATGATACATATACAACTGTATACCTGGATGAAGATGAGCCTAAGAAAGAGAAATAGGCTCCACCCCCATAGAAAAAGGTTCCAAAATGGTATACTAGTACATTGAGAGATTCAAAGTTGACTTCACTTCCAAATCTAACTCTAGATCAAACTTATACACGTAGCATGAATCAAAAAATGAGAGTAGAGGCATATAATTTAGAGGTTAATGAGCTTTACCAATAGTTTGATGAAATATCCGTAGATGTAGAGGAAGATAGAGAATCATATATGGATGATGAAAGGGTTTATATGTTTGCATTGGATGAGAATGAACCCACAACAGTTCAAGATGCACTTAGTGAGCCTCAGTGGAAGGATGCTATGGATGCTGAACATACATCTCTCACAAAAAATAACACATGGAAGCTAGTTGATATGCCTTCAAGAAAGAAGCCCATTGGCTGCAAATGGGTTTCCAAAGTGATGTATAAGGTAGATGGAACTATTGATAAGTATAAGGCCCGTCTTGTGCTAAAGGGCTATGCTCAGAAAGAAGGAATTGATTATGAAGAGAATTTTCCACCCACTGCAAGAATGACTACCATTCATGTACTTTGTGCTATGGTAGCTCAGTTTGGGTGGAAGTTACATCAAATGGATGTCAAAAGTGCCTTCTTTAATGGTGACTTGCAAGAAGAAGTGTACATGATCCAACCAGAAGGATTTGTGGTTGAAGGCCAAGAACATAAAGTTTACAAGTTGGTTAAATCCTTGTATGGGTTAAAACAATCTCCACGAGCTTGGTACATCAAAATGGATAGTCACCTATTATAGCATGGATTCAAAATAAGTCCTTCAAATGCTAATCTCTATATCAAGAATAATGGTTCTAACATAGTGATTCTAGTACTCTATATGGATGATCTAATCATCATTGGTAATTCAAATAACATGATAGATGCAGTGAAATATGACTTGAAATAATCATTTGAGATGACATATCTAGGAATTTTTTCACTATGTTCTTGGTTTAGAAGTGGAACAAAAGAAAAATCATATCAAAGTGACATAGAAGAAGTATGCCAAGACATTGATTAAAAAATATCGCATGACTAATTACAAGTTGAAAGCAACTCCAATGGAACCAGGGCTTTAGTTATCATGATATGATACTTCTCCATAGGTAGATGGTACTCTCTATCACCATCTAATTGGGAGTCTCATATATCTAACAAACACCAGGCCAGATATCAGTTTTGATGTGGGTTATCTTTCAAGGTTCATACAAGAACCTAAGGTGAGTCATTGGAAAGCAACAAAATAGGTTCTTCATTATGTCCATGGTAGTACAGACTATGGCTTGGAGTACAAGAAGAATGAAAATTTCTTCTTATAGGGATACACGGACTCAGACTATGCTGGATCCATTGATGATCGAAATCAACTTTTGGATACATTTTCCATCTTGGCTCTGGACCTGTCTCTTGGTACAGTAAGAAGCAGCAAGTGGTTGCTTTATCTTCTATAAAGGTACAATATCATGCAACACATGGAGCTATCTGCGAGATGATATGGTTATGTCACATTATTTCAAGTATGGGTCTACCTAAGAATCTTCTACTTCACTTATTTTGTGACAACCAATGTGTTTTGAAGCTTGTCAAGAATCTAATCTTTCATGAATGCACCAAAAATATTGACACTCAATGTCATTTCATTCGATATGAAGTTCCAAAGCACAACATATAGCTCCAGTACATTCCCACTAATGACCAAGTTGCAGAAATTTTCACTAAGGTACTTGCACGTGTCAAATTTGAGTTGTTTTGCAACACACTTTGTATTTTAAAATAATGTAATAAGGGGGGATGTTAGCATAGATTATTAATTTATTATTAGATATATTATTACATTATAATTACACCTTGTTAGTGCATATACAAATGTGGTTATTTGGTTTGGGGAATTAGTTACACGAACTATAAGTTTGTTGCTCCAATTCATTCTATATATATTTCCACCTTTATGAACTCAATGGACTAATGCTCATGTAAATTTAACACTTTGTTCAATTTTGTTCCAAAACTATTTATTTGAACACATCCCCTATAATGTTCTTGGAATAGCATAAGTTGTATCCCTTTGTAATAATTTCCAAGTCACAAATTATTTAACTCCCTAGCTTTCACTCATTTTGCTATGGCCACTAATTAGTGGAACAAATGGCTAAATTATCCCATGTTGTAAGTACCTTGGCTGACAAGGTCAATGATATTATAGTCCAAAGTGACCTTAGTGATGTCAAAATTTACAACAATGACATTCACTCTAAAATAAAATGTGAGGTAAATATCTATGATGGTTCAAGAGATATTGAGGTTCTAAATAGTTGGATCCTCAATATATACACTTGGTTTTCATATAGCCAGGTTCCTAAAGATGATAGAGTTCCGATTGGAAAAATTAAAATTTTAAGAGTAGATAATTTTTGGTAACTGAATGCCAACATACTCAAAATCCTATTAGCAATTAGGATGAATTGTAAGTAAGGGATTTTTGGATATCTTTTATCCTTAAAAATATGATGAAGATATCATAATAAAGTAGCTTTGCTTAAGGTAAGGCAACAACATGAGTGTTCAAGATTATATTTACCAATTTAACAAGTTGAGAATACTAATTGGCATTTAGGATTCGACTAATGGACTCATAATAAAATTTAAGAGTGATTTGTAAGATCCACTAACAAGGAAGTTAGAATATACCACCCTAACTGCTTTGTATGTAGCATTTAATAAAGATTAGTTGGAAAAAGAGAAGCTTGCTAATCAATCCAAAGGACCATAACAATTTGGTTCCATGGGAGCTTATAGACCTCCACATTAGCAACATCCATAGAAGGCAAATAAGCCTTCTTTCTTTTCTCCCTCTTCTTCTTCTTCATCAAATTATTATTCTCCTCATTTAAATAGTAGGAAAAATTATACTTATTTTAATAGGAGAGGTCATGTGGAATCTAAATACTTTAGGAAGAAGAAGAATCTCATTATAAAATCTCAAGGTGAAGAACCAAAAGTTGTTCCCATTTGAAGAACACAAGCTTATACTGAGAAGGGGGGGTGAACAATATAAGACCACTTTTTACTTTTTCTTTCCTAGTCAATATTATGCAATGTAAAGATAGCAATTTCAATAGCAGTAATCAAATAAATGCACAAATAACCACACAAAATAGAGACACCACAATTTAGATGGTTCACCCAATGTGGGCTACTCCACGAAGAAAATATTTCACTAAAATTTCCTCAATCAATCTCTTGGGAATACTTTCCCTATTAAAATGTTTATGGAACTCTATCCAAATGAGACACCAATCCCTTAAATCAAGTTCATGGATATCTATACATAGGATAACTCCTTCTCCTCTACTCTGGCTGGTGATCTTCTTAAAGACTACCTTCTCTACACTGGCTTGTGGATCTATCTCCACTTAATAATATTGTACTCACTCAAAAGACCTATCCTCACTACCTTGGTTGATGGATATCTATCCACTAGAGACTTTTGTCCTCTATACTCTGTCACCTCCAAAGCTTTATCTCAAAAATGCACTAAACATAGTCCTTCGGTATAGTACAAATCTGTTCAATATATATCTCTGGTCTGGTACAAATCTGTCCTCAAATCTACACCCAAAATCTTCTCAACAAGTCCACAAAGAACTTGCTCAAATATTCTCAACAAGTCCACATAGAACTTGCTCAAATTTGCTCAAAAAATCCACACAAAACTTGCTCAAATATGCTCAATAAGTCCACATAGAACTTGCTAAAATATGCTCAACAAGTCCACACAAAACTTTCTTAAATATGCTCAAAAAGTCCACTTAGAACTTGTCCAATCTGCTCAACAAGTCCACTCAGAACTTGTCCAATCTGCTCAACAAGTCCACTCAAAATTTTTTGAATCTACTCAACAAGTCCACTCAGAACTTGTCCAATCTACTCAACAAGTCCACTTAGAACTTGTCCAATCTACTCAATAATTCCACTCAGAACTTGTCCAATATGCTCAACAAGTCCACTCAGAACTTGTCCAATATGCTCAACAAGTCCACTCAGAACTTGTCCAATTTGTATTGTAAGCTTCCACAAAAGCTTACCCAAAACTATCCACAAGTCTTCTCAAAGACTTACCTCAAATCTGCTCAAATACTTTCAATCACTTTCTTAGAAACATAAGGAGAATTTTTAGAGACTCAATATGCTTCAAATCAATGTTCAATCACTTTCTCAACTTAATTCATAATATAGAATAATTTTTTTTATGGAAATGGAACAATCACTTCACACGTCCACTTGACTAGGCTCAACCAACTCTACTCAATCAATGACTCAATGAGATAATCCTTGCTCACAAACCTAGTTAAAGTATATGATCACTTACTAAAAATATTTCCAATAATGCTTAGCAACCAATCTCACATAACAATGATACTCATGTTATTTTCAAATTCTTGTTCAAGTTTTTCACTCATTAACAACTTCAACAACAATGCTTATAAAACAACTTTCACATAACAATGATACTCATGTTCTTCACTCATCAATGGCTTCAACAACAATGCTTATTAAAACAACTCTCACATAACAATGATACTCATGTTATTCACTCATCAATGGCTTCAACAACAATGCTTATCGAACAAGGTTTTTTTTCCTGTCCATGTCCCTGTTCCTATTCCTGTTCCTGTTCATAATGTTCCTGTTCCTGTTCTCACTTATTTTTGGAATATTTTCTCTACACCACTTTGTTGTGTGACCATAGTTATTTAAATTATAACACTTAATGTTTTTATTCCTTAAAGGTGCAAATATCTTAGGATTTCTCCTAGTGAAGCCATACCTTCTTCTGTCATGAACCTTGCAATTTATTGCCTTGTGACCAAACTATTTACATGAGTAGAAATACCCATGTAAAAGCTGTTTGTTCCCATATTATTTTTTTTCCTATGTCCTGCACTGTGAAGCCATGTTACCAAACTTGTGACATGACAAAAAACTTCATTAAAATTTCCTCATCTTGACATCATTGGTATCCTAGTCTCTCTTGATATATTCTGATTATTGTTCTGTTTGTATAACCTATTCTGATTGTTGTTCCATCTGTATCTTTTTTGTGTATTGTTCTTGTTCTTATTGAACTCTCTATTGTCTAATTCATCCTTAGATGTATCACTCTCTCTTACACTATCTTCTTATGAAGTATCTTCATATGAATTACATTTTTCTCCAAAACTTGAGGTTGAATTTCCTGCCCATTTCTTTTGAACCTGTTCAAATCCAAGACCTGTTTTGCTTGATGTAGGCTTTTATATATTGATGAACTTATCCAATTTATTTGATTTATTTTTGAACCCTTTTAGCTTGAATTTGGAGTCTTCCAAATATTCTCTTAGTAGTGCCACTTCTTGTGTTAACTTTTTACATTCTAAGATCTTTGCTTCTAACTTATCCTTGAACCTTTTTGCCTTAGCCTTTGATTTTTCTAAATCCTCTATAAGCAATCTTCTCTCTTCATCACATTATTGAAACTGAATTTCAATTTTAGAGTGCTACTTTCTTACCTTATTTACCATTTCAAGGGCATAAATAATTTCTCCTTTGAGATCATATCCATCCTTTTTTGAATATTCCTCTATTTGTTTACCTTTGTCCACATCTTTATTTTTTGTTGGCTTGTCTTCTATAGGATCACCTATTTCTTCTTCTAATGCCATTAGAATATTTTCATCTGGTCCTTCAAGTGCATCCTCATATTCATCATCACTAAAACTATAGCCATCCCTTGTACAATCATCTTCAAGATGTCCAAAATTACCACATCTAAAACACTTGAGAATTATTGGAGTCCTTTTATTAACTGGTTTTTTTTTCAATCATAAAAAGAACTTCATCTCTATCATTGTCTAAAAAACTAGCATCACTATCACTTGAGTACTTACTTGCCTTATCCATAGAGTAGCTCCTCTTTTATCTTTGAAAGAACTTCTTTCCTTATCTACTTTGTCCATCCTTGCTTTTATTTTTGTGCCTATATCTTTTTGGTTCTCTGTTCCTGTGATCCTATTTTTCTTCATCATTGTTATTCTTGGCTTCTTGACAATCAGTTGCATAATGACCATACTTTCCACAATTGAAAAATTTAACATATCTTGTATCTCTAGATCTTCTTGAATCCTTATTCCTTCTACCATAATTTGCTTCTTCATCACTGGATGACTCATTGCTTGATTCTGACTTCTTACCCTTAGTATTCTTGATTGCTTTGAATGCTGCTTCCTTCTAGGGAATATGATATTTTGTTCTTATCTCATATGTTGTAAGAATACCAAGCAACATATATCTTGTCAAAGTATCACCATCCATTGAAACTTCTATAGCAGAAACCTTTTCACTGAATCTTTTTGGAAGAGTTCTCAAAACTTTATCACAAACATCTGATTCATCAATATTCATTCCAAGTCCTTGCATAGCATTAACAACCTCATCAATTCGAAGTAGATAAGTACTAATGTTTTCCTCATCCTTCATTCTTAAATCCTCAAATTTTCCTTTGAGATTTCATATCTTTTCTTTCTTGACACATTTATCTCCTTCATATATATTTTGCAATTTATCCCACATGTCTTTTGTAGTTTGAAAATGCATAACTTTCATAGACTCTGTTCTATGCAAACCTCTTAAAAGTGCATTCATTGATTTTGAATTGTAATGTTGTAAGAGCTTACCTTCCTTATTTGTAGGAGGATTAATTAAGGGATCATATCCAAATTCAACTGCTTCCCAAATTTCATTGCCAAGTGCCATCAAGTAGATATTCATTCTCATACTCCAATACATATAGTCACTTCCATAAAATATTGGTGTTGAGTTATCTGAGGACACATTCTTAGAATCCATTTTGTTCTTGTTAGATTTTCCTTCAATATTTTAAACTCTTCTGAAGGAACCCGCTCTGATACCAATTGAAGAACACAAGCTTATACTGAGAGGGGGTGAATAGTATAAGACCACTTTTTACTTTTTCTTTCCCAATAAATATTATGCAATGTAAATATAGCAATGTCAATAGCAATAATCAAAGCAATGCACAAATCACCACACAAAATAGAGACACCACAATTTACGTGGTTCACCCAATGTGGGCTACTCCATGGAGAAAATATTTCACTAAAATTTCCTCAATCAATCTCTTGGGAATCCTTTCCCTATTACAATGTTTATGGACCTCTATCCAAAGGAGACACCAATCCCCTAAATCAAGTTCATGGATCTCTATCCACAGGAGAACTCCTTCTCCTCTACTCTGGCTGGTGATCCTCTTGAAGATAATTGCCTCCACTACACTAGCTTGTGGATCTCTCTCCACTGAAGACTCTTGTCCTCACTCAGAAGACCTATCCTCACTACCCTGGCTGATGGATCTCTATCCACTGGAGACTTTTGTCCTCTCTGCTCTATCACCTCCAAATATCTATCTCAAATCTACACTAAACATAGTCCTTCGGTCTAGTACAAATCTGTTCAATCTCTATCTCTGGTCTGGTACAAATCTATCCTCAAATATGCACCAAAACTCTGCTCAACAAGTCCACACAAAACTTGCTCAAATATTCTCAACAAGTCCACATAGAACTTGCTCAAATATTCTCAACAAGTCCACACAAAACTTGCTCAAATTTGCTCAACAAGTCCACACAGAACTTGCTCAAATCTGCTCAACAAGTCCACACAGAACTTGCTCAAATATGCTCAACAAGTCCACATAGAACTTGTCAATTGCTCAACAAGTCCACTCAGAACTTGTCCAATCTGCTCAACAAGTCCACTCAAAACTTGTCCAATCTGCTCAACAAGTCCACTCAGAACTTGTCCAATCTGCTCAACAAGTCCACTCAGAACTTGTCCAATATGCTCAACAAGTCCACTCAGAACTTGTCCAATCTGCTCAACAAGTCCACTCAAACTTGTCCAATATGCTCAACAAGTCCACTCAGAACTTGTCCAATCTGCTCAACAAGTCCACTCAGAACTTGTCCAATATGTATTGTAAGCTTCCACAAAAGCTTACCCAAAACTGTCCACAAGTCTTCTCAAAGACTTACCTCAAATCTGCTCAAATACTTTCAATCACTTTCTTAGAAACATAAGGAGAATTGTTAGAGACTCAATATGCTTCAACTCAATGCTCAATCACTTTCTCAACTCAATTCAGAATATAGAATAATTTGTTTTATGGAACTTGAACAATCACTTCACACATCCACTTGACTAGGCTCAACCAACTCTACTCAATCAATGACTCAATGAGATAATCCTTGCTCACAAACCCTAGTCAAAGTATATGATCACTTACTCAAAATGTTTCCAACAATGCTCAACAACCAATCTCACATAACAATGATACTCATGTTCTTTTCAAACCCTTGTTCAAGTTCTTCACTCATTAATGGCTTCAACAACAATGCTTATAAAAACAACTCTCACATAACAATGATACTCATGTTCTTCACTCATCAATGGCTTCAACAACAATGCTTATTAAAACAACTCTCACATAACAATGATACTCATGTTCTTCACTCATCAATGGCTTCAACAACAATGCTTATCAAACAAGGTTTTAACCACACTTCTTTATTCCAGAAAACCTTGAAGCAATCACTCAACACACTCAATAGGTAACCCTAATCAAATCCTTTTCACTCCAAACTTATTTTCTAGAAAACCAATCAATCAATTCAACTATGGAAGAATATGCTCATACCTTTTTCTTGATTGGAGGATGATCTTCAAAAACTGCCTTCAGGAATATCTTCTTCTTTGCCAAGTGCCAAGGGTTAGATAACAAGTGTTATATTTCACAAAATACAAGAATAGCTCAATTTCATAATACACCTTATATCTCCTTCTCAATAGCAATATTTAACAATAATATCTTCACAAAAATTTCCTCTTCAATTTTTCTATTTCACAAAATTGATATTCCAACTTAATTTCTATCTCCTAAGGTAAAATAATATTTACCTTAATAAAGCACCTATTTACCACTTAGGTAAATAAATTAATATCACCTTATAACTCCCTAACCTTAGCATAATTAATCAAATTCCACATACACCCCTAAAACCTTAGCACAATAATCAAATACCACAAATATTCCCTTATTCCTCCTAAACCTTAGTATTATGCAAAAATCAAAAATCAAATTATAAAAACCTTTGGTGAATCCCCCTTCCGCAATTTTTGGAGTTTCAAACCTGCGCCTTCTCCACGACTGGTGCCTTAGCTATGACAAGCTAGCCGTGTGAGCTAAGTGCTCCACGTGCTTAGCTTAAGCCCTAAGGTTGCTTAAGTCTTCTCACAAAGGCTTCAAAGCCTTTGGCCTTCTCCTACGTCTAGCGCCAAGCTAGACTGTGAGCGCTTCTCCCTTTGCGCTGTCCCTTGCTTCGAACACCATGCGCTACCTCGATCATGATGCTCTACCCTGATTACAATGCGTTGTCCTGTTTCGGAAAATACACCACTCACAAATTTTGGAGGCTTCAGATTTTTGCTTTGTTCGAATTCGATACACACCATTCCCTAAGGTTTGTCTTAGGGTTTAAATACCCTTCATTTGCTTTGCATACAACGTCGATGGATGATTCGATTTGATGACGTCGGCTTGTATAAATTATAATTTATAATTAATTTAAATTCAAAAGAATTTAAATATTATAAATTTAATTTATAAACTTTAGACTTTAATAAAAATTAAAGCCCTCTTGAGTTAATATCAAATTGTCATTTGCACTTCACTGGGTTGATGAAAATTAATTTTGCCACCTTGGTTTTAATAAAAACCTTAACTCTGCCATCACAATATTAGAGAACTATCATTATGGTTTTAATAAAAAACCTTTTAATGTGCCATCATGGTTTTAACAAAAACCCTTATAAAAACATATTTGGACAACTTTTCTCCATCTCTTTGCATTGCTTCCTGGTGTTAATGATGATGTACTCCATGGTGGTAATGATAGCTTCATGTGTTCACTTTGGCATCAATGACAACTTTTCACCTTGACATCAATGACAACTAAATGAGCTCAAAATGTCCAACAATCTCCCCCTTTGTCATTGATGGTAACCCAACTTCATTTTTACCAAAAACTTGACCTTTCCTTTGTTTTGCTCCCCCTGGGACAATGCTCCCCCTGGCTCAATGCTCTCTCCTCTTTTCTCAAATACCAAATCTCTCCCCCTTACTCAAATCTCTCCCCCTTTGACATCAATGGCAAAGGGTCACCTTTGGGGCTCGAGGCTAAGAATGAGCCTCTTAGCTTAGCCCCTCCCCCACCTCCTCTTGAGGTGGTTAATTCTGGGGTGGGAGTATTTCTACTCCCAAAAAGCACTATTCTTTACCTTTATCCTCTCTTATTTTTATCTGATCCTTTTGATTCCTTTGACTATTTCTTTCAATATTTCTATCCATGTCCCTGTTCCTATTCCTATTCCTGTTCATATTCATGTTCCTATTCTTGTTCTTGTTCATATCCATGTTCCTGTTCTTGTTCTCACTTGTTTTTGGAATATTTGCTCTACACCACTTTGTTGTGTGACCATCATTATTGCACTTATAACACTTAATGTTGTTATTCCTTGGAGGTGCAAATGTCTTAGGATTTCTCCTAGTGAAGCCATACCTTCTTCTATCATGAACCTTGCAATTTATTGCCTTGTGACCAAACTGATTACATGAGTAGCAATACCCATGGAAAAGTTGTTTGTTCCCATATTCTTATCTTTTCTGTGTCCTACACTGTGAAGCCATGTGCCCAAAACTGTGACATGAAAAGCATCTTCCATTGAAGTTTCCTTGTCTTGACCTCATTGGTCTCCTAGTCTCTCTTGACCTATTCTGATTGTTGTTCCATCTGTATAACCTATTCTGATTGTTGTTCCATCTGTATCTTCTTTGTGCATTGTTCCTATTCTTGTTGAAATCTCTATTGTCCAACTCATCCTCAGATGTCTCACTCTCTCTTACACTGTCTTCTTCTAAAGTATCTTCATATGAAGTATCTTCTTCTCCAAAACTTGAGGTTGACTTTCCTGCCCATTTCTTTTGAACCTGTTCAAATCCAAGACCTATTTTGCTTGATGTAGGATTTTGTATATTGATGAACTTATCCAAGTTCTTTGAGCTATTTTTGAACCCTTTTAGCTTGAATTTGGAGTCTTCCAAATATTCTCTTAGTAGTGCCACTTCTTGTGTTAAATTTTCACATTCTAAGATCTTTGCTTCTAACTTATCCTTGAACCTTTTTGCCTTAGCCTTTGATTTTTCTAAATCCTCTATAAGCAATCTTCTCTCTTCATCACATTCTTGAAACTGAATTTCAAGTTTAGAGTGTTGCTTTCTTACCTTCTTTACCATGTCAAGGGCATAAATAAGTTCTCCTTTGAGATCATATCCATCATTTTCTGAATATTCCTCTATTTTTTTACCTTTGTCCACATCTTTATTTTTTGTTGGCTTATCTTCTATAGGATCACCTACTTCTTCTTCTAATGCCATTAGAAGGTTTTCATCTTGTCCTTCAAGTGCATCCTCATATTCATCATCACTAAAACTATAGCCATCCCTTGTACAATCATCTTCAAGATGTCCAAAGTTACCACATCTAAAACACTTGAGAATTATTGGAGTCCTTTTCTTAACTGGTTCTTTTTCTTCAATCATAAAAAGAACTTCATCTCTATCATTGTTTGAAAAACTAGCATCACTATCACTTGAGTACTTACTTGCCTTATCCGCATAGTAGCTCCTCTTTTGTCTTTGAAATAACTTCTTTCCTTGTCTACTTTGTCCATCCTTGCTTTTATTTTGGTGCCTATATATTTATGGTTCCTTGTTCTTGTGATCTTGCTTTTCTTCATCATTGTTATTATTGGCTTCTTGATAGTCAATTGCATAATGACCATACTTTCCACAATTGAAATATTTAACAGATCTTGTATCTCTAGATCTTCTTGAATCCTTATTCCTTCTACCATAATTTGCTTCTTCATCACTGGATGACTCATTGCTTGATTCTGACTTCTTACCCTTAGTCTTCTTGATTGCTTTGAATGTTGCTTCCTTCTAGGGAATAGGATATTTTGTTCTTATCTCATGTGTTGTAAGAATACCAAGAAACATATCTCTTGTCAAAGTATCACCATCCATTGACACTTCTATAGTAGAAACCTTTTCACTGAATCTGTTTGGAAGAGTTCTCAAAACTTTATCACAAACATCTGATTCATCAATCTTCATTCCAAGTCCTTGCATAGCATTAACAACCTCATAAATTTGAAGTAGATAAGTACTAATGTTTTCCTCATCCTTCATTCTTAACTCCTCAAATTGTCCTTTGAGATTTCACATCTTTGCTTTCTTGACACATTTATCTCCTTCATATATATTTTGAAATTTATCCCACATGTCTTTTGTAGTTTGACAATGCATAACTTTCATAGACTCTGTTCTATGCAAACCTCTTAAAAGTGCATTCATTGCTTTTGAATTGTAATGTTGTAAGAGCTTACCTTCCTTATATGTAGGAGGATTAATTAAGGGATCATATCCAAATTCAACTGCTTCCCAAATTTCATTGCCAAGTGCCATCAGGTAAATCTTCATTCTCATACTCCAATACATATAGTCACTTCCATAAAATACTAGTGTTGAGTTATCTAAGGACACATTCTTAGAATCCATTGTGTTCTTGTTAGCTTTTTCTTCAAGTTGTTAAACTCTTCTGAAGGAACCCGCTCTGATACCAATTGAAGAACACAAGCTTATACTGAGAGGGGGGTGAACAATATAAGACCACTTTTTACTTTTTCTTTCCCAATCAATATTATGCAATGTAAATATAGCAATGTCAATAGTAGTAATAAAAGAAATGCACAAATCACCACACAAAATAGAGACACCACAATTTACGTGGTTCACCCAATGTGGGCTACTCCATGGAGAAAATATTTCACTAAAATTTTCTTAATCAATCTCTTGGGAATCCTTTCCCTATTACAATGTTTATGGACCTCTTTCCAAAGGAGACACCAATCCCCTAAATCAAGTTCATGGATCTCTATCCATAGGAGAACTCCTCCTCTACTCCAGCTGGTGATCCTCTTGAAGACATCTGCCTCCACTACATTGGCTTGTGGATCTCTCTCCACTGAAGAATCTTGTCCTCACTCAGAAGACCTATCCTCACTACCCTAGCTGATGGATCTCTATCCACTAGAGACTTCTATCCTCTCTTCTCTGTCACCTCCAAAGCTATATCTCAAATCTACACTAAACATAGTACTTCAGTCTAGTACAAATCTATTCAATATCTATCTCTTGTCTGGTACAAATATATCCTCAAATCTACACCAAAAATCTAATCAAAAAGTCCACATAGAACTTGATCAAATATTATCAACAAGTCCACATAGAACTTGCTCAAATATGCTCAACAAGTCCACATAGAACTTGCTCAAATATGCTCAACAAGTCCACATAGAACTTGCTCAAATATGCTAAACAAGTCCACATAGAACTTGCTCAAATCTGCTCAAGAAGTCCACATAGAACTTTCTCAAATATTCTCAACAAGTCCACACAGAACTTGCTCAAATCTTCTCAACAAGTCCACTAAGAACTTGTCCAATATGCTAAAAAATTCCACTCATAACTTGTCCAATCTACTCAAAAAGTCCACTCAGAACTTGTCCAATCTTCTCAACAAGTCCACTAAGAACTTTTCCAATCTGCTCAACAAGTCCACTCATAACTTGTCCAATCTGCTCAACAAGTCCACTAAGAAATTATCCAATATGCTCAACAATTCCACTTAGAACTTGTCCAATATGCTCAACAAGTCCATTCAAAACTTGTCCAATCTGCTCAACAAGTCCAGTCAAAACTTGTTGAGCAGATTTATTCTACTGCAACAAAATCAAAATAAAACCTGTCTGTTAGTCCTCCTCCTAGGTCTGGAAGTGGCCAGCCTCCTTTTCCAGAAGAAGGTATGAGTTCCTATCTCTCTAAATCTTACTCACACTCAAACATAACAAAATAAATAGAAAAACTTGTACTTTATTGATTCATAACATGATTACAAATCTGCTGCTAAAACCTGTTATAGAACTGTAACAATATTAGTTTTCTCACTTATTCTCTATTTATATTTTATCTACTACCATTTATACTATTATTATTATTCTTATTATTAGCTAAAATTGGACGGAAGCTATCTTTTATAGATTCCTAAAATCTAATTACAACAAAAAATATACTCAGCAAATCAATTCTTGTTATTCTGCAGTATTCCCTGGGTTTATCCTAGAAGAGGATATTTTCCATAAATTGTGGCTTTGGATGGTAAGGACGACAAAGTTAGATGGGAGATATGTTCATTTAACCTCCTCAGCCTTATTTCCATTTTTACACCATCAAAAATCAGTCAACAGGTCAAAAGGTGCTTTCTGTTCTCAATCCGGAGCTAAGTGGCTCAATCTGAAGATATTCGTTCAATCTGAAGAGACTGTATTTCTCAATCCGAAGATCTTCAGAATGACCAAATATGTACTCTTCAATTCATTTCAGTTGCATTTCTTAGGTGGATTAGTCCTCAGGATCAGATTGCAATAGCCTTCATTCCTCTTCATGTGTGAATTCCATGCCTTGCCATTCATTGGTAGTTGGCTAGAATTTACATAGAAAAACTAGTTTTTGCTGCACAATAACAGTTATTTGCACTATTTTCTAAATTCAAAGAAATTAATGCTTGAGAAACATCAAAATAAAAATAGTAAAGTGTTGCTATCAGCCTAATAATATCCCTTATGTAATAGGTCATGGCAAAGTGACATAAAACTACACAAAACTGTAAAAATCAACATATAATATTCCAAACACATCAATCATGTAAACAATTAATACACAACATATTAGATCAACTTAACTAGTATATAAAGTAAATCACAAAGTTTTAGGTAAGTTTTAGTTGTTCAAAACATGCTATGATGAAGGCATTTCCAGGCCTCATCAAATATTCCCTTATTCCTCCTAAACCTTAGTATTATGCAAAAATAAAAAATCAAATAATAAAAACCTTTGGTGAATCCTCCTTTCGCAATTTTCAAAGTTTTGAACCTGCGCCTTCTCAACTATTGGCCCCTTAGCTGCGGTAATCTAGCCATGTGAGCTAAGTGCTCCAAATGCTTAGCTTAAGCCCTAAGGTTGCTTAAGTATTCTCACAAAGGCTTCAAAGCCTTTGGCCTTCTCCTATGTCTAACACCAAGCTAGACTGTGAGCGCTTCTCCCTTTGCGCTGTCCCTTGCTTTGAACACCTTGTGCTACCTTGATCACGATGCTCTGCCTTGATTACAATTCATTGTCCTATTTTGAAAAAATACACCACTCAAAATTTTTGAAGGCTTCGGATTTTCGCTTTGTTTGAATTCAATACACACCATTCCCTAAGGTTTGTATTAGGGTTTAAATACTCTTAATTTGCTTTGCATACAATGCCGGTGGATGATTACATTTGATGATGTCAACTTGTCTAAATTATAATTTATAATTAATTTAAATTCAAAAGAATTTAAATATTAAAAATTTAATTTATAAACTTTATACTTTAATAAAAATTAAAGCCCTCTTGAGTTAATATCAAATTGTCATTTGCACTTCACTGGGTTGATGAAAATTAATTTTGCCACCTTGGTTTTAATAAAAACCTTAACTCTGCCATCACAAAATTAGAGAACTATCATTATGGTTTTAATAAAAACCTTTTAATGTGCCATCATGGTTTTAACAAAAACCCTTATAAAAACATATTTGGACAACTTTTCTCCATATATTTGCATTGCTTCCTGGTGTTAATGATGATGTACTCCATGGTGGTAATCATAGCTTCATGTGTTCACTTTGGCATCAATGAAAAATTTTCACCTTGAAATTAATGTCAACTAAATGAGCTCAAAATGTCCAAAAATATCCCCCTTTGTCATTGATGGCAACCCAAATTCTTTTTACCAAAAACTTGACCTTTCTTTTGTTCTGCTCCCCCTGGGACAATGCTCCCCCTGGCTCAATGCTCTCTCCTCTTTTATCAAATACCAAATATCTCCCCCTTACTCAAATATCTCCCCATTTGACATTAATGGCAAAGGGTCACCTTTGGGGTTTGGGGCTAATAATGAGCCTCTTAGCTTAGCCCCTATCCCACCTCTTCTTGAGGTGGTTAATTCTAGGGTGGGAGTATTTATACTCCTAGAAAGCACTATTATTTACCTTTATCCTCTCTTCTTTTTATCTGATCCTTTTTATTGCTCTGACTATTTCTTTCAATATTCCTATCAATGTCCCTATTCCTGTTCCTGTTCCTATTCATATTCATGTTCCTATTCTTGTTCCTGTTCATATCCATGTTCCTGTTCTTGTTCTCACTTGTTTTTGGAATATTTACTCTACACAACTTTGCTGTATGACCATCATTATTGCAATTATAATACTTAATGTTGTCATGACTTGGAGGTACAAATGTCTTAGGATTTCTCCTAGTGAAGCCATACCTTCTTCTGTCATGAACCTTGAAATTTTTTGCCTTGTGACCAAACTGATCACATGAGTAGCAATACCCATGGAAAAGCTGTTTGTTCCCATATTCCTATTTTGCCTGTGTCCTGCACTATGAAGCCATGTGCTCAAAAATGTGACATGAAAAGCATATTCCATTGAAGTTTCCTTGTCTTGACCTCATTGATCTCCTAGTCTCTCTTGACCTATTATGATTGTTGTTTCATCTTGTTGTTCCATCTGTATCTTCTTTGTGCATTGTTCTTGTTCTTGTTGAACTCTCTATTGTAAAAATGATCCTTAGATGTCTCACTCTATTACACTATCTTCTTCTAAAGTATCTTCATATGAATTATCTTCTTCTCCAAAACTTGAGGTTCAATTTCCTGCCCATTTATTTTGAACCTGTTCAAATCCAAGACCTGTTTTGCTTGATGTAGGATTTTGTATATTGATGAAATTATCCAAGTTATTTGAGCTATTTTTGAACCCTTTTAGCTTGACTTTGGAGTCTTACAAATCTTCTATTAGTAGTGCCACTTCTTGTGTTAACTTTTCACCATCTAAGATATTTGCTTCTAACTTATCCTTGAACCTTTTTACCTTAGCCTTTGATTTTTCTAAATCCTCTATAAGAAATCTTCTCTCTTCATCACATTATTGAAACTAAATTTTAAGTTTAGAGTGTTGCTTTCTTACCTTATTTACCATGTCAAGGGAATAAATAATTTCTCCTTTGAGATTTTATCCATCCTTTTTTGAATATTCCTCTATTTGTTTGCCTTTTTCCACATCTTTATTTTTTGTTGGCTTGTCTTCTATAGGATCACCTACTTCTTCTTCTAATGAAATTAGAAGGTTTTCATCTGGTCCTTCAAGTGCATCCTCATATTCATCATCACTAAAACTATAGCCATCCCTTGTACAATCATATTAAATATTTCCAAAGTTACCACATCTAAAACACTTGAGAATTATTGGAGTCCTTTTCTTAACTGGTTCTTTTCTTCAATCATAAAAAGAACTTCATCTCTATCATTGTTTGAAAAACTAGCATCACTATCACTTGAGTACTTACTTTCCTTATCCGTATAGTATATCCTCTTTTGTCTTTGAAAGAAATTATTTCCTTATTTGCTTTGTCCATCCTTGCTTTTCTTTTGGTGCCTATATCTTTCTGGTTCTCTGTTCCTGTGATATTGCTTTTCTTCATCATTGTTATTCTTGGATTATTGATAGTCAGTTGCATAATGACCATACTTTCCATAAATGAAATATTTAATAGATCTTGTATTTCTAGATCTTCTTGAATCCTTATTCCTTCTACCATTATTTGCTTCTTCGTCACTAGGTGAATCATTGCTTGATTCAGACTTCTTACCCTTAGTCTTCTTGATTGCTTTGAATTCTGCTTCCTTCTAGGGAATATGATATTTTGTTCTTATCTCATGTGCTGTAAGAATACCAAGGAACATATCTCTTGTCAAAGTATCACCATCCATTTGACACTTCTATAGCATAAACCTTTTCACTGAATCTGTTTGGAAGAGTTATCAAAACTTTATTATAAACATCCGATTCATCAATATTCATTCCAAGTCATTGCATAGTATTAACAACCTCATCAATTTGAAGTAGATAAGTACTAATTTTTTCCTCATCCTTCATTATTAACTCCTAAAATTGTACTTTGATATTTTGCATCTTTTATTTCTTGACACATTTATCTCCTTCATATATATTTTGTAATTTATCCCACATGTCTTTTGTAGTTTGACAATGCATAAATTTCATAGAATCTGTTCTATGAAAACCTCTTAAAAGCGCTTTAATTGCTTTTGAATTGTATTGCTATAAGATATTACCTTCCTTATCTATAGGAGGATTAATTAAGGGATCATATATAAATTCAATTGCTTCCCAAATTTTATTGCCAAGTGTTATCAGGTAAATTTTCATTCTCATTATCCAATACATATAGTCACTTCCATCAAATACCAGTGCTGAGTTATCTGAGGACACATTTTTAGAATCCATTATGTTCTTGTTAGATTTTCTTTCAAGTTGTTAAACTCTTCTGAAGGAACCCGCTTTGATACCAATTGAATAACGTAAGCTTATACTGAGAGGGGGGATGAACAGTATAAGACCATTTTTTACTTTTTATTTCCCAATAAATATTATGTAATGCAAAGATAAAAATATCAATAGCAATAATCAAAGCAATGAGCAAATCACCACATAAAATAGAGACACCACAATTTACGTGTTCACCCAATGTGGGCTACTCCATGGAGAAAATATTAAACTAAAATTTCCTCAATCAATCTCTTGGGAATCCTTTCCCTATTACAATATTTATGGAACTCATTCCAAAGGAGACATAAATACCCTAAATAAAGTTCATGGATATCTATCCACAAGATAACTCTTTCTCCTCTGCTCTAGTTGGTGATCTTCTTGACGACAATTGTCTCCAATGCACTGGCTTGTGGATATCTCTCCACCGAAGACTCTTGTCCTCACTCAAAAGACCTATCCTCACTACCATGGCTGATGAATCTTTATCCACTGGAGAATTTTGTCCTCTTTGCTCTGTCACCTCCAAAGCTCTGTCTCAAATTTACACTAAAAATAGTCCTTCGGTCAAGTAAAAATTTGTTCAATCTCTATCTCTGGTTTGGTACAAATTTGTCCTCAAATCTACACCAAAAATTTGCTCAACAAGTCCACATAGAACTTGCTCAAATTTGCTCAACAAGTCCACACAGAACTTGCTCAAACATGCTCAATAAGCTCACACAAAACTTGCTTAAATTTTCTCAACAAGTCCACACAAAACTTGCTCAAATATGCTGAACAAGTCCACATAGAACTTGCTTAAATCTACTCAACAAGTCCACACAGAACTTGTTCAATATGCTCAACAAGTCCACTCAGAACTTGTCCAATCTGCTCAATAAGTCCACTCAAAACTTGTCCAATTTGCTCAATAAGTCCACTCAAAACTTGTCCAATATGCTCAACAAGTCCACTTAGAACTTGTCCAATCTACTCAACAAGTCCACTCAGAACTTGTCCAATCTGCTCAACAAGTCCACTCAGAACTTGTCCAATCTGCTAAAAAAGTCCACTCAAAACTTGTCCAATATACTTAACAAGTCCTCTCAAAACTTTTCCAATCTGTATTGTAAGCTTCCACAAAAACTTACCCAAAACCGTCCACAAGTCTTCTCAAATACTTACCTAAAATATGCTCAAATGCTTTCAATAAATTTATTAGAAACATAAGGAGAATTGTTAGAGACTCAATATGCTTCAAATCAATGTTCAATCATTTTCTCAACTTAATTCATAATATAGAATAATTTTTTTTATGGAAATGGAACAATCACTTCACACGTCCACTTGACTAGGATCAACCAACTCTATTCAATCAATGACTCAATGAGATAATCCTTGCTCACAAACCTAGTTAAAGTATATGATCACTTACTAAAAATATTTCCAATAATTCTTAACAACCAATCTCACATAACAATGATACTCATGTTATTTTCAAATTCTTGTTCAAGTTCTTCACTCATTAACAACTTCAACAACAATGCTTATAAAACAACTTTCACATAACAATGATACTCATGTTCTTCACTCATCAATGGCTTCAACAATAATTCTTGTTAAAAAACTCTAATATAACAATGATACTCATGTTCTTCACTCATCAATGGATTCAACAACAATGCTTATCGAACAAGGTTTTAACCACACTTAGTTATTCTAGAAAACCTTGAAGCAATCACTCAACACACTCAATAGGTAACCCTAATCAAATCCTTTTCACTCCATACTTATTTTCTAGAAAACCAATCAATCAATTGAACTATGAAAGAATATACTCATACATTTTTCTTCATTGGAGGATGATCTTCAAAAACTACCTTCAGGAATATCTTTTTCTTTGCCAAGTGCCAAGGGGTAGTGTATCGCTCCAAAATTTTTGCATCCTTACCCTCAGGCTATAGGATCCGCGCCCGAAAGGGGGATGCGAGAAGGATGGGACAATACCTCGGACTGAGAGGCCCTTTGAAGGTCCTACCTCTTGGGGGAGGGGTATAAGGGTGAATTTTTGATGGATGGTGGGTTCACCAGGAAAATTTTGAATGGTAGTTTCCACGCCTAGGTTGACAGTGAGTTTGATGTGTTCATTTTGCACTTTAATCATTCAACTCCTAGGTTTGGCCAAGATGAATCTAAACTATTCTATATGCCAATGCTGATTTAAATGAATACAGAAAACAAGAATGAATGCTAATCATAGAGAATATGCTAGCTAAAATGTATCATACCTGATTTCGGATGTCTGATGAAGATTCTGAGTTTTGTAACAGTCCAAATCGCCTCAATTCGTACATAATTGTCTGATATTTCACAGGATCGTCTCTAATCATAGACGGTCATCTGATATCAGACAAAATCATCTGAAATCTAATGAATTCGTGAGACGAATTTTTCAAAAACCTACAATCACAAAAATAGGTACAAAATACCGAATATGCAACTATAAAAGTAAAGAAAAATGATAGCAATAACAACAAACATGCCTAAATCATAGATTCAAATAACAAAATAAGGAAAATGCAATAAATTTAAATGCTTGTTCTTAAATTTATCATGCGGTTATGCTAAATGAGGTGAACTCCAAGATGCATAAACATAATAATTTAAGACAGTGCAGAAATATAATAGGAAAATGCAAAAAAGCTAAGGAAATGCAAACTCTAGACTCTGATTGCCCCCAATCTGGACTACAATCAGGATCACCTCCAATCGTATGAGATCATCTGCTCTCCTTGACAAGATCGTTCGAAATCATTCGGGATCGCTTGCGACGATCCGAGCTAGCTTCGACCAAAAAATAGTAGAGTTCCTACAAGAAAATGTAAAATACAGAATGCAAACAGTAGTGCGAGGATGCTCTAGTGAATAAGGAACTAAATCTGCAAGGAAATCTATCAGCTAAGGGGTTCAGGGGGATAAACTAGAAAAATCCTAGTTTATATAGGATTAGGGGGAGGCTAGGAGGTTGGAGATCATCCCAATATGGGAGATCTCCAACGAGGGAATCTCCAACTACGCAGATGCGCTTCTGCCCAAGTTGGAGAGGTTGTTGAAACATAAGCTAATTATGAAAATTCGGTTTTGGGACGAAATCTTCTGGACGTTCTATTCCAGAAGAATTCGTCATATCGAGGATGATTTCGTCTAATCTACGACGATATCGTCCAATGGTAAAAACAAATCCTAAAAATGGTGCAAAAAATGGGGAAAGCGGGTAACAGGCGGTTAATGGGCAGTTTGGGGTTAAAATTCAAATTTTAATCTTTTTACTAAGGTTTAACCGTGCCAATTTTAGGGTGCTACATTTTGCCCCCTCTTTAGCGAATTTTTCAAAGAAAATGCGTTAAAGATGAGTTTTTCCCATTTTACGAGAAAGCAAAAATATGCTCAATTTTTTAGACGATGATTCTTGGTCGAATCGTACGAATGCTGACTATGGTGCCCCCTCCGTGTTTTTACCCAAATCAAACATTTGAGGTAAAAATGCGGAAAACAAAATTAAAATGTTGATTTTTAAATAAAATTAATAAAATAGGGTAAAACCCTAATTCATTTTTTTTTACTATTCATTTTTACTGTTCTAGAGCTCTGCAGAGAGAAAAATGGTGGAGACAACACACAGAGCGATAGAGGTCCGACGGGCTATGGGTAAGGATCTAATCCTAGTAGATTAGGTTTGAATTAACTTTGTGCAATTTTTTTATTTAAATTTTGATTGTTTGGGGCATCGCGGCCATTTTTAGGCCATCGACGACGTTGGGACGAAATCGTCCCTATTTCATCGAAATCGTCCCTAAATCGTCGATTTCATATAAGGGTGAAATCGGTGAACTAGGGGCGATATCGTTCAACAAGGGGCGATCCCCAAGTTGTGAAATCTGAGACGATTTCGTCTTAACAAAGGATGATTTTGCCCAATTTGGGATGATATCATCCAATGGTGGATGATATCATTATTTTTAAGAAATTAAGCTTGATTAAAATGTTCTTAATTTTATTTTAATGATTGATTTATTAATGAATTTTGTTTTTTTATTGTTTGTTTTGCAGAAAGGATTACTAAAAATCTAGGAATGGAAGTACGACGGGCTGAGAGATGACTTGGCCACTCTCGACCAGGCAGAGCATGACCAACTAGCACAGGTCGGGCTACGACATGTGGCAGAGATGCCACAAGTACTGAATGATATGGGGCTACTAATAGCCCTAGCAGAGAGGTGGTATCCGGGGTCATCCTGCTTCTGGTTATCGACAGGGGAGATGGCTCCCACTCTAGAGGATGTATGGAGGATCATGGGGATCGCCATACAAGGATGACTGATGACACCTACAACCAATCAGGGCTAGGCTATGATGATATTGATAGGAGATCCAAGCTTCGCCCTGGAGAAGGGCAAGGTGAACATCGAGTCTCTATGGTAGATGCCTGGGGCATCTAGGCTGACTCAATTTTTTGCAGGGGTGGTCGATGGCTTACTACTGTGCCACTAGAGCAGGTGCAGACTATCATGGGTGCTCTCAGACATAGTTTGCGACATGAAAGACCATGGGTGCAGGTTTGCATGGGGCAGCTTTGTACTGTGCCACTTGTATAGGATCCTACATGGGGTCGTATACAAGGGAGGTCGATGTCTGGCCTTGACATCGCTCCAAAATTTTTGCATCCTTACCCTCAGGCTATAGGATCCATGCCCAGAAGGGGGATGCGAGAAGGATGGGACAATACCTCGGACTGAGAGGCCCTTTGAAGGTCCCGCCTCTCGGGGAGGGGTATAAGGGTGAATTTTTGATGGATGGTGGGTTCACCAGGAAACTTTTGAATGGCAGTTTCCACGCCTAGGTTGATAGTGAGTTTGATGTGTTCATTTTGCACTTTAATCATTCAACTCCTAGGTTTGGCCAAGATGAATCTAAACTATTCTATATGCCAATGCTGATTTAGATGAATACAAAAAATAGGAATGAATGCTAATCATAGAGAATATGCTAGCTAAAATGTATCATACCTGATTTCGGATGTCTGATGAAGATTCTGAGTTTTGTAACAGTCCAGATCGCCTCAATTCGTACGTAATCATCTGATATTTCATAGGATCATCTCAAATCATAGACGGTCATCTGAGATCAGACAGAATCATCTAAAATCTGATGAATTCGTGAGACGAATTTGTCAGAAACCTGCAATCATAGAAATAGGTACAAAATACCGAATATGCAACTACAGAAGCAAAGGAAAATGATAGCAATAATAACAAACATGCCTAAATCATAGATTCAAATAACAAAATAAGGAAAATGCAGTAAATTTAAATGCTTGTTCTTAACTTTATCATGCGGTTATGCTAAATGAGGTGAACTCCAAGATGCATAAACATAATAATTTAAGATAGTGCAAAAATATAATAGGAAAATGCAGAAAAGCTAAGGAAATGCAAACTCTAGACTCTGATTGCCCCCAATCTGGACTACAGTCGAGATCACCTCCAATCGTATGAGATCATCTGCGCTCCTCGACAAGATCATCTGAAATAGTTCGAGATCGCTTGCGACGATCCGAGCTAGCTTCGACTAAAAAATAGTAGAGTTCCTGCAAGAAAATGCAAAATATAGAATGCAGACAATAGTGCGAGGATGCTCTAGTGAATAAGGAACTAAATCTGCAAGGAAATCCATCAGCTAAGGGGTTCAGGGGGATAAACTAGAAAAATCCTAGTTTATATAGGATTAGGAGGAGGTTAGGAGGTTGGGGATCATCCCAATCTGGGAGATCTCCAAGAGGGAAATCTCCAACTGCGCAGACGCGCTTCTGCCCAAGTTGGAGAGGTCGTTGAAACAGAAGCTAATTATGAAAATTTGGTTTTGGGACGAAATCGTCTGGACGTTCTGTTCCAGACGAATTCGTCAGATCAGGGATGATTTCGTCTAATCTACGACGATATCGTCCAACGGTCAAAACAAATCCTAAAAATGGCACGAAAAATGGGGAAAGCGGGTAACAGGCGGTTAACGGGCAGTTTGGGGTTAAAATTCAAATTTTTATCTTTTTACTAAGGTTTAACCGTGCCAATTTTAGGGTGCTACATTTTGCCCCCTCTTTAGCGAATTTTCCGAAGAAAATGCGTTAAAGACGAGTTTTTCCCGTTTTACGAGAAAGCAAAAATGTACTCAATTTTTTAGACGACGATTCTAGGTCGAATCGTACGACTGCTGACTATGGTGCCCCCTCCGTGTTTTTACCCAAATCGAACGTTTGAGGTAAAAACACGGAAAAGCAAAATTAAAATGTTGATTTTTAAATAAAATTAAGAAAATAGGGTAAAACCCTAATTCATTTTTTTACTATTCATTTTTACTGTTCCAGAGCTCTGCAGAGAGAAAAATGGTGGAGACAGCGCACAGAGCGACAGAGGTCCGACGCGGGCTACGGGTAAGGATCTAATCCTAGTAGATTAGGTTTGAATTAACTTTGTGCAATTTTTGGATTTAAATTTTGATTGTTTGGGGCATCGCGGCCGTTTTTAGGCCGTCGACGACGTCGGGACGAAATCGTCCCTATTTCATCGAAATCGTCCCTAGATCATCGATTTCGTCTGAGGGCGAAATCGACGAACTAGGGGCGATCTCGTCCAACAAGGGGCGATCCCCAAGTTGCGAAATCGGAGATGATTTCATCCTAACAAAGGATGATGTTGCCCAATTTGGGACGATATCATCCAATGGTGGACGATATCATCTTTAAGCTTGATTAAAATGTGTTTAATTTTATTTTAATGATTGGTTTATTAATGAATTTTGTTGTTTTATTGTTTGTTTTGTAGAAAGGATTACTAAAGAGTCGAGAATGGAAATACGATGGGTTGAGAGATGACTTGGCCACTCTCGACCAGGAAGAGCGTGACCAACTAGCATAGGTCGGGCTACGACATGTGGCAGAGATGCCACAAGTACCGACGGATATGGGGCTACTGACAGCCCTAGCAGAGAGGTGGTATCCGGGGTCATCCTGCTTTTGATTATCGATAGGGGAGATGGCTCCCACTCTAGAGGACGTATGGAGGATCATGAGGATCCCCATACAGGGACGGCTGATGATGCCTACGGCCAATCAGGGCCAGGCGATGATGAGATTGATAGGAGATCCGAGCTTCACCCTAGAGAAGGGCGGGGTGAACATCGAGTCTCTACGGCAGATGCCTGGGGCATCTAGGCTGACTCAAGTTTTGGTAGGGGTGGTCGGTGGCTTACTGTTGTGCCACCAGAGCGGGTGCAGACTACCGTGGGTGCTCTCAGACATAGTTTGCGACATGAGAGACCACGGGTACAGGTTTGCATGGGGCAGCTTTGTACTATGCCGCTTGTATAGGATCCTGCATGGGGTCGTATACAAGGGAGGTCGATGTCTGGTCTTGACATCACTGCTATAGGTTTGGTGCTGGGAGCACATTACGGTATGGAGGCCGATAGGGCTCCCATTGATAGGGGTTGATCGAGAGAGGCCCCGGGTTTTCTACTGGTGGCTACAGAGGGGGTCACAATGGCGGATAGATCTACCGATGTCACGGAGGTTGCTGGACGACCTCATCCCAGACCAGATCACCTGGAGGCCATGGCGAGAGCACCCCGGGTGGGCAGAGGATGGGCAGGAGCTGGCTCGCATCAGGCGAGTCTACTGGCTGAGGATGGAGCGGGGAGAGGTAGAGCTCCACCGCTACGATCGGGTACTATGATAGTTCGGTCTTCAATAGGGGATCCCTTCTCTCAGGGATTACGAGTACTCCCGGACTATTCGGGATAGTACTACATTGAGCGGGGCTCCAGACATGCAGCGGTTCTGGAGCCAGGACATGGATGATGCCCCCATCCAGCCAGTGGATGGTGATGATGCTGGGGTTGATGGGATGATGCCTGGTACGTAGGCATCCACCCTCCTCGGATGATGAGGGCATAGGGTCTAGTGCACGCCGTGGTGCACCGGATGGGGAGGCAGTGGCAGGCTATGATTGAGGCAGCGCGGGGTCACGATGGGGTAGAGCAACGATGGTCTCCATAGGAGAGACGCCAGAGGATGGCACGGGCTCCCCAGAGACCACAACATCCAGGGAGGAGGGAGGAGGGACTACCTCCTCAGTAGGGGGAGAGACCACCATCGCCCGATAAGGGCAAGGGTGTCGAGGTGGGAGAGAGCAACGAGACGATGGCTCTCCGGGCTGAGGTTGCCCGCCTCCGGGCTCAGGTGCAGACACTACAGGATGAGGCTACATGGCTCAGAGCTCGGGGCGGAGGAGCGAGTATGCAGGAGTTGGCATGGTCTATGGCTCAGACTACATTCTACCGAGGAGCATACTACCAGATGGTTCCAGAGAGCCAGAGATTACAACTGCCAGCTGACATTGCGGGGCCGATCATGATGGGGTCATCGAGGACATCGTCACGATCGACGTCGAGGACCCACGACACAGGGTGGACTCCTATGGGGCCTCCTCCTCCACCTCAGGGTGGGAGAGGAGATGAGGCTGAGAGCTCGAGGGCTTCTCGAGGCTAGCTGCTATAGATGGATTGTATATGTATTATTATATATTTTTGAGAGGATTGAGTATGCCAGGATATAGATTGTGGCATACCAATCCAATTGTGATATGATGTACAGATATGTTTGAGATGTATATATGATATTTTTGTAATATAACTTGTCCATATGTTTTTATGATGCTTCAATGTTTGAATTGTTTGTTTGTTTGATTGATGATTCATGTAATTATGTCGTTTGGAAATATTATAATTTGATGTCATGCTGTAAAATTTAAATGAAATAATCTGATGTAAACAATTGGTTGTTTTGGTGTGATTTGATGAAAAATAAAAGGGACTTCTAACAATAATTTCAAAGGACATTGTCACTGTTATAGACCATTTCATGGAGTCGCCGCTCGCTCGGTCGTCAAGCTAATCCCAGTATAGAAATATTGCTAAAAGTAAAAGAATGCTTAAGAGACTGTCTTAAGACTTTGTGTTGTGATGATGGAAATAATGATGGTTTGATGATTTGTTTTCAGATTTTCATAAAAATAGTATGCATGAGATACTAAAAGAAATATGATTTTGCTAGGCATAAATTCCTAAGTGTGATAAAATTTTGAACAATTCCTTAGAAATTATACCATGGTTGCAAGATTGAATGTTGACATAATGACATGAAATAGAATAAGTGTTCGTTCGTTTGTAAAGCACAATTGTGTAACATAATGATGCAAGTCATATGTTTTTATGAATTTGTTTTTAAAATAAATGGAAAATAAAATTAGAACAATGGTTTGCGCTAGGCATAGAATTATAGGTATAGACTTATACCATCATCGCGAAATCCAAAGAGAATTTGATATTTTGGTTTTATTGCATGATTGATTGTTGATTTTTGATAAACAAAAAATAATAATATAAACTTGACTTTATTTCGCTAGATTTTGCAATAGGTTGTGTAAAATAATTTTGGATTTTTGAAAACAATGTATGTAATTGTGAGTATACTAAACAGATGTTCTGAAAATAAGAATAAAATTTATTCCAAAAGAGTTGCAGAAATATTTTAAATTATCTCAAAGAAAAATGTAGATTTATAAGGAACCCTCATGTGCATATGTGAGTTCATTGCCGATCTTGATTTATCATAATGATAGAGAATCTCTCAAATACAAATGTGTGTGCAATTGTATTGTTCATTCACCAATTTTGAGCAAGATAATTTGATACAAGTAATTTGTCTTAACCAAATGAATGTTCGTTGACCATGATTTATATGCATGTAACCGTACTAGACTACTGTGTAAGTTAGGTTATCAAGAGCTAGCTAATCCATAAGCCGACATAGGTCTGTACAAAAGAAGGTCGCTAATGTGACAGACATATCACCATGCTAGGGATTACCCAAGGCCAAGTGGGTTGGGCACAAACCACCTGTTATGGGGCTTACCTCACAGTTTTTGAATAATTGAGAATTCCAGGGATTCAAGCTCATTCACCCTTCTTTTCTTTTCAAGGGGTAGGGAAAGGATTTTATTGCATTTTGCTTTTGCTTTTGCTTTTCTCTCTTTTTTTTTTTTTTTTTTTGTATTTTTGCTTGATATTTGAGATAATGCTGAAATATTGCCGTGATGATACAAAATAACATTTTTCTTTTTCTCTTTTTCTTTGAACTTTTCTTTGCTTTCTATGCTAGGGATACTTGCTCGGATTAGCTGTAGAGCAAGGGATTTTTATTCTGGGTAGGGGTGAGCTTGTCCTTTTGTCAATTCTCAAAGATCCTAGACCATGTGCATGATAGGATAGCAGGGGAAACTTTTCGCTCAAGACACCATTTCTACTATGTAGCATCATATCGAATTTGCAATGAAATCATTTTAATGTGAGGAGATATACTTGGTTCAAGTAAATAACAAGATCAATTCTCTATGCTCAAAACTTTATTTAATTCAACTGTGGACTTTGATATATGAGAGATTAATAATCAAAAATAAAATCAAGATATTTATTCATGTGAATGTGAAAGTGCGGGATTCCAAATAAATGCTAATTTATCCAAAATAACTGAAAATATAACTGCAATACTTCATGATTTGACAAGTACGAAAATAAAATATGTTTTTGAATATTTTGATTTTGATGTTTTATATTTTTATATTTGTGATTTTGATTGATGAAAATAAAGATTGTTACTATTTTTTTGAAAAATATTTTGATAAAAATGGCAAAATGAAACAATATGCAAAAAAATACAATATATACAAATGATGAAATGACCCAATGTTATGCATAATAACGTTTAAGATGCATAATGTTCATAGGTTCTTTAAGATCTTTACCGTCTAAGGTAGCTAATCGATATGCGCCCGATCCAAATTTAGCAGTGATGACATATGGTCCGAGCCAGTTGGGCTCAAACTTACCTTTAAGGTCTTTAGTTGCATTAGTATTTTTTTTATTTTCTTTTAAGACAAGGTCACCGATCTTGAAGGATCGCTGGTGAACTTTCTTAAGGTATGCTCGTTTAAGCTTGTTGTGGTAGGCACGAAGATGCTCCAAAGCATTGATGCGCTTTTCATCTAGAAGTTCTAGCTGACTAAGTCTGCCAACACGATATTCATCTCCTACTTCAGTATCTTGAAGTAGTAGAGCTAAAGAAGGAACTTCTAATTCAAAGGGAAAAATGGCTTCAGCACCATAAACCAAAACAAAAGGTGAAGTGCCTGTGGGGGTACGAACGCTAGTTCGATAAGCCCACAAAGCAGGATATAATTGGATGTGCCAATCGCGGCCAGATTTATTGACCAATTTTTTGAGGATTTTGATTAATGTTTTATTAGAGGCTTCGCTTGGCCATTACCCTGAGGATAATAGGGAGTGGACCAACGATGTTGAATTTTATATTTTTGACATAATTTCTTAACATCTTTATTTTTAAAACAAGTTCCATTATCTAAAATGAGATTTGCAAGAATTCCAAACCTACAAATAATTTGATTAAAAATAAACTTGGAAACTTGGGTTCCAGTGCAAGAAGCTAATGGCATAGCTTCAACCCACTTCGTGAAATACTCAGTGGCGGTTATGATGAATTTGTGTCCATCGGATGACACAGGGTTGATTTTTCCAATGATGTCTAAGCCCCATTTTGAAAAGGGCCAAGGAGATGAAATAGCCTGTAGTTCTTGTGCAGGCGCATGGACAAGGTCAGCGTGTTTCTGGCACTTGTCGCAATGTCGCACATAATTATGTGCATCATTTTCCATGGTAGGCCAAAAATATCCTATCCTAAGGAGTTTCTTAGCAATGGCGCTACCACTAAAATGTCCCCCACAAGATCCATTGTGGGCTTCATTCAAAGCTGATCTAGATTCTTCTAGATTCAAACATCACAATAAGATGCCTTCAAAAGATCTCCTATACAAGGTATTACCAATAATCATGAAGCGACTTGCTCGTCTACGTAATAACCTGCGCTGGTTGCTAGTACAACCATCAGGGAAGGTCCCATTTTGGAGAAAATTAAAGATATCAGTGTACCAATGTTCAGGAGTAGTTTCGGTGATTAGAAACACATCCAAAGGTTCTAGGCATGATTTGCTTGAAGCGGGTTCCTGGAGTCGATGAATAATGATGGTAGCATATTCGTCATCTAACTCCAAGGGCAAAAGAGATGCGGCTGCAGCCATAGCGTCAGCCGCACGATTGCTAGTTCGAGGAATAGCTTCCAAGGTAACTTGATCAAACAAGGATAATAATTGTAAAACATATGCTTTGTATGGGCGTAATTTATCATCTCTGGTCTGATAAACATCATTGATTTGATTTATGACAAGTTGAGAATCATCGAAAACCAATAAATTTTTAATTTTTAGTGCCAAGGCAGCTCGTAATCCAAGGATAAGAGCTTCATATTCAGCAGTGTTATTGGTGCAAGCAAATGTTAATTTGAAGGACAAAGGTATAAGATGTTTCTATAGAGATATTAAAATAATACCTGCACCAGCCCCACTCATACATCGGGCTCCGTCAAAGTATAGGGACCATTGCTTAGGATGGTCTGCCTCTAGTTTAAGGCATTCATCAGGAAACTCAATGATGAGGGGACGGGTAGACTCTAAGGGTGCAGCAGCTAATTGATCTGCTATGATTTGACCTTTAACAGACTTTTGTCCTATAAATGTGAGTTCAAACTCGCTTAGCGCAAGAACCCACTTTGTTGTACGACCAGATAAGTACGGTCGACTCATGAGATATCGCAAAGGGTCGAATTTGGCAATAACATACGTTTTCTGACTGAGCATATAATGTCGTAGTTTTTGTGTAGAAAATACAACTGCTAGACATAATTTCTCTAATATGGTATAGCGAGTTTCATAACTGATTAAGGTCCTGCTAATGTAATAATTAGCACGTTCTTTCTTCTCATCGTCAAGCTGAGCTAACATAGCTCCTAAGGCAAAATCGAAAGCAGAAATGTATAAAATAAATGGACGATCAGATTTAGGTGGGGAAAGCACCGGTGGTTTAAGGAGATATTGCTTAAGGAGTTCAAATGCTTCCTGACATTCATCGTCCCAATGAAAAGAGACATCTTTCTTAAGAAGCTTAAGAAAGGGTCCGGTTTTGTCTGCCAACTTATCGATGAAGCGACGAATAGCTTGAAGCTTACCTTGTAAACTTCGTAATTCTGATATATTGGTGGGTGCGGGCATATCTGTGATAGCCGTGATCTTGAGAGGGTCAATTTCAATGCCACGTAAAGAAACTATAACCCCTAATAATTTATCGGACTTAACTCCGAATATGCATTTGGTTGGATTTAGTCGGATAAGATATTCCCTTAACCGATCAAATACTTTTCTCAAGTCATTTAAATGATCATCTTCTTTGATAGAACGAGCTATAATATCATCTACATAATCATGTAGAATATCATGCATCATATCGTGAAAGATATAAGTCATGGCTCGTTGATAGGTTGCACCCGCATTCTTTAAACCAAATGGCATCACTTTCCAACAAAAGGTTCCCCAAGGGGTAATAAAGGTTGTTTTAGCCTGATCTTCAGGAGCTATCCTGATCTGATTATAACCAGAAAATCCATCCATTAGGGATATCATTCCACTTCCAACAGTAAAGTCAATGATCTGATCCATGTTGGGAAGAGGAAAATCGTCTTTAGGGCATGCAACATTAATATCTCTGAAGTCTGTGCAAACCCTAACTTTAGTGGCTTCTTTCTTAGTTACTGGAACTACATTTGAAATCCATTCAGCATAATCAATGGCTTGTATAAAAATAACATTTAAGAGTTTTTCTAATTCCCCTTTGACTAGTAAGGCCACTTTAGGATGCATTTTTCTAAGTTTTTGTTTAACAGGTTTAGCATCCGGATGGACTACTAGGTGATGCATAACTACAGAAGGGTCTAATCCTGGCATATCTTCATATGTCCAAGCAAAGACGTCTTCATATTGTTTAAGGAATGCAATGTATTTATCTTGTTTTTCCTGACTCAATTCTGATCCAATGTTGATTATGTGAGGGTTGTCTTTGGTTCCAATGTTAATTTTTATGATGTTTTCTACTTCCATATGTAGATCTCTCTCAAAATTAGGTGGGGTGGGTGAAACGCCTAATTCTTGTAATTCTTCCAAGGTTAGCTTGGATAATTCGTCTTGAGGAGTCGTAGCTTCAAGCTGGGCTATACTAGGTATAGAGCCATCGAAATAAAATCCATTATATAACAATTCCTCAATGGAGACATCATGAAAGATATCCCCCTCCAACTCGTCGTCGGATTCGGCAATCATCTCAGGGTAAGCTATGGATAGCATATTGCATGTAAGAGGCTTATTCATTAAATGCAAGACATCTCGTTTATCCAAATAATCTTGGTAACACACAAGATGGTCATCATCCTCAAATGGGAAGGGCTGACCTTTACTAGGAAATAGGCCCACACCACATTGGGAAGGCCATGGTTCGACCTCAAAAGGTTCTTTCATACCATTCTAGAAAGGTCCCAAACCTTTCCCTTTATATCCCAATTTAAGCATTATAGGCTTAGCTTTAATATACTCATTAGCAAAATAGCATCTAGCATATCCATCACAATGTGTCTTGATGTTTCTGGGTATTCTTCCCCAATCATATCCCTTATAAATAAAAGCACAACTCCCGACTTGGTAGATACTTCCCATAGGCTGTGGGAGGCCCAAGGTACGAGGAGAGGGTGGGAGTTTATTTAAAATAAGGGAAGCTTGCATGGCAGTGTTGGTTTCTTCTGATATAAGAATTTTAGATAAATCGGGTAAGAGCTCATCAGTAAGAGCATAAGAGGTAGAAGGAACATTTCCTACATCGTCGGATGTGGAAAGGATGCCCGTAGTGGATGTAGATGTTATAGGGATATCGATGGATGAGTCTATAGGTATGGAAGTTATAGGAGTAAAACAAGAAGCATTGGTTGTAGTTTTAGGATCTTTTCGAGGTCCTAATGTAGTTTGTTCAGAAGATGGTTGAGCTATATGTAGAGGTGTAGTTGAAAGAGTAGATGATGTTATGGGTGTGTGTTTCACACGTTTGGGTGGATGATGAGAATTAGGATGTGTGGATGACAGGGCAGGGGCAAAATTGAACTCCAACAGGTTCTGCCAAAGCACACATATCAAAGGGTCTAGGATCACCATGAATGGTAACCAACTGATTTTTAAATTCGAATTTAACACACTGATGTAAAGTGGATGGAACCGCTCGCATCGCGTTGATCCAAGGGCGACCCAAAAGTATATTGTACGATGCAGGGCAATGTACAATAAACACGGTCGTATCTAAGGTTCTAGGACCAACTTGCAAGGGTATAGTAATAACTCCACATGTTTCTTGTGTTTCGTCATTGAAGGCTTTTATAATCATATCAGTTCTTTTCATTTCATCACTTCTAAACCCAAATATTTGGTAGAAGTCAAAAGTGCATATGTTTAAAGATGAACCATTATCAATCAAGACTCGTTTAACTGCTACATCCCCAATTAGGGCAGTAATATATAAGGGGTTATCCTTATGTAGACTATGTTGCGGGATATCTCTATCCCGAAAGTCAATACAATCGACTTCTCGAGTTATGATAGTATTGGACATGGCTTCAGGTTGAATATTTTGTGGTACCATCATTTGGCTTAATGTGAGCATTAATTCATCCCTATGGGTAGGAGAAGATCTTAAGAGATCCAAAAGGGAAATTCTAGCTGTAGTATTTGATAATTGTTCATTAATATTATAAGGAGGCTTATGTTGAACATTAGGCGCATAATTCCCTTTATTGGGATTTTTCAAAACAAATGGAGCTGATCCATCGTTCTGAGTTTGATCCTGTTGAGAGTTTTGAGCCTGTTGTCTGGTAACGGCTCCGATGGTTCCTACAATATTATTTTGCGGGTGATGAATAGGTCTTGGTCTAGCGTTTATGGCTTGTTCATTAGAAAGTATTTGGTGAGAAGATGGTCTAGTGGTGATTCTTCTAGGAAATGGTTCTTCTGGAACCATAGAACTTGTGATGGGTTGAACAGGATCTGATTCATCTTCAGAACTATTCGATTGATTTGAGGTGATTTCCATGTCACTTTCAGTCTCATATTCGGTATCACTAAGATCAAGTGTCCGAATATTATGTAGAGGTCTTGGCCGTAACCATGGATAAAGTTGTGTCAAAGACTTGCGGATCGTGAACAGGTAATTGTCCACTAATAGTTCCTACATATCGGGTAGGAGGGGGAACATTATGATGCTCAATTTGATTAGCCACCTCTTTACCATGCTTTGGTAAAGGATGTTGAAATATGTCCAATGATTGATTGGCATTCTCGATTCTGATTTTGGGGGATGTTCTTTTGAGCATTATTAGAAGGATTTTGTTTAGGTTGAAAGGCTTGCACCTCCATCTCATTGTTATCAATCAGGTCTTGTATTTTATGTTTTAATATTTTACAAGAGTTGGTAGCGTGTCCAGGTCCTCTATGGAAATCACAATGTAAATCAGCTCTGTATCCGGGTATGGTTGGATCAGGTTCCCGGATGTTTGGTAATTGGATCAAACCTCGTGCTAATAGTTGCGGGAGAATAGTTGATAAAGGTTGATTTAACCTAGTAAATTCTCGGGGTGGTTTATCAGGAGGTTTTAGTATAAACTTCTCTGTTGTTTTCGCAGTATTAACATTGGCAATGTTTCTGCTATCAGTGACTCCATCACCCACAACTTGTTTATTTTTATATTGATTTCTGGATGTTTTCTCATCATCTTTCCTTTTGAGCTGACCTCTTCTAATGAGAGCATCTTCCACTCTTCGAGCTAAATCTATAGCTTGATCGAAGGTGGTCAAGGTAGCAGTTGATAATTCATAGGATAGTTGTTCTTGTAAATTATTGATAAAAATATCCAACATTTCCCGATAAGGTAACACAAAGTGTAATTTTCCTATCAACTGCCTCCATCGAGCTAAGAAGTCAGCAAAACACTCATCTTTGTCTTGTTTTAGGTTGTACAAATATTTAATGGTTACATGCCTTTCGATATAGGCACTAAATTGATGCACAAAAGATTCAGCGGTTTCTTCGAAATTCCTCAAAGAATGAGTGGGTAGTTGATAATACCACTCCAATGCCATCCCTCCTAAACTTTTTGGGAACATTTTTAGTAACAACAAGTCATCATGTGATATATCATGACATGCTATCCTAAACATACGAAGATGCTCTATGGGATCTTCAGTTCCTTTGTATATAGGTAGGACAGGCATAGGAAAGTGTTTGGGATATGGTTGTGCTACAACTATAGGATCTAGAGGCTGACTACACATCTCTCGATAATTGTACGAGGGACGGTAGGGATCTATCTGGTCCATGCGGGAGACTAACTGTTTCACCATGGCTTCCAGATTACCGGTTTGTCCACCATATTGGTTCGGTGGTACATGAGTATGGGATTTGTGAGCGTAGGATGGCATGATGTAAGGATTAGATGCTATATTGTTGTTATGCAAATGGTTGGTAGGAAGAGTATTATGAAGAAGATTGGTTGTAGCATTATGTTGTATCCCCGATTGTTGGAAATTGGTATTTGGTTTTGTTTTAGGCTTTTGTTGATTTGAGGTATATTGATCAATAGCTTGGCGAAATAGAGCAGTGAATGAAGGTTTCTTTTGTGTGGTGATAACCCTTGGCTTGGTAACATGCACTCTAGGTGGTTGGGTAACCTGTTGTTGTTGCGTGTTTTGAATTATAGTAGCCATGTCCAAATTGGACGGTCCAGCTTGATCACTCTCTTGATCAACGAAGGACAGGGGATTAGTGCGTGTGTGATAGATGTCTTCTAGGGTTGCTTGAGTGTCACTAATTTGATCTTTGTCCATATGGACTGCTCTATTAAGAGTGCCAATATTAGTATTGAGGAACTTCCAAAAATGTTCCATGTTCTCAAAAGTAACAGCTCCTTCCTGGAGATATTTTAGGGGATGAGGATCCTTCCTCTCTATCATTTTCTTTTTGTTCATTTCCTACAGCAAATTCTTCTTCTTGTTGGTCGAAGGTTCCTTCTTCCTGAATTGGATCTTCAGGAAGGACATCTGGGTTATTTTCTGGTTTTCTTAACCAATCTTCTTCTACTTCAATTTGTTTTCCATTCCTGAGTCTAGTCATTATGTCTAAATTTAGATTTTAGCAAATATATATTAATATATTTGCAACAGATTTTGGGAGGTATATATTTTAATTATATACCTACTATAATGCTTAAAAATAAAATGTTTTGATTTTTGTTATGATTTTGTTTTGTTTTTTTTTGTTTTATTTTTGTTTTTATGCTTATAAAGACAATAAACAACACACTAAATGCAAGAAATAGCAATAATAAAATAATAGCTTAGTTCTCTATAAATAGTTTATAGATATCATTGATAGGATCAAGTTCATCAGGAGTCATGAAATGCTCCTCTTCAAATTGGAAGTGGTTTTTCAAGAACTTGATAAAGTGTGCTATAGTGATATTATCGGTTTCAGACTCTGTCTTGTAAAAATAAATCTCATGGCAATACTCTCGATATAACACAGCTCTGGGAACTCTATTCCATCTTTGTCTATCCATAAGAATGACCTCTTGGTCCTCTATACGAGATAGAAATTTATGTACTATAACTGCATTATCGAGGTATTCCTCAAAGGTATATAATTCAGAAGACACAAGGGCTCTTTTATCTGCTAACCACCTATGGCAAGCTCTCTGAAGCTCATGATACAAAGTCACTTGATCGGGATCCAGGATTCTATCTAGGACAAACCTCTTGATTTGCCTAAGTTCGGTTGCTCTAGATGAAATGAGATTCAATCTCCTATTAAGCTCGTCCCATAAAGGTGGGACTCTATATGTTGGAGCTACTCTAAGTAAAGAATTAATCTCTATGGCTGCTAATTGATTTTCAACATTAATGGTGACAACTCGTCTTTTATTATAATCTACCATCTAAATATGATATGCAATCTTTGATTCTAAATGCATTTATGTTTTTATTTTTTTATTTTTTTTAGATTGTTTTCAAAAGGTTTTTGAGGATTTTGATTAATGTTTTATTAGAGGCTTCTGCTTGGCCATTACCCTAAGGATAATAGGGAGTGGACCAATGATGTTGAATTTTATATTTTTGACATAATTTCTTAACATATTTATTTTTAAAACAAGTTCCATTATTTGAAATGAGATTTGCAGGAATTCCAAACCTACAAATAATTTGATTAAAAATAAACTTGGAAACTTGGGTTCCAGTGCAAGAAGCTAATGGCATAGCTTCAACCCACTTCATGAAATACTCAGTGGCGATTATGATGAATTTTTGTCCATCGGATGACACAGGGTTGATTTTTCCAATGATGTCTAAGCCCCATTTTGAAAAGGGCCAAGGAGATGAAATAGCCTGTAGTTCTTGTGCAGGCGCATGGACAAGGTCAGCGTGTTTGTGGCACTTGTCGTAATGTCACACATAATTATGTGCATCATTTTCCATGGTAGGCCAAAAATATCCTATCCTAAGGAGTTTCTTAGCAATGGTGCTACCACTAAAATGTCCCCCACAAGATCCATTGTGGGCTTCATTCAAAGCGGATCTAGATTCTTCTAGATTCAAAAATCGTAATAAGATGCCTTCAAAATATATTCTATACAAGGTATTACCAATAATCATGAAGCGACTTGCTCGTATACATAATAACCTGCGCTGGTTGCTAGTACAACCATCAGGGAAGGTCCCTTTCTGCAAAAAAATAAATATATTAGTGTACCATGGTTCAGGAGTAGTTTCGGTGATTAGAAACACATACAAAGGTTCTAGGCATGATTTTCTTGAAGTGGGTTCCTGGAGTCGACGAATAATGATGGTAGCATATTCATCATCTAACTCCAAGGGCAAAAGAGATGCGGCTGCAGCCATAGCGTCTACCGCATGATTGCTAGTTCGAGGAATAGCTTCCAGGGTAACTTGATCAAACAAGGATAATAATTATAAAATATATGCTTTGTATGGGCATAATTTATCATCTCTGGTTTGATAAACATCATTGATTTGATTTATGACAAGTTGAGAATCATCGAAAACCAATAAATTTTTAATTTTTAGTGCCAAGGCAGCTCGTAATCTAAGGATAAGAGCTTCATATTCAACAGTGTTATTGGTGCAAGCAAATGTTAATTTGAAGGACAGAGGTATAATATGTTTTTGCAGAGATATTAGAATAATACCTGCACCAACCCCACTCATGCATCAGGCTCCGTCAAAGTATAGGGACCATTGTTTAGGATGGTCTGCCTCTAATTTAAGGCATTCATCAGGAAACTCAATGATGAGGGGACGGTTAGACTCTAAAGGTGTAGCAACTAATTGATCTGCTATGATTTGACCTTTAACAGACTTTTGTCCTATAAATGTGAGTTCAAACTTGCTTAGCACAAGAACCCACTTTGTTGTACGACCAGATACGTACAGTCGACTCATGAGATATGGCAAAGGGTTGAATTTGGCAATAACATACGTTTTTTGACTGAGCATATAATGTCGTAGTTTCTGTGTAGAAAATACAACTGTTAGACATAATTTCTCTAATATGTTATAGCGAGTTTCATAACTGATTAAGGTCCTGCTAATGTAATAATTAGCACGTTCTTTCTTCTTATCGTCAAGATGAGCTAACATAGCTCCTAAGGCAAAATCGAAAGCAGAAATGTATAAAATAAATGGAAAATCAGATTTAGGTGGGGAAAGCACCAATGGTTTAAGGAGATATTGCTTAAGGAGTTCAAATGCTTCCTGACATTCATCGTCCCAATGAAAATATACGTCTTTCTTAAGAAGCTTAAGAAAGGGTCCGGTTTTGTCTGCCAACTTATCTATGAAGCGACGAATAGCTTGAAGCTTACCTTGTAAAATTTGTAATTCTGATATATTGGTGGGTGCGGGCATATTTGTGATAGCCACGATCTTGAGAGGGTCAATTTCAATGCCACGTAAAGAAACTATAACCCCTAATAATTTACCGGACTTAACTCTGAATATGCATTTGGATGGATTTAGTCGGATAAGATATTCCCTTAACCGATCAAATACTTTTCTCAAGTCATTTAAATGATCATCTTCTTTGATAGAACAAGTTATAATATCATCTACATAATCATGTAGAATATCATGCATCATATCGTGAAAGATATAAGTCATGGCTCGTTGATAGGTTGCACCTGCATTCTTTAAACCAAATGGCATCACTTTCCAACAAAAGGTTCCCCAAGGGGTAATAAAGGTTGTTTTAGCCTGATCTTCGGGAGCTATCCCGATCCGATTATAACCAAAAAATCCATCCATTAGGGATATCATTCCACTTCCAACAGTAAAGTCAATGATCTGATCCATGTTGGGAAGAGGAAAATCGTCTTTAGGGCATGCAACATTAATATCTCTGAAGTTTGTGCAAACCCTAACTTTAGTGGCTTCTTTCTTAGTTACTGGAACTACATTTGAAATCCATTCAATATAATCAATGGCTTGTATAAAAATAACATTTAAGAGTTTTTCTAATTCCCCTTTGACTAGTAAGGTCACTTTAGGATGCATTTTTCTAAGTTTCTGTTTAACAGGTTTAGCATCTGGATGGACTACTAGGTGATGCATAACTACATAAGGGTCTAATACTAGCATATCTTCATATGTCCAAGAAAAGACGTCTTCATATTGTTTAAGGAATGCAATGTATTTATCTTGTTTTTCCTGACTCAATTCTGATCCAATGTTAATTATGTGAGGGTTGTCTTTGGTTCCAATGATAATTTTTATGATTTTTTCTACTTCCATATGTAGATCTCTCTCAAAATTAGGTGGGGCGGGTGAAACGCCTAATTCTTGTAATTATTCCAAGGTTAGCTTGGATAATTCATCTTGAGGAGTTGTGGCCTCAAGCTGGGCTATACTAGGTATAGAGCCATCGAAATAAAATCCATTATATAACAATTCCTCAATGGAGACATCATGAAAGATATCACCCTCCAACTCATCGTCGAATTCAAAAATCATATCAGGGTAAGCTATGGATAGCATATTGCATGTAAGAGGCTTATTCATTAAATGCAAGACATCCCGTTTATCCAAATAATCTTGGTAACACACAAGATGGTCATCATCCTCAAATGGGAAGGGCTGACCTTTACTAGGAAATAGGCCCACACCACATCGGGCATGCCATGGTTCGACCTCAAAAGGTTCTTTCATACCATTCTGGAAAGGTCCCAAACCTTTCCCTTTATATCCCAATTTAAGCATTATAGACTTAGCTTTAATATACTCATTAGCAAAATAGCATCTAGCATATCCATCATAATGTGTCTTGATGTTTCTGGGTATTCTTCCCAAAACATATCCCTTATAAATAAAAGCACAACTCCTGACTTGGTAGATACTTCCCATAGGCTATGGGAGGCCCAAGGTACGAGGAGAGGGTAGGAGTTTATTTAAAATAAGGGAAGCTTGCATGGTAGTGTTGGTTTCTTCTGATATAATAATTTTAGATAAATCGAGTAAGAGCTCATCAGTGAGAGCATAAGAGATAGAAGGAAAATTTGCTACATCATTGGATGTGGAAAGGATGCCTGTAGTGGATGTATATGTTATAGGGATATCGATGGATGAGTCTATAGGTATGGAAGATATAAGAGTAAAACAGGAAGCATTGGTTGTAGTTTTAGGATATTTTCGAGGTCCTAATGTAGTTTGTTCAGAAGATGGTTGAGCTATATGTAGAGGTGTAGTTGAAATAGTAGATGATGTTATGGGTGTGTGTTTCACACGTTTGGGCGGATGATGAGAATTAGGATGTGTGGATGATAGGGCAGGGCAAAATTGAACTCCAACAAGTTCTGCCAAAGCACACATATCAAAGGGTCTAGGATCACCATGAATGGTAACCAAATGATTTTTAAATTCAAATTTAACACACTGCTGTAAAGTGGATGGAACCGATCGCATCGCGTTGATCCAAGGGTGACCCAAAAGTATATTGTACGATGCAGGACAATGTACAATAAACATGATCGTATCTAAGGTTCTAGGACTAACTTGCAAGGGTATAGTAATAACTCCACACGTTTCTTGTGTTTCGTCATTAAGGCTTTTATAATCATATCAGTTCTTTTCATTTCATCACTTCTAAACCCAAATATTTGGTACAAGTCAAAAGTGCATATGTTTAAAGATGAACCATTATCAATCAAGACTCGTTTAATTGCTACATCCCCAATTAGGGTAGTAATATATAAGGGGTTATCCTTATGTAGACTATGTTGTGGGATATCTCTATCCTGGAAGTCAATACAATCGACTTCTCGAGTTATGATAGTATTGGACATGGCTTCAGGTTGAATATTTTGTGGTACCATCATTTGGCTTAATGTGAGTATTAATTCATCCCTATGGGTAGGAGAATATCTTAAGAGATACAAAAGGGAAATTCGAGCTGTAGTATTTGATAATTGTTCATTAATATTATAAGGAGGCTTATGTTGCACATTAGGTGCATAATTCCCTTTATTGATATTTTTCAAAACAAATGGAGTTGATCCATCGTTTGGAGTTTGATCCTGTTGAGAGTTTTGATCCTGTTGTCTAGTAACGGCTTCGATGGTTCCTACAATATTATTTTGCGGGTGATGAATAGGTCTTGGTCTAGTGTTTATGGCTTGTTCATTAGAAAGTATTTGGTGAGAAGATGGTCTAGTAGTGACTCTTCTAGGAAATGGTTCTTCCGGAACCATAGAACTTGTGATGGGTTGAACATGATCTGATTCATCTTCGGAACTATTCGATTGATTTGAGGTGATTTCCATGTCACTTTCGGTCTCATATTCGGTATCATTAAGATCAAGTGTCTCGAATATTATGTAGAGGTCCGGCCGTAACCATGGATAAAGTTATGTCAAAGACTTGCGGATCGTGAACAGGTAATTGTCCACTAATAGTCCCTACATATCGGGTAGGAGGGGGAACATTATGATGCTCAATTTGATTAGCCACCTCTTTACCATGCTTTGGTAAGGGATGTTGAAATATGTCCAATGATTGATTGGCATTCTAATTCTGATTTTGGGGAATGTTCTTTTGAGCATTATTAGCAGGATTTTGTTTAGGTTGAAAGGCTTGCACCTCCATATCATTGTTATCAATCAAGTCTTGTATTTTATGTTTTAATATTTTACAAGAGTTAGTAGCGTGTCCAGGTCCTCTATGGAAATCACAATGTAAATAAGCTCTGTATCCGGGTATGGTTGGATCAGGTTCCTAGATTTTTGGTAATTGGATCAAACCTCGTGCTAATAGTTGCGGAAGAATAGTTGATAAAGGTTGATTTAACCTAGTAAATTATCAGGGTGGTTTATCAGGAGGTTTTAGTATAAACTTCTCTGTTGTTTTTGCAGTATTAACATTGGCAATGTTTCTGCTATCAGTGACTCCATAACCCACAAGTTGTTTATTTTTATATTGATTTCTGGATGTTTTCTCATCATCTTTCCTTTTGATCTGACTTCTTCTAATGAGAGCATATTCCACTCTTCGAGCTAAATCTATAGCTTGATCGAAGGTGGTCAAGGTAGCAGTTGATAATTCATAGGATAGTTGTTCTTGGAAATTATTGATGAAAATATCTAACATTTCCCGATAAGGTAAAACAAAGTGTAATTTTCCTATCAACTGCATCCATTGAGCTAAGAAGTCAGCAAAACACTCATCTTTGTCTTGTTTTAGGTTGTACAAATATTTAATGGTTACATGCCTTTTGATATAGGCACTAAATTGATGCACAAAATATTCGGTGGTTTCTTCAAAATTCCTCAAAGAATGAGTGGGTAGTTGATAATACCACTCCAATGCCATCCCTCCTCAAATTTTTGGGAACATTTTTAGTAACAACAAGTCATCATGTGATATATCATGACATGCTATCATAAACATACAAAGATGCTCTATGGGATATTCAGTTCCTTTGTATATAGGTAGGACAGGCATAGGAAAGTTTTTAGGATATGGTTGTGCTACAACTATAGGATATAGAGGCTGACTACACATCTCTCGATAATTGTACGAGGGACGGTAGTGATCTATCTGGTCCATGCGGGAGACTAACTATTTCACCATGGCTTCCAAATTACCAGTTTCTCCACCATACTGGTTCGGTGGTACATGAGTATGGGATTTGTGATCGTAGGATGGCACGATGTAAGGATTAGATGCTATATTGTTGTTATGCAAATGGTTGGTAGGAAGAGTATTATGAAGAAGATTGGTTGTATCATTATGTTGTATTCTCGATTGTTGGAAATTGGTATTTGGTTTTGTTTTAGGCTTTTGTTGATTTGAGGTATATTTATCAATAGCTTGGTGAAATAGAGCAGTGAATGAAGGTTTCTTTTGTGTGGTGATAACCCTTGGCTTGGTAACAGGCACTCTAGGTGGTTGGGTAACCTGTTGTTGTTACGTGTTTTGAATTATAGTAGCCAAGTCCAAATTGGATGGTCTAGCTTGATCACTCTCTTGATCAACGAAGGACAGGGGATTACTGCGTGTGTGATAGATGTCTTCTAGGGTTGCTTGAGTGTCACTAATTTGATCTTTGTCCATATGGACTGCTCTATTAAGAGTGTCAATATTAGTATTGAGGAACTTCCAAAAATGTTCCATGTTCTCAAAAGTAATAGCTCCTTTTAGAGATATTTTAGGGGATGAGGATCCTTCCTCTCTATCATTTTATTTTTGCTCATTTCCTATAATAAATTCTTCTTCTTGTTTGTCGAAGGTTCCTTCTTCCTGAATTGGATCTTTAGGAAGGACATCAGGGTTATTGTCTGGTTTTCTTAACCAATCTTCTTCTACTTCAATTTGTTTTCCATTCCTGAGTCTAGTCATTATGTCTAAATTTAGATTTTAGCAAATATATATTAATATATTTGCAACAGATTTTGGGAGGTATATATTTTAATTATATACCTACTATAATGCTTAAAAATAAAATGTTTTGATTTTTGTTATGATTTTGTTTTGTTTTTGTTTTATTTTATTTTTGTTTTTGTTTGCTTTATAAATACAATAAATAGCACACTAAATGCAAGAAGTAACAATAATAAAATAATACCTTAGTTCTCTATAAATAGTTTATAGATATCATTGATAGGATCAAGTTCATCAGGAGTCATGAAATGCTCCTCTTCAAATTGGAAGTGGTTTTTCAAGAACTTGATAAAGTGTTCTATAGTGATATTATCAGTTTCAGACTCTGTCTTGTAAAAATAAATCTCATGGCAATACTCTCGATATAACACAACTCTGGGAACTCTATTCCATCTTTGTCTATCTGTAAGAATGACCTTTTTGTCCTCTATACAAGACAAAAATTTATGTACTATAACTGCATTATCGAGGTATTCCTCAAAGGTATATAATTCAGAAGACACAAGGGCTCTTTTATCTGCTAACCACCTATGGCAAGCTCTCTGAAGCTCATGGTACAAAGTCACTTGATCGGGATCTAGGATTCTATCTAGGATAAACCTCTTGATTTGCCTAAGTTCGGTTGCTCTAGATGAAATGAGATTCAATATCCTATTAAGCTCTTCCCATAAAGGTGGGACTCTATATGTTGGATCTACTCCAAGTAAAGAATTAATCTCTATGGTTGCTAATTGATTTTCAACATTAATAGTGACAACTCGTCTTTTATTATAATCTACCATCTAAATATAATATGCACTCTTTGATTCTAAATGCATTAATGTTTTGATTTTTTTATTTTTTTAGGATTGTTTTCAAAAGGTTTTTAGTTTTCACGTCGGGTTCACCAAAATGTATCGCTCCAAAATTTTTGCATCCTTACCCTCAAGCTATAGGATCCGTTCCCAGAAGGGGGATACGAGAAGGATGGGACAATACCTCGGACTGAGAGGCTCTTTGAAGGTCCCGCCTCTCGAGGGAGGGGTATAAGGGTGAATTTTTGATGGATGGTGGGTTCACCAGGAAACTTTTGAATTGCAGTTTCCACGCCTAGGTTGACAGTGAGTTTGATGTGTTCATTTTGCACTTTAATAATTCAACTCCTAGGTTTGGCCAATATGAATCTAAACTATTCTATATGCCAATGCTGATTTAAATGAATACAGAAAATAGGAATGAATGCTAATCATAGAGAATATGCTAGCTAAAATGTATCATACCTGATTCTGGATGTCTTATAAAGATTCTGAGTTTTATAACAGTCCAGATCGCCTCAATTCGTACATAATCATCTGATATTTCATAGGATCGTCTCAAATCATAGATGATCATCTGAGATCAGATAGAATCATCTGAAATCTAACGAATTCGTGAGACGAATTCGTCAGAAACCTGCAATCATAGAAACAGGTACAAAATACCGAATATGCAACTACAAAAGCAAAGAAGAATGATAGCAATAACAACAAACATGCCTAAATCATAGATTCAAATAACAAAATAAGGAAAATGTAGTAAATTTAAATGCTTGTTCTTAACTTTATCATGTGGTTATGCTAAATGAGGTGAACTCCAAGATGCATAAACATAATAATTTAAGACAGTGCATAAATACAATAGGAAAATGTAGAAAAGCTAAGGAAATGCAAACTCTAGACTCTGATTTCCCCCAATCTGGACTACAGTCAGGATCGCCTCCAATTGTACGAGATATTCTGCTCTCCTCGACAAGATCGTCCGAAATCGTCCGGGATCGCTTACGACGATCCAAGCTAGCTTCGACTGAAAAATAGTAGAGTTCCTGCAAGAAAATGTAAAATACAGAATGCAGACAGTAGTGCGAGGATGCTCTAGTGAATAAGGAACTAAATCTACAAGGAAATCCGTTAGCTAAGGGGTTTAGGGGGATAAACTAGAAAAATCCTAGTTTATATAGGATTAGGGGGAGTCTAGGAGGTTGGAGATCATCCCAATTTGGGAGATCTCCAATGGGGGGGAATCTCCAACTACGCAGATGCACTTCTACCCAAGTTGGAGAGGCTGTTGAAACATAAGCTAATTATGAAATTTTAGTTTTGGGACAAAATCGTCTAGACATTCTGTTCCAGACGAATTCGTCAGATCGGGGACGATTTCGTCTAATCTGCGAATATATTGTCCAACGATCTAAAAAAATCCTAAAAATGGCACGAAAAATGGGGAAAGCGGGTAATAGGCGGTTAACGGGAAGTTTGGGGTTAAAATTCAAATTTTTATCTTTTTATTAAGGTTTAACCATGCCAATTTTAGGGTGCTACAATTAGATAACAAGTATTATATTTCACAAAATACAATAATAGCTCAATTTCATAATACACCTTATATCTCCTTCTCAATAACAATATTTAACAATAATATCTTCACAAAAATTTCCTCTTCAATTTTTCTATTTCACAAAATTGATATTCCAACTTAATTTCTATCTCCTAAGGTAAAATATTATTTACCTTAATAAAGCACCTATTTACCACTTAGGTAGATAAATTAATATCACCTTATAACTCCCTAACCTTAGAAAAATTAATCAAATTCCACATACACCTCTAAAAAATTAGCACAATAATAAAATACCACAAATATTCCCTTATTCCTCCTAAACCTTAGAATTGTGCAAAAATAAAAAATCAAATTATAAAAACCTTTGGTGAATCCCCCTTTCGCAATTTTTAGAGTTTTGAACCAGCGCCTTCTCCACGACTGGTGCCTTAGCTTCGACAAGCTAGACATATGAGCTAAGTGCTCCACATGCTTAGCTTAAGCCCTAAGGTTGCTTAAGTATTCTCACAGAGGCTTCCAATCCTTTGGCCTTCTCCTACGTCTAACTTCAAGCTAGACTATGAGTGCTTCTCCCTTTGCATTGTCCCTTGCTTCGAATACCATGCGCTACCTCGATCACGATGATCTGCCCTGCTTAAAATGCATTGTCATGTTTCGACAAAATACACCACTTGCAAATTTCTAAGGCTTAAAATTTTTGCTTTGTTCGAATTCAATACACACCATTCCCTAAGGTTTGTCTTAGGGTTTAAATACCCTTCATTTGCTTTGCATACAACGTCGGTGGATGATTCGATTTGATGACATCGACTTGTATAAATTATAATTTATAATTAATTTAAATTCAAAATAATTTAAATATTATAAATTTAATTTATAAACTTTAGAATTTAATAAAAATTAAAGCCCTTTTGAGTTAATATCAAATTGTCATTTGCACTTCATTGGGTTGATGAAAATTAATTTCACCACCTTGGTTTTAATAAAAACCTTAACTCTGCCATCACAATATTAGAGAACTATCATTATGATTTTAATAAAAACCTTTTAATGTGCCATCATGGTTTAAAAAAAACCCTTATAAAAACATATTTGGACAACTTTTCTCCATATCTTTGCATTGCTTCCTGGTGTTAATTATGATGTACTCCATGGTGGTAATCATAGCTTCATGTGTTCACTTTGGCATCAATGAAAAATTTTCACCTTGACATTAATGACAACTAAATGAGCTCAAAATTTCCAACACCATTGTTATTATAGGAGAATACAAGGAGTATGATGAGCTCAAGGGTAAATTAAAAAATGTTACCCTTATGTCTCATCATTTATCTAAAGGTTATAGTGACAAATTTTTCATCATGAGAGCTCACCTCACCCATAATTTTTCTATGGATTGTATAGATAGGTTGCAACTTAATTTGAAACCACATCATTGTCCATACTCACTTGGATGGAAGGATAATGGTTCCACATCATAAATTACACATTAGGTAAAATTTTCTATTGTAAAAGCATTGGAGTCCAATGCTTATGTTATGGGGAGGTATGATGAGGATATATCTTAGATGAATGTGAGTTTTAGTTTATTGTCAGTCTCAGGTTTTTTATTATTTTATTATATCGTAGGATTATTTTTTATTATGTAGGCCTCAATTTCTCATGTTAACTTTCTAGATGAAGTTTGTTAAGTTATCTTCTAGAATTAGTTAGCTTATATTCTAGGATTAGCTTGTTTGTTAGATTAGGTTGTTATGAAGGATATCATCTCCTAATGAGATACACCACATCCTACTTGTTATATATGTTATGCTTTTCAGTAAAATATTAACTTGAACGTGATTTTAATTCCTACATCAATGGAATTAATATTTCTTACTTCTACCTTACACATTCCCCTTTACACTTTCTCAGTTTTCATTTTTTATCCACTTTGTACATCAACCCAATCCTATTGAACTTGTTGGCTAGATTATTTGTTTTATCTTTTAAAGTCCAAATGGATTAATTTTGACATGAATTTTGGCATGCAAATGAAAAATATGAAAGAAATATTTAATATTAATTTTATCTTAATTGGATATCTAAGAAGAGAGAAAATATGAATTTATATATTTCCATTTTTCCATTCTAACAAGTCAAATGGATGTATTTGACATATAATCGATACCATACATATTCCTTTGTCTTATTTCATATGCAAAAGTAATCGCTCAATTTGGACTTGTTTTGGTTAACTTGTTCCTAAATTATTCCTCACTAGTTTCAATTATGCTTTCCTATTATTTTGGGTCTAGATATTGTACTTTGAAGTTAAATTAAAACTGATAATTACTCTTTATGTGAGGAACCCCACATAAATTTTCATGATAATACGACTACATTGAAAGGAGTTATAACAAAAACATTATCCTACCCTATTATAAAAGCTTGTCTAGTCACTATCATTTAGTTGTTTGTCCTTATCACCAATTTGTCATGGTTTTAAGTGATCTTTTATGGATACATTTGGATCACTATTTGGTAGTACAAAATTCATGCCTTAAAATAAGCCTCCAAAATAGATTATTTTTATGATATTGTACAATAGATTTTTGTTGTGTTGGATGTTTTGGTGGTGAATTTAACATGGTATAATCCCTTAAGGATAAAAAATGAGGTTTGTATCATCTAGTGGTATAGTTGTATGTAAATAAGAACATAGATTCCCCAAAATTGGTTCACTTGATATAATTTTATGAGAGTTTTAGCTATATCATTTTTTTGCATATACTAGAGAATCAATAACTCATTACATTTTTCATCACCTCATCGTGGGTTCAAATCCTACTCCTTGCTACCGCTATAACCTCTAGTTGCATTGGGTAAAATTTTTAATGTAGCCATCGGTGCTGGTGCAACACACCCTCTGGTTATATGAGGCCCAATGGATTCAAATCATGGTCTCCACCCTCACAAGGGAGAACTTTGACCATTAGGCTAGGCCCTGAGGCCTAAGTTTTAACTATATTATTCTATTATATTTATGCAATCAATATTTAGGTCTTGTGCATATTTTTACTAACTAATGAGTGTGGTGTTTATGATGAAATTATTTCACCATTTGTATTTTTTATATTGATTAGGAGGATTTTAGTAACATAGTTTCATCTTATGAAATCTTGAACATGAGGTTACTCACTAGGATACAAAATGAATTTAGAACATTATGCCTTAACCTCAAGGGAAGAATGATTTTATTAAGTTGTGGAACAATGCCATCTATCACATAATAAGTCTTATAAATTTTGTAACAAAAATACTTGATTTTTTAATTGAGGTAATATACCACTACCCTTTAGGATATAAACCCATTACCACCTATCATCCTCACCACCATCGTGCCCTTCCTTGTATCAGGTTTACCACCATGCAAGCCCACCCTCATCCCATTAGCGATCTCTTAGCCACATGTCTACCCCTGGCCCACTTAATTGGTAAGCCTACCTCCACCATGGATCCCTGCTCCATTCCCATATCTGCAATGGCCCCATTTCATCCCTAGCCTAAATAAATTAGGCATATTCATCGATAATCCTTGGCTTAATCATTTCCAAAGCTTCCCTTCAGCCAACTTCTTGTCTACTCATTTCCAAGGTGCCCTTACTACCAGCTCCACCATCATAAATTGTGACTTGAATCCTCTCTGGTGGTACCTTTCCCATGCGGTGATCATCTTGATGAATAGGTACACATTAAAATGATCCTTGGCTATGATGTGCATCAATGAATTCTGAATTGAATCACTTCAAATTTTTTTGACATGTGTCTTCCGCAAGTTTCTAAAGGAAACCCCCTAAAGCTCTATATTAAATTATAGGGATAACCTTTGGCAATGCTTCCTACCTAAGATCAAGGAGTGATTCCATCACTAAAAATCCCTTTCACTGGTCAAGAATGGTTGTGTTAGAACCCAAGAATTTGTAGCTCAATCCAATTATGGAGGACATCTTCGCAAACCATGGGTTTCTTCTCTTTCTAAATAAATTTACTAAAAGTGATGCAAATATTTTTGAAGAAATCATGAAGTCATGGAACTAGGGACGTATCTCCATTCAAAATCTTCAATTTAAAGTTAGCGTTCAGGTTCTAGCTAAGGTTACTAAGATTCTGAATGATAGGCTGGCTATCCATCATGATAGGCATTCCTTGGTGGAGGAGACAAATCACTTCATCGACAAAGGTAAGAACTTTTATATGGAAAAATGTGGTGTCATGAGAACATCCCTTTCGACTGCCTAGGATAGGGTATTGATCCTATTAATGTAATATTTCACCTATGATAAACTTGACATCCCCCTACGTAGTTTTCACCTTACTTTTATAAATCATCTTAGGGATATCAAAGTGATTAATGTTTCTAACTATTTGTATAGATCCTTATAAATTTCCATTAACACCTTCAAAAAATGGAATACCTCCTATCCTACCCATAAAGGCTTACACTTAATCCTCTACAGGTATACCCTTGAAAAGGAATCCTAGAAAGTAGTCGTATCCTGTACCATCACCCCTTATAACCTATCCATCGACCAAAGTTTAATCCAGGAATACCCTATCAATGAAGTGGTCAGTGATTATGATGACCTAGAGTTTGGATCCCCTGATTCATCCAAATTAGGCATAAAGCCAATCCCTGGCATGCTATAGGAATACACTCTATAGTCTGACAAATTTGAGCTTTAGTGCTACTCATGAAGGATCAAAAAGACTGGGAATAAACTTAAGGATAGCCTTGATACTATTTTTGAGTCCCCTACGCTAAAATTTGTGAAGACCAAAGGTTCTCCCCTAAATGTGACATTCAAAGAGAACCCCTCCAACGTGAATCTTTTGAACCAATGGGGGAGCTCATAGCTAGCATGTTCTAGAAGACCATCTAGCACTATGGAAATGCTTTTAGTTGCAGCTAACACATCCAAGATTGCATGGACCCTATACAACCAAAATTTCAAGGTTATGGATGATATTTACCATTAGTTGAAAGATATTCAAAATATCAGGGATGAGCCTCCTACAAATAGTGTTGAATCTACCTAGGATTGAGTCCCTCTCTCTCTACTCTATTGTTCCTTGTTTTTTTTTTCATCTTGGAACCCTCGATGGTTCCCTTTTGATCTGCTAGGATCACATTTTTAATCTCCTATTTGCTTTTGCTATTATAGATCTATTGACATGTTCTTTTTACTACTTCATATGTAAATAAGGTTTAGCGACCCTTTCAAAAGCCACTCCTCCAATATAACAAAAAAAATATAATGGTTTTAAAATAGTGAATGTATATGTCATATTGGAGTAGAAACCTTATCTACATATGTAAACTATTCAATTAAGACCTAAAATCAAATTCATTGGTAATTATTTTGCCATGGGGATTTATATTTTACATGCTTTTTATAGATACCAAAACCTGGCCACTTGTCATCCATCCAGGTCTTCCTGCCATATTTCCCATTTATTTATATATATCTAGGAATATTTGTTAAATATATGTTTAATATTAATATTTTAATATTATATTATATATATATATATATTTAATAAATATAAGTATTATATATGTGAATAAATCCCAACCACCCGATTTAACTTAATCCTAGCCATCCATCCACATCAATCCATTCCACACACCCAAAATTAATATCCACCCTCTGTTATGTTTTAATATGAGCCACACAGTTCGTGTCACTCAATACATAACATACCCTAGTGTGGATTATTAATAGGATCTATTTTTATGGTTCAAACCCTAGAGTTTTCCTAAGCAATTTGTGTCCTAAGTCATTTTTCTAAGCCATTTGCTCTCGAGTTCCCTGGAGTATCCAAGCACTCTTCCCCTCTGCCTTCACCTTCACATTCACCTTCAAATCCTGAGGTTTTATAGGTATATATGAGGATAAGTTAGAAGAGTTTGATGACATTCATATGATCCCTACACCCCATAAAATTGAGGAAGGTTCTCACATATCAATTGAATATACTATCGATGTGAACCTTAGTTTAGACGTTGACAATCCCTAAATTGTCAAGCTTGACAAAAGCTTATACAATGATGAAAAAGAGCAAATAATTGCTCTCCTCAAGAGGAAGAAGGACATATTTGCATGGTCCTATAATAACATGCCTGGTATTGACCCTAGTTTGGTTGTCCATAATATCACCTTACAGCCTGATGCTAAGCCGATCAAATAAAAACTTATGAGGATGCATCCTACCGTGGCCATCATGGTAAAAATAGAGCTTCAAAAACTCGTAGATGTGAACTTCATATTTCCTATAAACTATCCTAATTGGCTTTCAAACATGGTACCTATTCGAAAACCTTACAAGGTGATACGCATTTGCACTGACTTTCAAGATCTTAACAAAGCATGTCCTAAGGATGAATTTCCTCTTCCAAACATCGATACTCTTGTTGACACCCACGTTGATCATGAAATGCTTTCTCTCATGGATGGTTTCTTAGGATACAACCAAATTCGAATAAATCTTGATGACCAACACAAAATAGTATTCACTACACCTTGGGGAACTTTTTGTTACAAGGTGATGTTATTTGGCCTAAAAAATGTAGGTGCCACTTATCAATGTGCTATGACATACCATTTCCATGACTACATACATTATCAAAAATTATGTGGATGATCTCTTTGCTAAATCCAAAACTTGACAAGAGCACATTAATGTATTGGAGAAAGTTTTTGATCAAATTATAGAGCATAATGTAAGGTTGAACCCTAAGAAATGTGTCTTTAGTGTTACCTCGGACAAACTTCCAGGATTCATTGTCTCCAAAAGAGGCATTGAGGTGGACCCAAACAAGGTCAAGATCATCATGGAGATGCCTCCCTCAACTAACTTAAAGGAATTACATAGTTTACAAGGCAAGATGCAATTGATCCATCATTTTATTGTGCAACTTTCTAACAAATGTAGGCCATTAAATCATCTACTACAAAATGGGGTGTCATTGTCTTAGACATATGAGTGTCAAAAAAACTTTGATGACATTAAGAAATACCTAGCCTCTCTACTAATATTAGCTCATCCTCATCCGAGGATCCCATTCTATATTTATATTTCAACAATGAACTTTGCTTTAGGGACAATGCTTGCATAAAATAATGAAGAAAACTGAGAGCAAGTTGTCTACTACATTAGTTGAACATTGGTAAGTTATGAAACTAGATACGCCTATGTAGAAAAATTATGCTTAGTAGTTATTTTTACCACTAAGATACTTTGACATTACATGCTTAGTCACACAACATACATCATAGATAGAGAATATACTCTGTGTTATATGATGTCTCACACTTAAACTAACACCTACACCACTAAACAGATAATGTTCCTTACTAAATTCAACCTTGAATTCATTAGCTAAAAATCCATTAAAGGTCAGGTAATATTTGATCAACTTGTAGAAGCTCCACTACCTAGTGATCATCCTTTGATTATTGAGCTCCCAGATGATTCGGTATTTACTATCACTGAACAAGAAGAAGATATTATTTTGAAGGAAGATGTCAATATCACACTATTATTTGATGGCTCTAAGTGCATGAAAGGTCAAGGTGCTGGAGTTGTGTTTCATACACCCCAAGGGGTACCTATCCCCTTATCATTCAAACTTGATTTCCAATGCACAAACAACACTATAAAGTATGAAGCCTTAATACTAGGTCTTCAATTAGCTATAGCTATGAGCATTAAGCGTATCCGGATATTTGGTGATTCTCAACTTGTTTTTAAGAAAATCAATGGAGAATTCCAATGCAAATAACCTACCATTAAGCTTTATCATGAAGTAGCAATGAAATTTCTCTCTAAGTTTGATTGGTAGAAATCAATAGTTTACCACGTTCAACTAATATATTTTTCGATGCAATGGCCTCCCTTGGACCATTGATTCCAAAAGACTCCTTTGGAGAGGTAAATTCCCTTATAATTTCAATGGTCTCTAAATATACAATTGTCCGTGCTAAATCTAAAGATGAAAAGGATGTTTGCTTTATATAGTTAGATCCATATAATCCTTGGTCACGCTATATAGTAGCCTTTCTCAAGTTTGGAACACTCCCATATGACATGTCTCAAACTGCTAAACGCACATTCAAGCAAAAATCAACCTGTTTCGTTCTCTTGGGGGACATATTCTATAAACATGGTTATGATGGAGTTCTCATTCATTGTCTTGAATCTAGTGAAGCACAAAGAGCCATAGTTGAAGCCCATGATGGTACTTGTGGTGGTCATTTTAGTGGAATGGCCATTAAAAAATGTATTTTATGCATGGGTTATTATTGGCCCATAATGGAATGTGATTGTTGCACTTATGTTAAACATTGTAAGAAATTTTAAGAACATACTAATTTAACTCATGTACCATCACAAGATTTATAGCCTATTTAGAGCCTTTGGCCCTTTTCATAATGAGGTCTTGATCTAATTGGTATTTCACCTCCTTCATTGGGACAACATACATTCATCATCACAACCATTGAATACTTCACAAAGTGGGTTGAGGCAATTCCTCTAACCAGTATGATAGGACCTAGAATTGTGGAGTTTATACTTCATCACATTATTTGTCATTTTGGTATCCATCAAAAATCATCTTTGACAATGGCAAGTCTTTCAAGAACAAGGATGTTCAAGCACTTTGTAAGAAATATAACATTCAACATAGTTTCTTGACTCCTTATTACCCACAAGCTAATGGACAAGTTAAAGCTTCCAACAAAACCTTAATTGCTATTCTCAAGAAAATTGTTAAAGAAAATCATAGAGATTGGCATACACAAATTCCCTTTGCATTATAGCTTATCAAACAAGCATCCACACGACTATAGGGGAAACACCATTTTCATTGGTCTATGGAGCCAAAGAAATAATACCTCTTAAGCTTGAGATCCCCTCCTTATGAATTTCTTTGCAGGAATTCATAGATGATGATATTTCTAGACAAACACGTCTTGACCAACTCACACTTCTTGATGAGAGGTGAGTCAATTCTTTACAACATTTACTAGTTTATAAATATCACCTAAAGCATGCTTACAACACCAAAGTTCATCTATGTGAATTAAGTAGGAGATATTGTCCTTAAAGAGAATTAGTAATAAACACCAATGCATTACCGCATCTTCATGATAAATTTGTAGCTAATTGGTTGGGTCCATACATTGTTACTCAAAGAGTGGGTAAAGGTACTTATAGGATTTCTAGTCTAGAGGGAGAAGAAGAACCTAAACCACTTAATGTTATACACTTGAGAGCATTCTATGCATAATGATATTTATATATGTATATATACATGGCTAATACACAAAAAAATTACACTTTATTTACATACATTTTATGCCAAAACATTATATTAGAACACATTTCATTTTTTATTTCATCCATTTCATTTCACACATCCCGTTCCCATTTAAAATTTCATAATAAGGATCATTTATTAAGTTCAAGATTTTAATTGGTCCAATAAAATCATGTTGCCTTAATCAGGGGCACCTCCACATCATCATCTATTTTTCCATAAAACCAAATTGCCATTAGAAAAGCTTGCTTAGGTGTTTTCGATCACTCAACCACTCCTAATATTTTAAGAAACCTCCAAAATACATGTCAAGTTCCTTTTAGGACCATCACACATATACACTAAGAAAATATTGAGTTTTGGGAATTGACTCCAAAACATTCTTGAACCAAACACAATTTCACATCTTAAAAACATATTGTATCAAAGAGGGATAACACCATACTTGGTATGAACCTTGAAGTGAAAAGGGTCATCCTCACCTAGTCCCATCATGAAACATAGTCCACAAAAATAGTGGTTTTCACCACTATCATAGTTGCTTCTAAATTCAAAAGTTAGAGTAGTAAGGATAGGGTACAATTCTCATCACACTTAGGTTGAGAATCCAATTCCCCAAAGCTCTAAATATTTTACATCACACACCATTGATCATTGGGTTGTAAGGATTGTACTACATTTCCAATCAAATAGTTAAGTAGTCATCCCCAAAAATTAAGATATCAAATCCTTAGACTATGGAGTTAGACTCCATCGGAGCTATAGACACTTCATCGACAATGGAGTACACTCATGCGTGGTGACACGTATCTTTTAAAGAGACCTCTGACTGCACATACATACAAGCTAGCTTATTGGTTTCATCCATAACAGGTCACACCCAATTTACTCAAGATGAGTTAATAAACTCACTTGCACACACATTGGTTCTTGATTACCTCGATTTATTACCATTCTCTTGATTCAGTAAATGAATTCACTGCACACACATTTGGTCCTAGAGGGATTAGGCAGTTTTAGTGAGTTTGTTTGATACCACTAGTATGCCTAAGTATTTGAAAAATAATCAGTTTTCCATATCAACATCCATATCTTCTTCCATATCAACATCCATATCTTTTTCCATATCAACATACACATTTTTTTCCATGTCACTTCTTGAGTCATTCACCCCACATACCACCAAGACTAGTGCCCTTGATTAAAAAATAATGCTAGAAACTGGCCAAGAAAAATCTAAACTATAAATGATCATTAGAAAATCTACATTCCATACCTTGCATTAATCATCCATAACATCCCACTTGCATTAATCATCCATAACATATCATATGCATTCATCATCCATATAAACATGTATTCCAAAAAAATCATTCACACAAACATATAACACAAAAGTTAAAATCCATGTATATATATGTATAAATATCACATGTACAATGAGTGCCAAAAGACCACATACTATGGAGCACCAAGGCTCATATACAAAAAGTGCATCTAAGCACTAGCTACACCCTCCAAGAGGACCCCTATGACCTAGAAGGATCCCTAGACCTAGAGCTATGCCTAGACTTGTTATGCCTAGTAGCCTCGGATACATATGAGGTTGGAGGATCAGGAAGTGGAATATGATGCTCCATCAACCTATCCTCTAATGCCTCAATATACCTATGCCAAAATTGAATATGTGCTATGTCAACATTATACCGATGCTCCCTCTATAGTAGCTCTACCTAGAGCCTCATGATCCTCTCATCCCATGCCATCACCATTGCATATAACTTTACTACCTACTACTCCAGCCTCACCCAATCCTCCTCACTCCAACCTGGAGTCCCATCCAAAATGTCCTCCACATCATCCGCATCTCCACCATCTCCTCCACTCCCTTGAGCTTGCCTCATAACACCATTAGTCCTCCTCTTTCGACTATCTGATTGAAGGTACCTCTATTGCTTAGGAGCCTCATGAGTCTCCTTCATCTCATCCCCATATCCATAAATTGATACTAGAGTCGATGCCCATGGTGGCTATGTAGAAAACCACACATCGTACTCTGGAGTAGTCCTCACATCATCTATATTAGGAAGGTCCATCTCCTCATCATCCTCGTACACCTCCCTCCATGGCTCTACACATGGTAGACATATCTCCTCCTGATACCTCCTATAGAGCATCAGCTCATTCAAAATCCCTTGCCTCAAGCTGAACTTTTAGAGTACTCATGAAAATTGAAAATACTTAGCCTAACTCTGAGATCTCCCAACCACCCACCTAGCCTGCTGCACCTATCACATATGCTCTCTATCTCCAGTCCATATGCTACCCTACCATGGCCTCTATATCACTTGGATGGATGTTAGTCCAACCCATAAATCCTAATACCATTGGCTCATCCACATAGGTTGACTTGGTTGTACCTCCTCAACCACCACCCATATCCTTGCATAGGGCTGCTCCCTACCCAAACCTGCCACTAGTAAGCCTTTCGATCAAGCCACACTGAAGTTCTCCCATCCCCAACACTACAATAGCAAGCTACATACTTATCCCTTCCTTCCCTGCCTCCTCACCTCATAGAGCTCCCAATATACCTACACCAATAAGGTAGGAGCCCATGCATACACCTACTGCATAGTGAGCATATCACTCACTAACCCTATCAGGTTCCAAGGGAACCTACACCCAGTATTGTTTGGGGCCATGATGTTGGCCAACATGAACATCACCAAAGCATAGAGGGCATCCAAATCCTTGTCCACATACATGGACAAGTAGGGAATACCCCCACTCTCCACCCTCACACCCTACTAGATATCACCAAAAATCTTCTTCATCTTCACGTCCAACCTCGATGTACACCCCTCCATTAGCACCTTGAGGATGTGGTATACATCCTCAAGTGTAAGGGTCACCTCTCCCATAGGGAGCTAAAAGGTTCCCCTATCTAGATCCCACATCTCTACCAAGGTAGAGAGGTACCCCTCATTCACCCTAATCACATCAATTTGGGCTACCTCCACTAGCCCCACAACCTCTAGTAACTCCCACTCCTCCTCCACCAGTGCCTTTCTCATCCCAAGGATGTAAGGCAAGAACCGATGTTGAGCCTCAAAAATCCTAAGCTAAAACAAAACACAAAATATTTATCATCTACACATGTTAAAAAATATATAAAATTTTTGCACCAAAAGGACTTTACCTCAGCTGCTCGCACTCCAGCTTCGGCTCGTACCTCTGCTCCTTCCACAACCATAGCTTTCATGCTCAAATTGCTTAACCTCACTCCACTCCACTCCACCCAACTCTCCTAGACAAAGATTCTCAAACTCAAAAATACACAAATGAGCTTCATTTCTCGTCCTACGAGCTATTTATAGCTACTTCAGGTGTCTTGAGATTCCCATGGGTACTTATTGGTACATTGAAGCACATAAGGATGTTTGTGAAATGCCCAAACATCAATGGGCATATGCGTATGCTACAAACACCAACTGGTATTTGGCATCATTTTTGATAAAAGAACAAGTTTTTACAAAAAAATGGCTTTTCCCCACAAAATCACTTCATATTGCATTCATGCATATGTTTCATCATATCAATAGGTTTTGTGAAGATTCCAACTGATTTGGATGCATGATTTTTGTTTGTGACCATAAATTATAGATCTGCTCAACAAGATACAAAAGCACTTCAAAATGATCTAAATATTCACAAAATGATCATAATAATAATTCTCATCATTAATACATCATTTTCACACCATAAATATCATTTCATATCATCATTTGCATATTTTCCAAGTTCAAACAACATTCAAGTGAATCTTGTATCTAGTAGTTTATTCTATATACTTGGCGATTACAACGATTTGCATCCATGCAATTTGGTAAGATGAATAACCTACCATAAGGACACTTGGTCATTTTCATCATTCTATATCTCCTTGTGTGAAACCATAAGCACATCTGGTACTTCACATTTTACGTGAAACCTTGCCAAGAACAATTTGCACAAAAGTTGTCATTGATGGCCTAGTTTGTGGGGCTTAAAACATGGATAAAAATCACATTTCATCATTTCACAATTCCTTGATAGTCATCACAGAGATAGGCACTAGCTAGGATGATTGGTTCCAATCATGGGAATTATTCAACAGTCACTAGCAGGCCCTCCAAAGTTAACTCTTTTTATTTTTCTTTGCATCTTCATATTTGCATATCAATGATGTCGGAAGGCACATTCTTCAACATCATAGAATCACCCCAAATTTGGGGTAACCACATTTGGTTTTGAATTTCCCACAATGGGATACATCTTACATGATAATGACATCTATACTTGGCAAAACTCCCTTCATTTGTTGAGGCAAAAATAGACACTTTTCATCACATTTTTCACAAACCCTTCATCTATTGGGGTAAAAATAGATGCATCATTTCACCAATCCCCTTATCACCGTTGGGGTAAAAATGGTATCACATTTACATAATTCATATCATCCACCATTCATTTGCATAGATTTTTCAATTGGCTTGTGAGATTCATCCGCAAACTCACTCGCCAATTGAGGGGGTAAGCTACAAAAATCCAAATTCTTTAATTCTTTTATCTTCAAGCTCATGTTTTACATCTCAAGAGAAATTTGCTTCTACACCTAGCCAAAACATGTGTCTTGTGTTTTTGCATTGCATTGTGTTTCATGCAACATAGTACAAAAAGGGGCATCTATAGACACCAAAACCTAGCCACTTGTCATCCATCTAGGTCTTCCCACCATATTTCCCATTTATTTATATATATCTAGGCATATTTGTTAAATATATATTAAATATTAATATTTTAATATTATATTATATATATATTTAATAAATATAAGTATTATATATGTGAATAAATCCCAGCCATCCGATTTAACTTAATCCTAGCCATCCATCCATATCAATCCATGCCACACACCCAAAATTAATATCCACCCTTTGTTATGTTTTAATTTAAGCCACACAATTCATGTTGCTCAAACCCTAACATACCCTAGTGTGGATTATTAATAAGAGCCATTTTGATGGCTCAATCCCTAGAGTTTTCCTAAGCAATTTGTGTCCTAAGTCATTTTGCTAAGCCATTTGCCCTAGATTTCCCTGGAGTATCCAAGCACTCTTGCCTTTTGTCCTCTCTTATTGTAACCCCCGCATCTATCACCACCCCTCTCACCTAGCCAGATCTACTTTTGCAGATCTTCACCTTAGCTCCCGAATGCCTTTGAGTGCTCCCTATCACTATCGAGCACCTCCGAGCATTTCTCCTCCATCGCCAAGCACCTTTGGGCACCCTCTGCCATTCATGAGAACCCACGAGCATTTTTTGCTATCATCAAGCACCCGCGAGTGTCTTAGAACAGAGTCTTGCAGCCCTGCTAGCCCTTAGGTGATTATAGGGTATCTCCACACTGATTTCCTACAAAAAATTTCATAGATCAGAAAATAATAAGCATCTCAAGGTAAATATTTTTATTGTTATTTCATTCTATGCATTTTTAGTTTTTGTTCATGTTATTTACATTAGATAGCTAGGGTTTTTGTATTAATTATTGAAGGTCTCACATTATGGAGCCCTCACTGTTGCTACTAACCTATTTTCTATTCTCCTGTATGTAGATCTGGAAGTGTTACATAAGCATTGTGTAACTGCTTAAGCTGGAGTGGCCCAATATTGGATAACACGAAGCCCACTCACATCTGTTGGGATCAGAAGTGAGATTGAAGACACCACCAGCGTTGTTTTCTAGGGTTTCAGAGAACCCTAGCTATTGTAAAAAAATTTATCAAAGAAATCAATTCTTTCATTGTAACATTGGAGATTTGAGGCTCCCCCCATTAATAATAAAAATCATTTCTTCTTGTGCAATATTGGGTTTGATTTCAATTTTATCTTTATATCTATTTTGTGGTGTTTCGCTTTTGCATCTACACTTTTATTATATTAAGGTTAATAACAATATAAATAAATATTTAGTTTAGTATTTATATAAATCAAATAAAAATTTACATAAAACTTATCAAGACTACCCATGACAAGGTGAATAATTTTATTGAAATAGAAAATTTATTGGTTATGTAGTATAATAAAATAGGTTTTAATATACAAGGGAATTCTATAGAAAGAGAAGTGGTATCATGTAATTTATTTGTTGGAATACCAATTATGATCATGAAATTCAAATTAAAAATCTATGGTATCCCTCTCTCATAGAATGAGTATTTATAACTTGTATTAAATGGTCAACAAAAAACATCACATTATTGATAATTTTCATATGCAATCTGCTATTTTTGAGTCAAACATCCATAATATATAGAAGTAAGCTTTGAGGTATAAATATGGGTAGTATTAATAATAAATATAAAATTTAATTCATCCCTAAGGATAAGGGTCTTGAATTGCTTACTAATTGATGCTTGATTTTAATTTTCAATCTATTGTATAAGATTTTTGTAAAGTAACTAGTTCTTTAGGTGCATCATTTTTTTGTTTGTAGAAAACACCCCAATTGGGATTCTACTTTTGGGTAAGTCCCAAGGAGTTAGGGGTATTTTTCTAAAAATGCACAAGGCTCGCACCTAGCCTGCCCCCTTCGACACACTCAAAGAGCATGCCTAAAACAACAAAACACAAACAAACAAACACAAAAACACAAAAACAAAAAAAAATACAAAAACAACAAAAAAACAACACAAAACAACAAAAAACATAAAAACAACAAAAAATGCAAAAAAAAACAAACAACAAAACACAAAACACACACAAAAACACCACAAAAACAACAAAACAACACAAACACAATAAAAAAATGCACAAAAAACAAAACACAAAAAAAAACAAAAATGATTTTAGATGCATCATTTGATCCAATATTATGTCTATATTAATAACATATTATTAATCAAATAAATTATATTCTCAACAAACTTATTCGATAATGTGGGAGGATGACGAATGGGACCATGATTTTAATGAAAGTAACTTATCCACAAGATTCCTTTTTTTGTTAGTTAAAAGTAAATAGATTATATTATTATAAACAAAAATCAAAATCAAAATACAACTATAGTTATTGTAAATATACCTATTCCAATATATACAAGGCCCAACATCACCATCATTACCATATTTGAACATCAAGACATAAGCGCGTGGACACACACACACACACACACACACACACACATATTTAGATGAATAACAAGGGGTTGTCCTCAGGTCCCTCACCCTTGAAAAATTACAACTCTCTTCTTTAGCGATGGAGAGTACAAATATATACACTTATCATCTCAATTGAAATGCTATAACTAGAAATCTACATCATTTTATATAAAATTTTTGAATTCTTGATTTTTATTTTCTAGATCTTTTCAATTTTTTGTATGAATACAAATATTCCAGAATTCAGCATCCTTCTTGATATTTTTCTATAGCAACCTTCACAATACAAAAAATTGCCTCTACTATCTATGCATTGCATCTTAGTAGAGTAATATTTCTAAAACATTGCACTATCGTAGTTTGCTTTACGAAATCTAGATTCTTAGTTTCCTTCCCGAAATACAAGTGCAACCACAAAAATTATAATAAATAGTTTATATGAAAACACATTATTATTGGGGAATGTGTGCTCAGACATAAACACTCTCTATCAAAGGAAATAGACTTATTCAAGCACATGGTAGGTCAACCAACCATATATAAAAATGACTTTCAAAGGTCTTCCTTTCACAAAACTTGGGATAGAATTATTATTTCCATTATGGATTTCTTCACTCCTAATTGTAATAGAGATGTCAGAAGATTCCACCTTGCTCTAGTCAACCATTTTTGTGGAAAGAAGGTGATGAAAATTCTGAGCTTTCTCTTCAAGGAGTTAGAAAAGACTACTCTCAATGTTTAACAAGGTAATTCATCCTTCATTAATCACCAAAGTCTCTTCAAATTTATTTTCAATTATGTCTCTTTGAGGAGGGCCATTGTTGAGGTAAAGTGTGGTGTTGATACTCCCTCTTCCTAGGAGACCTATGCTACTACCATTATCTCACTCCCTAGACCTTTGGTCATGAATAGTCCCTTAGTTAGTGGTATTGAGCCTCAGAGTAAAATTAGGCTGCATTGCCTAACTATCATGGTTTTGGAAGTAGAGGCCACTACAGTGATCCCTTTGATAAATTTCCAGAAGCAACTAGGGATTATCACTGATATTCCTATCTTCAAAGAGTTGGGTACTCTCCAACATTTAGTTCCTGAGGTTAGGGAGAAAGATGTGGATAATAACTTGAAGAATATCATCTGAAGTGTTCTAAAAGACCTTAAATTTGGATATGGTGTTAATTTTAGTTTTATTGGTCCCAAAAACTTAACCAAGAGATTGAATAAAATTATTCCTAATCCAAATCCTAGGGATATTATTAATTCTCTAATTTTTTATGATTCTTCTCCCTAAAAAATGAGTTCTTTGATTTATCCAAAAAGAATTCGCATGCTAAGACTGTGAAGATTGAGCAGATAGGTGTGAGGAGGTCTATTTGTCTAAAGTAAAAGAAAAAAGGTAAAATTCATATGTGATTATCCAATATTATGAGGCCTTAGAGGATGATATCTTGATTCCAAAATTCAATAAGAGCTTAAAGTCTAATATTTCACCTCAGGTTCGTCGCTTTGCTCACCCTAGGTCAGATGGCTCCCCAAGAAAGCTAGTGGATGTTGTTTTGGATCTGATAAGGAATTTGAAAAGATCTATTAAAATGCTCGTGTTCTATGTGGATGTGATTGAGATGGACCCTATGGAGAAATGCAACATGGATTGAGCCTCATCCTTTTGGCTAGTGTCTGTCTGAGATGGTTCTTGTGGAGATCCACTTTTTGGGCTAGATCTCGTATTTTTAGCTGGTGTTTTCTTCACTTTTTTCCTCTTTTGGGTTGTTATAGTTTGGTTTTTTTTCTCATGTCTTCGTATTTGGTTCCTTATTAGGTTTTTTTTGTTAGTTGACTCTTTTCTTATTGGTCTTTGTTGAGACATCTTGTCTCTTGTTTCATTTGTAGAAGGTTTGGTACCCTTTCAAAATCCCTTAATTTGGACATTAATAAAAAACACATTATTATTACAAAATAAAGCAACTATTACCAATGGAAAATATTAAAATAAATCTTAATCATTATTTGATTCAAATAATTAACATTTTCTTGTTGGCTTCAGCTAAACTTACTACTTCCTATAACCATAAAAAAGAGAATTTAACCACATGATCCTCAATTAAAACCCCTATATTGGCTAGCCTATATGCACATTTATTCCCTTCCCTTAAAGTATGTGTTGAGCAAGGAGGTGCAAGAAGTTTGTCATTGTTGTCAACACAGGCAGTTAGATCCAATGATGCAGTGGACAGACAGTGTAGGAGTCATTCAGATGCAGAAGATAGAAAAAATTCGAAGAAAAAGACAAGTTAGAAAACTGTCGCGATATCGCGACATGTTTTCTGTCACGATTTCGCGACAAGTCGGAGGAGAGAGAAGACGCAGCTGAAAATGTCACGATATCACGACCAAAATGAGGAGAGAGAAGTTGCAGCCAAAAATGTCGCGATATCACGACAAGTCGGAGGAGAGAGAAGGCGCAACCAAAAATGTCACGATATCGCGACAAGTCGGAGGAGAGAGAAGGCGCAATCAAAAATGTCATGATTTCATGACAAGTCGGAGGAGAGAGAAGGCGCAATCGAAAATGTCATGATATCGCGACAAGTCGGAGGAGAGAGAAGGCATAGTTGAAAATGTCATGATTTCATGACAAGTCGGAAGAGAGAGAAGGCGCAAGGCAAACTGTCATGATTTCGTGACATGTTGGAGGCCAAGAAGCTAAGTCGAAGTAACTGTAGCGATTTCGCTACATGTTGATTTTTTTCTGGCCGAAGCAGGAAGAAAGTGTTAAGTGAAAAAGTTGTAGCGATTTCGCTACAAGTTGCAAATGCACAGATCAAAGGTGTAGCGATTTCGCTACGGGTAAAAGTTGCACAAAGCAAAGGTGTAGCGATTTCGCTACGGGTAAAAGTTGCACAGAACTAAGGTGTAGCGATTTTTCTACGGGCAAAAGTTGCACAACACGAAGGTGTAGCGATTTCGCTACCAGACAAAAGTGCAGAACTTAAAGATGCAGCGATTATGTTCAAGTCAAAATTTCATGGGAAAAAGCAAGTTGGAAGCACAAGGCACAAAGTTGTAGCGATTTCGCTACTGCATGAAGCTCAAAATGTACAGAAGTCGAAAGCGTCGTGATTTCGCGACAAAGATGAGGATGACGTCAGTGAAAGTGAAAGTGTCACGATTTGACAGTTGCAAGAAAAGCCGCTAGAAGCCGAAAGCGTCATGATTTCGTGACAAGAATGAGGATGACGTCAGCAAAAGCTGAAAGTGTCACGATTTCATGATAGGATGCAAGAAAAGCTGCTGGAAGCCGAAAGCGTCATGATTTCACGACAAGAATGAGGATGACGTCAGCAACTGATCAAAGTGTCACGATTTCGTGACAAGAATGGAAGTGAAGCGTTCAAAGGCCAAAAGGGTCACGATTTCGCGACGACAAGGTCAAGAAGGCGTACGGCCACAAAAAGTGTCGCGATATCATGACGTGTTGCTATTTCACGGCAATAAGCTACAGGAAGGTGACGAAGGTGGCAGAAGAGTTTGAGGCCGACAAAGTTAAATCAGGGCCGATGGATTTTAGGGTTTGAAGTCGACATCTTTTAGGGTTTCACAGCCGATGTTCTTAGAGGTTGAAGCCGACATCATTTAGGGTTTTACAGTGGATCTAAAGCCGACATCTTTTAGGGTTTCACAGTGGATGCTCTTAGAGGTTGAAGCCGTCATCTTCTAGGGTTTACGACCGACATTTTCTAGGGTTCACAGCCGACGTTTCCTAGGGTTTGTCTCTGAGATTTCGTCTATAAAAGGATGGTTACTTCGGTTGAAAATATGAGGAAGATAGAGTGCGAGAGCGAGCAGAGTGCGTTGCGTTGAGATAATGTGCGAATGCGAATAGAGTGATTGCGCAAGTTCGGCCGTGTAGAGTGCAAAGTTGTAGTTCGAATCTGCATATCGTGATTGCATGGATGAAAAGCGCAATGTGTAGAGATGGAGTTCTAAGTTCAAAATATTAGCGCATGAATAAGCAGAAGTGTCGAACAACCGATTGCAGCAGAGAGTGCAAAGAAGAATACATAAGCGGTCGGATAGTGCGAATCGTGTCACGCAGAAGCAGCAGAATGCAAAAAAATAGCAGACTGTGAGAAATGAGGTGAAAGTTTTATTCTGTAATCTTTATTATTGTTTTCCAAGTTGTAGCTTGGCACAAGGGGTTGGTGCCTCTTTCCAGTAGGTGCTGGTAAAATAGGAGTTGGTGCTCCATTCTGTTGAAGCAGATAAAGTTAAGGGGTTGGTGCTCCTTCCAGTTGGTGCTGGTAAAGGATTATGTAAAGTTGTAGCTTTGCATTGACTGGATTTGGATGGTAGTCCAAGCAGTCATTTTTGAGGAGTAGCCACATTGGTGAACCTCGTTAAATTGCCGTGTTATGTGTGATGCTTTCTTGATGCATTTAGTATCTCTCTTATCTGCTTTAAACTGCTGTTGGATTTAAAACTAATTGTTTTAGAAGTTTTTAAAGAACACACTGATTCACCCCCCCTCTCAGTGTCATTGTGATTACAACAATTGGTATCGAGCCAAGTACCTGAACAAGGCTTAAACAGCTAAGGTGATCTTGGAAGTTACGCAATGGCAAGTGGTGAAGGTTTCTCCTCGAACAAAGCACCATTGTTTGATGGGACTAACTATGCGTTCTGAAAATTAGAATGCGGACATATCTCGGTGCTTTGGGTTTTGACATCTGGGGTGCAGTAGTTAATGGTTACAAAGCTCCCGCTACCGCTCCAACAGACACTACTGGTAAAAAGGCATTTGAATATGATTCAAAAGCAAAAAATGCCATCATGTGTGGACTAGTGGACAGTGAGCTAGTCAAGGTCATAAATTGTGAATCAGCAAAAGATATATGGGATAAACTAGAGAACATCCATGAAGGAGATGATAGGATCAAGGAGGCCAAGCTTCAAGCACATCGAGCTCAATACGAATCTTTAAAGATGGACAATGATGAGAACATAGAGACCTTCATGCAAAGAGTCAATGGGATCACCAATTCAATCAGAGGTCTCGACGAAGAATTAACCGATGCTGCTATCGTGAAAAAGGTATTAAGATCGCTCCCTCCTAGATTTGATTCTAAAGTCTCTGCCATAGAAGAAGCCAAAGATCTAAATAGTTTTAGTATGGATGAGATGCATGGTTCTTTGACTGCTTTTGAAATGAGAATAGGAAGGTCTAATCCCACAGACAGAGAAGCAGCTTTCAAAGCCCTAAAAGGCAAAAGCACAAAACAAGAGTCTGAAGAAGAGGATGCTTCAGATGAAATGGAAGCAAATTTTGTCAAAAAGCTGAGAAAAGGAAAAGGAAAATACAAAGGAAAGCTACCTTTTAAATGTTTCAATTGTGGAGGCATTGGACACTTTGCTATCAAATGTCCTCTCCATGACAAGAACAAAGGTGAAGAAACTCAGCATCAAGAAAGAAGTGAATGGAGGAAGAAAACTAACTTCAGAAAAGGCAATTTCAAAAAGAAAAGCTTTATCTCCCGAAATGCAGAATCTTCAGAGGACAGTTCTAGTGAAGACTCTGAAGAAGGAACAGGTGAGGCTCTCTTTATGGCGTTTGAAGTAGAAGAATCAGAAGAGGCAGAAAACACACAAAAGAGAGAAGGAATGAACTCTGAAGTATCTATTGAAATAGGTGAGGCTGAAGTTGATTTAGAAGGTGAGTTGGTTTCTGCTCTTATGGAATGGAAATCTGAGAAAAGAAAGAATAAAAAATTGTTAAGGAAGCTTGAGGATGCAAATGACATTATAGCCAGTCTAAAAACACAGACAGAAGAGTACAAGAAAATGTCCGAAGATCTTGAAGTACAGGTAACCATGAAGATAGATTACTATTGCAAATTGGAAGAAGAAAATGTTAGTCTTCGAATACAGATACAAGAGCTGGATCAAAAAATTAGCTGTCATTTAAAACGTGATGAAAGTTTGATGAAGTTGGACAAAATCCAAAGCGATCAAAGACCCACAGGTATCAAATTCGGTCTGGGCTTTATCGAAGGAGAATCATCAAATGGACCAAAGGCAAGCAATGTTGAATGTGAAAAGAGTAAAGACAAGAAACAGGCTGTTGAAAGAAAAACAAATCAGGCAAAAGAAAGCAGTAATGCCAGTCCTGAAATAGGAACTGACAATGACGGTTTTACCAAGGTCACACATCAAAAGAAAAGAAGATCCAAGGCTCCTGCAACAACTTGGCAAAAACCATCTTTCAGGTTCAATCATTATTTCTATGGTTTCTGTTTTAAATGTAATGGTTATGGGCATAAAATTGTGGACTGCAAGTACAATATAGGTCCTAGAAGTTTCACTAGTAGAAATGCTTTTGCTCCTCTAATGAGTTATGCAGTAGAATGCTTTAATTGTCACAACTTTGGGCATATTGCTAGAAACTGTCGCAGTATTTCTGTTTCAAATCAATCTCAAAAAAGAAGAATTCAACCATATAGGGCAAAACAAAATAGAATTTCTTCTGAAGGATATGTGCAAGATTCTGAAAAGGGGAAATCCAAGCTAGAACCCAACACCACAGTTAAAACAGAATGGAAACAAAAAGAACAGCTCAGGAAAGAACAGGAATCTTTAATAGTGCAGACAGCTTTTAGAGCTCAGAATAAATGTGTACCGTGGATCCTTGATAGTGGGTGCTCAAGTCATATGACAGGTGATAAACAGAAATTTGAAAAACTACAGAAATATGAGGGTGGCTCTGTGAAGTTCGGAAATAATGATGGAGCCAAAATTATAGGAAAAGGGTCTGTCAAAATTAGTGAAGGGAAAATCAAGTCGAAGAAGTTTTATATGTGGATGGTTTGAAACATAACCTTGTTAAGTGTGAGTCAAATCCGTGATAAAGGACATGAAGTGGTCTTCAAGAAGCAGGGGTTGTGAAGTCAGAAAAATAAACAATGGGAAATTGATAGCAACCGGTTCAAGGACGTCTGGCAACCTGTACACACTCTCAAAATTTTTAGAAGGTATGTGCTTCATCGGACAAGAAGAAGAGAACTGGTTGTGGCATAAGAGGCTTGGACACATAAGTTTTGATAATTTGGTGAAAATCAGCTCTAAACAAGCAGTGAGAGATATTCCAACCATTAAGAAACCTTCAAACAGTGTTTGTGCTTCATGTCAGAAGGGAAAGCAAACCAGAGTTTCATTTAAAACAAAAGAATACCACACTAGCGAGGCCTTTGGAACTCATTCATACAGACTTATGTGGACCCATGAGGACTCAAAGCATAAACGACGACAAATACTTTATGCTGTGTATCGATGATTATTCCGAATGACATGGATATTCTTCCTAAAAGATAAAACAGAAGCTTTTGAAATGTTCAGAACCTTCAAACAGCTAGTTGAGAATGAAACAGGAAAAAGGATTAAATGCTTGCGATCAGACAGAGGAGGAGAATTCATTTCGAATGAATTTACAGAATACTATGGAAAATACGGTATCAGGAGACAATATTCAGCAGCCAGAACTCCTCAGCAGAATGGTGTAGTAGAGAGGAAGAACAGAACTATACAGGAAATGGCACGCACCATGCTGGCAGAAAACAAAATAGCAGATAGATTCTGGAAAGAAGCAGTTCACACAGCAGTATACATTCAAAACAGGTATATGTTAAGAACTCATGAATGCAAAACACCGTATGAGTTGTGGTTTGGTAGAAAAGCAACAACTAAACATCTCAAAGTATTTGGCTGTAAGTGCTACATCAGAAAAACTGATGACAACCTTGGAAAGTTTGAAGATAGAGCAGATGAAGGTGTTTTTGTTGGTTATTCTCCAAATAGCAAAGCTTACAAATGCTACAACAAGAGACTCAAGAAAATTGTGGACAGTGCAGATGTTAAATTCGATGAAGGGAGGAAACAAATAGCTAACTTTCAAGAAAACTACCCAATCTACGAAGAAGTCATTGAAGGAGATGAAGTGCATGGAACAGAAAATACGTCTACGGTTGATGCAGATAACTTATCAGATGACTCAGAGGTGCAAGAAAACAAAAAATTCAAAATAGGCAATTGGCAGAAAAATCATCCTAGAGACCAAATAATTGGAGATCCCACAGCTGGCATTCAGACAAGAAAGAAAGTAATAAGTAATTACTCTCTTTTATCCGACATTGAGCCCAAAAACATAGATGAAGCAAGCAAAGATGATAGCTGGATGAAGGCAATAAATGAAGAGTTAGATCAGATTGAAAAGAACAGAACTTGGGAATTAGTACCTAGAACTCGCAAATAAGAATGTAATCGGCACCAAATGGATATTTCGAAATAAATTAAATGAAGACGGACAGGTCATTAGGAATAAAGCAAGACTGGTTTGTAAAGGGTATGCACAGGTCGAAGGCATTGATTTTGAAGAGACTTTTGCACCAGATGGCCAGATTAGAAGCAATTAGAATGTTTCTGGCCTTAGCAAGTTCACAAGAACTTCAGAGTTTATCAGATGGATGTAAAATCTGCGTTTTTAAATGGGAAACTTGAAGAAGAGGTCTATATTGAACAACCAGATGGCTTTCAAATCAGTGAAGATCCTAACCTTGTCTGCAAATTAAAGAAAGCACTGTATGGATTAAAACAAGCACCACGGGCATGGTATGCTAGGCTAGATAATTATCTCTCTCAACAGGGATTCAAGAAAGGTTTAGTGGACGATGAATCTGTATGTGAAAACAGAAGGTGGGCATCTCATTGTTCTTGTTGTCTATGTGGATGATATCATATTTGGCGAGCAACAAAGATGAATCGTGTAAAGACTTAGCAAACAAGATGCGGAATGAATTTGAAATGTCAATGATTGGTGAACCTGTCTTACTTTCTTGGGCTACAAGTTAATCAAAATGAGAAAGGTATATTCATTTCCCAAATCAAATATGTGAAAGAAATGCTAAAGAGGTTCACTATGGAGGACTGTAAGCCAGTAAGCACTCCCATGACAACAAGCTGCAAGTTGAGTAAAGAAGACAAATCTCCACCTGTAGATCAAACCATGTATAGATCAATGATAGGAAGCTTACTATATTTAACAGCAACCAGACCTGATATTCTACAAGCAGTTTGCATGGTAGCCAGATTTCAGGCCAGTCCCAAAGAGACTCATGTGACAGCAGTCAAAAGGATTTTTCGGTATCTCAAGGGCACCATGGAGTATGGGTTGTGGTATCCAAAAGGCAAAGATTTCACTCTTATATCATATTCAGATGCAGATTGGGCTGGATGTGTTGATGACAGAAAGAGTACCAGTGGAGGTGCATTCTATTTGGGGGACAGATTGGTTGCATGGCACAGTAAGAAGCAAGAGTCAGTTTCTTTATCTACAACTGAGGCAGAATATATTGCAGCAGCAACATGTTGCACACAAGTCTTGTGGATGAAACAAACTTTGAAAGATCTAGGTATTAATTTTAGTGAACCAATATCAGTAAAGTGTGATAACACCAGTGCAATTAACATCTCTAAGAATCCAGTAATGCACTCACGGACAAAGCACATTGCTATAAGGTATCATTTCTTGAAGGAGAAAGTTGCAGAAGGAGAAGTTAAATTGGACTATGTCCCAACTACAGAACAAGTAGCAGATATTTTTACAAAACCTTTGCCCAAGGAAGTATTTGAGTACCTTCGAAGCAAATTAGGAGTAGTCACACTTCCTAAGAAGTGACTAGCTACGGGATCACTTTCTCGGGGGAGCATTTGAGTATTTGACTATTCTTTTGCTCATGATCATAATTTGTGCCGGATGCAACAAATTGTGCCCGAGAAGTGTGAGGATGGACTCGGGGGAGTCTGCAGCAGCCCTTTGGTATTATTGACAAAGGGGGAGAAGAGTTACAGGGAATGTATACGGTGTTGCCAACAATTCCAAAGGGGGAGATTGTTGAGCAAGGTGTTGCAAGAAGTTTGTCATTGTTGTCAACACAGGCAATTAGATCCAATGATGCAGTGGACAGACAATGTAGGAGTCATTCAGATGCAGAAGATAGAAAAATTTGAAGAAAAAGACAAGTTAGAAAACTGACACGATATCGCGACATGTTTTCTGTCACGATTTCGTGACAAGTCGGAGGAGAGAGAAGACGAGAAAATGTCGTGATATCGCGACAAAATGAGGAGAGAGAAGCAACCAAAAATGTCACGATATCGCGACAAGTGAGGAGAGAGAAGGTGAATCGAAAATGTCATGATATCGCGACAAGTCTGAGGAGAGAGAAGGCTTAATAAAAAATGTCACGATTTCAGACAAGTCGGAGGAGAGAGAAGGCGCAATCAAAAATGTCATGATATCGTGACAAGTCGGAGGAGAGAGAAGGCATAGTTGAAAATGTCATGATTTCGTGACAAGTCGGAAGAGAGAGAAGGCGCAAGGCAAACTGTCATGATTTCGTGACATGTTGGAGGCCAAGAAGCTAAGTCGAAGTAACTGTAGCGATTTCGCTACATGTTGAATTTTTGCTAGCCGAAGCAGGAAGAAAGTGTTAAGTGAAAAAGTTGTAGCGATTTCGCTACGAGTTGCAAATGAACAACAAAGGTGTAGCGATTTCGCTACGGGTAAAAGTTGCACAAAGCAAAGGTGTAGCGATTTCGCTACGGGTAAAAGTTGCACAGAACTAAGGTGTAGCGATTTCGCTACGGGCAAAAGTTGCACAACACGAAGGTGTAGCGATTTCGCTACCAGACAAAAGTGCAGAACTTAAAGATGCAGCGATTATGTTCAAGTCAAAATTTCATGGGAAAAAGCAAGTTGGAAGCACAAGGCACAAAGTTGTAGCGATTTCGCTACTGCATGAAGCTCAAAATGTATGGAAGCCGAAAGCGTCACGATTTCGTGACAAAGATGAGGATGACGTCAGCGAAAGCTGAAAGTGTCACGATTTCGTGACAGGTTGCAAGAAAAGCCGCTAGAAGCCGAAAGCGTCATGATTTCGTGACAAGAATGAGGATGACGTCAGCAAAAGCTGAAAGTGTCACGATTTCATGACAGGATGCAAGAAAAGCTGCTGGAAGCCGAAAGCGTCATGATTTCGTGACAAGAATGAGGATGACGTCAGCAACTGATCAAAGTGTCACGATTTCGTGACAAGAATGGAAGTGAAGCGTTCAAAGGCCAAAAGGGTCACGATTTCGCGACGACAAGGTCAAGAAGGCGTACGGCCACAAAAAGTGTCGCGATATCGTGACGTGTTGCTATTTCATGGCAATAAGCTACAGGAAGGTGACGAAGGTGGCAGAAGAGTTTGAGGCCGACAAAGTTAAATCAGGGCCAACGGATTTTAGGGTTTGAAGCCGACATCTTTTAGGGTTTCACAGCCGATGTTCTTAGAGGTTGAAGCCGACATCATTTAGGGTTTTACAGTGGATCTGAAGCCGACATCTTTTAGGGTTTCACAGTGGATGCTCTTAGAGGTTGAAGCCGTCATCTTCTAGGGTTTACGGCCGACATTTTCTAGGGTTCACAGTCGACGTTTCCTAGGGTTTGTCTCTGAGATTTCGTCTATAAAAGGATGGTTACTTCGGTTGAAAATATGAGGAAGATAGAGTGCGAGAGCGAGCAGAGTGCGTTGCGTTGAGATAATGTGCGAATGCGAATAGAGTGATTGCGCAAGTTCGGCCGTGTAGAGTGCAAAGTTGTAGTTCGAATCTGCATATCGTGATTGCATGGATGAAAAGCGCAATGTGTAGAGATGGAGTTCTAAGTTCAAAATATTAGCGCATGAATAAGCAGAAGTGTCGAACAACCGATTGTAGCAGAGAGTGCAAAGAAGAATACAGAAGCGGTCGGATAGTGCGAATCGTGTCGCGCAGAAGCAGCAGAATGCAGAAAAATAGCAGACTGTGAGAAATGAGGTGAAAGTTTTATTCTGTAATCTTTATTATTGTTTTCCAAGTTGTAGCTTGGCACAAGGGGTTGGTGCCTCTTTCCAGTAGGTGCTGGTAAAATAGGAGTTGGTGCTCCATTCTGTTGAAGCAGATAAAGTTAAGGGGTTGGTGCTCCTTCCAGTTGGTGTTGGTAAAGGATTATGTAAAGTTGTAGCTTTGCATTGACTGGATTTGGATGGTAGTCCAAGCAGTCATTTTTGAGGAGTAGCCACATTGGTGAACCTCGTTAAATTGCCGTGTTATGTGTGATGCTTTCTTGATGCATTTAGTATCTCTCTTATCTGCTTTAAACTACTGTCTGGATTTAAAACTAATTGTTTTAGAAGTTTTTAAAGAACACACTGATTCACCCCCCCTCTCAGTGTCATTGTGATTACAATAGTATGTGTAAATATAATTTCTTCAAACTATTTAAGAAGATATTAAACTTCCATAATTATATTTTGTATGTTCCATGGAGCCTTTGCTTTACTCAAAATTGCATTTATTACTATGAGAGAATCACCTTCCATCCATACTCTATTCCATTTTATTTGTTTGCATATTTTTAACCCTTCTAAATATTTCCAAGCTTTAGCTTCATTATTTATCTTAAATCCACTATTAAAAATGTAATGAGATAAAATATCTCCTCTATCATTTCTAGTTATTCCACACTATCATATTCTGCTTTATGAAATCTAGATTTCTAGTTTCCTTCCTGAAACACAAGTGCAACCATAATAATAAATAGTTTATATGAAACCAAATTATTATTGGGGAATCTGTGATCAAAGAGAAACACTCTCTAGAAAAGAAAATAGACTTATTCAAGCACAGGGCAGGTCAACCAATCATATATCAAAATGACTTTCAAAGGTATTTCTTTTGCAAACCTTGGGATATAATTATTCTTGCCATTATGGATTTCTTTAATTCTGATTGTAGTAGATATGTTAGAAGATTCCACCTTTCTCTAGTCAACCATTTTCATGAAAATAAGGTGATTAACATTCTAAGATTTCTCTTCAAGGAGTGGAAAATACTACTCTCAATGTTCAACAAGGTAATTCCTCCATTAATCACCAAAGTGTCTTCAAAGTTATTTTCAATTACATATCTTTGAGGAGGAGGGCCATTGTTAAGGGCAAGTGTTGTGTTGGTACTCCCTCTTCCTGTGAGACCTCTACTACTACCATGATCTCACCTCATAGACCTTTGGTCATGAATAGTCCCTCAATTGGTGGTATTGAGCCTCAAAGTGAAATTAGGTTGCCTTCCCTGACTATCATGGTTTTAAAAGTAGAGGCTAGTATGGTGACCCCTTTGATCAATTACTAGAAGCAACTAGGAATTGCCACTGATATTCCTATCTTCAAAGAGTTGGGTACTCCCTAGAATTGAGTTCCTAAGGTTAGAGAGAAAGATATGGATAATAACTTAGAGAATATTGTCTTAAGTGTTATAAAAGGCCTTAAATCTAGAGATGGTGTTAATTTTAGTTTGGATGGTCCCAAAAACCTGTCCAAGAGATTGAATGAAATTATTCCTAATCCAACTCCTAGGGCTCTTGTTAATTATTTTATCTTTGATGATTCTTCTCCCTCAAAAAATAAGTTCTATGATTTATCCAAAAATAATTTACATGCTAAGACTGTGAAGACTAAGTAGAGAGGTGCAAGGATATCTATTCATATAAAATCAAAGCAAAAAAAGATAAAAGTTATTTGTGATTATACAATATTCTAAGGCCTTATAGGATGATCTCTTAATTCTAGAATCCAATAAGAGCTTGAAGTCTAATATTTCACCTTGGGTTCACCACTCTGCTCACCCTAGGTCGTATGGCTTCCCAAGCAAGCTAGTGGACATTATTTTGGATCTGATAAGGAATTTAAAAATATATGTTAAAAATGTTTATGTTCTATGTGGAGGTGATTGAGATGGATCCTATGGAGAAATGCAACATGGATTGAGCCTTATACTTTTGGATGGTGTCTATCTAAGATGGTTATTGTAGAGATCCACTTTTTGGGTTGGATATTGTATTTTTGGTTGGTGTTTTTCTTCATTGTTTCCCTCTGTGATGTAGTTTGGTGTTGTTTCTCATGTCTCTATCTTTAGTTTCTTCTTAGGTTTATTTTTTTGGTTGACTCTTTTCTTGTTGGTATTTTTTGAGACATCTCATCTCTTGTTTCATTTGTAAAAGGTTTGGGGCCCTTTCAAAACCCCTTAGTTTTACTGTTAATAAAAAAACACATTATTATTACAAAATAAAGCAACTATTACCAATGGAAAATATTAAAGTAAATCTTAATCATGATTTGATTCAGATAATCAACATTTTTCTTGTCAGCTTTAACTAATCTTACTACTTCCTCTAACCATAAAAAGAAGAATTTAACTTCATGATCCTCAATTAAAACCCCTCTATTGGCTAGCCTATCTGCACATTTGTTCCATTCCCTTAAAGTATGTGTAAACCTAATTTCTTCAAACTCTTTAGAAAGATCTTGAATTTCCATAATTATATTTTGTATGCTCCATGGAGACTTTGATTTACTCAAAATTACATTTATTACTATGAAAGAATCACCTTCCATCCATACTCTATTCCATTTTATTTTTTTGCATGTTTTTAACCCTTCTAAAATTGCCCAAGCTTCAACTTCATTATTTGTCTTAAATCCACTATAAAAAATGTAATGAGATAAAATATCTCTTCTATTATTTCTAATTATTCCTCCTCCTGTTGGTCTTATATTTACTTTAGATGCTTCATCAAAATTTAATTTAACCCACTCCACATTTGGTGGTTTTCACTTTATATTCTTTACCTTATTTTTTCTTCTCTTGCACCTAACATCATAATTCCACTTAATGACTCAACTCCATCTATCAAGGACCTCTTCTTCTAGATTAAGAATTGGGTGAGTTGATAGGGTTGGTTTAGACCCCTCTATGGCTAAACATATCTTCCTTTTTATTAACTCCAAACTACTTTTCTTTCCTTTAAATATTCTTCTATTCCTTTCTAGCCATACAATCCAAAGTATTGTATCTTTTGATATATCCCATATTGTATGTAAAATCTCACTTTTATAAGTACTCTACCATTTCTTTAACCAATATTCATTTTTTCTATTCATCATAATACATTTACCAAACATATTAAGAATCCATTGCCATAGTTTTTAGACTATTGAGCAAAGTCCCAAGAAATGGTCTATACTCTGCTCCTTTTTAAAAAGAACACATTGAGAGGGGCTATGAAAACCCCTTTTCATAAGGTTATCCCAAGATAAAATTCTTCTATGACCTACTAGCCAAAAAAACATTTTAACTTTAGGAATTCTTGGGCTATCTCAAATATCTCTCCATATTCTAGTGATATTACTATTTTGTTGGTGTTGTACATTACATCCACTTCTTGTTGTGTATTCTCCTAAGCTATTTAACTCCCAAATCGATTTATCCTTGGCCCCCCTCAAAATAATCAGATTTGTTATCTTTCTACTCAATTTTATCCTAGCATCAATGTATTTTATACTTAAAAAAAATCTTCTTTCTACTTGTACCTTCTTGATCCTTGTATAAAGCTTTTGAAACCCTATCATAATATTTGTCTGAAGCAATCTCAACCAAGATTTCAAAATTAGATTTAAATTGAATGGTTTTTTATCACACCAAGTATCCATTCAAATAGAAAAATTTTCTCCTGTTCCCACCATCAATATTAAACCTTTAATCATTAAATTAATATATTTTTTAAACCATTCCAAAGAGTAAAACCATTTGGTAGAGAGAATACAATAAATATTAAACTTGGGTCATTGGGCTCAACATACTTAGAAGAATTATTGCCCATTGTATTTGAATCTCTTTGTACAATCTCCATATTACTTTTCCTCTCAGAGCTAAGTTTGCATTTGTAAGAACTCTTAAACTAAGACCTACCCTAGTTTTATCATCACACACCTTGCTCCATTTCACTAAGTAAATTTCCTTTTATCATGTAAACCTCACCATAAAAATGATCATATAACATAGATTAACTAATTTTGGCATAGAATATAATGACATATTATATGTTGGAATGACTTGTAAGACTGAATTAATTAACTGCGCTCTTCCTGCTAATGATAACCATGTACCTTTCCAAGCCAAAATTTTATTCTAAACTTTAATAATAAATGAATTCCATAATTCTATCCTCATTCTCCCCTCAAATAAAGGCATCCCTAGATAAGTTGCTGAAAATTTTACCTCCTCCATTTGAAGTAACTTGTAAATTCTTGCTTTGATATTAGTTGGAATATTAAGGAAGTAAATTTTTGGATTTTTTCCTATTAAATTTTTGCCCTAATGTTCTTTTGTATTCCTTTAAAAATTTATTCAAAGCTTTGGCCCCATTTATCCTCGTCCTTCCAAAAAGAGTTGTATCATATAAAAATTATTGATGGGTGACGTTGTCGATGTTATTACTAACATTAAATTCACTTATAATCCCATATTTGTAAGCCTTATTTAAGTTCCTACTCAAAACCTTTGCCATAATAATGAACAAATAAGGAGATAGAGTATCTCCTTGTCTAAGGCCTCTCTTGGCTTTAAAATATTCTGTTACTAACCCATTGACCAACATTGAATAAGAAACTATAGAGACATAAGCTTTAATCCATCTAACCTATTTCTTCTTGAATCCAAATTTTTTAAAACTACAAAAATAAAATCCCATTTAACCCTATTATAGGATTTACTCATATCAATTTTTAAGATCATTGCTTTTTCTTTTCTTGAATTTCTTGAATGTATAACTTCATGTGCTACTATGATCCCGTCTAGAATTTGTCTCCCTTTCACAAACCCTCCTTGCTCTTCTAAAATACTTTTGTCTAACAATGACCTTAATCAATTCACCATCGCTTTGAACATAATATTATATGCCATATTACATAGGCTTATGGGTCTAAAAGAATAAAATAATTCAACATCCTTCTTTTTTGGAATTAGGGTAAGATATGTTGCATTTATTTTATAAGGTATGTATTGTTTTAACCTAGACTGTTCCATTTCCACCAATAAATAATCCTTCATTATATCCTAATTATGTTGGTAAAAAGCTATAGAGAGACCATATAGACCTGGGGATTTATCCTTATTAAAAGATAAAAGAGTTAAATGAACTTCTTATAAAGTAATAGGCTCCATTAGTTTCCTATTATCTTCATTTATTAATATTGGAGGAACATCTTGAAGAAGTTTATCATTAAGAATCTTATATTCCTCTGATCCTAGAATATTCTGATAAAAAGACTTTACCTCTTCTAATTTCACTCTAATATTCAATCCAAACCCCTTCTATTGATTTTATTCTACTAATTATGGATGTTGATATCTGTACAATATCCATCATATGAAAAAACTTTATATTTTTTATCTCCTTTTAACCAAGTCTATCTTGATTTTAATCTCTAGAATTTCTCTTCCTTACTCTAAATATTATGATATTCACTAAGAAAATACATTTTCTCTGACATTGGATTATTATGATCACCTTTTTAGAATTTTGAAAGTTCATATTTTAGTTCTTATTTCTTCAAAAAATATTTCCAAAAGTATTCTTGTTCCAATATTTTAATCTAGATGTCATAGATTTAATTTGATTTATAAGAGCATACAACCCACCGTTACATGAAGAATTCCATGTTTTAGCTATCATATTAAAAAATTTAGGATGGTATTTCCACATCTACTCATTTAAAATATGATATTTTTTTGAATTCACTTACCACCATTTTAAATCTTATTGGCCAGTGATCTGAATCAATCCTTGTTAAGGTATTAATTTTAGCACAAGTTCCTTCATGTCGCCAATGATATGAGAGAATGCATATGTATAATTTTTTTTCTATTAGGTTCTGGCCTTTCCTGTTATTGGTCCAAGTATAGCTATTTTTGAGAAGCAACACACCCCCACTGAAAAATGAGATTCCATCCTTAGAAAGCCCTGAACTTCCATTTTTGCAGCGGGACCCTCTTGATAATTTTCAGGTTTTAAATCCAAATTTGCTTGCCTCCTTTTTAAAGTTGTGCTTTTTCTTGCATTCCAGCTGTGTTATCCAAGAATTCACTTTTTACATGCTAGAATCATTCATGCACAAAGAAAATCTCGCACCGGTACCGAGAAAAATGCTGAAAACAGATTGCATAAATTCATGAAAAATCAAACTTTCCATTTTTGGTAGTGTCGCGATATCGCGACACTTCCATTTATGGAAATGTCGCGAAATCGCGACAGGTAAATCAAAAAGCAGCTAAGTCATTTTTGTGTAGCGAAATCGCGACACTTTCCATTTTTGGAAGTGTCGCGATATCGCGACATTTCCATTTTTGGAAAGTGTCGCAAAATCGCTTCCACGGAGGAGAGAGAAAGAAAACATACGGAAGGGCACGATTTTGCGACATGTCACGAAATCGCGACATGTCGCATTTTCACGGTAGGAGAGAGAAAGTGGGCTGCAGAATGAAAATCGGCTAAGTCGCAAATGTGTCGCAAAATCACGGTCAACGCGGTCAACGCATGCAGCTACGGGAACTGTCGCGATATCGCGACGTGTTCTATTTTTGCGGGTTGTTGATGGAAAAATGCTTAAGTACAAAAGGTGCAGCGCGTCGCTAACATGTCTCAAAATCGTGACATGCTTGAAAAAGTTGTGCGACAGCTGGCAGGAGGCGCGATTTCGCGACATGTCGCGAAATCGCGACATGTCACGTTTTCGCGGCCGACAGGGGAAGAAGCAGCGCAGCGCTCGGGACGTCGCGATTTCGTGACATGTCACGAAATCGCGACATGTCGCATTATCACGATAGGAGAGAGAAAGTCCTCAAAAGGCCAGAAGTGCATTCCAACGGGAAACAGAAGGCATCCTGGGGTAGCGACACGTGTCAAAGCGTGAGGCAGACGAACAAAGGCCGACATGCAAGCTTGCTTTAGGGTTTTTAATCTGATTTAAATGTTAAAGCTTTGATTTAATGTTTATTAAAGTGCTAATATAATCTTTTTGTCTTTCATGCAGGATTCCATCTGGCACTTGCGGGACAACCGGAAAGGCCATAAAGTCAAAGTTAAAGTGCAGATTTGATCGAGGACCGCCATGCTAGAGGAGAAGATGCCGGTGAAAGCATTCAATGGAGATTTATTGCAGAATTAATAGCATGGAGACAATTTCAACTCAGGGATGGCTTTACGGAGATCAAATTGATGGAGAAGTGGTGACTCATCCGGCTCACCAGCAGAATTAATGGAGGCATTTATTTGCAGCTGCGGATGAATGCAAGTGGCTTTAGATTTTATCTTCTCCATTTATGGCAACTGACTGCACCGATTTGCCGAAGGGTTAAGTTCTATCTGGACTTTGATTTTAAATGGATTTTTATTGTAAAACCCGGGTCCTAGGGTTTAGAAAGATAAGATTTGCAGTTAAGAGAAGAAGATATTTCTGAAAAGATCAGGGTCTGTCCTGAGTCTATAAATACTTCTTCTCAATGTAATTGCGGGAGGCGAAGACTTAGAAATAAAAGGCTTATAAGCAATTTCTTGCAAATCTTGTGAAATCCTTTGTTTCTGGACTTGGAGTTGATGTGCTTTAGCTTTTCTATGATAGCATGGCCAGGAGCCTAATATTTTGCAGAGTGTGATAAGTGTATCTTCTTTTGTTATCCGTTCCATTAAAGTTTGTTAGATATATGCTGTGAATCTGCATTATCAAGTTTAAATATGCTGTTAGGCTTCACTTGTTCTCTTGTCTGCTAGGGGAAATTACAGATTTGAGGTTAAGTTTGTTCTAATTGCTCTGTCTTCACTCGTGTGAGCTAGGTCGTCGGTGAAAGATACCGCTTTTAACCAGCTGCCCTTGGATTTATAATTTTCTGCTAGATCTGTTTCACTCTGCCTTGTGCTCTTAGTTGAAAGTGATCTTAGACTGACTGGACACTTTCTTCTTTGATTTGTTCTATTGTGAAGCTGATAGCATAGATAAGATTGATAGTTTAGGGTTTTACAGTTGATGTTTGATAAACTTCTCTTTCTGCCCTACCCTACCCTCTCTTTGTTTTCGGTGAAATGATCCATTTTTATTTTCTTTATTTGTCTTTTATTTAAATCTCTTGACCCATGAGAGCTAGATCAAGAATTCAAGTTAAATCTGATAAACAACTTTTGCAACTACTGAACAAGTTCAAGAACCCCCTGTAAGGTAACAGAATAGTCCATATTGAAATCTATTCCAGAAGTGGAAAAGAGTGAATAGCCATTCGACCCAACTCTATAACTCGCACCTTGGATAACCAGCTAGATCCTAAAGTGAGTGGGATCCGTCCCGTGGGTGTCTCCGAGGCTTCCTGCCCATCCTTTCGCGGGTGTGCATGAAAGCCGGACCAACACCTAATTGGCGCTAGAAGGAGGGCATGAACTCAGTTCAAGTATTGTAAGGGCATAACAACAACATTTGTAAGGACCCACACTGAACTTCAGTGCAGTGTTGTCAGTACAGTTTTTATAAGTTGTCAGTACAGTGTTTTAAATTGCCAAATACAGAACCTGTTGAGAACTGCAAAGTTATAAGTGCTTGTGAAAACTGGATTCTACATACAGGGTAACAAGGTCCCACCCCAGAGCTGGAGAGCTCCTTGTCCCTGAATTAGAAACTCCGAGAAGAAGTAGCCACAGAAGGGCCACATCTCTATCACAGACAGTTTTATCACCATTGATAGTCACTCCAACCAGAGCTCAGAATATTCTTGTCAATCCATTAGCTATGGCAAATTGGTTGGGCTCCACAGCTTTGAACATTCCGGGTATAGCCCATGACTTGCCCAGAAATCCATAAAGATACCTCCCTAGGTATAAACATGATGGGACAAGAACTGCAGAGGAACACTTAGTTGCATTCAAGAATGCACTGAAGTTATTAAATGTACAACATGAGGATGTTGCCTGCAGACTCTTCCCGTTTACTCTCCAGGAGGGAGCCTATGATTGGTTTCTAAATCTTACCAATGATTCCATCACCAGTTGGAATGATTTAGAAAAAGTTTTTGTGTCACAGTTCGGAGAAGTGATAGATCCCAGCATTTTATATCAGCAGTTTTCTAGCATCAAAAGAGAACTGAATGAGTCTATTAGATCCTATAATGTCAGATTCCAGAAAGCTTATGGTAGACTCACTGGCTATTATGTACCGAATGCTGACCTGGCATTAGAGATTTTCAGGAACTCTCTAGACCCAATGACCTCTGTCTTCTTGAAGAGGGATGCCACTGTTACCAACTTGACAGAAGCTTATAAAGAAGCTTTAATCCTGGAAAGACAGTTGGGACCCCAGCCTTTAAATCTTCAACAAACTCCTCTGATTACACAGCCTACTCCTGTATTCAATCCTATCCCACATCAGATGATGCTGCCAGTTTGTCAGACTTTACCATCAGCAGCACCAGTGGCTGCTGCACCTGTTGAGAATGTACAGAACCCGGTAAAAGAGGCTGACAATGCTAGGATTGAAGAAGTCTCAAAGATTGTTCAAAAGCTGGCCAATGATTTTTTGAGTTTTAAAAGGCAAACTTCTACTGGAGACAACCCCAACAGATATTCATATCAACCAAACAGATTTAACAGGCCCCCATATGAGCCTAATAAAGATTACAAGGGTAAAGCTCATGATGTGAACATTTGTGATTTGGCCCTACCCAACTGGTGTAGAATTCATGCCACTTCTCAGCATGGGGAGTTAGACTGTCTGGAATTTTGCAATGCATTTGAAGCCTTGTCTGGTGATCTGATCTCCCCTTAAAATCAAAGAACTGCTGATGGCCCAAGTTCATCTGGCCACAGTGCAGCTATGGTCCCGGATTCTTTCTCTTTCCCGGATGAATCCGAGAATGTAGTTGAAATGCCCATGGATGAAGTACGAGCTTTCCAGCAGTACGTAAGAGATAATTACAACCCGAGAAACAGGAATCCCGAGCCTAATACCACATCAACTCCTCCCTGACAACTCTCACAATATTCCTCCTGACCCCTCTCCAAGCAATAATCCACCTCCACCAAAGGGAGGAGCTCAAAGAGTACCAGATGTTGCTATTCCTCCACTTAACAAAGGATATAACATAGTGGAGGATATGAAAAAGATTAAGGCTAACATTACTTTGCATGAGTTGGCACAGATTTCAGAGCAGAGAGATAATCCGATAAAGACATACTCCGGCCCCGTCGCTAAACCCGTGGATAAAGGGAAGAAAATAGCCAATGCCAATCTGGCCATGTACAAGGAAAAGACTGAAGTTCCCCCATTTTTACTGACTGTCAAAATTTTTGGGAAGAATTTACATAATTGTTTGGTAGATTCAGGTGCATCTGCTAATGTCATGCCACTGGCAATTTGTCAACAGTTGGGGCTGACCCCAATGAAGTCTGAGAGGAGAGTTGTCCAATTGGACAAGTCAGAAGTTAAGGTTGTGGGAGAGCTGCAAAACATTCACATTCAATTGGCATCTGAGCCAAGGGCTCAACATAAGATCGAAATCCAAGTTGTGGATATCCCCAGTGGGGTATGGAATGTCGTTGAGTAGGGATTGGTCTAAGTCTCTAAATGGATATCTGGCAACAGACTTTTCACACATGTGGTTGCCATGGAAGGGTGTGGCCAATCAATTGCGGGTTGACAGAGAACCCAGGTACAAGCACACCATTACAGAGTACAATGCTGCAAATGAAACTGTCAATGTTGCAGAAGTAGACATTGGAGTCTACAATTTAACAACTGGGCACAATAATAAATTTAACAAAGCTCATCCTGTACATACTAATGAAGTTTGGACACTTCATGTGGATGGAGCCAGATGTAAGCAGGGTTCTGGAACAGGGGCAGTCCTCAAAGGGCCTCAAAGTCAGACATTTTTTATGTCTTACCGCCTGCAGTTCCCATGTACTAATAATTTAGCAGAGTATGAAGCTCTGATTTTAGGTTTAAAGTTTGCTTTGGATAAAAATGTGAAAAACATTCAAGTTTTCACTGATTCAGATGTGGTGGTCTGGGTCTGTCAAGATTTTAAGGTATTTGATCCTGGGGGTTTTTTACATTCAGTCCTTTTGAAAGAATTCTGCAAACCCTTCAAGTAGAAGCATAAACATGTTATCATATGATTTGTTATTATATGATTTGTTTAATTTGAAGGAGTTGCAGATTTGTTTTTCAAATGGGACAGGGAAGACAAGAAACACAAGTCTTTCCCGGATAGCAAATTTTTGAAGCATAGTCCGGAGTGCATTTCGTCAACAGGACCCGAAAGGTAATTTTTCTAAATTACTTGCACATGGTCAAAAATTTTTAAGGCACCATTTCTCTCGCTTTCCCAACCGCCGCATTTTTTGAGTATGAAGGGAAGTTGTAACATATGTATACATTGTAAGTAAGCTTTGAAGTTTTTCAGTTTTATTTCTTTGTCTCGTATAGCTTTAGCTTGTGCAGTTTATTTCTTTTGTCAGTGCTTTTTATTTCCTTTCTTTGTCTTTTTATGTCACTTGTCGTTTAAGTCTGTACGTCTTTTGTTTCAGCTTTATTTGCTTTAGTTCTTTATTGCGTTTTTTTCTTCCTTTGCTCGTACGTTCGTGTTTTAGTCTGTATAGTTTTATTTTGTTTTGCTTTAGAGGCCTCGTCTCGTCCTTGGAAGTCTGTGCAAAGTCCTTCAGCTTTTGAAATCTGTCTTTTAACCTCTACCTGAGCAATCAATGAAAAGTCAGCCTTCAAATTGTTTTATTCTGAGCTGATCAATCCACAATCCAATGCCCATTCTGTTCACCATTCTAATAGAGATAGTCTGCTTAAACTAAACTATAGAACTATTTTGTTATTCAGGACAAAGGTAGAGAGATGATGGGATCTTGTGTCTTACTTGCCACAGTTGTTTTAATGATAGAAAAACTGCTATGCTGTTTTGTTGGAGGAACTCCCGAGGAATCCAAGAAAAGCTGGTTATGAGAGGGGACTATGGTTCATGCAATTATTTGGGTATCCACAGAGGCTATCAATGCCTAGACTCGAAACAGTTCCGGATTGATCAAATGATAAAAGAAATTTGTAATTTCTCTAAGGCATTTCAGATATTGATATATTTCAAAAAGAAGAGAGAGAAAAGGAAAAAGAAAAGATTTGAACAATTAAAAGAGGCAGCCAATACTTCCAAAATATTTTCTTTTAAGTTCTAGATTCTGCCCTACAGTTGTAAATTTGGGTCGTGTAAATCTAAAGGGTAACTCTGTCTAGGCTGTAAAAGGCTAAACTAGTAAACAGAGCTCTACTCGGTTTCCCCTTTTACAATCTAGAAAAGCTGATCAGTCCAAAGTTCATCATTCAATCCAGTCATCCTTGAAGAAAGTTTTATACCCTTTGTAATTGCACATCAGAAATCTTCCTTGAAGTAATCCAGCCTAGTATGTCCTTGGGAAATTTTAACAGCTAGCAGTTAGTAGTCAATTTATTGTGAAGAATGTCTGTGGCAAGGCATGATGCATGGTCTTTTTGTTTTGAAACCAGAGTCCTGGGTTCTAAAATAGTGCTACTATTTTACCCGCAGATATCGCCATTTGTTGAGAAGCAACACACCCCCACTGAAAAATGAGATTCCAATCCTCTAGAAAGCCCTGAACTTCCATTTTTGCAGTAGGGACCCTCTTGATAATTTTCAGGTTTTAAATCCAAATTTGCTTGCCTCCTTTTTAAAGTTGTGCTTTTTCTTGCATTCTAGCTGTGTTATCCAAGAATTCACTTTTTACATGCTAGAATCATTCATGCACAAATAAAATCTCGCACCGGTACCGAGAAAAATCCAGAAAACAGTTGCATAAATTCATGAAAAATCAAACTTTCCATTTTTGGTAGTGTCGCGATATCGCGACACTTCCATTTTCGGAAATGTCGCGAAATCGCGACAGGTAAATCAAAAAGCAGCTAAGTCATTTTTGTGTAGCGAAATCGCGACACTTTCCATTTTTGGAAGTGTCGCGATATCGCGACATTTCCATTTTTGGAAAGTGTCGCAAAATCGCTGTCGACCGGAGGAGAGAGAAAGAAAATTGTACGGAAGGGCGCGATTTTGTGACATGTCGCGAAATCGTGACATGTCGCATTTTCACGATAGGAGAGAGAAAGTGGGCTGCAGAATGAAAATCGGCTAAGTCGCAAATGTGTCACAAAATCGCGGTCAACGCGGTCAACGCATGCAGCTACGGGAACTGTCGCGATATCGCGACGTGTTCTATTTTCGCGGGTTGTTGATGGAAAAATGCTTAAGTACAAAAGGTGCAACGGTCGCTAACATGTCTCAAAATCGTGACATGCTTGAAAAAGTTGTGCGACAGCTGGTAGGAGGCGCGATTTCGTGACATGTCATGAAATCGTGACATGTCGCGTTTTCGCGGCCGACAGGGGAAGAAGCAGCGCAGCGCTGGGGACGTCGCGATTTCGCGACATGTCACGAAATCGTGACATGTCGCATTTTCACGATAGGAGAGAGAAAGTCCTCAAAAGGCCAGAAGTGCATTCCAACGGGAAACAGAAGGCATCCTGGGGTAGCGACACGTGTCAAAGCATGAGGCAGACGAACAGAAGCCGACATGCAAGCTTATTTTGCGGTTTTTAATCTGATTTAAATGTTTAAAGCTTCTAATTTAATGTTTATTAAAGTGCTAATATAATATTTTTGTCTTTCATGCAGGATTCCATCTGGCACTTGCGGGACAACCGGGAAAGGCCATAAAGTCAAAGTTAAAGTGCAGATTTGATCGAGGACCGCCATGCTAGAGGAGAAGATGCCGGTGAAAGCATTCAATGGAGATTTATTGCAGAATTAATAGCATGGAGATAATTTCAACTCAGGGATGGCTTTACGGAGATCAAATTGATGGAGAAGTGGTGACTCATCCGGCTCACCAACAGAAATTAATGGAGGCATTTATTTGCAGCTGCGGATGAATGCAAGTGGCTTTAGATTTTATCTTCTCCATTTATGGCAGCTGACTGCACAGATTTGCCGAAGGGTTAAGTTCTATCCGGACTTTGATTTTAAATGGATTTTTATTGTAAAACCCGGGTCCTAGGGTTTAGAAAGATAAGATTTGCAGTTAAGGAAGAAGATATTTCTGAAAAGATCAAGGTCTGTCCTGAGTCTATAAATACTTCTTCTCAATGTAATTGCGGGAGGCGGAGACTTAGAAATAAAAGGCTTATAAGCAATTTCTTGCAAATCTTGTGAAATCCTTTGTTTCTGGACTTGGAGTTGATGTGCTTTAGCTTTTCTATGATAGCATGGCCAGGAGCCTAATCTTTTGCAGAGTGTGATAAGTGTATCTTCTTTTGTTATCCGTTCCATTTAAAGTTTGTTAGATATATGCTATGAATCTGCATTATCAAGTTTAAATATGTTGTTAGGCTTCAGTTGTTCTATTGTCTGCTAGGGGAAATTACAGATTTGAGGTTAAGTTTGTTCTAATTGCTCTGTCTTCACTGTGTGAGCTAGGCTGCCGGTGAAAGATACCAGTTTTAACCAGCTGCCCTTGGATTTATAATTTTCTGCTAGATCTGTTTCACTTCGCCTTGTGCTCTTAGTTGAAAGTGATCTTAGACTGACTGGACACTTTCTTCTTTGATTTGTTCTGTTGTGAAGCTGATAGCATAGATAAGATTGATAGTTTAGGGTTTTACAGTTGATGTCTGATAAACTTCTCTTTCTGCCCTACCCTACCCTCTCTTTGTTTTCGGTGAAATGATCCATTTTTATTTTCTTTATTTGTCTTTTATTTAAATCTGCTGACCCATGAGAGCTAGATCAAGAATTCAAGTTAAATCTGATAAACAAGTGACAACTACTGAACAAGTTCAAGAACCCCCTGTAAGGTAACAGAACGGTCCATATTGAAATCTATTCCAGAAGCGGAAAAGAGTGAATAGCCATTCGACCCAACTCTGTAACTCGCACCTTGGATAACCAGCTAGATCCTAAAGTGAGTGGGATTCGTCCCATGGGTGTCTCCAGGGCTTCCTGCCCATCCTTTCGTGGGGTGTGCATGAAAGCCGGACCAACAAATATCTTCTTCAAACTCAATCTTCCATAAATATTATTTTGAATAAAAGCTGAGAAATCTCTTATACTTTGGGTTAATTTCCTAATTCTCAAATTTTTTATCTAGCTTGGTTATCGCATTAAAATATCCTATGATCATGAATGAAGTTTCTTGATATTTACTTCTCATAAAGGCTTCAATCCCTTGCCAAATATCTACTTTACCTGACTGAGTTGTAGGTCCATAAACATTACTAAGGATGAAATGAATATCTGCAAAGTAGCAAGTGACTAAAGAGGCTATCCAATGCCTAGTTTTATGAATGGTTACACAAGAGGTTCTAGATTCCAACAAGTTATAACTCCCCTAACACTCCTTTAGAATCCATAGAATCCCATTCAAATCTTTCCCATACTGCTTTCATAGTTTTTGAAACTTCTTTTGTCATTTTAGTTTCCTGGATACAAAGAATATCAAGCTTATTACTTAAACATAGGTCCCTAATACATCTCTACTTTGAGGGAGAATTAGCACCCCTTATATTCCATGAGATGATAATCATGTCTCCTTAGGGGATTTTGGCCCTACCTGCATATTACCAATATCATTTTGTTATTTGGTCAAGTGAAGTTCAAACAACTTAGTTTGTGTTCTGTTCTCTATGTTTGCTCTTGCTTCCTTGGATCTTGCTTGATAATTTGAGGGTTTTCCACTTTTTGCCTTATCTATATCAGAATTAGGTATTATTATTCTATTTCTCAACATTATTCAAAAATATTTCATCATATTTATCCTATCCTGGATCTACTAAAAAATATTTTGACTTGTCCTACTCATTTTTTGGTATTTCCTTATTAATGGTGAGGTATTAACTTCTAAAACTGCATTTTATTTATCAATTTTTTTGTCTTGAATGGTGCATGTTACTTCAAGAGAGTATTTAAAATTTGATGAGACACATTCCTTAGGTTCATTGAGAATGTTTTTCCTTAAATTTGGATCATACTGAATAGATAGTTCCTTGTTAATATGTTAAAACTGTTGTACTGTGTCCTCTAAGTTTTTATCTACTTTTTATTCATAGGCTAAAGCCTCAAAAAAGTTGGTATTTATTCCAATATACTTCCTTACTAATATCCACTATTTATTTTATTTCATTTTTCTAGATCTATTTTTTGGAAGTTGAAAACCATCTTCATCCATAACCATTTGTAAATTTCTCTTACGGTTTTCTACATATGATTCTGCTAGGCTCTTCTTAGGGCATGATCTCTCAATATGCCCCACCTCATGAAATATGCTGCATCTAAAAGACATGTTTATGGTTTGGGTCAACACATTATCCCCATAATTTAGAATTATTAATTTTGGTAAAGATTTACTTATATCAATCATGACCAATTTTGAGCATAAATAGTCAAGAATGCATATTTCATAGTATTTAAAATTTCAAGTAATTCTTTTAGAGTGTTGCCTATTTACTTGAAGGTATCTATTTCCTAAAATTCAATGGGTAACCCAAACATCCTAACCTAGACTGGTACTAGGGATAGATTTACATTTTTAGGTGAAAAGCCTTTATACCAATGGGTAAGGAAGAATATTGCTCTTCCCATAAACCAAGGACCCCCTTTTAGGATTTTTTATCTTTCTTCCCTAGAACAAAAAATGGCTAAGAAAAACCTTTGGCAATAAATGATATAATCGATCCAGGATACTTCCAACTCCTATCAATCCATTTTTTCAAGGTTAAAGCTCCAAACCAATACCTATTAAATTTACCAAAAAATGCTCTATCTTGGAGAAACAAGAATCTCTCTAAGATGCACTCACTAACCTCTACCACTAGAAATTATTCTAAGGATTTAACTATAAATTGATCCATGGAAAGAAAAATAAAACTCAAAATCTATTGAAATTTATTGGAATATCCCATAGCAAATATAATATTTGATAAACAATTTATAATAATTTGCTTGCAGAATTTCTATGATAAAGAAGGAAAAAAAACTTAGTTGAATTTTTTTGTCCAGATAGAATGTCTTGCCTCATTGAAGTCCAATCCCTTCATTTCTCTTCCCATCATCTGAACCCTAGCTGATAAATATTTGCAATTTCAATTTTCACAACTTGAAAAATCATCACTGTCCTTGTTTTGAATGGTTGACTTCATAGGATCATATCTCCCACAATATTGCTTGGATAACCCATTCATGAAGATAAAGCTATTCAAATTCCACACAAGTTGGTCCAAGAATCAACTAAATTAGATAACCCTTTGTGAAGATATGGCTCCTAAAAGATGAGATGTTTTTCAAAAAAACCCCAATCCTTCACAAAGCGACTTCTATTCAAATGATTATCTTTTGATTTCAATCAATATTACTAATTAAAAAAAATCATTTTTTTGGATATGACATAAGCACATATATTGGTATAACTAAAACAAATATTTTTCTATTCAAACTAAAAATAAATAAAGGATAAATTAGCTATAGCATGTATTGTATTCATAACATGTTGACATCAATAAATAGATCTAAATATCACATGCAGATAAAATAAAAAAAATAGGCCTAACATATAATTAAGATAATTTATTTTTGTGATTTAATAATTTCCAACTATATCTTAATTTCAAATAATTATATTTTTTTCCTTTTAGAATGTAATATTGTATCCATAGTGGTCATTAGAGCAAGGGTGAGGAGATAATTTTTGAAATATACCTTACAAAATTATGAAGATCCTATATATTTTTTTGAAGGTCCTCCATTATATCATCCATATGTACTAAATGATCTTTGATTTTCTTCAATTAACCATCCTATAAGTCATGTATATTGGCATTCCATTTACATTATTGTACCTTGTTGTAGCTAAAATTGATACAACATGAATGTACCCATATTTTTAAAATTTTTAAGGTCTTAAATGAGGTACATGTTTTGTGATATGCTGATGAGAAATTCAATTTTAAATAATTAATTATCTAAAAAAAAATCATGGATTAAAATTTTTGACCAACACCTTCAAAATGCCTAAGATAACATTGACAACATCAGATTGGTTATCCTCCACTAAATGGGTGAAATTTACATTTATCATCATGGCCATCTCTCACCCTTAAGAAGTTTAAGATTTATTTTTTAAGGGATTCCTTGCCCACTTTTTCAAAAAGAATTTTGACCTACCGGTCGACTAGTAGAAAACTATGACCAAAAGTAAAAGAGCATTTTGATTGACAATAAAGAATACAATCTGCTAATTAAAGAAGGCATTCAATAAATGGAAATAACATACGAGTCGATAAAATTTAGCACAACAAAGGTTTGGCCGATGATAAGGAAGCTTCGACCGACCACCCAATCCAAACAACCGAAGCATGAAAACAAAGCAAGTCTTAATCCGCTGACTAGCAGGAAATCACTGTCGAAAGAAAAAAATGTAAAAGCCAAGAAAATGGGCTTTCATTTGATGGAAAAGAAATATTGGATGGTCAACTGATCAACCGACTGAAATAGATTAAAATTTTCTTAGCCAAACGCAGTATCGAACCAACCAAAATAGTTGTATCTACTGAACACAAGTCAATGTGCTTGATCAAAATTACATGTGTAGCTCCATTAGGTCAAAGTGAGTGATGAATCAGTCCAAGGTTCAAAATTCAAAAGCCAAAATTAAAAGGCACTTGACTGAAAGGAAGAAGCAATCAATCAAAAAGCAAGTCAGACCATTCAGTGAAAGTCGATGACTTATTAATGCGAAACCCTTCAACTGAACTGAAGACTACATGGCAAAAATCACTCGACTGATGATTAAGATAGATCGGCTGACCAATACCAAGCAAAGATAATAATCAATCATCAGTAGAGGTGTTAAAATATTTGTGGCCAAAAAATGGATGAATACTAAATATCAGTGGTCAAACAAATCATAACTATCAAAATATTGCCGATCGAATGAAATAAACGGTGTAGAACAACCAAGCCAGATAAAGGTAAATTAAAAAAAATTCAAGGTACACCTATATTTAATTGTGCATACACAATGTTTTAATTAAATATTATTATTATGAACTGACCTCCTTGATAAAAGCTAGCACAAGCTTTTTAATGTAGCACATGTGAAAGTACTCTGAGCCATTCGATCGAATAATGATATCCAACAACCAAAATCTTCATTCATTTAAAATCAAAGAGATCCATTGGTCAAAATATGATAGAGGGAAAGGGCTAACCAATCGAAGATCTAATCAGTGAACCAAAAAGCCTCAACCAAATTAAAGAATTTATAGATCGATCAACAACTAGCAATAGTCGAAGTGTAAGTACCTCATAATCCATGATGAACACCGATTGATGTACCATACCATCAAAGTGATGCTCCACTAAAGCCAAAATTTGTGGATCCTCACCCGATAAAGCTGACACAACACTCAAATCAATTATGATTTTGCTAACATGGCCAAAAACCAATTTGGAAGTTACAGGTATGCAAGTCAACTACAGACCTCATCCTAAAAACTATTCAGGCATGAGATTTAATACAATGTGTACTGATCAAAAAATTTAGGGTTTGATGCTTGTATGATATAATGGCCAATTACGTGAATCAATCAAAAGATGATGATCCATGATCAGTCGATTGTTATAAGAAATGAGGTGGTGGGCCAAGAATAGAAATGATATAGTAGTGGTTGGTTTGACGTTAATGATACTTCATGCATTGAATAGATTAAATACATGATAGTTGTCATGAGCAACTCATAGTGCTTATAGAATTCTTGAACTGTTGAACAGTTAAAGAGCCCAACAAAAAAAACTAAAGCAATGGATTTCTCCAACAAATTTACCTCCAAGACAAGGATCGAGGTGCTAGATAAAAATGTACCATTTAAGAAGATGAATTCCAAGAAAACCAAGGAATAGGTGTGGAGTGAATTAGAACTCACCGATATCTATTTCTAGTTGAGCATAGAAGAATGGTGATTTCTGTATTATCTGATGAAGAATATCTTCAAGAAGGAATATGTAGACAAAGACAAGACCAAAGGAATAAGAGTATTGGATAAGATTCATGCACTGAGTGTGATCGATGGAGAAGTCTGGATACTTATACCCAATTTCATTGATGCAAGTTAGGATGAGAAGGATGCAATCAAGAGAAGTCAAAATATATCTGAGTCAACAAGCAACATGGGTCTCACACCAAGAAATAAAGGGAAATAGAAGATGGATGACAATTAGGTAAAACTTTGGCCAATTTTGATAATGTATTTTTGAGGCAATTAAATAATAAACTATACAAACACCCAATCGATGACAAGGCAGGAGATGGCATCAAGTGGATAGTTTGAATGAAAGTAGTTAGACAGTTATAGAGTCACCACATCTATAAGAAGGATGTCTATAGCTAGAAGAAGGATCTATATTTGACATAGCATATTTTTTCTAAGAGGTATATTTGAGTGCCCGTTCTTTGCTGTTGTATCCCCTTTATATTTATTATTCTATTCCATCCCTTATTCTTCCCATTTCTATGCAAGTTTTGATAGGAAATCACTCAAGAAGCTAAGAATATTTCTAGACTATTGAGCCAGAGGTCTAGAGACTTGACTATTGTGATATTCAAATGGAAGAGTGAAAGGTCCTTGTTACGATATTTGAACGAGGATATTTATTGTATTGATATTTCAAGAGTTCAATGGTTGTTTCAAGCCAACTCTTCATGTAATCATATTTCAAATATTAATACAATTTTGGGCTTCTTTTCTATTACTTCTTTGTCTTCAGTCTTGTGTGTATCTTCATTATGGGTTACATTATTTGAATGCATAGTGAATGTTTATTTCATTGGTCAACTATTATGTTTATTAAGATATTTGAATGAATATAATTACATCGATTGTCTTTTTTTCTGTTCTATCTATTTTCATTGAAATGTCATTAAATCTTGCTACAATAGCCCAAAGTATTAAGGCACCTATCATACATAAGGTATAATTGAACTGTTATTGTTTTAGCTTGGTCAAAATTTATAAAATATTTAATTCACCACCATAAATTTGGAAGAGCATGAATATAAAATTTTAAAAACTTTAAGTTCACCTCAAGGGTATCCTTACCATACCTAGTCTGTTTAGAAAATATTGAAGAACTTTATTCCTAGGTTAAAGAGGCAGGTCGACCAGAGCCTGTAATTTCTCATTGGTAGTAGGTTTTCCTATAGCATGATAACTTATCCCAAGGATGTAAGAAAAATCCCCAACAGTTTATTGGTGCCATTGTCAGGGACCAAATGTGTAATTTTTGTTAGAAATTTTGAGTCAAAGTTGCCATTAATGTCAAGGATAGATTGTCGTTGATGTCAAAAGGTAAAAAGGAGTAATACAAAATGTTGATGGAAAAATAAGCTTCATAATATTTATTTTTGGGCAAAATAAAAGGTTTTTATTAAAACCTTGGTTGAGAAAAATTAAAGGTTTTTTTATTAAAACCATGGTTGGGTAAAAGAAAAGGTTTTATTAAAACCATAGGTGGGCTAATTAAAAAGGTTTTTCTAAAAAACTAAGGAGGCTTTAATTTTTAATAAATCCCAAAGAGGATGTAAAATATTAAATTTATAATATTTAAATTCTATTGAATTTAAATAATTATAAATTAAAATATTAACAAGGCAAATATTAGCGCCGACTCCCAACACATTATCCTCCACCGACGTGCATGGTAAAGAGGGCATAAGGTATTTATACCTTAGCCATATCAAATTTTGGCATTCGATTAAAAGGTGTGCATCCAAAATATTCAAAGATCATGTGAAATTTAATCAAGCGCCTCTAAATTGCAATTGTGGTAGCGAACGTCACATCGAAGGAAGAGCCAAAGGCTCTTGAGGGTCGTGAGGAGGTCAAAGCACATATTGCAATTTAAGGCATCAAAGGAGCACATGGCTTACACGACATGGAAGTCACATCCAAGGTACTGTGGAGAGAGTGGTGCAAGTTTGAGCCCTACAGATTGTGAAAAAGGGTAATAAAGTTTTTGAAATTATTTTAATTTGCATGTGCTAAGGTCTTAGGAGGAATAAGGTGAAAGCTAGAAATTATATTTGTATATTGCTAAGGTCTTAGGAGGAATAAGGTGAAAATTAGGTTATGATATATATATATTTTGGTAAGTTTATATTAAAAGTGGGTTTTTACCAAGGATCCCAAAACTTGATTACAAAGGATCAGAATGCAACACAATACATCGGATTATAAAAAAATTAAACACTAGAGGAACACAAAAAATAAAAGGGATGCACCATCCTAAATGCTAGAGGAAGGCACAATCCTTTGTGCCAAAGGAAGACTACTTCCTAAGAACCAAAGGAAACACAGGCAGGAAGGGAAATCCTGCCAGAGAATCAAATTTGAATCAAAGGGTGCAAAACAAGAATTTCAAGAAAACCAAGGGTGGGAGAAAGTGCCAAACCACCCCATCCACTAAAAACCAATTTGAAACTTTCCCAAGGGTGGGAAAAGGAATCAAAGCTAGGAATTTAAATTTTGAATCAACCCAATGGTAGGAAAACCAGAAACCACCATTGGGAAATAGGCCTGAGAGAAAACACCTTCCCACATAGGGGAAAACCAAAAAGAAACATAAAATCCACCATGAACAGAAAGGTGGATCAGTGAAGCAGAATGAAACATACAGGGAAAGTGCAATATTAAGAAAACTAAAAAGACCATTCCCTAAAAGCCTTAAAAAATGAATCAACATAAAGAGAAAAATTACAGGATACAAAATCCTCATGCAGTGGAACAATAGCCTGGAGGATGGAGCAACAGTGGAAAAAGAATAAGAGAAACTTCCCAAGCTATGAAGTCCTCAAGAAGGAAAAAGGAAGTCTTCGAAAAACAATGACCCAGTGTAGGAAACAACAGCAGTGGAAAAACACGTTAGAAGGAAAGGAAAGAAAGCACCATAGGAATACAAGAAGAAGGAGTCACGAGGAGGCACAAATGCAGACATAAGAGCCCAAAATAAAAGGAAGCAGCTAGGCATCCTAGACAAACTTCAACACCAAAGCTTCAAGGATACAAATAAGGAAAACCTGCAAGGATTCAACAACAAGAAAAGTAGAGGCCCATCCTTAGAAGCCATGAAAGGAACTAAAAACCTACAAGAACCAACACCACAAACCCAAAGAGCAGAGTCATAGTAGAAAGCACATGGTCTCCTCCAAAATTGAAAGGATGCTATGCAAAACTACTCATGAAGCCAAAATTCCTCAGACCCACCAAAAAATAGCTTCAAGAAGATGAAGAAGGAAGTCTTGAAAGGAATCAGTAGCAAGAATAACAGAGGCCCATCCCTGAAGCCATGAAAGGAGCTGAAAACCTCCATGAACCACCACTTCAAATCCAAAGAGCAAAGCCACAGTATAAAGCACATGGTCCTACCAACCAAAAGGATGTTGTGCAAAACTTCTCATGAAGCCATAATTCCTAAGACCTAACAAACCACAACTGAAGAAACCCAAAGGACAATCGAGAGGAAGACTTCCAAAAACATCTTGAGAAAAAACCTTAGGAAAAGTCCCAGGGAAAACCTGAACACAACCCAGAACCTAGACACCAAAGGATGGAACAATGGAACAAAAAATGGGACAGATTTTCCCACCATAGGGCAAGGAAAGGGCTAGAACAGTGGATCAAGGATCTCCCCCCAAAGGAGATCGTCTGCAACACCTTCCTTCCAAAAAGTATGGGAAAGGTGCCAAGGAAACTGGGAAAGGAACAGGGTCCTAGGACAGGGACAAGGAAAGGATGCAGGTAAAAGGAACAAGACTTCCATGGGAAGTCACCCTGCCGATCCTCCCTCTAAGGACTTCCATGGGAATAGGAAAAGGAAATTAGGTTATGATATTAACCCAAGTGTTGAAAGGTTATTTTGGCTAGGGTAAATTTGTTTTACCTTAAAAATTGGAAATTTATTTATTGCATTATTTTATAAAGTGATTTATTTAATTAATGCAATATTAAGTAGGGAGTCATAAGTAGATTTTGGATTACTTTTGAGATATATTTCTGAAAAGAGTTATGACAAAATTAAAATGTTAAGAGGTTCTTTTGATGAGTTAGAGTTTTGGAAGAAGTGTTTTGATTGAATATTTGTGTTGTTGGATATTATTTTAAGAAGGAGAAATAAGGTGTAATTAAGTTTGATTATTTTTGTAATTGAGAATTATTTTGAGAGAAATTTAGTGTGATATTTTATCATCTAACCATTGATATTGGAAAAAGAGAAAATTATGATTGAGACAGGTTTTCCAAGGTCACTTCTACATCAAATAAAGGTATGGGCATATTATTCCTAGTGAGTGATTGTTGAAAGTTGTGAATGCAAAGTTGGAGTGAAAAGGATTGTTTGGTAAGCATTGTTGAGTGTGTTTTGAATTAATGCTTCAAGGTTTTTTGAAATTGAGAGTTGTTGATAAAACCTTATTTTATAAGCATTGTTATTGAAGTGATTGATTTATTAAAGAACTTGAACTAGGGTTTGCAAACATCATGAGTATCATTTTTATGTGAAGATTGTTTTATAAGCATTGTTGTTGAAGTAATTGATTGAGTAAAGAACTTGAATTAGGTTTTGAAAAGATCATGAGTATCATTGTAATGTGATATTGGTTGATGAGAATTGTTGGGAGTGAGTGTTCATATTTTTGGACTAGGGTTTGTGAGCAAGGATTATTTCATTGAGTGATTGGTTGAGTAGAGTTGGTTGAACCTAGTCAAGTGGATGTGTGAAGTGATAGTTCAAGTTCTATGAAACAAATTGTTCTATATTCTAAATTGATTTGAGAAAGATTTTGAGTGTTGATAAGTGTGAAATATATTAAGTCTCTAAAAATTCTCTATATATTTTTGTAATAAAATAAAGACTGAAAGTGATTGAGAGTTTGTGAGTGTGAAGCATATTGAGTCTCTAAAAATTCTCTATATGTTTCCAAAAGAGTGACTGAAAGTAATTGAGCATTGTAAGTGTGAAGCATATTGAGTATCTAATAATTATATATATGTTTCTAAAAGGAGTGAGTGAAAGTGATTGAGCATTGAGGTGAATGTGAAGCATATTGAGTCTCTAAAAATTCTCTATATGTTTCTAAAAGAGTGATTAAAAGTGATTGAGCATTGTGATGAATGTGAAGCATATTGAGTTTCTAAAAATTCTCTTTATGTTTCCATGATATTGGACAAGTTCTAGTGTGGACTTGTTGAACATATTTGAGGTAAGTCTTAGAGAAGACTTTTGGATAGATTTGTGTGAGCTTTTGTGGAAGCTTACAATACATATTGAAAGTAAATTTGGACAAGTTCTAGTGAGGACTTGTTGAGAGCAAATTGGACAAGTTCTAGAGATGACTTGTGGATAGATTAGTGTGAGCTTTTGTGGAAGATTACAAGGTAGATTTGAAAAAAGTATTCGAGAAGACTTATGAACATATTTGATTGATCAATTTGTTCAAACCTTGAGTGAAGGTTTGGGGTATATCTAGCAGTGTTTATTTATGATTGGATCAATATTTGTGTTAATGCTAGAGGATAGATATTGAGGATATATTTGTGCTAGACCGAAGGACTAGGTTTTGTGTATATCATAGGATAGATATTGAGGATAGATTTGTGCTAGATTGAAGGACCATGTTTAGGTTTGTGCCAGACCAAAGACAAGGATTGAGTAGATTTGTGCTAGACCGAAGGACTGTGTTTAGTGTAGATTTGAGATAGAGCTTTGAAGGTGATAGAGTATATAGGACAACAATATCTAGTGGATAGATATCCATAAGCTAGGGTAGTGAGGACAGGTGTATTCAGTGGATAGAGATCCATTATCTAGAGTAGTGGGGACAACGGTTCTTCTAGAATATCACCAACCAGAGCAAGAGGAGAAAGGAGTTCTCCTATGGATAGAGATCCATGAACATGATTAGAAGATTGGTGTCTCCTTTGGACAAAGTTCCATAAACATTGTAATAGGGAAAGGATTCCCAAGAGATTGATTGAGGAAATTTTAGTAAAATATTTTCTCCGTGGAGTAGCCCACATTGGGTGAACCACGTAAAATTGGTGTCTCTATTGTGTGTGGTGATTTGTGCATTTCTTTGATTACTGATGTTGATATTTTTATCTATACATTGCATAATATTGATTGGAAAAGAAAAGTAAAAAGTGTTCTTATATTGTTCACCCCACCCTCTCAGTATAAGCTTGTGTTCTTGAATTTTTATTATAGTTTGGAACCTAACGATAAATATTTATTGGCAATAGTTAGCCTAAAGGGATCTAGAGTGTCAGTTTTTTCATTATTGAAATATTTTTCAAATTTTTTCCCACCTATGCTCGTAGTTTCCAATTTTCCTTTTTCAAGAACAAGCGGTTATATCATTTTCTTGATTTTCTTGATCTTCTTGATTTTCTTGATTCTTGAAAAAGATTATACCCTGAGTGATTGAGAGTGATATAAGTCGAGCAATCTCAACCAGACATTTTGTCCCTTCTACACACATTGTGCTGGCGACTCTGACTGATCAAATCCAAAAATATTAAAAAGAATAAAAGAAGAGCAGAACGTGCTGGCACGAACGAGAAGAACCGCTCAGGAGCTATATCCAGAATTCTCAGATCCAGAGGTATTTTTTAGAACTAATCCTTCTAATTCATCTTCAAAAGGTTCTGATACAGATATTATTACAGTAGAGAATATATTTGAAACACCTCCCACTATTCCTAGTGGAATAAATACTACACCTCCTATTGTAATTTCTTTGAATCCGACCCAAGTACCCTCAAGTAGTTAATATGGCCAATCCACCACCTAATGTTCAGTTATGGAGAACCAATAGATATAGGCCTTTCCAGTTACCAACACCGTTACATGATCTCCCTAGTAAAGCTCATAAATATTTACCTAAATTTCAAGGAAACAATGCAGTTACTAGGAGAGGATCACATTAAAAGCTTCTTGTATGCTTTGGATAGTCTAGAAGTAGAACATGAAGATGTAGTGTTGAGACTATTCCTTCAAACCTTAGAGAAGGATGCTAGAGAATGGTTTAACACCCTTCCTGATAATGATATTGCCAATTTTGCTAAAATGGAAACTATCTTTCTAAAGAAGTTTGGCGAAAGAAAAAATGAACAGTCATTGTTAACAGACCTGGCAACAATGAAAAAGAAAGAAAATGAGTTAGTAAGTGATTTTAATAGAAGGTTTTCTAAATCTAGGAATAATATTCCCATTGCTCTACGACCAAACAACATACAATCAATCTATTTTTACAAAAATACCTTCCCAGGAGAGTTTAACTATGAGTTAAGACAAGAACAGGTTAATACAATAGATGAATGCATGGAGAAAGCCATAGATATTGAAAGGAATATGTTAGATAGTGGAAAAATGAAACCATACTCTCTAGAAGATAATCATCCTGATAGGAAGCCTAAGAAGGTAGGATTCAACCTACAGAAGAGAACTGAACATGACCCCATGGAGAAACTGGCTAATCAAATGATAGAAATGTTCAATACAATGAACAATAGATTAGCTAGGATAGAAAGAAATAAAGAGAGCAATGGTGAATCTTCTCACCCTCAAGTTGATAGACAACAAGGTGATAATAGGCCACCATTCAGGAGAAATTTTAATAGAAATTGGAGTAACAACCATTCTGATGAAAGAAATAGAAATAATGGGAATGGTTGGAAGAAGAGAGAAATGGAGAAGGACCAAGACTCAGTCCCCAATCCTATACCTACTATCAATTTGGTAGAGAATTTCCCCTATTATTGTTCAACCTGTGATGCTCCTCATAATCCAGATTGTTGTGGTATATATCTAGGTATCCATTATCCTGTAGACTTAGATGAGGAATCAGAAGAGGACATCAGAATTAATGCATGTTGGACTCTTGAAGATGAGTCTAGAGAAAGGTTGTTTGAGGAAGATATGGATTCATATGCTTCAAATCACCATCCTAAAATCCTAGTTGCAGAAAATACAAAAATCCTACAAAGAGGACAAGAAACTAGGTATGATAAAATGAAGCAAGGGAAGGTAATCCCAATAGCTCAAGAGGTGGAAGAACTTGAAGCCAATGCTTTAAATCTAAGAAATAGGATTGTTCCTAATAAAATTGATAAAATCTCAAGTAAGGAGACTAGAGAACAACCTACTGTAAATAATAATGTACAAAAAGAAAAAAAGAAAAAAATCAAAACAAAACTACTCCTACCAATGTAGAAATAAATGAACCATCAACACATGAGGAATGTACCAAAATATTAGATGTTAAGAAGATGGAATTTGATGCTGGTTCTGAACTAAGTAAATAGAAATTTAACATTACCTTTGGTGAGTTAATGAATATTCAAAAGTACTAAGAACATGTGTGTAAAGCTTTTGGCTTGATCGAACAAAAAGGAACTCAGTCTTGTAATATAGTCAAGCCATCTAATCATGAGACTAGAACACCCTCATCTATTAGACCATTTTATGTGTCACTCAGATATAATTTAGATGAGGGAGAAAGGTATGTCATTCACAACTGCATGCTAGATAGTGGTGCATCCCATAACATCATGCCCAAATAGATAGCAGACCAACTAGGATTAATTTGTACTAGGGAGTCCCCTCCTATGTTAGTAATGGATAGTAGGTAGATACCCTATGTAGGGATTATCACTGGCTTGTTAGTCTTCTTAGATCAACATCCCAAGAAGGGTATAGTGATGGACATTGCAGTAGTTGATGTAGACCCTTTCTTCTCATTACTGTTAAGCAGACATTGGGCAGAACAGTTGGGTGGCTCCATACAATTGGATTGGTCTTATGCCACAATCCCTATTTCAGGAAAATAAAATGTGACTTTAAGGAGAGAACCATTTAACAAGTATTTAGTGGAACTGGTAAGACCAGATGACACCATGATTAATTTGGTTAATTCTGTAGAAGAGAAAGAAATAGGAGTATACTCAGTTTGGCATAATCCTTTCCTGGTAGAAGTCCCTGATGCAAAATATATGGACCCTAAAACCAGAGAAGTAATAGATGTAGAATCTGATAGAGTTCTTACCCAGGAAATGTGGACCATGTCCTTTTATGGGGCTAAGTCCCAAATAGGAGCAGGTGCTGATGTGAATTTAATAGATATAAAGGGAAACTATCTTGGAATCCCTTACAGATTAGAATTCCCATGCACCAATAATGTTGTTGAGTATGAAGCTTTACTGTTAGGCCTGAGAAAAGCCAAAGAACTAGGCATAAATTTCTTGACTGTGACTGGGGATGCCGAACTAATTATCCAATAGGTCAAAGGTAAGTATCAAACAAAACATCCCAGATTAAAACAATATAAATCTGCAGTCTTAGCTGAAATTGATAAATTCTTAGCTTTTAACATCTCTTACATTCCTAGAGAAAAGAATCATATTGCAGACCTATTGGCAATCAATGCTTCAGGTGCAGACTATCCAAAAATTGACACTGAGTATATGGATAGATTTCCAACTATCTCTGTATACAAACCTTCTATGCTTGATAATGTTGTATACCTGCAAGTGTTTCAAGATGATGTGGATATTAGAGATTTCATGACCCTCCAGAATATGTACTCTGATGTTATATGTGAGGAGGAGGATGAAGAAAAATTGAAAAATATAATTGGAGAGCTAGTTGAAGTAATTCAACTCAAAACCAATAGAATCCCTAAGGGGTTAGTTTCTTTAGAAAGCTTATTTGATGATTTTGATAAAGCCTACAAACCACTCCTCAAAGAGATAGAAGTCGATGATGTGAACATTGGAACAAAAGAGGAGCCTAGATTTGTTAAAATTGATAAGGCTTTACCAAAAGAAGAGAAAGAATAGTACATCAACTTTCTGAAGAAAAATAAAGAATCTTTTGCCTGGAGTTATGAAGACCTAAAAATTTTTAAAACTGATGTCATGACTCACATCATTCCCCTCAAGGAAGATGCTAAACCTTTTAGGAAAAAATAGAGGAAATTCAATCCCACATTGCATCCAGTTATGCAAAAGGAAGTTTAAAAATTGTTGGATGCCAAAATAGTTAGAAAAGTAAGATTTTCTTCCTGGATAGCAAACTTAGTACCAGTAAGGAAGAAAAATGGAGAGATCAGACTTTGTGTTGATTTTTAAAATCTGAATAAAAGTTCTCTTAAGGATAATTATCCCTTACCCAACATGGAACAATTGCTACAAGTTGTAGTAGGCTCATCCAGAATGTCATTATTGGATGGATTCTCAGGATATAATCAGATTCAGGTAAATCCTGAAGATAGATATAAAACTACTTTCACTACCCCTTGGGGTACCTTTGAATATCTGAGAATACCATTTGGATTAATGAATGTAGGAGCAACATTCCAGAGGGCCATGGACTTTACCTTTAAAGGACTAATGTTCAAGATAGTAGTTGTCTATTTGGATGACATAACAATGTTTTCAAAAAACCCTGAAGACCATTTTGAACATTTAGCCACAGTTTTTGCTAGATGCAAAGAATTTGGAATATCCTTGAATCCAAAGAAGTGTATATTCAGAGCAACACAAGGAAAACTCCTTGGTCACATAGTATCTAAAAAAGGAATTAGCATTGATCCATCAAGAGTAGAAGCTATTGCCAAGATACCTCCCCCAAAAATCTGAAAGGAGTCAGATCATTCTTTGGTAAAATTAATTTTGTAAGAAGGTTTGTGCCAAATTTTATTGAAATAGCTCAACCTATCAATAACATGATTAAAAATAATGTTGACATCAAATGGATAGAGGAGAATCTTGAAGCTTTTCAAAAAATTAAAGATGCTATCACCACTACCCTAGTCTTGAATTGCCCTGACTACTCAAAGAATTTTAACATATATTCATTCACTTATGAACATACCATTGCTGTAGTCCTTTCTCAAAAGGATGATGAAGAGAATGAAAGACCCATAGCCTTCATGAGTACAGGACTCAAGGGAGCTCAATTAAGATTCAAAATGATTGAGAAATAAGCATATGTTGTGATTCAAGCACTAGAACATTTTAAAAGTATTTTTGGTTCAAACAAGATTATATGTTGTATTCCATTCACTACTATAAAAGATGTTTTCACCCAACCTGAACCAATAGGTAGTCCTTCCAGGTGGATGGTCAAATTACTATAGTATGATGTAGAATTTAAAGCTGTGAAAATAATCAGAGGATAAGGTTTAGCTAAATATCTAGCTAACAAAGAAGGGGAAGACATGCAACACATTGCCATAGTTGATGACATGCATGATATCAAAAGAACAGATAATGTTGAATGCAAATGGTATGATGATATCCTATTATATCTCCAAACCCTATCTTTCCCCAGAGGTATATCTACAAATAAAATGAGGTCAGTCAAACAATAGGCTCAGAAGTATTACACCCAAGAAGGTAAACTCTATTGGAAACATCCAGATGGTGTATTATTATTGTGCTTGTTTGAAAAAGAGACATTAGAAGTGATAGAAGAATTTCATGATGGATTTTATGGAGGTCACTTTACCCCAAAAGCAACTACAAATAAGATTATGAGAGCAGGTTATTATTGGCCTTCCTTATTCAAAGATGTTCATCAATATGTAAGGGGCTGCCATAACTATCAAGTGTTTGCAGGGAAGAAAAAGTTAGCAACAATGCCTCTCCAACCAATAATCATAGAAGCACCTTTCACATAATGGGGAATTGACCTTATTGGGGAAATAAAACCAAACTCCTCAGGTCGACACAAATGGATTATCATGATAACATATTATTTCACTAAGTGGGTGGAAGCAACTCCTCTGAGAAATTCAACAACTAAAGTAGTCATTAATTTCTTAGAGGAAAACATCTTAACCAGATTTGGAGCCCCAAAGAAGTTGGTAACAGATAATGGAAAGTACTTTGTCTCTTTTGAAATGATAGAGTTCTGTGCAAAATATGGAATTGAACTTTCTCATTCAACTAACTATTATCCTCAAGGAAATGGTCTTGTTGAGTCATCAAATAATAATTTGATTACCAAAATAAAAATATCACTTGGTAAGAATAAAAAGGGATGGGACAGTGAGTTAAAATTTGCCTTATGGGCAGATAGATTATCTGTTAAGAGAAACATAGGTAAAACTCCTTATGAAATGGTATTTGGAGAAAAAGCCCTGCTGCCTCCTCGTACAGAAAGAATAACACTGTCCTTGTTACTACAAGATCATGAAAACCCTGATGCCTTATAGAGGAGATTAGATCAAATTGCACATTTACAAGAAGAAAGAAGAAATGCACTGGACAAGATGTTTGAACAAACTCAGAAAACCATGCAACTCTTTAACAAGAAATCCAAAGGAACTCCATTCTTTGAAGGAGACATAGTTCTATATTGGGACCCCAAAAATGAAAAACATGGAGAAAAAGGTAAGCTTGAACCCATATGGGTAGGCCCTTACCAAATAATTCAGATCTTTGGCCCAAATACTTATAGGTTGCAAACCTTATAGGGTGATCTCATGGAAATCCCAATAAATGGCCAACACTTGAAGTTATACCACCCCTACTGGGGAACCATAAAAGAATAAAATAAAATAAAATATGTGTGTTCTGTTAGTTCATCTTTCCTTTTTAGTTAGGTTTGTTTGCTTATCTGTTCAGTGATTCTAGACTGTTAGAAGTTTGTTAAGTCTCCCTATCATGTTTTTGCTTTATATGTGTGAGATCTACCTTTAGTCAGTTAAGAGAAGAGAATATGGAATTGAGTACATATGATCTAGCAACTCAAGAAGTAAGGAGTTTAGTAAGCATCTTGTGAGGCTTGGAATATAACAGATGAAAGTTGGAAGTGCTGACACATCAAGCCAAAGCCATACATTATCATGACCTCAAAAGTAATTCTAGAGTCAAAGAATCTAGTCAACCTTGGTAAGGTAGTTAGGCTAAAAACAAATACACTCAATACTATAGCCTTATAGATCCTCAACCCAGAAAGCACACTCTAAAATATTTTGCAATTTATCAAAATTCTTCCTAAAAGAAGAAAAATCTCAATAATGCAAATTGAGCAAGTGCTTAGGGCTATCTGGATAACCTCTATCGGGGCTATAGATGCCTGTCTAGTAGTAGAGCAGGTCCAAAGGGATCAAGGTCACCTCCACCAAAGCTATAAATGCTTGACTAGCAGTGGAGCAATGACAAGGTAAATATATTTAAAAGAGTGAAATCATTAATAAGCCTAACTCCTTCCAAGTTGATAAAAATTCTATCTGATCTGAGAAAATAATAAAAGAATACACAAGCACACACTCTGAGCCCAGGCTTGATGTGATAGTAATTTTTGATTGATTTTGTTCAAAACCACCTTGAAGATATTGCTAGACAACTAACCTTCAGGAGTGAAAGTTCACCTGGCTTTAAAACTAGAGTCTCTGATTTTATTTGATTAAAGGTTTTTCTCTTTAGATTATTTGAATGCTTTGTTTTGTTATTTTGTTTTTGTAATAATCACCTAGTAAATAAAGGTCATAGTTCTTTCATTTGAAGCCTTGTTAATAACTAGAGATTCTAGAGTTCTCAAATACCTCATGTTTTCACCATCTGTCCTAGTTAGAGCCTATGTTGTAGCTAAAATTGATACAACATGAATGTACCCATAATTTTAAAATTTTGAAGGTCTTAAAAGAGGTCCATGTTTTGTGATATGTTGATGAGTGAGTCAATTTTAAGTGATTAATTATCTCAAAATAATCTCATGGTTTGAAATTTTAACCAACACCTTCAAAATGCCTAAGATAATATTGTCAGTATCAAAATTGGTCATCCTCCATTAAATGGATAAAATTTACATTGATCATCATGGCCATCTCTCACCCTTAAGAAGCTTAAAATTTCCTTTTATTAAAACTTAAGGGGTTCCTTGCCCACTTTTTCAAAAAGGAATTTTGACCTATTGATCAACTAGCTGAAAACCATGACTAAAATAAAAGAGCATTTCAGCCGACGATAAGGAATAATCGGCTAATCAATCTACTAAGTCAAGAAGGCATTCATTCAATAGAAATAATATATGAGATGATATAATTTAGTGCAAAAATGTTTTTTTCAATTATAAGGAAGCCTCGATTGACCATATGATCCGAATAGCGAAAGCATGAAAACAAAGCAAAGTATTAATCGATTGACTAGCAGGAAACACTACCGAAAGAAAAAAGTATAAAAGCCAAGCAAAGGGGATTTTGGCCAATGGAAAAGAAAAATCGACTGATCAACTAATAAATAAGCAAAAATAGTTTAATATTTTCTTAGCTGAGTGCAATATTGAACCAATCTAAAAAATTGTATCGATCAAACACAAGTCAATGCACTCGATCAAAATTACGTGTGTAGCTCCATTCGGTCGAAGCGAGTGATGAATCAGTCAAAGTTTTAAAATTTAAAAGTAAAAATTAAAAGGCACTCATCCAAAAGGAAGAAGCAACTAATCAAAAAGCTAGTCAAACCATTTGATCAAAGTTTATTGACTTATTAATGCGAAACCCTTCAACTGAGCTAAAGCCTATGTGGCAAAAATCACTTGGCTGATGACTAATATAGATCGGTTGACCAGTGCCAAGTGAAGATAATAATCATCTGGGTAAAGCAATGACGTAGCTAAAGTAGAGTCATTGAAATATTTACAATAAAAAAGGGACGAATACTAAATATTGACGATCGAACAAATCCTAGCCATCAAAATATTATCGATCGAATGAAATCAATGGTGTAGATCGACCGAGCCAGATAAAGGTAAATTCAATGAAAATCAAGGTACACCAACATTTAATTTCTTGTGCATAATGTTTTAATTTAATATTATTATTATGAATTGACCTCCTTGATAAAATCTAGCACAAGCTTTTTAATGCAGCACATGCGAAAGTACTCTAAGCCATTTGACCGAATAATGATATCTAGTGGTCGAAATCTTCATTCATGCAAAATAAAAGAGATCCATCAACCAAAATTTGATAGAGAGAAAGGGATAACCGTTCGAGTGTCCAATTATCAAACTAGAAAGCCTCAACCAAATTAAAGCATTGATTGACCGATCAGTAACCAACAACAACTGATGAGGCAGAACATTGCCTCATACAAAGACTACTTTTGATAACTTTTTAAACTATTTGGAACCACTTATGATATGATTTTGTACTAATTTTAGTGATACTATGCATTATATGATGATGTTTGCATATTGGAATGATAAAGTGCATATGACCTATTTTGACTGTTTATCTATGTTTTATAATCTGTTTCAGTTGTATTATTTAGTATATTTTGCATTAAATTAATGTTGTAATATTAAGGTGCTGCTATCTATTTGGTTTTATGCTTCTTTCACAAGATTTTCCCACCGTCTACTCACTTTGAATAATCAAAAAGGTGCCAAGAACTTTGTCAACAGTTGACTGTGCAGAAAACATGAATTTTTCCATACAAATTCCAGCCAGCTGTACATATACAACATGGCTTGGAATTTGTCCACTCTAGCTGGTGCACAAGATGGAATTAGTCTTCTGGGCACTCTTGGAGATTATTTCCACCGTCACAACTGTTCGCATGTGCTTCTGGTGCAAGAATTGTTGCAAACCCTGTTCTGCTGCCTAATATTCTGGAGCAGCTCCAGAATGAGCGTAGAAACAACAATTTTGGTCAAAAGTGTCTTTAAATGCAACAAAAGGGTAGTAAATGGTGGTTACAACTATTTAAGGGATATCCCTATCCTTTCCAACACTTGTCCTTCAACGGATGAAGCCCAAAAAATGAAATGGATAAGGAGTAATGGATCATATCCCTACATTCTGGAAACATAGTTTTGCCATAGTTGTAACAGTCCTATATTGTAGCACAAAACCTTATCAATAATGTACCCTACTTGTATAAATAAAATGCTCCCATTTGGTTGAGCATATAGGAGGATATAGGTGCTAGGAGATAGTAGAAGTCTAAGTGTTGTAGCCTTGTACTATAACAGATCAGTAGTCTGCAGAACTTCCCCTGCACTATTGATATGCTGATAATGAAATAAAGGTGCAATATTTATCATTCATGTTTGCTTCTGAGTTCAGTGTGAGGATTTGATAGTGTAGAGCAAGTACTTTTTCCCTCTTTTGGTTCAGGAAGCAAGGGCCACTTCCAGGCCCAGAAGAGGGATTATTCCTGCCAGAGTTCTGCTAATTTCTTGCTGTAGCAGGTCAACAGGAATCTGACAGCTTTTTGAATTAAACTTCATCTAACATGTGGCACATGAATGCATTATAGTTAAGTCATCTAGAGTAGATTTTATAGCATAACATTTTCTGTTTCAGCTTCAGCATTCCTAGTCTGTATTTCCAGTTTGCATCAGAGAATTTCTTGTTAATTCAGTTTGCTCCAGATTTGCAATATTTGCTTACCAACCTTTGAATTTCATCATTGTCTTAGGTTTCATTTTCTGCAGGTGTGAAGTTTCAATTCTGAAAAAGTTTCATTTGTTGTTATAGTTAATTTTGTGATTTCAATTTTGTTATTTTAAATTTTGTCAACTGAATTCTGTCATTTTCAATAGTTCAGATTTGCTTTTTCTACAACTGTGTGAATTTCAATTATGCAAGGATAAGTAGGCACTCAGTTTTAGTTTCTAGGAGATTAAAAGGGACACCTGACACCCCCAAGCACTAACTGTTTCACCAATAAAGCCATGACCTAGATGAACTAATCCTGAAATTAGCCTGCTTAACCCCTCCTATCGTATATAGCCTTGGACACCACCCTGGATTGACAAACATAATGATTAAATGATGAAGAGTTGATGACACTCATCATTTTTGGCGCCATTGTCGGGGATACTTAGGTGTTGTTAGGAGAGGTATAGCAGTCCAGAAACTATCCTATTTTAGGAAATAATTTTTGGAAACCCGAGGTTTAGTTCATTTAGTAAATAGGCATGAATGCATAGGCCAAGAGACGAAAGAGGAAGGTTTATCAGAACTGGCTCTTTTCCACCAAGGCGTTCTTCATGATCTGGTGAAGATCTGCCTGTGTATGAACTTCCTGAAAGACTTAAATGAGAAGCATCTTCTTCATCAACTGAAATTACAGTCTTTGCAAGAAGAACTCTTAGAGGCACTTACCTCTAGACATACCCATAGGGCTGATCCATCTGAACCAGTTGAACAAATTAAAGCTGAGGAAGCACCTATGGCAGAACAAGGAGAACGTGATAGGGATATTGTTGGTCATGATGCTGACAATCCTCCTGTTAGAACTTTTGAATACCCTATTCGTCTGAATCCTACTCAGAATGCTCCTATGAAAACAATTTCACCCTTAGTATTGCCAATATTTAGGGGAGTTGTTTCTGAAGATCCTGATCAATTTCTGTTTGAATTCAAGGTCCTGTGTCAGACTTATGACTATGTCAATGACAACCAGAAATTGAAGTTATTTCCCTCTACACTTAAAGATGCAACCTTACGATGGTTTATGAGCCTTGAACCAGATTCAATCCATACTTGGGATCAAATGGAAACTGCATTTTTGGATAAGTATCAGGAGTATTGTAGAGTGAGAAATAGGAAGGATGAGTTATTTCGGATTAGACAAGAAGAGGATGAAAACTTAGAGGATTATCTTGATAGATTTACCTTTATCCAAAAGAGATGTGGTCCTGTGGAAACCGACTTATTAAAAACTATATTTTTGAGAGGTTTGCAGGATGATTCTAGAGAAGTATTAGACTTAATGGGAAAAGGAGATATAAACCAACTTGAGATTAATGATATTGTAGAGTTGTGCAAAAATTATTCCCACACTAGGCAAAGAAGAAGGAAAAGGAATCCTGGTAATACTGATATAAAATATTTGATGGAGGAAATGGCTAACATGAAAACTGATATTCTTGTTCAATTAAATATTGCATTAGGGGAAAGGAATGCAAAATCTAATTCTTCACCACCCCTAGCTATCTATTGTCCTAGATGCAGGAATAAGCATGCCCTACATGATTGTCCTTTGGATAGAACCTCTATCTCAACTATTTGTGGCATTTGTTCAAAAGAGCATAACATTGATAAGTGCCATCTCCTGCCTCACCTTAAAAATGTTTTGCAAACCCAAACTGAAGAACTTAATGTTATTGGGCAGAGGCCAAGAGGCAACTTTTCACAATACCATAATGCCCCTCGTTTTCCTACAAGTTGGGGATAAAATCCTTGGAATATGCCTTGGGGATATTCAGAACCACCTTCACAACCATGGAATCAATCTTGGTCAGCCCCTCAATATTGGTCACATTCTGGTTGGAATCAACCATGGAATCCTGTTAATCCACCTTGGACACAAAATCAACAATCTGGGCAGAGATGGGGGCCACAATACCCATCATATCAAGGGCAACAGAGGTATCAAGGACAGACTCAAAACCTACTGCCAACTCCTAATCAAAACTTTCAAGGAAGAATGCCACCACAACAATCACAACCAGTTAAGCAACCTCCACTTCCAGCTCAGCCTGTGGCTAACCCCAATAACAATAGACAAGCAACCCCTATTTATGGAGCTGAGTCTGAAGAGACTGCTATAGTCCATGTCCTTGACTGTAGTAACATCCAATTACGTTCAGGGAAGGTTTTACCTGACCCTGCACCACCCACTATTGAAGAAATTGATGGAAAGCAAGAATTTTCAAGTCCAAAAAAACCACAAATAGAGCAAAAAGAAGGAAAAACAGAAAGTTTACAAGGAAAAATTGAACCTGCCTTAGCAGACCTTCCGTATCCTGAAAGGTTTGACCACACTATCACTCCTCCTGAATCAGAATTAATCACAGAATTGAGGAAAATGTCTATCTCACTCCCTTTGTTGTAGGCAATAAAGGATGTACCTCTGATTAAGAAAACCATTCAGGAGTTGTGCATTAGGAAACCTGGCAGGAAGAAGAAAGCCTTTCCTAAGACTATGCAAGTAGAAGGTAAGTTGGCTGACCTGCTCTCTGGAAAACTAGTACCCCCAAATATGGTGATCCAGGGAGTCCAGTAGTTACAATTACTGTTGGGTTAGTTCAAATTCCAAATGTACTTATTGATTTAGGAGCTGCAATCAACGTGATGACTAAGGAAACCATGCAAAAATTGTAGCTCAATAATATTAGTCCTACTACCACAATTTTGGAAATGGCAGATAGGTCAGTGGCCAAACCGGAAGGAATTCTGGAGGATGTTGCCATTGAAGTGTCTTCTTGGGAATATCCTATAGATTTCTTAGTATTGCAGCCTAGAAACTCAGCTAATGGCTATCCTATTATTCTAGGATGACCTTGGCTTGCCACTGCAACTGCATTTATAGACTGCAGGTCAGGTGAGATGACTATTTCAAATGGTGTAGACCTAAAAAATATTTCCTTGTATCCACCAGCCCAACCTTCAACCAAATTTTTTGGACAGATATGGTATCCTGAGTCTGATGAAGAACAGGAAACTATTGTCACCTTGGCCACCGTTGTAGTAAAGGAACATATTGAAGAACTTAATTCACCAGAAAGAGAAATCTTTGAACATGAAACAGTTTTGGTGAAAACATTGCAAGAAGAAGGCCTTAGGGATGATCAAATTCTTGTCCATCGTTTGTTATGGAAATATGAAGAACAAACTGCTAAACATCTGTCATCTATTCCACTACAAGAAAGCTCCTTCACATTGCCACATGGATGGCATCATCATCTTCTGACTTCTTTCACCTGTCCTATGCAAATGATCCCATCAGGTATCACATTTACACCCGAATCAAGAGTATTTCATACTCTGCAGCCACATCATTGTCCCTTAAATGCTTTAATCAGTAAATATGAGGTTGTCAACTCTGTTTATCCAGGGATTAAGCAGATTGAGATACAACCAGGAAAGTTTTTGAACATTAATAGTTGGTTGACTAATGAGCAAGAAGCCAAATTATTTGTTGTTTTGCAGAGACATGTTCAAGCTTTTGCTTGGAGTTATAAGGACATGACTAGAATTCACCCTGATGTGTGTACACATAGAATATACACTGAAGATGTTAAACCTGTGAGACAACCTCAAAGACGTTTGAACCCTGCTTTGAAAGATATTGTCAAGGAAGAAATTGAAAAGCTTTTAGATGTAGGATTCATCTATCCAATATCAGACAGTAGATGGGTTTCTCCATTAGTCATTGTTCCAAATAAAAATGGGAAAATGAGGTGTGTGTGGATTAATAGAGTTTCTGAAAATATCGTAATACCTTTTCTCTTCCAGAAATTTTTAATATGGAGGAAGATTGTACTTGGTCATCATATCTCCTCTTATGGGATCAAGGTTGATCCTAAAAAGGTGGAAGTCATAAAAACTTCTCCTCCAAAAATCAAACTGATGTGAGAGTTCTTGGGACACATTGGTTTCTACATGATTTATTGCCAATTTTAGTACCATAGACAATCCAATGTTTGCATTACTAATGAAAAATTCTGAATTTTCTTGGTCTACTGAGTGTCAAAAGTCTTTTGAGGAATTAAAAGAAAAGTTAACAACTCCCCTGTATTGAGAGGACCTAATTGGGAATTTCCCTTCCATATTCAAAATGATGCTTCCAATAGCTATTGGAGATGCATTAGGGTAAATTGACAATGGGGAGCATTATGCTATTTATTACATCAGTAAAAACTTGATAGGAGTTGAAAATAACTACACTACTACTAAGAAGGAATTCTTAGTTGTAGTATATGCTATTAATAAGTTTCGACACTATATCATAGGATATCAAGTATTCATTCATACAGATCATGCTGCCATTAAATACTTGATGAATAAACCTTTGGTTAGTGCAAGAATTATTCGTTGGTTAATACTATTGCAAGAATTTGATATCACTATAGTTAATAAACCAGGGAAAGCTAATGTAGTTGTAGATTTTCTGTCAAGATTGCCAAATGAAGATACAGGAGAGTTGGTTGAAGATGCATTTCCTGATGAGAAACTATTTGCTATTTCTGTGCAGTCTCCATGGTTTGCAGATATAGCTAATTATTTGGCTATAGGAAAAATTCCTCTTCACTTTACTCCTAAAAAAGGAAACAGTTAATCAAGCAAAGTTCTTCTTTTAAATGGATAGGAGGTTTACTTTTCAAATGCAGTCCTGACCATGTTTTGTGTAGGTGCATCCACAAGGATGAGGTATATGATATCCTACGGGCATGTCATGATGAACCTTCAGGAGGACACTATTCAGTCAAGAGTACAATTCGGAAGATCTTGGGTACTGGTTATTATTGGCCATCTTTGCATAAAGATGTGAAAAATTATGTTAGACATTGTGATGCATGCCAAAGGATGGGAAAACCTACCTTCACTAGTGAAATGCCATTACAACCTCAAGTAGGAACAGAACCATTTGAGAGGTGGGGGTTAGATTTTGTAGGACCCATTGACCCTCCTTCCCAAGGGAAAGTGCATATCTTGGTATGTACTGACTATGTAACCAAATGGGTAGAAGCCCGTGCTTTTAAGCATGCTCGAGAAGAAAAAGTTGTTGATTTCCTATATTCACAGATTTTCTTGCATTTTGGGGCCCCACAATCCATCACCACTGATCAGGGACCTCAGTTTACTTCAAGAGTTGTTGAAGCCTTCACAAAGCTATATGAAATCAAACATCAGAAATCCTCACCTTACCATCCACAAGCCAATGGCCAAGTTGAAGTGACAAATAGGGAATTAGAGAGGATCTTAACCAAAACTATAGCAGCCCATAGGAGGAATTGGGTGGAGAAGTTACCTGAAGCAATTTGGGCTTACAACACTACTTGGAAATCCACTACTGGATTCACACCATATGAATTGGTTTATGGTAAAAAGCCTCTTTTGCCTATTGAATTTGAGTTATTGACTCTTCGAACTGCTTTGGATGTAGGTATTGATTTGTCATAGGCACAAATGGATCGAATTCTATAGCTCAATGCATTGGATGAGCTACGGAGGGATGCATTGCACCAGACTGAGATGATCCAAGCACAGCGAAAATTGTGGCATGATAGTCACATTCAGCAGAGGAAGTTTCAGCAAGGCGATTGGGCTTTGTTGTTTGACTCACGATATGAAGACTATCCTGGCAAGTTGCAGACTCGGTGGCTCGAACCTTATCGGGTTGAGGAGGTATTTGCAAATGGAGTTGTACGTCTTTCACCAATAGATGATTCAAGAAGGAAGATGGTGGTTAACGGTCATCGTCTTCGGATATATCACAAACCGTTAACCAAGGAGGAGTTTCTCAAGCAAGTAGGAAACTTGGATGTATCAATATTGGAAGAAACCACTTCTTCCAAGATGGACTCAATCAAGTGACATGAACCAAAATATATAAAAATATATATAAAAAAATATATATAAAAAAATAATAATAATTCAGAATGTGAAAACCTCTTTGAGGCACATCTGAATTGGGCTTACATGAAAACCGATTTTTTTGGCATGTTTGCCTCACGGACCCACCATTATTCCATCCATTCTCACCATTGTTTCACTATTTACCATTCCATTCATTCTCACCTCTGTTTCACTGTTTTTCAGATTGCACCTATTACATTCTGTGAGGAGTCAGTTTAAAATCAGCAGAAAACAACATCTGTACAAAATATAGATAGAATGGTTTCTTCAGGTATGTGCCTTTTTCTATTTTAATATTGTAAATATTTATTATGTAGTGTATGATATCCCTAGTTAGTATAAAGCATACATAAGGTCTGGTTCCAGAAAGTTATCAAGGTAGTCTAAGGCAGAAAAGGCTCTTCAAATGCTCTTGAAAGGTACTGCTCTAGAATGAACCTGCTGCACATAACAAGTTTTCGAATGAAGAAGCTTTAGAATTAGCTTCGGAATGAAAAGGGTATATGCTCTGGAATGGACTATGCGATAAAACCGATTGGAATAAATTAACAAAAAGGTTAATTCATTAATCTCCGGAATCACGTGGCTAAAAAGTCAAATAAATTAAAATTTTTGAAGGTTTTGCGCCAATTGGGTTGGAAATAGTATTTGGAACGCAGGTTTCAAATTCGAGTTCCAAAGCAAATATTTGAGGGGGCATGGAGTTTCAAAAATTTCCGCATGTGACCAGTATGGCACACGATTCAAAGCCTATTGAAAAGGGGGACTCTCATAAAAATTTAATTATCCCATATCACTCTCGACAGCTGCAATTATATGATGACACACAGTAACATCCGGTTGATGATAACTTTTGCATGCAATGAATTGCCACCACGTGCCAAGTTCACGTTACCTAGCATGTTTGGAAGTTATTCTGGTGCTGCACTCATTTACTCTTCACCCTCGAGCATTACTCTTTATAGACTCAAGTATTCCAAAGTTGAGAAAAACCTGCAGTAAAATTTTTAGGCCTAAGATACGTAGAACACCAATCATTGATAATGGGAGGACAAAAGAATAAAATTGAGCCAGATAACATAGAATATTTGCAAAAATATGGGGAATGCATGCAAATTTTTACTGAAGGGGGATTTATGCCCTTCTTGCGCAAGTTCGATGGGTATTCAGAAGGGTTGGCTACTGAGTTCGCACGTACCTTCCACAACAACCAAATTCATATCAATGGCATGACCATCCAGGTAAGCCCTAAAATTCTCAACCAGGTTATTGAATTGTCATTGCATGGGGTTCAAATTGGAAAATCAGGGAAAAATACTTTAGTTGAACTTGTAAATCAGTTCAGGGGAAATGAGGATAGGCCCACTGAGTTTATATTGAGTAATAATATCTACAAGGGGGTCAAAAGAACAAGTTTACAACCTCCTTGGGATGAAGTTGCAGTATGGGTCATTAGGTTTTTGACCTACGATGGGCAATTCCCTGTCCTTTCTGGACATCACATGAGAATTCTGACCCATCTTCGCCATGGCAACTCAAACCCTGAGCTTAGGGTAAACCTTCCTCTATATTTGTATCAGGAGCTGGTAAATATGGCCAAAAAGTACCAAGCAGGAAAAGGGTCTCCCAAACACCATGGCCTAATCAAGATTATATGCAGGCATCACTTCAGGGGAAACCCTAGAAGCTTTGATAGGTTTTTTCGTGCATGGAATGAGTTGATTGAGGAAGAGGCTGTTGAAAGCCCTGGATCTAAAGAAGAGGTAGAGGTTGAAGGACCTAAATCTGAAGCAAAAATAGAAATTGAAAGTTCTGAACATGAAATTGAAATTGAATCCTCTAAAAAAGAAATTCCCTCCTCACCACAGGGACCTCCATCCTCTAGGACGAGGAAGCAAAGAGAGAAACAGTCTAAGATTGATCCTGTAGGAAAGAGGAGGAAGGTTACATTTTTTGAAAATGTAACTATTTTTCCCACTCAGTCCACTGAGCAATTTGGAAGTTCAAGCAAGGAAGGGCAGATGGAGAAGGGAACACCTGAAGCAGACCCTGCCCTAGGATTGACAAGCCCTATTTCACAATCTAAAAAGAAACAAAAGCAATCAGCTTCGGGATTGAGAAGGTCTTCAAGACTTCAGAAATCCACCAACATAGGTGATGTGGAAAAGGAAGAAGGAACTGCACATGTTGATACCCTGCAGGTGGAAGAAACTATGGAGAAAGTTGAAGATATAAGTACCAAGGGCATGGATAGTGCAGCAGATATGGCTATGCCTACAATGTCCCTCAATTACCCACCATATTTAGAAGATAGAACCATAATAGAGGAAGCATAGGGACACACCACTATTGCAAAAATGTCTGCACCACTTGTGGATTATTCAGATTCTGAGGAAGAATCTGAGGCAGTTGAAGAAGGAAAGAATGATTTGAGCACTGAAGAAGAAGAGGAAATGGACATCAGGACTCAGTTGCATGCATCCAGGAGTGTAATTAAAACACAGACAGGATGGATTGAACAAAGTGAAGCTTCCTTGAAGGAAAAAGATGATATTATTGCTAAGTTATGGCAAGAGATAGAGGCTGTAAAGGCTAGACTCACACTTCTGGAGTAGCAACCTCCTCAGACTGATTCAGGGGATGAATTAGCTAGTCTGTTGCTGAACTTAGTAGGAAATCCAGAAAGAAACTCACCTGGCAGAATTGCAATAGAAGAAGAAGAAGTTGCACAAGAAGTACAATAGAGTCCAGGGGATGAGCATCCAGGGACACAATAGATAACCGAATCAATAACACCTACAGAGGGAGAAATAATAGTACAAGAAGAGGTAATTCCATAGTCTCCTCAAAATCTTGTTAATTTGAATGCACCTGAGATTGAACTAGTAGAAATTGGAACACAGATAGAGCCCCTGTAATTGAAAAGGTGGATGTAGGCATCCAAGTTAATGTCATTCCACAAATGCAACCAATAGTTAGGTCACCAGAAATAGTTACATTAGCAAAATATAATGAAGATGTGGCATATTGGATGGCAAGATGTCATCAATTAGAAGGAAAGGTCTCATCATTACAGACCTTAACAAAAGAGCTAGAACAGAAAAATTCAGAAATTGAAAAATTGAAGGAACAAGTGCAGGATGTATGCCAGATTGCAGAGTGTATGGTTCAGTGTCGAAGGCCAGCCAGATTCTACAACTTAATGTTGAAAGAAAAATACCTCCGTTGGCAAACGATGAGGATCACCTCTGGCCTCTCTCACAAATTGGAAACACCTAGTGAGTTTCTAGAAGCTTTTTGGCAAAGTTCTGTAGAACACCAAAATTTGCTATGTGAATTGTTCCTGCATAATTTATTTTTGCCAACCGAAGTTATCTTCCTTCCCCACATTTTCACTGGTGATCCTCAACTTAGGGCTTTTTAGTCTACACTCCAGAATCAAATTTATTGGGAGCAGGAAAAGAAAGCTAGCAAAGCCATGGAATTGCAGGCAGTCTTGCTCATTAGGCCTGTTCACCTGAACCATAGAACTACCACTAATGAGCACTACACTCTAATGAGGGATGACAGAGTAAGAAAAATATATCTGGGGAACTTGCAGAAATGCATAGATGGTTTTCAAACTTTTTGTGCAACATCATTTGCTGATGCTTTGTCAGCCTGCAAAAGCAGATGGGGAGAGCTACCTATATCACTACAGAAAAGAGAACCCATCTCTCCAAATAACCTGATGTGGTCTAGAAGAAGGGCAAAATGTATAATCCAGACCATATTTGAGGTAAAGGAGCAATGGATAGGTCTCAGGTACAGGAATCCAACAATCATCACCCCTGTTCCATATTTCTTTGATAATGACCCTCAATCAGACGATCAATTCTAGGAGTGGCTCAGGGAAATCAAAGAGCACAAAGGATATTACAAATTTGGAAGCAGACTGTGGAAATATGTTGAGCGCTATCTTGACATAGATCTTTGTGCTGCTGTAGCAGAACAGAATGCATGAGGACATGCATTATAATAAGCTAGGGGGAAATGATGAGGCAAAACATTACCTCATACAAAGACTACTTTTGATAACTTTTTAAACTATTTGGAACCACTTATGATATGATTTTGTACTAATTTTAGTGATACTATGCATTATATGATGATGTTTGCATATTGGAATGATAAAGTGCATATGACCTATTTTGACTATTTATCTATGTTTTATAATCTGTTTCAACTGTATTATTTAGTATATTTTGCATTAAATTAATGTTGTAATATTAAGGTGCTGCTATCTATTTGGTTTTATGCTTCTTTCACAAGATTTTCCCACCATCTACTCACTTTGAATAATCAAAAAGGTGCCAAGAACTTTGTCAACAGTTGACTGTGCAGAAAACATGAATTTTTCCATACAAATTCCAGCCAGTTGTACATATACAACATGGCTTGGAATTTGTCCACTCTAGCTGGTGCACAAGATGGAATTAGTCTTCTGGGTACTCTTGGAGATTATTTCCACCATCACAACTATTCGCATATGCTTCTGGTGCAAGAATTGTTGCAAACCCTGTTTTGCTACCTAATATTCCGGAGCAGCTCCGAAATGAGCGCAAAAGACATAAATTTGGTCAAATGCATCTTTAATTGCAGTAAAAGGGAGGTAAACGGTGGTTACAACTATTCTAGGGACATCCCTATCCTTTCCAACACTTTTCCCTCACCGGATAAAGTCAATGTGGAGGGGGGTGTTTAGTTTGTGAAATCAATAATGTACCCTACTTGTATAAATAAAATGCTCCCATTTGGTTGAGCATATAGGATAGAGGATATAGGTGCTAGGAGATAGAGCAGTCCAAGTGTTGTAATTGTGTACTACAGTAGATCAATAGTCTGCAGAACTTCCCCTGCACTGTTGATATGTTGATAATGAAATAAAGGTGCAATATTTGTCATTCATGTTTGCTTCTGAGTTCAGTGTGAGGATTTGATAGTGTAGAGCAAGTACATTTTCCCTCTTTTGGTTCAGGAAGCAAGGGCCACTTCCAGGCCCAGAAGAGGGATTATTCTTGCTAGAGTTCTGCTAATTTCTTGTTGCAGCAGGTCAGCAGGAATTTGACAACTTTTTGCATGGTTAATATTGAATTAAAATTCATCTAACATGTGGCACATGAATGCATTATAGTTAAGTCATCTAGAATAGATTTTATAGCATAACATTTTCTGTTTCAGCTTCAGCATTCCTAGTTTGTATTTCCAGTTTGCATCGAGAATTTCTTGTTAATTCGCTTGCTACAGATTTGCAATATTTGCTTACCAACCTTTGAATTTCATCATTGTCTTAGGTTTCATTTTCTGCAGGTGTGAAGTTTCAATTCTGAAAAAGTTTCATTGTTGTTATAGTTAATTATGTGATTTCAATTTTGTTATTTTAAATTTTGTCAACTGAATTCTGTCATTTTCAATAGTTCAGATTTGCTTTTTTTGCAACTGTGTGAATTTCAATTATGCAAGGATAAGTAGGCACTCAGTTTTAGTTTCTAGGAGATTAAAAGGGACACCTGACACCCCCAAACACTAACTGTTCCATGAATAAGGCCATGATCTAGATGAACTAAAAATCAGACTGTTAACCCTTGCTTTCGTATATAGCCTTGGACACCGCCTTGGATTGACAAACATAATGATTAAATGATGAAGAGTTGACGACACTCATCAAAAACTGAAGTGCAAGTACCTTGTAATCCATGATGAACATTGATTGATATACCATGCCATAGAAGTGAAGTTCCAATAAAGCCAAATTTTGTGAACCCTCACCTAAGAAAGCTAACACAACATTCAAATCAATGATGATTTTGCTAAAACGACTAAAAACTAATTTGGAAGTTAAAGGCATGCAAGTCAACTACAAACCTCATCCTTGAATCTATCCAAGCACGAGCTTTAATACATGTACTGATCAAATTATTTAGGGTCTAATGTGTGTATGATATGATGACCAGTTACACAAATCAACCAAAATGTGATGATCCATGATCGACCGACTATTATAAGAAATGAGGTGGTGAGCCAAGAATAGCAATGATACAGTGATGGTTGGTAGGACGTTAATGACAATTCGTACACAAAATAGATTAAATACATGATAGTGGTAATGAGCAACTCATAGTGCTTATAGAATTATTAAACTATTAAAGAGCCGAAGATCCTAGTAACAAAAACTAAAGCAATGGCTTCCTACAACGAAGTTACGTCCAAGACAAGGGTTGAGGCGCTAGATGAAAAGGTACCATTTAAGAAGATGAATTCTAGGAAAACTGAGGAATAGGTGTGGGATGAATTAGAACTCATCGATTTCTATTTCCAGTTGAGCGTAGAATAATGGTGATGTTCACATTATTTGATGAATAATATCTTCAAGAAGGTGTATGCAAACAAAGACAAGACCAAAGGAATAAGAGTATTGGATATGATTCACGCACTGAGTGCTATCAATGTAGAAGTCTAAATAATTATAACCGATTTCATTGGTGCAAGTCAGGATGAGAAGGATGCAATCAAGAGAATTCAAAAGACATGAGTTAGAAAGTAGAATGGGGCCCACACCAAGAAAGAAATGGAAATAGAAGATGGACAATGATTAGGTGGGACTTTGGCCAGTTTTGATAATGTATTTTTGAGGCAGTTAAATAATAAACTATACAAAAACCCAATCGATGATAAGGTAGGAGATGGCACCAAGTGGACGGATCGAATGAAAGTAGTTAGGTAGTTATAGAGCTACCACAACTATAAGAAGGACTAGAATGTACAAAAGATGCTATTTGATCAAACATAAGTACAAAACACATGTAAATGCTCAGAACATTATTCTTTATTCATATTATTGGAATCCATAGGTTGCAAAGAGGATCATGTTGAATCCTTTTATATAAACATCAAATGGCCTGATAGATTCTCTTGAGATTCCTCGATGTAGGTGGGCTTTAGTGTGTGGGGGACACTACTAGTGTTGTTGATGCTGATTTTACTCATTTTCCACCTAGAAAAATTGGAGTTATTCAGGGCCTCTAGACCCAACTCATAGGCCGAGGGGCGAATTGGTGTGCCAGATTCATAGGTCAGAGGGTGAATTTAGATGTGAGTGGTTTTTATTGAAATTGCTTGTGCGTATTGGCTCCTTAGGTGTTGTAATGTTGCTGGTCAAGTTTAGATGTCCATATCTACACTTCTGGTTGTATTTGGTAGAGTTTCTATATTTCAATTGAAAGGGAGAGAGAGGTAGAATGAGGAATTAGGTCTACTATTTATAGATAAACCTAAGGTGTAGGGGGTGTGGTTAGGATAAATAAACCCTAAGGTCAGGTTCTATGGTGTTTATATTAGGGTTTGTGAGGTGTCATCCCCACATTCCCTTAGGAAATATCTCATCCTCACACATGTGTGAGGGGAGATTAGGGTTAACTAGGATTAGTTAACTCTAAGGTCAAATTAAGGTTAGGTTAGGGTTTCCTAAGAAATATCCTAACCAAATTTGTGCACACAAATGTGGGAGAGAATAATTAGGACTAATTAGGGTTTAGGAACCTAATTAACCTTTTTAATTCAAAAAGTGCACTTTAAGTGAAGTCACTTTAAAATTAGAAGGAATTAACTTCAAGTAAGAATTTTTGGGAACTAATAGCCTCGTGGGATCCTAATTAAGTCTAGGAAGGGCTTAAGTGGCCTTAGGTGATTTATGAGTGATCCTTTGATGGATACAAAGTGGTTATGATGTGGATTGGGTAGTTTAATAGGTTTTGTACCTATAAACTAGTGAAGTAGCCTATGTAAGTCTACAATATGCTACACTAATCTAGAGAAATCTACACTAGTCTACACATGTCTACAGTAGTCTACACATATCTATGCATGTCTACAATAGTCTACGCAAGTCTAGAGAGATATAAAATAGTCTATGCTAGTCTACAATAGCCTAGAGGTATCTAGGATGGCCTATGTAAATCTACAAGTGTCCAAAAGGATCTGCAAGTACGTAGAGGTAGCTATGTGTGACTTTTATGTGTCTACATTTTGTTCTTTTTTGTACTATACTGTGTGGAACATAGTTTAGTACAAAAATATGAAGGCATGTGTAGGGGATGAGGGAAATAAGGAGAATGGAATCCAACCAAAGGTATGTAGTTGCTCGAATCATGACCATACAACTTTGATCAGGGAATTCAGGGGGGAGAAGAGAAAATAATGGAATCTAATCAAAGGTATGTAGCCACTCAAATTGTGACCATACAAAATTAATTAGTGATCTAAGGAGAGATGAGAAGGGGATGGAATCTAGCCAAAGGTATGTAGCCACTCGAAGTGTGACCATACAACATTGATCAAGGATCCAAGGAGATAAGAGAAGAATAAAGCAAAGAAGATAAAAAATAATATCGGTAAATGGAAATGGATGATTGCGGGTGCAACACGATGGTTTTGCTGAGTCTATATGACATTTCTGTTGCAAGTGTGAACATGACCACGTTCTAAGTGGCTTAGAAAAACCTTGCAAGTGTGTACGCCTTGTAAAATGTCGACAAAATAGTTTTGTCGGCAAGATTTGTTTTTCCTCTCCCGATATTCTCTCCTCTCCCTATTCTCTCGTATTCCCTTTCCTCCCTATTATTGTGCCCCTTATCTCTCATTTCCTTTCCCTTATCCCTCCGCATCGACTCCCTTCCTCCTTCTTCTCCAACCTCCTTCCTCACCTTCCTTACGTTATATATATATATATATGTGTGTGTGTTTTGTGTGTGTGTGTGTGTGTGTGTGTGTGTGTGTGTGTGTAAGTTTTTGAATATATAATAATGAATAAAAATTGATATACGCCCACAATATGGTATCAGAGCCAAGGCCAGGGGCACGCTCGACGAGACAGAGTGAAAGATAGAGAGTGTGGCATGCGAACCGAGAATGGATGTGGCACACATCCCGAGGAGCTATCAGGGACAGCTGGAAGCAGATAGCTGAGGCAGACGGGCTTGGCGAAGCGCATGCAGTTCGAGGAACTGACATGGTAGGTACGTGATTCGAGGCAGACTGACAAGGACACGTGGTAGTGGCACGTGGATCGAGGTGGTGACATAGCTGGCAGCAAGGAGGGTGGTCATTGGTTAAAGCAGTGGCAAAAGGAGGCGACGTTGATTGCCCGAAGGCAATCAATTTTTCATAGTCGCGTTGGGGTTTTTCAACCCCAAATTTCCCCACACACGGTGAATGTGGGATGTTAAGTTCAATTTTTTTAAAAAAATCATCGCCGCTTGATGTTATAGAGGCTCTCGTGCCTCTATTGTCTCAACTGACAGTCGTGGGCTAGCGGTTAAAACCTTTCGCCAGCAAAGGAGAAGACCTGGGGTCGAATCCCACCGGGTTAGGAAAATCAAAGTTTTTTTTGTGGTTATCACCACGAAGGAGCCTTAAGAGGGAGAGCGGGCGGATTTGTTTTTAGAGGAGCCGCGCGGTGTAGTGGCAAAGGTGCTCGTTAGCTTGCATGAGGTCACGAGTTCAAAACCCGTCAGAGTGCATTTAATAAAAGGTTTTAAAAAAAGTTTTTTTATTAAAGTTTCTTTTAAATTGAATTTAATTTTCAAATAAATGCTTTTAATTATTTTATTAATATAGTTATTTTTAATTTATTAAAAGCATTATTGATTATTAAATTTAAAAAAAAGGCTTTATAAAAATTTGAAAACCTTTTTTTTTTGGAGAAAAATTGTGAAAAGTGGAAAGTGAAAATTTGCATATTGTGAACCTGGAAAAGTGACGGGAAGTCTTCCGGAACGCCCGTTTAGCCCTTGGAACCCCGTTCAAGGTTAAATATTTGTTTTGTAATAGCCTCAACGGCTACAAAAGGGTGAAAATTTTAACCTTAGAGGCTCTAATGAAGTTGTTTTTTGCATTGATGAGTAGATGATCAGATCAACCGGATGCTATCATGCTCTTTGTTCTCTTTTACAAAGAGAGAACGCCGAATGGTTTGACAAAAAAGTTCGGAGATATGGTTTGCATACAGTTTTCAATCAATTAGAAAATGCGGTCATAGCCCACCAAAGGAAGCCCGATTCTGGATACGAGGCTGACTTAGAGGACAATATCTTCGGGCAAAGAATAGAAGAGTCGAAGACGGTTGAAGAAGCACCTGAAGGACAATCAAGTGACAGTTATACACCTGTAGTGCCTGAAATAGAATCAAGTGAGAGCTATACACCACACTCTCCTAATCCAGAACTAGAGCCAGTGGAGCCAGAGCCAGAGCTAGAGCCAGAGCCAGAACCAGCCCCTGAAATCATCGTCATCAGCGATGACGAGGATTCCATTGTCGACAATTTTGGGCATCCAATACTGGGCAATCCACAACAAGAGGAGCAAGAAATCAGTGAGAGAATTAAAAAGGCTAGATTTGATTTAAATCAGTGATCTATTTTGTACTTCTTTGTACTACTTGCTTGCAATTGAAATAAAGTCTGCTTTCTGAAATGGCATCCAATACTAGTCTACCAATCCCTGAGTTCAATGGTGGTGATTATGAATATTGGTCGATTAAGATGAAAACTTTGTTAATAGGCAAAGGTTTATGGGATATTGTAACAGAAGGGTATATAGAACCCACAACTACTGAATGGGCAGCTTTGAGTGCTGCAGATAAAAAAACTAGAAAAGAAGCCCAGAAAAATAATTCCTCTGCCCTGTACTATTTACAAGCAGCCCTAGATAAAAGTATCTTTCCTAGAATAGCATCCTGTGTCACAGCTCAAGATGCTTGGAAAGTTTTGAAAGAAAGCTTTCAAGGTAGTGATCAAGTAAAACAGGTTAGACTTCAAACATTGAAGAGAGATTTTGAAAATCTCAGAATGCAGGAAAATGAGAAAGTAGGAGACTACTGCGTGCGGGTTAAAGCGGTAGTAGATAAAATGGTCACTCTAGGTGAAGATGTTAAGCCTGAGGTTATGGTGAAGAAAGTGTTGCGAACACTTCTTCCGAAGTGGAATCATGTAGCAATCATTATTGAAGAGTCAAAATATTTGACTACTCTTTCTTTTGAAGCACTGATTGGTTCTCTTCTTTCACATGAAGAAAGATTGCAGGACACTCTTTCCACCAGCCATGGAGGAGATGATAAAGCCTTTGCTTCACAAGAAGGAAGAGGTAGAGGTCATGGCAGAGGTCAGTATAGAGGAAGAGGCAAGAATAGTCCACGAGGTGGAACCCCAAGCGAGAGGAGGATCTTCAAACAGAGGTGGAGGTCAGAATAGAGGTGGACAATAGAATAGAGGAAAGCATCCAGGCCGAGGAAAAGGAAATGACAAGTCAAAGCAAGTTTGCTACAATTGTGGCAAACCTGGCCACTATGCTCATGACTGTTGGTCAAAGCAGCCTTCACAAGGGAGCAACAGCAGCCAGAGCAGTCAGTATGGCAATTTTGGAGAAGAGGAAGGGACCACAAATCTCTTTCTCTCATATGGCCAGTCAGATCAGAACATGAATGACACCTGGATTTTGGACACTGGGTGTTCAAATCATATGAGTGGCAAAGAAGAACTCTTTGCTACCCTGGATTCTTCCTACAAATCCAGCATCAAGTTGGGGGACAACAAGTCATTGGCAGTTGAAGGCATTGGAGCCATGGCGGTTCCAACTAAAGAAGGTGTTAAGCAAGTAAGTGATATCTATTACACACCCCATCTCCAACACAATCTTTTAAGTGTTGGTCAAATGTTAGAAAAGAACTACAAGTTGCTTTTTGATGAGGGTAAATGCACCATTTTTGATAAAAATAATAGTAATAGAATTATTACACAAGTGCCAATGACAAAGAATAGGCTATTCCCTTTAAGGTTTGGTCAGCCAGGGGGAGATCAATTAGCAAATGTTGCTATTTTAAATCCAAGTGTGTTGTGGCACTTGAGATACGGTCATCTGAATTCAGCTAGTTTGAAGATGTTAACCTCTCAAGCGATGGTGACCGGACTTCCTAAAGTTCAGGATAATAAAGAAGTATGTGAAGGTTGTGCTTTGGGCAAGCATGCCAGGACCAAGTTTCCATGAGGGCAAGCATGGCGGGCCAGTTATCCACTCCAACTAGTGCATTCGGACATCTGTGGTCCAATGCAGACCAAGAGCATCGGTAACAACTCTTACTTTCTTCTTTTTATTGATGATTTTTCAAGAATGTGCTGGATATATTTTTTGAAGCATAAAGATGAGGCATTTGATTGCTTCGTAGATTTTAAAACAAGAGTTGAAAATGAGAGTGGATATTTTGTTAAGTGTCTGAGATCAGATAAAGGAGGAGAATACTCCTCTAATGAATTTTTGAATTTTTGTAAAAAACATGGAATAAAGAGGCAGTTCACTGCTGCCTACACTCCACAACAGAATGGTGTGGCTGAGAGAAAGAACCGCACCATTGTAGAGATGGCAAGATCTATGCTTCAGACGAAGCATTTGAGTAATATGTATTGGGCAGATGCAGCCAGGACTAGTGTGTATATTTTGAATAGAAGCCCTACTTCAAGTTTGAAAGGGAAAACTCCTTACCAAGCATGGTATGGTAAGAAACCAAATGTCAAGCATTTTCGAGTGTTTGGTTCACTGGCATATTCTCATATTCCTGATGAGCTGAGAAAAAAGCTTGATCCAAAGAGTCAAGCATGCATATTTGTAGGGTACTGTGAGAACACAAAAGCTTATAGACTCTACAATCCTAGGACTCGAAAGATTGTGCTTTCCAGGGATGTGATTTTTGATGAAGGGGGAGAATGGGGTAAGCCCCAAATATTCAGTGATGATGAATCCAATGATGCAGTTTCTAAACAGGTGCAACAACAATCACCGCAGAAAGGTAAGAAGTCTCCTCCAACAAGCCCAAGTTCATCTTCGAGTTCAACTTCTTCACCAAGTCCTTCTCCTCAAAGGTCAGTCAGTTCCTCACCAATGGATATTGATTCTCCATCTAGAGGTAAGAGAACACTCCAGCATCATCCATCTTATCAGATGTTGGATAAAAACTTTCAAAGAAGATATACTAGAAGTCAAGCTAGTGAAATGAGTTCAGTCTTGCAAAGACTTGAAAATATGCATTTGTATGGTGATGATGACTCCCAAGAACCTCGAGGAGATATAGTTAACTATGCCTTGTTAACTAGTGCACAACTTGAACCTTCTAGTTATGAGAAGGCATGTACTCAAAAAATTTGGCAAGATGCTATGAAAGAGGAGATAACCTCTATAAAAAACAATGACACTTGGGAGCTCGTAGAGCTTCCTAAAGGAAAGAAATGTGTTGGATGCAAATGGGTCTTCAAGACCAAATTCAATGCTGATGGAAGCATTGAAAGGCACAAAGCAAGATTGGTTGCAAAAGGATTTACATAGAAGTATGGTATTGATTATGAGGAGACATTTGCTCCTGTAGCCAGACAGGAAACCATCAGAACAGTTCTTGCTTTAGCTGCTCACAAAGGTTGGAAAGTCCAACACATGGATGTAAAGAGTGCATTTCTCAATGGTTACTTGACAGAAGAAGTGTATGTTGAGCAACCACAGGGATTTGAAGAGAAAGGCAAGGAGCACCTTGTTTACAGACTGAAAAAGGCACTCTATGGCCTCAAGCAGGCACCACGAGCTTGGTACTCATGCATTGATGGGTACTTCAAAGATTTTGGGTTCACCAGAAGCAAAAATGAACCCACCCTTTACTACCTAAAGCAAGGTAATGACATCCTCATAGTTTGCTTGTATGTAGATGATCTCATATTCATGGGTAGTAATGAAAAAGTGAATATGGAGTTCAAGCGCTCCATGATGAAGCAGTTTGAGATGAAGGATCTTGGCTTAATGCACTACTTTCTTGGAATGGAGGTTCATCAGTCAGATACAGGGATCTTCATCTCTCAACATAAGTATGCTCGGGACATGATCAAGAAGTTTGCTATGGAGCATTGCAAACCAGTTGCAACTCCAGTTGGACATGGGATCCAATTAAGCAAAGATGATGGAGCACCAAAAGTTGACGTGACCACTTTCAGAAGCATGGTTGGGAGTTTGATGTTTCTCGCCAACACTAGACCTGATATTCAGTATGTTGTTTCTCTTGTCTCTCGATTTATGGCTAGCCCTTCTGAGCTGCATTTGCAAGCAGCTAAGAGAATTCTCAGATATGTAAAGGGTACATGGGATTTTGGAATCCATTACCATAAATGTAACACTATCAAGCTTGTAGGCTTCAGTGATAGTGATTGGGGCAGCAACATTGATGACAGGAAATCAACTTCAGGGAACTGTTTTAGTCTAGGGTCAGGACTAATAACATGGAGTTCCAAAAAGTAGACTGTAGTAGCTTTGTCCTCTACAGAAGCTGAGTATATAGCAGTCACATATGCTAGTACTCAAGTGTTATGGTTGAGAAAAGTGTTGGAAGAGATTGGAGAACCGCAAAGTGGTCCGACCAGAATCTACTGCGACAACATCAGTGCCATTCAGTTGGCATACAATCCAATCCACCATAGTAGAACGAAACATTTTGATATGAAGTACCACTTCATCCGAGATATGGTGGAGCAAGAAATTGTTGAGCTTCAATTCTGCCGCACTTTGGAGAATGTTGCAGATATCTTCACCAAAGCGATGGCTAAAGCTCAATTTATAAAGCTGAGAGACTGTCTAGTCAGTCCTCTCAACTTTAAGGGGGAGAGTGTTGCAAGTGTGAACATGACCACGTTCTAAGTGGCTTAGAAAAACCTTGCAAGTGTGTACGCCTTGTAAAATGTCAGCAAAATAGTTTTGTCGGCAAGATTTGTTTTTCCTCTCTCGATATTCTCTCCTCTCCCTATTCTCTCGTATTCCCTTTCCTCCCTATTATTGTGCCCCTTATCTCTCCTTTCCTTTCCCTTATCCCTCCACGTCGACTCCCTTCCTCCTTCTTCTCCAACCTCCTTCCTCACCTTCCTTACGTTTTATATATATGTGTAAGTTTTTTGAATATATAATAATGAATAAAAATTGATATACGCCCACAATTTCTTGATGTCATACTAGTTTCTTGGGGGGGCAAATTTTGACTACTTTGATTTTGTGACCAATGTAGGATGGTTCAAAATACGAATATAACAAATACCAATTCAATTTTTTTTTGTTGATTGATTGATGAGTATGTGGTGACAAGTCCCAAACCATTTGAGCTAGTTAAAATTTGGATTATTCAAATGTGTCATTAATTATGTATCATGAATGCCAGAGTGATAACCATCTCCAAATGTTGTGCTAAATTAGTCAACTGTATCTTTCATTATGTACCATGAATGCCAAAGTGACCTCTCCATTGTTACACATAACTCTCCTGATTTAACAAATATCTGGTTAGGGTTGTGTTGGCATTTTTTCCACATTGTTTTTGTTGTTACTAATCATGCAAGAGAATGCACAAATTGTAGAGATACTCATTTTTCTGTTTGTCCCTCCAAGCGCTTTGAAAGGGAAAATACAAAAATCTCTACAAGTTTTGTGTTAGAGCAAAGTAATTGAAAGATGTCACGTTTTCACAACCTGTCGTGTTTTCGCGGCGTCCGTACCATAGAAAAGCTAAGCACAAAAATTATCGTGATATCATGACATGTCACGTTTTTGCGACCCGTCGCGTTTTTGCGAGGTCCAAAGCCAAAAAGTGCGAGCATGAGAAAATGTGGCGATATCATGACATGTCGCATTTTCGCGGCTACAAGTAGTCAAAGGCAGCAAGGGAGTAAAACTATCGCGATATCATGACATGTTGGATTTTCGCGCTAGGAGCAACAAAAGGAAGTAGTAATGACAAAATTGTCGCAACATCGTGACATGTCGCATTTTCGTGACTTGTTGCGGTGAGAAAGTGAAACATGAAAAATTTTCGCGATATCGCGACATGTTGTGTTTTCATGACTTGCAGTGGCAACAGAGCACAGTGATAGAAAATTTCACGATATCGCGACATGTCGCATTTTCACGACCTATCATGTTTTCATGCTAAAAAGGCAGAAAATGGTAAATGGAGAAAGATGTCACGATATTGCGATAGTTTTGGAAACAAAGTGCAAGAAGAGAAACTTGTCACGATTTCGCGACAAGAAGCGGCAACGAAGGAGAAGATAGGAAATTGTCGTGATTTCATGACATGTTGGGGCAGAAGGGCAAAGTGCAGAGAAATATCGTGATTTCGTGACATGTCGCGTTTTCACGAGGAGGAAGTACAGAGGCAGCTAGATAGTACAAAATGTCACGATTTCATGACATGAATTTTTGTGGCCGAATAGTAAAAAAATAGAAGAAGATGGAAACATGTCACGATTTTACGACTTGTTGCAGATGAAAGGACAAAACAAAGAAAACGTCACGATATCGCGACATGTCACATTTTCGCAACCTGTTGCATTTTCACGGTGATAAAGCAGACAAGATAGCGCCGAGTGAAAGATGTCACGATTTCGCAACATGTTTCATTTTCGTGATAAGGAGTAGCAAAGAAGAAGGGTGAAGGAAAATGTCACAATTTCACGATGTGTCATGGAGAGAAAGCTGAACGAAATAAACTGTCGTGATATCACATGTCACATTTTTGCGACTGGTGGTAAAAAGAGAAAGCAGTAAGGTGAAAATGTCATGATTTCGTGACATGTCGCATTTTTGCGACCTATCACATTTTTGCGATAGAAGCAACAACAAAGGCTCGATATAGTTTAGTTTGCATTTTTCCTTCAAAATTGCATAGGAGAATGTGAGGAGAAGATAAGGATCAAATAAAAGCTCTCCAACTGATTTTGAGATTGTGGTCAAAGAAGCTCCAAGATTAAATGTTGCTGATTACCTATGTGCGCAAGATAAAAGAACATGAGGTAGTTTTTGATGCCACCAAAATTGAAGATGCCTCCAGTATTAAAAGCGCATGTTCGTGATTTCCTAACAACTTCAAGCATGCTTCGAGAACAGCCATTTAATGTGTGATTTCTTCGAGGCAGATTAAAGGCAATTATTTCTCTTTTCAAATGCATATTTTGTGGATCACCCCTTCAAAATCTGTTTTATGTATTAAATGCTATGATTCGAAAGGAAGAGGGAAGGCCTCTATAAATACCAATGTAAAATCTCAAGCAAAGAAGGAGGACCTTTTTGCAGAAAATTGAAGCAAAAATTCTAGATACATTTTGCTCTATTCTTGGTGTCTCTTGAGTTGGTGATCCAAACTGTTGTTCATATTTTGCTTTCTGTGTGATTTACTTCTATTTAGTCCAGTGTTGAAATATAAGCTGAATTCTACTTTTCTAAATTTGGCTGTATTTCCATTTGAATGTTTGAAGTATAATTGAAGGCGAACTTGTGGCTAATGCTTGATCCAACTTCAGCATGTGCATCCTAAGAATCTGTTGTCGCTTATATTAGAGATTTGGTTTGAGATTATTTGCTATCTAAGGTTATTCCCCATTAACTATCAGCTTTGGCCATATTTCCATTTATTTCTGTTATTTCCCATTTCTTTCCTGCATCCTTATCTTGAAACAAGTTTAGACTAGTTTGGGAGCCAACCCTCTCTGGAGATTGGCCTGGGAGACTTCTCTTTATCTTGACATTTCAATGTTGGATGAGTCTAGGGCACACAAGTGATGAAATCTTGTACTTAGGAAGTTTTGTGTCCAACAGTTTTTGACACTCCCGATGGGACAGACTATTTCTGTCTCAGAAAGATCCATAACCGGTGGGACTCACAAGTCTTATCTTTTGACACCTAGAGGAATCAAGATTTTGATGAACTGTCTTGACCTCAAAGCGATGATTGTAAGTTCATCTGGTGACTCTGCTGAAGGTGACTGTATAGTACCTGGAAATTTCTAATCCTGAAGCTGGTGAAAGTCTTTGCATCTTTGCTTCATGATCACAAGATCAAGTGCCAAATAATCGAAAGATCCAGTCAAATTATTTGAGATTGATGTTCAGAACTGGAGGGAACGTTCAATATTGGTAAGTCCTGTGAACCCATCATTTGCTATTTCTTCATAGGAAATGGGCCATTTTGTGCCATTCCTGACTCCTCCCAGTACTACTACGAGCTTGCTAGTAGATCCAAATCCTACAGTGCAAATGGCTGGTCAAAAACCTCCTCCACATTGAGTTCCTACTTGGAACGATTCGGGAGCACTTGTCTGACATTTGTGCAATGAAGTGGTGAATGGAGGTTATATTACCCTAGAGGCTACACAGTTGTTTTAAGGTAGTAGGCAGGGATATATCGATGATGACATTTACTTTGTTAGGGTCTACCTCAATACCACATTGAGTGATAATGAACCCTAATATTTTTCTTGAGGTAACTCCAAAGACACTTCTTTGGGTTAAGGTGGACATTGTGTTCTAATAAATGGTCAAAGATCTAGAAAATATCATCTAGGTATTGTGAGCATTTCTTAGACTTCACAATGAGGTCATATACATAATATTCTATGATTTTGTGCATGTAATCATAGAAAATAGAAGTCATGGCATGCTGGAAGGTTGCCCTAGTGTTTTGAAGGCCAAAAGGCATGACTTTATATCAAAAGGTCCCCCAGGAGGTTGTGAATGATGTCTTGTGTTGATCAGTGGGGTTGATATTGATTTGGTTATAACCAAATAATCCATCCATGAGGGAGATCATATCATGGCCTATAATAGAATTGATGAGTGAGTCGATGTTAGGTAGTGGGAAATTATCTTTGGGATAAGATTTGTTCAAATCATGAAAGTCAATTCAAACACGGACTTCATCGAATTGTTTCGGTACTAGAACCATGTTGGAGATCCATTTGGGGTAATCTATGGGTACTATAAAATCTACATCGAGGAGCTTTTGTAGCTCAGTTTTGATGAGTAATGCAATGGTTGGGTGCATGCATCGTAACTTATACATTACAGGTTTAGCATCTTTGTCTAGCATGATGTTGTGTACTATAAGAGTTGGATTGAGTCCTAGCATATATTTATAGGACCATGTGAAGAACCTGATATATTTTTGAAGGAAAGTATTGAACAAAGCACATTATTTAGTGGAAAGGCTAGTAGCTAACTTGATGATGTGAGGATTTTTAGGATCGTCACTGATATCGATATTGATGGTTTCATCTATGAGCATGTGAGAACCATCACATAGTTGTTCAAGAATTGGAATGGGGTGGAGGTCATCGATGGCCTCAGTAATGTCATATTTATCATCTATATAGATGTCTGTGTGGTGCACCTATAATATGTGAGGTGGTGTAGATGATGAAGAAGTGTTTATAGAATGCAAGATATGTGGTGAAAGTAGGAAATCATGGGGCACCAATATGGATGAGATGTGCATGAGATAGATGAAATTGGGGTTGGGTGTGTCATCACGTGTTGGATGGAGTGTGTATCAAAGTGGGGAGAAAATATCTACCTTAAAAACATTAACCAACATTATGGGAGACATGGGTGGTAAAGAGTCTGATGATGATGACTCAATAATTTGTGAGTATCCAAAGAGGCTCAATGGAGGGCGAAAGATAACTAGTGGAGAACGTGGGTGAGCAAAAGCTCGGTGGAGTTTCTAATGTATAGGTAGGAACAGGTTTGAATATATTGGTGATGGTGGTGGATATGTAATGTCCTACTTTGGATGATGAGCATTTAATGATAGCGCCACAAATTGGCTTGTCAATTCATTGACACAACATGAAGATATGGTGTCGAAATAGGGGGATTATTGGAAGAAATCACATGGAACTATGATGGTAGAGTGAGGTGATGCAGTGTCCTCTAAGATGTCCATGTCAATGTATTATTCCAAGATGTGTGTTGGAAGAGGAGAGGGATGTAGGGTGAGATCCTATAACTTGTCCTCAAGTGTGTGGATGGCAGTGGGACAATAGCCTAATTCGGATTTATCCATAGGTAATTGGACATGAGGGTTAATGGGTGTACACAACCCTTGTTCATAGCGGCCTAATACAAATCCATACCAATGAAAATGCTGAAGGTATTATAGAGTGAATTAGGCATTAGTCAGGTGATCAAGTGTATCGTAAAAGCTAGATTGTGGTGGTGGAGATACTACAGGTGGGAGTGAGGAATCAATTCTTGTATAGACAAAGTTGGTATGATTATTGGGGGATCCTAATTGTATAATGGTTCTGATGGTCAACACAAAGATTGAGGGGTAGCCGAAGTCTCACATGGACTGGATGATAGGTGGACGTACATGGGCATCGTGGATATTGTAATTTCTTGGGTCTAAATTTGTCTTAAATATAGAAATACGTGGTGATGTATGCGATGGTAAATGAGATGGTGATTTTGAATTAAAAGATGATGGTGCAATTTGAGACTCTCTTATAGTGGCAGAGGAGGGATGTAATAGCTGTTCATCAAGGTGAGAAGCTCACTGCTCCCACTCATGGCATTCAACTACTATAGCTGGGATTGGGTGGTTTGCTTGTGGGAATTGTGAAGGATGAGGAGAGGTTACCAACACTGGATTATACTGGGAAGTGAATGACCTAGGCCATGGGTGAGAGTGAAGGGGAGGTGTTTGCGGTGTAGGTAGGATAGGGGTTTCTATAGGGGAATATGGGTTATGTGGAGCGATAGGGTGTGAGGAAGAAGGCCATGATGGTCATGATATCACAGGTGGAATTATGGATAATGATGGCTATGATGGTGGTGGTGGCCATAATGATGGTGGTGAGAAAGGTATGGTAGTAGGGTTAGGTGCTACTAAAGGTGGTGCTAATGGTGTGGACCTCGAGGTGTGTGTCCATGATGAGGTTTGTGAAAGTGAAGTGGATGTTGGGGAATATGTCAATGCTCCAATAGATTTATGGGAATATATGGGAAAGAGTTACATGGAAGAAAAGGAAGGTGTTGGTGGAAGGCATGCTATGTTTTAGAACTTGAATGGATCCCCGTCGATAGAAATGCAATGGACTAGTCCATAATTTATATATTAATGCAATGATGTAGTGTGGAAGGGACACAATGCATGTCCCTAATCCATGGATGACCACGGAGGATGTTATACTACATCTCTCCTTGGGTGATGTGAAAAAGGATGGAGATGGTACAAATACCTACCCAAATATGTAAGAGGATGGATCCTACTATGGGTATCATGGAACCATCAAAGGAACGAAAGTCGAGAGATGGAGTAGCAAAATGGGCTGGTGGTATATGGAAGTGATGCAACACCACTATAGAGATAATACTAATGGAAGAACCAGTATCAATGAGGACACACTTATAGGTGATATCATTTATGGTTGCTTGGATATGGAGGGGGGGATCTGCTCCTTCTACTACCAATTCTGTAATATCATGATCTTAGAAACTAATGGAGGGTTGAAGGCATCATGGGATGTTCCCTATAAATATTATAAAGGCATTCATATCATGTGTCTCCAGATTTATGGAGCATAGGATATCATTCAATGCATCATAATGGGGTTGAGATTATTATAGGAGGTCAAAGATGAATAGTTGAGTGGGGGCATTTCATAATTGGTGGGTAAGGCTACCATGGATTGAAATGATGTTTTGTGGTCAAGGTGTTATGGCACTAGGAGTAGTGGAGGTCTACGGTGATGTGAATTGGACTAGCAGGGAAATAATAGGTGTTGTTTGGTGCGATGGGTATCATAAGGTTGATCATACCCACTATGCCACATGATAGGGGATCACACTAGACACTATTGACTTGCCTAGGTGGCCATAAAGGATTTAATGGTGGTCTTTGGGGGTTAGTTCCCCTGTGGTCAAGAAAGGGGTTCTAAAATATCCCTAGGTTTTAATTTTGTGGGGCAAGAGGGTTTGAAACTTGGATGGTACCCCTATCAATTAGGTCTTGGACTTGAGCACAGAAAGAACGATATGAATCGATATCATGGCCATGCTATCGGTGGTATTGGTAGAAGATTTGTTTGTTATATCTATGAGGCTTAGGTAGGTTTGGATCTGATGGTCGAATATTGGGTAATAATATGTGATATCCCTCATATAACCTCTAGAAGAGGGCTGGTAATGGTTTGGAAAGTGGAGTGAGGTTGCACTATTAGGTCTGTGGGTGCATACCATAAGGTTGTTGGGGCCTAGGAGGGGAAGGTGCATTGGTTTGAAATATTTGGCATTGACGAAGAGGAGGTTGTAAAATCAGTGTGGGTACTAAGGTAGTGGTTACCACTTTATTGGCTTGTGGTGGTCGAGGGAAAGGTTGGTTGGGTGTATTTCTATTAAAACAAAAGTTAGAATTGTAGTTGGGCTTCTATCTTAACTTGATTTTACCTAACTAGATCTTGATGTCCTCAATTAATTTGGCATGAGAAATGGCTTCTTCAAAGGTACATCTTTGGTGAAGCTGTAGGGAGGTGTAAATGTGTTTGTGGTAACTCTTGGAAAAGAGTGTCACTAGCTCAGTGGTAGGGAGGCTATGGGTGAGATCATGGATGATCGATATCCATCTTGACACAAATTTGGTAATGGGTTAGTCATCAGTCTATCATAAAGAATAGATATCTGAGAAGTTAGTCTTCTTCTTAATGTTTATGGAAAATTATTCTAGGAAGGAGTTGGCCAGTTTTTCGAAGGTATACATGCTATGGCATGGAAGCATGTTATACCAGTCCAAGGCTTGCCTTGTAAGGGAGAGAGAGAATGTACATAACATAAGGGTGTTGCTACTATGAAGATGGTATAAAGCTGAGTGATAGTTACTGACATGTTCTCTAGGATCATCCTTACCTTTGTACTTATAAAAATTTGGGATCTCAAAGTGATAGGGGTAAGGTGGGATAGGAACTAATTGTTAGACTTACAATGGCACTGAGAGGGGGGGTGAATCAGTGTAGCTCTTTAATCATGAATTAACAGCTCTTGAAACAGTAGCAGTTAAAACTTATAAACAGATATAGCAAGTACAACAAGAGAACATCACACAACACAAGATTTTAACGAGGTTCACCAATGTGGCTACTCCTCAAAAATGACTGCTTGGACTACCATCCAAATCCAGCCTTTGCAAAGCAACAACTTTTACAAATAGTTTACCAACATCCATTGGAAGGAGCACCAACCCCTGATTTATCTGTACCAACAGAAAGGAGCACCAACCCCTGATTTGCCAGCACCAACTGGAAGGAGCACCAACCCATTATGCCAAGCACCAAATTGGACTTCAATTTTGAAACTAGAAGAATGATAGTAAGATACCTTTGCTTTTACAAGACCCTAACTAGTCTGCTTCACTTTTTTGTCCTATGCGCACTCTGCTCTCTCTGTGTTATCACTTCACACAATTTGTTGCTTAACTGCCGAATGTTCGTCTTCTCCGCTTGGCGCACTCTGCTTCCTTTGTGATCTTTGAACTTAGAATGATTCGACGACTTGCACACTGCACACTACGACTGAACTTTGCACTCTGCGCACTGTCTCCGAATGTCGCACTTCTCAACCTTTTTGGCTCTTCAAACAGCCTTCCTTTTATAAAAATATTTTCAAGATCAAAAACCTAGTCTTAGTCGACTGTAAACCCTGTTCTCAGTCGACTATAAACCCTAATCTTAGTTGGTTGCAAACCCTAATCTTTGTCGGCTTACATCGGTCTTTGTCGGCTTCAATTGCCCCTATAACTCTTCTGTTGCTGTTGCCATGAAAACACATGTCGCAATATCGCTACACTTTCGCCTCCGTATGATTTCTCTTAGCTTTGGCCCGCGAGAATACAACATGTAGCGATATCGCTACACTTTTTCCTCTATACGCTTTCTCTTAGCTTTGGCCCGCGAGAATACAACATGTAGCGATATCGCTACACTTTTTCTTCCGTACTCTCCTTTACTTTTGTCACGAAATCGTGACACTTCTACCTTCTTACTTTCTCTCTCCTCCTTTAGTCGCAAAAATGCGACATGTCGTGATATCGTGACACTTTTTCTCCTTAGCGCTTTAACTTGCCTTTGGGTCATGAAAATGCGACATGTCGCGATATCGTGACACTTTTTCTCTTTAGCGCTTTCTCTTGCCTTCGGGTTGCAAAAACCCGACATGTGATATCGCGACACTTTTTCTCTCGGAATCTCTCTCCTGCAACATGTCGTGAAATCGTGACACTTTTTCTCTTGGACTCTCTCTCTTGTAACATGTCATGAAATCGTGAAACTTTTTTGTCCGTACAACCTTCCTTGCAATATGTCACGAAATCGTGACACTTTTTCATCCGTACAACCTTCCTTGCAATATGTCGCGAAATCGTGACACTTTTTCGTCCGTACAACCTTCTTTGCAATATGTCATGAAATTGTGACACTTTTTTGTCCATACAACCTTCCTTGCAATATGTCACGAAATCGTGACACTTTTTCATTCGTACAACCTTCTTTGCAATATGTCGCGAAATCGTGACACTTTTTCGTCCGTACAACCTTCTTTGCAATATGTCACGAAATCGCGACACTTTTTCGTCCGTACAACCTTCCTTGCAATATGTCACGAAATCGCGACACTTTTTCTTGCTTGCACTTTCTCTTTCGAACATGTCACGAAATCGTGACAGTTTTTCCACTTGTCTTTTTCTCATCCAACATGTTGCGAAATCGCGACAGTTTTTCTTGCTTCTTCTCTTTCTTCCAACATGTCATGAAATCATGACAGTTTTTCCTGCTTCTTCTCTTTCTTCCAACATGTCACGAAATCACAATAGTTTTTCTTGCTTCTTCTCTCTCTTATAACATGTGATATCACGACAGTTTTCTTGCCTGCTGTTTATGTTGCGATATCGCGACACTTTTCTTACTTGTCTTTTTCTTTGATCTTTTGCAAATGGGGCACTTCGGTCTTCTTGGAAAATCACCGTACATACTCTGAGTAACCTTTGAACTCCTATCTTCTACATATAACTAGCCTTTGAACTTCCTGTCCACAACATCAATAGATCTATCTGACTGTGTTGACAACAATGACAATACTGTTGTTGCACCTTGCTCAACAATCTCCCCCTTTGGAATTGTTGGCAACACATGTGCAATTTTTTGTAACTCTTCTCCCCCTTTGTCAATAATACCAAAGGGCTACTGTAGACTCCCCCTGAGTCCATGCACAACATTCTCAGGCACAATTTGTTACACTTAGCACAAATTATGATCATGAGCAAAAAAAATAATCAAATACTTAAATGCTCCCCCTAAGAATGTGATCCCTGTAGCTAGTCAATTCTTGGGAAGTGTGACCACTCCCAATTTGTTTCAAAGGTACTCAAACACTTCCTTGGGCAATGGTTTTGTGAAGATATCTGCTACTTGTTCTGTGGTTGGAACAAAATCCAATTTAACCTCACCTTTTGCAACTTTCTCCTTCAAAAAGTGATACCTGATGGCAATGTGCTTTGTGCGTGAATGCATAACTGAATTCTTGGAGATGTTAATGGCACTGGTGTTATCACACTTAACTGATATCGGCTCACTGAAGCTAATACCAAGATATTTTAGGGTTTTTTTCATCCATAATACCTGTGTACAACAAGTTGTTGCTGCAATATATTCTGCCTTTGTTGTCAATAGAGAAACTGACTCTTGTTTCTTACTGTGCCATGCAACCAATCTGTCTCCCAGATAGAATGCACCTCCACTGGTACTCTTTATGTCATCTACACATCCTGCCCAATCTGCATCTGAATATGATATAAGGGTGAAGTCTTTACCTTTTGGGTACTGTTGGCATTTTTTCCACATTGATTCTCATTGATTAATGCATTAATGTATTATTGAAAATCTGACCCCTATACAGGCTTTAATGCGGTTTATGGCAAAAAAAGGAGGAAAATTGAGCAAAAAATGGTTAAGTCAAAAAACTGCAGCGACGCGCTGACATGTTGCAGAATCGTGGTCAACGCAGTCAGGTTGGGAAGAATCGTCGCGATATCGTGACGTGTTCCAGAATCACGGTCAACACAGTCAACGCAGGCAGGTTGGGCGGAACCGTCGCGATATCACGACGTGTTCTGGAATCGCGGGTCAGTCGGCGTCAGAGGCACAAAGTTAAAAACTTGTAGCGCGTCGCTGACATGTCAGCGAATCGCAACAGAAAATGGCGATTGGTACAGAGAGAAGAAACATGTAGCGAAATCGCTACATGTTCCGTTTTCGCAGGGCAGAGCGCAGGGAGGAGCCAACGACGGAAACATGTAGCAAAATCGCTACATGTTTCATTTTCGCGGAACAAGCTTGCGATGGAGAAGAGGAAGCCGAAGACGTAGCGATATCGCTACAGGTGCCATTTTCACGAGTCAAAGGTGGTCAAAGCGTACGACATTATAATATGTCACGATTTCACGACCCGTCGCATTTTCACGACCTGCACAGTTTCTCGCCAAAACGCAATATGAACGGCCAAGAAGAGTTTTTGGGTTTCCGATGATTTAATGCTGACCCGAATTTAATAATTTGCGGATTTCTGATGCGGTTAAGGTCGAAGAGTGCCCAAGCCACAAAAATTAAAGGGTTTATTGGTTTGAAGTTGCTGTTCGTGGATTGATTTAACAATTGGATGCACATGTTTGAAAAATGAATTTAATGAAGGTGCCCGCGATTATCTCATTGCATTTAATTTTTTCTTCCTCGAGGCCGCGATTAAGGGGATCGTGTTCCTGATTTCCAAGTGATGGTTGTAGATCACGAGGAAGTTGGTTTTAAGTTTTTAATGCTGCAAAGAGGATGGACCTCTATAAAAACCAATGTAATTTTCATTTACGGAGGTTGGAAAAACTTGCTGCTAGAAACTGGAATTGTATCTGAGGGAATAAAAGGATCAATTTCTAATTTTTCAAGCGTTGCATGGATGAATTTCTTTTCTGTTTTCTACATTTCTAATAGCATTCGTACTCCTACATTGCTATTACATTTAAATTCTGCATACTGGATTTAAATATTGCGGTCAGGGTACGATTCTTGGAATGTGGGTTTGGAGAGATTTGCGACATGTGATTGTGTGAAGATTAAGCTGATTTCTTATGTTACTTGCTGTTGTTGCGTTTGTAGTTTCCTACTGTTGTTTTTATGATCCCATCACTTCGGCCTGTGGCCATATTTCCCATTTCTTTCTGCAATTTTTTAAATCTCTTTCCAGCAACCCTATCTTAAACCCAATTTTAGAATAGTAGAGGGAACCAGCCCACTCTGGAGATTGGTCTGGGAGCCATTTATTGCTTCCAGCCTTTCAATGTTGGTCGGGTCTAGGGCGCAATTGTAAAAATCCTTTCCTGTGGCAGATTCGTGACCAACAGTACCACAACCCATACTCCATAGTACCCTTGAGATACCGAAGAATCCTCTTTACTGTTGTCACATGAGTCTCCTTGGGATTGGCCTGAAAATGAGCTACCATGCATACTACCTACAAAATATTTGGTCTGGTAGCTGTCAGGTACAGTAGGCTTCCAATCATGGATATGTACATGGTTTGATCAATAGGTGGAGATTTGTCATCTTTGCTCAACTTGTAGCCTGTCGTCATGGGAGTGCTAACTGGCTTACAATATTCCATTGTGAATTTATTTAACATCTCTTTTACATATTTAATTTGAGAAATAAATATGCCCTTCTTAATTTGATTAACTTGCAAACCTAGGAAATATGATAGTTCACCAATCATTGACATTTCAAATTCTTTTTGCATCTTATTTGCTAAATCTTTACATGACTCATATTTGCTGTTGCCAAAGATGATATCATCTACATATACAACAAGAACAATAAGATGCCCATTTTCTATTTTGACATATAGGTTACTGTCCACCATACCTTTCTTAAACCTTTGTTGAGTGAGATAGTTGTCTAGTCTTGCATACCATGCTCGGGGTGCCTGTTTTAAGCCATATAAAGCTTTCTTCAACTTACAAACAAAGTTAGGATTATCACCAAGTTGGAACCCATCAAGTTGCTCAATATAAACCTCTTCTTCAAGTTTCCCATTCAAAAAGGCTGATTTCACATCCATTTGATAAACTTTGAAATTCTTGTAGACTGCTAAAGCCAAAAATTCTTGTGCATACCCCTTACATACCAATCTTGCTTTATTTCTAACTACCTGCCCATATTCATTCAATTTGTTACAAAAAATCCATTTAGTCTCGATTATGTTTTTGTTTGCAGGTCTAGGTACTAATTCCCAAGTTTTGTTTTTCTTGATCTGGTCTAATTCTTCATTTATTGCCTTCATCCAACCTTCATCTTTGCTTGCTTCAACAACATTCTTGGGCTCAATGCTGGATAATAGAGAGTAGTTACTTGCTACTTTTCTTCTTGTTTGAACACCAACTTTGGGGTCTCCAATTATTTGATCTCTAGGATGATTTTTATGCCAGCTTCCTATTTTGAATTTCTTATTCTCTTCCGCTTCTGAATCACAACTTACATCATCTGAGTCAATTTTTTGTATCTTTTCAATTTCATTTTCCTCATCTCCTTCAATAACCTCTTCATAGATTGGGTAGTTACTTTCATAGCTAATTACTCGTTCTTTACCTTCATCAAACTTAACATCAGCACTATCCACAATTTTCTTTAGCCTTTTGTTATAGCATTTGTAAGCTTTGCTTCTAGACGAATAACCAACAAAAATACCTTCATCTGCTCTGTCTTCAAACTTACCAAGATTATCTTCAGTTCTTTTAATATAGCACTTGCTGCCAAACACTCTGAGGTATTTTGTTGTTGCCCTTTTATTGAACCACAATTCATAAGGAGTTTTTCTTTCATGTGTTCTTAGCATGTACCTATTTTGGATATACACCACAGTATGGACTGCTTCTTTCCAAAATTTGTCTGCTACTCTGCTTTTAGCCAACATAGTTCATGCCATTTCCTGCACAGTCCTATTCTTTCTTTCTACCACTCCATTTTGTTGAGGTGTCCTTGCTGCTGAGAACTGTCTCCTAATATCATATTTTTCATAGTATTCTGCAAACTCCTCTGAAATGAATTCTCCTCCTCTATCTGATCTTAAACATTTGATCCTCTTTCCTATTTCATTCTCAACCTGGTTTTTGAAAATCTTGAACATATCAAAAGCTTCTGATTTATGCTTCAAGAAGAATATCCATGTCATTTTGGAATAGTCATCAATGCACAACATAAAATATTTATCACCATTTATGCTTTGTGTTCTCATGGGTCCACATAAATCGGTGTGTATTAGTTCCAGTGGTTTGCTTGTGTAGTATTCTTTAGTTTTGAATGTGACTCTAGTTTGCTTCCCCTTTTGGCATGAAGCACAAATGTTGTTTGCGGAGTTTGCTTGATGGTGGGAATATCTCTTACAGCCCCTTTTGAGGTGATTTTTACTAGATTATCAAAAATGATATGACCAAGTCTCTTGTGCCACAGCCAATTTTCTTCTTCCTGTCCAATAAAGCAAGCTCATTTTGAATTCTCTGAGAGCATGTACAGGTTACCAGATGTTCTTGACCCTGTTGCTATCAATTTTCCACTGTTGGTTTTTCCGACTTCACAACCCCTGCTTCATAAAGACTACTTCATGACCTTTATCACAAATCTGACTTACACTCAATAAATTATGTTTCAATCCATCCACAAATAATACTTCTTCCGATTTAATCCTTCCATCACTAATTTTGACTGAGCCTTTGCCGACTATCTTGGCTCCATCATTATTTCCAAATTTTACTGATCCTCCTTCATATTTCTATAACTTTTCAAATTTTTGTTTGTCACCTATCATATGACTGGAGCATCCACTATCTAGTATCCATGGTACATATTTATTCTGTGCTTTGAATGCAGTTTGAACGATTAAGGATTCCTTTTCTTCCTTCAGTCGTTCTTTTCCTTTCCACACTGTTTTGATAGTATTTTTGGGCTCTTGTTTTGTCTTTCCCTTGTCAGTAGTTTGAGCATGTTTTCCAAAAAGCTTTCTATTTTGACTCATCTTGTATGGTTGAAATTTTCTTCCCTAAAACTAATTTGATGTAAATGTATTTCTATAGTTTCTTGCAATGTGCCCAAAATTATGATAGTTATAACATTCTATTGTATAATTCATCAGAGGAGAAAAAACATTTCTATTGGTGAAATTCCTTGGTCTTACATTATATTTGCAGTCTAAGATTTTATGCCCATAGCCATTGCATTTAAAACAAAAACCAGAGAAAGGATAATTGAACCTGGGTGATGGTCTTTGCCATGTTGCCGTAGGAGCCATAGGTCTTCTTCTTCTTTGATGTGTGATATTGGTGAATCCATCATTGTCAGTTTTCCTTTCGTGCTTGGTATTAATGCTTTATTTTGCATGAGACATTTTTCCTTGATCAACCAGTCTCTTAGCTTCATTCTTTGTGGATTCTATATTTCTGGCCTTTGATCCACTTGATGATTCTCCTTCGATGAAACCCAGACAAAATTTGATGCCTTTAGGTCTTTGGCCATTTATGATATTATCCAGCTTCATAGAACTTTCTTCATGTTTGTGATAACAGCTGATTTTCTTATTCATCTCTTCTAGCTGCATTCTTAAACCAACAATCTCTTCTTCTAACTTGCTGCAAAGATCTATTTTCATAGTTAATTGTACTTCGAGATCTTCGAGAGATTTTCTTAGATTCTTCTATCTGAACTTTTAAGTCGGTTATGATTCCATTTGCATCCTCAAGATTTCTTGATAGTTTCTTATTCTTTTTCTTTTCTATCTCCCACTCTTCAAGTGCAGATATCAACTCACCTTCTAAGTCTACTTCAGCCTTGAGATTTTCACCACAAACTTCAGAGGTCACTCCTTTTTTTGATTTAACTTCTTCAAATTCCATAAAAAGAGCTTCATCTCTTTCTTCTTCAGACTCTTCACCGGAGCTGTTTTTTGATGAACTAACATTCTTGGAGATGAAAAATTTCTTTTTGAAGTTGCCTTTTCTAAAATTTATTTTCATCTTCCAATCACTTCTTTCTTGGTGGGATCCTTCATCATTTTTTTTCTTCTCTTTCAGCGGACATTTAGTTGCAAAATTCCCAACGCCTCCACATTTGAAACATTTAAATGGAAGCTTCCCTCTGTATTTTCCTTTCCCATTTTTCAATTTTCTAACAAAGTTTGCTTCCATTTCATCTAATGTCTCTTCTTCCTCGAAATATTGTTTTATGTTTTAATTTTTAAGGGCTTTGAAAGCTGCTTCTCTGTCAGTGGGTTTAGATCTTCCTATCCTCATCTCATATGCAGTTAAAGAACCATACATTTCATCTATACTAAAATAATTTAGATTTTTAGCTTCTTCTATCGTTGAGACTTTGGAATCAAACCTTTGAGGAAGAGATCTTAATACCTTTTTCATGACAGTAGAGTCATCGATATCCTCACCGAGTCCTCTGATCGCATTGATGATTCCATTAACTCTCAACATGAATGCCTCAATGTTTTCATTGTCATTCATCTTCAATGCTTCGAACTGAGCTCGATGTGTCTGTAACTTGGCTTCTTTGATCTTATCATCTCCTTCATGAACACTCTTCAATTTGTCCCATATTTCTTTTGCCGATTTATAGTTCATGACCTTTACTAGTTCATTGTCTGCTAATCCACACAAGATGGCATTCGTTGCTTTCGAATTGTTCTCAAATAGTTTCTTTTCATCTGCTTATTTTGGAGGAGTGGTAGGAATTATGTATCCACTAACTACTGAATCCCAGATGTCGTATCCTAAAGCATAGAGATATGTCTGCATCCTAACTCTTTAGAACGCATAATTAGATCTGTCAAACAATGGTGCTTTATTTAATGAGAAGCCTTCACCACCTACCATTGTGTTATTTCCAAGATCACCCTAGTTGGTTAAGCTTATACAGGGACTTAGCTCTGATACCAATTGTTAGACTTACAATGGCACTGAGAGGGGGGGTGAATCAGTGTAGCTATTTAATCATGAATTAACAGCTCTTGAAATAGCAGCAGTTCAAACTTATAAATAGATATAGCAAGTACAATAAGATAACATCACACAACATAAGATTTTAACGAGGTTCACCAATGTGGCTACTCCTCAAAAATGACTGCTTGGACTACCATCCAAATCTAGCCTTTGCAAAGCAACAACTTTTACAAATAGTTTAGCAGCATCCACTGGAAGGAGCACCAACCCCTGATTTATCTGTACCAAAAAAAAGGAGCACCAACCCCTGATTTGCTAGCACCAAATGGAAGGAGCAAAAACCCCTTATGCCAAGCACCAACTTGGACTTCAATTTTGAAACTAGAAGAATGATAGTAAGATACCTTTGCTTTTACAAGACCCTAACTGGTCTGCTTCACTTTTTTGTCCTGTGCGCACTCTACTCTCTCTGCGCTATCACTTCACATAATCTGTTGCTTAACTATCGAATGTTCATCTTCTACCCTTGGTGCACTCTGCTTCCTTTGTGATCTTCACACTTAGAATGATTTGACGACTTGCACACTACACACTACGACCGAACTTCACACTCTACGCACTGTCTCTGAACGTGACACTTCTCAACCTTTTTGGCTCTTCAAATAACCTTCCTTTTATAACAATATTTTCAAGATCAAAAACCTAATATTAGTCGGCTGTAAACCATGTTCTCAGTCGGCTGCAAACCCTAATATTAGTTGGTTGCAAACCCTAATATTTGTCAGCTTACATTGGTCTTCATCGACTTCAACTGCCACTGTAACTCTTTTGTTGCTGTTGCTACGAAAACACATGTCGTGATATCGCTACACTTTCGCCTCCGTACACTTTCTCTTAGCTTTGGCCCATGAGAATACAACATGTAGCGATATCGCTACACTTTTTCCTCTATACGCTTTCTCTTAGCTTTGGCCGATGAGAATACATGTAGTGATATCCCTACACTTTTTCTTCCGTACTCTCCTTCTTTACTTTTGTCACAAAATCGTGACACTTCTACCTTCTTACTTTCTCTCTCCTCCTTTAGTCGCGAAAATGCGACATGTCACGATATCACGACACTTTTTCTCCTTAGCGCTTTAACTTGCCTATGGGTCACGAAAATGTGACATGTCGTGATATCGTGACACTTTTTCTCTTTAGCGCTTTCTCTTGCCTTTGGGTTGTGAAAACCCGACATGTCGCGATATCGTGACACTTTTTCTCTCGGACTCTCTCTCCTACAACATGTCATGAAATCATGACACTTTTTCTCTCGGACTCTCTCTCCTGCAACATGTCACGAAATCGCGACACTTTTTCATCCATACAACCTTCCTTGCAATATGTCGCAAAATCGTGACACTTTTTCGTCCGTACAACCTTCCTTGCAATATGTCATGAAATCATGACACTTTTTCATCCGTACAACCTTCTTTGCAATATGTCACGAAATTGCGACACTTTTTCGTCCGTACAACCTTCCTTGCAATATGTTGCGAAATCGTGACACTTTTTCGTCCGTACAACCTTCTTTGCAATATGTCGTGAAATCGTGACACTTTTTCGTCCGTACAACCTTCTTTGCAATATGTCATGAAATCGTGACACTTTTTTATCCGTACAACCTTCCTTGCAATATGTCACGAAATCGCGACACTTTTTCTTGCTTGCGCTTTCTCTCCGAACATGTCGTGAAATCGTGACAGTTTTTCCACTTGTCTTTTTCTCATCCAACATGTCATGAAATCGCAACATTTTTTCTTGCTTCTTCTCTTTCTTCCAACATGTCGTGAAATCGTGACAGTTTTTCCTGCTTCTTCTCTTTCTTCCAACATGTCGCAAAATCACGACAATTTTTCCTGCTTCTTCTCTCTCTTCTAACATGTCGCGATATCGTAACAATTTTCTTGCCTACTTTTTATGTTGCGATATCGTGAAACTTTTCTTACTTGTATTTTTATTTGATCTTTTGCAAATGGGGCACTTCGGTCTTCTTGGAAAATCATCGTACATACTCTGAGTAACCTTTGAACTCCTGTCTTCTGCATCTGACTAGCCTTTGAACTTCCTGTCCACTACATCAACAGATCTATCTGACTGTGTTGACAACAATGATACTACTATTGCTGCACCTTGCTCAACACTAATGGATGAAATGGATCACTGCAGAGTTCATCACATGTTAGTTTTTATGGTCTATAACTGGTCGTACGTAGGTTTAACATCTTAACTTCATCTCATAGGAGCTGAACCTTAGGTGTTAAGGGCATGGAGGACTATGCTATAGTGGGTTGATCTTGGGAATGTGGTGGGTATTGGAGTTGCTATTCTTACCAGTACTGAGAGGGGAATTGTTGCAACTGGTCTTGGTAGGATAGGTGTTGAGTGACGTATGATGTTGTGGCTAGTGGAACACTAGGCTATGAAATGGCTATTTGTTGGAGATAGTAGTATTGTGATTATGGGATGTATTGTTATGGCATGGGTACCTGCTAGGTAGGAGCCTACGATGTATAAGCCTATTGTAATGGTTGGGCCATAGGTGATGATGACCATAAAGGGGGAGGCATAAAGAAAGTAGATCCAGTAGGTAATGGTGGAGGTATCGAGGCTAGAAGTTCTAGGGATGGTCAAGATGAGGTATCAAAAGATAAAACTTGTCTCTACCCCTATGGATGAGAGGTGGCATAGCTAAACTATGTAAAGTAGCCTACAAGGGTAGGAGTGTAGGTTGTGAGTCTTGATCCATAGGTGGGAAGAAGATTAGTACATGGGGCCTAAAAAGGATGAGGATGAGGTAACCTAAATGTATATGTAGATGAATATTTATTGAAGGATTGGGTAGGGTACATTCCAGACACCTGAGATAGAGGTGGGAATGATGAGGATGAAGGAGGGTAAGTGTTGGAACCGATTATAGCATCCACAGGATTTTGATTGTCACACTAGAATAATATGTTTGAAACAAATGAGCTATTACAGGTTATGGTCGACCTACCTCATGTTCTATTAAACACAAATATTGCTAAGGGAAAACTACAAAACGAGTAAGGAAACCCCAACAACAATTCTACAATTTAAAACTCTAATTACATGCTCCATATTTATATTATACTATATGTATTAAAATGACCAATCATAAAAACAACCTTTTGTTATGTCTTATGTAGACCGGTGCCTAGATTCATTGGGCTGTTATAGCAATTTAACAACAATACTATCATGAATAGAAAGAAGGGGAAGAGAAAAATTGGCGTTCTTAATCTTATTCAAATATCATAATAAAACCAAGAGTTAACCAATGAGAGAAATGTATATAATGAATTCAAATAATGTAACCCATTATACAGTGACACACAATACCAAGACAAAGAAATGATACGAATAAAAATTAGAATTGTATTGATTTATGAAATATTACATGTAGAGTGGGCAGGATGCCTTTAAACTCTATATTTCTCAATAGAATACATCAATACAATGAAGAAGACTCTGTTCAAATAATATAACAAGTCTCTCCTACTATCCTTATTTCAATATGATAACAGAAGTCTCTGAATCCTAGGCTCAATAAGACTGGAAATATTCTCAGCTTCTCGAATGCTTTCCTATAATAGGATCCTGCACAACAAGGGGAGGAAGAAATAATGAATAAAAGAAAACAAACACAAAAATGAAATACAACAACACAACTATCGGGAAATCAATTATACCTCTTAGAAAAAATGCTATTCTCTAATTGCTTGATGCAGAATCTGTCCTTAGCTGCATCTTCTTATAGCCTCTGGTTCTTGATTCTATTATTTTTGGTTGATTTCTAGCCTTACACTTGTCAGTATCTGATTGAATTTCTAAAATTGATACAACTGGCTCCAATTATTCTTGTAATATTGACTTTATTCTCTTCTTTGAATTTTTTAAACATAACTCTATCCAATCGATGATTATGGTATGAGGAAGACCTCTATATTTTTTTGCTACTTTTTTGTGCATTTAGCTACTGTCTTTTGAACTGACCTCTTTTGGTCTTCTTTCCTTTGATTACTTGGCTCTTTGACTATATCAGAGACATGCCCTGTTGTTGCAACTACCTATGGTGTTGAACTCACTTTCTACTGTTGACTATAGGTATTAACCTTTTTCCCTTTTATATTTTGTTGCAGCCCTTTTATATGTTCATCAATCAATTTTCAAACTTTTGTATCAAATGTGGCTGCTATCCTTAGCATGTTCATTTCCTACAATATTATGTTTTTCTGTACAAAAATAATAGGGATGTTCCTATCATGCTGAAATAGTATCATCTCCACAAAATTTACCATAAGCATAGTTTTCTTAACCATTTCTTCCTCATCACCTGGTTCACAGCCAAATATTTCCAATGTCTCCTTGAATATCCCTTCCATATCTAAGGCTTCTAAACATTGGTCTAAGGATAAGCTTCAATTTATTTACAGAATTGATCCATCTCTCCCTGTTTTATCCAAACAAGGCTGCTTTGAAGAATTCAAAATTGATCTGAATCTTATTGTCATCTTGTGTCATTATTTCTTGTCCTTGTAACTTTTCAAAATGATCTCCTATAAAGTCGAGGGTGGGGTGGATGATCCCAAAATCCTCTTCTCTTTCCTGTATCAAGGTCAAAATTTCTTGAGCAATTATTTAAATCACCTTTATTTGTCTGAACATCTTAGTAAATCCCCTTGCATGAGCTTTTATCTTCCTCAACATATTCTTCTTCATTGTATTGAGATAGTAGACATGATCTTGGATTTTTACCTCCGAAGGGGGCTGGATACTTGAAGCATCTCTTTGAGTTAATTCTTCTTGTTGCCTATTTATTATTGCCTGTAGTTCTACCCTTTATTTATCTTCTTTATCCAGTTGTTTCCTTAGTTTATCAATAGTTCCAATAAATTGGTCTATGACTTCAACCTGCATGGCTTTGGCAACTTTAGCCATCTCACCTTCTTTCCCTAGCACTGATGAGCCTCCTATTTCCTCATTAACTCTGAAGACAAGTGGATTTTGTAGAGTAGGGAGATTTACCTCTACTATGTCTGATATAGGTGCTTCTAGTTGTGATTCTTCTATAAACTATTCTCCTTTGTTTCCCATTCCTGCTACTAATTGTAACTCTTGTTCATCTATAATAGTGAAAGGACTTTGCTCATCTTTTCTTTCCAAAACAAATTTTGTAGAGGTTAAAGACAACCTGGGTTTCTTCTTTTCCAAAGAAATTACCTCTGTTTGATTCTTCACTAGGTGACTTTGGAATAGTCCACCTAATCCACCAGTTATCCTACTGTTCATTTGTAATATTGAGGGAACTTTAATATCCTACTTTTTTATGGTTATGGTGGAAGGGATAGCCATGGGTGCCAATTTCTTCACACTTGTTACAGCTAGGACTCTATCCGAAATAGGAACTATGGCTTGTTTCGAGAGAGCATATTATTGAGTTGGTGTTATTACAATCTCTTTTCCTTTATCTGTATTTTGGTCTTTAGCAGCTTCTTGGGAAGTGTTTGGTGCTACTTCTATTCTGATTTGAGTACTTTTTGAAGGTCCAACTTGTTGCTCTACTATGTCTGCAGCATTTACAGTGACCTCCATTAGGTCAATACCCTGCTCCTCTATTAGTTCTAATATGGGATCTTCTTTGATTGCTGGAACTGCCCCTAGAAGAATGGGTGCTACAACATCTATTGAACCTTATCGGAGCCTTCTTAACTCTATGGGGTAATCATAGGCTTCACAAAATTGTGTTCTGACCCTTTTTTCTTAAGTCAAACATGATCAAGCACAGTTGTTGGATGTGCTTCTTTTGTATCGCTACCATGGATCTTTCAAACCTTCATTTTGCCTTTGGATAGCACGCCACTGTTGGATCTAAGTGGAGGTCAAGCGTACCCATTAGATCTATCGAAGATGCTCTTCGTTTAACACTTTTGCATTCTTCTTTTTGACTCTGGATCTTTCACGACCATTGGATCTCTTTTGTATTGATGAAGCGCTACCGTTAGATTATTTCTAGTTGATTCATTGCTTAATTCTTTGGTTCGTGCACTGCCATCAATTTTCCTGAGTAGAGTCAGCATGACCGTCGATATCATGGGACCTACACGATTGTTAGTCTATAGGTACTTGATTAATTTGGTTAATCATGCTTATATGGTTGAAAACCTTAGGTCCAATAATAATTCATTAAAACATGATTAATGCGTGTTGGAAATTTTGAGTCCCTAAGCTAAAATGTTGTCATTGATGTCAAAATAGCATTTAATGTCAAAAGGATCTATGAAGGGTTTTTGTGAAAACCAAGGTAGGAAAAATAAAAGGTTTTAGTTAAAACCATGGACAACAGATTTTATTTGGGTTTTTTTTTAAAACCCAAGTTGGGCTTTCGTTTCATCAAAAAAGGTGCCCCGATGATGGAGTTATTTGAGTTTTAATATTTGGTTTAAATTTTAATTATTTAAAATTTAAATTTAAATTTGAATTTAAATGCAAATTTTCCCACTGACGTCATCAAGCAAACATAAATTCATATTTCCACCGACGACTTCAAAGTGTTTTAAACACTAAATAAAGGGGTGGTAAATAAATCAAAGTTTTATCCTTGCTCTTGTGATAAATGTTTGGCATTGGAATGTCTATGAGCTCGTGCAAATTTTGAGAAGAGAAGTAGGAAAGAAAACAATAGCACTTGGAAAGTCAAATCATGGTGGGAAGCGTGGCGTATTGGCAAATCATTTTGGTTTAAGGCACAAGGCAACACAAACACCAGGGATTGAATCCCTTGGACGACGTTTCGGAAGGCGTGTGGAAAGCGCTTTGGTGCTTTATCTTTTGCGGAATGTGGAGGAAGGTTTAAGGCACTTTGGGCCTTTGCCTTTCCGATGAGAGCCTAGCTCATGTGGAATCTTAGCTACGGCTAAGACACTTGCAATGTGGCAAGTCGGGGGTTCGAATCCCCTTGAGGAGGTAATTACGTTTTGCATTTAAATAATTTTTATTAGCCCTAAATTTTGGAGTTATAAGGTAGTTAATGGAAATTAAATTTTGTTATTAGGGTTGTGATTATTATTACAAAGCATAATTTGTTTATGATTTATTTGATGGTTATGGAGAATTAATTTTAGGAGAAATAAGGAGTTGTTTTTTAAAAGCAATTTTGAGACGTTTATTATTTTTTGTAAGGGTTTTAATAAAAGGGACTTTGGTGGATGTGTTTATTAACTTGGAGTAAAAAGGGTGTAATTTGAGTAATGCTTTATTTTGTGATTATTTGAAGTCCATTAACCCTTGTTTAGATTGGAAAGGAAAGTTGTGTTTAAGTGTGGCAGATTTTGTGGACAACTTATTGGCATCAAAAATGTATGGGCACATTCTCCTATTGATTGTTTATGGTGGTTGATTTATGAAATATCATTGGAGAGAAAAGGATTGATTATGGTTTCCTTTGAGAAAATTATTGGTTGAATGCTTCAAGGTTTTATGATTTGTGAGTTGTATTTAAACCTTGTTTAATTAGCATTGTTGTTGAAGCCCATTGATGATTAAATGAACTTGAACTTGAGTTAGAAAAGAACATGAGTATCATTGCTATGTGATACTTGTGCTTGAGCATTGTTGGAAACATTTTGAGTTGGTTAATACATGCTTGGAATAGGGTTTGTGAAAAAGGATTGTTCCTTGAGGTGATTGGTTGAGTTGAGTTGGTTAATACATGCTTGGACTAGGGTTTGTGAAAAAGGATTGTTCCTTGAGGTGATTGGTTGAGTTGAGTTGATTAAGCCTAGTCAAGTGGATGCATGTGGTTCTTCAAGTTCCTAGAAAAAAACTATTAAATATTCTGATTTGAGTTGAGATTGAGGTTTATTTGAGTTGATATTGAGATATGAGTATAGAACATATAGAGTCTCTAACAATTCTCTTGATGCTTCTATTGAGTTGAGATTGGGATTTGAGTATAGAACATATACAGTCTCTAACAATTCTCTTTATGCTTATATGAGATTGATTTGAGATATTGATTGTACATTGACCTTAGAACATATTGAGTCTCTAAAAATTCTCTTTATGATTCTATGTGATTGAGACAAGTCTTTGAGAAGACTTGTGGACTATTTTGAGTTAAGATTTTGTGAAAGTTTGCTATGAAGATTTTATCAAGTCCTATAGAGGACTTATTGAGAATATTTGAGCAAGTCCTATAGAGGACTTATTGAGAATATTTGAGCAAGTCCTAGAGAGGACTTATTGACTAGATTTGAGCAAGTCCTAGAGAGGATTTGTTGAGAAAATTTGGACAAGTTCTGTGTGAACTTGTTGAGAAGATTTGGACAAGTTCTCTATGAACTTGTTGATTAGATTTGGATAGGTTTTGTGTGAATATATTGAGCAAATTTGGATAGATTTTGTGTGAACCTATTGAGCAGATTTGGACAGGTTTTTTGTGAACCTATTGAGCAAATTTGGATAGGTTTTGTGTGAACCTATTGAGCAGATTTGGACAAGTTTTGTGTGAACCTATTTAGCATATTTGAGCAGGTTCTAAGTGAAGCTATTGAGAAAAATTGTACTAGACCGGTTGTATTGTGTTTAGTGTTAGAGATTGAGCAAAACTATGCTAGACTGGCTGAACTGTGTTTGGTATAGTATTGAGATAGAGCTTTTAAGGTGATAGAGTATAGAGGACAAAGTCTTAGTGGATAGATATCTAGCAGCTAGGACAATTGAAGATAGATCTGAGTGAGGAGTCTTCAAGTGGAGAGAGATCCACAAGTCAGTGCAATGGAGAGACATAGTATTCTAGAAGATCACTATCTAGAGCAGAAGGGGAAAGAGTTCTCCTATGGAAGAGATCCACAAACTTGATATTTAGGGGATCAACATCTCCTTTGGACCGAGGTCCATAAACATTGTAATTTGGGAAATATTCCCAAGAGATTATTTGAGAAATATTTAGAAGAAATATTTTCTCTATGGAGGTAGCCCACATTGGGTGAACCACATTAAATCTATGTCTCTATTGTGTGTGGAGTTTATGCATTGCTTTTATTACTGCTATTGATACTGCTATCTATACACTGCATAATATTGATTTGAGAAGAAAAGTAAAAAGTGGTATTATATTGTTCACCCCCCTCTTAGTATAATCTTGTGTTCTTCAATTGGTATCAGAGCGGGTTCCTTCAAAAGAGTTTGACAGATTGAAGGAAAAGCGGTCTAAGAACATAATGGATCACAATGATCAAAAGGATGGGTCCTTCAATAATGCAGTACCAGTATTTTATGGAAGTGACTTCTTGTATTGGTGTATGCTAATGATATTTTACCTGATGGTACTTGGAAATAAAGTTTGGGATGCAGTGGAACTTGGATATGATTCTACAGTCAATCATACGATAGATAAGGAAGGTAAGATTATAATGCATGCAAATTCAAGAGCTATGAATGCAATCATAAAAGGATTGGGTATATCATAATCTATGAAGTTTATGGATTGTAAAACAACAAAATATATGTGGGATCTACTATATGATATATATGAGGGTGATAAAGGTATCAGGAAAGCTAATATCAAAAATCTCAAAGGAGAATTTGAGAACTTAAGAATGAGAGATGATGAAAATATTTGTGATTATCTCATAATATTGATGAACTTGTACATGAAATGAGAGGTCTTGGAATGAAGGTTGAGGAATCAGATGCTTGTGATAAGATTTTGAGAACTCTTACAAAAAGGTATAGTGAAAATATTTCTGCTATAGAAACATCAATTGATAGTGATTCTTTGACAAGGAATTCTTTGCTTGGTATGCTTACTACTTTTGAGATAAGAACAAAATATCCTATTCCTTCGAAAGAAGTTGCTTTCAAAGTGGAGAAAAAGAAAAAGGGAAAGAAAATAGAATCAAGCAGTGAGTCATCTAGTGATGAAGAAGCTAACTATGGTAGAAGAGATAAAGGGTTCAAAATACCAATAGATATGAGATCAGTTAAGTGCTTTAATTGTGGTAAATTTGGAAATGTTGCAACAAAGTGCAAAGATCCAAAGTACAACAATGATGAATAAAAATAGGATCACAAGTATAGGGAATCAAAAAGACACAAGTACCAGAATAAAGGCAAGGATGGACAGAACAAACTAGGAAAGAAGTTTTTCCAAAGGTAAAATAAAAGCTACTATGTGGATAATACAAGTAAGTACTCATTTGATAGTGATGCTAGTTTTTTAGACAATTATAGAGTTGAAGTCTTATTCATAATTGAAGAAAATGATCAAACTAAGAAAAAGACTCCAGTTATTCTTAAGTGTTTTAGATGTGGTAAATTTGGACATATTGAATATGATTGCATAAGAGATGGTTTTAGTTTCAGTGATGATGATTTTGAAGATGCACTTGATAGATCAAATGAGAATCTTCTAATGTCTTTAGAAGATGAATAATTGAGTGATACTATAGAAAGCAAGTCAAAAGAAATAAATGATATGAACAAAGGTAAAAAAATAGAGGAATACTCAATAGAGAATGGTTATGATCTCAAGGGAGAACTTATCCATGCCATTGACATAGTAAAGAAGATAAGAAAAAAACACTTTAAGCTTGAAAGTAAGTTTCAAGAATGTGATGAAGAAAGATTATTGCTCATAGAGGACTTAGAAAAGTCAAAGGCTAAGGCAAGTAAGTTCAAGGATAAGTTAGAAGCAAATATTTTGGAATTTTAGAAGTTAGCACAAGAAGTGGCTACTCTAAATAAAGATTTACAGGACTCCAAGATCAAGATGAATATTTTCACAAATAGCTCTGAGAACTTGGATAAGTTCATTTGTGGACAACATAGAACATCATGTTCAACAGGTCTTGGTTTTAGAAAGAAATAAGAAAAAGCAAAGTCTACGTCAAGTATTCAAGAAGAAAAAACATCAGAAGAAGATACTTCAGAAGAGGTATTCTCAGATGCAAGTGAAAGTGAAAATTCTAAGGATGAGTTAGATTATAGTGAGTCCAACAGGGACATTGGGCAAAGAAGATATAGATGGAACAACAATTAGAATAGGATATCAATGAGGTCTAGGCAAGGAAGCTTCAATGGGAGATGCTTCTTATGTCAAAGGTTTGGGTATATGGCTTCACAATGAATATCACATGAAATATAGGTATATGGAAGAGAAAAAATTTTCCAAGGATATTGCTATTCATGTAATGAGTTTGGTCACAAGGCAATGAATTGCAGAATTCATGAGAAAAGAGGATATGGCTTCACTAGGAGAAATCCTAAGACTATTGCACATCCACGAAATTATAACATTATGTGTAAAAATTGCAATAATGATGGTTACATAGCAAGATGGTGTAGAGTAAATATTCCAAAAATAGGCATGAACAGGAACAAGAACATGAACATGAATAGGAACAGGAATATGAACAAGAACAAGAAAAAGAACATGAACATAAAAAAGAAGAAGAACAAGAATAGAGACTCAGAAAAAAAAAGAGACTCAGAGAATAATGGGAACAAGAATAGGTACAAGAATAGTAACATGGATGAGAACAAGAACAGGAACATGAACACGAATGATAACTTGAAAAGAAACAATGAGAGGATTCAACAAAAAATAAGAGGAAAAGACAAATGCAGAGAACAATGCTTTTGGGAAGTAGAAATACTCCCACCCCAAAATTAACCACCTCATGTGGAGGTGGGGGAGGGGCTAAGATAAGAGGCTTAATTCTTAGCCCCAAGACCTAAAGGTGACCCTTTGCCATTGATGTCAAAGGGGGAGATATTTCTGTATTATGGGGAGAGTTTATGGATATGAGGAGAGATTTTATATCTAAGAGAGCATTGAGCCAAGGGGAGAAAAGTCCTAGTGGGATCAGAAAAGAAGGTCAAAATTTAGTAAAAGGATTTGGGTTGCCATCAATGACAAAGGGGGAGATTGTTGGACATTTTGAGTCCCTAAGCTAAAATGTTGTCATTGATGTCAAAAGAGCATTTAATGTCAAAAGGATCTATGAAGGGTTTTTGTGAAAACCAAGGCAGGGAAAAATAAAAGGTTTTAGTTAAAACCATGAATAACAGATTTGATTTGGTTTTTTCTTAAAACCCAATTTGGGCTTTTGTTTCATCAAAAAATGTGCCCCGGTGATGGACTTATTTGAGTTTTAATATTTGGTTTAAATTTTAATTATTTAAAATTTAAATTCAAATTTAAATGCAAAGTTTCCCTCCAATGTCATCAAGCAAACATAAATTCATATTTACACCAACATCTTCAAAGTGTCTTAAACACTATATGAAGGGTTGGTAAATAAATCAAATTTTTATCCTTGCTCTTGTGATAAATGTTTGGCATTGGAATAAGTCTATGAGCTCGTGCAAATTTTGAGAAGAGAAGCAGGAAAGAAAACAACAGTGCTTGGAAAGTCAAATCATGGTGGGAAGTGTTGGTTCGACTTTTATACACACCCTGTGAAGAATGAGCATGAAACTCTGATAACACTTATAAGGGATAAAACCCACTCACTTTAGGATCTTGTTGATTATCCAAGGTGTGAGTTACAGAGTTGGGTCGAATGTCTATTCACTCTTTTCCACTTCTGGAATAGTTTCAAGTGGACTATCTATTACCTTACAATGGATCTGAGTCTTTAGTTCAGTAATGCTTTTGGAGTTGGCTATCTTTGTGGACACTCAGATTTACAATCAGTTCTTTGATCTAGCTCTTTATGCTTTAGCAGATTTAAATAAAAGACAGATTTTAAAGAAGATAAAAATGGATCATTCAATCGATAGAACAGAGAGAGTAGGGTAGGGCAGAAAGAGAATTTTATCTAACTTAGCTGCAAAACCAAAACTACCAATTTTAATTATACTATTCAGCTTCACAATAGAACAAATCAAATAGGAAGGTGTCCAGCTTTCTAAGATCACCTTCTACTAAGAGCATAAGACAGAGATGAAAAATATCTAAAAGAAAATCATAAACAGAAGGGAAGTCGGTTAAAATTGGTATCTCTCACCAGCAGCCTAGCTCACACAGTGTGGACAGAGCAATTAGAACAGGCCTAAACCTTAAATCTGTAATTTTCCCTAGCATACAATAAAAAGAATGAAGCCTAACAACATATTTAATCTTGATAACACAGATTTGCAACCAAAATAAATAGAACTTTAGTGAGACAAAAATAGAAGAAGATGCACCTATCGAAATCCAAAAGAGATTAGGCTCCTGGGCACGCTATTACAGAAGAACGATTTCACACCAACCCCAGGTCCAGAACAAAACATTCAAACAAGATTTGCAGGAAATGTTCAAGTGTCTTTTATTCCATGTTTTTCGCATCCCGATCTTACATTCAAAGGAAGTATATATAGACTCAGGACAAACCTTGATCTTTTCAAAAATATCTTCTTCTCAAACCCTAAATCTTATCCTCAAAACCCTACTGCCTAGGTTTTACAATATACGACATTTTTATATAGAATTTTGATAAACCCTAATTACTCTGAAAATCTTCGTAGGGATCTTGCCATAAATGGAGAAAATGAGATTTGACTTCGTCTTCATCAAATGGATACCATGCGTAAATGTATATTTATCTTCTAGGTAGGCTATCAGAGCATCTCATTAATCCCTCTGCAAAATTTGGATGAGTCACTGGTCTCTTGGGCCTTCTATCCTCGCAGAGCCGCCTTCACTTGGTTCGAGTTGAAAATCTCTGCCCGCCATTACTTCTGCCATAAATTTTTTGTTAACTGCATCCATCGGAAAATTTCGATGACTGTGTATGGATATTTTCATTTTCTAGGCAATCATTGACATATTTCATTAAATGGGGCAGCTGCTCGGTCACACTTTAAAGTCTTTCATGGCCAGATCTGTAAAATTTGGACGGACCAAAAATTCCCAGCGTTTCCCATTTCAATGTGACGGTCCTCACTTAATCTGTGCTTAACTTTGTCTTTCTCGCCATTACTTCTGCTATCATGCAACTGTCGGATCACTCTCTGCAAAATAAAAGCAAGGGTTAGTATTTTAATATTATTAAATTAAACCCTAATTTTTATTACCTTGTCGGCTTGGTTCTTTCTTCCCAGCTCATGGCGTCGCGAAATCAAGACAGGTCCGAAAATGGGACATGTTGCGATATCGCGACGTTTTCCTTCCTTCTCTTCTTTCTTGGCTTCTTTGTCGCAAAATTACAACATGTCGTGAAATCGCAACATGTCACAAAATTGCGACGTTTTCCCCACTTCGCTTCCATTTTGGCTTCTTTGTCACAAAATTGTGACATGTCGCGAAATCGCGACATGTCGCGAAATCGCGACGTTTTCCCCACTTTGCTTCTTCCAAGCCTCTTTGTCGTGAAATCGTGACGTGTCACAAAATTACGACGTCTCCCTTCACCTTGCTTCTTCCAAGCCTCTTTGTCGTGAAATCGAGACGTGTTGTGAAATCATGACAAGTCACAAAATCGCGACGTTTCCCTTCACCTTGCTTCTTCCAAGCCTCTTTGTTGCGAAATCGCGACATGTCATGAAATCGCGACGTTTTCCCTACTTAGTCCCTTTTCAGCTTACATGTCACGAAATCACGACGTGTCGCAAAATCACGACGTCTTCTCCACTTGGTGCTTCTGGTCCAAAACTGTCACGATATCGCAACGTTTTCATCACTTGGCTTCTTGCTAGAAAATTTCGCGATATCGTGATGTTTTTTCCACTTGGTTCTCTTCTTCGTTGGACATCGCGACAACATGACATGTCGCGATATCATGACATTTTCCTTGAAGTTTGCCTCCAACCAAAATGTGTCGCGATATCGCGACGTTTTCCTCAAGCTTTGCTTCCAGCTAAAACTTGTTGCGATATCGCGACATTTTTCTCACTTGACTCTTTCTGTCTAAACCATGTCGCGATATCGCGACGTTTTCATCACTCGGCTCTTCGAATCCAAATATGTCACGAAATCGTGACATTTCTGAAAATGGAATATGTCACGAAATCGTGACTTTTCCAAAAATGGAATATGTCGCGAAATCGCGACGTTTTCTCAAGTTACTTCCACTTTGCAAATTTTCCAAAAATTGTAGGTTGACTCCAATGAATTTATTCATCTGTATTCTGCATTTTTACATATTAGTGAAGGATATTCTTTACTCAGAAATGATTCTAACATTTAAAAAATGAATTCTAAATTGAAATCAAAGCCATATGCAAGCCTACTTGGATACTTTGATATATGCAAAACTTGAAGAAGGAGGCAAGCAAAAATTTGGAATTAAAACTTGAAAACATCAAGAGGGTCCCCACGACAAAATGAAAACTAAATATTTTCAAAGGATGGAATTTCATTTTTTTTTTTAGTGGGGGTGTGTTGCTTCTCAACAAATGGCGATATCTACGGGGAAAATAGTAGCACTATTTTAGAATCCAGGACTCTAGTTTCAAAACAATATAGACCATGTACCATGCTTTGCCACAAATATTCTTCACAATAATTTAACTACTACCTGATAGTTGTTAAAATTTCCCAAGGACATACTAAGTTAAATCACTTAAGGAAAATTCTGATGTGCAATTATAAGCGTATAACTTTCTTCAAGGATGACTGGGCCTTCGAATGTTCTACTTCGGATTGATCAGCTTCTTTTAGATTGTGAAGGGGAAACCGAGTAGGGCTCTGTTTACTAGTTTAGCCTTTTACAGCCTCGACAGAGTTACTCTTTAGATTTTCACGACCCTGATCCACAACTATGAGGTGGTATCTACAACTTGGTAAAAGAAAACATCTTCTGGAGCTTTGGCTATCTCTTTCATTACATAACTTCTTCTCTCCTCTTTTTTTTTTTGTATAGAAAAGAGTGCCAGTTTTATGTTGCCCTGCTCAATTTTCACCTTCTCTCTCTCTCTCTTTTGAAATATATCGAAATCTGGAAAGCCTTGCTTAAAAACAAAAAAATTTTATTCTTCATCGATCTGGAAAGCCTGGGTACCGATAGCCTCTATGGACACTTAAATAATTTCACGAATCAGAGTCCCCTCTTACGACCAACTTTTCTTGGATTCCCTGGGAGTTCTTCAGCCCAACAGTATAGTAGTTTCTTTATAATTAAAATAATTGTGGCAAGCAAGACACAAAATCCAATTATCTTTCTACTTGTTGTTCTGAATAACAAAATAGTTCCACTACTCGAGTTTAAGCAGACTATCTCTTAATTAGAATAAAACAAAATGAACACAGGATTTTGAACTCAGAATAAAACAATTTTTAAAGGTTGATTCTTTCTTTGCTACCCAGGCAAAACTTAAACAAACAAAATTTAAAAGCTAAAAGAAATAAAATTTAAAAGCTAAAAGAAATTTGTACAGACCCCAAAGGATAAAACACATAACTTCAACCTAAAATAAAACAAAAATAAAAACACACTACTTCAAACCTTATTTATAACATATACATATTTTACAACGTCTTTGTGATTTATTCAAATGATGTATTGGATGGAAAAGCTGAGAAATAATGCTTTAGGTATTGACCATTAACAGGAAGGTTCAAAAAATTACCCTCGAGGTCCTGTAGACGAAATGCATTATTACCTAGGATCTCGGCAATATGGTATGGCCCTATCCATAGCGGCTGCAACTTTGTGTGTTTACCTTTCTTTTCATGGGCTTTGTCCCATAGAAGCACCAGGTCTGCGAGTCTGAAGGCCTTCACTCTGGCTCTTTTGTCAAACCAGCGCTTGACTATTTCTTGGTGCCGACTGAAATGTTCCAGGGCTTGAAGTCGTTCATCCTGCAAATTAGTTAAATCCAAAATACGAGCCTCTACATCTACTTGATCCTCAAAATAGTCTAAAACAAATTGATAAGTGGGCAATTTCAAAGAAATAGGAACAATGGGCTGAATACCATACAACAAAGCAAATGGGGAAGTCTTAAGAGCTACTTTATGTCTTATCCTATCAGCCCAAAGTGCATATTTCAATAATGTGTGCCATTGTCTGGGTTTGTCTACAGCAGACTTCTTAATGGCATTCATCAAATTCTTATTTGTGGACTCAGCTAGTCCATTACCTTGGGGGTAATAGTTGGATGAAAATCTGATGACTATCCCCATCTGGTATGCCCAATCTACAAACTCTAATGATTGAAAGGTTGGCCCATTATCGCACACCAAATTCAAAGGAACTCCAAACCTGGTTATGACATTTGACTCTAGAAATTCGATCACCTCATGGGTTGTACTCCTCATGGTGGTTGCTGCTTCAACCCATCTTGTGCAATAATCGGTGGCTGTTAGAACATACTTATGCCTTGTTGATGAATTTGGGTTTATCACACCCACAAAGTCAAGTCCCCATTGCATAAAAGGTTTGTTTATTACAATAGGTTGCAATGGTAGAGCTCGATTAGCCTCTTTGGATGCAAAAGTCTGACACTGATGGCAAGTTCTCACATGTTGATGTGCATCTTTAAACAATGTAGGCTAGTAATAGCCTGCTCTCAATATCTTATGTGTAGTAGCAGAACCTGAGGAATGCCCTGCCCCTAACTTCTCATGAAAACTGGACATCACCTCATTGACTTCATTTTGAGAAATGCATCTTAAGAATATGCCAACATAGTTTTCTCTATACAAGTTGCCTCCTTTGAGCGAGAAAATGAGCAGATTTCAGCTTTAGTGCTCTTCTTTGGGTTCTATTCGGGTGAGATGGACAAATTCCAAATCACAGCAGATGAATGATATCTCCATACCAATCATCGAATCCAGAATCCAGCTGATTAATTTCTCCTTGTACAAGTATTTCAGCAATATGTCAAGACAAACCAAGTCCTCTGATTAATTTTGTAGGCCAAATTTCTAAGTCGTATTCTTGCAGTCTTGTAACCCAATTACCTCTTAGCTCACCCAATTCATCCTGGCTTAATAAGTATTTGACAGCTGGATCAGGAACTATAGCATGGACTTTGCTTCTTAGTATGTAGTGCCTGAATTGCTTAACTGCTCTTACTAAGGCATAGGCTTGCTTATCCAAGCGAGAGTATTTGAGCTCAGCCCCCTTTAAGTTGGTACTCTTGAAGGCAATCGGATGCTCCCCTATTTCTCTTCGTTGGGTCAAAACCGTAGCAAGTGTGTGTTCGGAAGAAAAAGAGTACAAATAAAAATCTATACTGAAGTCTAGGCTCACCAGCACTGGAGCTTGTTGGATGGTAGATTTGATCTCTTGGAACGTTGTTTTGGCTTCTGTTGTCCAAACGATCTTAGCAGTTTCCTTCAGCATGTCATTCAGTGGCTTGACTATTTCTGCAAAGCCGGAGATGAATTTTTTGACAAAATTAATTTTCCCAAAAAAGGATCTTAACTCTTTCTTAGAGTTGGGAAAGGGTATCCCGGATATGGCTTCAACTCTGTCAGGATCCATGGAAATGCCATCTTTGGTGATCAAGTGTCCAAGGAGCTTTCCTTCAGTTACACCAAAAACACACTTCTTCGGGTTCAAAGAAATGCCAAACTCTCTGCATTTGTTGAAGACAGATTCCAAATGCTTTACGTGGTCAAACCGAGATTTAGAGAAAACTGTCAAGTCATCCATGTAGACAACAATGCACTTACCCATAAGGCCTTTGAAAGCATGATCCATTGCACGTTGAAAAGTAGCTCTGGCATTAGTCAATCCAAACGACATTCTTTTGTAGGCGAAAGTTCCCCACTTGGTTGTGAAGGCAGTTTTCATCCTGTCTTCCTTTTCAACTAGTATCTGATTATACCCTGAGAATCCGTCTAAGAAAGACATCATTTTTGAACCATTCACAATTTGTAGCACCTCATCCATGGAAGGCAAGAGGATAATTATCTTTCTCAGATGCCTTGTTCAAGTTTCTAAAATCCACGCACAAGCGGATCTCTCCATTTTTCTTTCTGACCGGCACCAAATTGGCCACCCAAGTAGAATGCCTAATGGGAAAAATAATGGCGGCACTCAATAATTTTTCCACCTCCTTCTTGATGAGGGGCTCTAGCAAAGCGTTGACATGCCTTTGTTTCTTTCGAAAGGGTTTGCAAAACTCTTTTAAAGGTATTACATGGGTGTAAACTTTCGGATCAAAAACCTTTAAGTCTTTGTAAGACCAAGCCATAACATCCTTGGACCTGTGAAGAAATTCAATCATATTTCTTTTTATTTTAGGGTCACAAGTTTTAGCCAACTTAAGGTGCCTGGGATCTTCTTCAGTCCCGACATTCAGGTTCTCAGTCTCACTATTTGCTACACCAATAGAATCCCCAGAACTCACCTTTTGCTTAATTTGGTCAACATCAAACAGTCGCTCCAGTTCCACCATCCCTTTGGGAATTATATTATCTTTCAACCTTATTATTCCCCTTTCATCATCTAACTATTCCAGCAGAGTATCCCTTTGACCATCATCGATTATAGCATTTTCAAACGCATTGGTACTCTGTAAAAAATTTATAATCTGCTGGTCATCAGAGAAAACCTGAAAATTATCTACATTATTTGGGACCGAAGGACAAGGGACTAACTCGATCGAAAATTTGTTCCATTTGAACTCTTCCAGTGGCTTTAGACTTGCGGCTGATGAAGCTAATACATCTGCAAGTGAATTCTGCTCTCTAGGTATGTGTGTTAAATTAAAAGCATCAAAATCCTCCACGAGATCCCACACTCGGTGTTTGTATCCTTTTAAGTAGGATGCTTTGCACTAAAATTTACCTTTAACTTGATTGGCCACCAACTCTGAATCTGTAAAAACTTGGATATTTCTTACACCTCTGTCTAAAGCAAATTTCAATCCTAGCACCAGTGCTTCATACTCTGCTAAGTTATTTGTGCAAGGGAACTGTAGGCGATAAGACATAAAATATGTCTGACTCTCAGGTCCCTTAAGAACTGCCCCTATACCGAACCTTGTTTAGATTTAGCCCCATCCACATGAAGCGTCCAAACTTCATTATTATGAACAAGATGAGCTTTACTAAGTTTCTCATTTTGTCCCGTTGTTAAATTATAAACCCCAATATCTACATCAACAATATTTACAGTCTCATTTTTTGCATTATATTCAGTGATCGTATGTTTGTATCTAGGTTCTCTTTCAACCCTTAATTGGTTTGCAACTCCTTTCCACGACAACCACATATGTGAAAAATCCGTCGCCAAGTATCCATTCAAATATTTTGACCAATCTCTCGCTCGAAGCATCCCGTACCCCACAGAATATCTACCACCTAAATTTTAATCTTGTGTTGTGCCCTTGGCTCAGATGCTAGCTGAATATGAATATTTTGAAGTTCACCCACTACTTTAACCTCAGATTTATCCAATTGGACAACTCTTCTTTCAGACTTCATTGGGGTCAAACCCAACTGTTGACAAATGGCCAAAGGCATAACATTGGCTGAAGCACCCGAATCTACCAGACAATTGTGTAAGTTTTTCCCAAATATATGAACAGTTAGTAGGAAAGGCGAAACTTCAGTCTTCTCTTTATACATGGCCACATTTGCATTTGCCATCTTCTTTCCCTTTTCCAAAGGTTTGGTAGTAGGCCCAGAGTATGTTTTAATCAAGTTATCCCTTTGTTCCGAAATTTGGGCCAACTCATGAAGAGTGATGTTGGCTTTGATCTTCTTCATGTCCTCCACTATATTATACCCTTTATTGAGTGGAGGGACAAATACATATGGTCCTATCGAATTTCCTCCCTTGGGTGGAGATGGGTTATTACTTGAAGATGGATCCGGAGGAACATTGTGGGAGTTTTCCGGAGGGGTAGATGTAGTGTTGGGCTCCGGATTTTTGTTTCTGAGGTTGTAGTTGTCCCTCCCGTATTGTTGAAAAGCCTCGCACCTCATCCATAGGCATCTCCACTACATTCTCAGACTCACTCGGAAAAGTGAAAGAATCTAAGACCATAGCTGCACTATGGTTGGATGAACTTGGGCCATCCGCATTTCTTTGATGTTCAGGAGAAATCAACTCACCAGATAAAGCTTCAAAGGCGTTACAGAATTCCAAACAATCCAATTCCCCGTGCTGAGATGTGGCATGTATCCTACACCAGTTAGGCAAAGCCAAGTCACAAATATTTACATCATGCCCTTTACCTTTATAATCCTTATTGGGTTCATATGGGGGCCGAGTGAATCTATTCTACTGATAGGAAAACCTGTTTGAGTTTTCCCCAGTAGAAACCTGCCTTTTAAAACTTAAAAAATCATTTGCCAACTTTTGGACTATTTTTGACACTTCCTCGACTCTTGTGTTATCAACTTCTTTACCTGGATTCTGTACACTTTCAGCAGGTGTTAGAGTCAATGGATTGCTTATCGGTGGAGTTTGACATGTTGGCAACATCATCTGATGCGGTATGGGATTGAAAATAGGGGTACCTTGTGTGACCAAAGGAATTTGATGGGTACTCAAAGGTTGAGGTCCCAATTGTCTTTCCAGAACCAAAGCTTCTTTATAAGCCTCTGTTAAATTAGTAACATTGGCATCTCTTTTCAAGAAGACAGAGGTCATTGGATCTAGAGAATTTCTAAAAATTTCTAATGCCAGATCTGCATTTGGCACATAATAACCTGTCAGTCTACCATAAGCCTTTTGAAATCTGATATTGTAAGATCTGATAGATTCATTTATTTCTCTTTTAATACCAGAAAATTGTTGATATAATACATAGGGATCTATCACTTCACCAAATTGCGATACAAAAACCTTTTCCAGGTCATTCCAACTAGTAATAGAATCGTTAGTGAGATTCAAAAACCAGTCGTATGCTCCCTCCTAGAGAGTGAAAGGGAACAATATGCAAGCCACATCTTCATGCTGTACATTTAACAATTTTAGAGCATTCTTGAATGCTACTAGGTGTTCTTCTCGCTGTTCTAGTTCCATCATGCTTGTATCTAGGAAGATACCTCTCAGGATTTCTAGGCGGATCATGGGCCGCACCGGGGATATTTAAGGCAATGGAACCCAACCAGTTTGCCATTACTACTTGATTGACGATGATATTTTCAGTTGTAGTTGGAGTAACTACAAGTGGTGATAAAACTATTTCAGACAAATACTTGGCCCTTTTGAGGCTGCTTCTTCTTGGGGTTTCTAACTCAGGCACAAGGAGCTCTCCAACTCTGGAGTGGGACCTTGTTACTCTGTATGTAGAATCCAGCTTTTCACAAGCAACTTATAATCTTACAATCCTTAACAAACTACTAAACTTCAGGCCCTCCTTCTAGCGCCATTTTAAATGTTGGTTCGACTTTTATACACACCCTGTGAAGAATGAGCATGAAACTCTGATAACACTTATAAGGGATAAATCCCACTCACTTTAGGATCTTGCTGATTATCCAAGGTGTGAGTTATAGAGTTGGGTCGAATGTCTATTCACTCTTTTTTGCTTTTGGAATAGTTTCAAGTGGACTGTATGTTACCTTACAATGGATCCGAGTCTTTAGTTCAGTAATGCTTTTGGAGTTGGCTATCTTTGTGGACACTCAGATTTACAATCAGTTCCTTGATCTAGCTCTTTATGCTTTAGCAGATTTAAATAAAAGATAGATTTTAAAGAAGATAAAAATAGATCATTCAATCGGTAGAACAGAGAGAGTAGGGTAGGGTAGAAAGAGAAGTTTATCTAACTTAGCTGCAAAACCAAAACTACCAATTTTAATTATACTATTCAGCTTCACAATAGAACAAATCAAAGAGGAAGGTGTCCAACTTTCTAAGATCACCTTCTACTAAGAGCATAAGACAGAGATGAAAAATATCTGAAAGAAAATCATAAACAGAAGGGAAGTCGGTTAAAATTGGTATCTCTCACCAGCAACCTAGCTCACACAGTGTGGACAGAGCAATTAGAACAGGCCTGAACCTTAAATCTGTAATTTTCCCTAGCATACAATAAAAAGAATGAAGCCTAACAACATATTTAATCTTGATAACACAGATTTGCAACCAAAATAAATAGAACTTTAGTGAGACAAAAATAGAAGAAGATGCACCTATCGAAATCCGAAAGAGATTAGGCTCCTGGCCACGCTATTACAGAAGAACGATTTCACACCAACCCTAGGTCCAGAACAAAGCATTCAAACAAGATTTGCAAGAAATGTTCAAGTGTCTTTTATTCCAAGTTTTTCGCATCCTGATCTTACATTCAAAGGAAGTATATATAGATTCAGGACAAACCCTGATCTTTTCAAAAATATCTTCTCCTAAAACCCTAAATCTTATCCTAAAAACCCTACCGCCTAGGTTTTACAATATAAGGCATTTTTATATAGAATTTTGATAAACCCTAATTACTCTGAAAATCTTCACGGGGATCTTGCCATAAATGGAGAAAATGAGATTTGACTTCGTCTTCATCAAATGGATACCACGCGTAAATGTATCTTTATCTTTTAGGTAGGCTGTCAGAGCATCTCATTAATCCCTCTGCGAAATCTGGATGAGTCACTGGTTTCCTGGGCCTTCTATCCTCGTAGAGCCACCTTCGCTTGGTTCGAGTTGAAATTCTCTGCCCGCCATTACTTCCGCCATAAATTTTTTGTTAACTGCATCCATCGGCAAATTTCGGTGACTGTGTATGGATATTTTCATTTTTTGGCCAATCGTCGACATATTTCATTAAATGGGGCAGCCTCGGTCACACTTTAAAGTCTTTCACAGCCAGATCTGTGAAAATTTGGATGGACCAGAAATTCCTAGCATTTCCCATTTCAATGTGACGGTCCTCGCTTAATCTGCGCTTAACTTTGTCTTTCTCGCCATTACTTCCGCTATCATGCAACTGTCGGATCACTCTCTGCAAAAGAAAATCAAGGGTTAGCATTTTAATATTATTAAATTAAACCCTAATGTTTATTACCTTGTCGACTTGGTTATTTCTTCCCAGCTCATGGCATCGCGAAATCGAGATAGGTTCGAAAATGGGACATGTCGCGATATCGTGACGTTTTCCTTCCTTCTCTTCTTTTTCTTGGCTTCTTTGTCGCGAAACCGCGACATGTCACGAAATCGCGACGTTTTCCCCACTTTGCTTCCATTTTGGCTTCTTTGTTGCGAAACCGCGACATGTCACGAAATCGTGACATGTCACGAAATCGTGACATTTTCCCCACTTTGCTTCTTCCAAGCCTCTTTGTTGTGAAATCGTGACATGTCGCAAAATCACGACGTCTCCCTTCACCTTGCTTCTTCCAAGCCTCTTTGTCGTGAAATCGTGACGTTTCCCTTCACCTTGCTTCTTCCAAGCCTCTTTGTCGTGAAATCGCAATGTTTTCCCTACTTAGTCTCATTTTAGCTTACATGTCACAAAATCGTGACGTGTCGTGAAATCACGACGTGTCACGAAATCGCGACGTCTTCTGCACTTGGTGCTTCTGGTCCAAAACTGTCGTGATATCGTGATGTTTTCATCACTTGGCTTCTTACCAAAAAATGTCGCGATATCATGACGTTTTCACCACTTGGTTCTCTTCTTCGTCGGACATCGCGACAACATGACATGTCGTGATATCGTGACATTTTCGTTGAAGTTTGCCTCCAACCAAAATGTGTCACGATATAGCGACGTTTTCCTCAAGCTTTGCTTCCAACTAAAACTTGTCGCGATATCGCGACGTTTTTCTCACTTGACTCTTTCTGTCTAAACCATGTCGCGATATCGCGACACTTTCTTTACTCAACTATTTGAATCCAAATATGTCACGAAATCACGACATTTTTGAAAATGGAATATGTCATGAAATCGTGACTTTTCCAAAAATGGAATATGTCGCGAAATCATGCCATTTTCTCCAAGTTACTTCCACTTAGCAAATTTTCCAGAAATTGTAGGTTGACTCCAATGAATTTATTCATCTGTATTTTGCATTTTTACATATTAGTGAAGGATATTCTTTTCTCAGAAATGATTCTAACATTTAAAAAATGAATTCTAAATTGAAGTCAAAGCCATATGCAAGCCTACTTGGATACTTTGAAATATGCAAAACTTGAAGAAGAAGGAGGCAAGCAAAAATTTGGAATTAAAACCTGAAAACATCAAGAGGGTCCCCGTGACAAAATGAAAACTAAATATTTTCAAAGGATGGAATTTCATTTTTTTTTAGTGGGGGTGTGTTGCTTCTCAATAGGAAGCATGGCGCATTGGCAAATCATTTTGGTTTAAGGCACAAGGCAACACAAACACCAGGGATCGAATCCCTTGGATGGCATTTTGGAAGGCGTGTGGAAAGCGCTTTGGTGCTTTATCTTTTGCGGAAGGTGGAGGAAGGTTTAAGGCACTTTGGGCCTTTGCCTTTCAAATGAGTGCCTAGATCATGTGGAATCTTAGCCACGGCTAAGACACTCGTAGTGTGGCAAGTCGAGGGTTCGAATCCCCTTGAGGAGGTAATTACGTTTTGCATCTAAATAATTTTTATTAGCCCTAAATTTTGGAGTTATAAGGTAGTTAATGGAAATTAAAGTTTGTTATTAGGGTTGTGATTATTATTGCAAAGCATAATTGGTTTATGATTTATTTGATGGTTATGGAGAATTAATTTGAGGAGAAATAAGGAGTTGTTTTTTAAAAGCAATTTTGATAGGTTTATTATTTTTTATAAGGGTTTTAATAAAAGGGACTTTTGTGGATGTGTTTATTAACTTGGAGTAAAAAGGGTGTAATTTGAGTAATGCTTTATTTTGTGATTATTTGAAGTCCATTAACCCTTGTTTAGATTGGAAAGGAAAGTTGTGTTTAAGTGTGGCAGATTTTGTGGACAACTTATTGGCATCAAAAAGGTATGGGCACATTCTCCTATTGATTGTTTATGGTGGTTGATTTATGAAATATCATTGGAGAGAAAAGGGTTGATTGTGGTTTTCTTTTAGAAAATGATTGGTTGAATGCTTCAAGGTTTTCTGGTTTGTGATTTGTATTTAAACCTCGTTTTATTAGCATTGTTGTTGAAGCCCATTTATGATGAAATTAACTTGAACTTGAGTTAGAAAAGAACATGAGTATCATTGCTATGTGATACTTGTGCTTGAGCATTGTTGGAAACATTTTAAGTTGGTTAATACATGCTTGGACTAGGGTTTGTGAAAAAGGATTGTTCCTTGAGGTGATTGGTTGAGTTGAGTTGGTTAATACAACTTGGACTAGGGTTTGTGAAAAAGGATTTTTCCTTGAGGTGATTGGTTGAGTTGAGTTGATTAAGCCTAGTCAAGTGGATACATGTGGTTGTTCAAGTTCCTAGAAACAAACTATTCAGTATTCTGATTTGAGTTGAGATTGATTTGAGTTGATATTGATTTAAGTTGAGATTGATTTGAGTTGAGATTGAGGTTGATTTGAGTTGAGATTGAGATCTGAGTATAGAACATATATAGTCTCTAACAATTCTCTTGATGCTTCTATTGAGTTGAGATTGGGATTTGAGTATAGAAAATACAGAGTCTCTGATGCAGGAGCATCCGGTGACAGTATGGGCAATCTTGCATCCTTCAAAATTTTCTTTAAGTACTTGTATTTTGAATTATTTTAGTTCTTTCCTAGGGGGGGAAGCTTTGCAAAGCAGAAGGGAAAGTTTGTAAAGCTTGGACAAAGGTTGGGTTGAGGTCATGAAATCGTGACATGTCATGATTTCATGACATGTCATGAAATCGTGACCTCAAAGGCTTCAGCGTGGGCGGGGCCAGTTTTGTCGCAATATCGCGACGTCACGATTTCGCGACGTCGCGATATTGAGACAATTTTAAAAGAGCAAGGCATGAAGGTGGCTGGGTCATGATATCACGACGTCGTCATTTTGCGATATCGTGATATCACGATGATTTTAAAAGAGCAAGGCGCGGAGGTGGCTGGGTCGCGATATCACGACGTTGTGATATCGCGACGTCGCGATATCATGACAATTTTAAAAGAGCAAGGCATGGAGGTGGCTGGGTCGCGATATCGCGACGTCGCGATATCGTGACGATTTTAAAAGAGCAGGCCGCGGAGGTGGTTGGGTCGTGATATCGTGACGTCGCGATATCGTGACGATTTATTTGGATAGAGGCAAGACAGTAGTTGGGTCGCGATATTGCAACATGTCATGATATCGCGGCCAAGGAGAAAGCAGACCAAAATGAGCAAGCGGACGGCCAGGCAAGGCCAATTTTTGACACGTGGCCAGCCACGTGTGTTAAGACAATTGTGAGGGAACGTGTATTGAAGATTGTGGGATAAGAAGAGGGCAAAGCCAAATTTTACACGCAGTTAGCTACGTGTATCAAGATAAAGATGAAGGCCACGTATCGTAAATTAAAGTTGACAGCCGCGTGCATTAAACGGGGATAACCACCTTATGGAAGTATTTCGACAAAACAGCTATTGCAGGGCATGGACAGTATGGAGGAGGCAGCAGTGCAGAGTACAGTCAGAACAAAGCGGTCGATGCAGGTTAAGGGAGGCCATCAATGCTAGCGTCATGGTGGATCGGGCAGTTGCCCATTTATGGTGAAAAACTCGACGGAGGGAAAGTCGAATTTGAATTTTGTTAGGCAGGGGCATTAATTGCCTAGAGGACCGTGACCTCGTTAAAAAATTGAAATTTTGTAATAGTAGAGGGGGTGGACTGGAAGAAGGAGCAAGGTCCTACAGACCAGAGAAGCTCTGGCCATTGTAAAGCCTGTGGGCTATTTTATTTAAATGCATGTAAATATTTTCAACAGATTTTAATGAAAAATTTGAATTGGAGAAAGTGTTGATCTTCTGGTCCCCCGTCAGTGGTATCAGATCCAGTGGTTCCTGAGAATACAGCAGACCACCGAAGGAGAGGCAGTTGTACCAGGAATTGTGGGAGGGCTTGAGATCGGGTGAACAAAATGCCTCCAAGGAGAAATCGCATTGGTGGAAGAGGCATGGCAGCAGAAGATTTCTGGGCTTTGCAACAACAAGTTCAGGCCCTGCAAGAAGAACTGCGCAGAGGACATGAACCGAGAAGAGATGCAGACAGTGAGGATGAAGCGGATGAAGAAGAAAATTAGTTTGAAGAAGAAGAAGAAGCTATGGATCCGGCACAAGCCAGACTATATAAGGCCATATCCCAGATCGAGAAGAGGTCGAAGATGGAAGTTCCCACATATTCTGGGAACTTGAATCCGAAGGAATTAATTGATTGGATAAATGACCTGGAAGAATACTTCGAATATGAAGAGGTTGAAGATCCCGAGAGGGTCAGATTTGCCAAGACTAGACTGAAGGGTCATGCCAGTATATGGTGGAAAGGGGTACAGCTAGAGCAGAACAGAAGAGGAAAAAAATGGATAACAAGATGGGACAGAATGGTGGAGAAATTGAAGAGACAGTTTATTCCCATGGATTATGAACTGGATCTGCTAAGAAAAATGCAGAGTTTGAGGCAGATGAACAAAACTGTCCAAGAATATACGGAGGAATTTTATAAAATCTCCATCAAAATCGGGCATTTAGAAGCAAGTAAGGAAAAGGTGGCCCGTTATATTAATGGGTTGAGGCCCAGTGTCCAAGAAGAGCTAAGCCTAGTGCGGGTGAGCACCATTGAAGATGCTTACCAGTTTGCTCTGAAGGTTGAAGAAAAACTGAACAGAAGGTTTGAGAACAAGCAAAAGGGAAGAGGGCCTGGAGGAAAGACCGATGGAAAGAAAGAGGAAGGAAAGGAAGAGAAGAAAGAAGAGGAGAGCAGCAGCCGAAATCAGAAAGAAGATGAAGAACCCAAACCGCAAGTTCAGAATAATAGCTACCCGAGAGGAAGAGGTAGATCTGGACACGGGTATGGAAGAGGAGTGTTCCGAGGAACATGTTTCCACTATGGAGAAGAGGGGCATCGGGCATATGAGTGTCCCCAGCACCCCGAGAGAGTGAACAAGAAACAAGTGGGTCCTGCCAGAGCTGTTGTGGCAGTTGAAGATGCTGACTCAGAACATTCTGAAGAAGCTGAAAAGGGAGAAGCAATGATTGTGAGGAGGACCATGTTGATTGAGGAAGACAAGTCAGAACAGAGGAGAAGCCTGTTCCACACACGATGCAAAAGTGCAAGCAAATTCTGTAATGTTATTATAGACAACGGGAGTACAAATAACTTAGTTTTCGAAGATATGGTTACTAAGTTGCAGCTGGAAAGAAGGAGGCACCCGCATCCATACCAAATTGCATGGTTGCAGAAGGACCATAGAGCATGGGTCCATGAACAGTGCCTAGTTACTTTCAATATTGGGAGATACCAGGATGAAGTCTTGTGTGATGTTTTTCCCATGGATGCTTGCCATTTGCTGTTAGGGAGGCCATGGCAGTTTGATCGGAGTGCAGTGCATGATGGTCGTGCAAATACTTACTCCTTGATGAAAGATGGAGTGCGAAACAAGTTGAAGCCATTATAGACAGTGGATGAGAAGGTGTGCAGCAATGCCAGAATTTGTCTGGTAGAAGGCATAAATTTTTGCCAGGAAACGAGATTTGAGCAGGTTGTAAAGGTTGATGAGTGTTCGGAGATATTACAAAGGACGCGGACCGAACAGCAAAGAAGTGAAGGTCACTTCTCTTGTTACCCCGGGTGTCTGATGCAGGAGCATCCGGTGACAGTATGGGCAATCTTGCATCCTTCAAAATTTTCTTTAAGTACTTGTATTTTGAATTATTTTAGTTCTTTCCCAGGGGGGAAGCTTTGCAAAGCAGAAGGGAAATTTTGTAAAGCTTGGACAAAGGTTGGGTTGGGGTCGCGAAATCGCGACCTCAAAGGCTTTAGCATGGGCGGGGCTAGTTTTGTCGTGATATTACGACGTCACAATTTTGTGACGTCGCGATATCGTGACGATTTTAAAAGAGCAAGGCACGAAGGTGGCTGGGTCGTGATATCGCGACGATTTTAAAAGAGCAAGGCATGGAGGTGGCTGGGTTGTGATAACACGACGATTTTAAAAGAGCAGGGCGTGGAGGTGGCTGGGTCGTGATAATCCGACGTTGCGATATCGTGACGTCGTGATGATTTTAAAAGAGCAGGGCATGGAGGTGGCTAGGTCGCGATATCGCGACGTCGCAATATTGCGACGGTTTATTTGGACAAAGGCAAGACAGTAGTTGGGTCACGATATCGCGGCCAAGGAGAAAGCAGACCAAAATGAGCAAGCGGACGGCCAGGCAAGGCCAATTTTTGACACGTGGCCAGCCACGTGTGTTAAGACAGTTGTGAGGGCACATGTATTGAAGATTGTGCGATAAGAAGAGGGCAAAGCCAAATTTTACACGCAGTTAGCTACGTGTATCAAGATAAAGATGAAGGCCATGTATCGTAAATTAAAGTTGGCAGCCACGTGCATTAAACAGGGATAACCACCTTATGGAAGTATTTCGACAAAACAGTTGTTTCAAGGCATGGACAGTATGGAGGAGGCAGCAGTGCAGAGTACAGTCAGAACAAAGCGGTCGATGCAGGTTAAGGGAGGCCATCAATGCTAGCGTCATGGTGGATCGGGCAGTTGCCCATTATGGAAAAAATTAAAAAAAAAAAAAAAAACTCGACGGAGGGAAAGTCGAATTTGAATTTTGTTAGGCAGGGGCATTAATTGCCTAGAGGACCGTGACCTCGTTAAAAACTTGAAATTTTGTAATAGTAGAGGGGGTGGACTAGAAGAAGGAGCAAGGTCCTACAGACCAAAGAAGCTCTGGCCATTGTAAAGCCTGCGGGCTATTTTATTTAGATGCATGTAAATATTTTTAGCAAATTTTAATGAAAAATTTGAATTGGAGAAAGTGTTGATCTTTCGGTCCCCCGTCAGTCTCTAACAATTCTCTTTATGCTTCTATGATATTGATTTGAGATATTGATTGTACATTGAGCTTAGAACATATTGAGTCTCTAAAAATTATCTTTATGATTCTATGTGATTGAGACAAGTCTTTGAGAAGACTTGTGGACTATTTTGAGTTAAGATTTTGTGAAAGTTTGCTATGCAGATTTGAGCAAGTCCTATAGAGGACTTATTGAGCAGATTTGAGCAAGTCCTATAGAGGACTTATTGAGCAAATTTGAGCAAGTCCTAGAGAGGACTTATTGACCAAATTTGAGCAAGTCCTAGAGAGGATTTTTTGAGCAAATTTGGACAAGTTTTGTGTGAACTTGTTGAGAATATTTGGACAAGTTTTGTGTGAACTTGTTGAGCATATTTGGACAGGTTTTGTGTGAACCTATTGAGAAAATTTGGATAGGTTTTGTGTGAACCTATTGAGCAGATTTGGATAGGTTTTGTGTGAACCTATTGAGCAGATTTGGATAGGTTTTGTGTGAACCTGTTGAGAAGATTTGGACAGGTTTTGTGTGAACCTATTGAGCATATTTGAGTAGGTTCTAAGTGAACCTATTGAAAAAAATTGTACTAGACTGACTGTACTATGTTTAGTGCAAGAGATTGAGCAGAACTGTGATAGACCAACTGAACTGTGTTTGGTACAGTATTGAGATATAGCTTTGGAGATGACAGAGTATAGAGGAAAAAGTCTTAGTGGATAGAGATCTAGTAGCCAGGATAATTGAAGACAGATTTGAGTGAGGAGTCTTCAAGTGGAGATAGATCCACAAGTCAGTGCAGCGAAGAGATAGTCTTCTAGAAGATCACTATCCAGAGTAGCTCCTATGGAAGAGATCCACGAACTTGATATTTAAGGGATCAACATCTCCTTTGGACCAAGATCCATAAAAATTGTAATTTGGGAAGATTACCAAGAGATTATTTGAGAAATATTTAGAAGAAATGTTTTCTCTGTGGAGGTAGCCCACATTGGGTCAACCACGGTAAATCTGTGTCTCTATTGTATGTGGAGTTTTATGTATTGCTTTGATTACTGCTATTGATACTGCTATCTATACACTTCATAATATTGATTTGAGAATAAAAGTAAAAAGTGGTCTTATACTGTTCACCCCCCTATCAGTATAAACTTGTGTTCTTCAATTGGTATCAGAGCGGGTTCCTTCAGAAGATTTTGACAACTTGAAGGAAAAGTGGTCTAAGAACACAATGGATCACAAATATCAAAAGGATGGGTCCTTCAATAATGTAGTACCAGTATTTAATGGAAGTGACTTCTTGTATTGGTGTATGCTAATGAGATTTTACCTGATGGCACTTGGAAATGAAGTTTGGGATGCAGTGGAACTTGGATATGATTCTATAGTCAATCCTCTGATAGATAAGGAAGGTAAGCTTCTAATGCATGCAAATTCAAGAGCTATGAATACAATTATTAAAGGATTGGGTAGATCAGAATCTATGAAGGTTATGGATAATAAAACAACAAAATATATGTGGGATCTACTACATTATATATATGAGGGTGATAAAGGTGTCAAGAAAGCTAAGATCAGAAATCTCAAAGGAGAATTTGAGAACTTAAGAATGAGATATGATGAAATTATTTATGATTATCTCAGTAAGATTGATAAACTTGTACATGAGATGAGAGGTCTTGGAATGAAGGTTGATGGATCAGATGCTTGTGATAATATTTTGAGAACTCTTCCAAAAGGGTATAGTGAAAAGCTTTCTGCTATAGAAACATCAATTGATAGTGATTCTTTGACAAGGAATTCTTTGCTTGGTATGCTTACTACTTTTGAGATAAGAACAAAATATCCTATTCCTCCAAAATAATGTTTAATGAACTTTGGGCCTTTGAATTTCCAATGAGTGCCTATCTCGTGTGGAATCTTAGCCGCAGCTAAGATGCTCATGGTGTGGCAAGTCTAGGGTTCGAATCCCCTTGAGGATGTAATTATGTTTTGCATTTAAATAATTTTTATTAACCCTAAAGTTTAGAGTTATAAGGTAGTTAATGGAAATTAATATTTTTTATTAGGGCTATGATTATTATTGCAAAGCATAATTGGTTTATAATTTATTTGATGGTTATGGAGAATTAATTTTAGGAGAAATAAGGAGTTTTTTTTTTAAAGTAATTTTGAGAGGATTTGAGCAAGTCCTATAGAGGACTTATTGAGGAGATTTGAGCAAGTCCTAGAGAGGACTTACTGACCAGATTTGAGCAAGTCCTAGAGAGGATTTGTTGAGAAGATTTTGAAAAGTTCTATGTGAAATTATTGAGCATATTTGGACAAGTTTTGTGTGAAATTGTTGAGCAGATTTGGATAGGTTTTATGTGAACCTATTGAGAATATTTGGATAAGTTTTGTGTGAACCTATTGAGCAGATTTGGATAGGTTTTGTGTGAACCTATTGAGAATATTTGGATAGGTTTTGTGTGAACCTATTGAGAAGATTTGGACAAGTTTTATGTGAACCTATTGAGTAGATTTGAGCAGGTTCTAAGTGAACCTATTGAGCAGAATTATACTAGAATGACTTTACTGTGTTTAGTACAAGAGATTGAGTAGAACTATGCTAGACAGACTAAACTGTGTTTGGTATAGTATTGAGACAGAGCTTTGGACATGATAGAGAATAGAGGATAGAGTCTCAGTGCATAAAGATCTAGTAGCTAGGACAATTGAAGATAGATCTGAGTGAGGAGTATTCAAGTGGAGAGAGATCCACAAGTCAGTGCAATAGAGAGACAAAGTCTTCTAGAAGATCACTAGCCAGAGCAGAAGGGGAAAGAGTTATCCTGTGGAAGATATCCATGAACTTGAGATTTAGGGGATCAACATCTCCTTTGGAATGAGGTCCATAAACATTGTAATTTGAAAAATATTCCCAAGATATTATTTGAGAAATATTTAGAAGAAATATTTTATCTGTGGAGGTAGCCCACATTGGGTGAACCACATTAAATCTGTGTCTCTATTGTGTGTGGAGTTTTGTGTATTGCTTTGATTACTGCTATTGAAATTACTATCTATACACTGCATAATATTTATTTGAGAAGAAAAGTAAAAAGTGGTCTTATACTGTTCTTCCCCCCCTCTCAGTATAATCTTGTGTTCTTCAATGTGAAAGACTATATATTTATCGATTTAATTTTCTAGTAACATGGTATGTTAATATTTGTTTAATTGTAGTTAGCCTAGTGATTACCACCTTATCCTCATTTTATTAAACCCATGCATTTATAGTAATTTTATCTCTTTGAGCGATCACCATTAGATTATATCGCGATGAGAGCGCTACTATTGGATCATGCACATGCACACAGATTTTAACGAAGGAAAAAACACACTTACCTTGGATTGATTAATCTATTACTTAAACTAACCTCCGATCATCTTTACACATGCACACCATTGGATCCGGGGAGAGGTAAGCAACGTCATTAGATCCATACATTATTTAATTCTTTTGTTTTGCTTTGGATCATTTGTCGCCGCCATTGACTTTCGCATCCATTGATCTTTGGGATTTTTCAGGTGTTGTCATCGGATATCTTGTAAGATGCATGCTACATAGCCAAAAAAATTAACTCTTTGATTTTTATTAATCATGATTAAGTCAAAATGGGGGTAATTATGCAACATATTATACCCTTGCTAATCATGTAATTAACTTTACCTTTGTTGACATCTTATCATTCATGATTTCGGTGTGGCTATTGGATCTGAGTGGAGATAAGCACCACCATCAGATTTAGTCAACATGCGAGTTAGATTACCCAAGGGTGCATAATATTAATCCTGATTAAGCCGAAAGGGGATTATTATCCAATGTGTTAGACCCTCGCTAATGATGTAATTAACTTTAATTAGTTTTTCAAAATCTTAAAACACTTTAATGCAACTTCAACGAGTGCGCTATTGTTAGATCTATTATCGATTGAGCATAATCATTTGATCTTTATAACTAGCCCGACGATTAATCCAAAGGGGCACGTATTTTAATATTTATTTTAAAGTGCAATTTAATTGGAACACACATGACCGTTGATCTAGACGTCGCATGGGCGTGATTGTCCGATCTGTCAAACTTGCTCATTGTTTAAATGATAGCTTGACCCATTTTGACCCTTTTAAATCTTTGATTCTTTGGAGGATGCGCAGCCTTTGATTTAATCTTGGAGTCGGCGCATCCATTGATTTTATCAAAGTTGCATCGATTTTAATTTATTAAGGTCTTTGTTTTATATTTGGGTTCTTTTGAATGCACAACCGTTCGATTAATTTATAGATGCAAACTCTTTAACTTTGACTATGGCTTTGAATTTTGACTTATCCCTTGGTTTGATTTCATTAATGCACTGTCATCCGATTTCTTCTGGATCAAGCGCGGCCCTTGGATTAAATCTGAGGTGCTCGCTTGTTAGCTTAGTGGGGTACATACCTTTAGGTTTTAATCAATATTTGCTTTGGACCTAAGTTTTAGGATCTTGAGACCATGGCAAAATTTTAACCGACTTTATGATTTGAGGATTTTTATTAATCGGTTTAGGCCTAAGGGGGCTTTTTAATTGAATGTTGGATTTCGGCTTAGGGATTTAATTGAAATTTTTTGCCCTTTTCACCTTGAGGATATTCGATTAATCGAAAGAGGTATACCTTACAAAAAACCAAGGTTTAGACATCATTTAACCAAATGAAAAATTAAATTACTCACCACAACTCAAATAGTGACCAGCATCATTATCAATTTGATTAAAACCAAAAATTTAAATTTGGGGGTTTCAAAGTTGAGTCAAATTTGGCTCCAATAATAAGCATATAGGGTAGGATCTTGGGAAGCTAGAGTGGGAAATGTGTCCACTCTCGATTGGGTGTGAATTGTTGGTTGTTGTTGTTGGTATCACATATTTTGGGTTTGGAGAGGTGGTTGTGATAGGTCCTCAAAAATTGTAAAGAATGGTTTTTGGGATGGTGATGGTTGGGACTCTTGAGAAGAGTATGGATGTGATGTCTGAGGGGGTGCTTGTTGCTCCTACAAGGTGGGTTTCTATTGCATGGTTTGGAAGGATGGTATTTGGGTACCTATAGTAGAGGAAGAAGGATCTGAGATCATCCCTATAGTAGGGGTAAACAACGCAACATCAGGGCAAGTATGGTTCAACAAGGAAGAGTCATTCTCATAGAGGGATTGAGATAAACTCTGGAAGAATGGATGTGCAAAGGTGGGGTATGTAGGTGGAGTCTCCTCATATATGGTAAAGAATGGATTAGGTTATCTTAGAGTAGTGTAGATCACATGATCGTAAAACATGGCGGGTGGATTAGGTGATGATACAGGGAAAAGGAGTGGATAGTATTTCATGAGTGAAGTAGCAAGGGCTTCACTCGAAGTGGACATCTCAGCAAGAGTCATTGTGTGTGGATAGTGTGGATCAAAATATATGAGTGGATCATGTGTGTATGTGGACTTCACCTTTTTGATCGAAGTAGGAGGGATGAATTGACAAGAAGGGGTGTTAGTTGCCTCCTCTATAGGGTGTTCTTGCTCACACACAAAACTATGGGTAACAAATAACATGATGATGTGTGAGGGGGGTTGGAGGTAACCCTATGAAGCATGGAATAAAACTGAGGTGTAAGCTATGTGGAGTTGAAAGATAATGTATTGCATGGTGTGATGTGTTGAAACCAGTTTGTGATCATGCAAACAATGCTAAACTAGAATCAATTTTAAATGCAAGAAATAAAGTGTGTTGTTCATTTTAGTGTATTAAAATGATTTGGCAGCCAAGGGCTGCGTTAGACATGTTTGGGATACCTAGTGCAGGTTCAAATCTCGTGCACGCCATTTTGTTGAAGGGAGGGTTGTGTTGTGTTTATGTCATTCGAAGGGAGAAGGAAGTCAAAGGCACGGTTGTGCCTTTTGGCTCTTGTGGAGTTACATAGCGTAGTTGGTGGATGCGAGCATTGCGGAAGCTCTTGGGGGAGAACCATCGGTGGTTTGAATCCCACCAAGGCCTTTTGGGCAGCATAATAGAGGTATGCGCATTGTTTGGGTTGACTTGGCTTGCAAAAAATAAAAAGGGAAAAATATATTTTTTTGTTTCCAAAGATTTATGTTAATTAAAGTTTTTGCATAATTAATTTGGATTATAAGTTGTTTAGGGGAGTTAAAAGGGGAATGCAAAAATTTGATTTTTGAATTGAATTTTTAAGTGTTTAAGGAGTTATAAGGTAGTAAGAAAGTTTATTTTTGAGCTTGAAGGTTGTTGAATATTATTTTAAAGTTGGATATTATAAGGTGTATTTGAGTATTATTTTTGTATTGAAGAAATATTTTGAAGAAGTGTTAGAGTGATAATTCTTGCCATCTAACCTTTGTGCTTGGCAAGGAAAGTGATTATAATTGAGACAGGTTTTGAAGTCTATTATTCATCAAGTAAAAGGTATGGGCACTTTCTTATTTGGTTGAAATAATTGATTGGTTGTGATTTTATGAAAATAAGTTTGGAGTGGAAAGGACTTGGTTAAGTTTTACTTTGTGGGTTTGTTGAGGGATGAGTTTTCTAAAATGGAAGTAAATGCTATAAACCTTTTTTGATAAGCATTGTTGGATATTTTGAGTGAGTGAATGCATACTTCATTATTGTGTGATTGAGATTCCTTGTTGTTGTGTTTAAATATTGGATTAGGGTTTGAAAGAACATGAGTATCATTGTTATGTGAAGTTGTGAACTATATTGAACTAGGGTTTGTGCAAGAACATGAGTATTATTGTTATGTGAAGTGGTGAACTATCTTGAACTAGGGTTTGCAAGATCATGAGTATCATTGTTATGTAAGGATTGTTTTATTAGCATTGTTGTTGAAGTGATTGGTTGAGTGAAGAAATTGAACTAGGGTTTGAAAAGATCATGAGTATCATTGTTATGTGAGGATTACTTGATAAGCATTGTTGTTGAAGTGATTGGTTGAGTGAAAGTGATTGAGCTTAGTTGAGTGGATGTGTTGAAGTGATAGTTCAAGTTTTGTGAAACAAATTGTTCCATATTATAAATTGATTTGAGAAAGATATTGAGTGTTTGTAAGTGTGAAACATATTGAGTCTCTAACAATTCTCTATATATTTTTGTGATAAAAAGAGAGATTGAAAGTGATTGAGAATTTCTAACAATTCTCTATATGTCTCTATGAGACTGAACAAGTTCTAGTGAGGACTTGTTGAGAAGATTTGAGGAAAGTCTTAGAGAAGACTTGTGGAAATATTGGTGTGATCTTTTATGGAAGCTTACAATATAGAATCGAGGACAAAGATTATTGAGTAGATTGGACAAGTTCTAGTGAGGACTTGTTGAAGCAGATTGGAAAATTTCTAGAGAGGACTTGTAGACAGATTAGTATGAGCTTTTGTGGAAGCTTACAAGGCAGATTTGAGGTAAGTCTTTGAGAAGACTTGTGAGCAGAGTTGGTTGATTGATTTGTTCAAACCTTGAGTTAAGGTTTGGGGTAGATCTAGCGAGAATTGATTTGAGATTAAGTCAAGCTTTGTGTTAAGGCTTGAGGATAGAGATTGAGGATATATTTGTGCTAGACCGAAGGACTATGTTTAGTGAAAATTTATTAATAGAATTTTGTGTATATTTAAGGAAACATTTGTGCCAGATCAAAGATAGATATTGAGCAGATTTGTGCTAGATCGAAGGACTATGTTTAGTGCAAATTTGAGACAGAGCTGAGAGTAAGCTTTGGAGGTGACAGAGTATAAAGGATGATAGTCTCCAATGGATAGAGATACATTAGCTAGGGTAGTGAGGATAGGTCTTCTGAGTGAGGATAGGAGTCTTCAATGGATAGATATCCATTAGCCAGTGCAGTGGAGGTAACAGTTCTTCTAGAAGATCACCAACCAAAGCAAAGGATATTGGTGTCTCCTATGGATAGAGATACATGAACTTGATTAGATGATTGGTGTCTCATTTGGACAGAGGTCCATAAACATTGTAATAGGGAAATGATTCCCAAGAGATTGATTGAGAAAATTTTAGTGAAATATTTTCTCCGTGGAGTAGCCCACATTGGGTGAACCACATTAAATTGGTGTCTCTATTGTGTGTGATGATTTGTGCATTGCTTTGATTATTGTTGTTGATATTTCTATCTATATATTGCATAATATTGATTGGAAAGAAAAGTAAAAAGTGGTCTTATACTGTTCACACCCTCCCTCTTAGTATAACCTTGTGTTCTTCAATTGGTATCAGAGCGGGTTCCTTCATAAGAGTTTAATAGCTTGAAGGAAAATCTTATAAGAACACAATGGATTATAAGGAATGGGTCCTCAAATAATTCAACACTAGTATTTGGTAGAAGAGATTATATATTTTGGAGTATGAGAATGAATATTCTCCTGATGGCACTTGGAAATGAAAAATAGGAAGTAGTTGAAAATGGATACACACCACTAGCTACTCCACCTACATATAATATATGGTAAGATTCTACATCATTACAATTCAAAAGCAATGAATGCAATTTTGAAAGGTTTGCATAGAACAAATTTTATAAAGGTTATGCATTGCAAATTAGAAAAATATATTTGGGTTAAATTGCAAGGCATATATGAAGGAGATAAAAGTGTCAAAAAGGTAAAGATACGAAATATCAATGGAAAATTTGAAGAATAAATAATGAAGGACGAGGAAAACATTAGTGCTTATCTACTTCATGTAGACGAGGTTGTTAACGTCATGCAAGGACTTGGACTTGAGGTTTAAGAATCTGATGTTTGTGATAAGATCTTAAGATCTCTCCCAAAAATATTTAGTGAAAATATTTCTGCTATAGATGAAGCAAAATATGGTGATTATTTGATAAGAGATGAATTACTTGGTATTCTAACAACTTTTGAGATAAGAAAAAAAAAACATAATCTCCGGAAGGAAGCAGTCTTCAAAACTACTAAGAATACAAAGGGTAAGAAGTTAGATTCAAGCGATGAGTCATCCAATGATGAAGAAGTAAATTATGGCAGAAGAAATAAGGATCCAAGAAAATTTAAATATGTGAAATCTGTTATATGTTTCAATTATGGAAAGTATGGTCACTATGCAACTGATTTTCAAGAAGCTAGAAATAAACATGCAGTTATTTTAAGGGTATTGCTACTCTTGTAATTAGTTTGGTCATAAGGTAATGAATTGAAGGGTTCATGATAGGAATAGACATGGCTTCATCAAGATAAACCCCAAGATATTTGCACCTCCAAGGAATAATAACATTAAGTGCTATAAGTGAAATAATGATGGAAATACAACAAAGTGGTGTAGAGAAGAGATTCCATAGACAAGCAAGAAAAAAAATAATCAAATGAATCAGAAGGATTAGATGAGGAGGAAAGTAGAAAAAATAAAAGAGCAGTGTATGGTGGGAGTAGAAATACTCCCACCCCAAAATTAACCACCTCAAGAGGAGGTGGGGTAGGGGCTAAGCTAAGAGTTTCATTCTTAGCCCCAAGCCCCAAAGGTGACCCTTTGTCATTGATGTTAAAGGGGGAGAAATTTGAGTAAGGGGAGATATTTGAGTTAGAAGGAAATCATTCATTCAGGGGGAGTAGTTTCCCAGGGCGAGCAGAAAAGAAAAAGGTCAAGGAAATGGTAAAAAGTAATTGGATTGCCATTAATGACAAAGGGGGAGATTGTTGGAAATTTTGAGGAGCGTTTTTTGTCATTGATGTCAAAATTATTCTTGTGCTATGTTCATCATATTTGAGGACATTAAGTGTTTCTTCCAAAAGCAAGAAAGTCTTGAAAAGCAATAGGTTATAATATTTATTTTTAAATATTATATACCCAAGAGGGCTCAAAGAATGAAAATTCAAGGAAGGAGAAGCAAAGTTTAAATTACATAAATATATTTTATTATTATTATTTTGGATCAAAAATCGAGTTTAAGAAGATCAAGGATCAATTTTAGAAATACCCACAAGCAGATTTAATTTAAATTAAAATATTTTAATCTTTGATTAAAATTTTAATTTAAATAATGATGGGTGCTAAGGTTTAATTTAAAATATTTATTTAATATTTTAATATTCGAATTCAAATTAAAATTCGAATACTCACCGATGTTGGAGTATATAATATAGTTTGCATATAAATAATGCCAAAGTTTGGCATTTGAAAAATCATCCATGCGATTGTGTTTTGGCTCGTACAAAGGAAAGACGTGTATTTTTGCATGTGTATTTGAGTAGAGAAAAGAACAAAGGTTTGTGGCCTCCGAAATCTACTCGAAGCCCCTCGTATCTAAGTTGGCAGCCAAGGGATGTGTGGGACGTGTTTGGGATTCCTGATGCAGGTTCAAATATCATGCACACCATTTTTCTGAAGGGAGGTTTGTGTTGTGTTTACATTGTTTGAAGGGAGAAGGAAGTCAAAGGCACGTTTGTGCCTTTTGGCTCTTGTGGAGCCATGCAGCGTAGTTGGTGGGCGCGAGCATTGCAAAAGTGCTTGGGGGAGAACCATAGGTGGTTTGAATCCTGCCAAGGCATTTTGGGCAGAATAATAGAGGTATGCGCATTGTTTGGGTTGACTTGGCTTGCAAAAAATAAAAAGGGAAAAATATATATTTTTTATTTCCAAAGGTTTATGTTAATTATTTTTTAGTATAATTAATTTGGATTATAAGTTGTTTAGGGGAGTTAAAATGGGAATGCAAAAATTTGATTTTTGAATTGAATTTTTAAGTGTTTAAGGAGTTATAAGGTAGTAAGAAAGTTTATTTTTGAGCTTGAAGGTTGTTGAATATTATTTTAAAGTTGGAGATTATAATGTGTATTTGAGTATTATTTTTGTATTAAAGAAATATTTTGAAGAAGTGTTAGAGTGATAATTCTTGCCATCTAACCTTTGTGCTTGGCAAGGAAAGTGATTATAATTGAGATAGGTTTTGAAGTCTATTCTTCATCAAGTAAAAGGTATGGGCACATTCTTCTCTGGTTGAAATAATTAATTGGTTGAGATTTTCTGAAAATAAGATTGGAGTGAAAAGGACTTGGTTAAGTTTTTATTTGTGGGTTTGTTAAGTGATGAGTTTTCTAAAATGGAAGTAAATGCTATAAACCTTTTTTGATAAGCATTGTTGGATATTTTGAGTGAGTGAATGCATACTTCATTGGTTTTTGATTGAGATTCCTTATTGTTGAGTTTGAATATTGGATTAGGGTTTGAAAGAACATGAGTATCATTGTTATGTGAATTTGTGAACTATCTTGAACTAGGGTTTGTGCAAGAACATGAGTATCATTGTTATGTGAAGTGGTGAACTATCTTGAACTAGGGTTTGCAGGATCATGAGTATCATTGTTATGTAAGGATTGTTTGATTAGAATTGTTGTTGAAGTGATTGGTTGAGTGAAGAACTTGAACTAGGGTTTGTAAAGATCATGAGTATCATTGTTATGTGAGGATTACTTGATAAGCATTGTTTTTGAAGTGATTGGTTGAGTGGAAGTGATTGAGCTTAGTTGAGTGGATGTGTTGAAGTGATAGTTCAAGTTTTGTGAAAAAAAATATTCCATATTCTAAATTGATTTGAGAAAGAGATCGAGTGTTTGTAAGTGTGAAACGTCTCTAACAATTCTCTATATATTTTTGTGATAAAAAGAGACATTGAAAGTGATTGAGCATTGTAATGAATGTGAAGCATATTGAGTCTCTAAAAATTCTCTATATGTTTCTATGAGATTGAAAAAGTTCTAGTGAGGACTTCTTGAGCAGATTTGAGGTAAGTCTTAGAGAAGACTTGTGGATAAATTGGTGTGATATTTTGTGGAAGCTTATAATACAAAATTGAGGACATATATTATTGAGCAGATTGGACAAGTTTTAGGGAGGACTTGTTGAAGTAGATTGGACAACTTCTAGAGAGGACTTTTAGATAGATTAGTGTGAGATTTTGTGGAAGCTTACAAGGCATATTTGAGGGGTCACCCCTGCAAGTTTGAGGGGTTTTGAGGCTCCTAGGGTCAATTCGTAGGCTAGGGGGAAAATTGGATCTAAAGGCTTGAAATCCCTATTTTTAGGGTTTGAGGGGGTTGTTAGGGATTCAAGGATATTTGAAATATCTGGATTGGTACCTGCAAAATCACAAAAATAGTAGATTAAGTTATATTTACACTAAAAATAACTCTAACATAATCCTATGTGGGGATACCACCGAGCATGCCAAAATAAAATGTACACAAGATGTTATCTGATCAAACATAAGTACATAACACATGTAAATTCTTAGAACATTATTCTTTATTCATATGATTGGAATCCATAGGTTACAAAGAGGATCATGTTGAATCCTTTCATATAAACATCAAATGGCTTGATAGCTTCTCTTGAGATTCCTTGATGTAGGTGGGCTTTAGTGCATGGGGGCCACCACTGGTGTTGTTAATGCTAATTTAGCTGGGGCCTCTAGACCCAACTCGTAGGTCGAGGGGTGAATTGGTGTGTCAAATTTGTAGGCCAGGGGATGAATTCAATCGTGAGTGGTTTCTATTGAAATTGCTTCCATGGATTAGCTCCTTAGGTGCTATAATATTGTTGGTCAAGTTTGGAAATCCATATCTACACTTCTAGTCACATTTTGGTAGAGTTTTTGTACTTCAATTGAAATGGAGAGAGAGGTAGAATGAGGAATTAGGTCTACTATATATAGATAAACCTAATGTATAGGGGTGTGGTTAGGAGAACTAAACCCTAAGGTAAAGTTCTATGGTGGTTAGGTTAGGGTTTGTGAGGTGTCATCCCCACATTCCCTTAGGAAATATCTCATCCTCACACATGTGTGAGGAGATATTAGGGTTAACTAGGATTAGTTAACTCTAAGGTCAAATTAAGGTTAGGTTAGGGTTTCCTAAGAAATATCCTAACCAAATTTGTGCACACACATGTGGGAGGGAATAATTTTGGACTAATTAGGGTTTAGGAACCTAATTAACCTTTTTAATCCAAAAAGTGCACTTTAAGTGAAGTCACTTTAAAATTAGAACTGGAATTAACTTTAATTAAGACTTTTTGGGAACTAATAGCCTCGTGGGGTCCTAATTAAGTCTATTTAGTTAAGTGCAGGTTCAAATCTCGTGCACGCCATTTTGTTGAAGGGAGGGTTGTGTTGTGTTTATGTCATTCGAGGGGAGAAGGAAGTCAAAGGCACGGTTGTGCCTTTTGGATCTTGTGGAGTTACATAGCGTAGTTGGTGGATGCGAGCATTGCGGAAGCTCTTGGGGGAGAACCATCGGTGGTTTGAATCCCACCAAGGCCTTTTGGGCAGCATAATAGAGGTATGCGCATTGTTTGGGTTGAATTGGCTTGCAAAAAATAAAAAGGGAAAAATATATTTTTTTGTTTCCAAAGATTTATGTTAATTAAATTTTTTGCATAAATAATTTGGATTATAAGTTGTTTAGGGGAATTAAAAGGGGAATGCAAAAATTTGATTTTTGAATTGAATTTTTAAGTGTTTAAGGAGTTATAAGGTAGTAAGAAAGTTTATTTTTGAGCTTGAAGGTTGTTGAATATTATTTTAAAGTTGGATATTATAAGGTGTATTTGAGTATTATTTTTGTATTGAAGAAATATTTTGAAGAAGTGTTAGAGTGATAATTCTTGCCATCTAACCTTTGTGCTTGGCAAGGAAAGTGATTATAATTGAGACAGGTTTTGAAGTCTATTATTCATCAAGTAAAAGGTATGGGCACATTCTTATTTGGTTGAAATAATTGATTGGTTGTGATTTTATGAAAATAAGTTTGGAGTGGAAAGGACTTGGTTAAGTTTTACTTTGTGGGTTTGTTGAGGGATGAGTTTTATGAAATGGAAGTAAATTCTATAAACCTTTTTTGATAAGCATTGTTGGAGATTTTGAGTGAGTGAATGCATACTTCATTATTGTGTGATTGAGATTCCTTGTTGTTGTGTTTAAATATTGGATTAGGGTTTGAAAGAACATGAGTATCATTGTTATGTGAAGTTGTGAACTATATTGAACTAGGGTTTGTGCAAGAACATGAGTATTATTGTTATGTGAAGTGGTGAACTATCTTGAACTAGGGTTTGCAAGATCATGAGTATCATTGTTATGTAAGGATTGTTTTATTAGCATTGTTGTTGAAGTGACTGGTTGAGTGAAGAAATTGAACTAGGGTTTGAAAAGATCATGAGTATCATTGTTATGTGAGGATTACTTGATAAGCATTGTTGTTGAAGTGATTGGTTGAGTGAAAGTGATTGAACTTAGTTGAGTGGATGTGTTGAAGTGATAGTTCAAGTTTTGTGAAACAAATTGTTCCATATTCTAAATTGATTTGAGAAAGATATTGAGTGTTTGTAAGTGTGAAACATATTGAGTCTCTAACAATTCTCTATATATTTTTGTGATAAAAAGAGAGATTGAAAGTGATTGAGCATTTCTAACAATTCTCTATATGTCTCTATGAGACTGAACAAGTTCTAGTGAGGACTTGTTGAGCAGATTTGAGGAAAGTCTTAGAGAAGACTTGTGGAAATATTGGTGTGATCTTTTATGGAAGCTTACAATATAGAATCGAGGACAAAGATTATTGAGTAGATTGGACAAGTTCTAGTGAGGACTTGTTGAAGCATATTGGAAAATTTCTAGAGAGGACTTGTAGACAGATTAGTGTGAGCTTTTGTGGAAGCTTACAAGGCAGATTTGAGGTAAGTCTTTGAGAAGACTTGTGAGCAGAGTTGGTTGATTGATTTGTTCAAACCTTGAGTTAAGGTTTGGGGTAGATCTAGCAGAATTGATTTGAGATTAAGTCAAGCTTTGTGTTAAGGCTTGAGGATAGAGATTGAGGATATATTTGTGCTAGACCGAAGGACTATGTTTAGTGAAAATTTATTAATAGAATTTGGTGTATATTTAAGGAAACATTTGTGCCAGATCAAAGATAGAGATTGAGCAGATTTGTGCTAGATCGAAGGACTATGTTTAGTGCAAATTTGAGACAGAGCTGAGAGTAAGCTTTGGAGGTGACAGAGTATAAAGGATGATAGTCTCCAATGGATAGAGATACATTAGCTAGGGTAGTGAGGATAGGTCTTCTGAGTGAGGATAGGAGTCTTCAATGGATAGATATCCATTAGCCGGTGCAATGGAGGTAACGGTTCTTCTAGAAGATCACCAACTGAGCAAAGGATATTGGTGTCTCCTATGGATAGAGATACATGAACTTGATTAGATGATTGGTGTCTTATTTGGACAGAGGTCCATAAACATTGTAATAGGAAAATGATTCCCAAGAGATTGATTGAGAAAATTTTAGTGAAATATTTTCTCCGTGGAGTAGCCCACATTGGGTGAACCACATTAAATTGGTGTCTCTATTGTGTGTGATGATTTGTGCATTGCTTTGATTATTGTTGTTGATATTTCTATCTATATATTGCATAATATTGATTGGAAAGAAAAGTAAAAAGTGGTCTTATACTGTTCACCCCCTCCCTCTTAGTATAACCTTGTGTTCTTCAATTGGTATCAGAGCGGGTTCCTTCATAAGAGTTTAATAGCTTGAAGGAAAAGCTTACAAGAACACAATGGATTATAAGAATGGGTCCTCAAATAATTCAACACTAGTATTTGGTAGAAGAGATTATATATTTTGGAGTATGAGAATGAATATTCTCCTGATGGCACTTGGAAATGAAAAATAGGAAGTAGTTGAAAATGGATACACACCACTAGCTACTCCACCTACATATAATATATGGTAAGATTCTACATCATTACAATTAAAAAGCAATAAATGCAATTTTGAAAGGTTTGCATAGAACAAATTTTATAAAGGTTATGCATTGCAAATTAGAAAAATATATTTGGGTTAAATTGCAAGGCATATATGAAGGAGATAAAAGTGTCAAAAAGGTAAATATACGAAATATCAATGGAAAATTTGAAGAATAAATAATGAAGGATGAGGAAAACATTAGTGCTTATCTACTTCATGTAGACGAGGTTGTTAACTTCATGCAAGGACTTGGACTTGAGGTTTAAGAATCTGATGTTTGTGATAAGATCTTAAGATCTCTCCCAAAAATATTTAGTGAAAATATTTCTGCTATAGATGAAGCAAAATATGGTGATTATTTGATAAGAGATGAATTACTTGGTATTCTAACAACTTTTGAGATAAGAAAAAAAAAACATAATCTCCGGAAGGAAGCAGTCTTCAAAACTACTAAGAATACAAAGGGTAAGAAGTTAGATTCAAGCGATGAGTCATCCAATGATGAAGAAGTAAATTATGGCAGAAGGAATAAGGATCCAAGAAGATTTAAATATGTGAAATCTGTTATATGTTTCAATTATGGAAAGTATGGTCACTATGCAACTGATTTTCAAGAAGCTAGAAATAACAATGATGAAGAAAAATAGGATCATAGGAACAAGGAATCAGAAAAATACACGTACCAAAAGAAAGGCAAATATGGACAAAGCAAACAAGGAAAGAAGTTCTTTCAAAGATAAAAGAGTAGATACTATGTAGACAAGGCAAGTAAGTACTCAAGTGATAGTGATAATAGTTTCTCAGATAATGATAAAAATGAAGTTCTATTTTTGAAAAAATAAAAGGAAGAACTTAAGAAAAGGTCACCAATAATTCTCAAGTGTTTTAGATGTGGTAACTTTGGACATCTTGAAGATAATTATACAAAGAGTGGTTTTAGTTTTAGTGATGATGAATATGAGGATACACTTGAAAGAGTAGAAGAGAATATTCTAATGGCACTAGAAGAAGAAGGAGGTGATCCTATATAATATGGGCCATAAAATAAAGAAGATGTTTTCAAAGGTAAACAAATAGAGGAAGAATAAAAAAAGGATAAGTTGATCTTGAGGGAGAGCTTATTTATGCTCTTAACACATTAAAGAAGGTAAGAAAGCAAAATTCCCAACTTAAGCTTTAGTTTCAATAATGTGATGAAGATAAAGGAAATCTTATAGGGGATCTAAACAAGTCAATGGATAATAAAAATAAATTAAAGGATAAATTAGAAGCAAAGGTCTTAGAATGTGAAAGGTTATAAAATGAAGTGGCTCCACTAAGGGAAGAAATAAAAGAGTCTAAAGACAGGTTATACAGGTTTGGAAGAAGCTCAAAGAATTTGGATAATATTATCAAGACATAAAAGCCTACATCAAGAAAGATAGGTCTTGGTTTTGAACAGGTACAAAATAAATAGGAAAAGGAGTACACCTTAAGTTCTGAAGAAGAAGAAAATTTAGAAGAAGATAGTATACGAGAAAGTGAGACTTCTAAGGATGAGTTGGACAACAAAATTTCAACAAGGAAAGAAGTAATGTACAAAGGAGAAACAAATGGAACATGAACCAACATAGATTAAGAGAGACTAAGAGACCAATGAGGTCAAGGCAAGGAAATTTCAATGGACGATGTTTCTCATTTCACAAATTTGGGTACAAAGATTCATAGTGCAGGACACATGAAAGACAGGAATATGGGAACTTTAGGAACATGCAGTTATTTTAAGGGTATTGCTACTCTTGTAATCAGTTTGGTCATAAGGTAATGAATTGAAGGGTTCATGATAGGAATAGACATGGCTTCATCAGGATAAACCCCAAGATATTTGCACCTCCAAGGAATAATAACATTAAGTTTTATAAGTGAAATAATGATGGAAATACAACAAAGTGGTGTAGAGAAGAGATTCCATAGACAAGCAAGAAAAAAAATAATCAAATGAATCAGAAGGATCAGATGAGGAGGAAAGTAGAAAAAATAAAAGAGCAGTGTATGGTGGGAGTAGAAATACTCCCACCCCAAAATTAACCACCTCAAGAGGAGGTGGGGGAGGGGCTAAGCTAAGAGTTTCATTCTTAGCCCCAAGCCCCAAAGGTGACCATTTGTCATTGATGTTAAAAGGGGAGAAATTTGAGTAAGGGGAGATATTTGAGTTAGAAGGAAATCATTCATTCAGGGGGAGTAGTTTCCCAGGGCGAGCAGAAAAGAAAAAGGTCAAGGAAATGGTAAAAAGTAATTGGATTGCCATTTATGACAAAGGGGGAGATTGTTGGAAATTTTGAGGAGCGTTTTTTGTCATTGATGTCAAAATTATTCTTGTGCTATGTTCATCATATTTGAGGACATTAAGTGTTTCTTCCAAAAGCAAGAAGGTCTTGAAAAGCAATAGGTTATAATATTTATTTTTAAATATTATATACCCAAGAGGGCTCAAAGAATGAAAATTCAAGGAAGGAGAAGCAAAGTTTAAATTACATAAATATATTTTATTATTATTATTTTGGATCAAAAATCGAGTTTAAGAAGATCAAGGATCAATTTTAGAAATACCCACAAGCTGATTTAATTTAAATTAAAATATTTTAATCTTTGATTAAAATTTTAATTTAAATAATGATGGGTGCTAAGGTTTAATTTAAAATATTTATTTAATATTTTAATATTCGAATTCAAATTAAAATTCGAATACTCACCGATGTTGGAGTATATAATATAGTTTGCATATAAATAATGCCAAAGTTTGGCATTTGAAAAATCATCCATGCGATTGTGTTTTGGCTCGTACAAAGGAAAGACGTGTATTTTTGCATGTGTATTTGAGTAGAGAAAAGAACAAAGGTTTGTGGCCTCCGAAATCTACTCGAAGCCCCTCGTATCTAAGTTGGCAGCCAAGGGATGTGTTGGACGTGTTTGGGATGCCTGATGCAGGTTCAAATATCATGCACACCATTTTTTACGAAGGGAGGTTTGTGTTGTGTATACATTGTTTGAAGGGAGAAGGAAGTCAAAGGCACGTTTGTGCCTTTTGGCTCTTGTGGAGCCATGCAGCGTAGTTGGTGGGCGCGAGCATTGCAAAAGTGCTTGGGGGAGAACCATAGGTGGTTTGAATCCTGCCAAGGCATTTTGGGCAGAATAATAGAGGTATGCGCATTGTTTGGGTTGACTTGGCTTGCGAAAAATAAAAAGGGAAAAATATATATTTTTTATTTCCAAAGGTTTATGTTAATTATTTTTTTGTATAATTAATTTGGATTATAAGTTGTTTAGGGGAGTTAAAATGGGAATGCAAAAATTTGATTTTTGAATTGAATTTTTAAGTGTTTAAAGAGTTATAAGGTAGTAAGAAAGTTTATTTTTGAGCTTGAAGGTTGTTGAATATTATTTTAAAGTTGGAGATTATAATGTGTATTTGAGTATTATTTTTGTATTAAAGAAATATTTTGAAGAAGTGTTAGAGTGATAATTCTTGCCATCTAACCTTTGTGCTTGGCAAGGAAAGTGATTATAATTGAGATAGGTTTTGAAGTCTATTCTTCATCAAGTAAAAGGTATGGGCACATTCTTCTCTGGTTGAAATAATTAATTGGTTGAGATTTTCTGAAAATAAGATTGGAGTGAAAAGGACTTGGTTAAGTTTTTATTTGTGGGTTTGTTAAGTGATGAGTTTTCTGAAATGGAAGTAAATGCTATAAACCTTTTTTGATAAGCATTGTTGGATATTTTGAGTGAGTGAATGCATACTTCATTGGTTGTTGATTGAGATTCCTTATTGTTGAGTTTGAATATTGGATTAGGGTTTGAAAGAACATGAGTATCATTGTTATGTGAATTTGTGAACTATCTTGAACTAGGGTTTGTGCAAGAACATGAGTATCATTGTTATGTGAAGTGGTGAACTATCTTGAACTAGGGTTTGCAGGATCATGAGTATCATTGTTATGTAAGGATTGTTTGATTAGAATTGTTGTTGAAGTGATTGGTTGAGTGAAGAACTTGAACTAGGGTTGTAAAGATCATGAGTATCATTGTTATGTGAGGATTACTTAATAAGCATTGTTTTTGAAGTGATTGGTTGAGTGAAAGTGATTGAGCTTAGTTGAGTGGATGTGTTGAAGTGATAGTTCAAGTTTTGTGAAACAAAATATTCCATATTCTAAATTGATTTGAGAAAGAGATCGAGTGTTTGTAAGTGTGAAACATATTGAGTCTCTAACAATTCTCTATATATTTTTGTGATAAAAAGAGACATTGAAAGTGATTGAGCATTATAATGAATGTGAAGCATATTGAGTCTCTAAAAATTCTCTATATGTTTCTATGAGATTGAACAAGTTCTAGTGAGGACTTCTTGAGCAGATTTGAGGTAAGTCTTAGAGAAGACTTGTGGATAAATTGGTGTGAGATTTTGTTGAAGCTTATAATACAAAATTGAGGACATATATTATTGAGCAGATTGGACAATTTTTAGGGAGGACTTGTTGAAGTAGATTGGACAACTTCTAGAGAGGACTTTTAGATAGATTAGTGTGAGATTTTGTGGAAGCTTACAAGGCATATTTGAGAGGTCACCCCTGCAAGTTTGAGGGGTTTTGAGGCTCCTAGGGTCAATTCGTAGGCTAAGGGGAAAATTGGATCTAAAGGCTTGAAATCCCTATTTTTAGGGTTTGAGGGGGTTGTTAGGGCTTCAAGGATATTTGAAATATCTGGATTGGTACCTGCAAAATCACAAAAATAGTAGATTAAGTTATATTTACACTAAAAATAACTCTAACATAATCCTATGTGGGGATCCCACCGAGCATGCCAAAATAAAATGTACACAAGATGTTATCTGATCAAACATAAGTACATAACACATGTAAATTCTTAGAACATTATTCTTTATTCATATGATTGGAATCCGTAGGTTACAAAGAGGATCATGTTGAATCCTTTCACATAAACATCAAATGGCTTGATAGCTTCTATTGAGATTCCTTGATGTAGGTGGGATTTAGTGCGTGGGGGCCACTGCTAGTGTTGTTAATGCTAATTTAGCTAGGGCCTCTAGACCCAACTCGTAGGTCGAGGGGTGAATTGGTGTGTCAAATTTGTAGGCCAGGGGATGAATTCAATCGTGAGTGGTTTCTATTGAAATTGCTTCCATGGATTAGCTCCTTAGGTGCTATAATATTGTTGGTCAAGTTTGGAAATCCATATCTACACTTCTAGTCACATTTTGGTAGAGTTTTTGTACTTCAATTGAAAGGGAGAGAGAGGTAGAATGAGGAATTAGGTCTACTATATATAGATAAACCTAATGTATAGGGGTGTGGTTAGGAGAACTAAACCCTAAGGTCAAGTTATATGGTGGTTAGGTTAGGGTTTGTGAGGTGTCATCCCCACATTCCCTTAGGAAATATCTCATCCTCACACATGTGTGAGGAGAGATTAGGGTTAACTAGGATTAGTTAACTCTAAGGTCAAATTAAGGTTAGGTTAGGGTTTCCTAAGAAATATCCTAACCAAATTTGTGCACACACATGTGGGAGGGAATAATTTTGGACTAATTAGGGTTTAGGAACCTAATTAACCTTTTTAATCCAAAAAGTGCACTTTAAGTGAAGTCACTTTAAAATTAGAACTGGAATTAACTTTAATTAAGACTTTTTGGGAACTAATAGCCTCGTGGGGTCCTAATTAAGTCTATGAAGGGCTTAAGTGGCCTTAGGTTATTTATGAGTGATCCTTTGATGGATGCAAAGTGGTTATGATGTGGATTGGGTAGTTTAATAGGGTTTTGTACCTATAAACTAGTGAATTAGCCTATGTAAGTCTATGATATGCTACACTAATATAGAGCGATCTACGCTAGTCTATGCATGTCTATGGTAGTCTACGCATGTCTACAATAGTCTGCGAAGGTCTAGAGAGATATGCAATAGTCTACACTGGTCTACAATAGCCTAGAGGTGTCTATGATGGCCTATGTAAACCTACAAGTGTCCAAAATGATCTACAAGTACGTAGATGTAGATATGTGTGACTTTTAGGTGTCTACAAGGACATCTACAACCAAAATAAGGATCACGCTTTGACATAGCATATTTTTTCTAAGAGGTATACTCAAGTGCAATTTATTTGATGTTGTATCTCCTTTGTCTTTCTTCTTATTTTCCATCCCTTATTCTTCCCATTTTTGTGCAGTTTTTGATAGGAAAATGCTGAGGAACCTGAGAATATTTCTAGACTATTGAGCCAGATGTCTAGAGACTCAACTGTTGTGATATTTGAACGAAAGAGCGAAAGGTACTTGTTATGATTTTTGAATGAGGATCTTTATTGTATTTATTTTTTAAGAGTTCAATAGTCATTTCAAGTCAACTCTTCATGTAATCATATTTCAAATATTAATACAATTCTAGGCTTCTTTTCTATTATTTCTTTGTATTCAATATTGTGTGTGTCTTCATTATGAGTTACATTATTTGAATGCATAGTGAACATTTCTTTCATTGGTCAACTGTTATGTTTATTACCACATTTGAATGAATGTAATCGCATCGATTATATTTTTTCCGTATTCTCTCTATTTTAATTGAATTGTCATTAAAACTAGCTACAATAGCCCAAAGGATTAAGGCACCAGTCATACATAAGGCATAATTGAACTGTTATTGTCTTAGCTTCATTAAAATTTATAAAATATTTAATTCACCACCATAAATATGGAAGAGCATGAACATAAAACATTAAAAACTTTAAGTTCACCTCAAGGGTATCTTTACCATACCTGGTATGTTTAAAAAATATTCAATAATTATATTCCTAGGTTAAAGAGGTAGGTTGACCAAATCCTGTAATTGCTCGTTAGCAATAGGTTTTACAAAATTATGAAGATCCTATATATTTGTTTGAAGTTCCTCCATTATATCATCCATATGTACCAAATGATCTTTGAGCTTCTTCAATTAACCATCCTATAAGCCATGTATATTGGCATTCCATTTACATTGTTGTACCTTTCAATGTTTGGATTCCTAGAGCATGTGGGAACACTATTTGGACTATTTCTTAGATCCTCATTTTATTTACATCTCCCAAATTATTTTAACTTTAGAAAATGACAACAATTTTCATTTTTCCATTTAGATATTAGCACCATCTATTATTTTTTTCAAAATAACACCCATGTTCTTTCCAACCAAGAAGAAGTAAAATACAACCAATACAATTCAAAATTATAAATGCTTTCATAAAGCACTAATTCATTGATAAAATTGTAGCTGAAGTATATATAAAATCATAGCAATACATACAACAAAAATATGTCATAGATTCTTCAAATTTGGTTGTAAAACAACATTATAATCCCCTATTTTAAATTCTATAACAATAGTAAAAATAAACACTATAAAAAAACTAATATGAGCAGCAATATACCAACATGAAGAAATCTACTTTTTTAATAATTACAACAATATTTCTAAGAAAATATCATAACTCTAAAGTTCTATAAATTTTTCCCTTGCCAATAATTTTAAATTACAACAATACATCCAATTTATGCTTTTCCAACAATGGGGAATGAAGGTGGGACATGGAAGGCTAAAATTCATGCCCCTTCTTCAACTTATTCTCCAACAACCTTTTAGTTTTCTATTTCTCTTCAAATCTAAAATTTACCTCTTTTTATATGTATATTTATAGTTTTTATGCTCAACCCAATCTGGCAATTGAATTGGTAGCAAGAAATCTTGGTCAAAAAAATCCATTTGGCAACTAGAGACATTAGCATAAAATACCAAAGTTCTCCCCCTTGATATTGAGTAGATGAACAATTTTACCTCTGAGCTTTAGGAACTAAAATTTTGCTACACATTTAATAAAAATATTAGCCAACTATTCATGAGTATTCACATACCTCAATTCAATTTCTTTCTTTTGAATCATGTCTCTAATGAACTGGTACTTCAAGTCAAAATACTTAGATTTTCTATGATGAACTAGATTTTTTGCCAATTTTATAGTGCTCATATTATCATAAAATATTATTGTTGGCTAGTATTTCTTCTTCCCAATTTATTCTAGAGCTTTCTTAAGCCATAATGCTTGTGCACCAACTAAAGTGACAATAATATATTCTCCTTTTGTAGAAGAGAGCAATCAATATTTGATTCTTCAAACATGAAGTGATCAGTGATGAGGATATCCATTAACCTTAGGCTTATTATTTTTAAGACTAAGTAATTTTTTCTTTGTATTTCTTGTACAACCTTTTTATGCTCATGTTTAGTTTGATTTGTTAGTGTTTGAGTTTTATTGAGACTATTCTTGTATCTTGTTGGTTTGTTTTTATTGCACTCCATGATGATTACATGTTGTTATATTGGTATAAAAATTGGTTGTAACCACCAAGGGCAATCCTCCAAGGGAGGTCCCAGGTTCAAATCTCCACCCTACCAAAAAAGCTGAATTGGGTACCCAAAATCCAATTGATAATGTTGGTGCGGGCCGAGGTGGGTGTGACCCCGGGTGACTTTGATGGTGTAGAACCCCCTGTTCGTGGTCTCTTAGACCAAGGCAACCCCACAAGGGGTTTTTCGCTTAAAAAAAAAAAAAAAAATTGGTTGTAACCCCTTGATTCTACTCTATGCTATTTAAGCACTAATCCTAATACATTTAACAACTTCATTCTTCATTTTCATATCACTCGTATTAGAGTTGCAAGAAGAATAGAAAGTAGATGTGGTAGTCTTGTCAACTTTATTACTGCTTGGTGCTAAGCTTTGGGTTACTACTAGCTAAGCACCTATTCCATGGCTAGGTGTTATTTTGGTATTGTATTAGGCCAATTGGTAACACCTTGTTGAAGCTATAGAGTGTAGAATATTTTCAATTACATGCTACACATGTTGGTATAGAGGTACCCCTAAAGATCCTTTGGAATCATCTTGAAATTGATGTGCATAAAATAAAATTTTGGAAGGCACAATCCAAAGCATTTCATGGAGTCTCATGGAAGGAACTTGCCTTGAAGATGTCAAAAATTAGGATTTTTGAAAAAAAAATTTAAAGGTTTTGAATCTCAAAATGATTCACTAATAACCTAGCCAAGATAAGAAACAATGCTATTACAAATAGAGCAACATTATTGAACTGAATTGAAATAGGGTACTTCCTACTCTTGGTTAAGGTTTATAACATACATCATTTACTTTGTAGATAGCCCAAGGAACAACATATGTACATCATCATGGAAATTAGTACGACCAAGAAAACAGGAGGAGAAAAACCCAAAGTTGATTTAGCTTGAGATAATGCCCATTTGGGGAGATCTCAATTTTATTTTTCATTAAAATTATTGCTATCAAACTTCTATTTTATTTCCATATCAAGGATAATGTTTTGTTGAGATATGATGACCTTTCTAGCTTGAAGACAATATCATACTAAGGAGATATGATTATTTTCCAAGCTCAGATGAGGATTTGATCAATCTATGGTTGTAAATCAGATATTTGGCCAACTTGAGGCTGCACCATGAGCTCTCAACCAAGCTATGGCTATGTGGTATATTTTTGGCCAACCTGAGGTTGCACCATGAGTTCTTAATCAATTTGTGACTACACTTGAGATACTGCTATTCTCTAATTATATAGACAAAATTGATCTAATATTTTAGACCAAATCAATGTACGAGGAATGTTGTTAGTGGTTTTATAACATCAAGATATGTCCACGCTACACTAACATGACAAGTAGAAAGAGAGGCCTTTGGTGCCTCATAGTTAGAATAAATTTAGAAAACCCTAACATTGAGAAGCAATTATGGGTTACCATTTGGTGATCAAACTACATCAAACTTAAATCAGTCACCAAATCCTATTCACTTGTTTGGTAGGCTTGAACATTATTTTTAAGCATGATTAGGTGTTGATAAAAGTAGGTATTTTAATCTTACATCCACTGGAGGGAGATACCTTTAGTGTTTTAAAGGGGAAGGTGCAACCCCTTTGGATTAACCATCAAGGATGGTGGTTAAGAAGCCTCACATATGTGAAGTGGGGCTGCCTAGAGCATGTGTTTGCATGCAAAGTTGGACCTATTGACCTTGCAATTGGCCTACTTAGAGGTGGGCCCTATTGAAATTTCACTAGGATTGATGTTGGATAGTTGGTAGTCCATGATTTTTGGTTGACTAGCCACTGGTAGTGGTCATTGAAACCAAAATTTTCTTACCAGAATTCAAAATTTACCACCAAATTCAAATTTTCTTTCCAAAGTGTTGCTTTTTGAATTCAAATTTTTGTGCCATTTTTTAGAGAAGGTGAAAATTTTTATTTTGCAATTATAAGGTGTAAAATTTTAAAAAATAGTGCTATTTTTTACCTTTTCACTCAAATTTAAAATTTGAAGGGTAAAAAGTTTTGTAATCTATAAAAAAATGTTTTATAAAATTGCATGGAAGGCATTGAAGATAAAGTTTTCTAACCCCTGGTTCTAGTAAATTTTTACATTTTAGGAACCCTCCAATTGTTCCTAATAGGTTCCTAGAGACCAAATTTTTCTTAGTTTGGCTTACACTAGGTCAACAATGACTTATGACCTAGTAGAGAAAATGACAACCCTAGATCAAATAGTTGAATATTTGGCTAGCAAAGTGCAAGACCTCACAATGAAAAATACTCCAAGTGATGTAAAAATATATAACAATGAATTTTGTAATAAGGAAAAATGTGAGGTAAATCCTTATGATATATCTAGGAATCCAAATATCTTGTCAAGTTTGAAAAGGATTGAAAATACAACTAAGTTCATATTATTTACAAGCTCATTATATAGGCTCTAATGGCCCAAAATACATAACCAAACCCACTAAATCATGGATTTGATCCCAAATCCTCAACCATAAGCTACAAAAATGCAAGAAAGAATGCACGTAACTTCTAAGCTAGGAAAGAAGGGAAAAATGCTAACTAGAAGATCCTTTAGCTAACTTGAAGTTCACTCTTCCTACTTTGAGTTCACACTTCCTAACTAACACTCATAAGTGACAACTAGAAGACAACTAGTGCCCACAAGTGTATGTGAGAAGGAGACTCACTTACAATATTAATTTTCAAGAATTAAACTATGCAAACCTAGCTAGGAACTACTATAGGGGTCATATGAGTGATCAAACATAAATCCTCATCAAAGTTGGATCTTAGATATGAAGAATTGGTTCTCTTATTCAAAAAATCCTATCTAAAAACATGTTCCCTTCACTAAACTTAAGCTCATGGATTTAGTGAAAGTCTTGATTACAGATAGGCAATAAAGCCAAAATACAATCAAGAAATGGGAGGACCTCATCAAAGCTTTGATGAATACCTTCTACCCACCTAACTACTAGAATTATATCAAAATAAAATGGTATAAATTGATAAAAACTCATAATATGTCTATCCAAGACTATATTTTTTAGTTTAATAGGTTAAGGATTACTCTCAAAGTGAACTATCCAATAGAAGCACTAATCACTAAATTTTTAAGTGGTTTTCAAGAACAGGTATATAGGGAGTTAAAATTTACTTCCTTGGCTACTTTGAATACTACATTTAATCATGCACTTTTAGTAGAGGATAAAATTTCTGCACATTCTAAAAATCAGTTTTCTTCATAAGAAAGCATATCCAAGGGAATGAATCAACATTATCAAAAGATGAAGAAATTCCCTCCCTTCTTCCTCTTCTTCTACTTATACCTATTCATCCAGTGCCCATTCTTCATCTTCTTCTTCTTTAAAATATTCTTCTTCCTCTTTATATTATGATTTTTATAAGATACCTAGACATAGCAAGAACAAATGCTATAAATTTAGAAATTTGAAGAAGAAATCCCTAATTGTAAATTCTACAAATGAGGACCCAAAATATGGTCCCATTATGACTACTAGGAAGGAGTTGCACATCCATAATTGAAGGGTATACTAAAAAAAACTACCCTTATGAATCTGTAGACACCAAAATAGCACCAATCCGATTATGTGATTACAAGCACTGATCGCACTAACACACATAGTTCCCAGGGCAGCCCTCAGAGGTTAAAACAGTGGTTCTAACCACTTACACAGCAGTTTTACAAGTCAAAAATCAGTTTGGCACCTTTTAGACACTTTATTTCTTATTCGTCCCACCCAAGGACGAGTGCGAATTTGTACTCGTCCTACCCAAGGACGAGTATGGATTTGTACTCGTTTCACCCAGGGACGATTATTAATGCTCGCTCCGGGGTGGGACGAATGCCAGGTTTGACCAAAAAAAAGTCAGACCTCAGCGCATGACAACTTAGAACTACCACTCAGCTTTTCATGCATGACATAGGAGTGCAAGTGAGTTTTCTAAAACACACAAAGACATGCACAGAGGCAGTTAAGAAGCCCTCGATAAAGAAGAAGTCTTCTCTTCACAAACAAAAGCATTCATGCAAAGAAACACTTTTGCATGTTAATTCAAAGAGACCCCTTGGGTCTATAAAATGGTGAGTTTCCTCACCCAAAAAGGATACAGAGAAGGAGCATTTTGAGCGACGAAGTGCTGCTAGTTTACTTACGGGCGATTTGTGCTTTCATAATCGTGGTATTTCTTTTAGTTTCATGTTTATGCTTTTGTCAAGTTTTTCATTTCATTTAGATTTATTTCAACCAACGTTAGATTCATCTTTTATTTTTCATACATAGGTGCTACTGACTTTCTTGTTTGTTTCTTTGAGTGCAGAGTTGCAGCATTAGAGGAGCGGCGAGGAGTCTACCTTACCAACGCAAGCGGCGACAACATTTGGCCCGCCCATTCCAAACGTGGGCATGCGGAAGGAGGAAGACTAAGTCACAAATTGTAACAAAGACCAATTTAACGCTCCTAGCCCCTAAAAAGGGAGGAGACGTCTATGTAACCAAGGATAAGAAATTTGAATAAAGAGGGCTGTGATTTCCTTACATCTTTTCTTTCGTCTCCAATTTATCTCCTTTCCTTGTTTTTGTGCATAGGATTAAAGCGTTATATTTCGTCTTATATTGCATAATTATAGTTTTCCTTTTGTTTCCGGAATCTCGTGCTTTCAATGGCGATCACGGTGGGACCTCTATCCTCTATTTTTTTTTAGGTTAAATTACTAATCTAAAATTGCTTGTTTGTTTTTTTTTTTACAGGTACCTATTTTTCAACAATCGGACTATTATTCGTCTCTTCAAGTGACGATTACAGAATTGTTACTCGTATCACCCCGGGACGAATAAACTATTCATTCCACCCTGTGACGATTACGGTTCTGTTATTCACCTCACCCAGGGACGATTATAGATCTGTGCAAATTTTCAGAGCAAATTAAAAATTTCTGATTAGGCAGAGAAGAGGTAGGGGTTGTTTTTTACAGCTTCTATTAAATTTTTGTTTTTCTGTTTCTGGTTTTCAGTTTGAATGGCTTAGGGAAAGATTTCTTTTCGTTTGCTTGTTTAAATTTCACAAAATTAAAACGAACCCCACACATCACATTACATTTTAAACCAATGCGTTGGTCGTAAGACCCCAACCCTTGAGCAAGACCAACGGTGGGTTCATCACCACCTTGGCTTAGCTTTGCATCCATTCCCCGATTGTCAACTGTTGTTAGGCGTAAATCCTGACGAAAGCTGACCGAGTGTCGCTGGGGTGATTCCCATGCGCGTGAGGATAAGTCTTCTATGGTAGGTGCCATTAACAGGACAATCCCCCTTCTGTACCACCTACGTACCACGTACCATCTGCTATCACGTACCTATAGTATCCCTCTCGTAAGGGCGGGTATATAGAGAGGTTGGTATATCGTCCTGGCTGGTATATTGAAGGGGCGACCATTTTGGGAGTTATATGAGCCGTCATAATGCATTTAAACGTTCTTCAAAACCTACAAAAACAAAACAAAACAAAAAAAACACACTAAACCAGATTTAGGGCACACTATTAATCTTTAAAAGAGATAAACATTGCTTGTGTGTGTATGCTATTTTCTGTTTAGACAAAAAAAAATCAAAATAAAAAAAATCATAAACAAAGATAAAAATCTATGCATTTTGCCACTCGCTCCAAAAGCTCCAAGGATTTTTGCAATCGCTTGGTCACTCCAAAATGCCCCAAAGGTGTCCATGAACCCTTTGGTCAACCCAAAAGCACCCTAATGTTCCCATAAGTGATGCAGGACCATCCAACAAAATATGGGAAATTTTATATTTTTCTCTAAATTTTAGTGCATCTTGCTGGGGCCATAACTTCTCAACCGTAGCTCCGATTGACTTGAAATTTTACAGGGAGTTACTTGAGATTTAGGGGATCAAAATCTCCTTTGGAATGAGGTCCATAAACATTGTAATTTGAAAAATATTCCCAAGATATTATTTGAGAAATATTTAGAAGAAATATTTTATCTGTGGAGGTAGCCCACATTGGGTGAACCACATTAAATCTGTGTCTCTATTGTGTGTGGAGTTTTGTGTATTGCTTTGATTACTGCTATTGAAATTGCTATCTATACACTGCATAATATTTATTTGAGAAGAAAAGTAAAAAGTGGTCTTATACTGTTCTTCCCCCCCTCTTAGTATAATCTTGTGTTCTTCAATGTGAAAGACTATATATTTATCGATTTAATTTTCTAGTAACATGGTATGTTAATATTTGTTTAATTGTAGTTAGCCTAGTGATTACCACCTTATCCTCATTTTATTAAACCCATGCATTTATAGTAATTTTATCTCTTTGAGCGATCACCATTAGATTATATCGCGATGAGAGCGCTACTATTGGATCATGCACATGCACACAGATTTTAACGAAGGAAAAAACACACTTACCTTGGATTGATTAATCTATTACTTAAACTAACCTCCGATCATCTTTACACATGCGCACCATTGGATCCAGGGAGAGGTAAGCAACGTCATTAGATCCATACACTATTTAATTCTTTTGTTTTTCTTTGGATCATTTGTTGCTGCCATTGACTTTCGCATCCGTTGATCTTTGGGCTTTTTCAGGTGTTGTCATCGGATATCTTGTAAGATGCATGCTACATAGCCAAAAACATTAACTCTTTGATTTTTATTAATCATTATTACGTCAAAATGGGGGTAATTATGCAACATATTATACCCTTGCTAATCATGTAATTAACTTTACCTTTGTTGACATCTTACCATTCATGATTTCGGTGTGGTCGTTGGATCTGAGTGGAGATAAGCACCACCATCATATTTAGTCAACATGAGAGTTAGATTACCCAAGGGTGCATAATATTAATCCTGATTAAGCCAAAAGGGGATTATTATCCAATGTGTTAGACCCTCGCTAATGATGTAATTAACTTTAATTAGTTTTTCAAAATCTTAAAACACTTTAATGCAACTTCAACGAGTGCACTATTGTTAGATCTATTATCGATTGAGCATAATCATTTGATCTTTATAACTAGCCCAACGATTAATCCAAAGGGGCACGTATTTTAATATTGATTTTAAAGTGCAATTTAATTGGAACACACATGACCGTTGATCTAGACGTCGCATGGGCGTGATCGTCCGATCTGTCAAACTTGCTCATTGTTTAACTGATAGCTTGACCCATTTTGACCCTTTTAAATCTTTGATTCTTTGGAGGATGTGCAACCGTTGATTTAATCTTGGAGTCGACGCATCCATTGATTTTATCAAAGTTGCATCGATTTTAATTTATTAAGGTCTTTGTTTTATATTTGGGTTCTTTTGAATGCGCAACCGTTCGATTAATTTATAGATGCAAACTCTTTAACTTTGACTATGGCTTTGACTTTTGACTTATCCCTTGGTTTGATTTCATTAATGCACTGTCATCCGATTTCTTCTGGATCGAGCGCGGCCCTTGGATTAAATCTGAGGTGCTCGCTTGTTAGCTTAGTGGGGTACATACCTTTAGGTTTTAATCAATATTTGCTTTGGACCTAAGTTTTAGGATCTTGAGACCATGGCAAAATTTTAACCGACTTTATGATTTGAGGATTTTTATTAATCGGTTTAGGCCTAAGGGGGCTTTTTAATTGAATGTTGGATTTTGGCTTAGGGATTTAATTGAAATTTTTTGCCCTTTTCACCTTGAGGATATTCGATTAATCGAAAGAGGTATACCTTACAAACAACCAAGGTTTAGACATCATTTAACCAAATGAAAAATTAAATTACTCACCACAACTCAAATAGTGACCAGCATCATTATCAATTTGATTAAAACCAAAAATTTAAATTTGGGGGTTTCAAAGTTGAGTCAAATTTGGCTCCAATAGTAAGCATATAGGGTAGGAGCTTGGGAAGCTAGAGTGGAAAATGCATCCACTCTCGATTGGGTGTGAATTGTTGGTTGTTGTTGTTGGTATCACATATTTTGGGTTTGGAGAGGTGGTTGTGATAGGTCCTCAAAAATTGTAAAGAATGGTTTTTGGGATGGTGATGGTTGGGACTCTTGAGAAGAGTATGGATGTGATGTCTGAGGGGGTGCTTGTTGCTCCTACAAGGTGAGTTTCTATTGCATGGTTTGGAAGGATGGTATTTGGGTACCTATAGTAGAGGAAGAAGGATCTGAGATCATCCCTATAGTAGGGGTAAACAACGCAACATCAGGGCAAGTATGGTTCAACAAGGAAGAGTCATTCTCATAGAGGGATTGAGATAAACTCTGGAAGAATGGATGTGCAAAGGTGGGGTATGTAGGTGGAGTCTCCTCATATATGGTAAATAATGGATTAGGTTGTCTTAGAGTAGTGTAGATCACATGATCGTAAAACATGGCGGGTGGATTAGGTGATGATACAGGGAAAAGGAGTGGATAGTATTTCATGAGTGAAGTAGCAAGGGCTTCACTCGAAGTGGACATCTCAGCATGAGTCATTGTGTGTGGATAGTGTGGATCAAAATCTATGAGTGGATCATGTGTGTATGTGGACTTCCCCTTTGTGATCGAAGTAGGAGGGATGAATTGACAAGAAGGGGTGTTAGTTGCCTCCTCTATAGGGTGTGCTTGCTCACACACAAAACTATGGGTAACAACTAACATGATGATGTGTGAGGGGGGTTGGAGGTAACCCTATGAAGCATGGAATAAAACTGAGGTGTAAGCTATGTGGAGTTGAAATATAATGTATTGCATGGTGTGATGTGTTGAAACCAGTTTGTGATCATGCAAACAATGCTAAACTAGAATCAATTTTAAATGCAAGAAATAAAGTGTGTTGTTCATTTTAGTGTATTTTTATGTTGATACTTCCTAGATAGAATCACAATTAGTGGATTGAATGCTCTAGAAGATTAGGAGTGTCATCGGTATCGAACATCCTGTAACACCCAAAGATGCACATAATAGAACAATATCATGACATGCAAATGGTGACCTGTATGGAAGGTGTGGTAAAAAGTGATAACCTAAGAAGGGGAGAACTCAATATGTTAGAATGAGATCACTATATCCTCTCATTAGAAGAGGTTGCACTATCTAAGATATGTTAGACATGGTCAACAACCCCATGCTTTCACTTCACCCTTGAGTGAGCTTAGTCAAGAATGACAGTTATCGTGTCCATGAACTATGTGAGCCTTGTGGATGAAGGTGTCTAATTCTATCCCACTATGAAGGTAACTTCTGATGATGAAATCTAGGAGCCCAGTCTCAAAAGTGGGGGGTTTTTTGGTGATGAAATCTAGAAAACCTCTCATATGGCTACTAAGTGTCTAAGGAGGTGAGATGGTGGAGGGTACTACTCCTGCCACACCAGTCTCGAGTGATGGATTGGGGATGAAGTCCAATCTCACCACTTGTTTTGAACCACATGTATGTGTGGGTTTGATTTTTTCTAATGATGATGTATAAATCAAGGAAACTAACTAAATGCTCTTTTGAAATAAAATCTAGCCCTAGATGCACTTTTGGAAGCAAAAGGCTAAAGTAAGATGCATTTTGTAAAATAAATCTAATCCTATGTACTTTTTGGAAAGAAAACTAGGACCTATTCTATGAAAGCGTGTAAACAAACAATGTAACACATGTGAGAAAAGGGGTTTATGGTACCATAAATTTGGAACATGAAAGAAATGTAAGAAGGATTTATACAAAGATAAATAGGTAATATTATACTAAAGATGTAGAAAGAAATGTAACAATTGCGATTTACCTGGAGGATTTGTGAAAGAAATGGGAAAATCCTAATTTAATGACAATAGAAGGAATATGAAATTTGTATTTACAAAAGGGAATCTAAAATTTACTTTAATGAAATATGTAAAAATAAGTTTGGAATATCCTAATGCTTGGATGTATGAAAGAAATTTGACTTTGATTTTTAGGTAACAAAGAGATTTGAAATTGCTTCAAGAGAAATGTGCAAAAGGGATTTGTAACCTCTAGTTCTAAATCTAATTATTAGAACTAAAATATGAAATACTTGTGAAGGGGAATTGATTTGAAATGACAAGAAATTAATGCAATCCTTATGCAACATGCGATTTGCAAAAAGAAATTAAAAATTTCTCTAACATAAATGAAATTGAACTTTCTGATTTTGTGCAGGTTTCTACAATTAAAGTAAACATTTCTAGCATGATGGATGCGTAAGAAGAAGGAAATTTACCAAGTGTTTCGATGCATTTACTAGTGAACTTGTCTTTGCACATAAATGTCAGAACAAAGAAAATTTTGAGGAATACCTGGTTTTTGATGATACAAGTGGTATTCTTTGTTGGACATTTTGAGGAGTGTTTGTTGTCATTGATGTCAAAAGCATTCTTGTGCTATGTTCATCATCTTTGAGGACATTAAGTGTTTCTTCCAAAAGCAAGAAGGTCTTGAAAAGCAATAGGTTATAATATTTATTTTTAAATATTATATACCCAGGAGGGCTCAAAGAATGAAAATCCAAGGAAGGAGAAGCAAAGTTTAAATTAAATAATAATATTTTATTATTATTATTTCGGATCAAAAATCGAGTTTAAGAAGATCAAGGATCAAGTTGGAAAAGACCCACAAGCAGATTTAATTTAAATTAAAATATTTTAATCTTTGATTAAAATTTTAATTTAAATAATGATGGGTGCTAAGGTTTAATTTAAAATATTTATTTAATATTTTAATATTCGAATTCAAATTAAAATTTGAATACTCGCCGATGTTGGAGTATGATATAGTTTGCATATAAATAATGCCAAAGTTTGGCATTTGAAAAATCATCCATGTGATTGTTTATTGGCTCGTGCAAAGGAAAGACGTGTATTTTTGCATGTGTATTTGAGAAGAGAAAAGGACAAAGGTTAGTGGCCTCCGAAATCTACTCGAAGCCCCTCATAGCTGAGTTGGCAGCCAAGGGCTGCGTTAGACACGTTTGGGATGCCTGGTGCGGGTTCAAACCTCGTGCACGCCATTTTTTTGAAGGGAGGTTTGTGTTGTGTTTGCGTCATTCGAAGGGAGAAGGAAGTCAAAGGCACGTTTGTGCCTTTTGGCTCTTGTGGAGCCACATAGCCTAGTTGGTGGGTGCGAGCATTGCGAAGCTCTTGGGGGAGAACCATCGATGGTTCGAATCCCACCAAGGCCTTTTGGGCAGCATAATAGAGGTATGCGCATTGTTTGGGTTGACTTGGCTTGCAAAAAATAAAAAGGGAAAAATATATTTTTTTGTTTCCAAAGGTTTATGTTAATTAAATTTTTTGCATAATTAATTTGGATTATAAGTTGTTTAGGGGAGTTAAAAGGGGAATGCAAAACTTTGATTTTTGAATTGAATTTTTAAGTGATTAAGGAGTTATAAGGTAGTAAGGGAAGTTTATTTTTGAGATTGAAGGTTGTTGAATATTATTTTAAAGTTGGAGATTATAAGGTGTATTTGAGTATTATTTTTGTATTGAAGAAATATTTTGAAGAAGTGTTAGAGTGATAATTCTTGTCATCTAACCTTTGTGCTTGGCAAGGAAAGTGGTTATAATTGAGACAGGTTTTGAAGTCTATTCTTCATCAAGTAAAAGGTATGGGCACATTCTTCTTTGGTTGAAATAATTGATTGGTTGAGATTTTTTGAAAATAAGATTGGAGTGAAAAGGACTTGGTTAAGTTTTCCTTTGTGGGTTTGTTGAGTGATGAGTTTTCTGAAATGGAAGTAAATGCTATAAACCTTGTTTGATAAGCATTGTTGGAGATTTTGAGTGAGTGAATGCATACTTCATTGTTGGGTGATTGAGATCCCTTGTTGTTGAGTTTGAAGATTGGATTAGGGTTTGAAAGAACATGAGTATCATTGTTATGTGAAGTTGTGAACTATCTTGAACTAGGGTTTGTGCAAGAACATGAGTATCATTGTTATGTGAAGTGGTGAACTATCTTGAACTAGGGTTTGCAAGATCATGAGTATCATTGTTATGTAAGGATTGTTTGATTAGCATTGTTGTTGAAGTGATTGGTTGAGTGAAGAACTTGAACTAGGGTTTGCAAAGATCATGAGTATCATTGTTATGTGAGGATTACTTGATAAGCATTGTTGTTGAAGTGATTGGTTGAGTGGAAGTGATTGAGCTTAGTTGAGTGGATGTGTTGAAGTGATAGTTCAAGTTCTGTGAAACAAATTGTTCCATATTCTAAATTGATTTGAGAAAGAGATTGAGTGTTTGTAAGTGTGAAACATATTGAGTCTCTAACAATTCTCTATATGTTTTTGTGATAAAAAGAGAGATTGAAAGTGATTGAGCATTGTAGTGAATGTGAAGCATATTGAGTCTCTAACAATTCTCTATATGTTTCTATGAGATTGAACAAGTTCTAGTGAGGACTTGTTGAGCAGATTTGAGGCAAGTCTTAGAGAAGACTTGTGGATAGATTGGTGTGAGCTTTTGTGGAAGCTTACAATATAGAATTGAGGATAGATATTATTGAGCAGATTGGACAAGTTCTAGTGAGGACTTGTTGAGATATTGGACAAGTTCTAGAGAGGACTTGTAGATAGATTAGTGTGAGCTTTTGTGGAAGCTTACAAGGTAGATTTGAGATAAGTCTTTGAGAAGACTTGTGAGCAGAGTTGATTGATTGATTTGTTCAAACCTTGAGTTAAGGTTTGGGGTAGATCTAGTAGAATTGATTTGAGATTAAGTCAAGCTTTGTGTTAAGGCTTGAGGATAGATATTGAGGATAGATTTGTGCTAGATCGAAGGACTATGTTTAGTGCAGATTTATGGATAGAATTTGGTGCATATTTAAGGATAGATTTGTGCCAGATCATAGATAGATATTGAGCAGATTTGTGCTAGATCGAAGGACTATGTTTAGTACAGATTTGAGATAGAGCTGAGAGTAAGCTTTGGAGGTGATAAAGTATAGAGGATGATAGTCTCTAGTGGATAGAGATCCATTAGCTAGGGTAGTGAGGATAGGTCTTCTAAGTGAGGATATGAGTCTTTAGTGGATAGAGATCCATTAGCTAGTGCAATGGAGGTAACAGTTCTTCTAGAAGATCACCAACCAGAGCAAAGGAGATTGGTGTCTCCTGTGGATAGAGATCCATGAACTTGATTAGGGGATTGGTGTCTCCTTTGGATAGAGGTCCATAAACATTGTAATAGGGAAAGGATTCCCAAGAGATTGATTGAGAAAATTTTAGTGAAATATTTTCTCCGTGGAGTAGCCCACATTGGGTGAACCACGTTAAATTGGTGTCTCTATTGTGTGTGGTGATTTGTGCATTGCTTTGATTATTGTTATTGATATTGCTATCTATACATTGCATAATATTGATTGGAAAGAAAAGTAAAAAGTGGTCTTATATTGTTCACCCCTCCCTCTTAGTATAAGCTTGTGTTCTTCAATTGGTATCAGAGCGGGTTCCTTCGGAAGAGTTTAACAGCTTGAAGGAAAAGCTTACAAGAACACAATGGATTCTAAGAATGGGTCCTCAAATAATTCAACACTAGTATTTGATGGAAGCGATTATGTATTTTGGAGTATGAGAATGAAGATTCACCTGATGGCACTTGGAAATGAAATATGGGAAGTAGTTGAAAATGGATACACACCACCAGCTACTCCACCTACAGATAAATATGGTAAGCTTCTACATCATTACAATTCAAAAGCAATGAATGCAATTTTGAAAGGTTTGCATAGAACAGAGTTCATAAAGGTTATGCATTGCAAATCAGCAAAATATATTTGGGTTAAGTTGCAAGGCATATATGAAGGAGATAAAAGTGTCAAAAAGGTAAAGATACGAAATCTCAAAGGACAATTTGAAGAATTAAGAATGAAGGATGAGGAAAACATTAGTGCTTATCTACTTCATGTAGATGAGGTTGTTAACGCCATGCAAGGACTTGGACTTGAGGTTCAAGAATCTGATGTTTGTGATAAGATCTTAAGATCTCTCCCAAAAAGGTTTAGTGAAAATATTTCTGCTATAGAGGAAGCAAAATATGGTGATTCTTTGACAAGAGATGAATTACTTGGTATTCTAACAACTTTTGAGATAAGAACAAAAGAACCTAATCTCCGGAAGGAAGCAACCTTCAAAGCTACTAAGAAGACAAAGGGTAAGAAGTCAGATTCAAGCGATGAGTCATCCAGTGATGAAGAAGCAAATTATGGCAGAAGGAATAAGGATCCAAGAAGATTTAAAGATGCAAAATCTGTTAGATGTTTCAATTATGGAAAGTATGGTCACTATGCAACTGATTGTCAAGAAGCTAGAAATAGCAATGATGAAGAAAAATAGGATCATAAGAACAAGGAATCAAAAAAATACAGGTACCAAAAGAAAGGCAAGGATGGACAAAGCAAACAAGGAAAGAAGTTCTTTCAAAGATAGAAGAGGAGTTACTATGCAGACAAGGCAAGTAAGTACTCAAGTGATAGTGATAATAGTTTCTCAGATAATGATAAAGATGAAGTTCTATTTTTGATAGAAGAAAAGGAAGAAGTTAAGAAAAGGTCACCAATAATTCTCAAGTGTTTTAGATGTGGTAACTTTGGACATCTTGAAGATAGTTGTACAAAGAGTGGTTTCAGTTTTAGTGATGATGAATATGAGGATACACTTGAAGGACTAGAAGAGAATATTCTAATGGCACTAGAAGAAGAAGGAGGTGATCCTATAGAAGACAAGTCATAAAAGAATGAAGATGTTTTCAAAGGTAAACAAATAGAGGAAGAATAAGAAAAAGGAGAAGTTGATCTTGAGGGAGAGCTTATTTATGCTCTTAACACATTAAAGAAGGTAAGAAAGCAAAACTCCCAACTTAAGCTTTAGTTTCAAGAATGTGATGAAGAGAAAGGAAAGCTTATAGAGGATCTAAACAAGTCAATGGCTAAGACAAAGAAGTTCAAGGATAAGTTAGAAGCAAAGGTCTTAGAATGTGAAAGGTTAGAACATGAAGTGGCTCTACTAAGGGAAGAAATAAAAGAGTCTAAAGATAGGTTATACAGGTTTGGAAGAAGCTCAAAGAATTTGGATAAGATTATCAAGACACAAAAGCCTACATCAAGCAAGATAGGTCTTGGTTTTGAATAGGTACAAAAGAAATAGGAAGAGGAGTCAACCTCAAGTTCTGAAGAAGAAGAAACTTTAGAAGAAGATAGTGTAAGAGAAAGTGAGACTTCTGAGGATGAGTTGGACAATAGAAATTTCAACAAGGAAAGAAACAATGCACAAAGGAGAAACAGATGGAACATGAACCAACACAGAGTAAGAGAGACTAAGAGACCAATGAGGTCAAGGCAAGGAAATTTCAATGGATGATGTTTCTCATGTCATAGATTTGGGCACAAGGCTTCATAGTGCAGGACACATGAAAGATAGGAATATGGGAACTTTAGGAACATGCAGTTATTTCAAGGGTATTGCTACTCTTGTAATCAGTTTGGTCACAAGGCAATGAATTGCAGGGTTCATGATAGGAATAGACATGGCTTCATCAGGAGAAATCCCAAGATATTTGCACCTCCAAGGAATAATAACATTAAGTGTTATAAGTGCAATAATGATGGACATACAACAAAGTGGTGTAGAGCAGAGATTCCAGAGACAAGCAGGAACATAAATAGTCAGAGGAATCAGAAGGATCAGATGAGGAGGAAAGTAGACAAAAGAAAAGAGCAGTGCATGCTGGGAGTAGAAATACTCCCACCCCAGAATTAACCACCTCAAGAGGAGGTGGGGGAGGGGCTAAGCTAAGAGTTTCATTCTTAGCCCCGAGCCCCAAAGGTGACCCTTTGCCATTGATGTCAAAGGGGGAGATATTTGAGTAAGGGGAGATATTTGAGTTAGAAGGAAAGCATTCAGTCAGGGGGAGCAGTTTCCCAGGGGGAGCAGAAAAGAAAAAGGTCAAGGAAATGGTAAAAAGTAATTGGGTTGCCATCAATGACAAAGGGGGAGATTGTTGGACATTTTGAGGAGTGTTTGTTGTCATTGATGTCAAAAGCATTCTTGTGCTATGTTCATCATATTTGAGGACATTAAGTGTTTCTTCCAAAAGCAAGAAGGTCTTGAAAAGCAATAGGTTATAATATTTATTTTTAAATATTATATACCTAGGAGGGCTCAAAGAATGAAAATCCAAGGAAGGAGAAGCAAAGTTTAAATTAAATAATAATATTTTATTATTATTATTTCAGATCAAAAATCGAGTTTAAGAAGATCAAGGATCAAGTTGAAAAATACCCACAAGAAGATTTAATTTAAATTAAAATATTTTAATCTTTGATTAAAATTTTAATTTAAATAATGATGGGTGCTAAGGTTTAATTTAAAATATTTATTTAATATTTTAATATTCAAATTCAAATTAAAATTTGAATACTCATCGATGTTGGAGTATGATATAGTTTACATATAAATAATGCCAAAGTTTGGCATTTGAAAAATCATCCATGCGATTGTGTATTGGCTCGTGCAAAGGAAAGACGTGTATTTTCGCATGTGTATTTGAGCAGAGAAAAGGACAAAGTGTAGTGGCCTCCAAAATCTACTCGAAGCCCCTCGTAGCTGAGTTGGCAGCCAAGGGCTGCGTTAGACGTGTTCGGGATGCCTGGTGCAGGTTCAAACCTCATGCACACCATTTTTTTGAAGGGAGGTTTGTGTTGTGTTTGCATCGTTTGAAGGGAGAAGGAAGTCAAAGGCACGTTTGTGCCTTTTGGCTCTTGTGGAGCCACGCAGCCCAGTTGGTGGGCGCGAGCACTGCAAAAGTGCTTGGGGGAGAACCATCGGTGGTTCGAATCCCGCCAAGGCCTTTTGGGCAGCATAATAGAGGTATGCGCATTGTTTGGGTTGACTTGGCTTGCAAAAAATAAAAAGGGAAAAATATATTTTTTGTTTCCAAAGGTTTATGTTAATTAAAGTTTTTGCATAATTAATTTGGATTATAAGTTGTTTAGGGGAGTTAAAATGGGAATGCAAAACTTTGATTTTTGAATTGAATTTTTAAGTGATTAAGGAGTTATAAGGTAGTAAGGAAGTTTATTTTTGAGATTGAAGGTTGTTGAATATTATTTTAAAGTTGGAGATTATAAGGTGTATTTGAGTATTATTTTTGTATTGAAGAAATATTTTGAAGAAGTGTTAGAGTGATAATTCTTGTCATCTAACCTTTGTGCTTGGCAAGGAAAGTGGTTATAATTGAGACAGGTTTTGAAGTCTATTCTTCATCAAGTAAAAGGTATGGGCACATTCTTCTTTGGTTGAAATAATTGATTGGTTGAGATTTTCTGAAAACAAGATTGGAGTGAAAAGGACTTGGTTAAGTTTCCCTTTGTGGGTTTGTTGAGTGATGAGTTTTCTGAAATGGAAGTAAATGCTATAAACCTTGTTTGATAAGCATTGTTGGAGATTTTGAGTGAGTGAATGCATACTTCATTGTTGGGTGATTGAGATCCCTTGTTTTTGAGTTTGAATATTGGATTAGGGTTTGAAAGAACATGAGTATCATTGTTATGTGAAGTTGTGAACTATCTTGAACTAGGGTTTGTGCAAGAACATGAGTATCATTGTTATGTGAAGTGGTGAACTATCTTGAACTAGGGTTTGCAAGATCATGAGTATCATTGTTATGTAAGGATTGTTTGATTAGCATTGTTGTTGAAGTGATTGGTTGAGTGAAGAACTTGAACTAGGGTTTGCAAAGATCATGAGTATCATTGTTATGTGAGGATTACTTGATAAGCATTGTTGTTGAAGTGATTGGTTGAGTGGAAGTGATTGAGCTTAGTTGAGTGGATGTGTTGAAGTGATAGTTCAAGTTCTGTGAAACAAATTATTCCATATTCTAAATTGATTTGAGAAAGAGATTGAGTGTTTGTAAGTGTGAAACATATTGAGTCTCTAACAATTCTCTATATGTTTCTGTGATAAAAAGAGAGATTGAAAGTGATTGAGCATTGTAGTGAATGTGAAGCATATTGAGTCTCTAACAATTCTCTATATGTTTCTATGAGATTGAACAAGTTCTAGTGAGGACTTGTTGAGCAGATTTGAGGTAAGTCTTAGAGAAGACTTGTGGATAGATTGGTGTGAGCTTTTGTGGAAGCTTACAATACAAAATTGAGGACAGATATTATTGAGCAGATTGGACAAGTTCTAGTGAGGACTTGTTGAGCAGATTGGACAAGTTCTAGAGAGGACTTGTGGATAGATTAGTGTGAGATTTTGTGGAAGCTTACAAGGCAGATTTGAGGGGTCACCCCTACAAGTTTGAGGGGTTTTGAGGCTCCTAGGGTCAATTCATAGGCTAGGGGGAAAATTGTATCTAAAGGCTTGAAATCCCTATTTTTAGGGTTTGAGGGGGTTGTTAGGGCTTCAAGGATATTTGAAATATCTGGATTGGTACCTGCAAAATCACAAAAATAGTAGATTAAGTTATATTTACACTAAAAATAACTCTAACATAATCCTATGTGGGGATCCCACCGAGCATGCCAAAATAAAATATACACAAGATGTTATCTGATCAAACATAAGTACATAACACATGTAAATTCTTAGAACATTATTCTTTATTCATATGATTGGAATCCATAGGTTACAAAGAGGATCATGTTGAATCCTTTCATATAAACATCAAATGGCTTGATAGCTTCTCTTGAGATTCCTTGATGTAGGTGGGCTTTAGTGCGTGGGGGCCACTGCTAGTGTTGTTAATGCTAATTTAGCTGGGGCCTCTAGACCCAACTCGTAGGTCGAGGGGTGAATTGGTGTGTCAAATTTGTAGGCCAGGGGATGAATTCAATCGTGAGTGGTTTCTATTGAAATTGCTTCCATGGATTAGCTCCTTAGGTGCTATAATATTGTTGGTCAAGTTTGGAAATCCATATCTACACTTCTAGTCACATTTTGGTACAGTTTTTGTACTTCAATTGAAAGGGAGAGAGAGGTAGAATGAGGAATTAGGTCTACTATATATAGATAAACCTAATGTATAGGGGTGTGGTTAGGAGAACTAAACCCTAAGGTCAAGTTCTATGGTGGTTAGGTTAGGGTTTGTGAGGTGTCATCCCCACATTCCCTTAGGAAATATCTCATCCTCACACATGTGTGAGGAGAGATTAGGGTTAACTAGGATTAGTTAACTCTAAGGTCAAATTAAGGTTAGGTTAGGGTTTCCTAAGAAATATCCTAACCAAATTTGTGCACACACATGTGGGAGGGAATAATTTTGGACTAATTAGGGTTTAGGAACCTAATTAACATTTTTAATCCAAAAAGTGCACTTTAAGTGAAGTCACTTTAAAATTAGAACTGGAATTAACTTTAATTAAGACTTTTTGGGAACTAATAGCCTCGTGGGGTCCTAATTAAGTCTATGAAGGGCTTAAGTGGACTTAGGTTATTTATGAGTGATCCTTTGATGGATGCAAAGTGGTTATGATGTGGATTGGGTAGTTTAATAGGGTTTTGTACCTATAAACTAGTGAATTAGCCTATGTAAGTCTATGATATGCTACACTAATATAGAGTGATCTACGCTAGTCTATGCATGTCTATGGTAGTCTACGCATGTCTACAATAGTCTACGAAGGTCTAGAGAGATATGCAATAGTCTACACTGGTCTACAATAGCCTAGAGGTGTCTATGATGGCCTATGTAAACCTACAAGTGTCCAAAATGATCTACAAGTACATAGAGGTAGATATGTGTGACTTTTAGGTGTCTACAAGGACATCTACAACCAAAATAAGGATCACGCTTTGACATAGCATATTTTTTCTAAGAGGTATACTCAAGTGCAATTTATTTGATGTTGTATCTCCTTTGTCTTTCTTCTTATTTTCCATCCCTTATTCTTCCCATTTTTGTGCAGTTTTTGATAGGAAAATGTTGAAGAAGCTGAGAATATTTCTAGACTATTGAGCCAGATGTCTAGAGACTCAATTGTTGTGATATTTGAACGAAAGAGCGAAAGGTACTTGTTATGATTTTTGAATGAGGATCTTTATTGTATTTATTTTTTAAGAGTTCAATAGTCATTTCAAGTCAACTCTTCATGTAATCATATTTCAAATATTAATACAATTCTAGGCTTCTTTTCTATTATTTCTTTGTATTCAATATTGTGCATGTTTTCATTATGAGTTACATTATTTGAATGCATAGTGAACATTTCTTTCATTGGTCAACTGTTATGTTTATTACCATATTTGAATGAATGTAATTGCATCGATTATATCTTTTCCCTATTCTCTCTATTTTAATTGAATTGTCATTAAATCTAGCTACAATAGCCCAAAGGATTAAGGCACCGAGTCATACATAAGGCATAATTGAATTGTTATTGTTTTAGTTTCATTAAAATTTATAAAATATTTAATTCACCACCATAAATATGGAAGAGCATGAAAATAAAACATTAAAAACTTTAAGTTCATCTCAAGGGTATCTTTACCATACCTGGTATGTTTAAAAAATATTCAATAATTATATTCCTAGGTTAAAGAGGTAGGTTGACCAAATCCTGTAATTGCTCGTTAGCAATAGGTTTTACAAAATTATGAAGATCCTATATATTTGTTTGAAGTTCCTCCATTATATCATCCATATGTACCAAATGATCTTTGAGCTTCTTCAATTAACCATCCTATAAGCCATGTATATTGGCATTCCATTTACATTGTTGTACCTTTCAATGTTTGGATTCCTAGAGCATGTGGGAACACTATTTGGACTATTTCTTAGATCCTCATTTTATTTACATCTCCCAAATTATTTTAACTTTAGAAAATGACAACAATTTTCATTTTTCCATTTAGATATTAGCACCATCTATTATTTTTTTCAAAATAACACCCATGTTCTTTCCAACCAAGAAGATGTAAAATACAACCAATACAATTCAAAACTATAAATGCTTTTGTAAATAACTAATTCAATGATAAAATTGTATCTGAAGTATATATAAAATCATAGCAATACATACAATGAAAAAATGTCATAGATTCTTCAAACTTGGTTGTAAAACAACATTATAATACCCTATTTTAAATTCTATAACAATAGTAAAAATAAACACTATAAAAAAACTAATATGAGCAGCAATATACCAACATGAAGAAATCTACTTTTTTAATAATTACGACAATATTTCTAAGAAAATATCATAACTCTAAAGTTCTATAAATTTTTCCCTTGCCAATAATTTTAAATTACAACAATACATCCAATTTATGCTTTTCCAACAATAGGGAATGAATGTGGGACATGGAAGACTAAAATTCATGCCCCTTCTTCAACTTGTTCTCAAACAACTTTTTAGTTTTCTATTTCTCTTCAAATCTAAAATTTACCTCTTTATATATGTATATATATAGTTTTTATGCTCAACCCAATCTGGAAATTTAATTGGTAGCAAGAAATCTTGGTCAAAAGAATCCATTTGGCAACTAGAGACATTAGCATAAAATACCAAAGTTCTCCCCCTTGATATTGAGTAGATGAACAATTTTACCTCTGAGCTTTAGGAACTAAAATTTTTCTACACATTTAATAAAAATATTAGCCAACTATTGATGAGTATACATATACATCAATTCAATTTATTTTTTTATGAATCATGTCTCTAATGAACTGGTACTTCAAGTCAAAAAACTTAGATTTTCTATGATGAACTAAATTTTTTGCCAATTTTATAGTGCTCATATTATCATAAAATATTATTGTTGGCTAGTATTTCTTCTTCCCAATTTATTCTAGAGCTTTCTTAAGCCATAATGCTTGTGCACCAACTAAAGTGACAATAATATATTCTCCTTTTGTAGAAGAGAGCAATCAATATTTGATTCTTCAAACATGAAGTGATCAGTGATGAGGATATCCATTAACCTTAGGCTTATTATTTTTAAGACTAAGTAATTTTTTCTTTGTATTTCTTGTACAACCTTTTTATGCTCATGTTTAGTTTGATTTGTTAGTGTTTGAGTTTTATTGAGACTATTCTTGTCTCTTTTTGGTTTGTTTTTATTGCACTCCATGATGATTACATGTTGTTATATTGGTATAAAAATTGGTTGTAACCACCAAGGGCAATCCTCCAAGGGAGGTCCCAGGTTCAAATCTCCACCCTACCAAAAAAGCTGAATTGGGTACCCAAAATCCAATTGATAATGTTGGTGCGGGCGAGCTGGGTGGGACCCCGGGTGACTTTGACGGTGTAGAACCCCCTGTTCGTGGTCTCTTAGACCAAGGCAACCCCACAAGGGGTTTTTCGCTTAAAAAAAAAAAAAATTGGTTGTAACCCCTTGATTCTACTCTATGCTATTTAAGCACTAATCCTAATACATTTAACAACTTCATTCTTCATTTTCATATCACTCGTATTAGAGTTGCAAGAAGAATAGAAAGTAGATGTGGTAGTCTTGTCAACTTTATTACTGCTTGGTGCTAAGCTTTGGGTTACTACTAGCTAAGCACCTATTCCATGGCTAGGTGTTATTTTGGTATTGTATTAGGCCAATTGGTAACACCTTGTTGAAGCTATAGAGTGTAGAATATTTTCAATTACATGCTACACATGTTGGTATAGAGGTACCCCTAAAGATCCTTTGGAATCATCTTGAAATTGATGTGCATAAAATAAAATTTTGGAAGGCACAATCCAAAGCATTTCATGGAGTCTCATGGAAGGAACTTGCCTTGAAGATGTCAAAAATTAGGATTTTTGAAAAAAAAATTTAAGGGTTTTGAATCTCAAAATGATTCACTAATAACCTAGCCAAGATAAGAAACAATGCTATTACAAATAGAGAAACATTATTGAACTGAATTGAAATAGGGTACTTCCTACTCTTGGTTAAGGTTTATAACATACATCATTTACTTTGTAGATAGCCCAAGGAACAACAGATGTACATCATCATGGAAATTAGTACGACCAAGCAAACAGGAGGAGAAAAACCCAAAGTTGATTTAGCTTGAGATAATGCCCATTTGGGGAGATCTCAATTTTATTTTTCATTAAAATTATTGCTATCAAACTTCTATTTTATTTCCATATCAAGGATAATGTTTTGTTGAGATATGATGACCTTTCTAGCTTGAAGACAATATCATACTAAGGAGATATGATTATTTTCCAAGCTCAGATGAGGATTTGATCAATCTATGGTTGTAAATCAGATATTTGGCCAACTTGAGGCTGCACCATGAGCTCTCAACCAAGCTATGGCTATGTGGTATATTTTTGGCCAACCTGAGGTTTGTTGGTCCGGCTTTCATGCACACCCCGGGAAATAGGATGAAGCAAGGAAAGCTCCGGAGACACCCACGGGACGGATCCCACTCATCTTTAGGATCTAGCTGGTTATCCAAGGTGCGAGTTACCGAGTTGGGTCGAATGGCAATTCACTCTTTTCCACTTCTAGAATAGATTTCAATATGGACTGCTCTGTTACCTTACAGGGGGTTCCTGAACTTGTTCGGTAGTTGCAAAAGTTGTTGACAATCAGATTTGACTTGAATTCTTTGATCTAGCTCTTATAGGTCAGCAGATTTAAATAAAAGGCAAATAAAGAAAATAAAAATGGATCATTCACGGAAAGCAAAGAGAGGGTAGGGTAAGGCAGAAAAGAGAAGTTTATCAAACATCAATTGTAAACCCAAACTGTCAATCTTATCTATGCTATCAGCTTCACAACAGAACAAATCCCAGAAGAAAGTGTCCAGTCAGTCTAAGATCACTTTCAACTAAGAGCACAAGGCAGAGTGAAACAGATCTAGCGAGAAAATCATAAATCCAAGGGCAGATGGTTAAAAGCGGTATCTTTCACCGACATCCTAGCTCGCACAGTGAAGACAGAGCAATTAGAACAAACTTACACCTGAAATCTGTAATTTCCCCTAGCAGACAATAGAACAACTGAAGCCTAACAAAGATATTTAATCTTGACAATGGCAGATTTACAGCATATATCTAAAAAACTTTAAATGGAACGGATAACAAAAGAAAATACACTTATCACACTCTGCAAAAGATTAGGCTCCCGGCCATGCTATCACGTAAAAGCTAAAGCACATCAACTCCAAGTCCAGAAACAAAGGATTTCATAAAATTTGTAAGAAATTGCTTATAAGCCTTTTATTTCTAAGTCTCCGCCTCCCGTGATTACATTTAGAATTTGTATTTATAGACTTAGGACAGACCCTGATCTTTTCCAAAATATCTTGCTCAAACCCTAAATCTTATCGCACTTAAACCCTAGGACCCGGGTTTTACAATAAAAATCCATTTAAAATCACAGTCCAGATAAAACTTAACCCTTCTGCAAATCAGTGTAGTTAGCTGCCATAAATGGAGAAGATAAAATCAAATGCAATTTGCATTCATCCGCAGCTGCAAATAAATGCCTCCATTAATTCTGTCGGTGAGCCGGATGAGTCACCACTTCTCCTCGGATCCGATCTCCGTAAAGCCATCCCCTCGTGTTGAAATGGTCTCCATGCTATCAAGTCTGCAATAAATTTGCTATTGAATGCTTTACCGACTTCTTCTCTTCTAGCATGGCGGTCCTTGACTAAATCCGCACTTTATCTTTGCCTTTATGGTCTTTCCCGGTTGTCCCGCAAGTGCCGGTGGAATCCTCGCATGAAAGACAAAAAGATGCATTAGATTAGCATTTTAATTAAATCATAAGCTTAAAACATTAAAAACAGATTAAAAACCGCAAAATAAGCTTGCATGTCGGCTTCTGTTTGTCCCATTCACGCTTTGACAAGTGTCGCTACCCTAGGAAGCCTTCTGTTTCCCGTCGGAATGCACTTTCAGGTCAACTATGACTTTCTCTCTCCTACCGCGATTCTACGACATGCCGCGATTTCGTGACATGTCGCGAAATCGCGGCACTACCAGTGCATCGGCAACTTCCTCCCTCGTCGGCCATGAAAACACGACATGTCACGATTTCGCGACGTGTCGCGAAATCGCGACCCTCCTGGCCTCCGTACAGCCATCCCGATTTTCAGCCGCGATTTTAGAACACGTCGCGATATCGCGACAGTTCCGTACCTGCATGCGTTGACCGCGTTGACCGCGATTTTGGAACGTGTTTGCGACTTAGGCGATTTTTCATTCTGCAGCCCACTTTCTCTCTCCTGCCGCGAAAATGCGACATGTCGCGATTTCGCGACATGTCACAAAATCGTGCCCTCCGTACAGCTTGCGTCTCTCTCCAAAAAACTGTCGCGATTTCGTGACATGTCGCGAAATCGTGACCTTTCTGGCACTTAGCTGCATTTTGACTTACCTGTCGCGATATCGCGACATTTCCGAAAAATGGAAGTGTCGCGATATCGCGACACTACCAAAAATGGAAAGTTTGATTTTTCAGTGAATTATGCAACTGTTTTCTGGATTTTTCTCGGTAATGGTGCAATATTTTCTTGTGCATGAATGATTCTAGCATGTAAAAAGTGAATTCTTGGATAACACAGCTAAAATGCAAGAAAAAGCACAACTTTAAAAAGGAGGCAAGCAAAATATGGATTTAAAACTGAAAATGACCAAGAGGGTCCCCTGCCTGCAAAAATGGAAGTTCATAATTTTCTAAGGATGGAATCTCATTTTTCGGTGGGGGTGTGTTGCTTATCAACAAATGCCGATATCTGCGGGTAAAATAGTAGCACTATTTTAGAACCCAAGACTCTGGTTTCAAAATAAAAAGACCATGCATCATGCCTTGCCACAGACATTCTTCACAATAAATTGACTGTTAACTGCAAGCTGTTAAAATTTTCCAAGGACATACTATGATGGATTACTTCAAGGAAGATTTCTGATGTGCAATTTCAAAGGGTATAAAACTTTCTTCAAGGATGACTGAATTGAATGATAAACTTGGATTAATCAACTTTTCTAGATTGTAAAAGGGGAAACCGAGTAGAGCTCTGTTTACTAGTTTAGCTTTTTACAGCCTAGACAGAGTTACCCTTTAGATTTACACGACCCAATTTACAACTGTAGGGCAGAATCTAATATTGGCTGCCTCTTTTAATTGTAACTTTTTTTTTTTTTTTTTTTTTTTTTTTCTTATCTCTTTTTTTTTTTCTCTCTTATTTTTGAAATATATCACTATCTGGAAGACCTTAGAGAAATTACAATTTTCTTTTAATATTTGATCAATCTGGAACTGTTTCAGTCTAGGCATTGATAGCCTCTGGTGACACCCAAATAATTGCATGAACCATAGTCCCCTCTTATAACCAGCTTTTCTTGGATTCCCCGGGAGTTCCTCCAACTAAACAGGATAGCAGTTTTTCTATCATTAAAATAACTGTGGCAAGTAAGACACAAGATCCAATCATCTCTCTACCTTTGTCTTGAATAACAAAATAATTCCACAGTTCAGTGCAAGCAGACTATCTCAATTAGAATGGTGAACATCATGGGCATTGGATGGAAACTGGATTGATCAGCTTAGAATAAACAATTTTTTAGCAGGCTGACTTTTCATTGATTGCTCAGGCAGAGGTTAAAAAATAGAATTTTTAGAAGCCAAAGGACTTTGTACAGGCTTCCAAGGACAGGCACAGGCTTAAAGCAAAATAGAATAAAAACTGCACAGACTGCAAATAAAACTGCACAAGCAACAAAATAAAACTAAAACAAAAGACTGTACAGACTAAAGCACAGAACTGCACAGGCAAAGGGAATAAAATAAACTGAACAGACAGCAAAGAAAATAACTGAAACAAATGACTGGACAGACAACAAAGAAAAGGAAAAGCAGGGAAGAAAATAAAAACTGTACAGGCAATAAAAGAAATAAACTGAAAGAACTGAAGCAAAGCAACTAAAAACTGCTGAACTGCAGCAAAGATAAATTGCAACAGCACTGAAATAAACTAAACTAACTGAAATAAAATAAACTGCAAATGAAATAAAATAAAATGCAATTGAAATAAACTAAACTGCAACTGAAATAAAATAAACTGCAACTGAAATAAAATAAAACTGCACTGACAAAGAAATAAACTGAAAAACAAATAAATTAAAACTGCAGAGCATTAAAATTAAACTGAAAAAGATTAAAACTGCACAGGACATTGAAATAAAAACTGCACTGACAAAGAAATAAAACTGAAAAACTTCAAAGCTTATTTACAATGCATACATATGTTACAACTTCCCTTCATACTCAAAAAATGCAGCAGTTGGGAAAGCAGAGAAATGGTGCTTTAAAAATTTTTTGACCATGCAAGTAATTTAAAAAAAATTACCTTTCAAGTCCTGTTGACGAAATGCACTCCAGACTGTGCTTCAAAAATTTGCTATCTGGGAAAGACTTGGGTTTACTGTCTTCCCTGTCCCATTTGAAAAACAAATCTACAACTCCTTCAAATTAAACAAATCATATAATAACAAATCATATGATAACATGTTTATGCTTCTAATTAAAGGGTTTGCAGAGTTCTTTCAAAAGGACTGAATGTAAAAAACCCCAGGATCAAATACTTTAAAACCTTGACAGACCCAGACCACCACATTTTCAAAATGATGTGACAACTGAAAGAAATCATGTTTTATCTGTATGCCCTGGTTCTTAACAACTTGAACATTTTGTGGTTGCTGCACTGCTTCAATATCCAGGACTTCAATTTTTATCCCTCTAGCAGAGTGTTTACAATTTTCCTTTTCACCTGAGCCTTGCTTAGATTTAACCTCATCAATGTGCAATGTCCAAACATCATTGTTGTTATTGATTAGGGCTATAATTGTTCTCACCTTTTCAGTTGCCAAATCATAAACTCCAATATCTCGCATCAACACGGTTTATAGCCTCCTCTTTGACATTATGTTCGGAAGTTGCAGGCTTATGTTGAGACAATTCATCAATTCCAAGTTGGCTGACCACATTCATATTTACTACCTTTTCCTCCTTTTCTTGAAATTCAACAGGTGGTCCAAAGTAAGCCTCAATCAAGTTAATGTTTTGTCCAACAATCTGAGGCAGTTCATAGAGGGTGATGTCAGCTTTAAGTTCTCTCATATCCTCAATGATGCTATCCTCCTCAGTTACTTCTGCATAGTGAGATTGAATCTCACTTTCATCATCCTCTGATGAGGAAGGATCATTGTTAAGTTTTGGACTCTCACATTTCAAGTCATAACTGTCCATTTTGAACTGTTGAAAATCTTGCATTTCATCCACAGGAGTCTCTACAAGACTTTCTGTCTCTTCAAGAAAAGTGACAGAATCTGAAACCCTGGTTGTACTATTTTTGGGTGAACTAGAAATATCAATATTTCTTTGATTTCTAGGAAAATTTAACTCACCAGGAAAAATTTCAAATTTGGGTGGTGCCAGATCACAACTGTTCAGTTCAAGCACCTGCACTTTGAATTTGCCAGAACTTTTCTCTGTATTTTGCACATGTTGAGTGGATGTGACAGTTAACGTAGTTTCCTTGGGTAGAGCATGACATGTTGGCATTAACTTATGATGTGGAATGGGGTCTGGAACAGGCATGTTCTGTGTAACATAGGATATCAAAGGACTGCTCAGAATTTGAGGCCCTAGCTGTCTTTCAAGAATTAAGGCTTCTTTATAAGCCTCTACCAGGGTTGTGATATTAATGTCTCTCTTGAGGAAAATAGAGGTCACCGAATCCAATGCATTCTTGTAGATTTCTAAGGCCAGATTTGCATTTGGGATGTAATGGCCAGTCATTCTACCGTAAGCTCTTTGGAACCTCATATTGAAAGACCTGACAGTTTCTCCCGATTCTCTCTTGATGCTGGAAAATTGCTGATATAAAATGCTGGGATCTATCACTTCACCGAACTGTGATATAAAAGCTTTCTCTAGATCATCCCAACTAGTAATGGAATTGCTGGTGAGGTTTAAAAACCAGTCATAAGCTCCCTCCTGGAGAGTGAACGGGAACAATCTGCAGGCAACATCTTCATGCTGTATATTTAACAATTTTAAAGCATTTTTAAAAGCTAGCAGATGTTCTTCTCAGCTTCTTGTCCCATCATGTTTATATCTGGGGAGATACCTTTCTGGACTTCTGGCGGGGTCATGGGCTATACCCGGAATGTTCAAAGCGGTGGAGCCCAACCAATTTGCCATTATTACTTGGCTGACAGTGATGTTCTGATTTGTAATTGGATAACTGCAAGTGATGATAGAACTGTTCTTAACAAACCACTGAACTTAAGGCCTTCTCTGGCAATTTTAAAAACTGTACTGACAACTTTAAAAACTGTACTGACAATTTAAAAACTGCACTGACAATTTAGAAAACTGTACTGACAACTTAGAAAACTGTACTAACAATTTATAAAACTGCACTGACAATTTAAAAACTGCACTGACAATTTAAAAACTGTCCGGAGTTCACTGTGGGTCCTTCAAATGTTGCTGTTATGCCCTTACAACACTTGAACTGAGTTCGGCCCTCCTTCTAGCACCAATTAGATGTTGGCTGAGGAGGAGGGGAAAATTGGCTACCAGACTTTGGATAAAATACAGCTTTACAGTTCCACATACAGTCGGATTTCTCAACTCAAGTGCACTAAGAACAGATGTTCTCGCCCTCCTTCTAGCGCCAATTAGGTGTTGGTCCGGCTTTCATGCACACCCCGGGAAAAAGGATGAAAGCAAGGAAAGCTCCGGAGACACCCACGGGACGGATCCCACTCATCTTTAGGATCTAGCTGGTTATCCAAGGTGCGAGTTACAGAGTTGGGTCGAATGGCAATTCACTCTTTTCCACTTCTGGAATAGATTTCAATATGGACTGCTCTGTTACCTTACAGGGGGTTCCTGAACTCGTTCAGTAGTTGCAAAAGTTGTTGACAATCAGATTTGACTTGAATTCTTTGATCTAGCTCTCATGGGTCAGGCGGAGACTTAGAAATAAAAGGCTTATAAGCAATTTCTTGCAAATTTTGTGAAATCCTTTGTTTCTGGACTTGGAGTTGATGTGCTTTAACTTTTCTGTGATAGCATGGCCAGGAGCCTAATATTTTGCAGAGTGTGATAAGTGTATTTTCTTTTGTTATCCGTTCCATTTAAAGTTTGTTAGATATATGTCTGTAATCTGCCATTGTCAAGATTAAATATCTTCGTTAGGCTTCGGTTGTTCTATTGTCCCGCTAGGGGAAATTACAGATTTCGGTGTAAGTTTGTTCTAATTGCTCTGTCTTCATCTGTGCGAGCTAGGCTACCGACGAAAGATACCGGTTTTAACCAGCTGCCCTTGGATTTATGATTTTCTGCTAGATCTGTTTCACTCTGCCTTGTGCTCTTAGTTGAAAGTGATCTTAGACTGACTGGACACTTTCTTCTGGGATTTGTTCTGTTGTGAAGCTGATAGCATAGATAAGATTGACAGTTTGGGTTTACAATTGATGTTTGATAAACTTCTCTTTTTTGCCCTACCCTACCCTCTCTTTGCTTACCGTTAATGATCCATTTTTATTTTCTTTATTTGCCTTTTATTTAAATCTTCTGACCCATGAGAGCTAGATCAAAGAATTCAAGTCAAATCTGATTGTCAACAACTTTTGCAACTACTGAACGAGTTCAGGAACCCCCTGTAAGGTAACAGAGCGATCCATATTGAAATCTATTCCAGAAGTGGAAAAGAGTGAATTGCCATTCGACCCAACTCTGTAACTCGCACCTTGGATAACCAGCTAGATCCTAAAGATGAGTGGGATCCGTCCCGTGGGTGTCTCCGGAGCTTTCCTTGCTTTCATCCTTTTTCCCGGGGTGTGCATGAAAGCCAGACCAACAAGGTTGCACCATGAGTTCTTAATCAATTTGTGACTACACTTGAGATACTGCTATTCTCTAATTGTATAGACAAAATTGATCTAATATTTTAGACCAAATCAATGTACGAGGAATGTTGTTAGTGGTTTTATAACATCAAGATATGTCCACGCTACACTAGCATGACAAGTAGAAAGAGAGGCCTTTGGTGCCTCATAGTTAGAATAAATTTAGAAAACCCTAACATTGAGAAGCAATTATGGGTTACCATTTGGTGATCAAACTACATCAAACTTAAATCAGTCACCAAATCCTATTCACTTGTTTGGTAGGCTTGAACATTATTTTTAAGCATGATTAGGTGTTGATAAAAGTAGGTATTTTAATCTTACATCCACTGGAGGGAGATACCTTTAGTGTTTTAAAGGGGAAGGTGCAACCCCTTTGTATTAACCATCAAGGATGGTGGTTAAGAAGCCTCACATATGTGAAGTGGGGCTGCCTAGAGCATGTGTTTGCATGCAAAGTTGGACCTATTGACCTTGGAATTGGCCTACTTAGAGGTGGGCCCTATTGAAATTTCACTAGGATTGATGTTGGATAGTTGGTAGTCCATGATTTTTGGTTGACTAGCCACTGGTAGTGGTCATTGAAACCAAAATTTTCTTACCAGAATTCAAAATTTACCACCAAATTCAAATTTTCTTTCCAAAGTGTTGCTTTTTGAATTCAAAATTTTGTGCCATTTTTTAGAGAAGGTGAAAATTTTTATTTTGCAATTATAAGGTGTAAAATTTTAAAAAATAGTGCTATTTTTTACCTTTTCACTCAAATTTAAAATTTGAAGGGTAAAAAGTTTTGTAATCTATAAAAAAATGTTTTATAAAATTGCATGGAAGGCATTGAAGATAAAGTTTTCTAACCCCTGGTTCTAGTAAATTTTTACATTTTAGGAACCCTCCAATTGTTCCTAATAGGTTCCTAGAGACCAAATTTTTCTTAGTTTGGCTTACACTAGGTCAACAATGACTTATGACCTAGTAGAGAAAATGACAACCCTAGATCAAATAGTTGAATATTTGGCTAGCAAAGTGCAAGACCTCACAATGAAAAATACTCCAAGTGATGTAAAAATATATAACAATGAATTTTGTAATAAGGAAAAATGTGAGGTAAATCCTTATGATATATCTAGGAATCCAAATATCTTGTCAAGTTTGAAAAGGATTGAAAATCCAACTAAGTTCATATTATTTACAAGCTCATTATATAGGCTCTAATGGCCCAAAATACATAACCAAACCCACTAAATCATGGATTTGATCCCAAATCCTCAACCATAAGCTACAAAAATGCAAGAAAGAATGCACGTAACTTCTAAGCTAGGAAAGAAGGGAAAAATGCTAACTAGAAGATCCTTTAGCTAACTTGAAGTTCACTCTTCCTACTTTGAGTTCACACTTCCTAACTAACACTCATAAGTGACAACTAGAAGACAACTAGTGCCCACAAGTGTATGTGAGAAGGAGACTCACTTACAATATTAATTTGCAAGAATTAAACTATGCAAACCTAGCTAGGAACTACTATAGGGGTCATATGAGTGATCAAACATCAATCCTCATCAAAGTTGGATCTTAGATATGAAGAATTGGTTCTCTTATTCAAAAAATCCTATCTAAAAACATGTTCCCTTCACTAAACTTAAGCTCATGGATTTAGTGAAAGTCTTGATTATAGATAGGAAATAAAGCCAAAATACAATCAAGAAATGGGAGGACCTCATCAAAGCTTTGATGAATACCTTCTACCCACCTAACTACTAGAATCATATCAAAATAAAATGGTATAAATTGATAAAAACTCATAATATGTCTATCCAAGACTATATTTTTTAGTTTAATAGGTTAAGGATTCCTCTCAAAGTGAACTATCCAATAGAAGCACTAATCACTAAATTTTTAAGTGGTTTTCAAGAACAGGTATATAGGGAGTTAAAATTTACTTCCTTGGCTACTTTGAATACTACATTTAATCATGCACTTTTAGTAGAGGATAAAATTTCTGCACATTCTAAAAATCAGTTTTCTTCATAAGAAAGCATATCCAAGGGAATGAATCAACATTATCAAAAGATGAAGAAATTCCCTCCCTTCTTCCTCTTCTTCTACTTATACCTATTCATCCAGTGCCCATTCTTCATCTTCTTCTTCTTTAAAATATTCTTCTTCCTCTTTATATTATGATTTTTATAAGATACCTAGACATAGCAAGAACAAATGCTATAAATTTAGAAATTTGAAGAAGAAATCCCTAATTGTAAATTCTACAAATGAGGACCCAAAATATGGTCCCATTATGACTACTAGGAAGGGGTTGCACATCCATAATTGAAGGGTATACTAAAAAAAACCACCCTTATGAATCTGTAGACACCAAAATAGCACCAATCCGATTATGTGACTACAAACACTGATCACATTAACACACATAGCCCCCAGGGTAGCCCCCAGAGGTTAAACAGTGGTTCTAACCACTTACACAGCAGTTTTACAAGTCAAAAATCAGTTTGGCACCTTTTAGACACTTTATTTCTTATTCGTCCCACCCAGGGACGAGTGCGAATTTGTACTCGTCCTACCCAAGGACGAGTATGGATTTGTACTCGTTTCACCCGGGGACGATTACTAGCGCTCGCTCCGGGGTGGGACGAATGCCGGGTTTGACCGACAAAAGTCGGACCTCAGCGCATGACAACTCAGAACTACCACTCAGCTTTTCATGCATGACATAGGAGTGCAAGTGAGTTTTCTAAAACACACAAAGACATGCACAGAGGCAGTTAAGAAGCCCTTGATCAAGAAGAAGTCTTCTCTTCACAAACAAAAGCATTCATGCAAAGAAACACTTTTGCATGTTAATTCAAAGAGACCCCTTGGGTCTATAAAATGGTGAGTTTCCTCACCCAAAAGGATATACAGAGAAGGAGCATTTTGAGCGACGAAGTGCTGCTAGTTCACTTACTGGCGATTTGTGCTTTCATAATCGTGGTATTTCTTTTAGTTTCATGTTTATGCTTTTGTCAAGTCTTTCATTTCATTTAGATTCATTTCAACCATCGTTAGATTCATCTTTTATTTTTCATACACAGGTGCTACTGACTTTCTTGTTTGTTTCTTTGAGTGCCGAGTTGCAGCATTAGAGGAGCGGCGAGGAGTCTACCTTACCAACGCAAGCGGCGGCAACATTTGGCCCGCCCATTCCAAACGTGGGCATGCGGAAGGAGGAAGACTAAGTCACAAATTGTAACAAAGACCAATTTAACGCTCCTAGCCCCTAAAAAGGGAGGAGACGTCTATGTAACCGAGGATAAGAAATTTGAATAAAGAGGTCTGTGATTTCCTTACATCTTTTCTTTCGTCTCCAATTTATCTCCTTTCCTTGTTTTTGTGCATAGGATTAAAGCGTTATATTTCGTCTTATATTGCATAATTATAGTTTTCCTTTTGTTTCCGAAATCTCGTGCTTTCAATGGCGATCACGGTGGGACCTCTGTCCTCTATTTTTTTTTAGGTTAAATTACTGATCTAAAATTGCTTGCTTGTTTTTTTTTTTTACAGGTACCTATTTTTCAACAATCGGACTGTTATTCGTCTCTGCAAGTGACGATTACAGAATTGTTACTCGTCTCACCCCGGGACGAATAAACTATTCGTTCCACCCTGTGACGATTACGGTTCTGTTATTCGCCTCACCCAGGGACGATTATAGATCTGTGCAAATTTTTAGAGCAAATCAAAAATTTCCGATTAGGCAGAGAAGAGGTAGGGGTTGTTTTTTACAGCTTCTATCAAATTTTTGTTTTTCTGTTTTCTGGTTTTCAGTTTGAATGGCTTAGGGAAAGATTTCTTTTCGTTTGCTTGTTTCAATTTCGCAAAATTAAAACGAACCCCACACATCACGTTACATTTTAAACCAAGGCGTTGGTCGTAAGACCCCAACCCTTGAGCAAGACCAACGGTGGGTTCATCACCACCTTGGCTTAGCTTTGCATCCATTCCCCGATTGTCAATTGTTGTTAGGCGTAAATCTGACGAAAGCTGACCGAGTGTCGTTGGGGTGATTCCCATGCGCGCGAGGATAAGTCTTCTATGGTAGGTGCCATTAATAGGACAATCCCCCTTCCGTACCGCCTACGTACCACGTACCATCTGCTCTCACGTACCTATAGTCTCCCTCTCGTAAGGGCGGGTATATAGAGAGGTTGGTATATCGGCTCTGCTGGTATATTGAAGGGGCGACCATTTTGGGAGTTATATGAGCCGTCATAATGCATTTAAACGTTCTTCAAAACCTACAAAAACAAAACAAAACAACAAAAACACACTAAACCAGATTTAGGGCACACTATTAATCTTTAAAAGAGATAATCATTGCTTGTGTGTGTATGCTATTTTCTGTTTAGACAAAAAAAAATCAAAAATCAAAAAAAATCATAAACAAAGATAAAAATCTATGCATTTTGTCACTCGCTCCAAAAGCTCCAAGGATTCCCGCAATCGCTTGGTCACTCCAAAATGCCCCAAAGGTGTCCATGAACCCTTTGGTCAACCCAAAAGCGCCCTAAGGTTCCCATAAGTGATGCAGGACCATCCAACAAAATATGGGAAATTTTATATTTTTCTCTAAATTTTAGTGCATCTTGTCGGGGCCATAACTTCTCAACCGTAGCTCCGATTGACTTGAAATTTTACAGGGAGTTAGTTGGGATAATTTTAAACAAATATAATTCCCTAGATTCTATTTGTTTGGAAAAGTCAGTTTTGGGGCCAAATTCCATCATCTAGTGCCCCAAAATTAGGTTTTAAAATTGGGCACGCATTTTTATGCACTTTTTGAGCTGTTCGGATGTCAATATCTCCTAATGTATTTAGAGTTAGGACTTGAGACTTCATTTTTGTCTTATCTACTATAAGAGGGATGCGCACACCAATTTTGGGCCCCATCTGAATCATTTCAATTTTTAGGGTTTTTAGAGAGACATCGCCATGGTATTCACCCGTAGTCAAGCCCACTCATGGGCAGACGCTGCGACGAATGTCCAAAGAAACACGAGTCACATCCGTTATAGTCCCCAGGATTTGGTCATACCACCTTGGCGACCTAACACACAAGGCAGTCCCCTACACACCTTAACGGAAAGGGACTATAGGGGCACCTCTTCTAGGGGCACTCCTGTTCAGACATAGCACCCGAGCACGCATCCTCCCATGAGGGGTACATCCGTAGGAGAGCTCCCTTAGATGCTCGCTATGAGTGGTCACCATGCAATGAAGCACTAGGTCAACATAGGGTTCGACGGGAGGAACCACATGATTACACTATCCCTCCTTCACCCCCTCTAGTTGTCAGGACTACAAGGACAAATACAGAGCACAAGGCTCCTCAGGCGGGGCGAGCCAACTCTTCCCGTTCCTCTTTCACTTACAAAAGAGAGCACGAGGAAAACCCTTACCTTCCTCAAGAACAATATACATCGCAGGAGCAACACGCCTCCGCAATTGCTAGCTTTCAGGATTACCTATTGAGGCCAAAGCCTCAGGGGAATGCCGCTACCCCCAACAGAGGGAGGCGACCTATAGAGATCTCGGATCACCATGACCGAGATAGATATCTAGGAGAGGCATCTAGGCCTTCTAGACATGAGACGACAGGACCAACTATCTTAGAATCTGCCAAGCATATTGCACGTCGGATGCAACTCACGATACTTGAGTTGGAACAACAACAGTTAGAGCAACAATATCTTTTAAATCAAGAGTGCCTTCAATGCCAGGAGGATGAGTTGTTACAACACACTATGCAGGCGAAGACTCCAACCCCTCACATGCATAAGAAAAAACATTATGAGAAACACAACTGGGTGCAAGAAATGTTGCCCTCGACGCCTCCTAGACTTGAGCGGGAGGCCAATCCTAAGACCAATGACGGGTGCCTTCTTCAGGCGCCCACCCAGGTTCATGGACCACCCCCAAAAATTCTTCAAGAAGCCTCTGAGGAACCTGAGCTAGAAAAAGAGTGGACCAAAATGAAATACCAAAGCATGGGGGGTGTTATTCAGTCATCCCTCTCAAGGCATCAAGTTTTCCACAACTTGCAATGGGAACAAATCAAACAGGAGGAGCTCCAATCCCTCGATACAAGCAATGCACTGCCCAAGCACTTAGAGTCAGTAGAGACCAAGATTTTGGGGCCACAAAAGCCCAACTCACGTGAAACTCCTCTCAAAGAGGATCAACCCCTGGTTGTAGAGCTACCTGATGATGAGGTCTTCCATATCTTAGAATCACCAGGTTCTGATAAGCCTGACTCTCTTGCCAAAGATGAGTCAGCATATGCAATAGTGCTATGGGACCCGTTCGAGTCTGACATCACTAATTCATAGGTGGTCCCCATGGATGAGCATCACAAAATTCTCTTAACATTACTCCCTTTGGAGGCTCCCATCGAGCCCGTGCCATTGCCAAAAAATCCGGTCCCCCCGCAAAGCGCAGAACAACCCCATCGGGACCATGTCAATCTGCTCGAGCCAAACGAGCTTAGCATGTCACAGATAGCTATCGGGGCCAACGAGGGCCTTTGGATCATCGACAATGATTACGAAGATGAAACTGAGATGGCTTATCTCAATCATGCACGACGACACAATCACCCTGTCACCCATGACGAACTAATGGCCCAACTAGGCATAAGACTAGGGCATGAGTGGCGCATAGACCCGACCCACTGGCATCACATGTTGATTCCACTCCTTTGGGAAGATCACGAGCACCTTCCACCCAGAGATATCATAGCACCATCAGTGCCGAAGGCAGACCTTGCCCTCCTATCCATGCATAAGGCCGATCCATTCGTGCCAATTCCTACAGAGCCAGATCCGGTGCACAAAGATCATCACGCTGGGGGTACCTCTATTCCCTGAAGAGCCAGTGGGTTACACCAAATGCTCCAAAGGTGTCCATAAACCCTTTGGTCAAACCAAATGCTCCAAAGGTGTCCATAAACCCTTTGGTCAAACCAAAAGCTCCAAGGATTATCGCAATCTCTTGGTCATCCCAAAAAGCTCCAAGGATTATCGCAATCTCTTGGTCACCCCAAAAGCTCCAAGGATTATCGCAATCTCTTGGTCACCCCAAAAGCTCCAAGGATTATCGCAATCGCTTGGTCATCCCAAAAAGCTCCAAGGATTATCGCAATCTCTTGGTCATCCCAAAAGCTCCAAGGATTATCGCAATCTCTTGGTCATCCCAAAAGCTCCAAGGATTATCGCAATCTCTTGGTCATCCCAAAAGCTCCAAGGATTATCGCAATCTCTTGGTCATCCCAAAAGCTCCAAGGATTATCGCAATCTCTTGGTCATCCCAAAAAGCTCCAAGGATTATCCAATCTCTTGGTCATCCAAAAGCTCCAAGGATTATCGCAATCTCTTGGTCACCCCAAAAGCTCCAAGGATTATCGCAATCTCTTGGTCATCCCAAAAGCTCCAAGGATTATCGCAATCTCTTGGTCATACCAAAAGCTCCAAGGATTATCGCAATCTCTTGGTCACCCCAAAAGCTCCAAGGATTATCGCAATCTCTTGGTCATCCCAAAAGCTCCAAGGATTACCACAATCGCTTGGTCAACCCAAAAGCTCCAAGCGTTACCATAACTGCTTGGTCAACATAAGTATTCAAAAATCAACAAAAACAACACAAAAATCAAAATCACAAAAACATTTGCATTTCAATTCCATGCATAACAATAACATCATCAAAAATTACAAAAACAATGGCATTTCAATTCCATGCATAACAATAAAATCATCAAAAATTACAAAAACAATTGCATTTCTATTCCATGCATAACAATAAAATCATCAACAATCACAAAACAAATTGCATTTCAATTCCATGCATACTCATAAAAAAATCAAAATTACAAAAACAATTGCATTCCAATTCCATGCATTCTCATACAAATCAAAATACAAAAATATAGGTTGCATTAGGCATCGCATCCATACATTATACATTTGCTAGATTATACAAGTCAAAAATACCATAGGCTGTCATTACTTGACAAGACCATCATTTTCCACATCACATCCATGTGCATAAATGCATACATCCAGCATAACACTACGACCATTTTTAGCATAGTCAGTTGTTTCCTAATGTATATAGGGTTTTCGTCATTCAGATGTCTTTAAATTTCTAGCCAAAAACTGTACACAGTTAAGCAGATTTTACATGGGAAAGTTTTACTTGGATCCCACCTTGGTACGTAGCATCCCAACACAAATTAACACACATAAAATAATTCCTAAGTTGTGTGGACGAAAGATGAAACCTGCACCGTAATCCCGGCTACCATAAGCGAAACGGCTATCTTGCTTATCCCCCTGTGCAATTGACCCTAGAAATGCTGAGAGTTGGCAAAAGGACAAGCTTCCTCCCTACCCAATTCCCCATGAATCCCAAGTTCTCAAAAGTTGCAAAACATCAAAAATTTGCAAAACGTCAAAACACTAAAATTTGACATCCTACAGTGCACACATCAAAAGGCACAAACAATAGTGATTCTCGTCACTCCATATTTCAATCCCTTGCTCAAAAAAAAAAAAAAAATCAATAAAACAAAAATAAACAGTGATCTTATCACTATAATGAGCAAGTATCCCCATACCCTTGAAGAAAAGAAGGGAGTCGACCTTGAATCCCTGGAATTCTCAGCATTTCGACAGGTCATGAGGCAAGCTTCAGTACCGGTTTGGTTGATAGCCTATCGATCACTGGCGATAAACCTCCCGCATGACGATATATCTGTCACATTAACTTGTGTGCAGATCAATGTTTGCATGTGGATGAGCTAGCTTATGGTATCCTAGATAACATCGCAGACAAATCTGACTAAATACAATAAAGGAGTTAGTGGAGCTAATTAGGTGATCCTCAGTACAGGTTCGGTTGAAAGCCCATCTGGCACTGGCGGTATCCTGATGAATAACACATAAACGAACTCAATTGCACACACAGGGATGTGAAATAACTTGGTTAAATTCAAGTCGGATTTAGACCTTGTTCAGAAGTCTTGCGAGATAAATGTATAGTCTTGGCTAGTTAGTTAAAAATATCTGCATCTCAGAAAAGCTTAACTACATTTTCAAACAACCGATACATTTCATTCCATACCTCACCATCAAAAAATATACAAAATACAAAAACAAAGTTTTCATATGCACAAGTCATTCCACAAAGTCATCCCATTAGTATAGCAAATCACTCCAATTTTGTACAGTATATGGTGCATCGACAAATCATCCACAATTCATTTCATTCATTCTATATGCATACATCATACAAATTAGAAACATCACATTCATAATCACCTCTGCATACATCAAACACATACATACAAAACACGCCACAAAAAAAAAAAAAAAACAAACAAACACAACAAAACAACCAAAATATAAAAATGACAAATGCCAACAAAAACACTAAAAATTGCCGGACAAAAGTGCTCTTGCACTTAACCTCTTCGCATTAGAAAATTGATGTCGGGGTCTACCTTGTCGTTATCCTACTCCCCAAGAAGGCTACCATAGCCGGACCGCTCCACGGGAAGACGGATTTTTGCCCATGTTACCCCCAAATGGCATCCCAAAATGGGTTCACACCCACCAAAAATAGGTCCACAAAAAAAAATCGAGAAATTGCTCGCGCATTCAACGGACAACATCTGAAGGCACCCTCACTTAAGTCATCTTGGGTCAAGCGACTCGTCGCTTTTCTCATGTCAGTCATTCCTTCATCGATTCGTCGCTTGAGGGGGTAGTCACACTTAAGTCACCAATCAACAAAAACACACCCAATCAAGGCAATGGCATGCATTCAAAGAATCATTGACAAAGACAATCACGCTCCTGCTTGGGGCAGCAAACAAGCAATAATCACAAAATTGATCAAACACTTGGCATTCCCGAAGCATGAACACAAGGTTCCCCCGTGGATAAAAGGTTGCGCCCTTTGCCTATTCATGACTGATCAATGTCCAAGCTCAAGTCACACCTCACCAAAATAGGTTAATACTTGAAATCAAATTCCTTAGCTCGTCAGAAGCAAGGATTCAAGAATGCATGCCCTTTCCATGCTTGGGGCATCAAGAGTTGGTTAGGTTACTTGAGAAACCCTAATCATTAGTGCTTTGGTTATCTATTTTTGCTCAGTACTGCGCCATGCACAACGCTTCCCAAAAAGGGGCATCTGTAGACACCAAAATAGCACCAATCCGATTATGTGACTACAAACACCGATCGCATTAACACACATAGCCCCCGGGGTAGCCCCCCAGAGGTTAAATAGTGGTTCTAACCACTTACACAGCAATTTTGCAAGTCAAAAATCAGTTTGGCACCTTTTAGACACTTTATTTCTTATTCGTCCCACCCAGGGACGAGTGCGAATTTGTACTCGTCCTACCCAAGGACGAGTATGGATTTGTACTCGTTTCACCCAGGGACGATTATTAGCGCTCGCTCCGGGGTGGGACGAATGCCAGGTTTGACCAGCAAAAAGTCAGACCTCAGCGCATGACAACTCAGAACTACCACTCAGCTTTTCATGCATGACATAGGAGTGCAAGTGAGTTTTCTAAAACACACAAAGACATGCACAGAGGCAGTTAAGAAGCCCTTGATCAAGAAGAAGTCTTCTCTTCACAAACAAAAGCATTCATGCAAAGAAACACTTTTGCATGTTAATTCAAAGAGACCCCTTGGGTCTATAAAATGGTGAGTTTCCTCACCCAAAAAGGATACAGAGAAGGAGCATTTTGAGCGACGAAGTGCTGCTAGTTCACTTACTGGCGATTTGTGCTTTCATAATCGTGGTATTTCTTTTAGTTTCATGTTTATGCTTTTGTCAAGTCTTTCATTTCATTTAGATTCATTTCAACCATCGTTAGATTCATCTTTTATTTTTCATACACAGGTGCTACCGACTTTCTTGTTTGTTTCTTTGAGTGCAGAGTTGCAGCATTAGAGGAGCGGCGAGGAGTCTACCTTACCAACGCAAGCGGCGGCAACATTTGGCCCGCCCATTCCAAACGTGGGCATGCGGAAGGAGGAAGACTAAGTCACAAATTGTAACAAAGACCAATTTAACGCTCCTAGCCCCTAAAAAGGGAGGAGACGTCTATGTAACCGAGGATAAGAAATTTGAATAAAGAGGGCTGTGATTTCCTTACATCTTTTCTTTCGTCTCCAATTTATCTCCTTTCCTTGTTTTTGTGCATAGGATTAAAGCGTTATATTTCGTCTTATATTGCATAATTATAGTTTTCCTTTTGTTTTCGGAATCTCGTGCTTTCAGTATCATATCTCCTCAAAATGTGGCCATGACAATTTGTTCATCACTGCAACTCACCTAACACATGACATTTTTTATCAATTTTATAATTGACAATGGCTTGCATAAACATCTAATTGTGAGGTCTATTGTTGACAAATTGAAGCTTCCTTTGAGACCACATCCTCACTTGTATGCACTTGGGTAGAAATATAATGGGTCAACTTCAAACATCACATACACATGCACCATGTCCTCTTTTGATAGTAAATTTATGGATAAGGTGGCATGTGATGTAACAAATATGGATTGTTGTGGTTTATTGCTTGGAAAACCCTATTAATAAAATAGGAAAGCTACGTAGAATGTCTATGATAACACATACACATTGTAGTTGCACAATAAATCATACTTGGTAGAATGCACTAAACTATCCATAAATTTTGTTCTAAGTTGCATAAAATCTCGTAAGGAAGTCAATCAAGCACAAGAATTAACTCATATTCATAAGACCAAAAGATAAAGAAGACCAAGCATCACCTAAGAATCACAACAAGAAAGCCTCACTTCAAAATATTTTGCAATCATATGAGCATGTGTTCAAAGAACCCACCACTTTACCTCCTAAGAGGGATATAAATCATAGCTTACAAATCATTCCAAGTGTCTCTCTCCCAAATGCACCAATGTATAGATAGTCAACCCTATAGGTCGATGAAATCAAGAGATAAATTTAGGATTTTTTGGAGAAAGGGTTCATCAAAACAAGCACTTATACTTGTGCATCTTCCACACTTTTTGTGCTCAAGAAAAATTATTCTTGGATACTATGTATTGATTTTCTTGCTTTAAATAAAATCATCATAAAAAATAGATATTCTCTTCCAAGTATTGATGACTTATTAGATCAATTACAAGGAGCAAAGTTTTTCTCAAAAATTAATCTCAAGAGTAGATACCATTAGGTTCGGGCTCAAGTAGAGGATACTTAGAAGACAACATTCAAGAATAAGTTTAGGCTTTTTGAATGGTTGGTCATTCCATTTGGTCTCATGAATGCTCTTGCAACCTTCATGAGGTTGATGAACGAAGTGTTCAAGGACAACATGGACAAGTTTGTTATCATATATTTGGATGACATACTTGTGTATTCACCTACTTGGAAGGTACATCTAGGATACCTAGATCAAGTTCTCAACACCATTCATAAGAACAAGCTTTATGCTAACCTTCCAAAGTACTTATTTGCTCAAACATCCATATCCTACCTTGTCTTTTGTAGACCCAAAATTTTTGCAACCCTTTCCTTTAGGTTGATTGATCCATGCCTGAAATGGGAGGGAAAATAAAGTGCCTACACCTCAGATGAGAAGCACTTGTATCATGCTCTCTTTGGTGTTTGTCAAAGAATTATTGGTGGGGTTCACCAGGAAACACTCTATGGTGGTTTCCATACCTAGCTAAGGTGATATATTGTTATTTTATTTTAATAATACACCTAAATTTTGGCAAGAGTGCAACTATACCTAACTATATGCACTTCAAATTTCCATGAAAGTAGTAGCACATGATTAACTAAAAAAGACTAAAATTTTAACTATAATGCAATGATATTTATGGATGCTGAAAGTAAAAAGGATAAGCTCTTATATTATCATATGCATATTATACTCTCTTTTTTCTTTCTTTTTCTTTGCTTTTCAAGGAACTTGACTAATGCAAACAAGTATGAATACCCATACATATTTTTTTTTTATCTTTTCTTTTATTTTCTTTTCTTTTTAGGTGATGAAGATAATACGAATATGGATGACTATGTAATTTTGTCATTTTCCCTTTTCAAACAATAAAATATACCACAAAATAGTGTGATTAACTATTTGCATTTTTAACTTTAATTTTTTTCTCTTGCCTTAATATTCTCTATGTAGATGACTTATACGTAGAGAACATAATTGAAATAAGTATAAAACAACCAGAAACAAAAAATAGAATAAGATTGATTGCACTTACCTGCTCTGGGTGTCTATTGCAAGAGAATATGTGTTTCATAGAGCGAATACACATCATGTAGAGTGAATACATGTCCCATAAGCTAGCTCATGAATTCACATCTTTAGAATATCTGCAAGGGATTTTTGCACACTAAACTTGAAATTTAGGGAATTAATATTTGGGGATCTACTTGAGCCACTTTAAATTTAATTTCTCTATGGTGCAACGGTTAGATCCTGAGGCCTTTTAAACAACCTTGTTTCAAAATATGATTAATGAAAATACATATAAAAGTGAATATCAATTTGAGCATATAGATGATATGCAGAAATATCTAGGACATATTAAGTGCATGAATCATCTAGGATAAATAAGAATCTATTGTTTTTGCATATGGTTGCATGAATTTACCCCTGAACCTATGCATCCATGGATTTGTGACTTAGATGTGAATAAGTGCCTCATGTATTCACTACAAAGAAGGACACAAAATCATGAAATACCAAGAAGCAAAATAAAATAATGTAGATTACAATAATTTAAAATGATCTAAGAGATAATATAGTAAATTTACAATGCTTTTAATGATACATAGGATCACAAAAAAATAAAAGGGTGGTGTAGAAGTAGTATATCTAATATAAAGACAATTCTTCCTTGCATGAAACCTCCGTAGCACTCAAAAATTCCATTGCAATTTATCAAACCTACAACATAAACTGTTAGATCTCTCCTTAGCTTAAAAAACCAAAATTGCTTCTAATTTCTCCTCCTCCCCTTCACTTTGCCATCCAATATCATTAAAATGTTGAATCTGTGCCTTTAATGTCTTTGTAGGTCACCAAATAAGGTTAAGGGATGCAAGATTTGGGAGTCTAAAGCAGATCAAATAAAAAAAAAATGGCATTTCACCAAATTTGGTGAATATGCATCCTAGCGGCTAGGACGCATATTCGTCGAAATCAAAATATTGGTCGGTTTTAGAATGTAATCCAAATGGTCATTTTGGTGGAAAATAATTCTTCGAATTCTGCAAATATGCATCCTAGCTACTAGGATGCGTAATTGCAAAAAAATACAAAAACGTGTCAAGGCAGTTGGCACGTGCAGGGAGAAGTTTCAAATTCAAAAAAGGTATAAAAATGGACATGTCGGAGGGAGAGGGAATTTGACATGGGTCAAATTTTCCTCTCTACATTTTGCCATATTTTGTGCATTTAAAAAAAATGCATCAAAGAAGTTGCAAATAAATTTTTAACGAAAAAGGGATGTGCAGTTTTTGTCAAGAGGCTAATCATTAAACACATTATAAAAGATTTTATTAATTTATTTAAATATTTTATTATATTTTAAAAAATGAGGCATCGAAAAAATTAAATATTTTAAACCTTTCTATTTAAGGTGCCCCCTTGAGTTTCATGAGGAATTCTTAGTTCCTCATGGAACTCAAAATTGCAAAAATAAAAAATGAAATTCTAATATAGCTAAAATTAAGGGTTTAAAAGAGAAATTAGGGCAAACCCTAATTCATTATTCCACTACACATTTGAGGAGAGGAGAGCTCTGGAGATAATGGGGCTTCCTACACATTGAGTGGATTTGGTGGAATCAAGGGGCGAGGAAGCTGAACCAAGCATGGAGGTAAGTAGCATTGCTATTTTAATCAAATTTTGTCCATTTGAAATTTAGATTTAGCTAGATTTTCCCAGATTTTAGGGCAAATTCATCATGCAAAAATTTCATGGTAAATTCATGTCCTACGACATGAATACACGTTCCGCCAGAACATATCAATTCAAAATATGAATTCGTAGATAAGTTACAAATTCACAAAGAAGATGCGAATTCATATTCAAGACATGAATTCACCGAAAAGAAGGCAATTCCTAAACAAATAGAGAAATTTTGATTTTTTACTTTCTTCATGTGCTTATTTTATTACTGATGTATAATTATGTTTATTTGTGATTGCAGTTTGGCACTCTCAAAAATTGAGTGGAGGTCAAAGAAGTTCACAAGATAAATGTGAGCTCTTGATTATGGCAAGAGGAGGTAGCTAGGGACTACATGACTCTTTCATGTAGTGGAGATGCCTCAGGATAAGGCTAATACTGATCTGATTAAAACCTTAGTAGAGCGATGGTATCTAGAGTTATCTACCTTCCAATTACCTACAAGGGAGAAGACTATTACCATTGAGGATGTTTGGAGGATCCTCAAGATTCCCATCAAGGAAATGGGAGTGTACCAGTCAAGGATATAGATGACAATGGTAGATATACTGGAAGGATATGCTTACTTTCAAGTTTCTTAGAATGGCATTAGTGTCAATAATATGGGTGAGAGATAGACTATATTAATGCTAACAATAGTGTTGAGCTATATAGTGGTTGGAGACTTGAATGGCCATATGATCAGACAACACTTGCCATGGGATATAACCGGAGCAGTCAACGTCATGAGAGATGATGGTCGTCATTTCACCTAGAGGTTGCTAGTTCTATGTCGGTTATACAAGACACTTATGGAAAATTATGTATAAGAAACATACATGTATTATTATGACTACATTTATCTAGGTGTGGAGTTGGGAGCACATTGCTATGCGAAGGCTACATGGGCTTCCTTGGGGAGAGCTAGAGTCAGGATGTCCAATATTTTTTAGATGGGCATCGATGATGGGAGAGCGGCGTACACAGATAGGTGGCTTGGATTATGTGAGGTGGAAATTATATGAGCTTCTTCCTTGTCATATTACCTAGCAACCATGGAGGATGGTGCCATACTATAATGAGGATCATGTAGAGGTAGCTTGATTGTAGTGGATCTAATGGCTACAAATGGATAAGGGAGAGATGGAGCTGCATAATTTTGATCGGGTGCAACAATAGTTTGGATTAATTCAGGTTTTTGAGATAGGTGATATCTCCTATAAATGGGTGACTAGAGATCCAATTATTATGGGAGTATGGGTAAACCTAGTCTAATTTAGGGAGCCAAATGCTGATGATTCTATCTATCCTAATCCTAGGGTGGATTATGTGGGAGTTGAGGTTGGATACGATCAATGGTATGATGGGATCCATCCTCCATGGATCATTGATATTCACCCAATGGGTAACCTTGGATTGATATAGGTGGCTAGAGCGATGGCTTATCGATGGGTAACTTAGATAGATGATCCAAGACTGATACTAGGTGAGGTTACTTGATGTGGGTGATCAGGAGGACCTTGAGCTAGAGGAGTATGGGTGTCTAGGAGGATGCAGGGAATGAGATAAATATTGACATGATCATGTCTCACAATTTTCATAGGGTTGTAGTCAGTAGTAGCCTACACTGTTGTATCAGGGATTGTCACCACAATGATAAGTATCATCATATCTGTAATATGTTCCATTGCCATAGTAGGTTGTATCATTATTGCAATAATAGAATTTATCCAAGAATGGTGTTGAGATGGATATTGGAGAGTTGAGAAGCATTGGAGAGGTTGCTGCACTACGAGTAGCAAATTATGGGCTAAAGATACAGGTGGGGATATAGGTGAGTCGGATTTAATCATTAGAGACTCAACTCTCTCAATATCATGCTCTTCTAAGATAGAATCAGGCTTAGTTAGAATAGGCATAAGCACAACTCATGTAGGCATGGGAACAACTCATGTAGGTATAGTCATAGTCACACCAAATTAGGAGCGTGGCCTTAGGTCAGTATACAACTAGTGGATTTCATAAGTATATATAGGATGCATTAACAGTGGCACATGTAGAGATGACAATGGCATCGCAGTGAGTTAATTTCTATCAAATACTATAATTTTAGTTGATTCCTAAGGGTCAGAGGGCCACATTGCCCCTAGAGTTAGCTGGTTCGAGTTACTCCTGATCAACTTCCAAGATGGTGTCTAGGGTTCCTCAGTTTCATGTGCCCAGGCCACCGTCTAATGAGGGTCAGAGTTCTAGAGGTGCTAGGGGATGATATACCAAGGTTTATTTTTGTGGTATACTTCCATTTTATGGTATACCAGTTGATATTATGTGCTTTATGTACCTTTTTGTGAGATTAATACTATACTACTATTTCTTTCATTTGGTTTTTGTATTTTTATGTGTTATGCTTAATGCAAAATATTTTTGTTATTTCTGATGATCCTACATAATCATGCTTATGGCCATGTTTTTATTTTTGATGTATATTTTTCATCATGCTTAATTAGGGTATCATTGTAGAAGAGTGAAATGTGATTTGATATAATTGATATTTGTAATGTAGTGTGATTGAATTGTTTGAAGAAGAAAGTTTTTTGATAAATATACCCTTTTGATTTTTATCAGTCAACAATAGACCTTGAGGATGTGTGGTTGTATATGATTGTAAATGGAGGCTGCCCCTTGTGTTGATCATGAAGCAAATCCTATGTGATATTTTGATATTATGCTGACATCGAAGGGTTATGATCCAAAAGTAGTTTGAAATTGTTGATTGAAAGTGATATAATTGATGATAAGTAATGTGTGATCTTAAGATTAATTTTGGTTAAACTTAATATAAGTATGTAACAATATGGGTGATTAAGCATGAAAAATGGGATAGAGGACTTGCGCTAGGCATAATATTCCTAGTGTGAAGTAAAATGGAAAGTTTAGCAACCTCGGGACGCACACACCACTCTTTTACTCTACTTGAAATGTTATTAAAAACCTAAGATGAAATGGAAGACAATGAAAAAGCATATAACATAGAAATAACAAATATGGATCTCTTTATTCATATTGAAACTCGGTTACATGTCAATCCCTCTTAGGGATACCCATTTCGATACAATAAGGTTACAAATAGGTAAAGAGTGCCCCTTTTGCAAAGAGGTGGTGCACTTTCGAAAAGCTTCCCAGTTCCGCACATGAAAATGTATGAGGAATTACAGATGCCTCCTTCTCCAGGTCTATTTCCTAGAGGGATCCCTTTTGCTCTCGTATGTTGCAGATTTCGTTTGATCAACCTGTGGCCCTATAAGCAATGAAACAACAACACACACTTAGATGTCCAAGAATGCCTCCCTAGATGAGGTTGTTAGTACTGAATATAACAAATGAAAGCAAATACAAATTATACTAATGCTATGAATGCAAACGAATGAAATTATACTATGCTAATGATATGCTAAAATAATGAATTTAATGTCTAAAACCCTAAGCTAATCCTGCGGGCCACTGTCCAAGACAACGATCGCTAAAGTGATTATCGTCCTCTTTGCTCCAAAGCTATGGATCAAATATTGTATCGTAATGTTGAAATAATAAGTGTTATGCTCTTCAATCCAAAGGGACTTCACCGTACTCGTGATCTCCAAGGGAACTCTCCAAGTCTCGAAAGCTCTCCTCAATGACCAAGATGGATAAAAAATTGATTCTCTGATAAAATATGTATCTCTCTGATTATTAAAGATCTCCCTTGGTGCTCTTAGGCTTGCACCTTTTATAGTGTGAAAACCTAGGTCTATGTCCAAGCCCTAGGAATGAATTTATCATGTGTAGTGTGAATTAGCATGAGAAGCTTTATGTATTTTCTATGTTTGGAGGCCAGTTAACTGAAATATAACTGCCAACTTGAGTCTCCTATGTGAACTAGTCGTTAGCATGAGAAGCTTTTGTCCTTTGTTTATGCTTGGAGGTTAGTTAACTTAAGTCTAAATGCAAACTCAAGTCTCCTATGTGAACTGGTCATGAAAAGGAATGTAAAGTTACTCTCGCTCACCTTTATTGCATGTAGACTACCACTTCCATCTGTGATTAGGCCTGTTTGTTGGAAAAACTACTTTTAGGTTTTAGCCACTATCATCTACAGTGACTAATATGGCTGCTGTCATCTGCAGTGGCTAAGGTCTGGCCACTCTAGGCTTGAGCGGCTAGGATTTGGCTTCTCTTGGCTTGAGCGACTAGGCTTGGATGGCTTGAAAAGGCCCCAAATGAGTTGTGAGAACCACTATTGATGCTTGGAAACTCCAATATTATGTCATATGATCTTATTAGTGTGTCTATGTGAGAATATCCCCTAAGCATAACACGATTTAGGTGTCTATAGAAAAATTTTATTAGGGTTATCTCATGCCTTCATCATGAATTCATGCAACTACATGGCCAAGCAATTATGTATGATCAATAAAATTTTTTGTATGTGGTAAGCAATCATGCAATATGATGAAATCAATTCATTGTACTAGGTGGTAGATGTGAGATGCAAAACTAATTGGCTTTAGGGCCAATTGTTGATGCTATCATACAAATCCATGAAGGTATAGTGACTTCAGCTAATAAAACCTCAAGGAGAATATTGGTCATTTCTGAAATGAAATCAAGTTTTATCAAGAACCAATGTGTGATTTTGTGCATTTGTTTTCCATATTGATCTTAATTATGATGCAAAATCTCCCAAGGATCAAATATGTATGCTTATGAAGTTCATTGACCGAGTTTGATTAAGGTAATGATGCCAACCAACTTAAGAACCATTGTGTGTGCAAATGATGAACTCATATACCATAATTTTATGCATGGTTAGGTTTAACTACTTTGTAATACAAGCCACCAAAATCTAGCTTATCCATAAATGAACATTGGTCTATTAAAAATAAGGTCACTAATGTGATAGATATATCACCACGCATAAGACTACCCCATTGCTAGGCAGGTTTAATTCAACCCATTGCTATAATGGAGATCACCCCACGAATTTCAAATAACTGAGGAATTCTAGGGATTCAAGCTCATTACCCTCTTATTTTATTTTGATTCTTTTAATTTGGGGATTCTTGTTACTTTTGGATGATTAACAAGGGGATTTATTTGGTTTGTGGTAAAATCATTTTTTTTCAAGGGATACTTGCTCATATTAAAAGAGCAAGGGATTTTATTGCTTTGGGTGGAGGGAGCTTGTCATTTTGCCAATTCTTAGCATTATATACCATACATATAATAGGATAGCAGGGTAAAATTTTTGCTTAAGGAGCTACGACTACTATGTAGAATCATATTTCCTTGTGCAAAAATTATTTTTAAGATGTGTGTGTTTTGGTTCAAAAGTGGTAGAATCATTTCCCAAAATCCAAAATTTTCTTAATGAGAAAAGTGATTTTGGTTAAAGAGAGATTTTTTTATCAATATTGAGAATCAAGATTTTATTAAAATGTGAATCCTGTGAGTGGTCCAAGATAAAATTTGAATTTCTTCAAAGAAAAACCAAGATTAACTATGGATCTTGATTATATTGGTCTAATATTTAAATGATATAATAAATGGATGTGACTATATGTCATATGCAATTGGACCAAAACTCATTAAGGATGTAGGCTAAATACAACTATGTGAAAGATGATTTATATGAAATGATTACAATTATAAACTAAATTATATGTAATAAATAATGTATGTACAAGATGACTATGTGCAATGGTGAAACATGATTTTATACATAATATCTTTTAAGGTGCATTACGTTCATTGGCTCCTAAATATCTTTGCCATCTAAGGTAGCTAGACGCTATGTACCTGATCTAAATTTAGAAGTTATGATAAATGGAACTAACCAATTTGGTTGAAATTTTCCTTTAAGATTTGTTTGAGCATTGGTGTTTTTCTGATTTTATTGAAGAACTAGATCTCCAACCTCTAAAGATCTAGTATGAAATTTCTTGGAGTATGATATTTTGAGTTTGTCTTGATAAGTGTAAAGGTGCTCTAAAGTTTTTATACACTTTTCATCTAATATTCAAGTTGGTTTAGTCATCGAGCATGATATTCATCTCCTACTTCAACATATTGAAGTAAAATACCTAAGGAATGTACTTCAAGCTCAAAAGGAAATATGGATTCAGTGCCATATACCAAATGAAATGAGAAGAACCTATAGGGGTTTGAACACTGGTTTGATAAGCCCATAAATCTAGATATAATTGTACGTGCCAATATTGACCTGACTTATTAACCAACATTTTTAAGATTTTAATTAAGGTTTTAATTAATGCTTTAGCTTGGTTGTTTCCTTGTGGATAGTAAATAGTAGATCATCTATGCTAGATTTTATATTTTGTACAAAGCTTTTGTAAATCTTTATTTTTGAACTAAGTTCCATTATCAAAAAAAAGTGTAGAGGGAATCCCAAATCTACAGATAATTTGATTAAAGATAAAATTTGAGACTTGAAATCCTATACAAGAAGCCAATGGCATGGATTCTACCCACTTTGTAAAGTACTCAGTTGTTATTATGATGAACTTATGACCATCGGATGAGATCATATTAATCTTCCCAATGATATCTAGGCTCCATTTTGAAAAAGGCCAAGGGGAAGAAATGACTTGAAGTTCTTGAGTAGGAGCATGAACAAGATTTACATATCGCTAATATTTTTTACATAGATGCACATAATAATTAGCATATTTCTCCATGGAGGGCCAAAAATAGTCCATTCGTAGGAGTTTTTTGGTTATGGCACTACCACTAAAATGACCTTTGCAAGATCCACCATGCACTTCCCTTAGTGAATTTTTGGATTTATCTAGGTTGAGTCATCTCAGAAGGATATCTTTAAAAGACCTCTTATACAACATACTTCCTATGATGACAAAATGAATAGCTCATTTACGCAAAATTCTAAATTGATTCCTATCTAGACCATCTAGAAATGAGCCATTTTGAAGAAAGTTAAAGATATTTGCATACCATGGTTCTGATGACATTTCTTCAATTGCAAAGACATCCAAGGGAGCTAAGTAAAATTCTAGTGAAGCAGGTTCATAGAGTTGGTGAATTATGATAGTAGCATGATCATCATCCAAGTATAAAGGAATGAGAGAAGCAGCTTCTACCATAGCATCCACAGAATAATTACTAGTATGAGGGATAGCTTCAAAGTAACTTTCTCAAATAAAGAAATAAGTTTTAAGATAAATTATTTATAAGGATGAAGTTCCTCATCTTGGGTTTGGTAGAAATTATTAATTTGGTTAACCATGAGTTGCGAGTCTCCAAAAATTGATAGGATTTTTATATCCAAAGCTAAAGCTGCTCCTAGACCAAGAATTAAGGTCTCATATTCTATCATGTTATTTGTATAGGCAAATTGGAGTTTTAAAGACAAAAAAATAATTTGTTTTTTTTGAGGTATCAATATAATGCATGCATCTATGCCACTCATGCAATAGGATCCATAAAAAAAAAAAATACTAAGAGTCTGAATGATTCTCTTCTAAATTTAGACATTCATTTGGAAATTCTATTTTTAAGGGATTAGTAGATTCAAGAGGGGCAATGATGAGTTGGTCTGCTATAACTTATCCTTTAATGGAATTATGACCAATAAAGGTTAGGTCAAATTCACTCAAAGAAAGAACCCATTTTATTTCTTGTCTTGATAAGTAAGGTCTACTCATCAAATATCGTAATGGGTTGAATTTTGCTATGACAAATATTTTTTGACTAAGCATATAATGGTGCAGTTTTTGTGTAGAAAATACAATAGCTAAGAAAATATTTTCTAAAGGTGTGTAATGAATTTCATAGCTTACCAAAGTTCTACTTATGTAATAAATGGCTCATTTTGCTCATCATGTTGTGCTAGCATTACTCCTAGCGCAAGTTCTGAGATAGAAATGTACAAAATGAAAGGATATTCTGGTCTAGTAGGAATAAGCACTGGCAGTGTAAGTAGGTATTTTTTGAGAGTTTCAAAGGATTATTGATATTCATCATCCCACTTAAAAGGTGTATCTTTCTTAAGTATATTAAGAAAATGTTTATATTTATCTGCTAATTTATCAATGAAATGATGAATGGATTGAAGTTTGCCTTGTAAACTTCTAAGCTCTATCAAAGTTTTTTATAGTGGCATATTGATAATAGCATTGATTTTAATAGGATCTATCTCTATGCCTCGCATAGATACAATAAATCCCAACAATTTATGATATTTACCCCAAAAACACCTTTATCTGGGTTTAAATATATTTTGTATTCACAAAGCCTATTAAACACTCATCATAGGTCAGGGATGTGATCTTCCTCCTTAATTGAATGAGCTATAATGTCATCAACATAATAATGCAAAATATCATACATCATATCATGAAACACATATGTAATGACTCATTGATAAATTTCTCCTACATTCTTTAAACCAAAGGGTATTACTTTCCAACATAAAGTTCCCTATGGTGTAATAAAGGTAGTTTTGGGTTGGTCCTTTGGTGCTATACGAATTTGATTGTATTCTAAAAATCAATCCATAAGGGATAAAATCCCACATCCCATCATGAATTCAACAATTTTATCCATGTTAGGAAGAGGGAAGTCATCCTTGGGACATGCAACATTGATGTCCCTATAATCAATACATACTCTAATTTTGGTAGCCTCTTTTTTTGATACTAGAACAACATTGAATAAATAATCATAATAGTCGATAGCTTGAATATTGACATCTAAGAGCTTTTGTAATTCCTCTTTAACCAACAAGGTTATTTTAGGATGTATTTTCTAAGTTTTTTTTACAGGTTTGGCATTAGAACAAACAACTAAATGGTGCATGACTACAGAAGGATCTAAACCAGACATATCTGCATATGTTCATGCAAAAATATTAGGGTATTATGCGAGATGCTTTGTATATCTAATTTATTCTTCTTTGATCAAATCATATCCTATTTTAACCATGTGAGGATTGGCTTCTATTCCAATATTAATTTTTAATATATCTTCTACCACAATACTCAAATCCCTTTCGAATTTGGGAGGATCCAGTGAAACACCCATTTCTTGGAGTTCTAAGGATAGTTTAGCTAGTTCATATTGTGTAGTTGTTTGAACATGGGCTATGCATGGGATGGACCCACCAAAGAAGAAACTATTTTGCATGATTTTTTCATGAGGGATATCATAAAAGATATCTCCTTCTACACACTCATCTGGAGCGGCAATTATTTCTGGATGGACCACCGAAAGCATATTGCAAGAGAAAAGATAAGATTATTTTCTCTTTTTAATATCTATCAAATGCTTTTGATTTTCTAAATATTCACTATGTGTGATCAGGCGATCATCCTAATTGAAGGTAAAAGGCTGAGTTTTTATAGGGATATAGCCAATACTACATTGGGTAGGCCATTCCTCAACCTCAAAAGGTTCATGTATGCCATTTTCAAAATGACCTAAAACTTTACCCTTATACCCCATGTCACACATAATTTGCTTAGACTCTAAATACCTATCTAAGAAATAACATTGAGCAAAACTATCTTCATCAAAGATAAAGCTCATTTGCTTAATGTTAATTTTGTCTGGGAATATCCTAAAGGAATAAAGGTACAATTTTCAACATGGTATATATTCCCCTTTTTGTGAGGAAAACTCATTGTGCATGGAGATGGCGGTAATTGAGACAAGATGATGGAGTCTTGCATGGAAAAATTAGCATGTTCAACCGGGACTAGTACGATGGATAAATTTGGTAGAAATTCATCTGTAAGAGGGTAAGATGTAGAAGGATAATTAGATCTAGAAGGTGGAAGTGTGTTAGAAGAAGGTGGTTGATCAAGTGTTGTTAAGGAGGACTTAGGTGAATTAGGTACTAGTGATGATAGTGCTGGAAAAAAAGGAACATCAATAGATTTCATTGTTATACATATTTCAAAAGGTCTAGGATCTCCATAAATAGTGACCAATTGATTTTTAAATTCAAATTTCACACATTGATATAAAGTAGAGGGGACTTCACTCATTTTATTAATCCAAGAGCGTCCTAGAAGAATTTTGTATGATGCTGAGAAAGATACAACAAAAATGGAAGTGTCCAAAATCCTAGGACCAACTTGTAATGGAATGAACATAACACCACCAACTTCATGGATCTCATCATTAAAGGATTTAATAATCATTTGAGTCCTTAAATCCTCATTTTTAAATCCAAACCTCTTGAAAAAATCATAAGTACTAATGTTCAAAGATCATCCATTGTAAATCTATACCCTTTTAACACACACATCTCTAATTAAAGTTTTTATATATAGAGGATTATATCTATGCATACTTTTAGGAGGGATATATTTATCATGAAAATCGATGTAGTCTATTCCGTGAGAGGCTACGACATTAACTACAACGATTGGATCTATATCTTGAGGTACCAACATTTAACTTAGGGTATTCATTAGTTCTTCCCTATGAATAGGTGAAGTTCTAAGGAGATCAAGAAGATAAATTCTAGTTGTTGTATTAGCTAGTTGTTAATTGTTATCGAAAGGAGTCTTCTGTTGAGACTGAACTAGATTATTCCCCTTATGTGGTGCCTTTAGAACAAAATGTGGTTGACCCATATCATTGTTAGTCTCACAATGACACTGAGAGGGGGGGTGAATTAGTGTGGCTCTTTATAACTTAAAACTTTAACTCTTAAAGCCAAAACAATGAAAGCTTAAAACCACATAAAGCAAATATACCAAGAGAGCATCACACACAACACAAGATGTACCGAGGTTCACCAAATTTTGCTACTCCTCAAAATAGACTGTTTGGACTTCCATCCAAATCTAGCCTTTGCAAAGCAACAACTTTACAATCAATTTACCAGCACCAACTAGAAGGAGCACCAACCCCTGATTTACCAGCACCAACTGGAAGGAGCACCAATCCCTAATTACAACCACCAACTTGGACTTCAATTCTAAAATTTGAATATTGACATATAAATGCCTTCACTATTACAAGACCCTAACTAGTCTATTGCTCACTCAACATTGCCCACAGTTCACACAGCACATACCTATGGCTCTTCTTACTGCACTTTGGCGGCCCTCTTACAACCCTCTTGCTGCACTTCTTACTGCACTCTTACAGCTCTCATAGCTCTGCTTAACACTCTCTTATAGCATTCTTCCAGCCCACTTCTTGCAACACTTTTATTCTGGTTTGAGCAGCACTATCGCTCTCTTTCAACAACACTCTTCTAACCCTCTTTCGACAACACGATGACACTATTTTTCACTATATGCAACAACTTCATTCTCTACGCGACTGCCATTTTATAACCCTTTTTCTCATTGAGACTCCTCATCTTCTATGACTTCTGTTATCCCGCATGCAGCCTATTAATAGCCACTGCTAATGGTAACTCCTATATAGCACAGTATCTATTACATGCAACCTATTAATAGATCTGTATTTGTTTTGGACTATTAGTGTAACTGTCGCTCAATGGTTTCACTGTGACACGGGCCCTGTAACTGCTATTCTTTACTATTATTATTTAACTTGCATGACTTCTATCTATAACAGCACCTGTAACTGTCGCACTAACTTCAGTTAACTCTACTTATCTTGGCTGCATGATTTTCTTCTACAAATGCCACTGTAACTGTCGTTCTACTTCAGTTAACTATCCATAGTTGTGCTGTTGCAACTTGTCACAAAATAGTGACACTTCTGTATCTTTGTACTCTTCTCGCCTTTTACCAACGAAAATATGACATGTCGCCATATCACGACATTTCTGCCCCTTTGACATTTTCTTGGCTGTTGACCATGAAAACAAGACATGTCACGATATCGCGACACTTTTGCCTCCTTGCTACTCTTCTCAGCTTCAACCAGAGAAAACACAACATGTCACGATATCGTGACACTTTCGCCTCCTTGATACTATTCTTGGCTTCAACCAGTGAAAACAAAATATGTCACGATATCGCGACACTTTCGCCTCCTTGCTACTCTTCTTGGATTCAACCAGCAAAAATAAAACATGTTGCGAAATCGTGACACTTTCGTTGCCTTGTGCTCTTCTCTGTCTTTCACCCACAAAAACACAACATGTTGCAAAATCGTGACACTTTTGCTGCCTTGTGCCTTTCTCTGCATTTCGCCCGTGAAAATGGAACATGTCACAAAATTGTGACACTTTTGTTGCCTTGTGCCTTTCTCTGCCTTTCGCCTGTGAAAACTCAACATGTCGTGAAATCGTGACACATTCACCTCTGTACACTCTCTCTCCTCTTTGGGTCACAAAAACCCGACATGTCATGAAATCGTGACACTTTTTCTCCTTGGCGCTTTTCTTCCCTTCGGGTCGTGAAAACCTGACATGTCACGATATCACGACACTTTTTCTCCTTAGCGCTTCCTCTTGCAAATTGTCACAAAATCGTGACACTTTTCCTTGTGAGCTCTTTCTCTCGAACCTGTCGTGAAATCGTGACACTTTTTCGTCCGTACCATCCTTCTTGCAAATTGTCGCAAAATCACGACACTTTTCCTTGCAAGCTCTTTCTCTCAAACCTGTCATGAAATCGTGACACTTTTTCGTCCGTACCATCCTTCTTGCAAATTGTCATGAAATCGTGACACTTTTCCTTGCGAGCTCTTTCTCTCGAACCTATCGTGAAATCGTGACACTTTTTTGTCCGTACCATCCTTCTTACAAATTGTCATGAAATCGCGACACTTTTCCTTGCAAGCTCTTTCTCTCGAACCTGTCGTGAAATCATGACACTTTTTCATCCGTACCATCCTTCTTGCAAATTGTCGCAAAATCATGACACTTTTCCTTGCAAGCTCTTTCTCTCAAACATGTCGTGAAATCGTGACACATTTTCGTCCGTACTGCCTCTCTTGCAGATTGTCATGAAATCAACACTTTTCTTTACGAGCTCCTTCTCTCAAACATGTCACGAAATCATGACACATTTTTGTCCGTACTGCCTCTCTTACAGATTGTCACGAAATCGTGACACTCTTCTTTGCAAGCTTCTTCTCCCCAAACATGTCATGAAATCGTGATAGTTTTCTTTGCTTGCGCCTTCTCTCCAAACATGTCACAAAATCGTGACAGTTTTCTTTGCCTGCACCTTCTCTCCAAACATGTCACAAAATCACGACAGTTTTCCCTACATACGCTTCTTCTTCGAACATGTCGCGAAATTGTGACAGTTTTTCCACTAGGCTTTTTCTCTACCTACATGTCGTGAAATCGCAACAGTTTTTCCACTAGGCTTTTTCTCTGCCAACATGTCACGAAATCGCGACATTTTTTCCACTTGGCTTTTTCTCTGCCAACATGTCACGAAATCGCGACAGTTTTTCTACTTGGCTTCTTTTCTTCCATTATGTCGTGATATCGTGACAGTTTTATTTTCTTGCCAAACATGTCGCGATATCACGACAGTTTTCTTTTTCTTGCCAAACATGTCACGATATCGCGACAATTTCTCATGCTTGCTCAACATGTCGCGATATCGTGACACTTTTCTTACTTGTCTTTTTCTTTGAGCTTTTGCATATGGGCCACTACGTTCTTCTTGGGGAATCATTATACATGCTCTGTATGACCACTAAACTCCTGTCCATTGCATCAACCGATCTATTGTCCACTGCATCAACCGATCTATTGTCCACTGCATCAACCAATCTCCCTGACTGTGTTGACAACAATGAAAATACTTTTGCTGCACCTTGCTCATCAATGAACTCCTATCCATTATACTTTGGCTGCACCTTGCTCATCAATGAACTCCTGTCCATTATACTTTGGCTACACCTTGCTCATCAATGAACTCCTGTCCATTGCATCAACTGATCAACCTGACTATGTTGACAACAATGACAATACTTTGGTTGCACCTTGCTCATCAATCTCCCCCTTTGGAATTGTTGGCAACAAACATAATTGTGTGCAATTAATTACCTGTAATTCTTCTCCCCCTTTGACAATAATACCAAGGGGCGGTTGCAAAACTCCCCCTGAGTCCATGCACAACATTCTCAGGCAAAAAATTGTTACAGTTGGCAAAAACCACATATTTGAGCAAAAATATAAACAAACACATCAAAGCTCCCCCTGATAATTTGATCCTGATAGCTAGTCAATTCTTAGACTATTCTTGGGAATATGAGACCACTTCAGTTCACGCTGTCTTCTAAGCTTCAACCCTCTGTTGCTCTGCAATCTCAAACTTGTCCACTATTAGTGAAGGCATACACTGATCGTATATATATCCAACTTTTTGTTCTGTAATGCAAACAACATCTGCATATACATCCTGGATATTCTCAACAAGCTTGAACCTACTGATAGCTGTTTGTCTTTCTCTGCAGTGAGAATCCAGTAGACTAACTCAATTCTACTCACAAGTTCATCAAGAAAAACTTGCTTAGCATGAACCCATAAAGAGAATTTTTAGAGACCCAATGTGATTCATCAACCTCATAGAAGCATAAATAGAATTGTTAGAGACTCAATATGTTCTATACTTAACTCCCAATCTCAATCTCAACTCAATATCAATCTCAAAATAATAAGATAGATGTAGTATACTTTTCTCAAGAACATGAAACACAACCCAACAATTGCCAACCATGCAATAACTCATATAACAATGATACTCATGTTCTTTCCACAAAAAATATCTTTTCTCAACCAATTAGGGCTTTAACAACAATGCTTATAGACAAGGTTTAACCAACTTCATTCAACTCAAGATTAACCTTGACGCATTCACCCAATCACTACATGAAAAGGTAACTAGTAGACATCATTTTCCTTCCAAAGGTATTTGAACAAAACGACCACCAACATAAATCACAAATGCAAAGAATAACTTGCTCAAATCAATCTCAATGGAGTAAGCCCAATCATGTATCAAGTAAAGCATTAACTTGATCAAAACAACCTCTATGAAAGCAACTCAACCATTCATCACTAGGCTGGACATAATCTAGCTACTCATAATAAACCTCTTCTTCAATCTTCCCATTCAACATGCTGATTTCACATCTGTCAACAAAATTGACAAGTGACTCACACTTGTACCAACTTTTATCCAAAACTGTACCAACACTGCAATTTTATTGCCAACTCTGTGCAAGCATCAAACATAGTACCTCAAAACCAACTAAGTCATCTGAACTTGTTATAATCCTTAACTTTTGACAGTGGCAGTAAGAACCATCACCAGTACAACAATGACATACAACAATACTACCAATAATGACAACTCTCAATTTAATCACCACACTTCACGACACTACCACAAACAACTGTATGAATAGAAAACACACTTTGACAGCTATACAACTCCCCGACTACTTTCCTTTCATCCTCAAATAACTACACAAATACATAGGAGCATTAAAATAAAACTTTAACATTGCTCCCCCCGAGGATGTGCTACCTGGAGCTGCTTATTGCAATAGAGGAGTAATCTCCTTCTGTCCAAGGAGACATGATTTCATTTCTTCTTTCTTTCTCCAGTATTTCTTGAACTTAGGCTGAAGGTTTTCATCTGCATCCCTATTTTGAACCTTTTTGTGAACTTGACCATTTCTCTTGTGGGGTTGTCTCTTGTGCATCCTTGATGGATGATTATTTTCCTTTCTATTGTGCACATGATTTATTCTCTGTCTGTATTGCATTCTTTGAGTCTGATGAAATCTACGGTCTTGCCTTAGATTAGATATAGACATGCTCGAACAAAACCTTGCTATGTGCCCATGACCATTACATTTAAAACATTGCACATGATATGTCCCATTTCTGTGTTGCACTCTTTGTGTCTGATGAAATTTGTGGTCTTGCCTTAGATTAGATCCAGAAGTGCTTGGACAAAACCTTGCTATGTGCCCATGGCCATTACAATTAAAACATTGCACATGGTGTTCACTTAGAGAAGTAGATGTATTTCTATCAGCATAACTCTTTGATCTATTATTCTATCCACAATAAAATGCCTTGTGACCATAGCAGTTGCATTTAGAACAATAGCCATTAAAAGCATTATTATTAAAAGAGTGAGAGTGAGAGAACCTCTTTTGCTGTGGTTGCTTTGCTGTAGATCTTCTTTGATATTTTCTTCCTTTTGAAGATTCAACTTCAGACTTTTCTTGCTTCGATCCTTCAGCAGTGTGCTTCTTCTTCTCTGCATTTTTGGAAGATGAAGGTTGTTCAGCTTCATATCCAAGACCAAACTTAGCCGTGGAGCTTCTTTGTTGCTTTACCATTGTATCTAGTAACTCTGTGCTCTTCTCAAATTTGAGATTTATATTGGCTTCTTCTATTTGTTTCTTCAATGAAATAATCTCTTCTTCTTGTTGGCAACAAACAGTCTCTTTCTCATTGATTTGAGACCTGAGAATATCTTCAATCCTGTTGTACTGTTCTACTTGCAGCTTTAGATCAACAATAACTTTGTTAGATTCCTCTTCACTTGTGCTGCATACATCATCCTCATCATCCAGGTGTGTCTTCAAGGCTTCTTCTGATTTCTTGGCCTTTTGAACTTGTAGGAAGAGATCTTCAATCTCATCCCCATATTATTCTAACTTCTCGGACATTTTTTTGTTCTTTTTCTTTTCTATACTCAACTCTTCAAGTGCGGCTATCAACTCACCTTCTAGATCTACTTCAATCTCCAGGTTTTCATTGCATACTTTAGAATCCACTTCTTCTACCTTCTCTAGTTCAGTTTTCTCTTCCACAAGAACTGAAACTGGTTGAGATGCCTTTTTGGAGGAGGATCTATTCTTCTTATCCATTGTGTACTAATCCAATATCAACCCTGACTGATTTAGCCTAAACTGGGAAACTAGATCTGATACCAATTGTTAGTCTCACAATGACACTAAGAGGGGGGGTGAATCAGTGTGGCTCTTTATAACTTAAAACTTTAACTCTTAAAGCAAAAACAATGAAAGCTTAAAACCACATAAAGAAAATATACCAAGAGAGCATCACACACAACACAAGATGTACCTAGGTTCACCAGATTTGGCTACTCCTCAAAATAGACTGTTTGGACTTCCATCCAAATCCAGCCTTTGCAAAGCAACAACTTTACAATAAATTTACCAACACCAACTGGAAGGAGCACCAACCCTTGATTTACCAGCACCAACTGGAAGGAGCACCAACCCCTAATTCCAACCACCAACTTGGACTTCAATTCTAAAATTTGAATATTGACATATAAATGCCTTCACTATTACAAGACCCTGACTGGTCTATTGCTCACTCAACATTGCCCACAGTTCACACAACACATACCTATGGCTCTACTTACTGCACTTTGGCGGCCCTCTTACAACCCTCTTGCTGCACTTCTTATTGCATTCTTATAGCTCTCACGGCTCTGCTTAACACTCTCTTACAACATTCTTCTAGCCCACTTCTTGTAGCACTTTTATTCTGGTTTGAGCAGCACTATCGCTCTCTTTCAACAACACTCTTCTAACCCTCTTTCGGCAGCACTTTCCCTCTATACGGTGGCACTATTTTTCACTATATGTAGCAGCTTCATTCTCTATGTGACTGCCATTTTATAACCCTTTTTCTCATTGAGACTCCTCGTCTTCTGTGACTTTTGTAATCCCGCATGCAGCCTATTAATAGCCACTGCTAATGGTAACTCCTTTATAGCACAATATTTATTACATGCAACCTATTAATAGATCTGTCTTTGTTTTGGACTGTCAGTGTAACTACTGCTCAATGGTTTCACTATGACACGGGCCCTATAACTACCGTTCTTTACTATTCTTATTTAACTTGCATGACTTCTATCTGTAACAGCACCTGTAACTATCGCACTAACTTCAATTAACTCTACTTATCTTGGCTACATGATTTTACTCTATAACTACCACTGTAATTGTCGTTCTACTTTAGTTAACTATCCGTAGTCGTGCTGTTGCGACCTGTCATGAAATCATTAAACTTCTATCTCTTTGTATTCTTCTCACTTTTTACCAGTGAAAACATGACATGTCGCGATATCGCGACATTTCTGCCCCTTTGACCTTTTCTTGGCTGTTGACCGTGAAAACAAGACATGTCGTGATATCACAACACTTTCACCTCCTTGCTACTCTTCTCGGCTTCAACCAGCGAAAACACATGTCACGATATCATGACACTTTCACCTCCTTGCTACTCTTCTTGGCTTCAACCAGCGAAAACAAAACATGTCACGATATCGTGACACTTTTGCCTCCTTGCTACTCTTCTTGGCTTCAACCAGTGAAAATAAAACATGTCACGAAATCGCGACACTTTCGCCTGCCTTGTGCTCTTCTCTGTCTTTCACCCACGAAAACACAACATGTCACGAAATCATGACACTTTTGCTGCCTTGTGCCTTTCTCTGCCTTTCACCCGTGAAAATGGAACATGTCACCAAATCATGACACTTTCGCTGCCTTGTGCCTTTCTCTGCATTTCGCCTACGAAAACTCAACATGTCGTGAAATCGTGACACATTCGCCTCCATACACTCTCTCCTCTTCAGGTCACGAAAACTTGACATGTCACAAAATCGTGACACTTTTTCTCCTTGGCGCTTTTCTTCCCTTCGGGTCATGAAAACCCGACATGTCGCGATATCACGACACTTTTTCTCCTTAGCGCTTCCTCTTGCAAATTGTCGCGAAATCGTGACACTTTTCCTTGCGAGCTCTTTCTCTCGAACCTGTTGCGAAATCATGACACTTTTTCGTCCGTACCATCCTTCTTGCAAATTTTTGTGAAATCGCGACACTTTTCCTTGCAAGCTCTTTCTCTCGAACCTGTCATGAAATCATGACACTTTTTTGTCCGTACCATCCTTCTTGCAAATTGTCATGAAATCACGACACTTTTCCTTGCGAGCTCTTATTCTTGAACCTGTCTCGAAATCGCAACACTTTTTCATCCGTACCATCCTTCTTGCAAATTGTCGCGAAATCGTGACACTTTTCCTTGCAAGCTCTTTCTCTCGAACCTGTCATGAAATTGCGACACTTTTTCATCCGTACCATCCTTCTTGCAAATTGTCACGAAATCATGACACTTTTCCTTGCAAACTCTTTCTCTCAAACATGTCGCAAAATCGTGACACATTTTTGTACTGCCTCTCTTGCAGATTGTCACGAAATCACGAAACTTTTCTTTGCGAGCTCCTTCTCTGAAACATGTTGCGAAATTATGACACATTTTCGTCCATACTGCCTCTCTTACAGATTGTCGCAAAATTGCGACACTCTTCTTTGCAAGCTTCTTCTCCCTAAACATGTCACGAAATCACGACAGTTTTCTTTGCTTGCGCATTCTCTCCAAACATGTCACGAAATTGCGATAGTTTTCTTTGCCTGCACCTTCTCTCCAAACATGTCACGAAATCACGATAGTTTTCCCTGCATACGCTTCTTCTTCGAACATGTCACGAAATTGTGACAGTTTTTCCACTTGGCTTTTTCTCTGCCAATATGTCACGAAATCACGACAGTTTTTCCACTAGGCTTTTTCTCTGCCAACATGTCACGAAATCGCGACAGTTTTTCCACTTGGCTTTTTCTCTGCCAACATGTCGCGAAATCACGACAATTTTTCTACTTGGCTTCTTTTCTTCCATTATGTCGTGATATCGCGACAGTTTTCTTTTCTTGCCAAAAATGTCATGATATCGCAACAGTTTTCTTTTCTTGACAAACATGTCACGATATCACGATAGTTTCTCATGCTTGCTCAACATGTCGTGATATCGCGAAACTTTTCTTACTTGTCTTTTTCTTTGAGCTTTTGTATATGGACCACTACGTTCTTCTTGGGGAATCATTATACATGCTCTGTATGACCACTGAACTCCTGTCCATTGCATCAACCGATATATTGTCCACTACATCAACCGATCTATTGTCCACTGCATCAACCGATCTCCCTGACTGTGTTGACAACAATGAAAATACTTTTGTTGCACCTTGCTCATCAATGAACTCCTGTCCATTATACTTTGGCTGCACCTTGCTCATCAATGAACTCCTATCCATTATACTTTGGCTGCACCTTGCTCATCAATGAACTCATGTCCATTATACTTTGGCTGCACCTTGCTCATCAATGAACTCCTGTCCATTGCATCAACTGATCAACTTGACTGTGTTGACAACAATGACAATACTTTGGTTGCACCTTGCTCATCAATCATTTGGTTGGGTTGTAGATAAATGAGACTGAGAGGCTTGTTCTTGAGTCTATTTCCTAGTGATGGCTCCAATTGTACCTACAATATTACTTGATTTATGAAGTGGTATTGGGATAAAAAATTATTTGGATGAATTAAACTGAATGGGGTGTGGTCTAGTGGTTGCTGCTTGTTCCATAGGAATTAAATATCGTGAAGAGGTATGGGTTGTTAACAGTCTTGGAAATGGTTCCTCTGGAACTAAAAAAAATGTGATAGGTAGAATTGGTCTTGATTCATTTTCTAAGCTATTGGAATGAAGAGAACTAATATCTATCTTTGATTCTGATTCACTTTCTGTATGTTCAAGAGATGAAGGTTGTAATTCTTTTTCTTGAAACTTCTTGATTGTGACCATAGATTGGGTAGGCACAAATATAGTTTATAAAATTTGCGGTGGTAGGTGGTTACTAATAATTCCCACATAACATATAGGATAAGGCATATTTCTATAATCTAGTTGATTTACAACTTCCTTACCACAATTGAATAACAGGTTTTGGAAGATGTCTAATTTTTTATTAACATTTTGTGCCTGTTGTTTTTGTGCTTTTGTTGGAGAATTGAAATTTTGAGGAGGATTTTCCACTTCCAACTTTCCATTTTCAATTAGTTCTTACACCAAATGTTTCAATATCCTACAATTATTTGTTGGATGATCGTCAACTTGATGAAAATTACAATATTGATTTAGTCTATACCAAGGCTGAGAGGTGTCTAGTTGTCGTATTTCTAGTCATTTATTGAACCTATTTCCATAAATTGTGGGAAGACCATTTTCAAAGGTTGATTCAACTTTGTGAAATTCCATAGTGGAGGTTTTTGAGGTGCTTTTAATACAAAATTCTTTGTAGTATCCACAAAATTAACATTTGTAGGAGGTCTATTTTTATATTGATTCTTGGATGATTTATCTTCATCTTTCTTTTTAAGTTGTCCCGTTTTGATAAGGGCTTCATATGCCCTTCTTACTAATTCAATGGCTTGATAAAACGAGGTTATAGTGGTAGTTGGTAACTCATAGGATAATTGTTCTTGTAGGTTTCCTATAAATATTTCTAGCATCTCTCTTGGAGGTAGAGCAAAATGTGATTTACCCAAGACTTTTCTCCATCGGGCTAGAAATTCTGTGAAACCTTCTTCTTTTCCTTGTTTTAAGTTATACAAGTCTTTAATCGTGATGTGCCTTTCTATGTAGGCACCAAATTGATACACAAATAACTCTATAGTTTCTTCAAATTTTCTTAAGGAATGTGTTAGCAATTGATAATACCATTTCAAAGCCATACCCCCTAAGCTTTTAGGAAGTATTTTTAATAGAAAAATATCATCATATGAAATATCATGACAGGTTGTCCTAAACATGTGAAGATGTTATATCGGATCTTTAGTACCATTATAAATCAAAAGAAATGGAATGGAGAAATGTTTAGGATACGATCTAGCTCCAACAATGGGGTCTAATGGTTGGTTGCACATTTACTTATAACTATATGTAGGACAATAAGGATCTATGTAGTCCAATCATGAAGATAATTTTTTTACTATAGCTTCAAGATGATGTGGTTGTCCATTGTGCATATTTTTTTGCATAAGGAGTGTAATATGTAGCTTGTGCTGCCAAGTAAGGGGTCATAATGGTAATACTATTGTGCGTAGGTTTTTAAATGGTAGGGTTGGTATACCCATAAGGAAATGTGTTTTGTTGATAGGTTGGTTGATAATAAGTAGAAATTTGTGAATGCACATTTTTATTTCTTTGAGACATAAAATATTGAGAAAACCTATTGTTGAAATATTGAGAAATAAAATTATTATTGGTGGAGGGAGGAGGTTGTTTTTGAGTGGAAGTAGTTGTAGTAGCAACAAAAATAGGTTTGTGTTGTGGTGCTATGGATGCTTGAATTTGTGAGTGAATATCTTGAGAGTGTGTAATTTGGGTGGTACCAAAGGGATGATCATTATAGGTGTCATGTTATGATGGAGGAATATTATATGAAGTATCATTCACATATTTCTTTGGTTGTGGGTGAAGTCAAAAGGCTTCTTCCAAAGTTGCTTCAATTAAAAAATCATCCCTCTTAAGTTGATCTTCTATCTCAAAGACATTAGTGAAAGTAGGCAGATTATGATTTAAAAATTTATAAATATATTTTATATATTCAAAATGGATATCCCATTTAGGTCCCATCTTAGGCTCAAAAAGATCCATCGTTTCTTCTTCTTCATTTTGTTCTATTTGTGCTACTTGTTCTTCTTGGTTTTCTTCTGTCACTATTTCAATATTTTGGTCATTAGGATTTTCAGTGCCCAACTCCTCTTCAGATCTGGTTGCCACTTGTTTACCATTACTTAAAGTTTTAGGCATCTTTTATCAATGCTACTCCTAGTTTTTTTTTTTAATTAAATTAAAAAAATATTTCTTACTAAATATTTACAAAAACTTAAAATAATGAAGCTAGGTGATTCAATCCTCTTGGAAGATTTTATAATTATTTTTGATAGGCTCTAAGTCTTCTAGGCTCATAAAATGATCTTCTTAAAAGACAAAATCCTTTTTCAAAAGGAGGAGAGTAATATTTTTAGTACCCAAAGTAGGGGGGTTGAAATTGAAGTTTGTGATAAAAGTCTCAGAAAAGCACCACTCTAGGCGCCTTATGATATCGTATGTTTTACTCCAAGGTTACTTCCTTGTCTTCTAGGTATGCTATAAACTTATGAATGGTTAACAATTATTTGAAATAGATTTCCCAAGGGTATACTATTAAATGAACACTAGCCCTCTTGTTTGTTAACCAACACTCACAACTTCTTTTAATATTAAATTAAGGGGAGTAATAATCTGCACCTTAGAATTTTATTATATCAATTCTCTTAATTGTGTTTAGTTCTTCAGAAATTCTCTTAACAAGATCAATTTTTTTCCAAAAATATCCCAATGTTCCCTATCGCTTCTAAAAAGAATATCGACTTCTTGCTCTATAAATGTCTTCCTAAGGTCTATGAGTGCGGATTCCCCAACACTATTGTCCACCTTTTAATTATCATTATTATTATTATTTATATGTTATCTTAGGAAAAAATAAGTGAAAAAGTAAAAAAGAGAAAGAATACTAAAGCCAAAAACAAGAATTTTCTCCTGACTAAAATTTTCTTTTTCAAACCGTTTTGAAAGTTGTAGGCCAAGTTGTCTTGTTTTAAATTTAGGATTTTCACCTGGATGCCTGCATGCAGATGCTTGGTGATGAAGTCCAAGCTATGATGAAGTCTAGGTCCTACTAGTCATCACCCAATTCACTATGGTCAGTGATACACTTCAAAGAGATGCATGTTATTTTCCACGACTATGATGGTTGTTGGACTGGCCAAATTTTAAATCTTGATTAGAGTTTTAATTTTTTTGAGCATGCCTTCACTATGTGTTTCCATTATGTCCAAACCAATCAAAACTATAAAAAAGTATGTCGTATGTGATTATTTTTAGGACAATGATGTAAAAATAAAAGAGTGTGAATCGGTTCAATTGAAAATTATCTTTTTATGTGACTTAATCTAAGACATGCAAGTTTTTAATTATATTTTTAGTCTTTTGTTTGAAAGAAAAACAATAAAAACAAAGTGATGGTGTGGTTCATGTCAGGTTCACCAAAGAATGTAGACCCAAAATTTTTGCACCCCTTTTCTTCAGGTTGATGGATCCATGCCTGAAAGGGGGAGGGAAAGTAAAGTGTCTACACCTTGAACGAGAAGCACTTGTATCGTGCTCTATTTGGTGTTTATTGAAATATTATTGGTGGGGTTCACTAGGAAACACTCTATGGTGGTTTCCATGCCTAGGTAAGGTGAGATTTTGATGTGTTCTTTTAAGCATACACCTAAAGTTTGGCAAGAGTGCAACTATGCCTAACTATATGCACTTCAAATTTCCATGAAAGTAGTAGCACACAATTTAACTAAAAAAATATTTTAAAATTAACTATAATGCAATGATATTTATGAATGTTGAAATTAAAAAGGATAAGCTCTTATATTATCATGTGCATATTATACTCTTTTCTTTTCTTTCTTTTTTTTTTCTTTTCAAGGAACAAGATTAATGCAAACAAGTATGAATACCTATGTATATTTTCTTTATTGTCTTTTATTTTCTTTTCTTTTAAGGTGATGAAGCTAATGTAAATATGAATGACTGTGTAATTTTGTCATTTTTCCTTTTCAAATAATAAAATATGCTACAAACTAGTCCGATTAACTATTTGCCTTTCTAAGTTTAATATTTTTCTCTTGCCTTAATATTCTCTGTGTAGATGACTTATATGCATAGAATAGAATTAAAAACAAGTATAAAACAACCATAAACAAAATATTTATTACACTTACCTAATCTGGGTGTCTTTTGCAAGTGAATACATGTTTCACAGAGTGAATACGTGTCCTACAAAGCGAATACACATCCTACAGAGTGAATACACATCCTGCAGAGAGAATATGCATCTTGAAGTGAATACACGTCCCATAAAATAGCTCACAAATTAGTGTCTTTGAAGGATATGCAAGGGATTTTTGCACACTAAAATTGAAATTTCAAGAATTAGTGTTTGGGGATCTACTTGAGCCACTTTAAATTTGATTTCTTGATGGTGCAGCGATCAGATCCCTAGGCATTTTAAACAACCTTCTTTCAAAATATTATTAATGAAAACACATACGAAAGTGAACATCAATTTGAGCATATAGATAAAATACAGAAATAGCTAGGACATATTAAGTGCATGAATCATCTAGGATAAATAAGAATCTACTACTTTTGCATTTGTCTACATGAATTTGTCCCTGAACCTATGGATCCATGGATTTGTGACCAAGACATGAATACACACCTCATGTATTTTCTACCAGGAAGGACGTGAAATCATGAAATCCCAATAAGAATAATAAAATAGTGCATATTACAATAATTTAAAATGATCTAAGAGATAATCTAGTAAATTTACAATGCTTTTAATGATAAGACCAAATCAACAGATAATAAAAGGGTGGTGTAGAAGTAGTAGATCTAACATGAAGTGAGTTCTTCCTTGAAATAAACCTCCATAGCACTCAAAAATTCCATTGCAATTTTTCAAACCTACAACAAAAACTGTTAAATCTCTCCTTAGCTTAGAAAACCAAAATTGCTTCTAATTTCTCCTCCTCCCCTTCACTTTGCCATCCAATCTCATTAAAATGTTGAATATGTGCCTTTAATATATTTGTAGGTCATCAAATAAGGTCAAGGGATGCAATATTTGGGAGTCTAAAATAAATTGAATCGGATAAATTTGGTGTTTCACCAAATTCAACGAATATACGTTCTAGTCGCTAGGATGCGTATTCACCAAAATTGAATCATTGGTTGATTTTAGAATGAAATCCAAAAAATTATTTTAGTGGGAAGTGATTCTCTAGATTTTGTGAATACACATCCTAGATGCTAGGACACGTAATCACAAAAAAGTAAGAAAATGTCTCAAGGTAGTTGGCACATGCAAGGAAAAGCTTCAAATTCAAAAAAATGTGGGAAAATAGACATGTAGGAGGGAGAGGGAATTTGACATGGGTCAAATTTCCCTATCTATAGTTTTATTATAAATCAACAAGGTGTCCATGTAGATCTTGCTAAGGTCAAAGTCCTTCAACATTGACCAACTCCTACAATCACTGAACTTAGGATTTTTCTTGGACTTGTGAACTTCTATTGCAAGTTCATTCCTAGCTACTCTACCATAGCAACATCTTTGCATCATCTTACTAAATCCAAATTAGAATTTCATTTAACAAAGGACTGTGCTTGTTCCTTTGATTCAATGAAACATAAACTATACACTACACCTATCCTTGTACTTATAGACCTCTCTCAACCCTTTGAGATAGAGGTGGATGCATCATAATTTGTACTTGGAGTGGTATTGAAGTTGTTAGAAATAGAGTATAAGACATCATTTGGGTCATGTAAATGTATCATCCAAGGTACATACTTAGGACATTAGATTAATTTAGGGGGAATTTATCTAGTTACTTCATGCAATGTAATAAATACACAAGTTCCAATATGCAAGTTGTATATGTGCAAGTTGTCCCTTGCACAACTAGGTAGAGTTTTGGCCAAGGAACCTATTTTCCTATATAATAAATATCTCATTGTAATAGAGAAATAGAAGTTGGGGGACATAGTCAGATAATGTAGCTTAGAGCATAGTACAGTTTTGTGTAGATCACCATCCATTGGTTATAGGTGCAATGTAGTTTAGTTGCTTTATTAATGGAGTGTCCATTTCCTCCATAGATGCATTGTGTTATTTTATGTCATTTCTATTTACAACATATTTCAGTCATCTATCAGATTTACTTTCTTTTCTATTATTCTACATCTTGTGATTGTTATCTCTTAATGCTCATTACATCAAAAGCTAATAGTAGTATTAGAGCTATGGTAGATCTAGCCATAGTAGGTCAATAGAAAAACCACCATTATTATTGAGCCTAATTGTTTTTCAACCTGATGCACTTCTAGACTAGCCATTGTTAAAAACTCTTAAAATATTCTAGTTGGTATAATTATGGAGAGCCCAAGTGAGGACTGAAAGAAATATCAGTTCAGAGATTACATTTGACTAGAGTCTTTTCCACAAAGTTGTAAGAAAAACTCGTGAAGACTGGGACTCAACATTCAATCCACTAAATTGATAAATCATCTAGTGAATATAATCCATGATATCTAGGATTTGATAACTATTACCTAAATTTTCTTTTGTTGTAGAAAATTAACTCTCAAAGGATTGGGACTCCTCCTACAATAGAAAGCTAGGAGACTTCAAATTTGTTACCCAAAGGTTAGTGTACCTTTATAGTGAAAATATTAGTTCCTTGGGCAAGAGAAGAATACTATGGAAGAACACTTCTAGTGAAGATTCATGGTGAAGTTAGGAGACTGAAGATATCCATTGCTATATTGAAGAACTTCACAATTGAAGAACAAGCCATATAAGCCTTGATACAAAAAAGGCCATAGAAGCCTTGAATAAAAGGCTATAGAAGCCTTGAAGAAGAAGCCACATAAGTATTGATACTGAATAGGCCACATAAGCCTTGATACTGATAAGGCCATAGAAGCCTTGATACTTAAAAGGCCACAAAAGCCTTGATACTAGAAAGGCCACAGAAGCCTAGATACTGAAAAAGGCTCCAGAAGCATTCATGCTAAAGAATAATTTTAAAATAATATCCAATTTATAAGTAGATTAATATATTAGTACTAATATTTTTTTTGCGGGCAAAGAAGATTCAGTGAGTTGGAAAAGTTCATACAAGAAAGTTAGGAATAATATCTTCTTCATAATCAACTTATCACCTAAAGTAAAAAATGAAGAGATCAGGAGAAGATCTCATTGACGAAATTATAGTCTTAGAATAATAAGAAGAAGGACTAGGAGAATCCTGCTTACATTTAGAAGTAGTGGAATTAGATATCTAGAATAAGATCTCATCACCAACACTTTTAGGAGCAGAAGGTTGAAGAGAAGGTCTTAAGGAAGACCAGTAGAATTTGCAATATCAAAGAACTTGGGAAGGTCTCAATGAGTATAAAGTAAAAATCTAGGAGAGCCTTATTGAAGAAATCATCAAAGGAGAACTCACTGGAGAAATCCATTACCAAGGATAAGCCCTTGATAGTGAAGGACTTGGGATAATTATCGTCATCCAAAAACAAGCCCAAGAGAAGGAGAATTTGGCAAGGAGTGCAAAATTTGAGAAGAAGAATTTGGTAATAAGTGCTAAATCCTAGAAGAAGAATCCAATGAAGACCTCAAGATATTCAAAATATTGAGAAGAAGATCCTGCTTGAAGTTAGCATTTGACAAGAAGACTTGAAGACAAAAGAAGCTCACCAAATATAGGATATTTGAAGATTACCTCTCACAGCAAGAAGGCACCACTTTAAAGACAAAGACTTCTCCAAATATATAGCAGAATAAGGATACCACAAGAGGAGAATAAGGCACCAAATATTTGTCTCATGAAAGAAATTTTGAGACCAGTTGTTCAGGACAGTCTATAAAAATCTGCAAGATCCTACTCGAAGCAACAACTTGGAGATCTTAGACACCAAGATTCACATCCTCTATAGAAGTGGAAAAATATCTACGAAAGCTTTAAAAAGGTAGGAAAATTTTGGTGCAAATAAATTTTTTAACTATATTACTTATCAGATTTGTTATAGCACGTTAATTTAGATTAAAGTTTCAAGAAGAAGAAAAATTGGATTACAGTCTTCAAAAAGTGTAAAAAGAGAAAAGTTCTTTTTAAGGTTCATTTACACATTAATTAGGATTTTATTAGATTTCAGTATTACATCTATTAAATACCTATCATATACTTTGGAAAAATAAAAAGAAGACTAAGTCCTATAATATTGATTGTAGTGAAATTGCAGAATAATTATTGAAGGTTCATTTCAAACTAGTCTTGATTAGTTGCAGTAAATTGATTAAGTGCGTTATCTTGAGAGTTGATTGTAGTGATAAGGTGAAATTTTTAGTAAATTAAAATAAAGTTTATTAGATTCATTTGCACTATTATTTTACTCTAAAAAATTATTGTTTGTGTTCTTAAGAAGGGCACAAAATCAAAAATTTTCAAAGTGTCTAAGGATACTATTAGTGCACAAAAATCTTCAATACTTAGTGGCAAAGTGAATAAAAAAAAAAGGTTAGAATCCTCCAAAACTTGGAGAAGAATACAACTAACCAAAATCAGAAATAGAAGCTTCAAATATTGAGACTTGGTGAGTCTCAAATCCAAAGCATTACAGGGTTAATTGCATGGTACAAAGGGAAAAAAATTATAGCTACAAAGAAGCTTCTATCTACATAATTAAGGGCTTGGATTTATCATTAAAGTATCCAAGCAAAAAATAGTAAGGAGTCTAGCCAAAGAGACATCCTCAAAACCCCCATATTTGCATTAAAAAATCTGCTACAAAACCAGAATTTCAGACTTGCAAAAGAGTTCAAGAAAAGGTGCAATAAAGAAGGTTTTATATACATATAATATTACATGGTATTGAAATTCTACAATACGTTATACGTAGGAATATAATATATTTGAAGGTGCCTCAAAAGGAACAATATCTATATGGTAAGCTAGCCAAGGAAGGTCAAATGTTAGCACTCTTCTTCCATAGCAAAAGGATGTTAGTCTTACAATGGCACTGAGAGGGGGGGGGTGAATCAGTGTAGTTCTTTAAAATTGAATTTACAGCTCTTAAAACTGAAATAAATAAACCTTAAAACCAGATAAAGCAAGTATCACAAGAGAACATCACACAACATAATATTTTAACGAGGTTCACCAAATTGGCTACTCCTCAAGAATGACTGCTTGGACTACCATCCAAATCTAGCCTTTGCAAAGCATCAACTTTACAATCAATTTACCAGCACCAACTGGAAGGAGCACCAACCCCTGATTTATCTGCACCAACAGAAAGGAGCACCAACCCCTGATGCCAAGCTGCAACCTAGACTTCAATTTGAATCTATAAGTTTATTTGTAAGATACCTTCACTTTTGCAAGACCCTGACTAGTCTACTTCACCTTTGTGCTCTCTCCACACTCTGCTCTATCTGTGCAATCACTTCGCACACTCTGCTTCATTATAGCTCCACTTTGTGTTCGTCCTTGCCCTTTGCACTTTCTGCTCCTTCTGCTTTCTCTGTGCAATCATAGACGCACTTAGGACAATTCGACATGACTCTTCACTCACTTTGTGTACTTTGCCATCATCTTGCCGCTTCTGCGCTCTTACGGCCACATTTCACACTTCGACACACATTCGATGAATTCTACAACTTCACTTCAATTCTCCAAATAGCCCTCCTTTTATAAAAAAAAATTCATGATGAAAACCCTAATCTTAGTCGACTTGCATAACAACTAAAAACCCTAAAATTAGTCGATTGTTCATCGGTCTTCGTCGGATTCAACTTAACCGTGAAAATACAACATGTCGCGATATCACAACACTTTCACTTTCTCTCTCTTTCTCCTTGCTTTGGCCCCCAAAAATACAACATGTTGCGATATCGTGACACTTTTTCTTTCTCTCTCTTTCTCTTTGCATCGGACCGCGAAAAAGCTACATGTCACGATATCGCAACACTTTTTCTCCTTGCTCTTTCTCTTAGCTTTGGCCCGTGAAAATACAACATGTCACGATATCGTGACACTTTTTCTCCCTGCTCTTTATCTTAGCTTAGGCCCACAAAAATACATGTGATATCGTGACACTTTCACCTTCGTACGCTTTCTCTAATCCTTTGTCCCAAAAATGCAACATTACGCGATATCGCTACACTTTTGTTATTCTGCCTGTCGGCCCTTCTTGAGTCGTGAAACTGCGACATGTCACGATATCGTGATACTTTTGATTTTCTAACTTCCTGTCTTTTTCAAGTCATGAAATCATGACACTTCTGCTTCTGAAGTCTTGCTTTCAGCTTTTGTCACGAAATCGTGACACTTCTGCCTTCGAGGTCTTCTTCTCTGCTTTTGTCATGAAATCGTGACACTTCTGCTTCTATATTTCACTTCTCTACTTTTATCATGAAATCATGAAACTTCTGCCTTCAAAGTTTTCTTCTTTGCTTTTGTCGTGAAATCGTGACAGTTCTGCTTCCTTACGCTTCCTCTCTGTCTGAGTCACGAAAATGTGACATGTCACGAAATTGCGACACTTTTTCTTTTTCTTCCTTCCTGCACTTTCTGAGTCACGAAAATGCGACATGTCACGAAATCCTAACACTTTTTCTTTTTCTTCCTTCCCACGCTTTTTGAGTCACGAAAATGTGACATGTCGTGAAATCATGACACTTTTTCTTTCTCTTCCTTCCTACGCTTTTCGAGTCACGAAAATGCGACGTCACGAAATCGTGACACTTTTTCTTTCTCTTCCTTCCTGTTCTTTCTGAGTCGCGAAAATGTGACATGTCACAAAATCGTGACACTTTTCCATATTACTTTCTCTCTCCTATTCTAGTCACGAAAATGCGACATGTTGCGAAATCGCGACGCTTCTTCCTGCTTTCTCTTTTTCTTCCAACATGTCACGAAATCGCGACAATTTTTCAACTTGCCTTTTTTTCTTCCAACATGTCACGAAATCGTGACAATTTTTCCTGCTTTCTCTTTCTCTTCCAACATGTCATGAAATCACGATCATTTTTCCACTTGTCTTTTACTCTTCCAACATGTCACGAAATCACGACCATTTTTCCACTTGTCTTTTACTCTTCCAACATGTCACGAAATCGTGACAGTTTTTCCTGATTTCTCTTTCTCTTCCAACATGTCATGAAATCGCAACAGTTTTTCCACTTGCATTTTTCTCTGCTAACATATCACAAAATCATGACAGTTTTTCCTGCTTCTTCTCTCTCTTCCAACATGTCACCAAATCGCGACAATTTTTCCACTTGCCTGTTTCTCTGCCAACATGTCACAAAATCGTGACAGTTTTTCCTGCTTCTCTCTCTTCTAACATGTCGCGAAATAGCGATAGTTTTTCCTGCTTGCACTTTCTCTTCGAACATGTCATGAAATCGTGATAGTTTTTCTTTCTTGCGCTTTCTCTTCGAACATGTCATGAAATCGTGATAGTTTTTCTTTCTTCTCAACATGTCGTGATATCGCGACAGTTTTTCTTTCTTGCTCAACATGTTGCGATATCACGACAGTTTTTCTTTCTTCTCAACATGTCGCGATATCGTGATAGTTTTTCTTTCCTAATGTATATGTCACGATATCGTGACACTTTTCTTACTTGTCTTTTTCTTTGATATTTTGCATATGGGCCACTTCAATCGTCTTGGAAAATCACTATACAAACTCTGAGTACCCTTTGAACTCCTGTCTTCTGCATCTGAATATATTTTGAACTTCCTGTCCACTGTATCAACAGATCTATCTGATTGTGTTGACAACAATGACAATACTATTGCTACACCTTGCTCAAAAATCTCCCCCTTTGAAATTGTTGGCAACACATGTGCAATTTCCTGTAACTCTTCTCCCCCTTTGACAATAATACCAAAGGGCTACTACAGACTCCCCTTGAGTCCATGCACAACATTCTCAGACACAATTTATTACACTTAGAAAAAATCATGAACATGAGAAAACAGATAATCAAATACTTAAATGCTCCCCCTGAGAGTGGGATCCCTGTAGCTAGTCAATTCTTGGGAAGTGTGACCACTCCCAATTTATTGCAAGGGTACTATTTTTGTCATCTACACATCCTTCCCAATCTGCATCTGAATACAAAATAAGGGTGAAGTCTTTACCTTTCGGATACCATAACCCATACTCCATAGTACCCTTGATATTATAGAAGACTCTGTCTCTCTGCTGCACTGACTGGTTGACCTCTCTCCACTTGAAGAATCCTCACTTAGATCTATCTTCAACTGTGTTGGCTACTGGATGTCTATCCATTGAGACTCTGTCCTCTATACTCTGTCACCTCCAAAGCTTTGTTAATGGGATTATTAAGAACCTGCTCAATAGGCTCAAATAGAACCTACTTAACAAGCTCACATAGAACTTGTCCAATGCTGATTAACAATCTCACACAGAACCTATCCAAAACTACTCCAATAAGCTCACTAAGAACTTGCCCAAATATGCTCTAGCAAGCTCACCAAGAACTTGCCCAAATCTGGTCTAGCAAGCTCACCAAGAACTTGCCCAAATATTCTCTAGCAATCTCACCAAGAACTTGCCCAAATATGCTCTAGAAATCTGTCCCAACACTGTCCTCAAATATATCCTAGCATTGTCCTCAAAAATTTCCCAGAGGCCTTCTTTAAAGGCTCAATCAATCATGCTCAATTAGTACTCAAAATGAACTCAACAATGAATGACAATCTCAAATCAAATCCACTTCATAGAAGCATAAAGATGAAGAACACAAGCTTATACTGAGAGGGGGGGGTGAACAATATGAGACCTCTTTTTAATTTTTCCTTTATACCTCAAAATAGTAAAGCAATATACCCAAAGAAATATCAAAGCAATGCACAATATCATCCACAAAGTGACACCAATTTTAACGTGGTTCACCCAAAATGGCTGGGCTACATCCATAAAACTTTTCTCTAAAAGTTATCTCAAAGTTCTCTGGGAATCCTTCCCAATTACAATATTTATGAGCCTCGGCCCAAAGGATATACCTTCCCCTAATCAGAATTTATGAGCCTCTCGCTCAAAGGAGATACCTTCCCTCTCGCTCCGAAAATGATCCCTCGGAAGATCAATTGCCTCTACCTCTTGCCAGCACGTGGAACTCCTTTCCATCGAAGACCTCCTGTCCTCAATGCTTAGCCTAAGAGACCTCTGCCTTCTATGATCATGTCCACAATAGCTCAACAACTTGTACCAAACACAGTCATTCGGTCTAGTACAAGTATTCCTATGTCTATCAGATATGTCCAACACTTAATCTTGAACAAATCAATCCTCTGCACACAAGACTTCTCAAAGACTTGCCAAATCTATCCTCAGGTTCTTCTCAAAGAACTAGTGCACCTCTGTCCTCAAGTTCTCTGATAGAACTATCAAACTCAGCTCACAAGTCCTCTGCTAGGACCTGTCCAAATCTGCTCACAAGTCCCCACTAAAACCTGTCCAAAATTGCTCACAAGTCCCCACCGAAACTCCGTCCAAAAACTTAGCAAGCTCACCAAGAAAAAAAAACTTTCTTAGTAGGAAATCACAAGGTGAATTGTTAGAGACCCAATGTGATTTGTAAAACTCATAGAAGCATAAAGAGAATTTTTAGAGACTCAATATGTTCTATACTCAACTCCCAATATCAAAACTCAACTCAAATCAACTCAGCTCAAACTCAATCTCAAATCTGAAAACTCAACTCAATATTTGAAATGGATAGGATAGACTTTCTTTCAAGAACATGAAACCCCAACAATTTCTAACTATGCAAAGAATCACATAACAATGATACTCATGTTCTTTTCACCATCAATTAGGGCTTCAACAACAATGCTCATCAAACAAGGTTCAATCAACACCATTTAACTCAAAACACAACCTTGAAGCATTTCACAATCAACATTAGAAAAGGAAACAAGTAGAACTCCTTTTCTCTCCAATATTGTTTGAACAAAAAGCATCCACCAACTCAAATCACAATAGCACAAAACAACTTTTCAAATCATCAACAAAGGAGTAAGTCCAACACTTTAACCAAGTAAAGAATAGCTTGATTATTACCATTTTAATGAAAGCAAATGTCAATCTCAAAGCTGCCCACTTAAGGTTTCACAACTTCACACAAGAAGCAATTTTAACCTTAAAACATCATGCTTTCATTACCATAATCAACCAAAAGCACTCTCAACATTACAAGAAAAATTTATCCCTTATACACCTTATTTCTCCCTTATAGTCTTATCAAAAATAAAATTTATCTATCATAAGAATGCAATAAGATATTTCAAACAACACCTTCAAAAGAATCTTTTATCAAAATAAAACAAGCTTTAAACTCCATATAACTCCTAAGCTGTTTTTCCCTCTAATAAACTTCCTCCATCCACAAAATACACTTAGCAAAAATTAATTTCGAAAATACCTTGGCCAACATCAAAAATCGTGCTATGGAGAAATTGCGCATGAATTCTAACACCACCCATTGCGTCCACTTCACGATGAAAAACCCTTTCGCGTTATTCGAATGCAAAACCTCCCGTTCGGGTAGCACGCCAATAGCCTAGCCGCTACCGGTGCACCAAAGGTGCCCGGTGAGGTTTAAACCTCACGCTATTAGCATTTTTCCTTTTGCGCCAGGGATTAAATAAAACAACAGTGCCTCCCTTTCTTCTGACATGAACACGAAGACGAAAACTTTATGACGGATTCATGAAAATGGCGAAGACACAGTCGAACAGCAGGTTTATGAAAATGGCAAAGACACAATCGGAGAAGAAATCTGAACAGCGGATCATGAAATCATAGTGAGGAAGAAATCAAACAACAGATCATGAATTCACAGCGAGCAACTTTTATCAAAATGCGGATTGGATTATTCTTGATTTTCATCGAGGGAGATTTATATGCATTTTTACCATAAGCTCTTGACGTCGGCGAGGAGTTTAACACGTCGACAGAGGTCTTGGCTAGCGCCCACAATCTTAAAACATAGCGCCATGGGTTAGGATAACCCATTGCAAACAATAATTTAATATTTATTTAAAAATAATTAAAGGGAACCTTAACAAGGTTTTTAATTATTTAAATAAATACTTCCTCTTGGACCTAAATGCATTAAACTAATGCATCCACCTATAATATTTAAACTTGCCAACTTGGGGTTTACAAAAGACCTTTGAAACTGTCATGCCGTAACCTTCATCAAAACAAATTATTTGACATCAAATCAAATTCCTTCAAGAGCTTCTTGACATCAATGACAACTTATACACTTGAGCAAAGGCAATGTACCCAAAGTACCCAAAATTGCCAACAAAAGAGAATTGTTAGAGACTTAATATCTTCTATTCTCAAATCTCAATCTCAACTCAAATCAAGGAAAGTTTATTTTATGGAACTTGAACAACCACATGCATCCAATCACTTGACTAGGCTCAATCAACTCTACTCAACCAATCACCTCAATGAACAACTCTTTATCACAAACCCTAGTCGAAGCATGTATCAACCAACTCAAAATGTTTTTCTCTAACTCAATTTCAAGTTCTTTGCACAACCAATGGGCTTCAACAATAATGCTTATAAAATATTCTTCACATAACAATGATACTCATGTTCTTATCAAACCCTCACTCAGGTTTTTCACACAACTAATGGCTTCAACAACAATGCTTATAAAATAAGGTTTAATAACAACTCTCAAACCAGAAAACCTTGAAGCATTAAACCAATCACTTTCAAAAAAGAAACCACAATCAATCCTTTTTACTCCTGTCACATGAGTCTCCTTGGGATTAGCCTAAAATTGTGCTACCATGCATACTATGCTCAGGGTTCCTATTTCAAGCCATATATATTCAACTTACAATCCAAGTGGGGATCATCACCAAGATGGGAACCATCTGGCTGCTCAATATAAACCTCTTCTTCAAGCTTCCCATTCAAAAATGCTAATTTCACATTTGTAAAAAAATTGTCAAGTGACTCACACTTGTACCAACTTTTGTCCAACACTGTACCAACATTGCAATTTTACTGCCAACTTTGTGCAAGCATCAAACACAGTACCACAACACCAACCAAATCCCTTTTTACATTTTCAACTTGGTCTATGTTTTCTACAGTCACCGTTGGTCACACCTTACTTTCAACTGTTCGAATCAGGAGACAATATTTTGTTACACTTCACGACCAACTATAGTGCACCTTAAAACTCATACTTTTGGACCTTGAATAGGTATGATTCACAGATCAAAGTTGCTCATCTTGATGAGCTAAACATAAATTAATGATCAGACTTCAATATTTTTCACCACAACGTCATAAAAGCTCTAACAATATTCACGTTAATGTGTAGTTCAAATATACACTGCTTTTATCGAAACACATACATGCGGCTAGGGCAACATTCTTTCACTAACAAAATTATCTGAACTGTTATAATCCTTAACTTTGGACAGTGGCAGTAAGAACCATCACCAGTACAACAATGACATATAGCAATACTACCAATAATGACAACTCTCAATTTAATCACCACCCTTTACGACACTTACACAAACTACATGAACTGAAAACATACTTCGACAACTATACGATAACTCCTCCTAAATACTTGCCTTTCATCCTCAGAAACCCAAACAAATACATAGGAGCATTAAAATAAAACTTTAAGATTGCTCCCCTGAGGATGTGCTACCTGGAGTTGCTTAGTGCAATAGAGGAGTAGTCTCCTTCAGTCCAAGGAGACACGATTTCCTTTCTTCTATCTTTCTCCAAACTTTCTTGAACTCGGGCTTGGATTTTTCAACTACATCCCTATTTTGCACCTTTTCATGAACTCGAACATTTCTCTTGTGTGGTTGTCTCTTGTGCATCCTTGATGAATGATTATTTTCATTTCTTTTATGTACATGATTTATTCCCTGTCTGTGTTGCGTTCTTTGCTTCTGATGAAATATACTATTTTGCCTTAGATTAGATACAGAAGTGCTTGGACAAAACCTTGCTATGTGCCCATGACCATTGCATTGAAAACATTGTACATAGTGTTCACTCAGAAACGCAGATGTATTTCTACCAGAGATAACTCTTTGATTTGTTATTCAATCCACAATAAGTTGCCTTGTGACCATACTAGTTGCATTTGAAACAATAGCCATTAAAAGTATTAGTATGAATAGAGTGATAGTGATAGAACCTCTTTTGTTGTGGCTGCTTTGCTATAGATCTCCTTTTTTCTTCCTTTTGAAGATTCAGCTTCAAACTTTTCTTTCTTCGATCCTTCAACAGTGAACTTCTTCTTCTCTGCAGAGTTGGAAGATGAAGGTTGTTCAGCTTCATATCCAAGACCACGCTTATCCGTGGAGCTTATTTTTTGGTTTATCATTTTATCTAGCAACTCTGTGCTATTCTCAAATTTGATATTTGTATTGGCCTCTTCTAGTTGTTTCTTCAATAAAATAGTCTCTTCCTATTGTTTGCAGCAACCAATCTCTTTCTCATTGATCTGTGACCTGAGAGTTTATTCAATCCTTTTGAATTCTTCTACCTGTACTTTCAACCTCGGTTATTATTTCATTTGCATCATCAAGATTTCTTGAGATTTCCTTATTCCTTTTTCTTTCTATCTTTAATTCATCCAGAGCTACAATTAGTTCCTCTTTCAAATTTATTTCTGCATCAATTTCTTCTTCATCACATTTCTGTTCTTTTTTTTTTTCTCTTTTAGAATCATCCTCTAGGACTTCATTAACTTTCAACATATATACCTCTATGTTCTCATCGTTATTCAACTTTAAAGCTTCAACCTGAGCTTGATGTGTTTGTAACTTGACCTCCTTGATCTCATCATCTCCTTCATAAATACTCCTCAGTTTGTCCCATATTTCTTTTGCCATTTTACATCTCTTGATCTTTACCAGTTCATCGTCTACTAATCTGCACCTGATAGCATTCCTTGCTTTTGAGTCATTTTCAAACAGATTCTTACCTGTAGCATCAGTTGGAGGAGTGATGGGTATTGTGTATTCATTGTTTACTACATCCTAGATGTCGTATCCCAAAGAACAAAGATATGCATCCTGATTCTCCAGGTTGTGTAATTAGTTCCGTCAAAAAAAGGTGCTTTGTTTGAAAAAAAGCCTTCAACCTCATCTGGTTCAATTTTCTCTTCCACAAGAACTGAAACTGACTGAGATACCCTTTTGGAGGAAGATCTATTCTTCTTACTCATTGCGTACTAATCCAAGATCAACCCTATCTGATTTAGCCTAATAAGGGAACTTGGATCTGATACCAATTGTTAGTCTTACAATGGCACTGAGATGGGGGGTGAATCAGTGTAGTTCTTTAAACTTGAATTTACAGCTCTTAAAACTGAAATAAAGAAACCTTAAAACCAGATAAAGCAAGTATCACAAGAGAACATCACACAACACAATATTTTAATGAGGTTCACCAAATTGGCTACTCCTCAAGAATAACTGCTTAGACTACCATCCAAATCTAGCCTTTGCAAAGCATCAACTTTACAATCAATTTACTAGCACCAACTGGAAGGAGCACCAACCCTTGATTTATCTACACCAATAGAAAGGAGCACCAACCCCTGATGCCAAGCTGTAACCTGGACTTCAATTTGAATCTATAAGTTTGTTTGTAAGATACCTTCACTTTTGCAAGACCCTGACTGGTCTAATTCACCTTTGCACTCTCTATGCACTTTGCTCTCTCTACGCAATCACTTCGCACACTCTACTTCGTTACAGCTCCACTTTGCATTCATATTCGCCCTTTGCACTCTCTACTCCTTTTGCTTTCTCTGTGCAATCACAGACACACTTAGGACAATTCGACACGACTCTTAACTCACTTTGCGTACTTCACCATCATCTCATCGCTTCTACACTTTCTATGCTCTTACAGCCACATTTCACACTTCGACATGCATTCGATGACTTCTACAACTTCACTTCAATTCTCCAAACAACCCTCCTTTTATAACAATATTTTCATGATGAAAACCCTAATATTAGTCGACTTGCATAACAACTGAAAACCCTAAAATTAGTTGGTTTTTCGTCGATCTTCGTCGGCTTCAAATTAACCGCAAAAATACATGTCATGATATCATGACACTTTCACTTTCTCTCTCTTTCTCCTTGCTTTGGCCCCAAAAAATACATGTCGTGATATCGTGACACTTTTTCTTTCTCTCTCTTTCTCTTTGCATCGGATCGCAAAAAAGCTACATGTCACGATATCGCGACACTTTTTCTCCTTGCTCTTTCTCTTGGCTTAGGCCCACAAAAATACATGTTACGATATCGTGACACTTTTTCTACCTACTCTTTCTCTTAGCTTAGGCTCACAAAAATACAACATGTTGTGATATCGTGACACTTTCACCTCCGTGTGCTTTCTCTAATCCTTTGTCCCAAAAATACGACATTGCACGATATCGCTACACTTTTGTTATTCTACCTACCTGCCCTTCTTGAGTCGTGAAATCGTGACACTTCTGCTTTCGAAGTCTTGCTTTCAGCTTTTGTCATGAAATCGTGACACTTCTACCTTTGAGGTCTTCTTCTCTGCTTTTGTCGTAAAATCGTGACACTTCTGCTTCTATATTTCACTTCTTTGCTTTTGTCACAAAATCGTGACACTTCTGCTTCTATATTTCACTTCTCTGCTTTTGTCATGAAATCATGACACTTCTGCCTTCGAAGTCTTCTTCTCTGCTTTTATTGCAAAATCGTGATAGTTCTGCTTCTGTAGCTTCCTCTTTGTCCGAGTCACGAAAATGCGACATGTCGCGAAATCGTGACACTTTTTCTTTTTCTTCCTTCCTGTGCTTTTCGAGTCGCGAAAATGTGACATGTTGCGAAATCGTGACACTTTTTCTTTTTCTTCATTCTTGCGCTTTTCGAGTCATGAAAATGCGACATGTCATGAAATCATGACACTTTTTCTTTCTCTTCCTTCCTGCACTTTTCGAGTCATGAAAATGCGACATGTCATGAAATTGTGACACTTTTTCTTTCTCTTCCTGCGCTTTCTGAGTCACGAAAATACGACATGTCACGAAATCGTGACACTTTTCCATATTACTTTCTCTCTCCTATTCTAGTCGCGAAAATGTTACATGTCGCGATATCGTGACACTTTTCCAACTTGTTGCGAAATCGCGACGCTTCTTCTTGCTTTCTCTTTTTCTTCCAACATGTCACGAAATTGTGACAATTTTTCAACTTGCCTTTTTTTTCTTCCAACATGTCGTGAAATTGCGATAGTTTTTCCTGCTTTCTCTTTCTCTTGCAACATGTCATGAAATCATGACAGTTTTTCCACTTGTCTTTTACTCTTCCAACATGTCGCAAAATCGTGACAGTTTTTCCTGCTTTCTCTTTCTCTTCCAATATGTCGCGAAATCATGACAGTTTTTCCACTTGCCTTTTTCTCTGCCAACATGTCGTGAAATCGCGATAGTTTTTCCTGCTTCTTCTCTCTTCCAACATGTCACGAAATCATGATAGTTTTTCCACTTGCCTTTTTCTCTGCCAACATGTCGTGAAATTGTGACAATTTTTCCTACTTCTTCTCTCTATTCCAACATGTTGCGAAATCACGACAGTTTTTCCTGCTTGCGCTTTCTCTTTGAACATGTCGCGAAATTGTGATAGTTTTTCTTGCTTGTGCTTTCTCTTCGAACATGTCACAAAATCATGATAGTTTTTCTTTCTTCTCAACATGTCACGATACCATGACAGTTTTTCTTTCTTGCTCAACATGTCGCGATATCACGACGCTTTTTCTTTCTTCTCAACATGTCGCGATATCGTGACAGTTTTTCTTGCCTGCTGTATATGTCGCGATATCGTGACACTTTTATTACTTGTATTTTTATTTGATATTTTGCATATGGGCCACTTCAATCATCTTGGAAAATCATTGTACAAACTTTGAGTACCCTTTGAACTCCTATCATCTACATCTGAATATATTTTGAACTTCTTGTCCACTGTATCAATAGATCTATTTGACTATGTTGACAACAATGACAATATTGTTGATGCACCTTGCTCAACAAATGAGCCACTCAAAGGGCTCATTCTTTGCATATCTTGGATGGAAGAACCTATAAAATCAAATACCACATAAGGCTATTATCAATATTCATTTACGTAGACAAAAAGAGTGCTCATCTACAAAGAGAAGGTGTCAAAATTTACTTCTACCAACATGGGATAGACAATATAACAAGAGGCTATCTACACTACAAAGAAGCATAGGAATAAATACGTTGAAGGCATAGAAGACAAGGAGAAAAGGTGCTACATTCAAGTTCTTAAACTTGGAGAAAATCATCCATCGAAGAAAGCACCAAAATTGTCATTCGAATCTCCATAGTGCCTCATCAATTCACCTATGAAAGAAAAGATTGCTTGCTATCCAAGAAACAAAGCAAGCTAAGGAAAGGCATACAGAAGGAGCTATAATATTATCCTTCAAAGTATTATAGAGAAGGAATTCATGTAGAGATAAAATACCACTTGGCATAAATTTTCTAAGGTGCCATTTCATCTCTCAACACTCAAGAAACCTCATGTAGGAGTTACAAGGAATATCAAGGAAGTGGTGACACTTGTTATCTTCCACAAGCCTCACACAAGTGCCCACATGAGTGCTCATACGTTCCAGAGTGACCAAGAAGCATTAAAGAAGGAAATAAATATATTAAGAAAGGTGGAGCACTCATACATAACAAATGTGACACTTGTCACAAAGTTCAAGATCTTTCTTCCATAACTCAAATCCAAAGCAGTCAAGCAAAGGAAAGTGTAGTCAAAGCATATCAAAGTGCAATGTTGAAGGAAGGAAGAGGAAACATTAAAATCTCTTGGTTTTGAAGGTCAAACCTCTCCATATTTGCAGTACCTATGTTCCATAATTAAATATAGGAAATTCCAAAGCATAAGCATTGTTTCTAGCACCAAAGAAGGACATTAAAGTGCTATTATATTCACCCAAAAAAGGTGTTGAACAGTGCGGTGATACAACATTCAAAGGTAAGGTTTAAATCCCATTTATTATTGCTTTCACTTTAGGGAGATATAAGGGTTATAAGCTAAGGTCAAATCTTAGATTTTGAAAGCAAAAACCATAAGGGATAACTTATCAAATTAAAATAATATTTGCAATTTTAACCTAGGAGAAATAAGGAATTCTACTTGGGATTAAATTCTTTAATATTTTGTAAATATTATTAATTTTATAATTTTCCAAATTTGGGAGTGATAAGGGTTACAACATCAAACTAGGTTAATGAAAATTAGAAACACTTGAATAAAATACTTAGGGTTACAAAAGAGGTTATTAAGATTTTTTGTTAAGGTTGGAAATTTATAATTTTCTTGTCTAAAAATTTCTCAAAAGGGACAAAAGAAATCCAATATTAAAATCTCTTCAAAATTTAAAAGTGCTTAGTTCAATAGGAGTAATAAGGTGTCAGAAAAGTTGATTTTTGATCTTTACAAAAACTATACAAAATAAACCAAAATTGAACTATACTTTACAAAAGCACTATATCATACTCCAAAATCATTAGGGAGTCACATTCTACAAAACTTGATAATAATAATATCTATCAAATATTATCAAGTTGGGAAGATATAAGCTTTTTTAAAAACCTAAAATTAGGTGTTCATACTCTCATTACTAGGGAGACATAAGGAAGCCTACAAACCTAAGGATTTATAAAGGTTTTATCAAATCAAACTTATATACTTCAATTAGGGATCAAATATCCTAATATAGGGAGCTATAAGAAAGACTACAATTCTATCTCATTTCTTCAAATTCAACCTCTTTAAATGGGTAAAGGAATGTCATACAATAAATATAAAACTTGCTCCAACAGGAACCAATTCACAAAACATGAACACATGTGGTATATTGACTCAAGATCCAATCATCATATGATAGGAAATATATAATGGTTTGACTATCTTGAAGTTTCTAAAGGTTACAAACTAAGAATTGTAGATAGCCAAACTTATCCTATACATGGATATGGATGTGTAACACACTGTAAATCATTTCCAAATATTTTACTACAAAAAGTATTTTATGTTTTTGGATTAACATTCAATATCATCTTAGTAAGCAAACTAGTAGAAAACAACTATATGATTAACTTTGGATATATGGATGGGATAAATACATGTCTCATTATTAATAAAGATGGAATAAAAGGAATAGGTTCAATCCATGAAAATACATACATCCTAGACTCAATGGAAATCTCACAAGATATTGTGGTGTTTCAAAATCATACTAACATATTTATATAGGAATAGGTTGAAGAGAATGAATAACCAGTACACCAAAAAGGCAAGCACAAAAGTATCAAAAACAAAAATATGAGAGGATAATTGCACCATGCCCTACTCATTCATCAACAATCATAACCAAATGAATATACTTACAAAGATAACTATAAAGGTAGCTGGATAGAAAATAAGGAATATGAATCCGAATAAGCCAAATATCATCCAATAAAAGAATAATATTTAGCTTTAGCTACAAATTACTGTGCATCATATGAATACACATATTACATGTTGAATCTGAACACAAATAATGAATAAGAAGATTCATATTGAAGATTAAATTCTTCAATATCAAAATAATGTAATACAAGGGGGTGTTAGAAATTAAGTATATTACATCATTTGGGTCATGTAAATGTATATTCCAAAGTACATACTTAGGACATTAGACTACTTTAAGGGGAAGTTATCTAGGTACTTAATGCAATTTAATAAATGCACAAGTGTCAATGTGCAAGTTGTCCCTTGCACAGCTAGGTAGAGTGTTGGTCAAGGAACCTATTTTACAATACAAGAAAGGTCTCATTGTAATATAGAAATAGAAGTTGAATCTTGAGGGATATAGTCATATAGTGTAGCTTAGAGCATATTATAGTTCTATGTAGATTACCATCCATTGGTGATGGATGCAATGTATTTCAATAGCTTTATTAATGGAGTGTTCATTTCCTCCATAGATACATTGTATTCTTTTATGTCATTTCTATTTACAATATACTTCGGTAATCTACTAGATTTACTTTCTTTCATATTATTGTACATCTTGTGATTGCTATCTCCCAGTGCTCATTACATCAAAAGCTAATAGAAGCAAAATGGTTATCTTGTGGCATATCATTTAGAGATATTTTTAACTACTAGGAGGAACTACTCCACATATGACAAAGAGTTGTATGCTTTGGTGCAAGCAATCAAGTACTGGAGGTATTACCTTTTGGGTAAGGAAATAATTGTCCACATAGATCATTGTTAGGATCCTAATCCTAACCCCTATTGTATATAACTAATCACTCTAATTCATTATGGACCAATGTATCCTTTCATCTCATAACCCTAGGTAGGTTTATATACGAATTCACAATGGGTGTTATAAGGCATCCAAGAAGAATATATTTAATATCTCTTTAGAGAGCATTGGCAGGGAAACCTCCATTGAAACAGTTATCCTTAAACAATGATTTAACATATTTCCTTTAAATTCTTCATTCATTTCCATTGTTCTCCACTTGTTACCATTACTAGGAACTAGGTTCCTAACAACTGGTATCAGAGATGGTTCATTCTCAAGTTGCACAAGGACTCAAATTTCAAACAATAAACTCATACAAGATATTTTTCATTGACATAAAGTAATACATCAATTAAAATTTGTGTACTTCAATAAAAAATTATAGAAAAACAACCTATTCATTTCTCATTGCTATTTACATCATGATACTCTGGTGGAAAAACTTCAATACCAATAGGTGAATTTTCGTCTATTTAGTGATAATCAATACATTTTTATATCTACATATCTATTAGTAGCAATAAAACCAACAACATTATCAAACTAATATTAAAATGATATTCCATGACAAGCACTAGTTGATGAGGAATTTCAGTGAAACAATTGCAGCCCCACAAGTTGATGAAGATCGTAGTTTTCAAAGAAAATTGCTAATAAATTTTTAAAAGGTCAGATTCAATTATTTAAACCTTCACTAGTGGTTTGATCACAACAACTCAATAATTTCATTCACAACAAGAAAAAAACAAGGAAGCTCACACAAAATTGTAACATGAAGCACCACTATCAATGAATCCAATCGATGTCATTTCTCCAAGAAAACTACAACCCTAAATTGCATCCCTGTCATCGTTGAAATGTGGTGGCATTCTAGTACTCAAAAGAAACCTTTGAAAACATTAGGGCATATACAATATGACTTAGGAATTCAAAATTTTGGTCCAAGTATAACTAATATTTTTTTGTTTCATATGGAGACTTCGAATTATTCGTACATTACGCTTCACAAACCATAAATCAACCATGGTCATCCACAACTTTGGTAGCATCATCTTACCTCTGAAGTGACATTGCAGCATCATTCAAAGTTTTTAGAAGATATGAAGACATTTTGGGTGTAATACTATTATGTAACAACTTCACATAGGATGAATAGCCATTCAAATCATTGGCCAACCACATCATAAATGTCCAAATAATAGAAAATTTATTTCTAAAAACTAGTTTAATCCTCAAAAAAAGTATGACATGTACGCTTTATTAAAATATCTAAAGGTTTAAAAATCACCAAGGGTCACTGCATTCACTAAATCATACATTTAATCCCACATTTGTGAATAGTGGGTACCCTTAGTTGTATAAAATCAAAGCTTCCCAGTTAAAGACTTACTAGCTTTAGCTAGTCACTCTTGTACATGACTAGTCCAACCATTCTCCAAAATTTACATTGTCTGCTACTATTCTTTCACCGATTTCCACCTATCAGTATATCCATCCTACTCCTGACCACTATTCACCACTATTCTACTTGGTGATTCATCATATGACCATTGACCATTGGCCATTTAGAATTTGACCATTGGGATAGTTTCAAAATAAACCCAATTTTTAGCAATTTATTACTAAAAAATTGGCAAAATTTTGCTAAAATTTGCCTCACATTTTTTTGCAATTTCTTGCTAAGAATTTGGTAAAATTTTGCTAAAAGTTGCTCCATTTGTTTTGCAAATTATTGTTAAAATGATCAAAAAAATTTGAACGGGTGGTATCGAGTCAACGAAAGACTACAAAGAAATCCTCTTCCGCATTGAAAATCAACTTTTGAAAAAAACAAGAAAATTTTCAAACCAACTTTTGCAATATTTAAAAGCAATTTTTCGAGCATTTTTGACAAAAAATTGATGAAAATTGCAAGAATTTGATGACAAGAAATTGATGAAAATTGCAATAAATTGAAAATAAAATTACGCCAAATCTTGCAAACTAATTTCTGATGATGACATTTTTGCAACAATCATTTATGATTTTAACCGATAATTTTTATGCAAAATTTTACCGACAACTTTTCAGACAACTTTTTTCGACGACTTTTACGCAATTCTTGATGACGATTTTTCAGAAACTTTTATTTACCAACTTTTTGCAAAAATTTTGTTGACAATTTTTTATTTCCAAATTATGACAACAATTTTTTAACAAAAATTATAAATGAATTTATTGTGATGATTTTTGTGATAACTTTCAGCAAATGAGTGGTAACTTCCAAATATTGACTACGCAAATGGCCGATGGAAGGAGATCGTAATCATAGGAACCTATGCTTCAAGAATTTATCCTAGAAGTACATCAGTAGAGGGAAGAACTTCGAAATAGTAATGTATGAAAAGATGAGTTTTGCCAATGGGAGGACCAAATTACAAAACTACCTCTGTGGGAATCACAAAATACTTACACCACCCCAAAACTTACTTGACTCTTACCCATTAAACGTATTAACCTCGTAGCACCCTAAAATTGGTGCAATTAAACCTTAGTAAAAAGATAAAAATTTGAATTTTAACCCAAACCGCCCGTTACTTGCTTTCCTCATTTTCCACACCATTTTTAGGATTTGTTTTGACCGTTGGATGATATCATCGACGATCAGACGAAATCATCCCAGATCTGACGAATTCATCTAGAAAATAACATCCAGACGATTTTGTCCCAAAACCAAATTTTCATAATTAGCTTCTGTTTCAACTTCTCTAACTTGGGCAGAAAGCGTGTCTGCGTAGTTAGAGTCTCCCCCGTTGGAGATCTCCCAAATTGGGATGATATCCAACCTCCTAACCTCTCCCTAATCCTATATAAACTGGGATTTTATTATTTTACCCCCCTAAACCCCCTAGCTGACTGATTTCCCTACAAATTTAGTTCCTTGTGCCTTAGAACATCTTCATACTTTTGTTTGCATTGTGTGTTTTCTTGCAGGAATCTTACGATTTTTTAGCTGGAGCAATCTTGGATCGTCACAGGCGATTCTAGACGATTTCGGATGATCCTATCGTAGATCAGCGATGATCTGTATGATCAGAGGTGATCTCGAATGTAGTCCAGATTGGGGGCAATCAGAGCCCAGAGTTTGCATTTTTTTATCATTTCTCTGCATTTCTTTATGCATTATCTTAGTTTATTATATTTATGCATCCTGGAGTTCACCTCATTTAGCATAGATGCATGATAAAGTCAAAAAAATTATTAAATTAGTGCATTTACTTTTAATTGCTATTTGGATCTATCATTTAGGCAAATTTACTGTTATTTCTATCATTTCCCCTTACTTTTGTAGTTGCATTTTTGGTATTTTGTATCTATTTTTGTGATTGTAGGTTTCTGATGAATTCGTTTGATGAATTTGTCAGATCGCCAATGATCTTATATGATCTCAGACAATCGACTAAGATCTGAGATGATACTATGCAATTCTAGATGATTACATACAATTTGAGACAATTTGGACTTCTACAAACCTCAGAATCTTCATCAGACATCCGGAATTAGGTATATTTTGTCCTATTTAGCATACTCTCTGTGTTTAGCATTTATTCATGTTTTTTGTATTCGTAAAAATCAGCATTGGCATATAGAATAGCTTAGATTCATCTTGGCCAAACCTAGGAATTGAATGATTAAAGCACAAAATGAATACATCAAACCTACTCTCAACCTAGGTGTGGAAACTGCCATTCAAAATTTTCCTGGTGAACCCACCATCCATCAAAAATTCACCCTTATACCCCTCCCCCAAGATGCGGGACCTTCAAAGGGCGTCTCAGTCCGAGGTATTGTCCCATACTTCTCGCATACCCCTTTCGAGAGCGGATCCTATAGCCTGAAGGTAAGGATGCAAAAAATTTGGAGTGGTACACAACCCCATGAAAATGAAGGCCCACCAAGAAAAATACCTTTGTCATCATTGTGATGAGAAATTTATACGTAATCATCAATGTATTACACCCAAGTTATATATTTTGGATACAACTATTCCTTGTAGTTCAACCAACGATGCAAATGCGATCAAGGTAGAAATGGTGACATATACACTTGAAGATAAAACTAAATATTTTGGAATATGAGTATGATAAGAAATATGAGGAAGATGAAGAAGATGAGAAAAATTAGGAAGATGTGGAAAATGAGGACAATGAGCAAGAAATACCCAAAATACCTGATCACTGTCATAATGATAGTAAGGTCGATGTACACATAGTGATCAATGTCACAGGCTAAGATAAGGTAGATATACAAGAAATGACCAATGAAGGCCAGCCATCCACTCTAACTAGACTACCCCTAAATTCCTCACACATAGTATGTTATCCCCACATGGTAAACCCTATTCGACAACAAGGTAGAAAGGGGACTACACACTCATTTTTTGTTGACTCTCCCAAGGAACACCAAAAATTTGTGGATGTGTTACCCTTGATTTTGATGCACCATTCTAAATTGTTTAATAAATCCCAAGGATTACCTTACCAATATCATCTCACTCCTATTTTTCTTCTTGGTAATCCACTACTAACTCTTCCACCTTCCCGATATCCCAACTTATGAAAATATGACATTAAAATTGTGTAAGAACATGCACAAATAATTATTATAAAACAAAGGATGAAGCTCCTCCCTTTGAGTTTTGAATAAAAATCTCTTTTTTAGGAGGGTGGCTTGTTAGGATCCTAATACTAACCCCTATTGTATATAGCTAATCACTCTAATTCATTATGGACCAATGTGTCCTATCATCTCATAATCCTAGGTAGGTTTATATACACATTCACAATAGGTGTTATATGAAGAACACAAGCTTATACTGAGAGGGGGGGTGAACAGTATAAGACCACTTTTTACTTTCTTTCCAAATCAATATCAATTAATGTCCTTAATTGCAATAACCAAATATAGCAGTGTGCATTAATAACTCGGATAGCAATAGTAAGCAAGAGCACAAGTCACCACACACAATTGAGACACAAGATTTAATGTGGTTCCCCCAATGTGGGGTACTCCACCAGATAATATCCTTATAATATTTCACACAAAAATAAGGATCCTTATCCAATACAATGATTTCTTTGATCTGCTCAAATCTAGGCAATAACAAGTTCACACAGAACTTGTCCAAATCTGAATAACAAGCTCACACAGAACTTGTCCAAAACTGAATAACAAGTTCACACAGAACTTGTCCAAATATGAATAACAAGCTCACACAGAACTTGTCCAAAAATGAATAACAAGCTCACACAAAACTTGTCCAAAACTAAATAACAAGCTCACCAAGAACTTGTCCAAATCTGCTCCAACAAGCTCACCAAGAACTTGCCCAAATCTGCTCTAGCAAGCTCACCAAGAACTTGCCCAAAATATCCTTCAACAAGCTCACCAAGAACTTGTTCAAATATGTCTAGCAAGCTCACCCCAAATCTTCTCTACAAATCTATCCACAAAGCTATCCACAAAGCTGTCCCAAAACTATCCATAAAGCTATCCACAAAGCTATCCCAAAACTATCCACAAAGGCCTTCTCAAAGGCTCAATCAATCATGCTCAAGTAGCACTCAAATCTCATCCACAAATCTATCAAGGCAAAGCTCAAATATGAACTCAACAATGAATGGCAATGTACTCTTCAATGGATGACAACAATGATCCACAATGATCTCAACTCAACTCAACTCAAATCAACTCATAGAAGCATAAAGAGAATTGTTAGAGACTCAATATGTTCTAAGCTCAATCTCAACTCAACTCAACTCAAATCAATCTCAACTCAACTCAAGTCAACTCATAGAAGCATAAAGAGAATTGTTAGAGACTCAATATGTTCTAATCTCAATCTCAACTCAAATCAACTCATAGAAGCATAAAGAGAATTGTTAGAGACTCAATATGTTCTAATCTCAATCTCAACTCAAATCAGAATTATGGAATAGTTTGTTTCATGGAACTTGACCAATCACCTCACACAATCACTTGACTAGGCTCAATCAACTCAACTCAACCAATCACCACAAGGGACTACTCTTTCTCACAAAAACCCTAGTCCAAGCATGTATCAACCAACTCAAATGTTTCCAACAATGCTCAACCACAAATCTCACATAACAATGATACTCATGTTCTTTTCAAGTTCTTTCACAACCAATGGGCTTCAATGACTATGCTTATAAAACAAGGTTTAAACACAACTCTCAAACCAGAAAACCTTGAAGCATTCAACCAACCACTTTCGAAAAGGAAACCACAATCAATCCTTTTCACTCCAATGATATTTCAGAAATCAACCACCATAAACAATCAATAGGAGAATGTGCCCATACCTTTTTGATGCCAAGAAGTTGTCCACAAAATCTGCCACACTAAACACAACTTTCCTTTCCAATCTCAATAAGGGTTAGTGGACTTCAAATAATAATCACAAGATAAGCATAACTCAATTTACACCTTTTTACTCCAACTTAATAAACACATCCACCAAAGTCCTTTTTAATAAAAACCCTTATCAAAAATAATAATCAATAAGGCTCTCAAAAATATTTTATAACAACTCCTTATTTCTCCTAAATCTTAATTTTCAATTTCATGAATATAAAAATAAATCAACAACTCATCCACATCTTGAAATAATAATCACAGCCCTTATAAAAATAAAGTTTAATTAAAAACTTTAATTATTCCTTAACCACCTTATAACTCCTATCCTAGGGCATCAACGAAATTAATTAGAGCAAAACGTAATTACCTCCTCAAGGGGATTCAAACCCCCAACTTGCACACACCACGAGCGCCTTAGCCATGGCTAAGGTTGCCACACGAGCTAGCCGCTCATTCGAAAGGAAAAGGCACGACGTGCCTTAAGTCCTTCCTCCCTTCCATGCAAACCAAAAGCGCTTCGAGCGCTTTCCTTCCAATGCCTTCGAATGCAGTCAAGGAGATTCGAACCTTGACGTAAAGTGCTGCCACACACCTTAACAAAAATCCAATTGCCAATGTGCCACTCTGCCCACAATGTCTTGGGCTTTCGACCAACCTTGGATTTATTCATTGTCTCCCTTTTCAAAATTATTTTTGCATGAGCTCTCTTTGGATGCTTAGCCAACGATTAACACGAGCAAGGATTAATTTCAAATGAACCTTAGGATCCCCCTTTATATAGTCTTCTCCTCATTTTCGATGACGTCGACGCATTATTGATTTTCCCTCTTTCTTTAGACGTCGATGCTAACTTTAATTTTAATTTTAAAATTAAAATTTTAATTTTAAATAATTAAAATTTAAACTAAATATTTAAAATTAAATATCTCCATCATCGGGGCACCTTTTTCGACGAAACGAAAGGCCAACCTGGGTTTTAAGAAAAACCCATTTCAAATCTGCCATCCATGGTTTTAAATAAAACCTTTTATTTTTCCTGCCTTGGTTTTCACAAAAACCTTGATTTTATCCATGCTTTCCAAAATATCATCTGCCCACCAAAACTCAATGTGATCCATATGACATCAATGATTCATGTGACATCAATGACAACATAAAATAACTCAAATTGCCAACAATCTCCCCCTTTGTCATTGATGGCAACACCTCTAAAGCAAAAACCACAATCACTGCAAAAACCATCTCCGAGAATCAAAGCTGCTCCCCCTGACTCAATAATCTCTATGGAGGCTGCTCCCCCTAACTCAATGCTCTCTTTGGAGGCTGCTCCCCCTAACTCAATGCTCTCCCCCTTACTCAAATCTCTCCCCCTTTGACATCAATGGCAAAAGGGACACCTATGGGGCTAAAAGATATGACTCTTAAGCTTAGCCCCCTCACCACCTTCTCTCTTGAGGTGATTAATTTTGGGTTGGGAGTACTTTTACTCCCATATTACATTGTTTCTTTCCTCTATCAACTTCCTTCCATATTTTTCTGATATCCTTTTCTTGATGAGTTACTTGATCTTCTTGTCTTGAACCTGTTTGACCTTCTTGTCTTGAAATTGTTGAATTGAGTCCTACACCAATTTGCAATATGTCCAAAGTTATTGCAATTAAAACACTTAATGTTGTTATTCCTTGGAGGTGCAACTATCTTAGGACTTCTCCTAGTGAAGCCATATCCTCTTCTGTTATGAACCCTGCAATTCATTGCCTTGTGACCAAACTCATTACATGAGTAGCAATACCCATGGAAAAGTTGTCCTTTCCCGTATTCTTGTCTTTCATGTGTCCTGCACTGTGAAGCCATGTGCCCAAACCTGTGACATGAAAAACATCTTCCATTGAAGAAACCTTGTCTAGACCCCATTGGTCTCTTAGTCTCTTCTACCTGTTTCCTGTTCCATTTGTTCCTAACTTGTGCATTGTTCCTTTCCTTGTTGAACTTTCTATTGTCCAACTTATCCTTAGAGGTCTCACTCTCTATTTTACTTACTTCTTTCGACTCTTCTTATTTTCTGGTGTTTGAGCTTGATTCTCCTTTTTCTGCTTCATGTTCCCCTTGTTCTTCCTTAGAACTAAGTCCTGTTATAGTGACTGATGACTTTTGTGCATTGATAGTCCTTTCCAAGGTCTTTGAATTTTCCTTAAACTTGTGTAGCTTTTCTTTAGAACCTTTTACTTCCAACCTTAGTAAAACTATCTCATGCTCTAATATTTCACACTCTAGATCTTTTGTTTTTAACTTTTTGACCATACCTTCTTCAATTTTTCTTGTCTCTTCAACTTTGATTTTGAAGTTAGTGAGTTCTTGTAGAAACCTTGCTTTTTCTTTCTCATCTTCTTGAGCTTGATCCCTTAATCATGAGTTCTCCCTTTTTAGTTCTTCAAGAGTAATCATAAGCCTTTCATATTCTATCTCTTTTGCCTTTGACTATTTAATCATACCTTCTTCAACTCTTCTTGCTTTTTCAAACTTATCTCTCAAGTCAGAGATATCCTGTAGAAGCTTTGTCTTACATTTCTCATCTTCTTGTATTTGAGCCTTCAATTCTAAATTCTCTCTTTTCAATTCAATAATCTCCTTAAGAGTGGCTTTCTCCTTTTCTTTATCTGAATCTTCCTCTTCTTCAACATCACCGCTGCTGGAATTGTCACTGGAACTGTTGCTAGAACTATTACTAGAACTGTTGCTTTCTTTTTCCACAAATAAACTTTTCTTGTTGCAATTGTTGTAGTACGTGCAATCATCATCTATATGCCCAAAATCTCTGCATATGAAGCATTTTAGTATCCTTAGACCCTTCTTGTACCTATTTGCTTTCTCAATGGCTATGGCAAGCTCTTCATGTCTTTCTTCAATAGATATATCCTCTTCTTTAACTTCAATACCTAGGAATAAGTGTTCTTCTTCTACTTCTTTTATCCCATAGAAAAACCCTTCTTCATCTTCACTGTCACTAAGATCATTATAATCTTCTATAGCAAACAAACTCTCAAGATTTATTTGACCATGCTTGTTTCCTTGATATGTCATCTCATCTTCACTATCACTGAAACCATTGTAATATCCTGATCTGTGATCTCTTTGACCACACACAAAGCACTATTCTCTTTCACCTTCTATTCCTAGGAATAGATGTTCTTCCTTTTCATCATCTGATTTGTCTCTATCACTATGATCTGAGCTATCACTTGCTTCTACAATGTAGTAAGATTTCTTTGCCTTACGAAAAATTTTCTTCTTCTCATACTTGTTTTGCTTGTATCTGTCATCTTTGTCATGCTTATGCTTTCCATCTTCTTTTCTTCTAGTGACCCTATTTTTCATCATCACTATTTTCTTCATGTGGACACTTGTATGCATAGTGACCAAGATCACCACACTTGTAGCATCTGACTTTCCTTATATCCCTGGAAATTCCTTGAGTCCTTATTCCTTTTGATGAAGTTAGCTTCCTCATCATTATCTACAACTCTATCTATTTCTGGAACTTTCCCTTTCTATTTTTCTGAAGCCTTGAATGCAATCTCTTTTATTGGAACCTGATGCTTACTTACCCTCATCTCATAAGTTGTGAGAGTACCTTGCAATTCTTCCATTGTTAGCTTGTTGATATCCATTGTTTCTTCTATTGCTGAAACCTTAGAATCATATTTCATGGGAAGTGATCTCAAAATCTTTTGAGTAACTTCTTGATTCTTTCATCTCAAATACCTAGGCCTCTCATGGTGTTAGTAATCTCATCAACTCAAAGTAAAAACTTTGCAATATCTTTAGAATCTTCCATTTTCAATTCCTCAAATATTTTTCTATGAGTTTGTAGTTTTGCCAACTTTACCTTGGAATCTCCTTCATAAGTATTCCACAACTTGGTCCACATCTCATTAGCTGAATTACATACCATGAACTTTGCAAAATTTGTCTCACGTAGCCCACTCAAAATATAATTCATTGCTCTTGCATTGATCTCAACCAATTTCTTGATAGTCTTATCTGCCTCGGGATCACCTTCAACCCTATACTCTTTTTCAACCATTTGCCATACCTCATATCCTTGTGATATCAAGTAGTTCTTCATCCTCATGCTCTAGAAAGCATAATTGTTACCATCAAACAATGGAGCCTTATTTGTAGATGATCCATTCTATGAAGCCATCTGTGTTCTTGTAGAATCTACCCTCAAGTTGTTAGCCTTTTTGAAGGAACCCGCTCTGATACCAATTGAAGAACACAATCTTATACTAAGAGGGGGGTGAACAGTATAAGACCACTTTTTACTTTCTTTCCAAATCAATATCAATTAATGTCCTTAATTGTAATAACCAAATATAGGAGTGTGCATTAATAACTCAGATAGCAATAGTAAGCAAGAGCACAAGTCACCACACACAATTGAGACACAAGATTTAACATGGTTCCTCCAATGTGGGGTACTCCACCAGATAATCTCCTTATAATATTTCACATAAAAATAAGGATCCTTATCCAATACAATGATTTCTTTGATCTGCTCAAAGCTAGGCAATAACAAGTTCACATAGAACTTGTCCAAATATGAATAACAAGCTCACATAGAACTTGTCCAAAATTGAATAACAAGTTCACATAGAACTTGTCCAAATATGAATAACAAGCTCACATAGAACTTGTCCAAAATTGAATAACAATCTCACACAGAACTTGTCCAAATCTGAATAACAAGCTCACACATAACTTGTCCAAATATGCTCCAACAAGCTCACCAAGAACTTGTCCAAATCTGCTCTAGCAAGCTCACCAAGAACTTGCCCAAAATCTGCTCCAACAAGCTCACCAAGAACTTGCCCAAATCTGCTCTAGCAAGCTCACCAAGAACTTGCCCAAATCTGCTCTACAAGTCTATCCACAAAGCTGTCCACAAAGCTGTCCCAAAACTGTCCACAAAGCTATCCCAAAACTGTCCACAAAGCTATCCACAAAGCTGTCCCAAAACTATCCACAAAGGCCTTCTCAAAGGCTCAATCAATCATGCTCAAGTAGCACTCAAATCTCATCCACAAATCTATCAAGGCAAAGCTCAAAGATGAACTCAACAATGAATGGCAATGTACTCTTCAATGGATGACAACAATGATCCACAATGATCTCAACTCAACTCAAATCAACTCATAGAAGCATAAAGAGAATTGTTAGAGACTCAATATGTTCTAAGCTCAATCTCAACTCAACTCAACTCAAATCAATCTCAACTCAACTCAAGTCAACTCATAGAAGCATAAAGAGAATTGTTAGAGACTCAATATGTTCTAATCTCAATCTCAACTCAAATCAACTCATAGAAGCATAAAGAGAATTGTTAGAGACTCAATATGTTCTAATATCAATCTCAACTCAAATCAGAATTATGGAATAGTTTGTTTCATGGAACTTGACCAATCACCTCACACAATCACTTGACTAGGCTCAATCAACTCAACTCAACCAATCACCACAAGGGACTACTCTTTCTCACAAACACCCTAGTCCAAGCATGTATCAACCAACTCAAATGTTTCCAATAATGCTCAACCACAAATCTCACATAACAATGATACTCATGTTCTTTTCAAGTTCTTTCACAACCAATGGGCTTCAATGACTATGCTTATAAAACAAGGTTTAAACACAACTCTCAAACCAGAAAACCTTGAAGCATTCAACCAACCACTTTCGAAAAGGAAACCACAATCAATCCTTTTCACTCCAATGATATTTCAGAAATCAACCACCATAAACAATCAATAGGAGAATGTGCCCATACCTTTTTGATGCCAAGAAGTTTATCCACAAAATCTGCCACACTAAACACAACTTTCCTTTCCAATCTCAATAAGGGTTAGTGGACTTCAAATAATAATCACAAGATAAGCATAACTCAATTTACACCTTTTTACTCCAACTTAATAAACACATCCACCAAAGTCCTTTTTAATAAAAACCCTTATCAAAAATAATAATCAATAAGGCTCTCAAAAATATTTTATAACAACTCCTTATTTCTCCTAAATCTTAATTTTCAATTTCATGAATATCAAAATAAATCAACAACTCATCCACCTCTGAAATAATAATCACAACCCTTATAAAAATAAAGTTTAATTAAAAACTTTAATTATTCCTTAACCACCTTATAACTCCTATCCTAGGGCATCAACAAAATTAATTAGAGCAAAATGTAATTACCTCCTCAAGGGGATTCGAACCCCCAACTTGCACACACCGTGAGCGCCTTAGCCGCGGCTAAGGTTGCCACATGAGCTAGCCGCTCATTCGAAAGGAAAAGGCACGACGTGCCTTAAGTCCTTCCTCCCTTCCACGCAAACCAAAAGTGCTTCGAGCGCTTTCCTTCCAATGCCTTCGAATGCAGTCAAGGAGATTCGAACCTTGACGTAAAGCGTTGCCACACACCTTAACAAAAAGCCAATTGCCAATGCGCCACTCTGCCCACAATGTCTTGGGCTTTTGACCAACCTTGGATTTATTCATTGTCTCCCTTTTCAAAATGATTTTTGCACGAGCTCTCTTCGGATGCTTAGCCAACGATTAACACGAGCAAGGATTAATTTCAAATGAACCTTAGGATCCCCCTTTATATAGTCTTCTCCTCATTTTCGATGACGTCGACGCATTATTGATTTTCCCTCTTTCTTTAGATGTTGGCACTAACTTTAATTTTAATTTTAAAATTAAAATTTAAAATTTTAAATAATTAAAATTTAAACTAAATATTTAAAATTAAATATCTCCATCACCGGGGCACCTTTTTCGATGAAACGAAAGGCCAACCTAGGTTTTAAGAAAAACCCATTTCAAATCTGCCATCCATGGTTTTAAATAAAACCTTTTATTTTGCCTACCTTGGTTTTCACAAAAACCCTAATTTTATCCATGCTTTCCAAAATATCATCTGCCCACCAAAACTCAATGTGATCCATATGACATCAATGATTCATGTGACATCAATGACAACATAAAATAACTCAAATTGCCAATATTATAAGACATCAAAGAAGAATATATTTAATATCTCTTTAGAGAGCATTGGTAGGGAAACCTCCATTGAAACAACGATTCTTAAACAGTGATTTAACATATTTCCTTTAAATTTTGCATTCATTTCCATTGTTCTCCACTTGTTACCATTACTAGGAATTAGGTTCCTAACAATCATATGCCTCTCAAGTTTCTACAATTCTAAAACAAGATTGAAGAAGCTATGTATTTGAAATGGACCACATAATTGCAACAATTTCATTTTATGATCAAATATAAGAATGGATCAAGCAACACAGTGGCATATTATTTGAGTCATCCATCCACAACTGAAGCCTTGACAGTATTGACCACCTCACATGTTGGATTCCAGATTTGGCCTACATTATATTCTCTTGATTTAGAATTTGGAAAAGTTTATCATTATATTGTACACCCCTCCTCATCTAATCTATGTCCTTTTGAATATTTTCACATGAAGAATGGACTCTTGTATAAGTTGGATAAGATTTATGTACTATAAGAGCATAGGATTTATCTCTTCAAAGAAGCCCATTTGATACTCTATGGAGGATATTTTGGAAAATATAAAACACTTCAACATCGACATCAATTTTTTTATTCGCCTCACATGTTGAGGGATGTGTTGCAATTTTTGAGACAATGTATCATTTATTGTCATTCCATATCAAAAAATAGAAAATTGAGCCTAAGTGTTCCTTTGACCATTCCTTATCGTCCTTAGGAAAACATATCAATGGACTTGGTGAGTGGTTTCTCCATGACAATTTTATGACATGATTGTATATTTGTGATTGTGTATCGATTCAACAAAATAAATAAGTTTATTCCTTGCAAAAATACCAGCATTGCACTAGAATTAGATAAATTTTCTTCATGATAATATGGTGCTTCTTCAATCTACCAACTAATGTTATTTCTAACAAGGATCCATAGTTTATGGGATATTTTTGAAGATCCTTGTGGAATATTTTAGGAATTTTCCTTAATTTCTCCATGGCATTCCATCCATAGTTAGATGGGTAGACTGAAGTGGTCAATCATATACTTGTGCAAATCTTGAGGATCCAATTGAATAACACACACTTATACTGAGGGGGGGGGTGAACAGTATAAGATCAAATTTTACTTTTCTTTCCCAAATAATATTATCCAATATTATCAATGGCAATATAAATAGTAGTAATCAAATCAATGCACAAATCATAACACACATGAGAGACATAAATTTAACATGGTTCACCCAATGTGGGTTACATCAATGGATAAAATATCTCTTATAAATTTTCTCAACAAATCTCTTGGGAATCAATTCCCTATTACAATGTTTATGGACCTCTGTCCAAATGAGACACTAACTCCCCATACTCTAATTTGTGGATATCTCTCCATAGGAGAACTCTATCCCCTTTCTATGGTTTGTGGATCTCTCTTCACAAGAGAACTCTATCCCCTTGCTTTGGTTCATGGATCTCTCTCCATAGGAGAACTCTATCCCCTTGCTCTGGTTCATGGATCTCTCTCCACAGGAGAACTCTATCCCCTTGCTCTAGTTTGTGGATCTCTCTCCATAGGATAACTCTTTCCTCTTTTCTCTGGTTCGTGGATCTCTTTCCACAAGAGAACTCTTTTCCCTCTACTCTAGCTAGTGAACTTCTATACATATAAGACCTCTATCCCCACTAATCTAGCTAATGGACCTCTATCCATAGGATACCTCTATCCCCATTGCACTAGTTTATGGATATGTAGACACCTAAATCATGTCATGCTTAGGGGAGGTGCTCACATAGACACACTCATAAGATCATAAGACATAATATTAAAATTTCCAATCATCAATAGTGGTTCTCACCACTCATTTGGGAAATTTTCAAGCCATCCAAGCCTAGTTGCTCAAGCCGAGAGTAGCCAAATCCTAACAAATCAAGCCTAAATTTGCCATACCTTAGCCACTGCAGATGACAACGACCAAATATTAGCCATTGCAAATGACAACGACTAAGCCATAAGAAGCAATTTATCGATAAATAGGCCTAATCACAGGTGGAAGTGACAATATACATGCAATAAAGGTGAGTGGGAGTAACTTTACATTATTTTTCATGACAAGTTCACAAATGAGGCTTGAGTTTGCATTTAAACTTTAGTTAACTGACCTCCAAGCATAAACAAAGGACAAAAGCTTCTCATGCTAACGACTAGTTCACATAGAAGACTCAAGTGGGCAGTTATGTTTCAATTAACTGGCATTCAAAAATAGACAAAGGACAAAAGCTTCTCATGCCAACTTACACTACGCATGAGAAATTCATTCCTAGGGCTTGGACATAGACCTAGGGTTTCACACTATAAAAGGTGCAATCCTAACAGCACCAAGGGACATATTTTATCACAAGAGAGATAGGAGATCATATCAGAGAGAGAGAGACATATTTTTGCGGAGAGCTTTTGAGACTTGAAGAGTTCTATTTGAGATCATGTGTATGACGAAGCTCTAATGAATTGAAGAGCATAACACCCATTATTTCGACATCAGATACAGGATTTGATCCATAACTTTAGGGCAAAGAGAGTAAGGTTTACCTTAGTGGGCCACTGTCTTGGATAGTGGCCCATAGGCTTAGCTTAGGTTTTAGACATAGCTTTTTTTTTTTGTTTCTTCATGTTTTTCATATAATTAGCATAGATTTACATCATTTTATGGTGTAGTTTCATCATATTTCCATTACATTCCTTTATTACTAACCTCATCCGGAGAGGCAATCTCAGAAACCTAAGCATGTGTTGTTGTTCCATTGCTTGTAGGGCCACAGGTTCATCAGACAAAGTTCACAACATATGAGAGCAAAAGGGATCCCTCTAGGAAATAGACCTGGAGAATAAGGCATCTGTAAGCCCTCATTTCTATGTTCGGAACCAAGAAGCTTTTATAAGCACACCACCTCTTCGCGAAAGGGGCACTCTTTGCCTATTTGTAACTTATTATATCAAAATGGGTATCCCTAAGAGGGACCGACATGTAACCGAGTTTCAATATCAATAAAGAGATCTATCTTTGTTATTTCGTGTTATATGCTTTTTCTTCTTGTATTCCATTTCATCTTAGTTTTTTTAATAACATTGCAAGTAGGGTTAAAAAGGGGTAGTGTGTGCATCTCGGGGTCGCTACAGATGGCGATCACGGTGGGACCACCACTAATTTTTTATTTTGTCCTAGAATACTAACTTAATTTTGTGTGCAAGTCTAGCCACTCTGAGCTACAATGGCCAAAAATTAGCCGCTATGAGCTACAACGACTAATAGAGCTTAGCCACTCTAAGCTATAGCGTCCAAGAACCAGTCACTCTGGTCAACAATGACTAGAATTGGAGTGTAGCAGAGGTCAAAAAACTGACTCTCGAAGCTAGATCAAAGGTTTGTATAGCTTCTCTGATATTTTATATCTTTATGTTTGCTTTTGTGTGTCTAAAATAGAGAACTTAGAGCACATTTATGTTTAGAAATTGAAAGAATAAAAGAAGAAAGAATTAAGCATTTCACATATCTTAGATCTTCTTTTAAAATTTTTCACTAGGTGTTGCTAGGAACATCAACTTATTCCTGAAAAGTTCACCCTAGAATCCAACGTGCTAGGCATTGTATGTTTTTTTCTTGCTTTGAGGCCCTGCTAGGGGCCATAGCTGCATGAAGTGAAGTGCGCTCATACAAATCATAGTAGTTCATGCATCTTTCTGAATGTTGAAATGTATTTTTACACTTAGGCATATAGGAAATATTCATTGTTGTTATATGATGCACTTTATGTTATGCAATATTAAAATGAACACCATACACGCATGTCTCACTTAAACATTGGGGAGTTGGATTTCATCACCAACCTTAAATTTAGTCCAATGATATTGGAATTCATCTCCTTCCACTGGTTTGCCCCTAGAGCTTCCTAGAAATGGATTGAGAAACTTATTTATAGTGATACTAAGTTACTTGTGCTCAAATTGTCTCCCACTATTGGAACAATCATTGGTTCAGAGTGGAAGAGCTATGTGAACCCTCCATTGGGTCTTCAGTGGTGTACCCTAGATTATTTTAAGAAAATCATGTTTGGCATGAGTGTACTTTATTGTCACTATGGATGAGTTTTCTCATTCTTAATCCAAGAACAAGAGCAAAGAAATCAAAATAACAACACATCAAAACACACCAAACAGTTTAGGGCACACTCAAATCGATAATCAAGATAAATATTTTTTTGGTATTGTGTGGTTATTCCTAAATTTCAACTCAAGAGATCAATTCATAGACAACAACAAGAAGTAAGCACCCTCAATCTAATACCGAGGGAGAGACAAAAGTAACTCATACCCATAGGTGAAGTCATAGTAACATTGAATGACCTACCCTTAAGACCGTGAGACGTAGCTTCGTGAGCCTAAGGGGTGATAACTCAACCCTTGGAGGGTCTCCTCAAGAAACCCCAAGTATAGAACCATATCATGGAACAAAGTCACATAAACAAAAATAGGCTTCACAACCATCCTCATCAAGAAGACATGAGGAGACCTCAAGGGCCTCCTATAAACACATACAAACATCTCAAAGACGTGAGGAAGGTTCAAGGGATTCCTCCTCACATGGACATAAATAAGGTTCTAAAACTCATTTCTTCACATAGGGATGATGAGACTATTACATATCCATCCACATGGAGAAAACATGTTACCACAAAGTCCTCTTCATCAAGAAGGTAAACAATAATTGCAACACCTCAAGAATCATAAGAAACATATGAAACAGGTCTACCCACTGAAGGGCAGGAAACTAGAGCTACATCTAGTCATGGGAATCATATAGAAGAAACCCTTAACACAAAAGAAAATATTCCCGTAGACTATGACCTCATAGGAGTAAATGGCACCCCATAAGACCAGCCATGGAAAACAAGATAGCTAGATGGGTTGGATCGGTTTCCTACATGACCAACTCAAAGAACTATAGCTACTGAGATCTCTGCATCTAGAAGCTCAAGAATAGTGACTTCTAAATACGTCTCTCATTCTGTGGGTACATCAGAGTGACCCTGCAGTATACATGTAGAGTCTGATCATAGGGATACTCAAAAATACACTAAACAAGTCACATTAGCTAGCAAGAGTACAAGTACAATAGAAACCTCGATGAATCTACGAGTCAAGACAAAAAGAACTGAGTCATATAAATATGAGTCTTCTGTAACAACACAAATGGACTGAATGCGGTGGTTAGAAAATGCATTACGTAAGGAGCGAGAGCTAGTGGAAGCTTTCAAACAAGAGAAACAAAGAGAAAGACTCTTGTGCCAACATGATCAGCATTTAAGAGAGTAGGCTGAGTGGTTAGCTCTTAAAAATTTATAGACAAATGGTGGTGACCACCAATAAACAAGACGTGCTAACTAACCTAAGGATAGGCGCACTAGACAAGATAGCCCACAATGAAATCCCCCACCAAATAATTAATGAAATCCAACTAATTGGGGAAGGGAAAACATAACAAACCAAGATCACAATCCTGAGTCCCCTCATAGGAGGGAGGAAAATGAAACAAATCAAATGGATAGAGAGTTACCTCCATTGCCAATATAAATAGAATTACAAGAGGAGGAAATCCATGCATCAAAGGCATTTCAAGAGCTTGCTAAAAATATGAAAACCTTTGAGAAACAAGAGGCAGTTGGGAACTCACCAACATTGAGCAAAATACACAACCAACCATTGTGCCCATCAATCCCTAGCCCTCCATATCCTAAGAACTTTGAGATGCCTAGGTTAGAAAAGTTTAAAGGTGAGGAGGATGCACAAGAGCATGTCACAAATTTTATAAACGTCTATTTTCATATTGAAGATAATGATTCTCTCATTCTAAGAGCATTCATAATGACATTTTCAGGTGCTGCCACCCAATGGTTCAATCAACTACCTAAGAATAGCATAACCAACTTTGAACAACTAGTAAAAGAATTCTTAAAGCATTTCTCCTTTGGTTCTAAGAAGAAAGTGAACCTTTTAGACCTGGCCAACTTGAAACAATATGATGATGAGTCAGTAATGGATTATGGGAATAGATGGAGAAAAATCATGGTAAAATTATCATTCTCCATTCCCATAGAAGATATCATTCACATGTTCATCAAAAGTTGCTCTAAATACATCTACCTCTTACTACAACTTTAGCAATATCCTTCATTTGAGGAAGCTTTGGCACAAGCCAAACTCATTGAAGAAATAAAAGTAGATGAGGGAACCATTAAACTCTGAAACAAAAAGGAGTGGAACAAGAATGGTAAGAATGAAAAGTATAAATAGAAGTAGGGCAACCTTGCTCCAGTCAATCAAGTTGTATTGGCTACACCCAAGGATGGGGGTGCATAGCAACCTCAGAACTATCAAGCACATCCCTCACCAGCCAACTAAGACCAAAAGAACAATCAAGGAAGAAACAAAGAATGCAAGTCACCTCGTTATTTCATGCCTATGATAGAATCAATGCAATCAATCTTTAATCAGTTGAGCGAGGCTAGGAGGATCATATTTATTGATATAGCTCTTATATATCCCAACCATCCTAAGCCAAAAGGATATAGGAAAGATCAATTTTTCCCTTATCACAAAATATCGGGACATGACATTGAGGCTTGCATTGGGTTTAAGCATCAAGTACAAAACATAATTGAGGTAGGAGAACTCAAATTTGACAACCCACTAGCTCCCTATAATAGAGACATGGGCATATATAGAAACCCATTACCCAATCATGAGGCCCCTCGAGAGCAAGGGGTCCAAGTAAATCAGGTTCGAGCTGACATACCTACCCATAGATGCATTGGGATGGTTGATATCATTAACATAGCAACAAGGACTAGGCAGTATGGTTAGCCACAACCACTTGCAGCTCCCATGAACATCCCAGCCGCTCCTAGGCAGAGGAAAGACAACCTTCCAGGTCCACCAACATGACCTGTGGTAATTATTTGAAGTATATTAGAGCAAAACCTACAGACGAATCTAGCTAAGTTATCCATATATGAGCTCATACAATAGTCCCCAAAGCATAGGGAGACTCTAATGGATATTTTAAGAACAATTGAGCTTCAACCACAAGATGCGAATGCATTCACTCACTTTGTAGGACAAGTAAAAGAATACTAGGAACCTGTTATCTGATTCTATGATCATGAGATTAAGAAAGTTCCTACTGCCTTACCAGACCCTCTGCTAAACATTGTAGTGGCAATCAACAACTTAAATTTCAAGAGGATTTTGGTCGATACAGGTTCATCGATAAAGATCATCACAACAACTACAATAGAGCACCTCAAGATACTCAAGTCCAATATCATTCACACATTGAGATCTTTTAATGATGCTTTATTCAATACTATGGGAATGATAGTACTACCCATCAAGGTGGGGCACAAGACCATCCCATGATGTGTCATGTCTTGGAATGAGCTATGCAGTACAACATCCTCTTAGGGCATCCTTGGATAAGGGCCATGAAGTGTGTGCCTTTGATCTTGCACCAGTGTGTCAAATATGTGCACGAGAACAAAGTCTATGTGGTTCTGGCCGATGAAGAGCCTTTTAAATACATTAATAAGGTGGACATTCTAGGAGAATTTGTAATCCCTTATACTCACTTGTATGTGGTACCTTCATCCCCAACCACACAAGCGGATAACACAGACAAAGAGGTAAGAAAATACCCATGCTCTTCAACCCCTCCTAGTGCACTCAAAGTAGTCAATGCTTCTAAAGTACCATCAATGACAAAACCAAAAGATAATCAAAAGCTAAAGGTACCCTTAGTTAAGGAAGAAAATCCTAAGGAAGTGCTAACTATAGCCATTGCTAAAATTCCAAGTCCTATGGAAGAGGAAGATATTCCAAATCAAGATGAAGATAGTGATTATCACCCTGCTTCACCAATATCATCCGTAGGGTCATACACATTGCATGCATCAATGCACTTGGTTAGCGCATGCATAGGGGATTACATTTTGTAGAACATCATATTTACACCTATCATTGAGTTTGCACAAGATATAGGAAGGACTAAGGACTTAATACCACCCGTGGGAACAGTGGTTCCACTTGGAATCCCTCCCAATCAAACCAATTTTGTCTATGATGGCCTAGAATGTGCTCATAAGTCTTCAGATATAGAAGAGGATAGTGAAAAATTATTCACAGTCATTGTTCGTTACCTCTCTAACCTCAATTTTGCTCTAAGCTAATTTGAGCATTGCCATTGGCATGGCTATGGCCTTGGCATATATGAGCAGGGATGCAGGTGGCCATATGAGCCACAATATCAACTTCCATCTGACAGATTTGGCTCAGGCTATTATATCAGAGGTCAAGATGACTCTCTTGCAGTAGTGTTGGATAGATTAAGATTAGGATTAGGAGAAGACATTGATTTCATTTCTTATCATACCCTAAGAATAGGAAATTTGAGCAATAGACAAGTGGCCTCAGTAAACATACCACCACCAAAAATTTATCATCCAAATGTCTCTATTGATTCCACCCCAATAGGGTACAACTCATGGGATGAGGAGAATGGATATGAAGCAAGTTATGATGAGGCACAACTTGGCTTAGCCTATCAAGGGCTTTGCTATTTACAAAGATTCACATGGTCCATCCACAATGAGATTGGATATACATCAGATGAAAGTGACTATGAATTAGAAGACTCAATAGAAAGAGCCTACTTAGGCCTAAGTCATCAACCCTTGACTTTGACGCAAGAGACAAATGCAAATGGATTCTTCATAAGTGACGAATAATATGAATATGAAACAGAGATGGACTGTTTGGGGCCAAGACATGAGCCGCTTGTCTTAGAGCCACATACCAATTCTAATAGTTTATGGATAAGTGATGATAACTTTGAGGATGAGACCGAAATGGCTTATATTGGACCTCACCACTTGCAACAAGTGAATGAGCTAGTCGAGAGATAGGTGGCACTCCATGCCATAGACCCTCATCTATGATTTTTTGGGGGACCTATTGACCTAAATGTCATTTATCAGATGGTAAATCCCCCTCCACCTATATTTAGAGAGTGATTAGAGCCCAATGATCCTTTTCTGCCCTGCTCATGGGCCAGATCCAAAAATTCCCATTCCTCCAGAACCTCATCACAAGTATAGAAGGGAAACCCCTGAGACAAGATTGCACCAATGTGGTCTTGGAGACTTCATTCCATCCATCAACATGATCTCCATTTATTTGACCACTTCACTTTATAATCCAGCAGATCCTACCAAATAATTGCATCTTGATATAGAGACTATTGATTGGGATCGCGCTAATTCACCCATAGATCCTGAAGACCTCTTCCCCAATGAAGAGATATTATAGCCATTCCATTTTACATCAGGTTGTGTGTATGACATCTTCCATGTTGGTTTGGAACCTGAGTCAGTAGATCCTGTGAATCCCTTCGATGACATTTATTTGATACCCACACTTCATCAGCTAGAGGATGGGTCACATATGGCTATAGAAGTGACTTTTGAGGTGGGCATCAGTGATGATCCTACCCAACTAAGGAAAGTCAAGTTTGGAGAAAGTCTATCTCTAGAGGAACAAGCCATCCTAATTACTCTTCTCAAAGAGAGGTCAAATATTTTTGCTTGGACTTACAAATACATGCGAGGAATAGATCCAAATTTAGTCTTTCACAACCTTTCATTGGATCCCATGAAGAATCCAGTCAAGCAAAATTTGAGGAAAATGCATCCAACCGTCGCTTTGATGGTGAAGAATGAATTGCAAAAACTACTGGATGCAGTATTCATAGTTCTTATTGACTACCCTGAGTGGGTGTCAAACATGGTACTTATGGGGAAACCTGATGGAAGAGTCCATATCTGCATGGATTTCAGATATTTAAATAGGGCAACACCAAAGGATTTATTCTCGTTGCCAAACATAGATGCTCTTGTAGATGCAACCGCAGTTCATGAAATGCTCTCCCTAATGGATGGTTTTTTTGGATACAACCAGATTCATATTAATCCCGAATATCAACATAGAACTGCTTTCATTACTCCATGGGGAACATTCTGTTACAAAGTGATGCCGTTCGGTTTCAAAAATATTGGTGCTACATATCAGCGGGTCATGACATACATATTCCATGACTATATGCTTAATATCTTGGAAGATTACATGGATGACTTACTGGTAAAGTCCTTGTTGCGGCAAGAGCACACCGAAGTCCTTAGACAAGTCTTTGATCACCTCATAGAACACAACTTCCAATTGAATCCTATGAAGTGCGTATTTGACATAACTTTTGGCAAGATTTTTGGATTCATCGTACCCAAGAGAGGCATTGAAGTCAATATTGTAAAGGTAAAGGCTATACTAGAAATGACCACCCCTACCAACAATAGGGAATTACAGAACCTACAAGGCAAGATAGCATCCATCAAAAGATTCATCATGTAATTATTAGAAAAATACCGACCTATGAGTCGGTTGATATGCAAGGAAGTCCCATTTAATTGGGATGAAGAATGCCATCAAGCCTTTGCAGAGATCAAGACTTATTTGGCAACACCGCCAGTATTGGTTCCACCAAGACCAGACATACCATTTTTACTATATATCAACTACTAATTTTGCATTTGGTACCATGTTAGCCCAAAATAATGCACAAGACAAAGAGCAAGCCATATATTACATTAGTCGCACCTTGGTGAGTTATGAGCTAGGATATGTGTATGTCAAAAAGTTGTGTTTAGAAGTGGTCTTTGCAACTCGAAAGTTGTGACACTACATGTTGAGCCATATGACCTATGTTATATCAAAATAGAATCCTTTGTAGTACATGATGAGCAAGACATATCAAAATACACGTATCACAAAGTGGATCATACTATTGACAAAATTTGATCTAGATTTCATAAGCCAAAAGTCCATCAAGGGTACCCAGGTGTTGTACGTGAGTTAGATAGGAGAGGGCAATCCTCCAAGGGAGGTCCCAGGTTCAAATCTCCACCCTACCAAAAAGCTAAATTGGGTATCCAAAATCTAATTGATAATTGTGGTGCGAGCAGGGTCAAGTGCGACTCCTGGGTGAATTTGACAGTGTAGAACCCCCTGTTCATGGTCTCTCAGACCAAAGCGGACCCACAAGGGGTTTTTCACTTTAAAAAAAAAAATTCCATCAAGGGACAAGTCATATCAGATCAATTAGCAGAGGTGCCTCTTCAGGATAATAAGCCTCTCACTATAGAATTTCCTAATGATGTAGTATTTGCATTATCAGATCTTCCAGAGCTCGAAGAACCTAAGAAAGAAAGAGACATGTCATTTTTCTTTGATGGTTCAAAGTGTGAACAAGGAGTTAGAGTAGGGATTGTCTTTATCACACTGCAGGGCACTCCATTACCCTTATCATTAAAACAATAATTCCCGTGCACAAACAACAATACAAAATATGAAGTATTAATCATAGGACTCTAAACAACCATAGCAATGGGCATTAAAATATTGAATATCTTTGGTGAATCCTTGCTCATAGTAAACCAAGTCAAAGGACTATTCCAATGTAGGTTCCCACTCCTGAAGACTTACAAGGAACTTGTTGACACCTACCTAGCCCGACTAGAATAGTACGACATCGAGGCAATCCCTAGTATTTCAAATAGCTTTGTAGACACCATGGCCTCTTTGGGATCATTAATCCCTTAGAATCCATCTATTTATTTCACAACCATTCATGTGAAAGTGCTTTCACACTCAACAATATGTCATGAAGCTTTTGACAATCAAGAATCAATCAACATGATCAACATCGATCCAAATCAGGATTGGTCCTTCGTATCCAGATATTTCTTGTAAATTAAACCTTGGGATTTGTTGATCTCCCAAGGACCTATGGAGTATGGTGCAACCATACACCATAGATTTGTTCCTCAATCTATGTTCACTAGCTCAAAAATATAGGAAGAGCAAGTTGTCTTTTCTATAGAAGGCATGGCTTATTAGGATTGGCTTTCCCAACTGCGGGACTTCCTAAAGCTTGGAATAGTACATCAAGGTTTATCATATACTGGAATATTAATGTTCAAATAAAGAGCAACAAGATACATATTTCTAGGATAAATAATCTACATATAAGGATATGATGGAGTATTACTCCGTTGTCTTGAGCCCCAGGAAGCATCCTGGGCAATTTCACAAGCTCACGATGGTACATGTGGAGGGAATTTCAGTGGCATGGCCATAGTTAAACCCATATTGAGAATGAGTTACTATTGGCCCACCATGGAAAGGGATTGCTACGAGTATGTCAAGAAATGTAGTAAGTGCCAGCATCTTGCAAATTTAACACACTTACCATCGCAAGCTTTGTAGCCAATCTAGGCAGCATGGCTATTCTCACAATGGGGACTAGACTTGATTGGGAAAATACAACCCCCGTCCTCAGTCCAACACACATTCATCATAATATCCATATAATACTTCACTAAATGGGTAGAAGCGATCCCCTTAACATCAACAACTGGACCAAGGATTGTGGAGTTTATACTCCACAATATAATAAGTCATTTTGGGGTGCCTTCTAAGATAATATCGGATAATGGGCCATATTTCAAGAACAAAAATGTGCGTGCTTTAATGAACAAATACCATATTCAGCACAGTTTTTCAATGCCTTATTATCCACAAGAAAATGGGTAAGCATAAGCCTCAAACAAAATAATAGTATCCATTTTGAGGAAGACGATGCAAGACAATCACAAGGATTGGTACATCCAATTGCCTTTTGCACTATGGGCATATAGGACTAGTATATGGACACCCACTAGGGCAACACCGTTTTCACTAGTATATGGCACTAAGGCCATCATACCACTAGAGTTAGAAATTTTGACTCTATGCATAGTATTAAATGACTTCATATATGATGATGTTGCACGACAAGGCCACCTTGATCATTTGATGCTTATTGATGAATGTCGATTCAATGCTTTAGAGCATATTCACGTTTACCAAGATTGCCTTTCGTGAGCTTACAGTAGTAAATTCCCCCTAAGGGAATTCAAGGTTGGATATCTAGTGCTCAAAGAAAACCAGAAAAATTCAAATCTTTCACTGCATCTATGAGATAAGTTTGTGGCAAACTGGATAGGTCCATACATGATTTCATAGAGAATTGGGCCTGGAGCATATCACCTTATATCATTAGATGGTTTTGAGGAGCTTGAGCCTCTCAATATCATTCACTTAAATGCATTTTACACATAAAATACAAAAACATTCAAATATTTCATAAAAAACAAAAACATTCAAATATGTCAAAAAACACAAATAAAGCATAAAAACATAAAATTTCAAAAATACAATCAAAGGCTCCAAGGGTAATTCATACCGCTTGGTCAAACATCAATTCAAAGGCTCCAAGGGTAATTCATACCGCTTGGTCAAACATCAATTCAAAATGCTCCAAGGGTAATTCATACCGCTTGGTCAAACATCAATTCAAAATTTTCCAAGGGTATTCAAGTCGTTTGGTCAAAATCAATTCAAATGCTCCAAGGGTATTCATAGAGCTTGGTCAAACATCAATTCAAATGCTCCAAGGGTATTCAAACCGCTTGGTCAAACATAAATTCAAAATGCTCCAAGGGTAATTCAAGTCGCTTGGTCAAAATCAATTCAAAATGCTCCAAGGGTACTTCATGCTACTTGGTCAAAAACCAAAAAGCCCCAAAGGCATAATAAGCCCTTTGGTCAAATTAAGCAATAATACAAAAACAACATAAAAATAAAAAAATGCAAAAAATAATTGCATCTCACATTTTTCATCCACATCATTGCATTCATTTTCATATCCATTACAATTGCATATGTCATGAGAGCCTTATAAGTGATACCACAGTTTGTTGTACAAATCACTCAAATCCATACCTTCATTAACACACGTGTGTAATTGTGTTTTTCAACACAACCATTATTTATTGCTATACATAATATACTAAGGTTTTTCGGTTAATCAACCACACCTAGTGATCTTATAAACTTTTGAGGAAAACAACTGTGATTAGTAGAAGGTAAGGTCTAACCATGATAATGCATTGGATATTCAAGATCCCGTCACTAATTGAAACACTAAAATCCTAGCTGGTACAAGGAAAAAGTGAAATATACAAAAGCATTCAAGGTTACCTTAAGCGAAAAGGATCTTCCTTGCTTATCCCCTTGTGCAACCAATTTAAAGGTGCTGAGAATTGGAAAAATGACAAGCTTTACCCTATCCAAATCCCTTGCTTAAATCAAAATAATCAAAATCCCAAAGCAAAGTACATATTCAAAAGGCCAAGCATACAGTCCAAATTTCAAAGCAATAATATGATACAAAAATCATAAATTTAAAACAAAAAAAACCATAGCTCAAAAAAAAAAATCAATAAAAAATTAACAGTGATTTTCATCACTACATATGATAAAAATAAACAGTGATTATCATCACTACCAAAACACAATCAAAGAAAAAATCAATCAAAATAAAAAGTGATTTTCATCACTACATATGAGCAAATATCCAAAGCCAAAAAGAAGCCAAAAATAAGAGAATAAAGTTTGAATCCCTAGAATTCTTAGCATTGTACAAAACTAGAAGGAGAAATCCTTATGCATGACAATATGTCTATTACAATTGCTTCATGCATTTGTGTAGACCAATGTTTGAATGTGGATGAGCTAGCTTAGGTAACCCAGTATTGCCTATGGTATAGTCCAACTAAGTCCAACATAAGGATGAGAAGAACACTTGAGAATCCCTGATCTTAGCAATGGGCTGAAAGAATCCTGCCTGACATCGGAGGAAATGCTTGAGTTATACCTAAAAATATACAATCACATGCACACACAGAGATCATGAAAAACTAGGTCCATGGTAAAAGCCTTACTTTTCAAAAGTCTACGTGGTCAGTAGACAACTGTTGATAGGGTAACTAGAGTGTTTGAATCTCCGAAAAGCCCCAAAAATTCTTACATAGCAACAAATCATAACATCATTCACACCATCACTTTCTTTATAAGATTCTATAAATTAGGGGGTATCAACATAGTAGGACATATACTACATATATTTTAGAAATATTATATAGACGACCACTGACTACTTTATATATTTTAATTTACAAAAACTTATTAAGAAAATACATTACACACCATTACATCTCATATATGAATACTTAATCAATTCTTATGATAAGAGTGATTATTTAAATTCATGATTATTTTTTTACTTTATGTGGTATCACCCATTAATATTGTCAATTTCATAAGCATTCCATATGTTTTAAGTTATTAGAGCATACAAGTTCGTTTATACCATTCCACCACATAAGTTAGATGCATACAATTAAAGCAAAGTTAAAACATACATTTAACAACATCATATCCATAAAAACAAGTCATTAATCATCCATAAACCACATCATAAAACATATAGGTAATATCCATTTGCATAAAATCATAAATTCATCATTCATCATCAAAATATATTGTGTCATATCATCAAATCATATAAGAATCTACACATCCATCTAAGCATCTTCAATATCATATTCATCAAATCATCATAATACCATCATCGCATCATATCATAAAATAAAATAACAAAAAAAACATGAGCAATAAATGATACACATAATAATTCATAATGTAAAGCTATCATAAAAGTATGTGTGTCAAGTCCAAAGGATGTACAAAAATACCCATGGGCTACAGTAATATAGGTCATTCAACCTCAAAAATGGATCAAGGACCAAGTAAAGCATCAATAAAATACTGGGCCTGAGCCCCCTACATCACCTCCTCTAATGCCACCTCCCCCTGTGGTGGTGTCGTGAGTTGAATGATGTGAGTCTATCGATCGCTCTATCCAAGTCTAGGTCCTATAGCTAGTATGGGTAGAAGACTGCCCCAAGGTGGAGTGCCCACTGACCTACAAACCACCCACACCATTTGGATCCTTAGGGACAATCACATGCCTCCTAAGTTGCATCTAAAGAATGGTGACATGATACATAAGTCCCCGGATCCACTCCTCATGCTCATCCAACAAATACTAAAGTTGTACCACATCTACTCCTAAACCTACCACTAGAATATCTTGTAGTGTAGAAGGAGGAACAACAAACTGCATCCTAGCATTGCCACCCCCAATAGTAGCCTACAGAGCATGTATCTATGTTGAGAGCTACTCAATGGTAGCATCTCATCGCTATTCCTAGATCTTAGTGGCCTAAAGCTCAGCCTCGACCTCATGTAGCTACGCTCTTAGATGAGAGTCTCTCTCCTTAGACTCTAACTCCTCCTCCTCCTCAGGAACATCAGGATCCTCCATTGTCACATGCTATGCTGTTTGGCCCCATACCTTGGTCCTAGCTCAGACTCTGCATCCTATCTAATCTGCACCATCACCCCCACCATCATCCTTGTGCCCTAGGCTATCGATGCCATGCCACATACGATCATCCCACCATTGAGTGTACACCTCTGTAACACCCCCAACCACTCTAGGGTCAATAGCTGGGGAATCCTCCTTGTCTAAAAGCTCTGTAATCTACCGTTGGGGTAGGTCCTTCTCTGCTATGAGGTTCCTATTCAAGAATGGTATCAAGGGCACATCCTGCTACAACTTGTACTGATGAAGAACCTATGAGTAGAAGAAATACTCTCAGATGGTAATATTACGGCCAATGAGCCATCGCTCACACCATGTCCTAGCAATAAAACTAGCTGGATCATCCCAAGCAGGACACTCATGGTAAGGCTGCCACACAACATCTCTAGCCAAAATTCTAGTGAAAGCATTAGTGTAGTGGGACAACTACCTTGAGAAAGTGTGGATCGTATGCTCCTCATGCTCTCGAGCCCATCTAGCAGCATAGCACTATGTCCGAGCATCAATCGCTATAATCTTGATCGGGATCCCCTTAGGGTGATCTACCCTAATATGCTTCTATCCCCAAACCTATAGGAGCAATCTATAGAAAATTCTAACACATCCTCACTAATGAATGTGGTACAACTCATCATAGCACTGAGCCAATAGAGATCTACCCCATGCATAGATGATAGACTCCTCGCTATTTAATATATCCTGCACCGTCACCAAAAGGTTCCACGGGAACCTCAAACCTAAGTAGTCCGGGATAAGAACATTGTTGATCACCATCAGCAATACGACATGCCTCACAGTAAATATGCCCTCCCTATTTTAACAGCTAATGGACATTCCTTCAAACTTGTTGTCCTTGAGAGCATTTGCAGAGTGCCCTCTAAACACCCAAGTGAAGACAACCACCTAATCATTAGTGGCTAAAGAGACAATGGCCACCCCATCAAATGGAATCCAAAATATCCTGTATACATCCTCCAATGTAATGGTCATCTCACCGATAGGGAGGTGGAAGGTATTAGTCTGCGGGTCCCAGTGATGGTCCAGAACTGTAAGGTAAGCCTGATCTGCCATGATGTAAGGTATCCTGATGACATATTGCAACCCGCGGGCTTTGAACCATGCCCAGTCCGTATCATCAAAGCTAGGAAGTAAGTCAAGTAGGAGCTTCGGGTCCCAAGCCTGAGCAGTAAGGATCTAAGCAAAGGAGAAGAAAGATAAAATATAACTACAGTGCATCTAAGGCATAATTCACAATAAACATGAAAAGGGTGAAAGAGTATGGACTATTCTAATTCTAAGAAAAAATAATAATATTGCACCTAATCAAACAAATCAAAAATTCAAAAATTCCAAAAAAATAAAAAATGTCATAAAAATCCAACAAAAATGCAAGAAAACATGGCTAAGGGTCTAGCTGGTATCGACTATAGTGGCCAGAACTTGGCCATTGGAGGCAGCAGCAACCAAGACCCAACAGTTAAATTTTTGACCGTTGGGGTTCAAGCTTGGCCGCTCTGAGCGACAACGGCCAAGGGGCGACATGACAAACCCATGAACCCTTGGCTAGAAAATAAAAAAAAATTGTAAAATTACAAAATAACTTAAACAGATCAAAAGAGGGAGGGAAAAAAAATAAAATAGAAAGCAAATATTCCCACCCAAGCATCAAAAACTAAGTTAAGTTCAAAAATGCTCAAAATGGCGACAACAGGTGAATAACGAAAAAATTCAAAAACCCTAGGCTAAAGCCACTAACAAAAAAAAAAATTGGGGACTAACCCACCATAGCAAAGGGTATGCTAAGCCTACTTACGAAAGATTTTTCATTGCCAATAAGTTTAGTGAAGTTCATTTTGCCCATTACTTAGTGAGGTTCATATTACTCAGACAAGAGAAAAGATAGTTAGGTTTTAGAAAAGATAAATACTCGAGAAACTCTGACTCCTCCAGCAGCTGATGTCTCGCCCTGCATAGCCATGTCCTCAATGCTAGAAAACTCCAAAGTTGCAACTGTCACCATCACACCAGAGATCTAAAAAGTGAATCTTCAAACAATGAAAGTGAAAGGTCAAACCCTAGAAATGCAAATTTTATATTTCCTTAATTATGCCTTGGTCGCTGCTGACGTTAGTGGCCCAAAATTCTTGGCCGCTCAAGGTGACAATGACCTAGCAGCCAGATCCACAGGTCAAAATAAGGGACTTCTTCCTTGAGGGATCACACAAAAACAACAAATAAACACACTTTGGTGGTTTTAGATCATCAAAATGATAAAAATAACAAAAAAATCACATAAAAGCACAATCTCAGGTAGGCATCGTATTCAGTCACCTACTCTATCCAATCAATGATTGCAGTGAGTTGCACTCCATGTATTTTGATGAGATGAGTAGATAAACATAAGGCCACTTGGGGCAAAAACAACTCATTTTGGAATTACGATGTACCACCCTTTAATCCCAAAGAAGACCAAGATGGTCGAACTGCTCTACGGGTGTGAAATGATCATCCTAATTCCCCTATGACATCAAAAAATTTAAGTCAAAGTGATACAATCTAAACATAAATAGAATCACTCATCCTGACTCCCTAAGAAGGCTATTGATAGTCGGACCGCTCCTCGGGATAAGGATGGATGATCATCATAAAAAATTGGAATCACACTTGGATGTGGGATTGCCCATTAAAAGCAACAAATGCTAGAAAGAAACTAGATTGGTCAAAGTGACTTATCACTTCATTCATTGTCATTTATTCACCAAATTCATTGTGTGAAGAAGTAGTTCAAAACTTCAACATAATCATAATAAAAATCAGCAAAAGACCACTCGATCATAGCAAAATTGTGTTCGTCCTATGAATAATTGCATACAACAATCACAAATTTCCCTTATTTGTTGGGAACATAAGCAGACATGACATCTTCAATTGTAGCTCTCCTACCGATCGGAATTGTTGTAGCAGCTGAAGCTACCTGATTGAGTTTGAGAAATGAGTGCAATTTAACATGCAAAAGCCACTGAGCTAAGTCCTCCAAATGTTGAGGCAATTATTCAAGGGATGCACACCATCTTGCATGATTGGGCCATCCAAAGTTGATCAGACCATTTATCACCATACACCCTACAAACAGACCAGTCTATGTTTTTTCTCAGCATTGTGTTTTCCACACAGTGCATCACAAAAAGGGGCATCTGTAGACACCTAAATCTTGTCATACTTAGGGGAGCTGCTCACATAGACACACTCATAAGATCATAAGATATAATCTTGGACTTTCCAAGCATCAAAAGTGGTTCTCACCACTCATTTGGGGTATTTTCAAGCCATCCAAGCCTAGACGCTCAAGCTAAGAGCGTCCAGATCCTAGCCGCTCAAGCCTAGAGTATCCAGACCTTAGCCACTGTATATGATAGTGACAAGATATTGGCCATTGCAGATGACAACAACTAAGCCATAAGAAGCAATTTGCCGACAAACAGGCCTAATCACAGGTGAAAGTGATAGTTTGAATGCAATAAAGGTGAACGAGAGTAACTTTGCATTCCTTTTCATGACCAATTTACATAGGAGGCCCAATTTTGCATTTAAATTTTAGTTAATTGGCCTCCAAGCATAAACAAAGGATAAAATATTCTCATGCTAATGACCAGTTTGCATAGAAGACTCAAGTGGGCAGTTAGATTTTAGTTAACTGGCCTTCAAACATAGACAAAGGACAAAAGCTTCTCATGCTAACTTACACTACACATGAAAAATTAATTCCTAGGGCTTGGACATAGACCTAGGGTTTCACACTATAAAAGGTGCAAGCCTAACAGCACCAAAGGACATCTTTTATCACAAGAGAGATAGGAGATCATATCAGAGAGACATATTTTTGAGGAGAGATTTCGAGAATTTGAGAGTTCTCTTTGAGATCACGTGTACGGTGAAGCTCTGACGAATTGAAGAGCATAACACCTATTATTTTGACATCAGATACAGACTTTGACCCATAACTTTGGGGTAAAGAGAGCAAGGTTTACCTTAGCAGCTGCTGTCTTGGACAGTGGCCTACAGGCTTAGCTTAGGTTTTAGACATAGCTTCTGTTATTTTGTTTCTTCATGTTTTCATATAATTAGCATAGATTTACATGATTTCATGGCATAGTTTCATCATATTTTTGTTACATTTTGTTATTACTAACAACCTCATATGGGGAGGCAATCTCGAACACCTAAGTGTGTGTTGTTGTTTCATTACTTGCAGGGCCACAAGTTCATCAGACAAAATTTGCAACATACGAGAGCAAAAGGGACCCCTCTAGGAAATAAACCTATAGAAGGAGGCATCTATAAGCCCTCATACATTTCCATGTGCAGAACTGAGAAGCTTTTATAAGTGCACCACCTCTTCGTGAAAGGGGCACTATTTGCCTATTTGTAACTTATTGTATTGAAATGGATATCCCTAAGAGGGACCAACATTTAACCGAGTTTCAATATCAATAAAGAGATCTATATTTGTTATTTTGTGTTATATGCTTATTCTTCTTGTCTTCCATTTCATCTTGGGTTTTTTTAATAGCATTGCAAGTAGGGTTAAAAAGGGGCGGTGCATGCGTCCCGGGATCACTACAGGACCTCTATCCATTAGAGACCTCTATCGTCTCTACTTTGGTCATATTTAAAGTCTGTTCTCAACTCTGCCTTAAATATGCACCAAAAACCATCACAATTCTATTACAAATATGCTCTAAATCTCCTCTAATCTGCATTCAAAACTATCCCAAGTATTCTCTCAAGACTTGCTCAAATTTGTCTCAATGCTACTTCAAGTCTTCACAAGACTTGCTCAAATTTACCCTCAAGCATTATCAAAATAATTTCTCAAGTATACCTTTAAGCCTTCTCAAAAGACTTTCTCAAATATGCCCTCAAGTCTTCTTAAAAGAATTGTTCAAATCTACCCTCAATGCTGCTCACAAAACTTGCTCAAATATTTCCAAATCTTGCATACAAACAACGCTTAAATCTCTTTCAGAAAATGCTTTCTTCAAACAAAAATTCTACTTAGAATTCATTTAGCCTATGGAACATATAGATAATTATATGCTCTATCAAAAAACCAATATGTTCTTCACATTCACAAATATTGCACTCAACTAATCCAATCTCTATCTCTTGCAAAATACCTTTCAAATCAAATCAAAACAATGTATAACTTGTTTCACAAAACTGGTCTATATTTCTTGCAAATTTTCTCTCAAAGATCAATCACACTAATGCACAATTTTCCTTCACAAAATTTATACCAAACACTTTCACTCAATATCTCTCAAATAAATGCTCAAAGGTTTTCAAATCATGTACTAACAAGTAGTTCACAATTTCTAACACAAATGTCTCAATATCTTTCAACAATAGAAGCACAACTTGTTCTCAAACTTTATCCCAAATGTTTCCAAAACCATTCAACAATGAAGTATAAGAATATCTCAAACTCTAATGCAATTGTTTCAACTTTCTCTCAACACTTGATGCATATGTAGGTCTCAAACCCTAACTCAAATATTTTTAACAATGCATACCAAACAACCCTTTTATCTCCACCTTATGTTTCAAAAACATTCACTCAAAAAAACACTTTAAATAAGGAATGATATGCCCATACCTTTTAATTTACTCTTTATGAAGATGTGTCCTTAAAAACCTGTCTCACAAACAACTGATCTTTCTAGTGCCACTTCAAGGGTTAGATAGCAAAATACTTTCTCAAAAAATCCACATGAACTTTCTTCTCAAAAATATGTGCTCAAAGAAATCTGAAAATGATCTTTAATAACTCTTCTTTGTTCTCAAAATAGAAGCATTAAAACTTATCAAAAACCCTCAAAATCACTTTTCACCATACAAGAATTACAAAAAAATGTCAAGTCACTATTACACCTTATTACTCCTATTCTTGCATGCAAAACATATTTTTAATTTATGCACTTTGCAAAAATAAAACTATATAAAGCACTCTTAATATTTCATTAAATTACACCCTTATAACTCCCTAAGTGCAAATTCAAACTTTATTAAACTTAACCCTTATGACTCCCTAATAGCAAAAATCATGCATATTAATTTCAGCCCTTATGGTACTCTTAATCAAAACCTAACCCTTATGGCTCCCTAAAATCAAACAAAAGTTTTATAAAAAAAAAAATTCCCTTACCAACTTGCTGCCATATGGATTCGAACGTGCGATCTCATGAAGCCCACACTCTAGCGCTTTCTAGAGCACCCTGTGGGCTAACGTCCCATACAACAATATCTATGCACCACCTTTTCTTTAAACCTGTCATGGACCTTCTATCAACAAAACAAAATGAACAACCTGTCACCACCGAGACTTGATATTGAAACCTCCTCCATGCCACGTCGTACATGGGATCTGCTTGCCAACTGAGCTACCTGCTCAGTTGGAAACAACCATGTGCTTGATTTTATTTAAAAACTTGTACCACATCCCCTTGCTTAAAAGCACGTGCATCTCTTTATCCTCTTGCCTTCGTTCGAACATCGTGCACTTTTTCTTTGCAAATAGGATGTAGTCAATAATTTGAATACCAATAAAATTATTTCCATGCCATTTCCAAAATAATTTTTATATTCCACCTTATATATGCACTTCAAATTAGGAAAAATGACATCGATAATTTTGCCAATTAAAAATGATTTTAATTTTGGTGCCATAGGTAATTTAAATTATTATTATAATATTTAATTTTTTAAATTAAATATTATAATTAATCTTCTTAGAACCTTTGTATTTTTCCTTAGGAACTTCTTCAACCTTGCAAACAATGAACTTTTTTAGCGGAGCTTTGTCTACCTTGTCTTCCTTTTTCAATGGAGATATTTGCCTTGAAAATTTAATATTTCAACCTAGAAGATGATTTTCAATAATTTTACATTTGACATAAATGACAACCAAAATACTCAAAATTTCCAACAATCTCCCCCTTTGTCATTGATGGCAACCCTTTCTAAAAATTCCTTTTCCAACCACTCGATTCCAAATTTGCTCCCCCTAAGAAATTGCTCCCCTTGACTAAATTATCTCCCCCTTTGACATCAATGGCAAAAATACTCCTTTGGGGCTACAGATAAGACTCTTAGCTTAGCCCCCTCCCCATATCCTTTCCTTTAGGTGATTAATTTTGGGGTGGGAGTATCTCTAGTCCCAACATACAATGCTATTTTTCTTTTTCAATATTCCTTTTCAACATTTTTGTAGCCATACCCTTTTGATCCTTTTGAGTGTCCATGTTCTTGCTTGTCTCTGGAAGTTCTAGAAACTCTGTTCTACACCACTTGGCCTTATGCCTAAGATTATTGCACTTGTAACACTTAATTTTGTATTTCTTGGAAGGTGCAAATGTCTTGAAGTTACTCTTGGTGAAGCCATAATCATTTCTATCATGAACCCTGTAGTGGATTGTTTTATGACCAAAGTGATTACAATAGTAGAAATACCCTTGAAAGAAATGTCCATATTTAAATGAGTTGAAATTCCTTTTTAGTGAGGCCATACTCTTTCTTTCCATGAACCCTACAATGCATAGCCTTGTGACCAAACTGATTACATTAAAAATGTCCTTTGAATAAATCTTGTCTTGAACCCTCTGGTCTCTTAGTCCTTTCTTTTCCTTCTTTATGATGATCACTCTTTCTTGTTTGTGCATTTTTTCCTTTCTTAGTGAAGATTCTATTATTTAACTTATCTTCATAAGTATCAATTTTTTCTTCACTCTCTTCCTCTGAAACTTCCTCTTCTTTTGAGCTTGAGCTTGACCCTTCTTCTTGTTTTCCTTGTCCTTCTTCAAAACCAAGTCCTGTTTAGATAGATGAAGATCTTTGTGTATTGATAATATTATCCAAAGTCTTTGAACTTTTACCAAACTTGTGTAGCTTGTCCTTAGAATATTTCACTTCCATCCTTAGTGAAAATACCTCATGTTCTAATATTTCACATTCTAACTCTTTTACCTCTAAATTTTCAACCATGGCCTCTTTAAATCTCCTTGCCTTAGCTTTTGAGTTTGTCAAATCTTGTAGAATATTTTATTTTTCTTCCTCATGTTCTTGAACTTGAGCCTTTAGTCTTGAATTCTACTTTCTAACCTTTTTCAATTCTATGAGAGAAACAATAAGTTTTGTGTTAGAATTTCCCAAGAGTAGAACTACAAAGCATTACAATATTTGAAGGAACAAAATAGAACTGATTGATTTATTCCATGGATCAACTTTGTATAAATAGCAAAGTTGATCATTGAGAGCCGTTGGATTACAACAACTCATCAAATCTGATCTAGACTATACTGAGAGTTCACCTGACTCATGGAGGAGTGGAAACTCAAGTATGTCTATCCTAGTAGAACTTAAGAGAATAATTACTTATTCTAACACCCCCTTAAGTGATACTAGGGGTGTATGATACAAATGAGTCTCAAAAATAGGGCTTGATGAGGTACTCATTTACAATATATAGATGGTGAAAAAACCTCTTGGGAAAAACCATCTATTAGAAAAATAAAGATAGAGGTATGTCTTCGGATGGCGAAGATTGTCCTCATGAAAAAATAATGAGTCCCGACAACTTGGCCTGATGAGGTACTCATGAACAATTTATACTTTAGGAGAGATGATAAAAAAACCACATGGGAAAAAACCATCCTCCAAAGAATACAACAATAAGAAGAAAGGAGAGGTGAAAGACCTCTGTTGTTTTAATGCAGTTGTTTTACTCCAAGTTTCTCTCGCAACTGAATGTAATGTGGAGAAGGAAATGACTTGGTGAAGATGTCTGCTATTTGATTTTTAGTGGGAATATAGTCCAAGTATATTTCCCCTCTCTGAATATGTTTCCGAATGAAGTGCATGTGAATCTCAATGTGCTTGGTGCGTTGATGCTCAACTGGATTGCATGCAATATGAATTGTGCTCTGATTGTCACACCAAAGAGTAATAGGTTTGTCATGTGAAAAACAAAATTCTCTTAGTATCTGATGAAGCCAAAGAGCTTCCTGACTTGCCAAAACTGCTGCCCTGTATTCTGCCTCTGTAGATGATAAGGCCATTACTTGTTATTTTTTGCATAACCAAGCAATTGGTGAAGAACCAAGACAAAAGACATAGCCAAAAGTTGAACATCTATCTTCTACTGAACCTGCCCAATCAGAATCCGTGTAACCAATGATATCCATGGATTTTCCCTCATATAAGAGCCCAAAGTGAGGAGTTCCTTGCAAGTAGCGGAGGATTATTTTTGTTGCTTGCCAATGACTGAAATGAGGTTGATGTGAGAATCTGGATATCAAGCCAACAACATATGAGATATCTGGGTGAGTATGAGTAAGGTATAATAGACTCCCTACAAGCTGATGGTATAGAGTTGCATCACATAGAGGGGATGTGCAGGAAGTACTTAGAGTGACTCCAGACTAAAAAGGTGTAGGAGAAGGTTTGCAATCTATCATCTTAAACCTTTGAAGAAGGTCTAGAGTGTATTTTTGTTGACACAATGAAATTCCTGCATCTGTTTGATTTATTTGAATCCCAAGGAAGTAATGAGCTAAACCCAGATCAACCATTTCAATTTTTTTAGAAAGGGAGTCCTTGATAGTCTGAATGTGAGCGATGTCACTACTAGTGAGTAGTAGGTCATCAACATAGAGAACAAGTATGGTGATTTTTTCTTCATCTCTCCAAATGTAGACTGTGGCATCAAACTCACAATGAGAAAAACCTGAGGAAAGAAGGAAGGAGTCCATTTTTTCATACCAAGCTCTAGGAGCTTGTTTGAGGCCATAGAGAGACTTCCTTAGCCTACAAACAAGGGAGGAGTCTTGAGTGAAACCAATAGGTTGTTCCATGAATATCTCTTCCTTTAAGTCCCCATGTAAGAAAGCACTTTTTACATCCATTTGAAAGACATGCCACTTTTGGGAAGCAGCTAGAGCAAGAACCAGTCTAACAAAATCCATTTTGGCAACTGGTGCAAAAGTTTTAGAATAATCAATCCCTTCAATTTGAGAGAAACCTTTGGCTACCAGGCAGGCTTTGTGTTTGTCAATTTCTCCATTAGGTCCATATTTCATTCTGTAAATCCATTTACAGTGAACTAATTTCCTTCCTTTAGGTAGGGGAACTAAATCCCAAGTTTTGTTTTTGATTAAGGAAGAGAATTCATTCTCCATGGCATCATCCCATTCTTTAATACCAGTTGCTTCTTTGAAGGATTGAGGATCTGTGGAAATGGACTGACAGACAAGACCAGTGCCTACGGAGTTGCCTAATCTGGATGATGGAAGATTTTGGATGTAAGGAGTAGCTTCTTTAACAATGGTGCGGGCCCATTTTGGCATAGTGGAAGGAGTAGTAGGAGTGGCAGGATTTTGAGTTGGAGTTATAGGTTCCTCATCTTGATCATTAATCTCTAAATTAATCTCTAAAGTTGGTTCTTCATTATATTGAGGCTCTAACATTGGAGAAGGCTCAAGAGAATCAATGGTGGAAGAGGATGGTTGAGGATATTTATGAGGGAATGTTTCATCAAATTGGACATTCCTATGAAAAAATACCTCATGAGTTGTGGGATCAAGGAGCCTGTATGCTTTCATTTCCTCACAATAACCAACAAATATGAGCTTTTTGCTTTTCTTATCTAGAGCCTTCCTTTTCTTCTTTGGGATATGCACCCAAGTAGTACATCCAAAAATATTGAAGAAAGAGACATCAAGTTTTGAGCTAGTCCATGCTTCCTCGGGAGTCAAATGGCCAAGAGCTTTATGAGGTGTGTGGTTTTGAATATAGTTTGCACAGTTAATTGCTTCTGCCCAAAAATTTTTGGAAGATCTCTTGAGTGGAGCATACAGTTTGCCATTTCCTTTAGAGTTCTATTTTTCCTCTCTGCAATGCCATTTTGCTATGGATTATGGGAGACAGAATGTTGATGAATTATGCCATGACTTGATAGGAAAATTGAGAACTCATTACTGAAGTATTCCCCCCATTATCTGTACGAATTTGCTTTATTTTGCAAGAGGCCTGATTTTCAACTAAGGCTTTGAAGATTTTGAAGTGGGATAGAACATCACTTTTGTATTTTAGGAAGTAGACCCAAGTTCTTCTGGAAAAATCATCAATGAAGGTTAGAGCATATTTTTCTCCTTTGAAAGAAGGCTCTGGGAAGACCATCAAGTCACTATGGATTAACTCTAGAGGGGATGAGGCTTTTAGAGAACCACTTGGGTGGAAAGGATCTTGATGTTGCTTTCCAAGAGCACATCCAGGACATACTCCATCAATAGAAGAGACTTGAGGTAATCCTGTTACCATTTCATGGGTGTTCAATTCCTTTAGGTAGTTATAACTGAGATGACCAAACCTTTCATGCCAAATTTTGCTTTCAAGATCTCCATGTGCAACAAAATAGGAGGCCCCTTCTAGATTTTTGAATCCTTTGAAGTGAAATAGGTGAGTGTTGTGATCAATATCTCCTTTGGCTATGAGAGAGTTGGGGTCTTGAAAGTCTCTTATCTCAACTCCTATTGGTGAGAAGAGAACTATTTTCCCCTTTCCAGAAGTACAAATATGATAGATAGAGAGGAGATTTGTTGCAATGTTTGGAACATAGAGAACATTATTGATAGAACCACCATCAATGGATATGTCACCTTTTCCTTTGACTGGGATAAAGGATGAGTCACCAACTTCTATGCTACATGTTGAACTTGAGGAGATTGAAGTGAATGACTCATCTGAGGCAGTCATGTGATGAGTTGCTCCAGAATCAAGAACCCAATATTTTGATGAAGTGTTTGTGGTATTTCCTTGAACATTTAGGGCTTTTCCTATCTGCTTCTTAGTGTCTATATTTTGATCCTTCATTGCTGCCTCTAGTTGTTGTAATATTTTCCAGCATTTGTTTATAGAATGACCATTCTTTTTGTAGTGAGTACAAGTTATGGGATTCCTTTCTTTCTTTTTGAATTTTTCTTTAGTGGATGCTACTAAGGATTTTGAGGAAGAGGAAGAGATATCATACTTTGCAAGTTTGGTTTCTTCTCTAGTTAGCCTATCACAAAATTCCTCTAAGGAGGGCATTTTAAAACTTGCACCAAGAGCATCTTTTGTAGATAAAAAAGTGGTTGCAAAAATTTGAAATACACCATTTAATTTAGAAATAATTAGATAGATGCATTCTTCTTCTATTTTTTTCTTGCCACTACCTTTGTATTGAGTGAGGACTTCTTTAAATTTGGTGAGAAAGTCAACAATATTGTTGAAGTCTTTAGGAGATAATGTTGTTAATTCTGCCTCTAGTTGCATTGACCTTATTTGATCTACTTTTCCAAATAGGTTCTTTAGTTTTTGCCAAATTTCATATGGAGTTTTACAATCCGTAATGTGAAACCATAAGCTTTCATTTATATTGGTGCTTATAATACCCATTGTTTCATACATCTTCCCTTTATGAACAAAAATTTCATATTCTTTTTCAAATTCAGGTTGCTTCTCTTCTAGCAGGTGTGTGAGCCCTTTTTGAGAAATGAGATTTAATATTTTAGGTTTCCATGTATGATAGTTGTGAGGGGTGAGTGGATCAATTGTATTCATTGTATTCATTTTTCCAAAGAAAATTGAAGTGAACCAATAATTCCCCCTTTAACTTCAATTATATTATTTAGAGAATGCAATGGATCTTATAAATAAGGAAACAAAAGCCTTTAAGAAATACCAAGCTCCTCAAATTACCCACCCTAACGAGAGGGAAACTATAAGTAAATGAGGAGTTTTGATAAAGCTAAATAGGCCAATTGTATATTGCCAGGCCTATATATCTTTTCTTCTCAATTACTCACCCTTACGTGAGGGAAACTATAAGTAAAGAGGAGAATTGATACTTGGAACATAGGCTTTTAATCATCCAGATCTTAATATCGGATTCGTAATAACCCGCCCTTACGTGAGGGAAACTGTAAGTTATTAGAAGTCCAATACTAGGAAGATAGGTGATTAATAAATTTTTAATGATCTTGTTAAGGTTATTAAAATTTTTATTAAGTAACAATATTGAAGGATTAAATTTTTTTTATTAAAAATTTAACTTAAAATAAATATCCTATTAATTAAAAAAGGAATATTTTCTTAATAAAAGGATCCTTTGAAGTTGCTCCTCAATATTTAACTTAACTAGTAATTATATCAAAACAAAAGTAATTAGATTTTAATATTAATTCTATTAAAGAACATAGTAATAGGAATAAGATCAAAATAAAAATTATAGAGGCAATGACCAAAACAACAACAAACCCCCCTATGAAGCTTTTAGAATAGGTGCTAAATATTGCACCTAAAAACCCCCCAAAAAAATATTTTTTATTGAGATTACAATTTTATCCTTTTGATTTCTTATAGTGGCCAAGGAAAGGCACTAAAAGAAAAGGATATAAGAATTTTTAGAGGGTTACAAATTTATACAATGAGCAGAAGTATTATTCTCGCTCGAGAAAAAAAATTGAAACCCTAAGATTTGAAACTTAAAGTAAATATAACATTATTTACCAAGGATTTTAGAAAAGAGACGTCACGAGAGAAGAGGCAGTGAGGTAATATTTTAAAGCCTTCAAAGGCTATGAATTTCGTTGTACCAAGGAATGATTAGCTCAAAACCAAAAAAAATATTAAAATTTATACTTGATTTAATGAGAGACTTTAGAAGAGACGTCAAGGGGCAACGAGGAATATTTGAAAGCCTTCAAAGGCTTCGAACTCGTAGGGGTTTGGTGCACATAAAATATGTTAGGGAGGTGCACCACAATCCTAGCTGCTATCGAAGATGATAGGGAGGCACACTAGAATACCAGTTGCTATCGAAGACTTCAGGTTTTGGTGCACATGAAAGATGTCAGGGATGGCGCTATGTAGAGAGGCTCCTAAAAATATGTCAGTGATTGCACCACTTGCTACCAAAGATGTCAGGGTTTGGTGCACATGGAAGATGTTAGGGATGGCGCTATGTAGAGAGGCTCTTGGAAAGATGTCAGTGAATGCACCACCAGCTTTGAAAGTATAGTGAAGGCTATGAAAGACCTTAGTGAAGGCACCACACCATATACTATCAATATTAATGCTCTATATTGAAGAACCAATATGCAAACATAGGTAAAAAAATAGTATTTCGAGTATTCATAGAGGAGAATAATATTTTAAGCATTGACTTGATGAATATATATAAAAACAATCGAAACTCTTCTCTGAAGCACCGAGGGACGAAAAAGAGGAGAAGCTTCGAGATAACTTGAGATGGAAAATCTAATCTTTCGATCGTTGAGATTTAACTAGGAAATACCCGTTGAGAAGATGAAAGTCTCATACGTTGCACGCCATATAAAATCGTTGGCAAAGATGCCACGTCTTATAAACAATTAATGGACTTTGGTATTTTTTTTTTAAATAACCAAATGTCCACTTAATTTGGATGCAAGAAACGTTGCATTTATTTGTTAAATATTTCACGAAGTTAAAATATTTTCCAACATAAAAAAACCAATGATTTAATTGATCACCAAATACGATATGCCTTTCAAACTTTGTCTCCACTATAGAACGAAACACAACGATGGCTAAAAAGGAGCCAAAGCAAGCATGCATTCATGGATTAACGTTGCCAGCGATGGCTATAAGGAGCCAAGCAAGCAAGCGTTCGTTAGGAGAGAGTAGAACAAATAGGCATACGAGGAGAACAATAAAATATGGAAGGCAATTATAAATTTCAAAATCTATATATTTTGCAGTGTAAGAGTAGCAATTTTAATATTTTTTGAAAAAAAATTGAGGAGAATATTTGCATAATATGGTAAAATAAATCTAGACAAACTATTTAGATATTACCATAAACAAATTTCTCTAAAAAAATTGCAGATATAAAATGAGCAATCTACAATAGATATAAAAACCTCTTTCCCTTTTTTAAAAAACAAAAGATAAGAGATAATGAACCAGTTCATGAAACTGCCTTCAAGAGAGAATGCCTAGCAGAATCTATCCTGCTCTGGTACCATGTTAGAATTTCCCAAGAGTAGAACTACAAAGCATTACAAGATTTGAAGGAACAAAATAGAACTGATTGATTTATTCCATGGATCAACTTTGTATAAATAGCAAAGTTGATCATTGAGAGCCGTTGGATTACAACAACTCATCAAATCTGATCTAGACTATACTGAGAGTTCACCTGACTCATGGAGGAGTGGAAACTCAAGTATGTCTATCCTAGTAGAACTTAAGAGAATAATTACTTATTCTAATATTTTGCTTCTAGATTAACTGTGCCTTCCTCTTCATTTTCTAAATCTTTCTCTACTTCTTGGTCTCCAAGAGCATCTTGATACTTTTCAAATTTATCTTCTACAGGAGCATTTTCTTCCTCTTCTATTGCCAAAAATAGAATCTCTTCTTCTCCACTTTCTAAAAGTCTTTCATAACTATCACTTGAAGCCTTTCTTGCCTTGTTAACATAGAAACTCTTCTTGTGCCTTTGAAAGAATGTTTTTTTCTTGCCTTGACCATACATGTATTTTTTTCATGCCTGGATTTTCCTCCTTCCTTTTTCTTATGATCTTGTTTATCTTCACTGCTATAGCTTCTAGATTTTTGGATAATTAGATGCATAGTGACCAAAATTACCACAATTAAAACATTTAGCTTTCTTCATACCTTTGTTTTTTTTAGTCCTTTCTTCTCGCATAGTTAGCTTCTTCATCACTACTTGACTCGCCACTTGATTATAGTTTCTTATATTTTGTCTTATTTGACACTTTAAAAGTTGTCTCTTTCTTGGAGTTGGGATCCTTTAATATTCTCATATCATAAGCTGTGAAAATTTCATGTAACTCATCCATAGTCAACTTATCAATATCTCTAATCTCTTCTATAGCTGAAACCTTTCCATCATACCTCATAGGGAGTGACCTTAATACTTTTTGAGCAACATTGGAGTCTTCAATTTTGAATCCAAGTCCATGCATGGTATTAACAACCTCATCCACATGAAGTAAGTATATAGCAATATCTTGCTCATCTTCCATATTAAAATCTTCAAACCTTTTCTTATGGTTTTGCAATTTTTCCAACTTGACATTTTTATCTCCTTCATATGTTTGCTTCAATTTGTCCCATATATCTTTTGCTGATTTGCAGTGCATAAATTTCACATATTTTGCTTCATGTAATCCACTTAAGATTCCATTCATAAAACTTACCATCTTTATCTATGGGATGAGTAGTTGTAGATGTGAATCCATCCTCAACTGATTGCCATGTCTCATATCCTTGTGCCATCAAGTAAGCCTTTGTTCTTATACTCTAGAAAGCATAATTGTTCCCATTGAAAAATGGTACCTTATTTGATGAGGATCCATTCTAAGATGCCATTTGTGTTCCTATAATATCTTCCTTCAAGATGTTAGACTCTTCCGAAGGAACCCACTCTAATACCAATTGAAGAACATAGGCTTATACTACAATTTTATTTTTGAACGACATTCCATTATCCGATATTATCTTGGATGGTATCCAAAAATGACATATGATATTATGGAGTATGAACTCTGTAATACGTGCTCCTATTTTTGTTGTTAGAGGGATTGCTTCCACCCATTTTGTAAAGTACTTAGTGGACATTATAATAAAAATGTATCGACCTGATGATGGGGATAGATATTACCAATTAGATCCAAACCCCACTAAGCATATGACCAAGAAACTTGGATGGGTTGTAAGTCCTATGATGGCAAGTGTATAATATTATCATGATGCTGACATTTGATACATTTCTTGACATACACTATGTAATTTTTCTCTATAGTGGGCCAATAATAACCCATTCAAAGGATGCACTTGATAATGACCATGTTGTTGAAATGGCCACTACATGTACCATCACAAGCTTGTGATATTTCCCAAGTTAATTATTGGGGCTCAAGGCAACGAAGGAAAATTCCATCATAGCTATGATGATACAAGATGTCTCCTATCAAGATATATTTTGTCACTTTCTATTTAAATTCTATTTTTACGGTATGCAATAATCCCTGTGGGATTTTACCAAGCTTAAGAAAATCATGTAATTGCAACATCCAATTTTGATAAGCCACAACTTCAACTGATTGAACGACATGTTCCCATTGTAGTTCGACTTGTACAAAATTTGATTGGAAAAAAATCTTATGGAGAATAGAGGTACCATTCTCTGTAGGACCCTACGAAATCAAGGATCCCCAAGGCACATTTTTCAAAAAATCTTTAGCTTTGTAGAACCATTCATATGTTTCTTCTATATGAATCATGTGGACCGATTCTTGATTGTCTTGTGCCTCACATCGTATTGCAGATTGTCATAATATTTTCACTTGAATGGTAGTGAAGTTAGCAGATGATTCTAAGGGATTAAGGATCCCAAAGATGCCATCGTGTCTGCAAATATATTGGACATTTGAGGGATTGCCTTGATGTTATACCATTTGAGTTGGGATAGATAAGTGTCAAAAATTTCCTTATATACCTTCAATATGGGATATCTACACTGATAGATCCCATTAACTTGATTAACAATGAGCAAGGAGTTGCCAAAGATATTTAGCTATTTTATTTTCATGGTGAGTTTTGTTTGGAGGCCTAAGATTAGGGCCTTGTATTCAACATTGTTATTGGTGCAAGGAAAATTGAGTTTAAATGACAAGGGTATTGGAGCTCCTTGTGGCATGAAAAACACAATTTTTGCACCAACCCCTTGATCGCATTTGTAACCATCGAAGAACAAAGACATATATGCTTGATTATCAGGTTCTTCGGGTTTAATTGAATTTGATAATATAAAGACTACATCATTGGGAAGCTTTATGACAAGAGGCCTATGATCCTAAAGAGGAGCCTCTACCAGCTAATCTGGTATGACTTGTCCCTTGATATAATTTTGACTTATGAATTCTCGGTCAAATTTTATCAGTAGCATGATCCACTTTGCAGTACGTGTATTATGATACTTTTTAATCATCATATACTACAAAGGATTTTGTTTTGATACTACATATGCTATATGTATCAACATGTAGTGGCACAAATTCTTCATTGCAAAGACCACCGCTAAGCATAGTTTTTATACATATGCATATCATAGCTCATAGCTGACCAAAGTTTGACTGATGTAGTATATTACCTATTCTTTACCTTGCACATTCTTTTGGGCTAACATGGTTCTTAGTGCAAAATCAGTGGAAGATATATATAGCAATAATGGCACATCTAGTCTAGGTAGAGCTAATACTTGTGGCAATGCTAGATATTTTTTGATCTCAGTGAAGGCCTTTTGATAGTACTCATCCCAATTAAATGGGATCCCATTGTGTAGTAGTCAATTCATGGGTTGACATTTATCCGATAACTGTGTGATGAATCACTTTATGGATGCTACTTTACCCTGTAGACTTCTCAATTCCTTAATGTTCATGGGAGGACACATTTCTAAAATGGACTTGACATTTTCTGGGTCAACTTAGATACCTCATTTAGAAATGATGAATCCTGTTGAGTGGTATTTTCACCCGATTGTGAAAACACACTCCCTGATAGGATTTGGGTTCTAAATCCTCTGCTTGCAAAGAAACAATTTCTCCAAGGTTCTTGTTATTTTAGCATTCTGCATTTGTGTATTAATAATCTTAAATGAAGATATTCATTTTAAATGCTTGGAACACCTTAGTGGTTGCAAGTAACTGAAAACAAGGGGCACTATGGTTTATTTTACTGTGAAATTAATGATTGTTCATTGAACCCTTATAAAACAAACGTGATCTGATCCTTATATGACCATGCTGTAACTTCAAAATAAAGTTTAATGAAATTCCATAAATGATGGAATTATTTATGGATTTTGAAGTTTTTTTAATTTTTATTTTATTTTAATGCTTGAAAAATTAAAATTGGGGTTTCTGAAAATAAAGTGCAGCAAAAAGAAAATAAAATGCAAAGAAAAAGAAATTAAAATTGCATTCAGTTTGATGCTATCCCGTCCTGGCAAAACCGAAGATGTGAGGTTTCCATGCATGCAACCTAACCTATGGGACCTGCAAACATGCACAATCCTGATAAGTTAAGTGCTGATTCCTAGGGTTTGAAATAAAAATTCAGATTTCAAATATTCGCCTAATGCAACCCACAAAAGTGGCATTTAACATTATCTATAAATCTAAAATCTGAAAACAAAAGAATAAACATTAAATCCATTAGCATGCACAGAAGATCTCCTTATTTCTTGCCAACAAGATGCAAATTTCTGAACACTCTGCATTAAAATAAATCATGTTACAATAGCAGACTTTCTGGTTTTCTCAAAACCAGCAAAAGGAAGGAAAACAGCCTCAAAGCAGGCCCAGAATGACCCTCTGGCCTCTAGCACTGCAACTCTGCTCCAGTGGTTTCCCACCCCTGTGTCAATCTGTGCTTCTGCATTTATACTTTCTGGCAATGCTCTCTGTTTCGGCCTGTGACGCTTCGCTTCATCTTCCAGATCGATTCGTTTCATCTTTCTTTGACTGCGTGTGTTTTGGCTTTATGCTCGACATTGAGACATTTGATATTCTCTGTAATGCTTCTACAGCCTGTACACCACGTGTTCTGCACTTTTTGCATCTTTCATAATGGCTCCCTAAAAATTGTGACCAAAAATAGCATGCAGCTTTGTCCGTCTTCCTGGCCATGAAAACGCGACATGTCGCGAAATCGTGACATGTCGCGAAATCGCGACGCTTTTCATGTCCGTACGCCTTCGGCTGTCTCTTGTCACGAAATCGCGATGCTTTTTCACTTGGTATGCCTTCGCTGATTTTTTTCGTGATATCACTATGCCTTTTTCGTTTCGTACAGCTGGGATGCAACCTGTCACGAAATCGCGATGATTTTTTCGCTCTGTACACCTTCGCTGTTTCCTGTCGCGATTTCACGACGTTTTTCTATCTCGGGATCCCTTGTCGTTTCTTGTCATGATTTCGTGATGCCTTTTCCACTTCGGGTTGTTTATGTTGTATTTGGCCACGAAAACGTGGCATGTCGTGAAATCACGACATATTTTTCTTTCCGTACAACTTCGCTGCTTGGAGCCACGAAAACGTGACCTGTCGCGATATCGTGACGTTTTTTAGCTTTGTGCCCCTTTGCTGCTTTTTGTCGCGATATCACGACGTTTTTCGGCTTCGTCCTGTTTGACTGGTTTGACCCGCAATTTTGCGACATGTCGCGATTTCGTGACCCCTTTTCATCTTTGTGCAATTTTGCCTTTTTCTTGATTTTTAGTATCTGGGTCACTGAGATCTTCTTTGAAAGCATGCAAAAAATGTGGGTCCCCAATTTTGGGGTGTGTTGTGGATCAGCCACAACAAATGGCGACTCTGCTATCAAATGCTCCTGAGCATTTGGAGAGAACCCAACCTGGAAACATATATAAACTCGAAAACATGCATTAGCATATAAGCAATATAAACAAATGCCCAAAGATCAGAAATATATGAATCATCAGAATCATCAAGTATTAGCTCGATGTGTGCAATGTGTTTTCATTCTCTATCGTTTGAAATTGATCAACATTCCATTGTCAATATTACATGAATGCATATGTGAGATTATGAATGACTTGTGTAATCTAATAAATATGCTAAGCGATTTTACTTTTATAAAAGGCATAGTCTTTCTTCTAGTATCATACACAAACATTCAAGATTATCAGACCCTCTTAGGATCAACTATATGAATTTCTTTATTATATATCCCAAAGTTGGTTATGAGTCCCTACTATCTTGAACCCATGTGCAAGTGAATGTGAAATCAGAATTTTGGGGAATCAGACTCCCAACCAACCGAGATGAGAGTTTAACCCTATCCTTACTATTCTGATTTAGAATTCATTACCTCACTTTGAGCAAAATAATTTAACCAATTATGAAATAAATGGTCATGCTAGTCTAACCCTTTGTACAATCAGTGGTCTTGGTTTTTAGACAAGACATGTTGCCATGCATGGGCATATCTAACCCCACAATCCAAAATTTATCTTCATTCTTTGGACCTTAGGGATGACTACCCATCCTTTATAGAGGACATGTAGTACAATCCTTCTAATCCAATATAAAGATGAGATGGGAAAATTTTATTTTTTACTTCTTGGACCTTAGGGATGACTACCCATCCTTGCTAGGGACATGTAGTATGATCCTTCCAATCCAAACTTTAGATGTAAATGGAAAATATTAATTTTATTGCTTAGACCTTGGGGATGACTACCCATCCTTTGCAGAGGACAAGTAGTACGATCCTTCCAATCCAATATTTATTATGAAATGAGACATAGGAGCTTTGGGGAATCATATTCTCAACCTAAGTGAGATGAGAATTTATGCCCTATCCTTACTACTCCATGTAGGTCAAATCAAAGCTTTGGGGAATTGGATCCTCAACCTAAGTTCAATGAGGATTTAGCCCTATCCTTACTACTCTAATTTTAGGCTTTAAGCTTTATGGAAGTGGTCAAAACCACTGTCTTAAGGATCATGCTACATAAATAGGATAGACATGAAATACTTCTTTCGCCCAACCCTTTCTTCCAAGTTAGGTTTTGATCATTTTGCTCAAGATCCTTTTTAATGTATAAGACGTGCTTGGTTCTAGATATCTCAAGACTCAGTTTCCAACCTTAGGATTCTCTTATTATTTATGTGATAGCATAACCTTAAGAGGATTTGACACACTTTAATGATTTGCATTTGAATTGAATTGCAGATGAGATATTGCTATATAAAACTGACTACTTCATGCATCACAAGTTTCAAATGATATTATTAAATTGTTTGTGTTACTTGTGGAGCTTTTACAAGACAATTCCAATGTTTCATATTCTCCCGATCTAGAACATAAGTTAGCATCCCAAGGCAACTTTTTCATCATCATTTTTTTTTCTTATAGACAAACAAAACATGCCAAATAAACACACAACTTTAAATCCAAATCCAAATAGCAATCCCAAAATGAAACTTGAAAACACAAACCCAAAACCAGAAACCAAAATCTATATACAAATGTACACTATAATACAAAATGATGCAAAGCTTGGATTATCACTTTCTTGGATCCCACACATGATTAGAACATTTCAACAAAAATATGACATGATATGCATGCCAAATGTTGTGGGAATCCAACACAAACAAGACTAAACCAAACAATGCAACAAATTTCCACTTGCCATGCTCACCATACCAATTTGATTTAGTTCCAATAATACTCCCATAGGTAAGCATCAAATTACTAAAATGATTAGACAATAAATGATTTTCAATTTTATCATGTCTATTCTCTAAGGTATAAACCTCATAATTCCATTCATGATTTAGAATTAGGCTCTCTTTATCCAAAATGAGACTTTGTAAGCAAGAGCCTATTTCTAACAATTTTAAAGCCAAATTATTTTCCAAATTTGTAGGCCAATCAAATTTATGTAACAATTTACAAGCATCTAGGATATTTACTAAATTAGGATCATTAAAAGTTTTTATCCTAGATTCAATTAGCAATTGTTGATGAATTTGATTTAACAATTCAAGTGCATCAACTTCTTTTCCATTCATTACAACCATGTTATTAAAGGTGTGATTAAAAATTATACCTCGTTTTTCATTTACCTTTAATGACATTTCACCATAAACATTATTTAAATTTAAAATATGGTCATCCTTTTCAATCCTCAAACATTCTTGGTCAAAGCGTATGTCCCATGACTCATGATGATCCTTCATTTGAGTTGTTTCCAATTGATCAATCTCTTTGTCATTTGGTTCTAATTCTTTGTTCACTATCCATGGTATCTCTTCATTTGAATCCTCAAAATCATCATGCAAACTTGCATCCACACTTTCAATGAATTTATATTTTGTCCCCTTTTCAAATCTTGTGAATATGAGATCTTCGTATGATGTAGAAGGTTCAACATCCTGCATATCAAGTGAAATATGAGTTTCATCTATAGGGATGTGAGAAAAGAATGCATTATCATATCTCCCCCAACCATTGTAAAAATTGTCATCCAAATCTGTGAGATGAAACTCCATGGTATTTGTGACATGATTTTTTGATTCATTCATCCATTCATTTTCCTCTTTGTCCTTGGCGATAGGATCATTATAATATTCCAAAATTTGATGAGATTTGAAACCCTCTTCCAAAACATCCTCAAATTGTACAGGAGTTGTAATATCTTCCTTTGAGTACGCAATTATGTCGTCTTGCATATCAATTGGCACACAAGTTTCATTAGTAGTTTTGGAATGAGTGAAGTCTTCCCACTTCTTCCAAGCATCATAATAATCATCTTTCAAAATCAAGTGGTGACGTTCAACTATCTCTTCAACATATTTCAATTCATCAATGTGCTTCTCATCAAATTCCTCTTCACCTTCCTTAGATGGTTCAATTATTTCCAAAAGTGGGTTATTTCTTGAATTCAAATTTATAAGGCTATCATTGTCCAAATTAGTAACCCATGATTCATTATCATAATTTGGAGGGTGAAGAATTTTTTGATCTTTAATTTTACACATTTCATCAATAGTATCTTCCAAGAACAAGTGGTGAAATTCTATCATATCTTCAAATTTATTTATTGATTTTCTTTCCATTTCACTTTCAACCACTTCATTCAATTCTATGGTGGGTTCCATCCATTCACATATATCAAACATTGTTGAATTTAGAACCCCTTCATCTAGATAATCATGTATCTCTACATGATCCTCACTAGTGGATGTTGTCTTAGCAATTTGCACCTCCTCTTGGACTACATCTAAGGTGGTCATAAAATTTGGGTATTCAGATTCATCCCCTTGATCATTCACCTTAGGTATCATTGGAGTGGAGGGTACTATGTTTGATGGTTGGTGTAGGTTGGCATCAAAAGAACAATCTCTCATGTGAATATGTTGTGCCTTTTCTTCTTCAAGACCTTGCCATTCCAACTCTTCTAAGACCTCATGGATTTTCTCTAGAGACAAGCCACTCAGCTTTTCCTCAATGAGTGAAGCAAGTGTGGGGTGTATGGCTCCTAGGTATACTTCCATGGCTTCCTCTTCTAACGTGTTAAAATTTTCCCACATTTGGGAGTGCAACTCTTGAAATCTTCCATTGAATTGACTCAAGGATTCATTAGGCTCTTTACATATGGAGGTAAACTGATTTTTCAGGATTTCTAAGTCAACCTGATTACCAAAATGATAAAGATAGGCTGCTTCTAATTGTATCCAAGAAGTCCTAACCTCCATGGGTAGTTGGCTGTACCAAAATAATGGTTTATCTTCCAAAATGTATGCAAATAACTTACAAGCCATCTCCTCATAGAAAATTTGGAATTTACATAATGCATCCTTGTAGACATGCAATTTTTGCAAGTATCCTGGTGGCACCTCTTGATTAAAACACCGTAAAAAATCCAATAACATTGTAGGAATTTGATAGGGTACCACAGGTATAGATAAACCCTCATAATGATCCTCTATCATTGATACCATTCTCTCTCTTAGAGACACTATTTCTTTTCTCAAGGATACCATTTGCTCCTCAAGTGTTGCCATTAGTGAAACTTAAAATGTATCTTTAGAACCAAATCTGTTGAAAATTCAACCTGCAATATAAAAAAAAGGTCAAGTTAGCATCAACCAAGAGATGTAATTATTAAAATCAAATGACAAGTAATTGCATGAGACCAAAATTTTCTAAATTAAATCAAATCACATATTTCTGAATGAACAATCAGAAAAGTGTTATAATAATATACAACATACCTGAATTAAAATAGAACAAGTAAATAAATTCAGGCCATCCTTTTTACAATTGGCTGAGTGTTAGAGGACAAGCATAAAAAAATTAAATTTAAATAACACTAAAATAAACCCGTTCGGCCCTCCTAGCACCAATCCGTTGAGTGGTGTTAGAGGCCGAAGATGCTAATCAAATGGACTTGAAATATTTAGCAATGTAAAGCTCTCAAACAATTAAAAAACCGTAGCATCTAAAATCACGATAAAATAAACCCTTTTCAGGCCCTCCTTCTAGCGCCAATCTGTTGAGTGGTATTTTCACCCGATTGTGAAAACACACTCTCCGATAGGATTTGGGTTCTAAATCCTCTGCTTGCAAAGAAACAATTTCTCCAAGGTTCCTGTTATGTTAGCATTCTGCATTTGTGTATTAATAATCTTAAATGAAGATATTCATTTTAAATGCTTGGAACACCTTAGTGGTTGCAAGTAACTGAAAACAAGGGGCACTGTGGTTTATTTTACTGTGAAATTAATGATTGTTCATTGAACCCTTATAAAACAAACGTGATCTGATCCTTATATGACCATGCTGTAACTTCAAAATAAAGTTTAATGAAATGCCATAAATGATGGAATTATTTATGGATTTTGAAGTTTTTTTAATTTTTATTTTATTTTAATGCTTGAAAAATTAAAATTGGGGTTTCTGAAAATAAAGTGCAGCAAAAAGAAAATAAAATGCAGAAGAAAAATAATTAAAATTGCATTCAGTTTGATGCTATCCCGTCCTGGAAAAACCGAAGATGTGAGGTTTCCATGCATGCAACCTAACCTATGGGACCTGCAAACATGCACAATCCTGATAAGTTAAGTGCTGATTCCTAGGGTTTGAAATAAAAATTCAAATTTCAAATATTCGCCTAATGCAACCCACAAAAGTGGCATTTAACATTATCTATAAATCTGAAATCTGAAAACAAAAGAATAAACATTAAATCCATTAGCATGCATAGAATATCTCCTTATTTCTTGCCAACAAGATGCAAATTTTTGAACACTCTGCATTAAAATAAATCATGTTACAATAGCAGACTTTCTGGTTTTCTCAAAACCAACAAAAGAAAGGAAAACAGCCTCAAAGCAGGCCCAGAATGACCCTCTGGCCTCTAGCACTGCAACTCTGCTCCAGCGGTTTCCCACCCTATGTCAATCTGTGCTTCTGCATTTATACTTTCTGGCAATGCTCTCTGTTTCGGCCTGTGATGCTTCGCTTCATCTTCCAGATCGATTCGTTTCATCTTTCTTTGACTGCGTGTGTTTTGGCTTTATGCTCGACATTGAGACGTTTGATCTTCTCTGTAACGCTTCTGCAGCCTGTACGCCACGTGTTCTGCACTTTCTGCATCTTTCGTAATGGCTCCCTGAAAATCATGACCAAAAATAGCATGTAGCTTTGTCCGTCTTCTTGGCCGCGAAAACGTGACATGTTGTGAAATCGCGACATGTCGCGATATCGCGACGTTTTTCATGTCCGTACGCCTTCGGCTATCTCTTGTGGTGAAATCACGACACTTTTTCACTTGGTATGCCTTCGCTGATTTTTGTCATGATATCGCTACGCCTTTTTCGTTTCGTACAGCTGGGATGCAACCTGTCGCGAAATCGCGACGATTTTTCGCTCCGTACACCTTCGCTGTTTCCTGTCGTGATTTCGCGACGTTTTTCTATCTCGGGCTCCCTTGCCGTTTCTTGTCGTGATTTCACGATGCCTTTTCCACTTTGGGCTGTTTATGCTGTATTTGGCCACGAAAACGTGACATGTCATGAAATCGTGACATATTTTGCTTTCCATACTTCGCTGCTTGGAGCCACGAAAACGTGACCTGTCGCGATATCAGGATGTTTTTAAGCTTTGTGCCCCTTTGCTACTTTTTGTCATGATATCGCGACGTTTTTTGGCTTCATCCTGTTTGACTGGTTTGACCCACGATTTTGCGATATGTCATGATTTTGCGACATGTCACGATTTCGCGACCCCTTTTCATCCTTGTGCAATTTTGCCTTTTTCTTGATTTTTAGCATCTGGGTCACTGAGATCTTCTTTGAAAGCATGCAAAAAAGGTGGGTCTCCAATTTTGGGGTGTGTTGTGGATCATCCACAACAAATCCCAAGAGTTTACTTGAAGTTACACCAAAGAAAAATTTCTTGGGATTCAACCTGACATTGTGCTCTATCAGATGATCGAAGACTTTTCTGAGAATGTTGGCATGCTCTTCGTGCAACAATGACTTGGCTAATAAATAATCAATATAATATTCTAAGATCTTATGCATGTAGTCATGAAAAATATATGTCATGTCCCACTGATATGTGGCACCAACATTTTTAAGACCGAATGGTATAACTTTGTAGCAAAATATTCCCCATGGAGTGGTGAAAGTAGTTTTGTGCTGATCTTCTGGTTTAATTTAAATATGATTGTAACCAAAAAAACCATCCATGAGAGAAAGCATTTCGTGACTTGCTGTATCGTTCCAAAATTTTCACACCCTTACCTTCAGGCTATAGGATCCACGCCCGAAAGGGGGATGCGAGAAGGATGGGACAATACCTCGGACTGAGAGGCCCTTTGAAGGTCCCGCCTCTCGGGGGAGGGGTATTAAGGTGATTTTTCGACGGATGGTGGGTTCACCAGGAAACTTTTGAATGGCAGTCTCCACGCCTAGGTTGGGAATGTGTTTGATGTGTTCAATTTTATCTTTAATCATTCAAATCCTAGGTTTGGCCAAATGAATCTAAACTGTTCTATATGAAATGCAGATTTAAATGAATACAAAAATGCAATTAAACAGAAAACACAGAGAATAAGCTAGATGAGAAAAGCCATACCTGATCCGGATGTCTGATGGAGGTTCTAATTTTTGAAGCAGTCAAGATCGCCTCTGATATGACAGGATCGTCTGCGATCAGACAAGATCGTCTGAGATCTGACGAATTCGTCAGAGACCTGCAATCAGAGAAATAGATACAAAATACTAGAAATGCAACTATTCCAACAGAGGGAAATGATGTAAAATGACAATAATAGATATTAAAACGATAATTATAAATAGAAATTCGAGTACATTATAATGATTTAATGACAAATTATGATTTTATTATGTATTTAAGCTATATGGGTGAACTCCAGGATGCAAAATAGTAATAAGTCTAACTAATGCAAAGCAAAACAATAGATAGTGGAGAAAGAATGCAAACTCTAGGCACTAATTGCCCCCAATGTTGACTGCAGTCGAAATCGTCTCGAATTGGGGCGTGATCGTCCGAGATCGTACAGGATCGTCTGCGACGATCTGAGCTTGCTCCGGCTGAAAAACAATGAAGTTCCTGCAAACAAACTTGGAAAAATACGAAGGCAAATGGTGATTTAAGATGGTCTAATGCAAATAGAACTCGTGTTACAGGAAAATTCAGCCAGGGGAATGTCAAGGGGAGGGCCTAAGATTAAATAGGCATAGGAAGGAGGTTGGGAGGTTGGAGATCATCCCAATTTGGGAGATCTCCAATGGGGGAAGTCTCTAACCGCGCAGACACGCTTTTGCCCCAGTTAGAGACGCCGTTGAAACAGAAGCTAATTATGAAAAATCAGTTTTGGGACGAAATCGTCTGGACGTTCTAGTCCAGACGAATTCGTCCGATCTGAGGCGATATCGTCTGATCGACGACGATATCGTCCAACGGTCACAACAAATCCTAAAAATGGCACGGAAAATGAGGAAAGCGGTTTAACAGGCGGTTAACGGGGTTCGGGGTTAAAATTTGAATTTGAATTATTACTAAGGTAATTTTAATTATTTGCTAAGGTTTTATGCGCCAATTTTAGGGTGCTACATTTTGCCCCCTCTTTAGCGAATTTTTCAAGAAAATGCGTTAAAGATGAGTTCTTCTCGATCTACGAGAAAGCAAAAATTATTCCCATTTTTAGGCGACGATTCTAGGTCGAATCGTACGACAGCTTACTATGGTGCCCCCTCCGTGTTTTTACCCAAATCGAACGTTTGAGGTAAAAACACGAAAAAGCAAAATGTTAAAATGTTGTTAATTGTTTTTGAATAAAATTAAGAAAAATAGGGTAAAACCCTAATTCATTGTTACTGTTCATTTTCCTGGTTTCTAGAGCTCTGGAGACAAGATGGTCGAGACAGCGCACAGATCGACAGAGGTCCGGTGCGGGCTACGGGTAAGGGTCCAAACTTAATTTAGAATGCTTTAATTTTGAATTTCATGCTTTTTAGATTAATTTTGAATGATTGTTGAGCATCGCGGCCATTTTTGGGCCATCGACGTCGTCGGGACGAAATCGTCTCAATTTCGTCGAAATCGTCTCGATATCGTCGATTTCGTCCAATAAGGGACGATTCCCTCTTGCGAAATCGGAGATGAATTTGCTCAAATTTTGGATGATATCGTCCAATAGTGGACGATATCATCATTTGTATGAAAGTGAACTTATTTTACTTGCATTTTTAATCACTGTTTTATTAATGATTTTTATTGTTTTGTTGTTTATGTTGCAGAGAGGATTACTAAAGAGCCGAGAATGGAAATACGGTGGGCTGAGGGATGACTTGGCCACTCTATCTCAGGCAGAGCGAGATCAGTTGGCTCAAGTCGGCTTGCAGCATGTGGCAGATATGCCATAGGTTTCTACGTGATATGGGGCTATTGACAGCCCTAGCAGAGAGGTGGTATCCGGGTTCTTCTTGTTTTCGGTTACCGACAGGGGAGATGACTCCCACATTGGAGGATGTATGGAGGATTTTGAGGATCCCCATACAAGGATGGCTAATAACTCCCATGGCCAATCAGGGCCACGCGATGATGCGACTGTGCAGAGATCCGAGCTTCACCCTGGAGAAGGGCGGAGTGAACATCGAGTCGCTACGCCAGATGCCTAGGGCATCTAGACTGACACAGGTTTTGGCTGGGGTGGTAGGTGGTCTGTTGCTATGCCATCAGAGTGGATGCAGACTACCATGGCTATTGACAGATGTGGTCTGCGACATGAGAGACCACGGGTACAGGTTTGCTTGGGGGAGCTTTGTACTATGCCGATTGTATAGGATCTTGCATGGGGTCGTATACAAGGGCGGTCGATGTCTGGTTTTGACATCACTACTACAGGTTTGGTGTTGGGAGCACATCGTGGTGCGGAGGCCGGTAGGGCTCCCAATGATAGGGATTGACGGGGAGAGGCCCCGAGTTTTCTACTGGTGGCTCCGGAGAGGGTCACAATGGCGGATAGATCTGCCAATGTCCCGGAGACTACTTGATGACCTTGTCTTCGACTAGATCACCTGGAGGCCTTGGAGAGATCATCCAGGGTGGGCCGAGGATAGACAGGAGCTGGCTCGCGTTAGGCGAACTCGCTGGTCGAGGATGGAGAGGGGAGAGGTGGAGCTCCACCGCTATGACCGAGTTTTGAGGCAGTTCAGTCTACGACAAGGGATCCCATCTCTCGGGGACTACGAGTTTTCTTGGACCGTCTGGGATAACACTACGGTCAGCGGGGCTCCGGATATGCAGCGCTTCTGGAGTGAGGACATGAGACGATGCCCCCATCCAGCCGGTGGATGGTGATGATGTCGGGGTTGCTTGATGGCTATGATGCCTGGTACGTAGGCATCCGCCCTCCTCGGATGACGAGGGCTTAGGGTCCGATTCATGCAGTTGTGCGTCGGATGGGGAGGCGGTGCCAGGCGGCCATTGAGGCGGCACAGGGTCATGGCGGGAGAGAGCAGAGGAGGCCACAGGCTGAGCAGAGGCCACGGTAGCGGGAGAGGAGGGAGGAGAGACCCCCTTCTCCATGGAGAGAGAGGCCACCATCGCCCGATAAGGGCAAGGGTGTCGAGGTAGGAGAGAGTAGCGAGATGGCTACTCTCCGGGCAGAGACTGTTCGTCTCTAGGCTCAGGTGCAGTCCTTGCAGGATGAGGCTGCACGACATCGAGAGGAGGCCACACAGCTCAGAGATGAGGTCGCACGCCTCAGAGCACGGAGCGGAGGGGCGAGCACTCGGGACCTAGCATGGGCTATTGCCCAGATCACATTCTATCAGACGCTATACTACCATATGGTGCCAGAGGGGCAGAGGTTACCACTGTCGGCCCCCATTGCGGAGCCTATCATGATGAGGTCATCGAGGACATCATCACGATCAGAGTCCAGGACTCATAGCACCACATGTACTACGATGGGGCCACCTCGTCCACCTCAGGGTGGGGGAGGAGATGAGGTTGAGAGCTCGAGGGGTTCTCGAGGCTAGCTGCTATAGACTGCACTACATAGATTGATACATAGTGTTTATTATTTTTGATAGAGGATTGAGTATGCCGAGGTACAGATTATGGCATACCGATCCAGTTTTGAGATGATGTATATATTGTTGATATATATATAGATGAGATATTTTTGATCATATGACTTGTCTTATGTGTTTGTATGATGCTTTAATGTTTTGGTGTGATTGATTTGATGATTCATGTAATTATGTCGTTTGGAAATATTATGGTTTGAATGTCATGCTTTTAAAATTTAAATGAAATAATCTGATGTAAACAAATTGGTTGTTTGTGGGATAATTTGATAAAAATAAAAGGGACTTCTAACAATAATTTCAAAGGACATTGTCGCTATTATAGACCATTTCATGGAGTCGCCGCTCGCTCGGTCGTCAAGCTAATCCTAGTATAGAAATATTGTTAAAAGTAAAAGAGTGCTTAAGAGACTGTCTTAAGACTTTGTGTTGTGATGATGCAGATGATGATGGTTATGATGATTTGTTTTCAGATTTTCATGAAAATATTATGCATGAAATATTTTAAAATGATTTTTGCTAGGCATAAATTCCTAAGTGTGATAAATTTTTTGAATAATTCCTTAGAATTTATACCATGATTGCAAAATTGAATTTGACATAATGACATGAAATAGTAACAATGTGCGTTCTTTTAAAGCATAATTGTGGAACATAATGATTTAAGTCATATGTTTTTATGATTTTAAATAAATGGGAAAATAAAATTAAAACAATGGTTTGCGCTAGGCATAGAATATTTAGGTATAGACTTATACCATCATCGCGAAATCCAAAGAAGAAAATAATAGTTTTATTGCATGGTTGATTTTTAATTTTTGAAAATAAACGAGAAAATATGAAGATGAGGACTTGTGCTAGGCATAAAATTCCAATTTTGGTTTTGGAACTATACCATCATCGCGAAAGTCAAAAGTTATATATAAATGTAACTTTATTGCATGTTTTTAAAAATGATTTTGATTTTTTTGGTAATGCATGTAGTTGTCTTTATACTAAACAACTGTTCTCAGAGAAGAAAATGAAATTATTCCAGACAATTTGCAAAAATATTTCAAAGTATCTTAAAGACAAAAGTTAGATTTATAAGGAATCCCATGTGCGTATGTGAGTTCATTTCCGATCTTGATTTATCATAATGATACACAAAATCTCTCAAATACAAATGTGTGTGCAATTGCTTTGTGCATTTACCAGTTTTGAGCAAGATAATTTGATACAAGTGATTTGAATTAACCAAATAAGTGTTCATTAACCATGATTTAGATGCATATAACCATACCGGACTACTATGTAAGTCGGGTTATCAAGAGCTAGCTAATCCATAAGCAGACATAGGTCTATACAAAAGAAGGTCGCTAATGTGACAGACATATCACCACGCTAGGAGTTACCCAAGGCCAAGCGGGTTGGGCACAAACCACCTGTTATGGGGCTTACCTCACAGTTTTTGAATAATTGAGAATTCCAGGGATTCAAGCTCATCAACCCTTCTTTTCTTTTCAATGGGTAGGGAAAGGGATTTTATTGCTTTTGCTTTTGCTTGTTTTGCTTTCTTTGCTTTCTTTTCTCTTTTCTTTTTTATTTTTTTTTTCGTATCTTTTGCTTTGATATTTGAGATAATGCTGAAATAGTCTAAGAGAGTACAAATGATTCTGAAATAATGCTTCTTTTTCTCATATTTTTCTTGATTCTTTTCTTTTGCTTCCTATTCTAGGGATACTTGCTCGGATTAGTCTGTAGAGCAAGGGATTTTTATTCCGGGTAGGGGTGAGCTTGTCCTTTTGTCAATTCTCAAAGATTCTAGACCATGTGCATGATAGGATAGCAGGGGAAACTTTTCGCTCAAGAAACCACTTCTACTATGTAGCATAGCATGGACATTACAAATATAATCATTTTATTGTGAAAGGATATGCTTGGTTTAAGTAAATAACAAGATCAATTCTCTGTGCTCAAACTTTATTTAATTGAATTTTGTGGACTTTGATATAAGAGAGATTAGTAATCATGCCAGATAAAATCAAGATATTTATTCATGTGAATGTGAAAGTGCGGGATTCCAAATAAATGCTAATTTATCCAAAATAATTTGAAAATATAACTGCAATACTTCACAAATTGAGAGGTACAAAAATAAAAGATGTTTTTGAAGATTTTGATGATTTGGATGTTTTTGGTGTTTTTATATTTTTAAGTTTATAAATTGAAAGAAATACAAGATAGTGGTTTTTTGAAATATTTTAAACAAATATATACAATGATGAAATGACCAATTTTTACGCATAGTAACGTTTAAGATGCAAAATGTTCATGGGTTCTTTAAGTTCTTTACCATCTAAGGTAGATAATTTGTATGCTCCCGATTCAAATTTAGCAGTGATAATATATGGTCCAAGCCAGTTGGGTTCAAATTTACCTTTAAGGTCTTTAGTTGCATTAGTATTTTTTTGATTTTCTTTTAAAACAAGGTCGCCGACCTCAAAGGATCGATGACGAACTTTCTTAGCATATGATCTTTTAAGCTTGTTTTGGTAGGCACGAAGATGCTCCAAAGCATTGATGCACTTTTCATCTAGGAGTTCTAGTTGACTAAGTTCTTGTATAAAAATAACCTTCAACAGTTTTTCTAGTTCTCCTTTGACTAGTAAGGCCATTTTGGGATGCATTTTTCTAAGTTTGTTTAACAGGTTTAGCATCCGGATGGACTACTAGGTGATGCATGACTACTGAAGGGTCTAAACCTGGCATATCTTCATATGTCCAAGCGAAGACATCTTCATATTCTTTAAGGAATGCAATGTATTGCTCTTGTTTTTCTTGACTTAATTCTGATCCAATATTGATTATGTGGGGATTATCCTCGGTTCCAATGTTAACTTTAATGACGTTTTCTACTTCCATGTGTAGATCTCTTTCAAAATTAGGTGGGGCGGGTGAAACGCCCAATTCTTGTAATTCTTTTAAGGTTAACTTGGATAATTCATCTTGAGGAGTCGTGGCCTCAAGTTGGGCTATAGTAGGTATAGAACCATCAAAATAAAAACCATTGTGTAACATCTCTTCAACGGAGACATCATGGAAAATATCTCCTTCCAACTCATCATCGGATTCAGCAATCATTTCAGGATAAGCTATGGATAGCATATTGCATGTAAATGGCTGATTTTTTAGAGGCAAATCATCACGCCCATCCAAATAATCTTGATAACATATGAGTTGATCATCATCTTCAAAAGGGAAGGGTTGACCCTTACTAGGAAATAGGCCCACACCACATCGGGCGGGCCATGGTTCTACCTCAAAGGGTTCTTTCATACCATCTTGGAGAGGTCCCAAGCCTTTCCCTTTATATCCCATTTTAAGCATTATAGGTTTAGCTTTAATATACTCATTAGTAAAATAACATCGAGCATATCCCTCATGATGAGTTTTGATGTTCTTGGGTATTCTTCCCCAGTCATATCCCTTATAAATGAAGGCACAACTCCCGACTTGGTAAGTACTTCCCATAGGTTGTGGGAGGCCCAAAGTACGAGGAGATGGCGGCAAATTACTTAAGATAATGGAATTTTGCATAGAAGCATTTGTTTTTTCTGATATAAGAATTTTAGATAAATCGGGTAAGAGTTCATCAGAAAGAGCATAAGATGTAGAAGGATCATTCCCTATATCTTTAGATGTGGAAGGTATGATAGATGTAGATAATGTGGAGGTGTTAATAAATGGGTCTATAGGTTTTGAAATTATAGGGATGGAACATGAAGGATTGGTTGTGGATTTAAGATCTTTTTGAGGTTCTAGTGTGGTTTGTTTAGAAGATTGTTGAGCTATATATGAGGGTGAAATTAATGGAGGAGAAATAGATGAAGTTATGGGTGTGTGTTTCACAGGTTTAGATGAAAAATAAGAATTAGGATGTGTGGATGACAGAGCAAGGCAAAATTGAACTCCAACAGGTTCTACCAAAGCACACATATCAAAGGGTCTAGGATCACCATGGATAGTGACCAACTGATTTTTAAATTCGAATTTAACACATTGGTGTAAAGTTGATGGGACAGCCCGCATTGCATTGATCCAAGGACGACCCAAGAGTATATTGTATGATGCGGGGCAATGTACAATAAACACGGTCGTATCTAAGGTTCTCGGACCAACTTGCAATGGGATGGTGATAACTCCACACGTTTCTTGTGTTTCGTCATTGAAAGCTTTTATGATCATGTCAGTTTTCTTCATTTCATCACTTCTAAACCCAAATCTTTGGTAGAAGTCAAAAGTGCAAATATTTAGAGATGAACCATTATCAATCAAGACCCTTTTAACGGCTACATCTCCTATTAGGGCAGTAATATATAAGGGGTTATCCTTATGTAAACTATGTTGTGGTATATCTTTATCTCGAAAGTCAATACAATCGACTTCTCGAGTGATGATAGTATTGGCCATGGCTTCAGGTTGAATGTTTTGTGGTACCATCATTTGGCTTAATGTGAGCATTAATTCATCTCTATGGGTAGGAGAAGATCTTAACAAATCCAAAAGGGAAATTCTGGCTGTAGTATTGGATAATTGCTCATTAATATTATAAGGAGGTTTAGATTGAACATTAGGAGCATGATTCCCTTTATTGGGATTTTTCAAAACAAATGGAGTTGATCCATCGTTCTGATTTGGATCTTGTTGAGAATTTTGAGCTTGTTGTCTGGTAACGGCTCCGATGGTACCTACAATGTTATTTTGAGGATGATGAATAGGTCTTGGTCTAGCATTTATAGCTTGTTCATTAGGAAGGAACTGATTAGAAGAGGGTCGAGTAGTAACTCTTCTAGGAAATGGTTCTTTCGAAACCATAGAATCTGTGATAGGTTGAATAGGATCTGATTCATTTTCAGAACTATTCGATTGATTTGAGGTGATGTCTATTTCACTTTCAATATCCGATTCTACATCACTGAGATCCGGTGTTTGAATATTATGTAGGGGCCTGGTCGTGACCATGGATAAAGTTGTGTCAAATTTTTGTAAATCATGATTAGGTAAATGTCCGCTAATAGTTCCTACATATCGGGTAGGAGGAGGGACATTATGATGCTCAATTTGATTGGCCACCTCTTTACCATGTTTTGGTAAAGGATGTTGAAATATATCTAATGATTGATTAGCATTTTGATTTTGATTTTGGGGAATGTTCTTTTGAGCATTATTAGGAGCATTTTGTTTAGGTTGGAAGGCTTGCACCTCCATCTCATTATTATCAATCAGATCTTGTATTTTATGTTTTAACCTTTTACAAGAGTTGGTAGAGTGTCCAGGCCCTCTATGGAAATCACGGTGTAAATCGGCTCTGTATCCGGGTATGGTTGGATTAGGTTCCTAGATATTAGGTAATTGAATCAAACCTCTTTCGAGTAATTGGGGTAGAATAGTTGATAATGGTTGATTCAATCTAGTAAACTCTCGAGGAGGTTTATCAGGAGGTTTCAATATAAATTTTTTTGTTGTCTTCGTTGTATTGATATTAGCAACATTTCTCCTGTCAGTGACTCCGTCACCTACAACTTGTTTGTTTTTATATTGATTTCTGGATGTTTTCTCATCATCTTTCTTCCTAAGCTGGCCTCTCCTAATGAGAGCATCTTCTACTCTTCGAGCTAAGTCTATAGCTTGATCGAAGGTGGTTAAGGTAGCAATTGATAACTCATAAGATATTTGTTCTTGCAAATTATTAATAAAAATGTCCAACATTTCCCTATAAGGTAGCACAAAGTGCAGTTTTCCTGTCAACTGCCTCCATCTAGCTAAGAAATCAGCAAAACATTCATCTTTGTCTTGTTTTAAGTTGTACAAATCTTTAATGGTTACATGCCTTTCGATATAGGCACTAAATTGATGCACAAAAGATTCAGCGGTCTCTTCAAAATTTCTCAAAGAATGAGTGGGCAATTGATAGTACCACTCTAATGCCATTCCTCCTAAAATTTTTGGGAACATTTTTAGTAATAACAAGTCATCATGTGATATATCATGACATGCTATCCTAAACATGCGAAGATGCTCTATGGGATCTTCGGTTCCTTTATATATAGGCAGGACGGGCATGGGAAAGTGTTTAGGGTATGGTTGTGCTACAACTATGGGATCCAAAGGCTGACTACACATCTCTCGATAATTGTACGAGGGACGGTAGGGATCTATCTGGTCCATGCGGGAAGCTAACTGTTTCACCATGGCTTCCAGATTATTGGTTTGCCCACCATATTGGTTCGGTAGGGTATTAATATGGGATTGGTGAGCATATGATGGAGGGACATGAAGATTAGATGCTATATTGCTATTGTGTAAATTGTTGGTAGGAAGGGTGTTATGAAGAAGTTTTGAAGTTGTATTATGTTGTATCCCAGATTGTTGAAAATTGGTGTTTGGCTTCATTTTAGGTTTTTGTCGATTTGAAGCATATTGATCAATAGTTTGGCGAAATAAAGCAGTGAATGAAGGTCTCTTTTGTGTGGGAATGATTTTAGGCTCAATAACAGGTTCCTTAGGAGGTTGGGTAACCTGTTGTTTTTGCATGTTCTGAATTATAGTGGCCATATCCATATTGGATGGTCCAGCTTTATCACTTTCTTGATCAACGAAGGACAAGGGATTAGTGTGCATGTTAAATCCTTCTTCTAGGATTGCTTGAGTTTCACTAATTTGTCCCCTATCAATACGAACTGCCATATTAAGAGCACCAATATTATTATTGAAGAATTTCCAGAAATGATCTATGTTATCAAAAGTAACAGTTCCATCTGGAGCCATTCTAGGGGATGAGGATCCTTCCTCTCTAACATTTTCTTGTTGTTCATTTTCTTCAACCAGCTCATCTTTTGGCTGTTCTAGAGTTTCTCCTTCTGGAATTGGATCCTCAGGAAGGGCATTTGATTTTTTTGTTTTCTTTCCTAACCAATCTTCTTCTTCTTCTTCTTCAGTTTGTTTACCATTCCTAAGTCTAGTCATTGTGCTTAAACTTAGATTTCAGCAAATATATATATTTATATATATATATATATATGCAACAAGCTTAAGAGGTATATATTTTAATTATATACCTACTATAGTATTTAAAATAAAATGTTTTGGTTTTGTTATGTTTTTGGTTTTTCTTGTTTTTTTATAACAATATTATAAAGATAACAAACAACACACAAAACGCAAGAAATAATAATAATGAAAGCAATGATCTAGTTTTCTATAAACAATTTATAAATATCATTAATGGGCTCAAGTTCTTCAGGAGTCATGAAATGTTCTTCTTCAAATTGAAAATTGTTTTTCAAGAAGTCAACAAAGTGTGCTATGGTGATATTATCTGTCTCAGATTCTGGTTTGTAGAAGTAAAGCTCGTGGCAATACTCTCGATATAACACAGCTCTAGGAACTCTATTCCATCTTTCTCTATCCGTAAGAACGACCTCTTGGTCCTCTACATGACCTAGGAATTGGTGTACTATGGCTGCATTCTCGAGGTATTCCTCGAAGGTGAACAATTCCGAAGACACAAGGGCTCTCCTATAAGCTAACCACCTATGGCAAGCTCTCCGAAGTTCATGATAAAAAATGAGTTGATGAGGATCCAGGATTCTATCTAGGACAAACCTCTTGATTTGTTTAAGCTCCGTTGACCTAGATGAAATGATACCTAGTCTCCTATCAAGTTCGTCCCACAAAAGTTGGTTTCTATCTGTTTCAGGCACACTAAGCACAAAATTAATTTCTATGGCTGCTAATTGGTTTTCAACATTTATAGTGACAACTAGTCTTTTCTTAGGAGCTACCATCTAAACATGATATGCAACTTAGTAGTTTTCTAATGATTTTAAATGAATCTATGTTTTTTTGTTTTTGTTTTCAAAAGGTTTTAGTTTCACGTCGGGTTCACCAAAATGTATCGTTCCAAATTTTTTGCACCCTTACCTTCAGGCTAAAGGATCCGCGCCCGAAAGGGGGATGCGAGAAGGATGGGACAATACCTCGGACTGAGAGGCCCTTTGAAGGTCCCGCCTCTCGGGGAGGGGTATTAAGGTGATTTTTTGATGGATGGTGGGGTTCACCAGGAAACTTTTGAATGGCAGTCTCCATGCCTAGGTTGGGAATGTGTTTGATGTGTTCAATTTTATCTTTAATCATTCAAATCCTAGGTTTGGCCAAATGAATCTAAACTGTTCTATATGAAATGCAGATTTAAATGAATACAAAAAACAGAATTAAATAGAAAACACAAAGAATAAGCTAGATGAGAAAAGCCATACCTGATCCGGATGTCTGATGGAGGTTCTAATTTTTGAAGCAGTCAAGATCGCCTCTGATATGACAGGATCGTCTGCGATCAGACAAGATCATCTGAGATCTGAAGGAATTCGTCAGAGACCTGCAATCAGAGAAATAGATACAAAATACAAAAAATGCAACTATTCCAACAAAGGGAAATGATGTAGAATGAGAATAATAGATATTAAAATGATAATTACAAATAAAAATATAAGTATATTACAATGATTTAATGACAAATTATGATCTTATCATGCATTTAAGCTATATGGGTGAACTCCAAGATGCAAAATAGTAATAAGTCTAACTAATGCAAAGCAAAACAATAGATAGTGGAGAAAGAATGCAAACTCAGGGCACTGATTGCCCCCAATGTTGACTACAGTCGAAATCATCTCGAATTGGGGCGTGATCGTCCGAGATCGTACAGGATCATCTGCGACGATCTGAGCTTGCTCCGACTGAAAAACAATGAAGTTCCTGCAAACAAACTTGGAAAAATACGAAGGCAAATGGTGATTTAAGATGGTCTAATGCAAATAGAACTCGTGTTACAGGAAAATTCAGCCAGGGGAATGTCAAGGGGAGGGCCTAAGATTAAATAGGCATAGGAAGGAGGTTGGGAGGTTGGAGATCATCCCAATTTGGGAGATCTCCAATGGGGAAGTCTCTAACCGCGCAGACACGCTTTTGCCCAGGTTAGAGACGCCGTTGAAACAGAAGCTAATTATGAAAAATTAGTTTTGGGACAAAATCGTCTGGACGTTCTAGTCCGAGACGAATTCGTCCGATCTGAGGCGATATCGTCTGATCGGCGACGATATCGTCCAACGGTCACAACAAATCCTAAAAATGGCACGAAAAATGAGGAAAGCGGTTTAACAGGCGGTTAACGGGCGGTTCGGGGTTAAAATTTGAATTTTGAATTATTACTAAGGTAATTTTAATTATTTGCTAAGGTTTATTGCACCAATTTTAGGGTGCTACACTTGCAGTTGCATCTACCAGAGCATCGATATTGGGCAATAGAAATAAATCCTTGGGTGTTACCTTATTGGGTATCTAAAATTCGTACAAATACGGATCCTTCCATTAAGTTTTACTATGGGAACCATGTTTGATACCCATTATGGATAGTCGATGGAAATGATAAATTCTACATCCAATAGTTTTTATAACTCGTATTTAACCATCAAAGCAACGGTTGGATGCATCTTACTAAGTTTTTGCTTGACTAGTTTCTTGATGGTCTCCAGTGAAAGGTTATGAGTAACCAATTTTGGATCTAGAACTGGCATGTCCTTGTAAGTTCAAGCAAAGAGATTAGGTATCTCTTTTAGTAGAGGGATGAGGTTGGCCCATTCCTTAGGAGATAATATCTCTCCAAATTTAACCTTCCTTGTATTGGTGGTATCATTGCTGATATCCACTTTGAAGGTTTCCTCTATTGACATATATGACCCCTCCTAAATATGGTGAGGTGTAGGGATAAAATGGATGTTATCTTCTGGGTTTAAAGGCTCCACTAAATTGGGATTATCCTCAGCATGATAAAAATCATATGCACAACCTAGCATAAAATGAAATGGTTGCAACATTTCTTCATTAGGGAAGAAATCTTCAGGATCTAAAGGTGAATTGGCATGATCAAAATCAATGGCCTCAGGATTGAGGTACAAAGGTTTTGAAGGGTCATATGGATTACAGAGTGGAGTGGTCAAATCAATGGAGACCATGTTGATAGAATGGATAAAATCTCTAGGACCACGTGGATGTAAGACACTATCTTTGAATTTATCCCCCTACTTTAGATGTGGCTCAAGTAGAATGGGGATTACTGGGTCTACTATAGGAACATACATAAAAATTAGATCCTCAGGTGGAAGCAATTACCTTAAATTGGAAGGACCAAGAAAAACCATATGGTATATCTCTTCCATATTTACTGGCCTTCTTTGTATAGGAGGACCTAGGAATACCTCATGATAAATGGGTTCCATGTCGATAGGTTGCCTTTGATGATGCAAATGGAAAGGACCTAGATAGGCTATCTCTGCCTCATCCTCATATTCCTCATATTTTGAGAAATGTTCACCATCATCTTCTCTAGAATTTATTTCTGGCCCACCTCTCTCAGATATCGATTTTAAATATCCTTCCTCAAAAGTAGCTTTTGATTTAGGCTCTGCTATTGCACCAAAACTTTGGGGTTCAATGCTAATGTCATTGGCATACTCATGAATTTTGTTAACCCAATTAGTTCTTGGAATATCATCTGAAGTATTCTCCATCGAAATGTCTTCGTGATAGACCAAATTTGGTTCTATATAAACCATGGTCATCGACCAGTGACCCCTTTGAGAATGTGAAGAGTTAAGATTATAGGGATTCTAATCAACATACACCCCCATGCTTAGGTTTAGGTGATCTAGAGATATAGCTAGAAGCTCATACTGACCTCTTATGTCATAACCCAATCTGAACCTATCAATCGGTAGTTGATAGTGTGGTTCATACGAATTTTAATACCCTTTTTTCAAATAAACCCAAACCATAACCATGCCAATGGTAACAATCAAAATATAAAAGGGTGAAATCTAGGTTAGATAGATAATGAATGTATACTACAAATAATTTATCATCATCTTCTTCTATGGGTGTATGATCTACAAGTTTATCTAAACCCCCATAGATGAAGTTAATCTAATTAGGTGGCACCCCTAGTGGTACAACCATCCCAAAAGGAAAGATATGGGCTTGAGGCCTGCCCATATCCTATGTAGATTATATGATTGGCATAAAAGTTATGTTCTACACCAGTTATTCTACTAACCCGAGGTTGACTAAATGAATTGTCACCTGCAGTGTAGATGATGCAATTGAAGACACAAGCGAGGTAGGTTGAGGTACCTCCTTGATTTAATTTTGTGAGTTTCCCTCCTCCATGGGATTTGGAACCTTGGTAGTTGCTACGTTGGAAATTTCTTTAGACTCTTTTTCACCCAACACTACCTTTAGCTTCTAATCATTCCTAAGCATTGTTGATGTTGTAGGCTTCACAGAAGCTACTATTGTATGTGAAGTTTTGATGTGGAAGGACCAATGTACACTTTCTTCGATTTACCTAGTGGATGTTTGATAGATGATGTAGGTATAATATCTAGATGCTTATATGGGAGGATGAAGTCTCCTAAAAAATCCACTTGATTGATATACTTAAGTGGCTCTTCATCTGAAGGAACCACATGCACTTGTCCCTCATGTATATATTTTATACATTGATGTAAGATTGAGGGGATGCATTACATTTCTCTTATCCATGGCCTACCTAGGAGAATATTGTATTGCATCACACCTTTAAGCACTTGACACATCATAGGGATGGTCTTCAATCAAACCTAAATAAGGAGGATTATAGTGTTCACTGTCAAACACAATGCATGATTGAATGCTCGTAGTGTGAAAGTTGAGGGCACAATATGTGATTTAGGTAATTTTAGATGTCCCAAGGCCTTCATGGTAATTATGTTGATCGATGATCCTATATCAATCAACATCCACTTGAAGGATGTGTGGTTTATACACATGATGATATGAAGCAATGGGTTCGATATAGCAATGGATACTATCTTTATCTCATGATCATAGAATTGGATCACAGGCTATTGGCATTGCTACACATGCCCTAAAAAATTAGTGAATGCTTTAGGATCTTGGGGTTGTACTTCTATGGACCTTAATATATCCATTAACATCTCCCTATGCCTAGGAGACTATTGTATTATCTCATAGATAAATAGATTTTCTAAGGCTATCTGTAGAATCTAAATGAGTCTATTCCTTATTATCACCAATGGTCTTGTTGGTGGGCCTAGTAAGGGATTATACATTGGCATCTATAGAGGCACAACCTAAATTTGAACTGGTGCTGGAGGAGGATCTGGCTGATTGTACCTCCTATTTTTGGTGATCAAATTCACCTTACCAATAAATCCTTACGTGGGTGGATCAATCCGTACTTGATTTACTTATTCGATGTTATTTCTCAGTGGCTCATGTTTCGATAAGGGATTTTTGAATATTACCATATTTTGGTTATTCAGAGCTAGAGGATTGTCAATGATCAATTTGTTCCTATCAATCATATTTTGTACCACATGCTTGAAGTTGTGGCACACTTCTATATAATACCCTTTTTTCTATGGTATGGAAAATAATTATCTTCCCTAAATCCTTTTGATTTAGGGTGATTAGGATTGAGTAATTGAACTTTGAGCAATGTTATGGCCTTGGTCTCATACAATTGATTGAATATCGATGCCATAGTCTCTAATAATGGTGTGAATTGGCAAGGTGGGTGTTGTTCTTTATTCTTGCCCTACTTCTTGTTGTTGCACTAATTATAATATGCAGAGGGAGGTTGAGCTTGATAGTTTTGTGGTTGTTGGCCCTTATCTCCCTTATGAAGATTTAACACAACCTGATTCACATGTGCAGGCTTGGCCTGGTGATTTTGGCTCATTTTGTTCTTGTTGTTCCACTTCTTTTTCATCTGAAGATTCAAGTCACCTTCTTGTAACTTGATATCCTCTATGACCTTGGCTTGTGCCAAAGCCTCTTTGAATTTTTGGTATTTATATAGTTGTAATAACAATGAGATGTTTTTTGTACAACTCTTGGTAAAAATTTGCATCAATTCAGTAGTGGGGATGGAGAATGGTAGCTTAGCTATTAGCTTCCTCCATCTATTACCAAAGTACATGAATGGCTCATCGTCATATTGCTTTAAAGTAGCCAAGTCGAAAAAATTAGTTTTCTTATTGATGCCAAAATAAAAGCATTTAAGAAATACATTTGCCAACTATTTGAAGCTGGTATTGTTGTGCCTTTTCAATTGATTAAACCATTCTATGGCTAGGCCTAAAAGGGTCATTATGAAAGTTATCAGTAATAAGACATAATTACTTTAGATCTGGAAGCACATATTCATGAAGCTCATCACATGCTCTTGTGTGTCTTCATCACCCTAAAATTTATCTTAGGCATATCAAAGTTATCGAGATACACTAGGCTAGGAACTAAAGGATATAGAGGCTCATTCTAAATTTTGTTCAAGGTAGGCTTTTGATAAGTTTTCCCTTGTTTCTCAATAGCTCTTACCTTTTTAGCCAAGGCTTTGTATGCTTGTAAGGATATAATTTCCTCTTCCTTAAGGGGTATTTGTGGAGCTATCAGAAGTAGATTATTTTTAGGTCGAGGTGGAGGATTAGGCTCATCATCCACATCTACTAAGGAGATCTCGAGATACTACTGATATTTCTCATCTCCTTCTGAATCTACGTACTGGATACACCCATGTTTTTATAGTGCTTAGCGTTGTTGCATGTTATGGATCATATGATGAGTATGGTTTTCAACTTATTTAGGGTGCAATTCTGGCTATGATGTAGTACGTCTTTGGTTGTACTCTTTATAATAACTTTGAGGAGGTATATTTACTTGAGCTAGTCTATCCTCACTCTCTTCACACTCCTTTTGATCAAGGATACGTTTTTCTCATAGGCATTGCTTGTATAAACATTTCCTAAGAAAAATTTGATGTTGAGAGTCCTCATGCTCGAGGTGCTCGCACTTTGCATGCACATCTTCCAATGGGTCTTGGAATATGCATTGTCTTTGCTCTAAAGCTAGCCTTTATGATCGATCTATCAGATCAATTATGTGAAACCTCTATCTTTGTATCTTTGTACAAGGGGATTTATTAGTATAAGCCCCAAAAAAATTATCTACCACACTCTTGCCCTTGTATGTAAAGATGATATGTGAGTTCTATTGTTTTTTGTGTTCTATGCCCACATGTGTTGATGGGGCACGTGTGCTATGAGAGAACTTTGAGAATTATCCTAGCTCATTGGTATGCCTCTGTATGCCCTCAATACACGAGCTCATAGAGCGAGAATGCATATAAGAGGTCCTATACCCTAGTCACCCTAGAACTTGGTCTAGTCCATTAAGCTAACTAGTCCTCCATGGTTCATTTGGAGATGTACCATTGACTCAAATTGTGGTAAGATCTATTGTGAACCTTTCAGGTTGATTAGGATTTGGAGTCCTTAGGGGTTTGCACTATGATGCAGCCCTATATTCTTGCCCTTGATTGGGTGGATCTTCTCTATGTCTATCATGGGATGATGGGGGCCTTGAGCCACCCTAAATTCTATCTTGCAAGAAATGTGTGTTACCTCATTTAACTCGGGTGTTCTAAATAGAACCCCCATGTGTCGAATTGTCATCTCTGATACTAGCCAAACATCATTTGAGAGAATCCTGTGGGAGAGGTTATAATACATTATTTTGTGTATGTTCTAGAGTTTTGACATCCACCTCGGTTGTGTGTTAAGGTTGGCCTCTCCGTGTATTGACCATGATGTGGATTTATCTATTTTTTAAGTTTTAGAAAATACAAAGTATACAAGGATGTTTATCTCTTTTAAATATTCTTTATGTTTCCTAAACTGTTTAGTGTGTTTTGGTTCATTGAGTACATAAGCTATATCTCATCGTGTTTGTAATTTTTTTGATGATATTCTTTTACAGTTTAAGGAATTTCACCTATATACTCATAATGACATAACCCAGTAATGACTTTCGAGCAATCTTTCCCCTGAGGTATGGAGATAAAACCCATACTTGGACAAGGAGCATAGGTACTACCAACCCTCATGCAATACACTGTGATTAGCTATACACCCCTCTAAAGGGGAATGCATGCTATTTTTCATGGATAGGAGAGATCTTGGGTCAACCTTGGCCATGGATAGGTCCCGACAGTACAATTTCAAATGATCCAACCAAGTGGTAATGACATCCACTGTTGGTCTTGACCAATGGGTTGGAATCAAGAGCCCAACACCGCTGATGTTTAAGTAAAATATGGTGTGTCGGGGTTTATTTTAATTTTGCATAAAATAAAAATGCATCAGAGAGCACCCATGATTTTCCTACATGCCTGGGAAATTAATGTTTTATTTTTAGAAGGATGTAGTGCTAAATTATTTTTCAAAAAATATAATGCAAAATTGAATGAAAAATGGTCTTTGGATAGGCCCCAAGAATGCAAAACCCTAACACATAGTTTAAATTCTAGTCAATGTTCTATACAACAGACAACAGACTCGATCGCTAAACAGAAACACCTAAAATTTTAGCTGTTGTTGACAACAACAACTAATAGAGCTGGCTGTTGTTGACAGTCATGACTAACAAAAGATAAAAAAAAATAATGTATTTTCCTTTGAATTTTAGCTAGGTGAGCTAATTAAAGCCTAATGATAGGAAAACACAGAAATAAAGAAAACACAAAAAAGGAATACTTACTTAGAATCACTCATCTGATGAAGAGATAGGTTGCTTACTGTCTTTCCTCTATTCACTACTAGCCACTTTTGGTAACCGTGGCTTAGATGCTAGCCACTATTTTTATCTATGGTTGGGACTATGCAACACAACTTTCAAATGTGGCCAGGACCTGCACATGCAAAATAGAGCAAAATTAGCAAATGACAACAAAAATTTTGGGGTTTTCGCCATGATCGCCATTGTAGAAAGGTCTAAAGAGCATATATCTACCACTATTGCAACATAATGATCAAATTGAAAGCAAAGAATGCATATGTAACCAAATTTGCAAGAAAAAAAGTCTCATTTGTATTAATCAATGAATAACTTGGATTACAAATATGTCCCTCTTAGGAATACCAATTGATACATGTTTACAATGGTGTTAAAGCCCCTGAATGGGGGTGATATATTCTAAGGGATCCTTAGGTCTCCACAAAATTTGCATGAGATATTACTAGGATGCCTCCTTCTCCATTTTCAAGAGGATTTTGATCTTTGAGAGTGCTTTGAAGCTTGGAAGATCTGTCACCTGCATACAAGAAATAATAAAACACAATCAAATGCATATGAAGCCTCTCATAATGAGGCTATTATCCAATAAATGTAAGAAATAATACAAATACTTGAAAGAAACATAAAATGTGCAAATATGCCTATGATATCATCAAATAAATGCAAAGCATACCTTGAAATGCATAAAGATAATTAATCTAGCATGTAGTTTGAAGCATAAAGGATGAATATAAGCTAATATATGAATATTTATGAAAACAAGTAAATGTGATACAAATTAAGATAAATCTAACTATAATATTGCTAATTAACCATGTAAATGTGTGAATTAATACTAATCTATGCTAGATTAACCTAATAACATAATCTAAAAAGGAAATCCATGGCTAAAATGGAAGAAAAAGGGAATCAAACCTGGCCATGGGTGCTCAAAGCAGCTGGCTCTGTTAGCCATAGTTGATAACTGTAGCTAAGCCTATGGTACACTACTAGAAACAGTGGCCATGGGAAAAGACTTATTTCTCTTAAAATCAGGGCTGGAAACTCTCCTCCAAGGAATTGACGATCAAGGGTCGCCTTGGTTTCCAAACATATATTGGTGGTTGAAATTGCTTGAATTCATGTCGAATTGGTGTGGAATGATGATATTTGCTTCTCAATCCTTTGGAAGCTCTATTGTTGCAAAGTTAGGCATCAAACTAGAATTTTGTAGCATCTCCTTACTCTTCACAAGTTGTAATTGGCTCTCTAGTTCGATAGGGATTCACTATAATCAAATTGGGTTCTTGTTGGCCTCTTTGAGAGGTCTATAAATAGACTCTAAAAATCCCAATATTGGCTTCCCAAGAAAGCCAAGATCAATAATTTCTAGGCTGGAGCAATTGGGAGGAAACATCCAGAATCTTCCTCACGTAAAATTGTCTGAATTGGTTGCAAATGTTGTTGGAACAACCAATTTGGCTTGGCTCAAGAGGTCAAGATAGTTATAGGGCTAGCCATGACTACTTAGGATATCTAGGACCCTAGCTACAGTTTCCAACCGTGGCTAAGATCTTAGTTGTTTATGTCATCAGTGGCTAAGGCTAAATAGACCTAGGATGCCTAAAATGAGTGGTTAGAACCACTGCTTAGTCTTGGGAGGGTCCAAGGTCATTCATATGGTCTGCAAAGGTGCCCATACGAGTAGTCTCCTAAACGTGATGTGTTTTAAGTGTCTACACAATCATATCTCATTTGGGCTATAATATTCAACGTAATCCAATATAGTAGTCTCTTACTAGTATATCCTACCAAAAAACCTAAAACTATAGCACATAATAACGTTATTAATCAATCCAACAAGCTAGTATGGAAAGTGGCATTAATGTCAATGCTATAGTAGCTTAACTAAAAATGGTGCCTGTGAGTCGATCTCAAAATATCCCTATCTTGGTTATGGCTCATACGTATCCCAACACCTTGAATGATCACTCATAAAATCCTCTAGACATCCTCTAGGGTAACAATCATATCCCCTATAGGCAAAAAAAATGTTCCACACTCCGAGTGTCATATCTCAACCAAAGTAGTCAAAAGAGCATATTTCAACTCAAAGTTTCGCAAGGTAGCCAAATGCAATAGACCCATAACATCTAACACATCCTAATCTATGGGTGTCATTGCTACCACTATAGATTTAAGGGTGTGAGGATAATTATCTCTGCAGTCTAGTACTTTTTATACCTGCAACCAAGAAGCAACAACAAAAAAAAAGTTAAAAATTTTAGGTAAACAATTAAAATAAGTTACCCTAAATTTTTTGACGAATATGCCAGCTAAGTGTAAATTCTCCAAGTGGAAAATACATCAAAAAAGAAAAAATATTGACCCTAAAAATCATGAATATGTCCAGTGGTATATTCGAGTTGACATATTTGTGCCCATGTAACAAATACTTGATCAAGGGGACCCAACCAAAAAAATAAAATAAAATACTAGATGAAAAGGGTACACACTTCAAGGTAGGCCCCCACTTGGGCCTATCCCTCCTTGTACTTTGTCCAAGCGATGAATTGGACATCCCGATTGCACCATTTTATGAAACCCTAGTGTTTTCTCCATAGCATTTTTTTCTCTCTATGTGTGGTAAAAATGAAATGTACTACCACCCTTCTCCCTATGTTTACCCTAATTTGGGTTAAAAATTTATATTTTGCAAATATTCAACCCAAACATATTTGAGTTCCTTCATGATTATATTTGATCCCTTGAAAACTTGAGGTGGTACCCAAGCTAGGGGTGAACTAGTTTTTAACAATGCATTAGCCATATCAGAGGATTTATTTAGTAAAATATTCAAAAAAAAAAAATTCCACTAAAAGCATTATTTTCAATACATTTTTCCTTGTATTGATTAATCGAAGCTTAGTCACCATGTCACCATGTTTCCATTGAAAATGTAGGCATATATAATTGTTTTGATGCATTTTTAAAAATTAAAATGCATAAAAAATGGGTAGACATAGATACCTAAAATTGGATCACCTATCTTGCATCAATTCTCAAAGTAAAACAACAAATTAGCTCCTTTAATCGCACAAAATCACTCAACCTCAAAAATTGTAGACAAAACCTAGCAGGGAAAAAATTGTCGACTCAGAGTGAGTTCTCCCTAAAGTGAATCTACTTTTAGCTTGCTGTATTTGCAAAAATTCAAAATCGCCCTTTAACCACCTAATTTGACCTCCAATTGTCACTAGAAGTGATTACGTTGAGTAGCAAATCCGCTTAACGATATATTCATCTAGGAGGCATATTTGCACCCAAAAGTTGAAAATAAAATTAATACCACTAGAATTCTACCAGAGCATAAATATCACCTTGGATGACAACCTACAAGTGGAGAGGATCATTGAGAAGGGAAGGAAGGGGATAGATACCCTTCTACTTCCCAAAGTTATAAAACTTGATTGAAATAAGATCAAATCCATCAATCTATCTGTAAAATGCACCAACCAGGGAACTAGACCACATAGCATGCCAACCACCTCACCTTGCTTACTTGGGAAATTCTAGCAGGGAAATGCTATAAATTGACCCCTTGGGAGAGAATTCAAGCATGACTCTCTTTTGCAATAAAGTGCTACAAAATTCATTAGAAAAACAAGCAAGCAATGAAGTGCTTCCAATATCCTCTCATGGATCTACCAATAATTCTATCATGAGGTAAGGAGAAGGGGGCATCTTGTTTCTATAAGCTCAATGATATCTTTCCTAACAAGCATCTTATTTCATGTTTCAATCATTACTAACATTTTTCTTCATTTTAATTTGCATTCGTAGTGTAAATTAATACATATTATGTTTATGAAATCTAACCATCTCGTGAAAAGTCTTTCTTTATCTTCATCTGTAGGAGTGTTAGGAAGTGGTTACAAAATGCCAGACCACCATCAATTTTTTTGTTGATATAACAGAGGACCCCTATTTTTGATCCCTTGGTAGGATTTGTTGTCCCTTTGATGGATTGAGTGAATCCATTGAGCTAACCTTTTTTAGGTGGCATATTCACTCAAAGTTCTTGTATGGTCCTTTTGAAAAAGGAGACCATTTTATGAACTCTAGTACCCAACATAAATCCATTGAGTAAGCCTATTTTAGGTGACATTCATATGAAACACATATGTGGTTGCTTTTATAGAAATTATTATATTTAGCCCTCTAGTACCTAGATCAAATCTGTTAACTAAACCTATTTTAGGTGGTGTATTCATCATAACTTTAAGAAAACATAGATTCCCTATACCATCTAGCATCTAGTATAACAAATCTATCCATATGCTTCACTTTGATATATATAAGGCCTTTATTTCTTAGTACATCCTATCATCTATCCAATTTTAACTACCATAGCAAGTTTTCCAAGTAAAATAATTTTTGTTGGTGTATTTTATATTGTTATTTTTGCATCCACATCCAAGGCAAGGCCACCTTGATTTGTTATAAAAAAGGGCCTAACTATGCCAACAAAAATAAAATAAAATTTTAGTTGTTTGGAAGGCACCCAAATCATAATATCCATTTTTTTGGTTTATTTTGCAAGTTTGAACGAATCCACCAACTAAAAGGAATTCTATTCAACATATTTGTAGAGGTGGTATATTTGATTCTAGATGACATATTCACACCAGCTGATAAGCACCAAAAATGCTCATTTTTTGTATGCTTTAATGAAATAAATATGCAACATTATTATATTAGAAATGTATTTTTATGATATTTTTGTATACATTTAATGAAAAATGACGTATTATGCCTAATGTGTGTTTTGAGTAAAAATTATGTGTAGATGCAGCACCTTATGACTTTTTCTCACCTTTTAGTCAAGGTCCCATGTAGACCTATCATTTGATAACTTTCATAACACGATTAAGGAATGGTTGGTGATTAAACGACGATAGTGGCAAAGGAGTAAGGCATTCCAAAAATACTAAGGTATGGCACATGTATCTCGACCATAGGTTGGAATATGATTATCTCCTAGTGAAAAGGAAGCACTTATCTCATAGTACACAGGACAAGCACCTATCTACAAATAATAAGTTGTACGGTGTCTGTCTCCTAGTACACAAGACAAGTGCCTATCTCCCAATAATAGGGTGGACAATGCCTATCTATTGATGATATAATAAAGTGCTCACTTTTAAATGCCCAAAAAATGATGATCTTCAGTGAACAAAAAAAGGCTAAATGTGGTGTCTTTATCCCAGTGACAAGGTCAAAAAGGTACCTATTTTCCAACAACGGTCCAAACAATGCGTGTACCCAACAGAATAAAAATGTGCACGTTGATCATAAAGTTTGAAGACCATGTATAAAATTAGATGCATTTTGTTAAGAAAGCATAGGGAACAATATGATTATCCCATAAGGGTAATTTTTAGTGTGACTTCTCTTTTATTAGGCATTTAATTTAATTAATGCACGCTCACTATAGCGAATCATGTTAGAATGAATAAAATTAGTAGCATCTAAATTTGTAATAGGATATGATCACATTCTGTATAAAAACACAGGCCACCGCTAAAGAAAGGATCCAAAACTTGCTTTGTATATTGTTACTGCATAATAAAATCTTGAGTGTTTTTGATTAATTTGTTGTGTTTGAAGAGTGATCGCATAAATTAGCCAAATGGATGTTTGCAGGAGCTTGGGCCCACTCTAAGCAGTATTCCTCCCCTATTTTTTTATTGTAATTATTTAATTTTTTGCTACAAGTGTGTTTTCTTATTTTATTTATTTTTGCACAATGTGTTTATTTTCTATATTTTCCTACTTTATTCAAATTTTCAAGCGTGTTTATTTTCTTGCAATTTACTTTCTTGTAAATTTCATTTCAGTCACATGTTTGATAGTTTAAATTAGTTTTCCTAAAATTTCCTAATTTACTTTCCTGCAATTCAATTATGCTGGTTTGGTTCAGCTCCAATTGCACCAACAACCATGCCCCACCAAACCAAAGTGATACATAGGACTCATATCTAGTTTACTATAGGCATATACTTTGCACTGATACTCATCAAGTTTACAAACTTTTGGATTGATAAAATTAAATGGAAGTATAATTAACTGTTTTCAAAAACATTTTTTTGCTCACCATTTTGGTACCATTACTCAGAAGTACCAATTGTAGTATTCAAATCTATAGGCCAGTCAAACCTGACACTAATAGTTCATATTAGCTTACCCATAAATTTTCTACCTGATATTGTATGAGTCCACCAAGATTAAGAGGATCAGATGGCCATTTTTGAAAAGCAAAGATATTACTCCACAAGTACCTAAAAAACCTTATGAAATACCTTTTGAAACATCTGGAACAAATCCCAAAATTGAATTACCATCTCCTCCAGTAGTACATTGGCGTAGTCACCCAATCAGGGTTATGCATAGTGGTGAATATTCACAAATTAGGTGAATATTAGGATTTCTTTCTAAAATTAAAAACTGGTGAATATGAGGACCCTCGATGTCAGTCCATTCACCTAAAATTTTTAGGATCAATGTTTTCTTAGGGTCAATTCACCATAATATATATCCAAACATAGGCATATTTGTACTTGTTGGAAATATATTTTTAAGCCTGATCTAATGGTGGTGTTTTTATGAAGTTATAATATGATTTAATAGGTCAAAATTTGTCCCAAATATGACCTTACATTTTAGGGCTTCAAATATCCCCAATTTTGGTGTGAAGATGCTTGATTTGAATTGCTTAGGATTCTCCATGATTCACCTTGATTTTGATTAGGATTCACCATTTTGTTACAAGTACATTTTGAGTCCAACCTATTATGCATAACCCTACACCCAATATTTGAATAAATTTCTTCTCACAAATTAAGGCAAACATCTTTTGATGGAGGACTAGTTTCAAACTTTGGTTTCAGACATTTATTTGAAAGAAATCAATCTGAGGAAGATTTATTGAATATTCAATAAAGGAACCAATTCAAACATTGACCTAGTAAAAATTTTAGAAGATAAACAAAATGAGTGTGAAGCCATGAAATCTACCTTGGAAGCAGCAAGGGTAGAACCTACATTACCTGATAATCTAGCTGAAATTGAAGAAGCTTCAACCAACTTTGACTTCCTAATTGAGGAAGAAAGGGGAGAAACTAATATGAAACACATATCTCCCACTCATCTTCCTACCTTCATGGGACTTCGAACTGAAGACCCTGACCTATTCATTTTTAAATTCTATTTATTATGTGGGTTAGTGGATTACAAACCAGATGCCCAAAAGCTAAAATTATTTTCCTCCACCCTAGATGATTCAACACTATGCTGGTTTATCATTTTGGGAAATAAACACATTGCAACCTGGGAAGATATGAAAAGGATATTCCTATACCAATACCAAAACTTTGGGAGGGCATGAGATGTCAAGGAAGAAGTCCTAGATATGACTCAAAAACAAGAAGAATCATTGGAAGACTATTGAGACAAATTTAGCTTTAATTTACAAAGATCACCCCATGCTAAGTTGTGCGAGAAGTCCTTCAAAATTATATTCTTGAGGGGTCTCACAAATGAGTCTCTAGAATATTTGAATTTGATATCAGGAGGGGATATTAAAAACATTAAATGTCAGACAGCCGATAATTGTATCGAAATTATTCATGCTAAAAAGGTAAACCAACCACCTGAGTCACAAAAACCACGACATCAGTAACTAAGGCTAAAATAGGCAATATGCTGGATGATATGAAGATTGAGATGCTCTCATCTCTCATACTTCAATTAGATACACTCCTAATTCAAAAAAATAAATAGGAAATTGAAGTACCATTAGCCTAATTTTTCTCGAGTATCAAAAAATAAAGTTAGAGTGTGTGTGATCTGTTAAAAGGATCATAAAACAAGGTTGTGCCCACAAATAATAAATTTCAAAGAGGAACCTAAAGTAGCAAAAATTTATTTTATGGATAATAGGAGAAACTGGCAGTAGTTTCCTATGGGAAATAGTATGCCAAGAGGAGTGTCACCTTATGGGGAGTTAACTATATGAACCAAGGTGAATGATGGGGGGCCAAAAATTGCATTCACCAAAACTCAGATTTTCATTCAATATTTTCATTCTTATTTATTTTACACAGACTAGCCCGCAGGCGTAGTTTACATTCACTATGCAATCTCTGGCTCTCCATGCTCTCTCATTACATTCACTGGGTTTTTATAGAGGCCCTGACCCTCTATAGTCTACAATCAAATTACAGAACAATGGCCGCAACCATTAACCTCCCGTCTGGAAGTAAATTCACTGCCTTCACAGTCCATTGGCTCTCTTTCCTTCGGCTCTACAACTCTCTCTGCACTCTGCCAGAACACCATGATCTGAACAATCACCACAACCTTACTATTTAGAGTTCTGTCTATAGATCAACAACACCACAACATTCTGTCTCAAATCTATAGATCGTGCTTCCATCTCCATGGATCCGTGTAAACTGCCTCACGTTTGACGCATCTGTCTACACCTTCTGGTATCTAGAGCTCTTCTTGGAAGACACACATAGCCAAGCAGGATCAGAATGGACCTCAACCCTCGAATATGATCTACCCTACCTGGGGGCGAACTCTGACCCTTGTGCATGACTCTACTTTCCCCTTTTATAATGTCTGGTGTGACTCTCTATCTTCCAACTGGTGGCCCTTCGATTCATTTCTGCCATGATTGTTCATCTTCGTCTGCTCTATAACTACAATCTGCAATGGCCTTTGTAACTGTCGTCCGACTCCCGCTTACGGTTACATTTTTTGCATGACTCTTTGTCTTCACCTACTTTCACTGCACCTTGCTGCCACGTGTCGCTCAATGGACTCCTTCTGTAACGGTCCCTGTAACCGTCTGCCCCTTTCGAGTCGTGAAGCAGCATGTCATGATTTCACATCTCCTCTCTCTTCCTCATCTTCTTCTCTTCCTGTCGCGATATCATGACATGTCACGATATCATGACATTTCTGCTTCGTAGCCATCTCTCTCCTCTTTGGGGCACAAAAACCCGACATGTCACGATATCATGACATTTCTGCTCCAATGCCTTCTCCCTCCTCTTCGGGTCGTGAAATCATGACGTGTCGCGATATCGTGACACTTTTCTCTTCATCCACTTTCTCTTCTCTTCTAGCCGCAAAAATGTGACATGTCACGAAATCGTGACATCTTTTCCTCTCTGCTTCCTCTCGCTTCTTCGGGTCGTGAAAATGTGACATGTCACAAAATCGTGACATCTTCTCCTCCGGCTCCTTCGCTCGCCTCTTGGTCACGAAAATGCGACATGTCGCAAAATCGTGACATTTTCCTCCTCTGGCTCCTCCTTCGCTTTTTGGTCGCAAAAATGTGACATGTCGCAAAATCGTGACATCTTCCTCCCTTGGCTTCTTCTTCGCCTTCTGGTCGCGAAAATGCGACATGTCGCAAAATCGCGACATCTTCCTCCCTTGGCTTCTTCTTCGCCTTCTGGTCGCGAAAATGCGACATGTCACGAAATCGTGACATTTCTTCCTTCTGGCTTTCTCTCTCCTTGGTGGGTCACGAAACTATGACATGTCACGAAATCGTGACATTCTTCCTCCGTGCCTTCTCTCTCCTCTGCGAGTCGTGAAACTGTGACATGTCACGAAATTGTGACATCTTCCTCCTTTGGCTTCTTCACTTGCCTTCTGGTCGCAAAACTGCAACATGTCGCATAATCGTGACATCTCCTCGTCTGTGCCATATCTCTCCTTTGCGGGTCACGAAACTATGACATGTCACGAAATCGCGACATCTTTCCTCCTTACTTCCTTCTTTCATCTGTGGGTTGCGATATCGCAACATGTCGCGATATCGCGACATCTTTTGTTCGCTACTTCTCTCTCCTCTTTGTGTCACGATATCGCGACACTTTTTCTGTCGCGATATCGCGATAGTTTTTCCCTGCTGGCTTCTCTCCCACTTTGTGTCGCGATATCGCGATAGTTTTCCTCCTTCTCTTTCCTATTTTGGTCATGATTTCGTGACATGTCACGAAATTGCGACATCTTTCTCCCTTAGCCAATTTTTTGAAAATGGCTCTTTTGCATTTGGATGCTCTTGCATCAGATGCCACTGGATGCTCCTACATCAGACACCCGGGGTTGATGGAGAAGTGACCTTCACTTCTACATTGTTCTGTCACCTTCTTCTACATAGGGACTCGAACTCTCTCTAGTCAACCCTTCTGTCTTCTCACCACTCTTCCACAGATCCTAGTGCAAGCTGCCTCACGTTCGGTGCTCTGCTTACACACTCAAAATCTTCTGGCTCTGATACCACTTGATGGGGGGCCAAAAATTGCATTCACCAAAACTTAGATTTTCATTCAATATTTTCATTCTTATTTATTTTACACAGACTAGCTCGTAGGCGTAGTTTACATTCACTATGCAATCTCTGGCTCTCCATGCTCTCTCATTACATTCATTGGGTTTTTATAGAGGCCCCGACCCTCTACAATCTGCAATCAAATTACAGAACAATGGCCGCAACCATTAACCTCCCATCTGGAAGTAAATTCACTACCTTCATAGTCCATTGACTCTCTTTCCTTCGGCTCTGTAACTCTCTTTGCACTTTGTTGAAACACCATGCTTTGAACAATCATTACAGCCTTACTATTCAGAGTTCTATCTACAAATCAACAGCGCCACAACCTTCTGTCTCAAATCTGTAGATCGTGCTTTCATCTCCATAGATTCGTGTAAACTGTCTCATGTTTGGCACATCTATCTACACCTTCTGGTATCCGGAGCTCTTCTTGGAAGACACACACAGCCAAGCAGGATTAGAATGGACCTCGGCCCTCGAATCTGATCTACCCTACCTGGGGCCGGACTTGACCCTTGTGCACGACTCTACTTTCCCCTTTTATAATGTCTGGTGCGACTCTCTGTCTTCCAATTGGTGGCCCTTCGATTCATTTTTGCCATGATTGTTCGTCTTCGTCTGCTCCATAACTGCAATCCACAACGACCTTTGTAACTGCCATTTGACTCCCGCTTACGGTTACATTTTCTACATGACTCTTTGTCTTCACCTACTTTCACTGCACCTTGCTACCACGTGTCGCTCAATGGACTCCTTCTATAACGGTCCCTGTAACCGTCTGCCCCTTTCGAGTCGTGAAGCAGCATGTCACGATTTTGTGACATCTCCTCTCTCTTCCTCATCTTCTTCTCTTCCTGTCATGATATCGTGACATGTCGCAATATCATGACATTTCTACTTCTTGGCCATCTCTCTCCTCTTCGGGGCATGAAAACCCGACATGTCATGATATCATGACATTTTTGCTCCATCGCCTTCTCTCTCCTCTTTGGGTCACAAAATCGTGACATGTCGTGATATCGTGACACTTTTCTCTTCATCCACTTTCTCTTCTCTTCTAGCCGTGAAAATGCGACATGTCGCAAAATCGCGACATCTTTTCCTCTCTGCTTCCTCTCACTTCTTCGGGTCATGAAAATGCGACATGTCACGAAATCATGACATCTTCTCCTCCGGCTCCTTCGCTTGCCTCTTGGTCGTGAAAATGCGACATGTCGCAAAATCGTGACATTTTCCTCCTCTGGCTCCTCCTTCGCTTTTTGGTCACGAAAATGCGACATGTCGTGAAATCATGACATCTTCCTCCCTTGGCTTCTTCTTCGCCTTCTGGTCGTGAAAATGCAACATGTCGTGAAATCGTGACATCTTCCTCCCTTGGCTTCTTCTTCGCCTTCTGGTCGTGAAAATGCGACATGTCGTGAAATCATGACATTTCTTCCTTCTAGCTTTCTCTCTCCTCGGTGGGTCGCGAAACTGCAACATGTCACGAAATCATGACATTCTTCCTCCATGCCTTCTCTCTCCCTTGCGAGTCACAAAACTATGACATGTCACGAAATCATGACATCTTCCTCCGCTGGCTTCTTCACTTGCCTTCTGGTCACGAAACTGTGACATGTCATGAAATTGCAACATCTCCTCGTCTGCGCCATCTCTCCCCTCTGCGGGTCACGAAACTACGACATGTCACAAAATCGTGACATCTTTCCTCCTTGCTTCCTTCTTTTATCTGCAGGTCGCGATAATGCGACATGTCATGATATCGCGACATCTTTCGTCCGCTACTTCTCTCTCCTCTTTGTGTCGTGATATTGCGACACTTTTTTTGTCGTGATATCGCGACAGTTTTTCCCTGCTGGCTTCTCTCCCACTTTGTGTTGCGATATTGTGACACTTTTTCTGTCGTGATATCGCGACAATTTTCCTCCTTCTCTTTCCTCTTTTGGTCATGATTTCACGACATGTCACGAAATCGCGACATCTTTCTCCCTTAGCCAATTTTTTGAAAATGGCTCTTCTACCTCTGGATGCTCCTGCATTAGATGCCACTGGATGCTCCTGCATCAGTGAAACTCAACCACTCAATATGGGATGGTGGGGTCAGCCTTCTTGTATGAATTCCACCCAAGGATCTACTCCTTACAACCTACATCCATGGATGCTTTATTGGCAAACTAGACCATATTAGCAAAATTACAATGCGTGGACTTCACCTCCACAAAATACAACTCAAGCCCCACTACAGTATAGTTTACCTGCACCTCCTACTTCAAGACCAATTCAGCTACTTGCACAACCAACTCCAAATCTAAACAACAAGATAAATTAGCCCACCTATTAGGTAGACACAAAGATGTTTTCCATGTATCATATTAGAGTAGATTGCAATCCTGTACAACTTAGATCAGGTAAAAAATTAGGAGTAGAGCCAAATCCTCCTAAAGTGGAGGAAGAGGATGTAGAATTAGAATTAGAAGAACCATCTTTGGTAGAAGAGGTGGAAGAAAAAAAACTACTGAGAAACATAAAAATGAAGGGGTTCCACCTTTTTTGAAAAGATTACAAGAACCTAGAAAGCCAATGCAGTCAGAATTTGAAATTATGGAAGGCTTAAAAACCTTCACAGACACAATTCCCCTTTATCAAGCCATTAAATATGTTCTCATATACATAAAGGAAATAAAAGAGTTATATATTAAAAATAGAAAGAAAACTGTTGAGTGGTAATTTTACCCAATTGCAAAATCACCATTACAGTCAGAATTTTGATTAGAAAACCCTCTCTTGCAAAGAAATAGAAATTTCTCCAAGGTTCCTTTTACTTAATGTGTGCTTTTATGCTTGTGAAAATGTATCAAAATAAGTGCTTGGAATACCTTAGTGATTTGCAAGTAACTATTAACAAGGGGCTTGTATTGGTATTACTTTATTATGCTATGCTATTGATTGTTCATGAAACTTAAAAGAAAATAAAATGTTATTGGCCCTCATATGACCATGATGTAAAGTGAATTAATTCCTTTTATCTTGAAGTGTTTTAGGTAGATTTTATCTTCTTTTGGTTAAGCATATTTTAAACAAGTTTTATCTTGCATTATTAAACCCTGCTTTGAGCATAAAAGTGAAGACTAAAATCTATCTTTTGAAATGCAAAGTTTGAATGATGATTGGTTTCATTTTAGCTTGCTTGGTGAATGAAAAGAAAATAATTTACATGACTAATTTTAGAAAATGTAGTAGCCTTTGAAATGCCCTATAAATTACCCCCCTTTAATGAAATTGTAATTTTCATAAAGGAAAGTTAATTTATTGTTTTAAATACAATAGCCTTTGGAATGCCATATAAATTACCCCTCTTTAATGAAATTGTAATTTTCATAAAGAGAAGTCAATTTATTGCTTAAAAAAAATAAAAGTGCAAATATTGAAGTTGATTTCTCCTTTAAATAGAAAATTACAAAATTCCTTAAAAAACTTAACTTTAAATAAATTTTTGGAATTTTGAATTTGCTTCAAAATAAAATTGAAATGGCTTAAAATGAAACATTAAAACTCATTATTGAGATCCGTGCCTCTATTTTTGGAATTTTATTTTTTTTTCATTTTTTTTTTTATTTGCAGAAGTTAAAAAAAATGAAAAAGACATGGTTAGAGAAATAAAAAAAAAATCTGGAATATGGACCAGAATGCTGAAAATATTAAAAGACAAACTACCATTAGTATAATGCTACCCTATCCTACAAAACTAGAGATGTGAGAATTTCAGAATGTAACCTAATTTAATCAAAGCTGCATTCGCATAGTTCGAAATAAACTAGGTGCAATCTTATATGAAAAAAAAATAAATTTCAAGTTTCTAAACCTTCAATAGTGAAAAAATTAAAATGTATTAAACACTATATATAAGCCTAAAAAACATGTAAGGGAAAGATAAATAGTTAGCATAAGATATTCAGAAAAATTCTCCTCCAATTCTGCTTTCTGAAGTATTTTGCATTACAACCAAAAAACTAATGTCCTGCTTCTTCTCCAAAATTTCCAGCCCTTTTTCAATATTTCGATGCAATATTTCAAACTCTTGAAATATTTCGTTTCTCTTTCCACCTTTTCCCTCCACCTTCATCATGCGTCAGTTCAATTTTACTCTTCCATGCCATGTTTTTCTTGTAACTGGAAAACTTGATTACCTTTAGTAATGGCTTATATATAACGTAGCTGAGACATTACTATACCCAATGATATTTCCCACGTGTACCTTTTCACTATAGTCATTTTATCCATGAACATTTATTTTATTCAATATTTTAACGTTGGCCTACCTTTTATTTTTTTATTCTTTTTGTATTCGTTCGTCGTATGCTTAATTAACTATGTTGTCATGACCTTAAATTTCCTAAAAAGTGGTATAATTAAAATTAAAATTATTATCACACATGGTGACAACGCATGATATTCCTTTGATATATTTTCATATGACCTTTAGAGCATGAGGAAGGACCTCCCAAAACTCACCAATAAATTCACTACCTTTGTGCTTGCTAAAATGCAATATGTCATTTGTAAGGTAAAGAAATGGAACTCATGGTTCCCTGAGATAGAATTGTTTGGAATTCGTGTGCAATCAGATTGTGCTCACTCTACTATTCATTCAAAAATTGATAGTACCCACGATGGAGCTTGCATTCGCCATCCATGATAACATCATACAGTACAAAAAATAGAAACACTAAGATATCATTCCAAACAATAGATCCACGTCCCCATCACCTGTGCAACAATGACTCACTGACTAGCGATCCTTCTACTTTGACAATGTTTAAAAAATTTTACGTCTATTTTAGAGCCTCGTAAAGATCTATCTTATTATTTGTTTCTACATACCGTGAAACTATCGTGAGGTCTAAATGCTGACTAGGAAAATATGGAGAGGCAGTTGATTGTCTAACATTTGAAATTTTTGATCCATAATTGTTTATCATACGCTTTGTCCACTCTTAATAATTTTATCTTTAAATTTATTGGATGATATCACACTATTCACTATCATGGATTTATTAATGTAGGACCGCTACTTGCGGGGCCACACACCGATGTCTAAAGAGAGGGCTTCCATAAGTGATGAAGGCCTAAACTCCCAACTTGATCCCTTGGCCCAGCTCGATGATGTTTCTATAATATCTATTTCACACTTCTATTATCGGTGTCATGAAGTCATTCACTAGTTGACTAAAATATTTTGTCCCATAATGAACGTGAAATGTCTCACCATATTCTATTCCACGTATTCCATAGGGAGCATATCGTAAATGTGCAGACGAGTCCAGTGTGCCCTTGAAGCATGCACAAGTACCCAATCCACACCAACATTCCTTGCATTACAATTTCTAGTTTTAATGTTCTTAGTGCCATCTAAAATTATTTGAGAATATACATTTATGAAGCCAATATGATATTATGAAAACAAATAGAGTAGTTATGACACATGAACCACCTAACACTGTATGGAGCCATTCTACAAAATGTCCTTTGATTTCACGATGCATCATAAGCACTTTAATGTTTCTTTTGACCATTGTAGTATGGTATTTTGTGGAGGGCCATGATATTCCTTTGTTAGCATATGTTGTTATGTTATATCACATTATTAGCACTAATATTAAAATAACGCTCATAGGCGTTCTCCGAGTTCGTTGATTAACCAACTTGGTGGTTAATCAACTACATTGTAATCTTTATATGCAAATCAATGAGAATGAGTTGAGTGCTTCATCAATTTCTTCATGGCATCAGAGCTACGGACGAGCGGACAGGATGCAGACCGCAGACCAAGTAGACAGGACGTAGACCGTAGACCGAGAAATATGCAGACTGACTGACGAGTGAACAGGATGCAGATTGACGAGCGAATAGGATGCAGACCGTAGATCGAGGACGACGTAGATAGACTAACGAGCGGACAAGACACAAATCGAGGAAGCAGACAGGATGCCGACAGAGTGGCGGACGACGGATCGGGGAGACGGCTGTGGAGGCAAAAGGGCGGACTGGGGGTGGTTGCCCGAAGGCAACCGAAAGCTTAAGGAGCTTTCAGAGTTCTTAAACCCTCCCACAGTGGCCGCATAGGCCATGTGGGATAATTGTTTTTTTTCTGCCTGTCTCCGGCCCCGAGGCTGTAAATAGATCCCGGTTCACGCTTGTTCCCGTCGGGCCTTCTGGCTCACGTGGTCAGGGCGGTGAATGTTAGGCAGTAGGTTTCGGGTTCGAATCCCTTCGGGGAAGATATCTTGATGCCCTGCACAGATTTTTGACGCTCTGCAATTTTTTGACGCCCTACACAGATTTTTGACGCCCTGCACAGTTTGTTGACGCAAAACAGCACAGTTGACGCCGGAACAATGCAGTTGACACCTGTGATGCCTGCTAATGGCCATTTGACGCCTAAGCAGTCTACATGACGCCTTGACAAGCTCCAATATTTTTTGAGAGTTTCTCTAGGTATTTTTTTCCCAATCCTTGTCTACTTTGCAATTTGAAGGGGGGAGATCTCAGTTCTTTTTCACATGATTCATTTGCAAAATTGTCAGATAAAGGGGGGAAATTGGTAATAGGAGCTATAATTTGTGGGCATTTATGATTGTTTCTTTTGCATTTAAATATTCTGTTTTCTTGCATTCACAATCATAAATTAAAAAAAGTATAAGACCCCAAATTTATACCCTATTTGTGCAATTTATTGCACAACAGCGTTCGGTATTTGAGATACCTCTGGTCCACACTTACAGGTAATGTTGTCGTGCTTTGGACTACTGTATTCGCCGCCTAATATAGCTGCAACAACGACGTCTGAGCTTGTTCTCTATAAATCGTCGGGGAGAAATAAGGCAAACCAGTTTTTTTTTTTCCCATTTCATACCCACATCGTGATTGTTGTTAGGCGTAAATCCTGACGAAAGCTTTTTTCCAAAGTGTTTAGGGGAAGTTACGCCCCACGCATGCGGAATAAAACTTTCTATGGTAGGTGTCATTAACAACACGATGCCCTTTAAGTATCGCCTATGTTCAATATATTGTGCTTCTCATATGTACTTATAGTCTCCCTCACGTAAGGGCGAGTACATATTGAGTAGTATACTGTTCATATATACCTATAGTTTCCCTCACGTAAGGGCGGGTGTATATTGAATGGTTACAATATAAAGATCTAGCAGGTATAAAGAAAGGGAGACCAATTGGTGGTATAAGGAACCTTCATAATGGCCACAATTCATAAGTATCTCTCAGATTCACAATTGTTGAAAGGTCCTAACTTTGTTCCATGGAAGACAAAGATGAAAGCCATACTTCAGTTGGAAGATTTATGGGATGTAGTGACCGGCACTGCAAAACGTCCTCAAACAGCAGGAACAGATCAAGATGATTGGGATAAGAAAGACAAGAAGAGTCTTGTGTTTATCTTGCTTGCTACCACAGATGAGGTGCAGCCTCATATTTGTGATGCAAAAACTAGTAAGATAGCCTGGGATGCTTTGATCACAGTATATGAAGGGAAGAATCAATCCACTATTCTCCATCTTCAAACTCAACTACATAATCTCAGTATGAGTTCTGGAGAAACAGTTGACATATTCCTTTGCAGAGTGGCAGACTTGAAAGCAAAATTGAATGCTATGGGAAAACCTGTGGATGATGATGTCTTGAATTCCGTTATCTTGAGAGCATTACCAAGTTCCTACAAGATGTTGATCACTTCTCTCAATGTTTCTGGTAGACAAGTCTCATTTGTGGAACTGGTAAACTTGCTTCAGACCGAGGAGGCAACTCAGGTCCAGAAAGATGATATGCCCGATAATGCTCTCTCCACACAACAAAGTGGTAAAAAGCAAGGCCAGTTTCAAAAAGGAGGTGCTTCTTCCAAAGGAAAAGGGAAGCAATCTCAGCAAAAAGATACAAAATATTGCAAAATTTGTGACATGAATAACCATGACACCAACAGGTGTTGGTTCAAAAACAAGCAACCAAATGAAAGAGGTCCACAAAAGAAGGGCAAGAACAAGAAAAAATACAATAAGCATAAGCAATCTAAAGGCCATGTTGCTTATGCTGAATCCAACTCAGACTCAAATTCTCCCGAGTCCGATTCAGATTCTGACTCTGAAAGAGCACACAAGGTGCTCATGACTCATACTTCGTCTTCCCAGATAGATGTTGTATGGTATATTGATTCAGGAGCTAGCAAACACATGACTGGGGATAAATCCTGGTTTGATACTTTTGTGGAGAAAGAGGGTAAGCCAGTCACAATTGCTGACAATCAGGTATATCAAGTAAAAGGAGAAGGGGATATTTTTGTGTCTCTTCCTGATGGTAATTGTCAGATTGAAAAGGTTCTCTATGTTCCAGGCTTAGCCAATAATCTGCTTTCAGTCACACAAATGTTGGATAGAAACATGGAAGTCGTGTTTCGAGTTGTCAATGGCAAGAAGAGATGTTTTATCACACAGTGGTAAACATGTTGCAACCGGATCTTACAAACATGGCTTGTTTATTCTCGATGCTATTTCCACTCCACATGTTGCTTTGGCTGCAACTACAAAGGAGGCCACCTCTCTCGGCATCGGCGTTATGGGCATCTCAGTTCTGGATATTTGCTTGAATTACACAAATATGGGATGGTGAAAGGTCTTCCACCCCTCTCATCTATCTTACCGGTTTGCTCGGATTGCTTAGCAGGGAAGCAACATCGAGTGCCTTTTGAAGCAAGCTCCTCTCGAGCTGCAAAACCTTTAGAGCTGGTACATACCGATCTGTGTGGTCCTATGCCAACCAGCTATGGTGGGAAAAAGTATTTTCAACTATTCGTTGATGATTACTCACGGAAGATGTGGGTTTTCTTTCTTCAGTTGAAATCAGAAGCGTTTCTCTACTTTCAACAGTTCAAGAAACTTGTTGAGAAGGAGTCGGGATGTTTGATAAAAACCCTCCGCTCAGATCGAGGGGGGGAATACACCTCTGAAGAGTTTTTAGAGTTTCTTAAGAAACATGGGATCAAAAGACAACTGACTACAGCCTATACACCTCAGCAGAATGGAGTTGCAGAAAGAAGAAATCGTTCCATTATGGAAATGGTTCGATGTATGCTAAAAGGAGCACATCTTGAGGATCAATATTGGGCAGAAGCAGTAAACACAACATCATACCTCCTAAATAGAGCACCCACTAGAGCTCTACAAGGGAAGACTCCACAAGGAGCATGGAGTGGTAAGAAACCTTCCATTGCTCATCTGAAGGTGTTTGGATGTAAAGCATTCATGCACATTCCAAAACAGAAAAGGAGGAAGCTGGATGAGAAAACCTTGCTAGTGTATCTTTCTTGGCTATGATGAGTACTCAAAAGGTTATCGATTGATTGATCCTAAGACCAAGAAGACACATGTAAGTAGAGATGTTATATTTGATGAAGCTCTCACATCAAAAGACACATCCACAACTGTATACCTAGATGAAGAAGAGCCTAAGAAGGAGGTTCAACTTCCACAACAAAAATAGAAAGTTCCAAAATGGTATACTAGCACTTTGAGAGATGCTAAGTTGAAATCCCTTCCAGATCTATCTCTTGATAGGCCATGTACTCGCAGTATGACTCAACAGATGAGAGCAGAAGAATCTACTTCAGAGGTTGACGAACTTTGTCAACACTTTGATGATTTGTCAATGGGTACGAGAAAATGATAGAGAGGAAGATAAGGATGGAGAAAAAATTTATATGTCTACATTGAATACAAACGAACCCACAACGGTTCAATCTGCACTTGATGAACCACAGTGGAAAGAGGCCATGGATGTAGAACATAAATCTCTCCTTAAAAATAATACTTGGAAGTTAGTCGATCTGCCAACAGGAAAGAAACCCATAGGCTGCAAATGGGTGTTCAAAGTGAAGTATAAGGCAGATGGATCTATTGATAAGCATAAAGCCCGGCTTGTTGCAAAGGGATATGCTCAGAAAGAAGGCATAGATTATGAAGAGACTTTTGCCCCTACTGCAAAAATGACTACCATTCGTGTACTTTGTGCCATGGGAGCTCAGTTTGGGTGGAAATTACATCAGATGGATGTTAAAAGTGCCTTCTTGAATGGTGACTTACAAGAAGAAGTATACATGACTCAACCAGAAGGATTCGTGGTTGAGGGGCAAGAACAAAAAGTATGCAAGTTGATCAAATCATTGTATGGGCTAAAACAAGCTCCTCGAGCTTGGTATATCAAGATAGACAGTCACCTTGTGCAGCATGGTTTCATAAGAAGTCCCTCAGATGCAAATCTCTATATTAAGAAAAATGGTTCTGATATAGTGATTCTTGTACTTTATGTGGACGATCTGATCATTACAGGAAGCTCAGAAAGAATGATTGACTTAGTGAAAAATGACTTGAAGCAATCATTTGAAATGACAGATCTAGGACTTCTGCACTATTGTCTTGGTTTAGAAGTTACTCAGCAAAAATTTCATATTAGAGTAACACAAAAGAAGTATGCCAAGACTTTAGTAGAAAAATATCGGATGACTAACTGTAAGTCAAAGGCAACTCCCATGGAGCAAGGACTTAAGTTATCTCGATATGATGAGTCACCTCAGGTAGATGGTACTCTCTATCGCCAATTGATTGGGAGTCTCCTATATCTGACAAATACCAGACCAGATCTCAGTTTTGTTGTGGGATATCTTTCAAGGTTCATGCAAGAGCCTAAGATGACACACTGGAAAGCAACAAAAAGAGTGCTTCATTATGTTCATGGTAGTACAAATTATGGTCTGGAATATAGAAAGAATAATAATTTTTTCTTACTGGGATACACAGACTCAGATTATGCCGGATCTATTGATGATCGTAAATCCACTTCTGGATATGTTTTTCATCTAGGATCTGGACCTATCTCATGGCACAGTAAGAAGCAGCATGTGGTTGCTTTATCTTCTACAGAAGTAGAATATCGTGCAGCCAGTGAAGCAATCTACGAGATAATGTGGTTAAGTCGCATTCTTACAAACATGGGCCTTCCAAAGAATCTTCCTCTTCATTTGTTTTGCGACAATCAAGGTGTTTTGAATCTTGTCAAAAATCCAATCTTTCATGAACGTACCAAACATGTTGATACCAGATGTCATTTTATTCGAGATGAAGTTCCAAAGCACCATATACAACTTCAATACATTCCTACCGATGCGCAAGTTGCAGATATCTTTACCAAAGCACTTGGACGTATCAAATATGAAAAATTTCGCGATACTATTGGAATTTGCCAATAATGTAATAAGGGGGGATGTTAGCATATGTTGTTATGTTATATCACATTATTAGCAACTATATTAAAATAACGCTCATAGGCGTTCTCCGAGTTCGTTGATTAACCAACTTGGTGGTTAATCAACTACATTGTAATCTTTATATGCAAATCAATGAGAATGAGTTGAGTGCTTTGTCAATTTCTTTAGAAGGATGCTATGCTCAATTATCACCTCCTCTTGTGAAACCCCCAAATAATGTAAGCCCCTTTCCAATTTGGAAACCAACATCATCCACTTCATGAAATATAACATCTGCGGATGAATTTTATGTGAATTCTACTGATGAAATAGACTTGACAAAACTAATTCTCTATTTATTTCAAATCGAAAGGCATGATCTCAGTCCTAAATAGACTCATCATCCATCTTCCTGCTTTGTTGGTCAACACAAGCATTTTGAAAACAATCGCCTTCTCAAAACCACATTGGCATTTAACTCATCAACTTTGGTTTGTAGCATGGTTGTATTCTACTATTTGCCATCTCAACCAGTCGGGCTATCCGATCTTCATCTATTGTGTTCGACGTGTCAGGTGGAGGTTCGGTGAAAAAATTTTGACCACCATTTATACCCTACTTATTTCAATTCCAGATCATCCCACCTCATGTCGATTGGCCAAGTCAACACTTACATCGGTATGAGGGTCCACCTTGTCATCTATGCTAGTCTAGGTCTAGGTCACACTGTTTAGAGTTTGAGTCATCCAATGTGTCATGTCATCACTACATCATTGGTAAAACCCTATGTTGTTGACCATTTGTCACCTGTTGTCTGTGTTTTTATCGCAAGCCCATTCATATCACTGGCATTATGCAGACACACCCATGCTTGGTGCCACCTCGAGATACATGCCCTAGACCACACGATTTCTAGTGGACTATATTGTCCTTCTCGAAAATATCTTCTTTTAAACCCTACGAACAAAGTAAATTCAAACATTAAAATCTATATATATGTATAATTAACTTAATAAACCAAATAGTAATAAAAGTAAAACAATTGTTTTTTATTTATTTTTTATTTTTATTTTCATTTTTATTTATTTATTTATTTATTTTATATATATTTTTATATTATTTTTATTTTATTTTATTAATTTCAAAGGTTAATTGATTTAAATAAAAATGTTAAGATTAACCACAACATTATAAATCAACTAACCCTAAGAACCAAACAAAAGAACAAGATTACTAACCTAACCAAAACAAACAAAGTCCTATGAAAAAAAGCAAGGAGATACTACCCAAACCATAACCTTGGAAAATATAAAGCACACCCATGGGTAGAATCACATCAAAATCATCACTCAAAGACAACCAAAAATCCTAAAAATCAAAATTTTAAGGTGGGTCCCCAAATTTGGGGCTAGTTGTGCAATGGCCACAACAAATGGTGACTCTACTGGGAAATGCTCTTGAGCATTTTGGGTGAAGAACCTAGTTCTGAAAACAAACAAACCAAATATCAGAGAAATATACATCATCTAGCAATATCCAAAGAAGATGGGGTTAGATAACTTCAAATGAAAACACATGAACCCTTTTCTTTAGCTTAATGTGTGTGTAAGTGATTTCATTTTGCATGCTTGAAAACCATCCGGACTCCATCACCTATTTTGCATTTAGGCTATAAAAATATTACTCATTAAAATGAATTATTTCTCTTAGCTAGCACCTCTAGACCTTGCTCTACTACCAGCTAGACATCTATAGCCTTGGTAGAGTTTATCTAAATTACCCAAGTATTAGATATAATTTTTCCTTACCTTTTATAGACATTACTCCACTACCAGTTAGGCATCTATAGCCCCGGTGGATATGACCTACACCCTTTGATCAATTTAGTTTTTTTTTCCTTCTTTCTTCTTTTTTTTTTATTATTATTAGGTATTTTATGGCTTGGCAAAATTTTATGCACCACATGGGTTAGAAAGTATTTAAGGAAATATGGAGCATGTTGGATTTTTCACCTTAATTTACATACCAAAATGATTTCATCCTTCAATATTTCAAAGCATACCCTTTAATATGATGTGTTCATGTGTAGCTTTAGCAAAATGATTCATTATTCCAAAATTCACTATCTTAGTCCCAAAATCTAGGAGTGGTTACTAAACAATTTCATCCCCTTTTCCTTGATCCACATGATAGGTAATTCACCCTTCATGACAAAGGAACACAAAAATTATCAAGAGGCCATAAATTAGTAGCTACCACAAAACATCACCTCAAATGGAGGGAACAACCCAAAACACAAAACTCTAAAACAAACCAACTCCTAACCTAATGCAAACTAACAAGAAAAAAAGCAAAAAACTTGCCAAACCAAAAATTAAGGACAAAGCACAAAAACAACAAAACTAAAAACAAAAGCATGAAAACCAAAACTATATACAATAATATACAATATGGTACAAGATGATGCAAAAATTTGGACTATCATTTCCCTGGATCCCAAACACGATTAGCACACTTTAAAAGACATATATCATGATATGCATGCCAAGATTTATAGAAATCCAACCAAAATAATATTAGGCCAAAAAATACAACAACTCTCATTTTACCTCTCTCACCCCACCAATTTGATTCAAGGATATTAGCAATTCCATGTTGAAACTTTGATTCATCAAATTTACAAGTAAATACATGATTTTCAATTATCTTTTTCTTATTCAAAAAGGTGTAAATTTCAAAACCTGATTCATCATTCCAACTTGAGTTCTCATCTTCACAAATAGATATGAGTTCTTTCAAATAGGAAGCTATTTCTAAAAATTTTGAAGCCAAGTCATCATCTATATCTTTAGGCCAATCATACTTATGCAACAATTTGCAAGCATCTAGGATATCTATTAAATGAGGATCATTATAAGTTTGTATCCTAGATTCAATTATTAATTGTTGATGCACTTGATTCAATAACTCAAAAGCCTATCTACTTCTATTTCATTCAACAAAGCAATATTATTAGTGGTGTGAGGAGAAATTAACTCAAATTCTTTATCAACCATAAATGGCATTTCATCATTGATAACATTTGAATCCAATAGACAATTAGGTAAAATTTTACCTAGAGTTTGAATGGTTGAACATAAAATGTGAGATTCTACCTTTTGTACATTTCCATTTACCAAGACTTGGAGAGGATTTGTAACTTCTTCTTTTCCTCATGATCTCATCATCATCATCATGTAGCACTTCTTCTTCATCAATTACTTGTTTATCAAAAACACTAAAATTAGGCACCCAATTAAAAATATGTCCATCCTTTTCAAACCATAAATCTTTTCTATTAAGGGATGTTTCAAATAACACATCTCCATGATAAATTACTTGAGTTGTTTCAAATAAAGCAATATTTTCATTTGGATCATCAATGATATCAAACCCAAACCATTCAGATTCTAAAATTTTCTCTATCTAAGGTAGCATAGATATTATAGAGTCCTTAGGTGAAACAAGGATTTCAATTTCTTGCCCCTCAAATGGGAACAAAATGAGTGATTCCCCTTATTTTCCTAGAATAGTAGAATCATTATCTACCTGGTCATTATTTTGAGGATGTTGAAGGTTTTGATCATCAATTTTAATCATCTCATCCAAATTTATGGAAGGTCCTGATTTATCATATGTTTCAAAACTAGTCCACTCTAGGACCCCTCCACTGTCTAAAAGAATATCACTTTTAGTATCTTCGACCTTTGTCTCATGAGGATGATTTGTAGAATTATCAAGATATGCATCTTGAGGCATTTGTTCCTATAATTGAGTGATGTCTCTTTTAAGCTGTAGAACTAGCCTTTGCAACTTGTCCTGCATATCAGGTGAAGTGAGTGCTTCATTAGAAAGAGTGGCAAAGTCCTCCCATTTATTCCACCAACAATAATCATCTTCTAAAACTAGGGTGTGACGTTCAACCACTTCTTCACAATATTTAAATTCAACAATAGATTGCTTTTCAAACTCACCTTCATCCACTTTTGAGGGCTCAATTGTTTCTAAAAGTGGATCAATTCATGCATTTAGCTTTCTATGATTATCCCAATCCTCACTTGTAAATAATGACTCTAAGCCTTTTATTTCTAGCTTGTCATTATTTGGAACATATTGGCTTTCTTGATCATCCACTTTAATCCTTTCATTCAACTCTATGGAAGGTCCCGACCTATCACATATTTCAATACTTGTTAGATCTAGGACTCCTCCATTGTCTGAAATAATATTATTATGAAAATCATTGAAATTTATCTTAGGAACATGATTCGAAAGATGATCAAGATGGGTATTCTGAAATTGATTCACACTTGAGAATGATGGTTGATTTTGAATGGTAGGTTGAGGTGCACAAACTGTTGGGTGGGTAAGGGAGGTATTAAATGATTGAGAATTATACAATCCAAAACCCCCACCATAACCTTGAAAATTCAACTATTGTTCAAATGCTATTGCTTCGGTATAAGCTTGGGATAACGATGTGATTTGAGGTATCCCTCACAAATACATAGAGATTGATGGGTCAAGAGCATTGAAATACACTTGGATAGCAACTCCCTCTAGAGGAACATAGGGTACCACCAATTGAGTATATAACCCATGGAACCTTTTAGTGAACAACTTCAAATATTCATTTGGTCCTTTACGGGTAGCGACAAACTGATTATACATGAGGATTGGGTCAACTAGATTTTTGTTAAAATGATTGAGGAACATTACCTCTAGTTGAGCCCAAGAATTGATAGAACCTATAGGTAAACTGAGGTACCAATCATAAGCAAATTCATCTAATGTAGATGGAAACATGTTACAAGCAACATCTTCATGCATAATTTGCAATTGAATTAAAGTGTTCTTGTATGCCTGAATATGTTCCTCAACCGATTCTATTCCATCATACCTAAACTGAGGTAGATAACACAAAATATCTATAGGCACATGATGTGAAGGCCCAAGTATGTTTAAAGGACTGCCTATCATCATTGAAGTAAACCAAGCCATTAGTGGACCTTAAAGAATACAACTTTAATACCAATTTTGTTAGTCAAAGAAATATCTTGCAAAGAAGCATGAAATGACTAACAATCCTCAAATGTTTAACATATAAATCATCATGTATATCAACCAAAAGATATGCATCAATTAAACCATGACATTAAAGAACATTCTCCAATTTGCAAAAGGTTAGCATTAATGCATCATCAATTAGAGAATTTTTTAAATCAATGAATGTGATCAAAAAAACCTCATTAGTCAAGACCAATGCCTTCAAATAACTCTTTCAAATAACAATGAACAATTTAGCATCTAAATAGCAATAAAGTAAACCAATTCAGGCCCTCCTTCTAGCACCAAAATATTGAGTGGTAATTTTGCCCAATTGCAAAATCACCATCACACTTAGGATTTTGATTAGAAAACCCTCTCTTGCAAAGAAATAGAAATTTCTCCAAGGTTCCTTTTACTTAATGTGTGCTTGTATGCTTGTGAAGATGTATCAAATAAGTGCTAGGAATACCTTAGTGATTTGCAAATAACTGTTAACAAGGGGCCTGTGTTGGTATTACTTTATTATGCTATGCTATTGATTGTTCATGAAACTTAAAAGAAAATAAAATGTGATTGGCCCTCATATGACCACGATGTAAAGTGCCTTAATTCCTTTTATCTTGAAGTGTTTTAGGTAGATTTTATCTTCTTTTGGTTAAGCATATTTTAAACAAGTTTTATCTTGCATTATTAAACCCTGCTTTGAGCATAAAAGAGAAGACTAAAATCTATCTTTGGAAATGCAAAGTTTGAATGATGATTGGATTCATTTTAGCTTGCTTTGTGAATGAAAATAAAATAATCTACATGACTAACTTTAGAAAATGTAGTAGCCTTTGAAATGCCATATAAATTACCCCCCTTTAATGAAATTATAATTTTCATAAAGAGAAGTTAATTTATTGCTTTAAATACAATAGCCTTTGGAATGCCATATAAATTACCCCTCTTTAATGAAATTGTAATTTTCATAAAGAGAAGTTAATTTATTGCTTGAAAAATGAAAATGCAAAGCTTGAAATTCATTTCTCCTTCAAAAAGTGAAATCATGTCAAATCTGAAATTACAAAATTCCTTTAAAAATGTGAACTTTGAATAATTTTTATAATTTCGAATTTGCTTCAAAATAAAATCAAAATGGCTTAAAATGAAACTTTAAAGCTTATTCTTGAGATCCATGCATCTATTTTTGGAATTTTAATTTTTTTAATATTTTTTATTTTATTTGCAGAAGTTAAAAAAAATGAAAAAGGTAAGGTTAGAAAAATAAAAATAAAAATCTGGAATATGGACCAGAATGCTGAAAATATTAAAAGATAAACTACTATCAGTATAATGCTACCCTATCCTACAAAACCAGAGATGTGAGAATTTTTGAATGTAACCTAATTTAATCAAAGCTGCATTCGCACAATTCGAAATAAACTAGGTGCAATCTTCTAAGGAAAACAAAATAAATTCCATGTTTCTAAACATTCAATAGTGCAACCATTAAACTGCATTAAACATTGTCTATAAGCCTAAAAATCATGGAAGGGAAAGATAAATAGTTAGCCCAATACATTCAAAAAACTTCTCCTCCAATTCTGCTTACAAAGTGCAAGTTTCTGAAGTATTTTGCATTACAACCAAAAAAAAATAATGTCTTGCTTCTTCCCCAAAATTTCTAGCCTTTTTTCAGACTTTCGATGCAATATTTTAAACTCCTAAAATATTTCATTTATCTTTCCACCTTTGCCCTCCACATTGATCATGCATCGATTTATTTTTACTCTTCCATGCCATGTTTAGCTTCGTAATCATAAAACTTTATTACCTTTAGTAATGCCTTGTATATAACGCAGTTGAGACGTTACTATGACCAATGAAATTTTCCACGTGTGCCTTTTCACCATTGTCCTTTTATCCATAAACCTTTGTTTTATTTAATATTTGAACGTTGGCCTACCTTACATTTTTTTATTCTTTTCATATTCGTTCACTGTATGCTTCATTAACTGCACTGCCATGGCCTTAAACTTCCTAAAAAGTGGCATAATTAAAATCAAAATTCTCGTTGTGCATGGTGACAACGCATGCTATTCCTTTGATATATCTTCATAGGAACTTCAAAGAATGAGAAAGGACCTCCTAAAACTCACCAACAAATTTAGTATTTGCATTTGCTAATCTGTAATATGTCATTTACAAGGTAAAGAAATGAAAGTCATGGTTCCCTGAGTGAACTATAGAATTTTTTCTCTCCATGGAATTTGTGCACAATCGGATTGTTCTCACTCTACTATTCATTTAGAAATTAGCAGTACCCATGATGGAGCTTTCATTCACCATCCATTAAAACATCACACGATCCAATGAATAGGAACATCGAGCTACCATTCCAAACAACAAATCCATGTCCCCTTCGCCTGTGCAACAATAACTCGTTGAATTGCAATCCTTCTACTTCGACCATGTTTAATTAAATTTACGTCTATTTTAGAACCTCGTAAAGATCTATCTTATTCTTTGTTTCTACTTGCTATGAAACTGCTATGAGATCTAAATGCTAACTAGTGAAATATGGAGAGGTAGTTGATTGTCTAACATTTGACATTTTTGATCCATAATTTTTTATCATATGCTTTGGCCACTCTTAATAATTTTATCTTTCAAGTTCCTAGATGATATCACACTCTTCACTGTCATCGACCTATTAATGGAGGACCCCTGACTTACTAGGCCACACATTGACAACTACAGATGGGGCTTCCACAAGTGATGAAAGCCTTACCTCTTGACTTTCTATCTTGGCCTAGCTCAATGAAGTTTCTCTAACATCTCTTTCATGCTTCTACTATCGATGTCATGAAGTTGTTCACCAGTTGATTAAAATGTTTTGTCCTAGCATGAATGTGAAATATTTCACCATATTCTATTCCACGTATTCCTTGGGGAGCATATTTTGAATATGTAGACAATGAGTCTAGTGTACCCCCAAGTGCGTGTGAGTACCCAATCCACACCAATCTTCCTTGCATTGCAACTTCCAATTTTAACATTCTTAATGCACCATCTGAAATTGTTTGAGAATCTACATTTATGAATTCGATATGATATTATGAACTAAAATAGAGCAGTTACAACACATGCACCACCTAACACTGTATGGAGCCATTCTACAAAATGTCCCTTGATTTCACGGTGCATATTAAGCACTTTAATATTTATTTTGATCATTACGGTACAATATTCCATGGAGTGCCATGGTATGCCTTGAAGGATACTATACTCACTTCTCACCTCCTCTTGTGAAACCATTGAATAATGTAAACCCATTTCCAATTTAGAAATCAACATCATCCACTTTGTGAAATACATCTGTGGAGGGTAGGCATCGATACTTATTTCCTCCTTCAACATAAATTTTGCTGATAAAATAAACCTACGAAAATTATTTCTATTTTTTTAACTCGAAAGGCTCGATATTAGTCCTAAATAGACTCATCGACCACCTTCTTGCTTCGCTTATCAATACGAGCATTTTAGAACCAATATCCTTCTTAAAATTTCATTGGCATTTAACTCATCGACTTAGTGTGTAGCATGGATGCATTCTACTATCTACCATCTCAAGCACTATGGATATTCGATCTTCATCTACTATGTTCGGCATGTCAAGTTGAGGTTCTATGAAAAAATTGTGATTTCCCTTTGTACCCTATTTAGTTCAATTCCATATCATCCCACCTCATGTCGATTGGCCAAGTTAGTGTTTACACCAACATGAGGGTCCACCTTGTCATCTATGCCAGTCTAGGTCACATTGTTTGGAGTTCGAGTTATCCAATGTGTTATGTCATCACTGCATCATTGGTAAAACCCTGTAATGCAGACCATGTATCACCTATTGTCTGTGTTGTTATTGCAAGCCCATATGCATCCCTGGAATTATGTAGACACACCCATGCTCAGTGCCACCTTGAGACACATGCCTTAGATTGCATGGTTTCTACTGGACTATGTTTTCCTTCTCAAAAATATATCTCCTTTTAGACCCTATGAAAAAAGTAAATTCAAACATTAAAATCTATATATATATAATGAACTTAATAAACCTAATATTAATAAAAGTTAAAACAATTGCTTTTTATTTATTTTTTATTTTTATTTTCATATTTATTTATTTATTTATTTTATATATATATTTCTATTATTATTTTTTCTTTTATTAATTTTAAAGGTTAATTGATTTAAATCAAAATGTTAAGATTAACCACAACATTATAAATCAACTAACCCTAAGAACCAAACAAAAGAACAAGCTTACTAACCTAACCAAAACAAACAAAGTCCTATGAAAAAAGCAAGGAGATACTACCCAACCCATAACCTTGGAAAATACAAAGCACACCCATGGGTGGGAGCACATAAAAATCATCACTCAAAGACAACAAAACCACAAAACTCAAAATTTTAAAGTGGGTCCCCAAATTTGGGACTTGTTGTGGAATGGCCACAACAAAAACCATCAAAAGCAATAAATATGGTAGGACAATTGGCTGATCTCATGTTAGGCAATACCTACCATCCCAAATACTCTAATCTAGGAATCCCAGTGCTAATATTTAAAATTGTAGGCTTCCAATTATCCAACACTTTTAGTAGATCTAGGGGCTACCATAAATATCATGCCCCAAGAAACCATGCAAAAACTACAACTCACAAATATGAGGCCTACTAAAACTATCCTTCAATTGGCTGATTGATCTATAGTACTCTCAAAGGGAATACTAGAAGATGTTGTTGTCACAGTGGATGCATGGAAGTATCCGACATATTTTCTAGTATTGCAATCTAGATCTGGATTGGGTGGTTATCCAATTATATTAGGCAGACCTTGGCTGACCACAAATGATGCTTATATAATTTGTAGGATATGATAGATGATCTCAGATGGATAAAATATCAAAAAATTGATCATTTATCCACCTGCACAGTTCACTGATTTATTGGGAGAAACAAATTATGAAGTCTTAAATAATGATGCCTTATCAATTCTTCAACAAATAATGGCTCTAGATGAGATTGAGGATGACACATATGAAGAACAAGTCATAACACACTTTTTCCAAGGGGAATCCTCACATCCTCCTCTAGAATATCCACTTGTAGGCAACAAGGATAATCATGTCAAACAAATAGAGGTAGCACCTGGTAGAGTATTGAACATTGACAATGAGTTATCAATTGTTCAAGAGGATAAATTAAAGGAAATACTAGTCAAATATCAAACTGCTTTTGCGTGGGATTACAAAGACACGAGGGGGATTGTACCCAAATTCTACATGTATAGGATATATTTGGAATATGATGTAAGACTAGTAAGACAGCCCCAAAGAAGAATGAATATAGCAATGAAAGAAATTGTTAAAGCTAAATTACAAAAACTTTTGTCAACAAGATTTATTTATCCGATATTGGATAGTCAATGGGTATCACCTTTAGTGGTGGTGCCTAAGAAAAATGATAAGTGGCGCATTTGTGTTGATTATAGGATGCTCAATAAAGCCACTAAGAATGACCATTTTCCATTAGCCTTTATTGATCAATTCCTTTACACCTTGGCAAGAAAGAAATATTTTTAGTTCCTAGATGGGTTTAGTGGATACAACCAAATTCAAAAAGGTATGAAGACTAGGACAAAACCATATTTACCTATCCATGGGGGAATTTTTCTTACCGGGTCTTACCATTGGTATTGTATAACGCACCTACCACATTTCAAAGGGTGGTGCTTAGTATATTTTTATACATGGTTGGTGAAAATGCAAAAGTGTATATGGACGATTTCACAAATTATGGTGAAACTTTTGAAGAAGCTATAGCCAATATGGAGAAAGTACTCCAAAATTATAAGGAAATAAACCTACCCCTTAGTAAAAAAAAGTGTTTTATGCTAATTCAATAATATATAGTGTTATGACACCATATCTCAGCTGAAGGGATTAAAGTAGATAAAAAAAAAATTAAAGTAATTAAAAATCTACCTCCTCCCCAAAAACAAAGAGATATCCGCACTTTTCTAGGCTTTGTTGGATACTATAGGTGGTTTATCCAATATTTTAGCAAGACTACCAAACATTTGCATATATTATTGTGTAAAAATATTGATTTTGTTGGACCAATGAGTGTGAACAAGCATTTTAGATTTTAAAGGAAAAAATGACCATTTTTCTTGTGCTGAGAGGTCCAAATTAGACCATCCCATTTCATATTTACGCTGATGCATCTAACAATATGATAGGGGCAAAATTAGGACAGAAATATGGAGATGAGTTTTATGTCATTTATTATGTCAGTAAATATCTTACAGGTGTTGAGTTCAACTATACTATCACAAAGAAATAATTCCTTGCAGTAGTTCACACTATTAATAAATTTTGCCATTACATTACAGGTTATAAAATTTTTGTGCATACACATCGTACAACCATCAGGTATTTGATGAATAAACCTACAGTAAGTGGTAGAATTTTTAGGTGGCTTTTACTATTTTAGGAATTTTATGTAACCATTGTCGATAAACTTGGCAGGGATAATGTTGCAGATTTTCTCTCCAGGTTAATATCTCAGGACCATACAACCACTGAGGATCGATTTCCGGATGAGCATATTTTTGCTTTGGATGAAAATATTCTATGGTATGTAGATATGGCTAATTACTTAGCCACCGATAAAGTATCTCCTACACTCTCACCCCGAGAAGCTCAAAATTTGATAGAGAAGAGTGCAGCCTTCTCATGGATTGATGGATGCCTATTTAGAACCAGGCCTGATCAAATCATACAAAGGTATGTTGTAGATAATGAAACCACTGAAATACTCAAGGCTTGCCATGATGAACCATGTGGTGGTTATTTTGTAAGAAGGAGTTCTACAGCTAAAGTTTTTTAGGTTGGATATTTTTGACCTTCTTTATTTAAAGATGCAACCAAACATGTTAGCCAATGTGATCAATGCCAATGAATGGGCAGACCAACTCTCCTAGATGAGATACCACTTTAGCCCCATGTGAACATTGAACCCTTAGATAAATAGGGAATGGATTTTGTGGGGTTTATTAATCCACATTCAGCCAAAAAAATGTATATTTTAGTTTGTACTAATTGTGTGACTAAATGGGTTGAAGTGCAGGCACTATGAGACTCGAAGGAGAAGACTGTAGAAAATTTACTATATGAATTTATTTTCACCCAATTTTGTGTTACTTGAGAAATTACCACTTATTGGGGACCTCATTTTACCTCGAAAGTGATTCAAGAGCTGATGCAGTAGTATCAAATTTGACACAACAAAACTACCCCATACCATCCATAAGCAAACATGCAAGTGGAAGTCACAAATCAGGATCTGGAGAACATTCTTACTAAGATGGTACAACAACATCAAAAGGAATAGGCAACTCATTACCCAAAAGTAGTGTGGGCATATTGCACTACTTGGAAAACCACCATTGGATTTATACCATTCCAATTGGTGTACAAGAAAAATGACATGATGCTAATTGAGTTCTGTTAAGGTAAGCCATCAAATTGTATTGATAGGAATGCTAATTAAATACATAACTTAGGCTCTAATTAGCCCTAATAAAGCGGATCTCATTAACAATAATGAGCCTAAATAAAATATGCTAACAACATGAAATAATGTAATAATAGCTAATAAAATATACGCTAACATCCCCCCTTATTACATTATTTGGGTAATAATATAACTACTAGCTACACTAACATCCCCCCATACAACAATATTTGGGTAAAGTATATAACTGCCCCAATACAGTGAAAAGAATAAGAGAAATGAAAAAAATTGTGGCTCGTGCTTTGTCTTCGGCTCTAGCTCTGGCTCTAAGCATACCTTTGGAATTGTACCACTGGGTCTATCTCGGGATCTGCCTATGAAACTGCCTCTGGATCATTGCCTCTGGATCTGCTTGTAGATCTGCCTTTGGAACTTTTTCTCTGGGTCTGTCTTTAGGTCTGTCTCTGGGTCATTATCTCTGGGACTACCACTTGGTCTGTCACTGGATTTGCCTCGGGGTCTACCATAGGTTTTACCTTTTCGGTAGAAGCCATACAACATTTCTTTCATCATGGTCCATTGTGTGAGATCTGTCCATCCACAATCAATATGAACCTTGTTGGCCATTTTCACTTTGTACCAACAATTGGAAGAAGAGTGATTCGTACATCCACATGAATCACAAGGATGTAATCTCCAACACTTAGCTGCAACATGTCCTGTCTTTCCATAGTGACTGCAACAATGCTTTTTAGGAGTTGTAGGAGATTTAGGTTTTACAAACATAGAATTACTGGTACTTGCATGTCCAGTATAGCCAAGGCCTTCATTATTTGCCCTGACATTTAGCATTATAGGAGTTTTAATGCCTTGTTCTTATTTACCTAATCTCTCACCATTGAATCCCATTTTCTTCATCATTTTGGAACCAAATCCTTTGGTGTGTTTTTCAAAACACCCAATTTCAACATCTTCATCAATGCTTTTAACAATATTGCATTTGTTGCTATTGATGAGATTATGGAGCTCTTTTTGAGGAGGTTCAGTTGTTAAGTCACTAGTGTCACAAGCAAAATCTGCTACTGAAATGAGATCACCTGTGCTACAACTGATATCTACCATAGAAGGTATGAGGTCACCTGTATCACAACAAGCATGTGCCACAATGGGCTAAAGGTCACTCGTGTCACAACAAGCATTCACCACAATGGGCTGAAGGTCACTTGTGTCACAACAAGTGTTCGCCTTTAGGACCTCACTTTCCTTATTTATTTCCAATTTACGTTGGGCACAGTCAAGTGCAAAAAATACTAGGTATATGCCCCTTAGAACGCCAATAGGAACTTGAGCACCATTTATCTGAAGGTCTATACAAGACTCAAAATCATCGAGGAGAGCTACTAAACCATTTTTTAGTGTGAGGAATGTGCCCTCCTCATAAAAATCCAACCCATCCATCTCTGGTGGAAAGTATGGGTCTTTAACTGATTTAGCAACATCAGTTTTTAGGGCTATCTTTTTCTTTGATCTACCCATTCTTAAGGTGTCGGTCTCTGCCGAAAATGCACCTTTTACAATAAAATTTTGCAAAAATAATTTGACTAAGGTGTCGGTCACTGCTGAAAATGCACCCTTATAAGTCTTCCCCATTTGGTTTTGCAAAATTATATATCTCCCCTGTACGGGGTTCCAAGGGGCAGCGCCCTTGGCGTGCCTCCCCCGTCACGAGATGGGGAGTCCAAAATTTTTTGGAAGCACAAAATGGGCACTCCAGAAGGATTTTTTTACTAGTTTGTAAAAAAATTACAATATTTGCCTCTTAGGTAGATTAGCACAAAAATGTCATCAAAAAAAATCCCCCCTGTGTGAAGTACTTCAAACAAAAAAATGTTTGCTATTTATGAAGCCATCCTTTTGGAGTCAGTGGGTATGGAACCTGAGACCTGCCTAGTCTCAACACCTCAATGGCACTACTCCAATCGTCCTGTAAACTTGCATCGATAGAAAGAGAAGGGGAATATTCCCTATTTACTCTGTATTATCCCTACTAGCCCGTTGGAGCAGGTGGCTCACCCACCCTATCACGACTAGGCAGCATTTCCAACAGGCGACGCTACCACTACTAATAGATTCTGCTTCGCCAGGTTCATGCAATCACTGGTACAAAAAATTGGCATCGAGGGCCCACCTGGGAAAGAGCTCTATCTACGCTCATTCGTAAATCATGAAGATCGATGGCATGTTGCAGCAGGGTTATGAAATCATCGAATGATGGTCTCAAGGGATGTTCCTTCTGTATTGACCACTCCTGCAAAGCAATTTCCTCCACGGATTCTGATGTGCAGGTTTTTAGATCTTGGATCATTTGCCAAAAATCATCGATCAGATCGGGAATGGCTATAATTGCTTCCTCGATCCGGCTTCTTACAGTAGCTCCATCTTGCTGGTATTTCCTCCAGCACCTTTAACTTGCCGAGTTATGCGGCGATACGTCTGCATACATCGGGAGATACTACAAATCCCACCAAAAGCCTTAGAACGACATATATCTACGACTACCAGTGGATTCATGGATTACACATCACAAATGGCTTCCAAGATGAGCAAAATGGGCGATCTACTTCCTCCCGCGACGTCAAGCATCCTAGGTGATTGACAGTGCATACAAGAGATGCTTGGCTGGACAACGTTGATAAAATGGTATTTATCCCACATATGGGATGTCGTTGTTCTGATGACAGTTTAAAAAGATGAATGCGTATATAATGAAATGACTACCAATTGGTATTCAAGTCTCTGCCTACTCCACTTTTGATCACCATGTTTGAATCCCACAAACTTAGCCACGTTAGGTCTTAGGTGTCGTGTCTAATAGGTCACTCTGTCCAGGTTTTATGTCCAGGTAGTTCACGTCAGCATGCTTAGGTGTTCACCCTCGATTCACATCCCTGTGTTCAGCTATCACACCTGGTCCTCCCAATTTTTGATTCACGTGTGTGCGTCAGTCTTGTCTGGTTAGGGTAGGTCGTTCGTCCGATTAGGGTTTGATGCCTCTACCTAGGCTAGGTCATAGTGTCACTGTCCAGGTCACATAGCGGTCATGTCCCCATTTAGGTGTATGTTTCCGCTAGGGCCGGTGTGTCCAGATCTAGTCGTCCCTTAGCGTCATCTATCACATATAGTAATCTGCTCTGGTCTAACAGAGTACAACATCAACCATGCCTCAATCACCAATCAGGATCAAAATTTTAGCTCCACCACAAGCGGAGCGATCCCGCTCTGATACCATGTTAAGGTAAGCAATCAAATTGTATTGATAGGAATGCTAATTAAATACATAACATGGGCTCTAATTAGCCCTATTAAAGTAGATATCGTTAACAATAACGAGCCTAAATAAAAGATGCTAACTACATAAAATAATGTAATAATAGCTAATAAAATATATGCTAACAAGTTCAAGATTAAAACCCTACAAACTACTGTAGAATTAAATTTAAATATGGATGTTGCATAAAAATACTGTATTCAACAACTCAACCAGCTGTATGAGTATAGATAGGATTATTTACAGTGAATTAAGATCATGCAAAAATAGAGGTCTCAATGGCATAACCGCCACATACGGCCAAACAATTCAAAGAGGGATATTGGACATTACTGTATGACTCTTGATTCTAAGAGTGAAAGCGAAACCATAGATGGAAACGACATCATGTTGATAGTCAAAAACCACTAGTTGTGGTTGTATAATGCACCATTAATCCATGTGATTGTATCCAAAGTAGGCATGGGGTAGATCCCATCATAATGAAAATTCTTTTCCAGTAGTTAACGGATGTGTATGCGTCCATAGAAAAAAAATATTATTATTCTTTTTTAATTAGTATAAGTTATTTTTTGTTTTTGTTTTATTTATTGTTTTGTAGGAAATCATGCCCTGAATGCAATTTTTAGGTATCTTGGGAAACCTATGCCCATAAAACATAGGTCTCAATTCCTATTTTATGCTTTATGTGTATGTTTATTTTTGGTAGGACATGTGACCCTGAATGCAATTTTTAGGTAGCCGGGTAAAACTAGACCTATTAGGCATTGGTTATGGTGCCCTGAATTTTTTGGCTTTCTAGGAGGATAAATGAAGGAAAGAAGCACAAACCCCCACCAATAGGGGGGTACTTCTAGTTTGACATGTATACAGGTGTCTACTTCCTCACAGAAGAAAATACTTGTATACGGGTCAAGGTGGCGGATGTTGAATTTTTCACCAAGGAAAAGTGCCTATATTTGAACTTATGAAAGGCACCAAACTATGGGTCAACCCAGTGGACGTTGAATATCCAACAGAGAGATGGTGCCTATATCTCATATATAGCAAAGGTAGCTACATCAGTAAAATTTTGAAGGTGCCTGTATTCACAAAAGGTGCCTATCTTCCATGTATAGTAGGCAAAAAAAATGCTATCTTTTGCAGGTGCTAGTGTCCTATCCAGAATGTCATAAAAGGTACCTGTATTCACAATAATAGAAAGTTCCTATGTCTAGTAAGTTAGAGTAAGGCACATGTATTCCAGTTACACAGGCGCTTGTATCCACAATACAAAGGTTGGGTTCCTATCTTCTAGCAAAACATGTGCTTGTATCTGCAATATAGAGAAGGGCACATGTCTTCCACACAAATAAGGGTGCTTGTATTCTAACGCAGTGAAAAATCCTATCTTCGACATTGAATAAATGGCCAGAGCCATGTTGGCACCAAAATCCATGTGCAGTCAAAGTCAAACTTTTTCATGGATGAGAGTATGTCTATTTTTCTTTTCATCGATGGAATCCATTTACTTCTCGGTTGTTGATCGATGAAGTTCATGATTTTCCATTGGTGACCCATGCATGCTCCCAAGGCACAAATAAAATAGCTTCCAAGGGGGGACATGTGTCGTCCCATGGTAAAATAAAAATTCCATGTTTTCTTTAGTTTTTGCATGAGACCTTGAGACTAATAAAATTGCAGTACCCAATGACGATTCATTTGACGCGATTACTTTGCATGGAAAAAATGCACACCGTTCATTTGTCCCAAAGACACTATTGTCATGCATCGGCCAATAAAATTGCATCATCGACATTTGCATATCATAAATCATGAAACACCATCCAGGTATGTACTGAACTTTCTATTATGTGTGTGCATGATTTTCATAAAGAAAATATTTTTGTATAATGTGTTGGCACATGTCCCATGAAACTCGTATCCAATCATACAAACCCCAAATTTGCACTACGCCATATGGTGCCAATCAAATGGAAGGAAGAGATTGTAACAATACCCATCTAAATATGGCACATGATTTTAGATTTAATTACGCAGATTACCTGTAATTACTATTGATTACGGGAAGATAGGTGTCTTGTATGCATAGATATAGTCACACATTTCAGCATGTTTTAAACTAGATAATAGTGCCTATTTTGCAAACACAAATAAATCTAGAGAACATAGCCAATAACCACCATGGGAGGACCTTCAACTAATCATGCTTTGAAGAAGAATGAGCCTCGGGATATTTTGGGCATAACTAGAGATGTTAGGAACCAGTTTGAGGTTGTTGGATGGATGGAGTATTACCGCTTGGTTAGCCAGGACCAAGATCTTGTGGTGGCACATGAATTTGCAACCTCAATGGATGATGGTGTCATACGGATGCATGGACTAGTCATACCAATCATAGAGGCATACATTACGGAGGTGACTGGTCTTCCACACATAGGGGATTAAACGTATAAGGAGGACAATATAGCGTGATGTGTGCAACAATTTTTTGGCAGCCATCAACATAGATAACATGCGTAGGGTTGCCAAAATAGCATATGCCAAACCTATGGAGGAATGTGTTCGAGCAAGTGGCTCAATTTTTCACTTGCACTAGTAAGTATTCCTGGTTGAATGCCAACCATTTCAGATTTCTCAATCATCTACTACATGGGGATAAAATCAATATTCCCTATTACTTAATGTGTGCCCTAAAAGATAAATCTAGTTGGTATCAGGTAGGAATAGTAACAAAATTAGGGCATCATGAGCTAATTTCAGTTGTCGTTTGATATTTCAAGGTGCATAGGGATGCCCCGAAAGCTGGAGAAAATGTTGTAGAAATAATCGATGAGCAATAGAAATATGAAGAGGATGAAGAAGGTGTTTTTGTAGATGTAGCCAGGGATAAGTAGGGGGAAGAAGAGGTGCCTAAATCCCATAGCCATCAAACTATAGAAATAATAGGGCAGGCAGAATTAGGCCCTTCTCCCATAATACCATCACCTACCTCCCAACATAGCCATTATATAAGGGAGGCAGGGCAAGATGAATAGATTTCATCATGGGCAACATCATTGCTTGTCTCCCAAAATTCAAATTGGGAGGTAAACCAAACTATTTCAAGCCCATTTCGGGCTTCATCACCACCAACAACTAGAAGTAGAGCACAAAAGGAGCCTCTGGTTGATTACAGTTCATCCAAATAAGAAGACACCCCCATGATAGAGGATGAACTAGCTGCTCAAGTGTTGCATGGCATGGCCAATGGTGACACATCCTATCATAATGCTCAAGAAGAAGACCTGCAGAGCTAGCTGTAGAACATGAAATAACAAGCCTCCAAATGGGAGGAAAAATATAAAAAGGAGTAGGCTAAATTTTAGGAATCCTGATGGGCTACCACAATAAGGTAGTAGGAAGTGAATGATGCTCTATGGTAGCTATGAGATATGGTGCGGCAGTTGGAAAATAGGGTCCAACAGTTGTAGGCCACCAAACTAGATAAGGTCGATGTTGTCATGTAAACTGACTAGGCCATGGACACAACACTTTCTTTCATGGAATCGAAGGAGAAAATTACATCCATAGGAGCATTTCACTCTAATGCTAGGAGGGCATCATGCAACTAGAAGACCGAAATAGGGGACCAATCAAAGGCCCCTATGAAGACTACTTCCTAGGAATAGGGGAGCCCTATTGTGCAATAGGAACCCCCTATAATTGAAATAAAAGATAGTGAGGCTAAGGAGTTAGCTAGAACACCTATGGCTACCCAATTAGATGGTCAACCACCAAATGACCAAGCAAAAACTACCCAATTAGCTGGGGAGTTTGAGGCACATATGGATGCCACTCAAAACACTAATGAAATACCTATATCTAACCTTATTGTCTAGTCAAAAGTAGGGTAGGAGCAATAAAACGAGGTGGACCACCCATAGGAGTCAAAAAATTCCATGAAGGTTGTATAGTTAATTGGTCAACCATCAATTAATCAAACCATGGTTGGTTAGTTTGATGAGTAGACCATGACTGAACCAACTGTGAACACACTAGTGGACCAGGATATGCAAGAAATAGAGTCTTCTAAGGTCCAAGAAATACCACCTCCATAGAATACAGAGGAGGTTGGTCCCTTGGCATCCACAACTAATGTAGCAACACCTAGACCAACCAAGAAATTATGGCCCAAATAAAAAGTAGAGAGAGCACCATAGAGAAGGTCGAAGACAAGGGCCAGAACAATACCCCAATGAAAGTAGAAGGCACCCCAATGAAAGTTGAGGGTGCAACCAGACCCAAAATTAGATGAAGAATGGGATGCGTCCATGAAATATTTCACCATCCAGAGGGAGCAGTTCCAAGAGCTTAAGAAGGGCCTAAAAAGGCTAAGAAGGAGTGAAAGGCTCACAAATGGATGGCTAGAGAGCCAAGCATTTCTATCAACCCTACCCAACCAAGGTAATTTTAGAACTTGTATGGTTCAATTGATGGCAATCCCTCAAGGATGCAGGAATATCTATAGAATATGGGCATATTTAACAAAGAACCAATGATGCCATCACCAGTTCGAGCACCCAAGTCTCTACCACTTGAATATGCAGAGGAGAATGATGTAGATGACACAATACTCAATCCAGAGGTGGTAAAATTTTCCAAGGACCTAGGTACATGATACATCTCATTATCCACCTTGGGATAAGCCTGAGTTCCCTATGGCAGATCAAATTCCCCCAAACTATCAATACTAGAAGCAAGATGATCTTGCATTCTAGAAGGATGCCACCACATTCATAGGGTTCTATATGGAGGAAGTTGTAGGTAAGAAGGGGTGGAGCAAAAAGAAGTTGGATATAAGGGCAGGGCCCAACTAGCCCTTATGGCGTAGTGAGTACCAGAAAGCACCTGAGATAGAAGTAGGTCCCACTCAACCAAAATAGCATGGCAAACGAAAACACAAGGAATGAGATAGAGCCACAACCAAGGAGAGAAAACATCGAAACAGGGAATATTGGTAGGCCATTGTTGAAATAGGGGATTATCAGCATCGAGTGCCACGAGGATGTGGCAACAATTAGGCATGGGGGATGATGAGCACCAAAAATGCTCATTTTTTGTATGCTTTAATGAAATAAATGTGTGGCATTATTATATTAGAAATGCATTTTTATGAGATTTTTGTATACATTTAATGGAAAATGATGTATTATGCCTAATGTGTGTTTTGAGTGAAAATTGTGTGTAGATGCAGTACCTTATGATTTTTTTGCACCTTTTAGTCAAGGTCCCATGCGGACCTGGCATTTGATAACTTTCATAACGTGATTAAGGAATGGTTGGTGATTAAATGATGATAGTGGCAAAGGAGTAAGGCATTCCAAAAATGCTAAGGTATGATGCCTATCTCCCAACCATAGGTTGGAAGGCACCTATATCCCAATGAAAAGGAAGCACCTATCTCCCAATACATAGGACAAGTGCCTATCTCCCAATAATAGGCTGGACGACACTTGTCTCCCAGTACACAGGACAAGCGTCTATCTCCCAACAACAAGTTGGACGATGCTTGTCTCCCGATGATAGAATAAAGTGCTCACTATTTGATGCCCAAAAAAATTATGATCTTAAGTGAACAAGAAAAGGTTAAATGCGGTGCCTTTATCCCGATGACAGGATGAAAAGGCACTTGTTTTCCAGCGATGGGCCGAACAACGCGTGTACCCAACAAAATAAAAATGTGCATGTTGACTGTAAAGTTTGAAGACCATGTATAAAATTAGATGCATTTTGTTAAGAAAGCATAGGGAACACTATGATTATCTCGTAAGGGTTAATTTTAGTGTGACTTCTCTTTTATTAGGCATTTAATTAATTTATGCGTACCTACCATAGTAAATCACGTTAGAATGATAAAATTAGCAGCATCTAAATTTGTAACAAGGGATGACCGCATTTTGTATAAAAATGCAGGCCACCCCTAAAGAAAGGATCCCAAACTTGCTTTGTAAATTGGTACTACATAATAAAATATTGAGTGTTTTGATTAATTTGTTGTGTTCGGAGAGTGATCGCGTGAATTAGTTGGGCAGATGTCTGCAGGAGCCTGGGCCCACTCCAGGTAGTATTCCTCCCCTATTTTTTTGCTATCATTATTTACTTTTCTACTACAAGTGTGTTTTCCTATTTTATTTATTTTTGCATAGTGTGTTTAATTTCTGCATTTTTCTACTTTATTCAATTCTGCAAGTGTGTTTATTTTCCTGCAATTTACTTTCCTATAAATTTCCTTTCAGTCACATGTTTGATAGTTTAAATTAGTTTTCCTGAAATTTCTTGTAGAATTTACTTTCCTGCAATTCAATTTTGTTGGTTTGGCTGAACTCCAACTACACCAACAACCACCCCCACCAAACCAAAGTGACACATAGGACTCATCTCTAGTTTATTGCAGGCATATACTTTGCACTAGTACTTAACAATTTTACGAAATTTCGGATTGATAAAATTAAATGGAAGCATAATTAACTATTTTTAGAAACATATTTTCTGCTCACCACTAGCCACCAGAATAGGTAAGTATCCTTGATCCTCTAATTTTTTAGTTTATTTTGTAAACTTGTTTGTTTGCTTCTATATTACTCTTTCCTTTATATGCACATATAAAAGAGAAAAATTAAAAATCATTAGTCTAGTTAACATTCTATTTCACTTCCATAGGCATTCAAAATCAATATCACATATAGCCTTGCATTAGGTTAATTTGTATGATCTTATGCTTCTTTTACCATTGTCCTCATAAGAAAAGGAAAATAAATTTCTCTTTTCATAGCATAGATAGAAAATCACTGAAAGAAAAATCACATATAGGATAAATACTTTATCTTTTGCATCATTGTTTTCATATTACATTGCATTGCATTCTCATAAATACTAGATCCTAGGATAAATTGCCAAAACCTAGGTGTTTGCCAAAAATTGAATGCATTAACTAGATTAGAGAATCTATAAATCTCTTAGTGAACCTAAAACTCCCCCACCAAAGATAGTTCTACATGCAAAACATAGTCATATCCAAAACAACAAGTTAGCAGCAACGCTCTCCCACCCGAGTGTGGACAATCACCAAAAAGAGAACAAATACATGCAACCTTTGGCATCCCACACTACTTTATCCTTGGAATTTCTATTTTTCTTAATTTTAGTCCTCTACTCATGGGTGAACTTATGCCCCTTTATGTCCTTTAAATATGTATCAAGTTTCTTCTCAGGGTCATATTCCCATTGATCTTTAATTTTCTAGAGCCTCAATTTTTTTAGCTTACCTTTCACAATGGAAGCCCCTCTTTTTCTATGAAAGGTCACTTATCCCAAAATGAATGGCATGTAATATGACACTTCTTCTTTGCCATTCCTATACTTAAAGTCTATCATATCAAATTGCCTATAAACTTCTAGGCAAAAGACCTGGTCGGGGACATATTTAGGTAGGAGGTAAATAGGAAAGCTGAAATCATGCATTCTAATAATTATTCCTTCCTTGATGAAGTACCAATCCCCAAGGATAATTCCTTCTAGAAAATATATAAAATCTTGCGAGATGTATCTGATTTGAGACTCTCTAATCAAGGTAATGGCTAAGGTGGAAAAATGATCAACACAAATATAGTAAGAGGCACCCTTAATTAGATCCCTTTCCTAGGTATAAAATTGTGTATCATTTACTTTCACATCTCTCTATTTTAGTTTTAAATTAGCATAATTAATGGGTTTTAAAATAAAATTAAATATACCAAAAATGATGAATTCTTGAATGTTCAGGTTTTCACAAAGTGGCTCATGCCATATCTTATTTTCTTCGTAACTAATTCAATAAAGTATAAGGTATTTTCCTCTTACCTCATTCTATACAAAATACCTAGTTGAGTCGTATTGACATTCTTATCATGCTCCATGCCTAAAATAAAGGCCATCATGCTCAAGGCATATCTTGAATTTTCTCCAAATATATTGATGGGAAGGGGACATTTTGGAACTTAAGAAGTCCATCTTCTCTTTGTTCAAAAGTACCTTAAAATTCATTTTCTCTTCTTTTTCATTTATGTGTACTTTACTCTATGGTAGTAGTAGCATTCTCCTAAAAGTGGGGCCATCAATATTTACAATGAATTCTTTTCTTTGGGAACTAATTTCTTGGGTAGCTGGTTTGTAAAACTACGCATGTCACTACCAATTCATAGTAGATATAAAATTTAGATACCATATATTTTTCCAAGAAACTAGTCCATATTCTTACCCTAAAACATGAGAGTTTGCTAATTTTGAAACATTCTAGGACATGACCCTCAGGTTATTTATTCTTTTTGAGATATTTGGGTCCTCACAGTATTCATCCAAGTCACTTAGAATCTTAATGTTGGAGTAAGTAGGTACATGCACTTCTAGAATTTTTACTGCATGGGGGCATTTTAGCTTTGTCATACTATATTTAGGAGTTGTTGCTTGAATGTATATCATTTTCTTTTCCATTCAGGTTGTATCTACAATTTTCAAAACTTTTCCCCCTTTGTATCTATCCAAAGACTCCACTACAAAAGGTTAAAATACTTTTGCACTTTGGAAAGTATCAAACAAAAATGGTTATAACCATCTTCCCTACCTAGTATACCTTCCATATTTTTTTCATGCCATGAATGTATTACCCCTTTCTTACTAAATTTATGGGGAATGCCCATACCTTATTGATTAATATCTTCATAAAAATCCTCATTTTTTAAGACTGATTTGTTCTTACAATATTCTTGTTAGTACTTGATCATGGCTAGAGTGGGCATCAACTCCAAAATTCAATGTAAATATCTATTCATGGTTACTCTCTCTTGTTTCCAAGGAACTTTTGGTGGGAAGGATTTACCATCTACATTTTCCTAGTTGGCTATTTATTGGACCTCCCAGTTGATTTATTATTGGTATCCTCATAATTATATATTTTAATTTTAGGTGTTGATTAGCTTTGGTCTATGTATCATGCACAATTTAGCTTAGGGTCCCTTAGATATAATTTTTTATTTTTATGAGAGACAAGGCTTTTATTCAACCTATGTATTTAATCCTATATTTTATTTAGGCTAGGATTCCATATTGTAATTTTATGTTTGTGCTTTTGAATATCTAAGATATGGAGACATCCATTCATCAAATTCCTCAACTTGGTTAACCCCTTTTTTTCTCATAAGAGTGTGATCAAATGTTATCCCCTAAAAACATGCCCTTATAGCATTTTTTATTTGAGGTATTTGCCCCTATAGGTCTTCCCTCCCTACTTAATAGCATTTTCTCATGTATTATTGAAAGTGGGAAGAGAAGAACTTCTGATTGGATTTGCTTAACTTCCCCATTATTTTTTCTTTAGGGCCCATTTCCTTATTTTCTTAGATTGGATGGGTTGGACCAAAATCATATAACCTTATTTAGGTAACCTAAATATTATCCTATTCTTAGTGGATTGCTTTGGTGGGTCTTCTTCATAATGGATAATAAGTCATTGGCTAATTTGAGATTAAGAAGAGATAGTTGAGTGCCTAATTGGCTAATTTGATTTGTACAAGGGGGGTTACTTATTTTTATTGAGTTAGATCATTCTTGATTTTAAACTCATCCTCCACCTTTATTTTGAATCCTTCCATGAGTAGGGTAGCCATTTGATCCTATTTCAAAATTGAATAGGGAGGAAGAGATTGATATTTTGGAGTGCTTCTCCTTAAAGAGATTCCCCTAATAACCTCAAGGTCACATATTGTTCTAAAATATTATGTGTTTGGTATATGAATACCATTTCCCTTAGGTTCTCTAGTGGGGTCATCAGGCCTTTCCCACTATACTTTGTTAATATTGATAGCACTAACTTTGGGAGATCTCCCCATATAGCTACTGGTCTTGGGAGGCATAGTGGACTTGGATTATTCCAATTTAAAATTACATTTTCTAGAGGGATAACCATAATTTTCCACTCTATAAGGAAAAGGTATTGATATCAACAAAATATCAACAATGAGTTTTTATTTACATACCTCTAGATTCTTTTGATGGAAGCAGAGTAGCTAGGTGTATGCAACTTATGCCCTAAGAGTAGATAGACTGAGGCCTTTATTTAAATATCGATTTGATATCCTTAAGCAATGAGTTCTTTTAAGTTTCTTTCTATAGTGGAGTCGCTAGGTGAATTTGAAGTGTTTCAACAAAAGAGATAGGTAAATACCCTTGCCAAGTGTAAGCCTAACTTATTATTACAATTGTAGGACCAAAGATGTGTCATTGGGATCCCACCATGAGTGCCAATAAACTATTGTCCTATCTAATTTTCATGGGAAATATAATTGAGATAATCACATATCGCATAGAGTGACATAGTAGGGCCAATCCCAAGAGCATAATATGTGGCTCAATCAGGGGCCCTGGAGTTTTTACAAGGCTATATCCTTATTAATATGTAATATTTGGGTACTATTATCATATCTAATTATCCCTACCCGAGACAATCACACCTTGTGGGGAGTGACACAATGGGGTTGCCATAAAGAGTGTAAGGTTTGACTCAACTGGGGGTATTTGGGAAATTTTACAAGGTTGTATCCTTGTTAGGATGTGATATTCAAGGTGTGTTAGTTGATCAACAAATGGAAAAGGGATATGAGAAAGTAAAAGTAAAGAAAAATAACTTGTAGGCTAAAAAAGCTACATAAGAAAAATCATTAGGAACAATAAAACTATTCAAAGAAATTTTCTAAGGTTCAAAGATTTATAATTTTTCAAAAATTTGCCTAAGGGATGAATTGCAACCTAGGCATGGATGCAAAAAATTTTGTGCAATACAATTGAATCAAAGGGTGCACCACAATTTCTTGTTGCCTTTATAAAAAAGGTGCAAACAGGAAAGTGCCAAAAAAGGGTGAAAATAAGAAAGCACATTAAAAGGGTGAAAATAGGAAAGCACCAAAAAAGGGTGAAAATAAGAAAGCACTGAAAAAGGGTGAAACAAGAAAGTGCTAGAAAACAAGCAAGCATTGAAAACAGATGAAAATAGAGAAGGAAAATACATCAAGAATTTCTATCTTCTTTGTATCCCGCGTGCAAACAAGAAAGCATTGATGCATGGTCAGGACATTACAGATTCAGGGGATAGTATTATAAAATGACCTTTGAATCGATGCATGGGCTTTTCCATACCAAATTATGTGTACATAATTGGCAAGTAAATAAATGGTGGAATATGGTCATGATAAATAAAGTAGGAAAAATCCTTTGTCGAACATCAAGCCTAACAATAGTTTACACATACGTACAAGTGAGTGATGAAATCTTGTGAGATTAGAGCAAGAGGATAGACTTCAGAATGGATTATTTTGACTTTGTTGCCCAATGGATGAAACAAAAGTAATCCTAAAGTAGAGGAAGGAACATCAAGAAAAATGGAGATCACATGGGTGGAATCGAATGAAAGACATCATACCTCATGCAAAATGAGCTCAATAGAAAGCAAACCAACACGAGTGAAGGATTTAGAGAATGCATAAGAACTAGCTTAAGTAGGTCAATTATATTTTAATATATTTGAGATATGATTACACAGTCACCAGTTGACGTAATGAACATCTCCAAAAATGGTTATATAAGGAGTTATATTGCTCAAATAAAGAATATTTAAGATATCATGATACATATGGTGCGAGTAAGGAGTTGTAAGAGGTTGTATAATTGGTTGAGGAAGTTATGGTTTCATCATGTAAGAAAAATGAGGAGGCAGAAGAAGTATCAAAAATTTTCCTACACTATGGCAATCTATCTACCTTGGAAGTGGCTCTGTGCCTTGATGGAATATACATATGCAACTTACACCTCGATGGAGTATACATATGGAGGTACAATTTTTGTTATAGTTTTAATATTTTGTGTACCTTCAATTCCCTTGATTTCTTGCCTTCCTTTCCCTTTCTCCATATTCTTGGTACTCTTTCTCTCATCCCACCTATAAAAATCTTGTTTTCCACACCTTTTTGGGTATCCCCCTTTATTTTCTATAGATTTTCATACTATGTTATGTTCCTCTCCTTTCCCTTTCATTTCCTTTAATTTGTATTATAAGGTTTATTTTGATTTTCCATCAAACATATTTGTGTTTCCATTGCATGTTAGTGCTTCTTTGTCCTAATTTATCCCTAGCATTATATTCATCACATTAGTATCACCTTCCTTTGCCTAGTGCATCCTTTAAAGCCTTATTTTTATTTATCAAAAAATGTTTGCTCAGGGATAAGGCTATCTGAGTTCTATAACTTTCGAAGTAAAGTTTCTCGAGAGGAACCATAATGTAGGCTAAAAAATCTACATATGAAAAATCATTAGGAACAATCAAACTGTTCAAAGAAATTTTCTAAGGTTCGAAGATATGTGATTTTAAAAAAAAATTCTTTAGGGACAACTTGCAACCTAGGCACAAATGCAAAAATTTTGTGCAATACAATTGAATCAAAGGGTGCACCAAAATTTCCCACTGCCTTTTTAAAAAGGGTGCAAATAGGAAAGCATCCAAAAAGGGTGAAAATAGGAAATCACCAAAAAAGGGTGAAAATAGGAAAGCATAAAAAAAGGGTGAAAATAGGGAAGCACCAAAAAAGGGTGCAAATAGGAAAGTGCTAGAAAACAAGCAAGCATTGAAAACAACGTAAAATGGAGAAGAAAAATGTGTCGAGAATTTTTATCTTCTTTGTATCTCGTGCGCAAACAAGAAAGTGTTGAAAACAACTAAAAATGGAGAAGGAAAATGAATCAATAATTTCTATCTTATTTGTATTCAACACGCAAATAGAAAAGTGCTAGAAATGCCCAAAATTGGAGAAAGTCAAGTGAACGATATTTCCTGTCTACTTTGTATTCAGTGCACAAACATAAAAGTGCTAAAAAAAAGGTTCTGGAAATGATCGAAAGCGTGGAAAGAGAAAAAAGTCATGATTTCTTGTTTCCTTTATAGGTTGCATGATTTCTCGTCTACTGTGTTGGCCACATGTAAATATGAAAATTGCTACAAACAAAGATACATGAGAAAAGGTGGGAAGTTGAGAAAAGTTAATCAAAAGGCATAAGGGCATGATTTTTTATCCTCTTCATTATTGTCATGCAAATAAAAAATGTGCTAAGCTCAAAAGGCTAGGATAAATGAGAGTGAAACTTTGATTTCGCATGATTTTTTTCCTTTGCAATCAAAGTTAGAAAATTTTAAACCTTGAACATATTCAAGGAGATCAATCATGGCCATCCAAATGCAAATAAGAAATAGTCATCATTTTTCTCCAAATTCATATTGTCTACATGTTTTCACATGCTTGTTAATTGCATAAGGCAAAGAAAATATAGAATAGGCATCATGGAAGCTAAACCATCCTATACAGCCTAGAAGCTTCTAGAATCATCTGATAAAATAAATTTAGTTATAGATCGATGAATGAAAAGGGATCACAAGAACCATCAATGGTAAAACTAACTTGGAGCTGAAGTTAGTTGTAACAGATCAAGAAGGTGTAGATAGAAGGCATCATGGATGGCAAGTGGCCAAGAAAATAAAATGCAAAACTCATTGAAAATGCTCAGAAATGATTATCATTGTAAAACTATAAATAAAGGCAGCGACCTCCTTTCAAAAGGTCGACTCTAAAGTGTTTTCTTGCACTATTGTGTATATTTTCTGCAAATTAATGAATGAAGCATTACAAGGGATGTTTACCTTGAACTTGTGCTTGTGTTGATTGGCTAGATATAATTCTATGAAATTATCTCTACTATTGCTGCTATGGTTAGTCTATTCTATTAATTTGGATAACTAACTTAGAGTAAATTGGGATAATTCATTCTTGCATACATACTTTCAAGAATTCTATTTTTTTTAGTCAAGGCATTGATATTATTCTATTAATTTGGATAATTAGTGCTTTAGATGTTTGGAATAATTATGTGAGTATGCAAAAGGTCGTTGATATAGTAATTGTAGAGTTTTGAATGTTGTTAGTCCCAAATATTGTCTTTGAAGTTTAATTTATCAAGGAATACTTTGTGGATGTCTATGTTGTTAGCTTCACCCATCCATTATTTACTCATACATTTCTAACCCTACCATTTCTATCCCTAAACTTTTAGCTATTTTTAGCTAAATAGAGTCAACACCCATTAAGTTGACAAGGTATACCGGCATTTTTTGAAGGTTGAATAAAATCTATTTGGCTCTTCCAATGTTTATTCTAGGTTGTGATTAGTGAATGCTCACCTTTAAATCCTTCAAGATAATGATCACAATTCTAGTGCTGGCTTGATGACAAACCAGACTACAAAAAAAACTTAACAAAAGAAAAGAAGGCATTGTGCCAAAATATTCATTAAGATATTCTTCCAAAATAGACCTAGATGCTATGTTCCAACGATGAAAACTTCCTCTTATCAACATAGTGAAGCACAAATAGGAGTTACCAATTATACACATGCATAAGAATGTGGGTCCTGCTAGAGAGACAATTAAGTAACTCACTCCAAAAATATATGTAGACCCGTCATGCAAACACACAATTTAATAAAAACCTAATATCTAGGTAAAATTTCATAGATAATTCCATACACACAACAATGGGTCTTTAGGCTATGCCAAAAAATAGACACAAGATCCCATGTCTATAAATATACAAGCAAGATTTTACATAGATTGTGCTAAAAGCAGGGGTTTGAGATTACCCATAAGTCATTTAGGATCTGACCATTTTTACAAAAATAAATGAAAGGAAATCCTACAAATGTATACAATTGTAAACTTATTGATACTTTTTATAGTCTAAACTACATCTATTTATAGCTTATAGTAGGGAAGATTTCCCTCAAAAATTATTTGCAAATAGATCTAAGAATCCCATCTACTTTTCTTAGGGTTCTAATAATTGAATGATATACTTCTTTGATCATAATATCTAATCAATATGGTATTGTTAGTGCTATAATTTATCTTGAATGAGTGTCTAAGATAATTACTAAGGTTATTCTCTAGTAGGTGGTCTTTATCTCTTGAGTCAAGGAAGCATCAAATCAACCTAATAACCTATCTACCTTTGTCACTATTGATTTGACTCAATAACCCATGTCTACTTGGCTTTCTGGCATGTCTCTTATAATGGTTGAAATTTTTGCTATCGTGCTTTATTGTAGATTGCAAACATATCTAATATCAAGAATTATACCAAAATATGAGCTCTTTTACTGCTTCTTTAAATATCTATCGAGACTTTTGTTGAATGGGTTTTTGCATAAGTCTCAATTGTCAAGAGTTATTTTACTTGTTTTTTGTGAGCTAGATAAAACTTTGATCATTAGTTATCAAGGTTTTACCTTAGTTTCAAGTGGATAGTGGGAAACCACTATAATTTTGGTAGCTCATAGGGGCATTCTAGCCTGCTTGAAGAAGAAATTAAAATTGCCTTTATCCTTGGGCTCAGAGTCAAAAAATTTATTATTCATATAAAAGGAAATATAACAAACTATAAGAAATGTTAATTAAATATCATTACATGGTAGTAATCTTCTCCAAAACTTGCCTAATTGATACCCATTCCTCTTCTAATGGATATTGAATTGTTTTGAAATAATTGAGTGCAAATTCCACTTTGATTTTACTCTTTATAAGGAGGTTTATGCTTTTTTTAGTGATTCTTTATGTCTAGGTCCTAAGGTTAAGAAATGGTTTAACTACTTGCATGATATATTTTTATTTTAGAGGCTCTAACCATTTCTCTATAGGTAAGATAACTTCCTTGTATTATTTTAGAAGCTAAATATATTCTTGCTCCACCATCATTTTATTTTATTCATTGTAAGGGGATGGGATTCCATTTTGTAACAATATATTTGCTTCATCTCTAAACCATACCATAACATTATTCAATAGTAGAGCTTGTGCTTCACATGCATGTGCAACTTTCTCTTTATGGATTAGGGCCATTATTTTTTGCATTAGGGATTCTATGTCAAGTATTCCCATAGCCTCCAACTCACCTTGAGTCATTAAGGTCAATTTTTCTTGATATATTTTGTCTTATACTAGTCTAGAAAAGATTTAAACTAGGATGGTTTTAACATCTTGCCTAATCTACACTTCTAATTCAACCTCTATATTAATAAATCTAAATATTTGATAGAGAGGATGACTCATATTCACAATGTGGTCCCAGTATGTGGTAATTACTTTCTTGATCAGGTCAGGCTCTACATTTTTTTTGCTATTTATTTTTTGATCAGTTAAAGAGATTAAGATTTATATTTTAGATGGGTTTTAATAGGGCCCCAAAACCTATTTACAAAATGGCAATAGATGCCAGAGGAACAGATAAATTCACAACATAGTGTCATCCTTCAAAAAGCTCATACATTAAGGTTATCCTCAGTTGGAAGCAAGAACAACAAGACTTAGCAAAAGAAGTTGCTAAAAAGACCTAAAAACCAACAGAAGACATTAAACAACAAAAATATGACCAACAACCTTCCTGAATGGAAGGGGACCACTTAAACCTCCATGCCAGGATTAACAACAACATCTTGGAGTCCATCATTTGAAGTATCCATCTCAGCAATATTTTCTTTAGCAGGGACACCCTCAGGAATGATAGCCACCTTCAAGTTTTTAGTGGGAACATCTCCCACACCCTCAGTAAAGGACTTCCTAAAAACCACAAATTAAGGGCATTACGCAGATCAACAAGTTGGGTAATGTAGTTTGTTATGGATTGGATGATGAACATCTGCATGCAAAAATTAGGGTTGTCCTTGTCCTCTTCTTCAGACTCAATGACTAGTGATTATTTCTTCATAGCTTTGTTCTTCAATCACATAGAGGAGCACAATGGTTTTTGTTCAGGCTCAATTTTAGGTTCAGGGGAGGCACTACTAGGTCTCTTCCTCAGTTGGTGAACAACCTCAATAATTTTTTGTTTTTTTGCGGATAGCCTAGGGGTGCATGAGGATTGAGGTATGGTTTGGGAAGAACTAGGTTTCAAGGGACTCTTTTTGGGTTTGGGAGGGGGAGTCACGACAATACCCTCAGGGCAGTGAATTAACTAGTGTTTAAACAAGACATTAAAAAGGCCATGATGAGTGGGTAATTCTGACCCATTTTTCTTCCTACAATGCTCAATGGTATAACTGATAGAATTAAATAAAAACTGAGGTATATTGACTGCACTAACATCATGAAAGTGGTTATAAAAGGAGAAATGAAAACTATAGAGGGGCTTATCTAGATCATCAATAGTAACATACTCCATAATGGGCTTAAGGATGCTCCCCCACAAAAATGGTAGTTCATCACGCCGCATACCCAATAGAGCCTTTCTTCAAAGCTCCTTGTCCTTGACATCCTTCAATTTGGTGTCCCAATTGTGCTTCTCTCTCCTGATGGATCATCCCTTAGGTTGCTACCCAGTCAATTCAACAAGCATTTTGATGTCGACAACATAAGTCTTGTTGCGGATGGTGACCTTACCATTGTCCCACATATCCATGAATGCCAAAGTAACTTTAGGGTCCTCCCATTCAAATTTATGGAAGAATAGGAGGAAACATTTACCTGAAAGGATTCCCTCAACAATGGAATCCAAACAAACCTTGGATGGTTCAACAAAACACATGGTGACTACACAGAAACAAGATGACTTTTGGATGAACAGTTGAAAGTCACAACAATGAAGGAAAACTGAAACTTGAGTGATATAAAAATAAATAGCCAAGAGGGCAAAAGCAACAACACACCAATGACAATCTCAACAAAAGTGCCGCAAAGAGTGGTAATGAGAAAGACTACATGACCCAAGGCAATCCTGGTAGACACGGTAATTCCAATCACCAAAGGGGATCGTGTGAGAATTCACACTAAAATCCCACAAGAGGGAAAGGCCAAGGTGGTACAACAAAACATGAGGTAAGCCACGCAGGAAGGGAATGTCATGGATGGAAAAGGTGGAAATTTGGAAAGGGGTAATGGAACTAGGAGGGATAAGGGTGGTGGAGAAATGGTGAAGAGAAAAGGCTATGGATCGGGGGTTGTGAAAAAGAGGGCTTTCAAAATGAGTGAGGACAACAAAGGCTCTATCTTGAAATATGGGAAACCAACATCCAAGGTTGACAAGACCAAGCAACACGTGATGCCCATGAACCAAGGTAGCATGGGATCGATTGAAAAGAAATTTAGGACACATTGGTATTAGAATCATCTAGAATATGGCTGACTTGCTCCACATCAGCGTTAATGATACCTGATGATGAAGTTTCTTCATCAATAACATGAGACAAAAACTAAGGGATTGCAGTGGTCCATGCCATAAAATTTGTAATACAAGTCCCAAAATTTGCTAACATGTCATCAAATTTGTTGTTCACCCTGAATGTGTGCGGGAAGATTATATCTTGAAATTTTATGCTAACATGTTTGGCTTCGTTGATGTAGTTCCTTATTTTCCAAGAAGGGACTTTGGAATTTTTAAAGTAATTAATGGTAGTAAGGGAATCACCCTCAACCAAAATTCTATCAGACAAGTCTTTAGCCAACACCAAGCCACGCTAGAGAGCATGAGCTTTTCAACCTATTATTTTGTTCAATATTTTCCTTCTCTTCTTGTATACTTTGTAGCTCTATGTAAAAATATACCTCTTGCTCAATTAATTATTTTAACATCTCGTCAACTTGCTCTTCCTTATTCAATATGATGGAGTCTACAAGTTTATTTTATAAATATTTGACTAATCTATCCACCTGCTACCTAAGGGATTTTTGTTTTCACTTCAAAACTATTTAATATATATTTTATCATGTTTAGTTCTTCCTCCATCTTTTCTATTCTAAATTTAAAATTGTCAATGTCAAATTCTATGATTTTTTCCACTTCTTGCCTAAATTGTATCCTATCTTTGATCTACATTTATCTAAGATTAAAGCTTTTTTTTACTACCCACTCATCTAATATTTAGGCTGTAATACCAAAGGATCCTTTCTAGAGATCCTAAAGGATTCACTATGGGAATCAAAATAAAAATCTATTTGATTAGAATCCTGTAATCCCAAAAATAATATTTGCTTCTACTAATTTAAGTGTTATGCCTGTTGATGTGGATCCTAAAAATCCTAAAATTGTGCAATAGATGTTTTTCTACAATGAAGTTTGGGTTGGATAAGGAAATTGTCATTAGGATAATATGGAGCCTCTTAGATTTGGTTGCCTAACTGGTTGGAGGGTTTTTCTGGATTGTTCTCCTCTATCATAACCATTTTTTGGGTTGTAGGCTGCTCTTCCAAGGATATTGTGGGATTTTTAAGAGGTCTTTCCTCTTTTTATCCCTCTATTTCCTTTAAGCTAGTTTTTTTGTTAGATATGGTTACTAATGTGGCCACAACATTCTCTTCCATTGATGCTTGATATTTTTATTTTTGAGTCATGCACTTAAATTCTAGATCTTAATATTGACACATCTCTTTAATATTAGAACTTATATCTTTCTTCATATGATGATGATTCTTGTTGAATTATCATTTTTTGCTTATTCAGTGGAGGCCCTCCTTTGAATCTTTTTGAATTTTTTCTTTATTTAGTTGTCTTGTTGAGGCACTTATGACCTTTTCAATCTGACTAGTTTCTACAACTTCATATTTATTGGCCCTAACTAAGGCCTCCTCTAGGTTTTCTTGGTCATAATCCATGCTAAACACCTAGTCTTCATATGGGTCAAGCCTTAAATAAGGTGCCTTTATTTGGTATTTTTTTGACAAAATCTCCACCATCCTTTAATCTTATTATAACTCCATCTCAACTTTCTCATATTTTTAATGTAGAGGCCCTAATTATCATGGTAGGGTCAAAGTATTTTACTTTCTTATATAATATCTCATATACTTTTTTGGGGGGTTCCTACTAAAAGAAAGCTTCCTTTTTTAGTAAGGGTAGTGATCCTTATTGATTACTTTTGTATTTTTCTAGATCGGGTCTTGATTCATGTTCAAATTTTCTAAAGATGTTGGCACCTTTCAACCATGCTATAAATTTGTTGTCTAGGTCATATTTCCATGTATCCTTTAGTATTTCCAACCTTAATTGCTTTAGCCTTATTTCTAATTATTTGGTAGCTTTTCTCTTTTCCTAGGTTATTGGTCCCAACTAAAACAAGATTTAATAGAATCTAAATTTATTCTATCCACTTACATAGGTGGAATCTATCATATTTTATTGCATTAATATCTCCATGTATACTACCTTGTTGATCACATATGTTGGAAGGATGAATATTCCTCCCTCGAAATAAAAAATAAGGATCATGGTTCCTTCTTCCAAGAAGTAATCATTTCTTCTAATATTTTTTTAGGTTTTTCTCTTTTAAATTTTGCTATAGTGAAAATACAAGATTAGGGGAGTGGAGGTATAGAATATTTGTCCAATGTGCTATGGGATTCCCTTCTCCTTTTTCATTTCCTTTTTCTAAATATAAATTCAACTATTCTAATATAGAATAAGGTGAACTAAGAATGATTAGTACCTAAATTATTGGTTCACCTCTAAATTTTATTAGCTCTTCATGAATTTTTTGGGATATGAAGTGGCTGAAATCGAGCACCAATGGATTCTTCTTCACATTGTTCCTTAGAAAATGTAGAATTGCTAGCATTTCCTCTATTATTTCCACATCATTAGGGGCCCTAAAAATTAAATCTATCATACTCAAGATATCCCCTACCTCTTGTGCAAAAATCTCACTTTTGAGAGGAAATTTTGGCATGGTCTTGCTAAGCTCCTGGTTCAAATAGCCTAATTTAGACTTGATTTTTAAATAACATGTCTTCATAGTTTTTGGGTTCATATTTAGGACCTATGGTACTTGAAGCATTTTTGGATAGCATCCCTAGATATAATTACCTAGAATGCACTATCTTGAGGATACAAAATTATTTTAGAGTGTGGGTTGTATTATCTTGCACATGTCCTTACCAATTCATAGCAAGGAGGAACTAATGGAAGAAGATATTAGGCAAGGCTACTAATCCATACCCTTGCCTTAAAATAATATTTCTTAGATTTTAGTTTTCTTCTTTAATCTTCCTCCTTTAGCACCTTGCCATCCTTTACCAACCTAGGGTTATTCAATCCATCAACCTCATCCTCAATAATATAGGGTTGCTTATTTTTTACTACCTGCATCTACCTTGTCCTTTTTTCTATAGGTTTACATAGAATAACTATGTTATTTCTCTTCTTAAATTCATCAGGCATTGTTGGTTTTCCCATATCGAGTCCTAGGTGGTAGCTTGCTACAACATTACTCTTTTTAGGGATATTCATGGTAAATAAAATAGCCTCACTTGCAAGTGCATTTCTTATAGGGATTAAGGTCCTGGTCTTTTCTTGATTAGTAGAAATCCTTGGTTGGTGTGCCCTAATCTATGATTGGTTGATCGTCTCTCAAATATTGAATTGTGGCTATCCATCTATCTCCTTATATTTATAAAAATTAGGCAACATTCACTTACCAATGGTTTTTGTTTATTGTGATAGTTGTTGTTACCTTTTATTACCAATGAACAAACTTTATTTTGCACACTGAACAAAGTGCATATATATCTGCCCACTTTTTTTATAGAAAAAAGAGACATGGCTTATGATGAGCCCATACCTCTAACTTTGCATTGATATGGGTCTATGTTCTACATTGTGATTAGTCATTGATGCTTTTGTTTGTTGTAGGTGCTAATATCATCAAAAGTTGAACTTCCTATATTAAATACTTTTTCATTATCATGGGCAACATATAATGTTTTTCTTTATTATAGATGAGTTAGTTATAGTCCATATAACTTTCCTATCTTGAAGTCTCTTTTTTAGTAATGTGTCCTTACATGTCCATAAATGTGGAAGCGATGAACTCTCTAGCCATGTTTATCTTAGGGTTGCTTCCCATACTACTTTGGGTATTGTAATTTTTATTTTCAAAATCCATAAGAAATGATTATTATTTCTTCCTTATCCCACTACTTATATAAGATCTCCCTATTAGAGAATCCATCCTGTTATGTATTTCTAACTAGGAAGAACTTAGTTGGCTATTTTATTTATGGTCAAATGAAACATCTTCTTCTTGAGTTGGATCACTCCTAACCTTGATTGTGTTTTCTTCACTTTATGTGACAGTCATTCATGAGTATTGAAGCCAACTAATCCGTTTATGCAATTGAATGAGTAAGTGATTCATATTTATTGAGTGATATTCCTAAAAAGATACCACTAATAGCCTTAAGGCCACATATTGCTCCACTATATTGTGTGTTTGGTATATAAATACCAATTCTCTAAGGTGCTCTAGTGGAGTGATTGGACCCTTGCCAATATATTTTGGTAATATTTCCAATATAGATTTAGGTAGTTTCTTCCATACATTAGGTGGATTTTTGGGACTCAGAGGGCTTGATCCTATCTCATCTGAAGGGATATGTACTAATGGGCTAGCCATTTAAGATATGACATTATATTTTGATAGCATATTTTATCTACATGCCTCCAGGTTTATTTTGTTAACATGGAGTCACCAGGTGAATATAGATTCTTACATCTAAAAAGTAGATAGACTAAGGTCTTCACCCAAACCTTAACCTAGTATATTCAACAATGACTTATTCTAGTGTTCATTCTAGAGTGGAGTCTCCAGGTGAGAAAAGGGATGCTTCAAAAAGTGGAAATAGACCAAGATCGTTACCAAGTCTTAGTTTACTCCTTGTTGTGATTATGGGATTAATGATGTGTCACTGGGGTCCCACTGGGTATAACATTAAACTATTGTCATATTTAATTGTCCTTGCCTAGGATAATCATACCTCATAGGGAGAAACATTGTATTGCCATAACCAAGAGCATAGGGTTCAACTTAATAAGGGTCCTCTAAGAGATTTTACAAGGCTAGATTCTTTCTAGGATGTGATCTTCAAGGTATGCTAGTTGATCAACAAAGATAAAAGGGATACAAGAAAGTAAAATTAAAGAAAACAACTCAAAAAAATAAAATGAGGTAATGCACCAAGAATTCTGCTAAGATCTTCCTACAAAAATAGGCCTAAATATTATGTGCTAGTGATGAACACTTCCTCTACTTGATACAATGAAGTACAAATAAGAGTTACTAGTTATACACATGCATAAGAATTTGGGTCCCATTGGAGATCCAATCAAGTGACTCGGTTTAAAAATAGATGTAGGCCCCTCACACACATATACACTTAATAAAATTCAAAATTTAGGTAAAAGGTCATAGATAAATACATACACACAACAACGAGTCTATAGGCTATGCTAAAAAATAGATATAGGATCCTAAATATATATATATATATATATATATATATATATATATATATATATATATATATGCACACAAGATTTTACATAGATAATCCTAGAAGTGGGGTTTTGAGATTTCCCACAAACCACTCAAGAATTGATCATTTTTACAAAAATAAATGAAATAAAAGACTACAAATGTATACAATTGTAAACTTACCGATACTTTTTATAGTCTAAACTACATCTATTTATAGCTTATAGAAAGAAAAAATTTCCTTCAATATTTTTTGAAAATAGATCTAGTATTCCCACCTTCTATTTGCATCCATTTCCCAAGTAGTCAATAAGCTTCTTTAAATCCATGGTTGCTATCACAAAGCTTTCATGATAGGGGATAAGGGTAATTACTCTTAGCTTCTGCTCATAAAATAACTAAGTACTTGAATGCTTTTGATGAGTTGTATAAATATAGTAAATGCATTTTATAAGCTTTCATCAATGGTAACTTCCATAATTACATCAATACACGTGCTTGCACGTGATTCCTACTATAACTAAAATGCTTTTCCTATATTACTAACTCATGTAATCACCTCTATCTACTTTTTTCCTTAGTGTTGCTATCTTCTACAACCAATAGGATTTTGACAATTTGGATTTTATTTAATTATTAACTTTTTATTAGTCACTACTTATTTACAATATGGTACAAAACTTGGCATTCATTTTCATGTCAAATGTTTCAAAATTTACCCGATTACCAGAATTAGCAATGTCTATACTAGAGTGAACCAAATTTTTGATGCTTATGCATACCTATTTTTTGGAATGCTTGATTTATGATGGCTAGAAACTTTTAGCTATCTAATTCTAGTATGCAATAATTTCTCCATATAATATAAACTACTATATTGAAATCACTTAGTGAGAACTCTCGTCAATAGATCCTCTATCAGCTCTTCAAGGTATTTTGGGTCATATTCAACCATATTGAAATTATTTTATCCATATTTTTAATGTGATAAGGTCTTGGTTTCTCCACATATATCCTAACCTTATTTTATGGGGAATTATAATATGCATGTAATCCAAATATTTGTATTCTCCAAACTTAGTTGTGAATTCTCTTGATAAGCATAGCCTAAAAAGAGGAGGAATATCAACCACTACTACCTATTGGATCACCATAATCTCTAGTAATTTTAGGAAGCACCATAGATATGTCCTTGAATACTCCAACCATATGGATCGGGGTCTTGTATAACTAATACATGTCCTGACAGCATTGCGCAGTGCTGTCGCCTGACACAGGCTGTCGCTTGTCAGCCAGGACAGGCGCGGATAGCTTGTGTCTCGGTTGAGGCATCCGTGCTCTAGCACACAAAGTGGAGGGCACGATTGCACCAGCCATTGGTGTCAGGGGTAGGCATGATGACCGATGACAGGTCAGGATGCCTCTGTGTCACGTGTCGAATTTGGCCGTATGCTGCCGGATGTCGGGTGCCGGATGCCGAATTGATCAAATATATATATATATTTTTAATTAAATTTAAATAAAAAAATTACAATAATATATATATATATATATATATATATATAAATATATATATTTATTTATTTAAATTTTAAATAAAAAAATTAAATAACTTTGATTGTTATTTAAAATTTAAAATTTAAATCTGACAATAATTCCAAAGGAAATTAAGGTAATTTTACCTAAGAATTACAAGAAATTTGTAATTTCTTTTAAAACCAGCAAGACCCCTTTAGTAGCTCTCCTTTCAAGATCCAGTCGACACACGACCAACGTTTGAAAGGCAACCAGACCCAAGTTGACACACGACCTGGTATAGATGCTCCTCAGTCTTCAAGACTCCTCAATGGCAGGAACAATAGGAACGAAAGGCTCCCTAATTCGCATTTCACCGTAGGAGAAATCCAAACCTGCCAAAGGATTTTTGTAAGGCAGAAATTGGGGTAAGCTTCTCCTATACTTCTTTAGCATATGGAGAAAGTTGGAACGAGGATTTTGATGCCTAAGGAACTTCCTTCTGCAAATGGTTTTCAAGATCCCCTTGAGCTTGAACCGAGTCCTCAATGAAAAAAGTTTCTCATAAAAAAAAACTATCTCCTACCCTCTCACCTCACAAGCCCTAGTGCAAACTTGAACTAGGCTCTGATACCAATGAAAAGGATTGAAAATCCAACTAACTTCATATTATTTACAAACTCATTATATAGGCTCTAATGGCACAAAATACATAACCAAACCCATCAAATCATAGATTTGATCCAATATGCTTAACCATAAGCTACAAAAGTGCAAAGGAGAATGCACGTAACTTCTAAGTTAAGAGGAAAGGAATAATGCTAACTATAAAATCCATTTTAGCTATCTTGAAGTACACACTTCCTACTTTGAGTTCACACTTACTAACTAACACTCTAAATGACAACTAGAAGATAACTAGTGCCCACAAGTGCATGTGAGAAAGAGACTCACTTAAAATATTAATTTGCAAGAAATAAACTATGCAAACCTAGCTAGGAACTACTAGAGGGGTCATATGAGTGATCAAACATCAATCCTCATCAAAACTCATCCAGGTGTATTCCATACCCATTGCATCACATATGACTTTAGGCATAACTATTGTGGTAGCTCTAGAGTCCACCATGCAATTGTATACAATTTAAACTTTCATGCACAAAGGCATATATAAGTGTTGAGGCCTATTCATGCCCTTTCCTAGGGCCTAATGATATTGAGATAGGTTTAGGTGTAGGTACCCAAATCTACTTGATAATATATTCTTTAGAGATACTCTAATAAAATTGGTTTGTCCAAGAATCAACAATGCATCATACATGCTTTCCATTAAAGGGATGTTTTTTAGTTCTTCTATAATGTTGTATATAGAAGCTTTTTATAGATTTTAATCCTTTTAAGCTAACTCTTAAAACATCTTCTAATATTGCTACAACATCTTGCCTTTACTTTTTGGTGACTAAGGGGAAACATAGCTTCCTTAGGGCTTTCTACCTAGTCTCTTCTTGGTTGGCCTTGTGTGCTTCTAGTTTTGGTTTCTATTTAGGTTGATCCTTATTTTGACCCTTTTATAGCTAATTTTAAGCCTCAAGACTATCAACCTTCCATGGATCCTCTAATATAGGTATATTCCTATATTTTATCAATAACTAAAATGTATCAAAGCTTATAGGTTCTTCAACCAAGAGATTTGATTTGAGTCTATAAGCATACCCACTAGCCCTTTTTATTCTCTTTCAAAATTTGAAGCTATAGTGAGCTGAAATTGATGCTAATAGACCATATAGATGTTGGTATTATGTGGATAAGTATAAGCCAAACACCAATAATCCTCCCAAGTAATTGATGTTTCTCCCTCTTTGGCTTCTATCCAGAGCATTTTATTTTTTGATTACATTATTGGTTAAATCCCCTTGGGCCTTTGTGACATAAGGGTATAATATATACTACTACCCTACAAATATTATTTTAGAATTTTGAGGCTTCATTAAAATGATCTTTTTTGTTAGGTTCTTGATATCTACTTTTAGCACCTACATATCTGTGAATTCTTTTGACTCTAAAGCAAGAAGAGATTGTACTTGGATGGTCAAGACAATAGGTTGAGGATATGATTTTGGTGTAGGTAAAGCAACTAATAGAGGGGATAAAGAGGATGGAAGTAAGGCTTGTTTATTGTGTTGATGAATTTTTGTAAAACATGTCATTATAACCTTTTGAGGAAGCTTTTCAACTAAGATGAGGGCATTCTCTGCTACACAACTACTTGGAAAAGTTAAGTAAATCTCATATTATTTGATTGTTTGATTTAGAATCTTGAGTCTAGAATGAAATCATGGAGATAGTAAATGTAATATTAGGATTGAAAATTTCTTACCTCCTGAGGGATTCTCCTCCATTTCTTTCTAAACAAAATATTGAAATCTATGATGTTTTATTAAGGATGCCTTTGTATGGAAGTAAAATGAGTAAGGAGTGAAAAGGAATCCCCTACATAATTGAACACCAAGATAAAGGGCTCAACCAATTGAACCGAAGTTTTAATTTTATTCTCTTTTAAATAGAAAATGTTAAGCCAATACCTTTCCTATGAAATATGGTGATACTAACCTCATCATTACATTTTTATGAATGATATTGTACATAGTAGCTAGAGCAACTATGACTTGATAATATTCATAATCATAATTCTCACCACTATCAAATGAGGGAAAAGCTTTGAGTCTAGACTATGAAATACTATGAAGATTTTGTATACTAAGGGGTCTAACATTTTTTGATCGATGGTAGATTTTTCTAACCATGGTTTTAGATGAGGAAGTACTAGATAATTCTTTGAGTATGGCCTATAGAGGAGTAGGAATTTGGATAAAGAAGACCCAAATGGGTGAAAGTGATCTTCCTTTTCCAATTTTTCTAAAAGCTATTAACTTAGAAAACTATAGGGGTTCTTTAAGCTTCTTGGTCTCTAAAATTGTGATCATAATATTCTAGGTCTATGTGTTGCATTAGAGTTACTAATTGGTCTTGGGTTCTTTGGATGTGGATTCGCTAGGTGAATGAAATATTCTACTTAAGAGACCAAAATATTCACCATAATCCTAATCATCTAGTAATATCTCTTTGCAAGATTAACTATGTGGGATGATATTTATTTGTCCCATAGAGCATGCCAAAACTCTTTAGACACATGATGAGTGTTATATTTGATAGTATTTTGATTCCATGGCTTCTAATCAGGATAAAATGATGTGATATATCCCACCAATTCTTCTTTGTGGGGAAAATAAAATTGGATTTGTCCCATTGGGTATGAAAAACTATTGATCCTTTGATTCATATAATACAAAATGTGAGCCCTATACTAAGGCTAATATTGGATGAATTAGAATTAATCCTAATCAATTTTAAAAGAAGTCTAGCTCCTTATCTAAATCCTACTATGTAAAATATAAAATTTAGAAAAGATGTTAGGGTTGAGAGAAGACTAGGGGTAGAGAGAATGATTAACATACTAGATCTTATATAACAACACTATTTTTAGCTAAACCAACAATAACCATCTACTACAAGCAATACCTAATAGATCATGCCTCAATTAGAACTATGTAGAGAGCATATTGAGCTCAAATATTACAACTTTGACATTCAAGAACTCTAACTAAAATAAGTCAAACACTTCCAAGCCAGATGTTAGACTATATTATATTATTTGGTACATGCTAATGTACCCCTGTGGTAACTTCATGGTACAATTATAAATAATATATTAGGGTTGAGTCAGTTTAGAGTGTGAGTTATATTTCCCTTTTTATGTAAGTGTGTATGTGCAAGAAATGCACATGTGTCATGTAAAGTTGTAATGTGTAGGAAATGCACAAGTGTCATGTGAGTTAGTGTGCAAGTGTAAGTTGAGTTTATGTGCACAAGTGTCTTATATGTAAGTGTACAAATATGTAATGTAAATATGTGCACAAGTGTCTTAGGATAGAGTGTGCAAAGTGAATGTCAAGAGTCATGTATAGGTGTGCATACAATATAGAATCAAGTGTTCATCAAGTATGCAGGTGTAAAGTAGATAAGCCAAGAGTAATGAGACTTGGCACATGAAAAAGTATAGTCAATTATATAAAGAGTAATTATACTAAGGATTTATTACTCTAGATATTGATCATATCATATCACATTACATAGAAGAGCAAGTTCTTATCATATTTGTAAGAGGAAAATGAGTAATAAAGATTGCATACATTTTGAGCAATTAATATTGTAAGTTGTTCTACATGCTTAGTACATGTATGATTCAAACTATTTACATTCATATTATTGTTTATTATTGAATGTTATTTGATATATTATTAGCCTTGATATACATATTAATTTGCTCATATTATTCTACTCATATTATTATCTTGACCTTATTATATTGTGGCTACATTATATTTGATCCTATGATATTTGTGGTAATACTAAGTCTTAAAAATCCATAATTTGTCGATATTGATAGAGTTTATTAGCCACCATTATTAAAATAAAATTTATCCAGTTTTATAATATAGATTAAGGGTATGTCTACTTTAAAGGTAGTGAGACTCAGACTCTATTAAAATGTCATATTAAGTAGAAATGCTAGAGCCTTTTCACACTTAAATAATAAATAATGGTACTAGGACTCAACTATATTTATTGAAAGGTGTATCAACTTTAATATAGTTGATTATTCAGGGACATAGCCAACCCTTGATATTGAAGGTTGAAGGTGAATCAACTTTGAGATAGTTGATCATTCAAGGACATAGCCAACCCTTGACATTGAATATTGAAGGTGAATCAACTTTGAGATAGTTGATAATTCAAGGACATTGCCAACCCTTTACATTGTTGGAATAATCAAGGACATCCATTATAACCTTGAAATTGATATAATATTCAAGGACATTCAACATCACCTTGAAATTAAAATAAGAATAGAGGACACTAAATTTCACCTTGAAATGATAGCAAATTTAGGGACATACAAAGTCACCTTGATAAATTATTGAAAAATTATAGTAGAGATTAAGATATTAAGCTATAGAAGTGTGAGAAGCCTCCTACAATAGATAGAGAAGAGTTTTAGTTTTGAAGAGCAAAGAAGAAATTTTTTACAACATATTGAAAGAAGAAAAGATAGCAGTGGATGGAGAAGCATTCAAATCTTCCTAAAAGAATAGATAGCAGCAAAGAAAATATAGAATAAAGATATATCAGGTCTTGAGAAAGATACACCCATATTGAGATAGATATATAGTTATTAAAATAAAGGAGTAAAGAATTAGTTGAAACTATAAGATTCAAAATAGAGGTCCTTATACAAAATAGAGAAAGAGAACCATATTGAGGATCATTGTAAAGAAAAAAAGTGGTCATTACAGAGAGATATTGGATAATAGAAACATTTAGAAGAAAGAGGTCCAAGACACTTATATTGGAAAATACAAGAGGTAATTATATAGGGAGAACATAAGTCTTTTATAGATCAGAAAAATGCTTTAATACAAGATGAATTAAAGGTTATAAGTCATATAAATATTTGAAGATTACAATATCTATTTCGTGTGAAGAAGAGTCTAAGAGAAAGCAAGAAGAAAAGTTGAATAAGATTCAAAGAGAAAGAAAAAAGAAGAGCCTAAGAGATAGCAAAAAAAGAGCCTAAGATAGAAGAAATGAGATCCTAAAACAAAAGAAGAAGACATAAAAGATATTTAGAGAAGAGATCAAAATAAGGAAAGCAAATGATTTTGTTTGAAAGGTAGTTCTATAGTTAAGGGAATGTATCAGTCTATGCAATGGATTAGTTTGAAAGGCAACAAGGCAACACATATTTGAACCATGTGGATCAACATGAAAGGTAGGTCATATCAAGCAAAAGGTAATAGCGTCTCAATGTGAAATATAGCCTATTTTAGAACCAAATATAAGGCAACAATAGTTTATATTAACACCATAGTGATAGTTGAACCAGAAAAAAGGTTTATGTTTTGAACCTACAATGAACTAGAATCATCATATAAGTAGCATATTAGCATATAGAGTTACAAGCAAATAAAATAGATCTCTACATAGTTTACTAGGTCAATAGTGTAGAGAAGACGTGTGAAAATGTAATAATATGAGGAGAATAAACACCAAGTAGGAGAGGAAATGTGAGAAGTCCAAGCATTGGAAGATTAGCCATTGTATAATAAAATTTTAGAGTAATGCTCCAACATTACACTTGAGAAGTACATGATAAAACACACATAAACAACACTTTAAGAGCCATACATCGTTATACTTAGAAGTAACATCTAATAACCACATGCCTATTTTATGTTACACCTAAGAGCTACTCAAGTTTATAGTTGAGAGCAATTCAGATTTGAATTTAAAAGGTGTTATATCAGTCTTTAGTGAGTGCAATAAGGCTCAAGTAGTAAAATAGAGGATATGTCATAGACCAAAGTATTAGCATATGAAACACTTCTTCTTCCGATGCAAACTTACAAGTGGAAGAAGGTGAACTGCATCCCTAAAGCTTGAAAGGATCACAAACATGATTCAAAGGATATTGAGCACACATGGAGCAAGAGCAGGAAGTCCAAGACATTCGTGCACATCAGAATAAAGGTTAAGGTTTCCAAATTAATTTAGAATCCTAAATTCTAAATAAAGGTTATGAAGTTTATTTTGTAGAGATAATAATTATTTAAACCTTTATTATTTGGAGAGATAAGTTTAGGGTTTATTTAAATTATTATTTTGAAGTATTTGAATTAGATGGAGTGATAAGGATAGTATGGTTTAATAATTTGTTTTTATCACATTTTAAAAAAAGGTTGGAGTAATCAGGTTTGTAACTAGGTTGTTTTAATTTTTTTCAAGTTTGAAAGCTTTTATATTTGAAAGTTGAAGAAAAATTAAATTTAGGAAGCTCATTGAAATTTAAAAAAAAATAAAAAATTGAAAATTTAAGTTATTTTGAATTATTGAAAATTTGTCTATTTGGGAGATAAAAGATATTCAACACCAAATTTAGGAAAATATAAATTTGCAAAGATTTATTTTTTAGTTTCTAAACTAGGGAGACATAGGTTTGCTACTTCATAAGTGTTAAATTAAAAATTTTGATTTATTTTAAAAACTTAGGAGTTATAAGGTAGTCTACTTCAAAGGAATAAAAATCTACAAATTTTATGGATAACAATATGGATTTTATGATTATAAAATAAAAATTAGATGTCATAGAATTTAGGATTAAGAATTTGATTGAAAAATATGAAGGAAATATAGACATAGTTTCAAAATAAATCTATAGTGAAGACTTAAAAGAAAATTTTGAAACTTTTGAATACTATATCCATGCAAGACTTATTGAAGCAATTGAAAATGAAAAGGATAAAATTATGATACCTATTGATATAGGTAACATAATGTACATTCCATTAATTTCACTTAAGCTTCATAAATATGTGAATGTGAAACAAAAAGAGTTGATTGAATCTCTTAAGAAGAAAGCAAAAGTAGATGAATCATTCCTAGAAAAGATATTTCATTCTTCATGCAGTATTGATATTCCAAGTTCATCTAACTCAAGAATCTATTATGATGCTCTAAGTAAATATTCAGAAGTTACTATATAGGAAAAGAAAAAACCATATGATTCTAAGGATAAAGACAGAAAAAATTCTTATGCAAGAATTTGATGACAATGAAAGAGTTCAAGAAATTTGTAATCTTGAAGCTATAAAGATTGAAGAACATGAAGTTGAATCCAAATAAATTGAGGTGAACTCAAAAAAAATTCAGGTAAGAAGATGAACCTAATGGAGTTCAAGCAGAAGATCACATGCATTGCAAGATCAATTGAATATTGAATATGAAGATGAAAACCATGATTGAATACTAAAGTCTTAAATAAAAAAATAATGTAATATAGGGGGTGTTGGAGTATATTACAATATTTGGTACATGCTAATGTACCCCCATAGTACTTCATGGTATACTTGTAAATCATATATTAGGGTTAAGTCATATTTTAGAGTGTGAGTTATATTTCCCTTTTTATGTCAGTGTGTATGTGTAGGAAATGCACATGTGTCATGTAAAGTTGTAATATGCAGGAAATTCATAAGTGTCATGTAATTTAGTATGCAAGTGTAAGTTGAGTCTATGTGCACAAGTTTCTTATATGTAAGTGTAAAAATATGTAATGTAAATATGTGCACAATTTTCTTAGGATAGAGTGTGCAAAATGAAGATAAAGAGTCATGTATAGGTGTGCATACAATATAGATTCAAGTGTTCATCAAGTATGCAAGTTTTAAGTAGATAAACCAAGAGTCTTGAGACTTGGCATATGGAAAAGAATAGTCAATTATATAAAGATTCATTCTACTATGGATATATTACTCCATATATCGATCATATTATATCATATCACATTACAGAGCAGAGTAAGTTCTTATCATATTTGTAAGAGGAAAAGGAGTAGTAAATATTGTAAACATTTTGAGCAATTAATATTGTAAGTTATTTTGCATGCTTAACACATATATGATTCAACCTATTTATGTTCATATTGGTGTTTATTATTGAATTATATATGCTATATTATTAGCCTTGATATACATATTGATTTTCTCATATTATTCTACTCATATCATTATACTTGACCTTATTATATTGTGGCTACATTATATTCGATCCTATGATATTTAACCTGTGATATTTGTGGTGGTATTAAGGCTTAAAAATCCATCACCATAAATATCATGATTCAACTATCAATTGAAATAATTCAAACAACTTCAATCCTAACAAATCATACTCCCACAAAACATAAATAGAAATATCGAAGGTTCTTATAGTACTATAATAAATATTCCTATACACTTCAATTGAGATAATTCAAACAAATCTTGATTGCATTAGAATATAATGAACATTAATCTTAGAATAGGAAAAACCTAAATTATTGTATCCCTTACAATGAGGAGCATTCCTCTATTTATAGTTTTTGCTCAACTAGAAGTGAGACTAACTACCATGTACAATCATAAGCAAATTGGTCTTGCACAATCTAGGATTATCTGGTACCACTCAACATATTCAACACATCTTTGTTAGTCCTATAGTGGTTATTATTGACAAGATCTTCAATTAGTCTTATATAGAGTGGTTGTCACTTTCCTACTATAACAATAGCAATTTTGGCCTAACTACTTTTATCTAGGAGTGTTGGGTGCTTTGCTCATAAAGTAATATTGATTTGAAAGTACACCAAACATTTTATATGCTATAGTCATTATTCTTGTCAATAAGCTCTAGTATGGAATGTTATTTAACTTTGTCTTACCTTTTGGACTACTTTTCTTACTTAATGCAAGCCTTTTCACCAAGTCAAAACTTTTGGAAGCTTGTTTTAATGTCATCACAAAAAAATTCTAGCTTTATTTCCTTTTAGGCTTTCATTTTTTGCTAGAGTGAACATTCCCACCCCAAAAAATTCTCATTTGGCCAAATATTTTCAAGTTCCTTTCTAGTGTCATCACCAAAAGGTTTTGGTTTACTATCTTCCTAGCTTCAAATATTCTTCTTCTTTAAAAGGATTTTTTTAGGCCAAAGATTTTTGAGCATCTTGTTGATGTCACTACAAAATAATTTGGCCACTATGAATTTGCAAGCCCATCCTTGAAGAATATTAATCTAATCTATAGGCTCATTAATAAATAATTTGAAAGAATGAATAAGTATCATGATTTTCAAGAAGCTTCACAAGCTTAAAAAATAAAATAAGTTGCAAGTCTAGAGTTGGAAAATAATTTGGCTACAACACTATCTTCACCATAATATCTTATTCAATAGTTTCACCAAGTATGACCATTTTATTTACCACATATTTCACTCATACATAATAATCACTTACTCCTGCTTCATGCATTCTTCTATTTTCATATTCTCTTTTAAGGGTCTACAATTTCATAATTTTAACCTAGTCACTTCCTTGGTAAGGCTCTTGTAGGGCCTTCCAAGCATCTCTTTCTGACTTTACATCTACTATTCTAGGGAATATGATCCTATCTAGAGTAGACTAGATATGGTATAAAGTCAATGAGTTCTTCTTGGCATCTTTCTTATCTTGCTTGTCATTATGTGACACAATGGATCAATCATCTAGATCTGCATAACTAGCTTCAACTATTTCCTATAATTCCTTCCCTAGAGATATTAACATCAAATACCAACATCTATACCATGGCCATGTATTGATAGAGGACTCAAATCTATTCCATTCTCCTTGTCAATAAAATATCAACTACATTAATGGAGACATCAATATCTATATAACTAATCTCAACACCACCTCCATCTTCCATTGATGATTCAAGTTCATATTCATTATGACAAGATATATGATATAATTTTTAGTAGATTGAACCATTGCCACTTTGTCCTACTTCTTCCGTATGAATTTCTCTCCTAACTATCATCACATTCTCAAAAAAATGATAATTGTTCTCCACTTAAACTCTTTTACTCATGTTAAAAATATCATTAGGGCTCCCTTTTCTCCTCTTTATGAATAAGTATCAATCTTTATTGCTCTCTATAATCAATGGTAGTACTTTATATTCACTTCTCAATATCCTTATTATAATCCACCTTCAACTACTTTACTAAGTTTTTACAATCCACTTTTCCATCGTGTATTCAATCATTAGCCTTGAAATATTATCATTTGTAGTATCTCAATATTTCTTATCCATTATAATAAATTATTAACTAAATTAATTAACCACTAGCCACCACCTATCTAAATCAAATCCTCTTCTAAGATCTATGATGCCAACAACCTAAAATAAATTGATAAAATTTATTTTTAGATCCTATTCAAAATTAAACCAACATTGTGCATCCTAACTTTGAGGCTTACTCATCCAAAAAACATCTATCCTTGTTTAACACCATTATTCCATGTTGGGATACAACAACCACCTACCTCTATTCAAGATCATTGTAGAATATAATTTCAAATATTCTCATCATCATTACCTTAACCAAATAATGTTAAGCATAGTTATCATCATTTTTATATATTTTAATATTATGACTTCCCAAAATTATAAGGACTCCTTGATTTCCTTCTCCCCACTACTTCCCATGCTTGAGAGCATCTTCAAATTTAAAAATTAGATAAAAAAATGCTATTCATTACTATAAAAATGAACCCCTATGATTAAAATTCATATGATTAAATTATTCTCATCATCAATCCCTTAACCAAATAAATTTAAGCATAGTTATCATTATTTTTGTATAGTGTAATACTATCACATCAAAAAATTATGAAGTATAAATACTCCTTGATTTCCTTCCCCCAAGAGTAATACTACTTCCCATGCTTGAGATCATATTTTAATTTGAACTCTAGCTCAAAATTCCTATTTATTACTATAAAAATGAACACCCATAATTAAAATTCATTTTGAAAATACTTATGGTAGAGTGAAATGTTCATTTATTCCTAGGTTCCAATCCCACGGGCTTGCCCATGCACAGACAGTAGCCTAGATCTGATTCCTCTGAGTGGTGCGCTAGATTGATAACGACGGTGCAACCCTTGTGCGTCTGGCGGTCCCCATCTCACGCCGGGTTACCATGTACCGAGACGGTGGAAGTCCTAGGAGCCTTTGCAGATAGTTTGAACCCTACCAGTTGTGTTGGTAGTTACTAAAAATCATGATTGTAACCATTGCTTCTATATATCAAAAAAAAGAAATGTTCATTTATTATTTATATATTATTTTTATACAAATATTTTTTGTTAAGTCCTCTCTTATCATGGTATTAATGTATTGCACTTTGAGTATTATAAGTTGTTTATATTTATTCACTGAAATAATCCTTTACCTCCTTTGTTATTTGGGCATCTTTTTGGATGACTATGATCAATAGATGCCAAATGTATATTTTCATATGCTTATTTTATTTTCCTTTCAAAGAGAAAGATAATATTGCTCAAATTTGTAATACCCTTAAAACTTCTCTATATAGACTTGGATTTCTTTATTCAATTAGATAAAATGCAATTTTATAAGAAAAACATATTATTGGAGTAATTATAATAAAAGTGGATCCATCTTAGTTCAAAATTTTAAGAATTCTATTTTCTTTTGGATCTAGTCCCCTTCGGCTTTTGAAATACATGCTCAATGGGTTGAGAACAAGATATCAAATTGAAATACTCAATAGATATATTAATCCTAATTCTAAATTTACACTATATTTATAGAAGGTACTCATGTTTATTCTTCTTCTTGTTAGATACCTCTATAAAATCATATAGACATTTAAAAATCTACTTAGATATTTCTTGTATACTAATTTTAAATCCTAAGAGGATTCCTTTGCTTGTACTGGTATGTATATTGTACTCGTCATTCAATTAACTACTTGGTATTATTGACATTTATATGTAGGGATTTCTTCTTTGTGTATTAAATGGGATATTAAATTACTAAAGAGGAAAGAGGATTGGAAGATGATGCATCAATAATTTGAGAGTTACATCCCATGTGGTAAGACATTTTATAAAGGGCTAGGTTTATCATTAAATATCCTACCAAAATATCAATTTCATTAATGATATATAGATTATTTTGTAATCCTAGAAATTTATCAAGCCTTTTATAAAATGAAATGGACATGGGTTTAAATATAGTATTTCCATTAATGAACTCTTGTTATGGTGTTCATCGATCCTAAAATTGGATGGTACTCTCCTGGTTGAATTATTTAGATTCAATCCTAAATGAAATTCAAAAAGGGATAAAATAATGTCCTACCTCTTCTATTAAGTTATTTTCTATTGGATTCCAATTTTCTTGTGCATGATATAGGAGTTCAAGCTTCCACAACTTATTATAGATAATTATGGGAGAACCATCACACATTTTTCTTGTAATACAAATCCACTATGGGGTATTGGTGGCTACCTAGAAACTTCTAACACTTGCAAAATCTCAAGTAATCATAAGGTTATAATATCAATTAGCACATGAAGCATACATATTTACACTATTTTGGATGAAAAATTAATTCTAAAAAGGATAACCTCTTATGGTGTTTACATTATTAGAGTCTTTAAGGATGAATCACTCATTTTATGATTGTTGCTCTAGAATATATGCTTTATAATATAATTAATTATTTAAGCATCTCTTTTGGGACTATGCTCATACTTTAGAGGTCTAGTCTTGTATATATATTTTTTATCCCTATGTATTTCCTTACCAATATATTCTCCTTAGGTATTCCGTCTAGGGCCATAAATAAACTAGATATTAAATATTACTAGAGTGGTCTTGTTCTTCCTTGGGAAGGATTGATATTTATCTATGTAACTAAATATCATTTAATAATTTTTAGTAATAAGATTGAAATTATAACTAATATTCTATGGAAATTATAGTTATAGGATCATAAGGTATTTGTGGAGATTTATTGCTAGCAAAGCTTAATGATTCCTAAGGATATGCTTCTTTTATTATAATTCATGATTCCATCAAAAGAACCATATAGTGTTGTGAGCATGCTTTCTCAATATTTGTAAGATAACATAACCACAATAGCAACTATAGCTACTCTAGGACCATGGCACAACTAGTTATCCTAAGGTTCTTATTGTATCCTAATGGTAGTGAATATGAATAACCTTCTCCCATACAAATAAATACTATTCACATATTTCTTTGGCTATCTCACTATTCTATTTATCATAATAGTTTTAAGCTCAATCAATATACAAGAAGGTTATACTAGAAAATTAGTCCCTTCATAATAATATTGACTTTAAAATCACTTTACTTTATTAAGAGACATGGTGCAATTCAATATCCCTTCATCATTATGGAAGGCATTGACAAGCAAGACCCATTTCTATTTATAGATGTTACTTTAGATATCTAATTTATTCTCATGTTATTTGGTGTGCATTGATGGTATATTATTGTTTATTATTTAAGGTATTGGTCTTGGTGAGATCACCATGAATATTTCTAATAACATCTACTTAATTTGTATGTTAGTTGCATATTAGGATAATGGACTAGAGGTATGACTAGTTAATGTCAATAAATAATATCATTTACATGAATAATACACTTTTGATTGCAACCAGTGCATATTGATCTATATGTCAAAAGTAGCAAAAATAATTAAAGTACTAACTCTACTGGCTAATAAATATAAGAACATAAAATGTTAATGCCTCAAATCAAGAGTCTATCTTGATATATTCTTGTGGGTGAAACTCATGTTGATTATAGTTTAGTATTATATTAGATCAATAAAATATTAATGAAATACTAATTATATGTTTTTGTATACAACCTTCTTTATATTAGCTTTGATAATAGGTCATGAGATTGAGTTAAGATATTTGTAATGGTTCCAATATTTTTATTAGCTTGGGCCTTAGGTTTAGTTATTCAACCCTTGAGAATTAGGGTTAGGATTGATATTGATTTAATATATAAGTGGGATGAATTTTATAATAGTTGGTATCATTGAATGTATTTAGATTTAAGTCATGTTTTTTGTGCATAAGAGACTTTTCCCTCACTAAGTGGTTATGAGACTTCACACTTAGTGGCTGTGGACTTGCATTAATCTAAATTTGTTATTTGAGTATTAATTATTAATGTTTTGGCAATTATATTGGAATATTTATTCGTGTATTATTGGTTGTGTTGTTAATTTTTAGTTATGTAACAAGTGGTATCAAACTCATATTCTGCTGGAAAAAAAAATCCTATTTTTTTTCCTAGCTACTTTATATCCAGCATTGTACTCAAGTTTCTAAATCCCAATCATTCGAATTGTTCTATTTGTATCATGATTTGCAGACAAAACCAATTCAAGCTTTCTTATCCATACTAGGAAATTCAAGGGATTTAGGTCCATAGTTCTACTCTAGCAACAAAATTAAAAATTTATTGTGGGTAGATACTACTATAGCCTAAAATAAATTGAAAGAGATTTTCAAGCAAAAATATAGCTGACGAATAATGCTATACCCTAGCACAGATCAAAAGAGAATTTTGGTAAAAAATATTTCTTGCAAATACTGTTGTACCCTAGCACAAATCAAAATATAGTTTTGGGCAAAAATACTATAGGTGGATATTGATGTAGCCACTTATATTATTAAAATAACACCATTGCAAACTAGAAATAAGGTTCCTACAGTATTTAAAAGTCACATAGGTAGCATTCAAGTGGAAATATTCATGTGGATCCATGGTAAGTGTCATTTATTTTCTGCTTTGCTTATGTCTATGCAAGTTTTGATCATAGGGCTATTTTAAACTTTACCTTAAAACTTTTAGTTCTTATCCTCCTCTTCCATGTGTTATTTGGTCCCTTCATGTGATATTTGTATTAAAATTATGATACGTTTTGTGATGGCTTGATTGACTTGTTGAATGATGTTACTAGCATTACTTGCACAAATTTTGATAGTGCGAGTGAAATTATTTTTTCTTCCCACTTTGTATACCTTGTTCATCACTTTTCTCAACAATGACATTTATTTGTCCAAATTTTATCTATTTAACATATGAGATCTAAATTTTTAGGTCATGTTCCCTTCATCTTTCCTATTATTAATATTATGGCTTGTTCCAGTTGATATTAATTTGTTTAGTTGCTTTAGCACCAAACCAACTTGAATGCTCATCCTTAAACATCCCTCATTTTTCTCACCCTCCCCTCTCAATCAAAACCAACATGCAATGATATACTACTCTTTGTGGACTCTCGATTTCCCTTTTTGTCTACTATTTTAATCTCCTTGCTTCTATAAGTAATCCATTCTTCATTTTTCAATTCATGGAGTCCTCATTCCTCTTGTTATGCTCAAATTTTTATCTTTGACCATTCCTTGGGATATTTTGTATTGATGAATCTATAGGGTAACTTCCCCTTCCCATTAAAATGTGCTACTTGACTCTCGTAACTTGTAGGAAACAATGATTTTTCTAAAATTAAAGTTTCAACTTTTAGAATTATTTATTAGAGAGTGGGTAGAAACTTAGTTTAATTAATGTTCTCTCATAAGTATACTTTTTAATAATGACATAGTAGGTAGATATTTGCTTTAATTGGCATTAATTGAAGAAGGTAGACCTACATGCCCTCATAAAAAGACATTCATTTTTTAATTTGGATGTCTATCAAGTTTGGTACAATGATTCTAGTAACTAGTGTCCATTTGGATCATCTATTGGAAGCAATCAACTTAATAATTTAAAGTCTAAAGTTTAACCCTAAAAAATATTTTTGGACTCCATGTAATTACACGTTGACCAAATACACTTGGACAAATAAGTTACAGTTAATTGATATATTGGAATACCATCGATATTGCATCTAATATTAAATTCTAGATACTACTAAGCTTTGTTGTATCTTATTATTTTATCCCTTATCCCTCCTCCTCTCTCCCCTCCACATGTTTTCCTCCATAAGCCCTCTTTTTGCATGTTTCCTCCCCTTCCCTTTCCCTCTTCATTTTTATTTTATGTCTTTCTCACAACCCTTTACTATTTAATAATGATATATAAACTAATTAATGTATAAGTTAGAAAAAAAAAGAGAACAAAAAAAGAAAGAAAGAAAATAAGAGAAAAAATAATAAATAAATAAATACAAATTAAAAAAAGAGAGAAAAAAATAGTAAAGTAGTAGGTTTCATCAAACACTTGTGGGAGATATATCACTTGGTGATTATTTTTTCAAGTTGAACAAAATAAGAGCATATTGTTCTTTAATAGGAGGTGTGTATGAATAGAAAGAAAAACTCACTAAGAAATCCAAGTAAGCATCACAACACATCCTTTAATAACAATAGTTTTGATCAACATATTATTTCTTCTTTAAAAATCATGATTTTATCTCTAGCTAACACTTCAAGTTCCTCTGATCCACATCCCAATAACCAGCCTAATAACCTAGTTGCTCCTTCTAATTACCCAATCACTCCACCTAATAACCTAAACACTCTTTTTGGTACCTCTCTAAGTGATATCATACTTCCCAATACTATTGACCCTAGTCTACATAAATATATTTTACATCAAGAATAAATGATTACTTCCATTAGCAACTCCTTGAATGATCAAAGATAATAAATTACTTCCATTTTTAACACCTTGTATAATCAAGCCAAGTACTTAAATAACATTAAAAACCTTCTAAAATTATCCACCACTATCCCTCTCCTTATCCAAGGGTCATATCAAACCATTGGGTAACAATTTATAAATAGTCATCCACTACCAAATACAAGGATTCTTCCACTACCTCCACCTAGTCATAATCTTCCAAATTCTTATGAAAGTTCCTATGACCTACTCTTCACTTATAATTTGGATTACATGGTATTTCAAATTTCCTTGAATGGCATCATAACATTTATGTTCCTCATATTGAAATTTCCACCTTTGAAGGTATTAATCCTTGTGGATGGCTGGTAAAAAAAAGACCTTATCCATCTGTACCATATTCCTTAAATAGGTTGTGTCATATTCACAACTTCTAATTTGGGTACCCAAGCTTATCAATGGTGGTTGTGGTAGCTCTGCGAACATGGTGGTCCTATTTTATGGCTTGAATTCAAAGAAATATTTCTCTAAATTATACAAAGCAAACTAGAATAGTGGAAAAGTATTGATTTGAGTTCACAAGTCTTCTCATCTATACCAATTGATTGAGTCTAGTAATAGTGGTCTAATCTTTTCACTATGGTATTAAGAATAAAATTTAAAAGGAAGTTTTTAGATCTAGAGATGTAGTATTCCCAGTGGAGAGGTTATTTGGAAGCTCTGGAATGATCACTAAAATATCATAACCTAGCTTGCACAAATCGTACAGCTTGTATGGTCTTCATCACACACTATGTCAAATTGCCAAAACATCTTGTACGGTCACCAAATCATATAGTTGTATGATCCAAATCATACAACACTACATATTGTACGATTTGATACTCAACCAATTCATTGGAACAGTTTTTGCAAGTTAAATTGATCATTTTTGTAATTGATTTCTCCAATCTAGCAATATTTCCTTATTTGGTAGGTTTTGGGTTGCAGATTTGTTACCAAATCGGGTAAATGAATAGCTTGTACAATTTGGTACAACACTTGTACGGTTTGACAAACCATTTTGGCAACTAATATTTATATCTATCACTTTGCATCACCAATCCTTCCAAGACATATTTTGGGAAGTTTCTATGTGTCAATTGCTCCAATTCTTCCTAACATGCAAACCCTAATTCACTAGCAATGAATTGTATTCACCATGGATGATTCTAGAAATCATACAACTACCTAGGAACATCAGGGTACAACTGTAATTGTTTATATAATCAATTCCATTACTTACACCAAGTCTGTAGGGTAACCAAGATCATTCATAATGCAATTCCATCCATCTACATGCCAAGTTATGCATTAAACATTAAATACACAACCTGCAACAACCATAATGTATGGTGGAATTCACAAGAGAAAGGAAATAAAGATAACTACTATAATATCTATATTATGAGTAATCCTACAACATATAGCCATTGGCATTGCTCACAACCATAACAATTATCACAAGGAACAATATAGAACTCAACAATCAATACTCCATGAATTATGCATCAACAATGAACAACAATGAACTGTGAACAAACATGAATGAACAACCAAAAAATGAATGGGGGGATATATAATGCATGCCCAGACCATTCCAAAGTGGTTTCTGAAGCATCACAATATTTACAACTGCCATTCCCAACTAATTTCAAAACAAATCTTTTACAAGGTTTACTAAGGTCTAATTCATTTTTTATCAAATTAACCCTAAATGCACATTTCACATTAATTCCATTTCATTTCACATCATATATTTGCAACCTTGTACATTTTGCTCTTGCTTGTACGTTTTGACACTTGTACATTTTAGTCAAAATTGAGTAAAACTACACAAAATTGTGCAAATCCAAAGATCATTTTTTCTTCTTCTGGTAGGTGGATTTGCTGCCTACAAAGTTGACATACACTATTTGTATACTCTTGATGATACATAATGTGTAGCTTTGGCAGTAGAAAAAAAGCTCCAAGATTTTGGTCCTCCATATTAAAGTGACTTCAACTCTTATTGTTCTCTATGCAATATTGAGCATTCTCAAGGATTTTTTGTTTCAAATATCGTTCTCACCATTCTCAAGAATGGACCTATGAATAATTTCATAACTTACAATTGAAATGTTAAGACACATAAGTATGGGAAGATAAAGATTCATTACAATAAGAGCAACTAGAAAATGTAGATGTAGTAGAATAGGAGGATGATACCATGATATTTACTTATGAGCTTATGGGACTCCAAGCTCACCACATTATCAAGGTAAAAGGATTTATTAAAGGACATTGTTTCAATATGCTAATTGATTCAAGTAGCACTCACAATATTATATATAGTAAGATATCAAACTCCTTGGGATTGTATATCAATACTTTAGAATCAAGATAAAGTGAAAATCTTAATTGCAAATGGGAGAACTCCTCAGTGTTTGGGCTTAATGACTTAACATCCAAATAGGAGATTATAATTGGATGGGTAATCTTTTTGCCATGAACCTAGGGATCTTAGATGTTATTTTGAGAGCACATTGACTATCTCAACTTGGTGATGTTACTATTGATGTAAAGAAATTATATCTCAAGTGGATAGAGAATGGAAGGGTCATTTGTCTCAATGGAATCCAACCCGCTCCCTTGAATATGGTTAGATCACATATCATGATATTAGAGAATGGTGACTGGGGATTCTTTAACCAAGTCAATTGCATGGAGGTTCAGTCCTTGGCTCTGCTTCCTCTAGTACTCGAGAAGAAGGTCGAATCAATATTCAACATGAAGTAGTATGGTGGTCTAAAGTTTGTCTTCTTTCCAATCAAAATCAGGAGTTCCTCATCAAATTACTAGATCTACCAAAAAAAGATGCTATGTGGGAGCCTAAGTGCTTTTTCCAGTCATTTCCAGCTTTGTCAACAAAGATTTTTAAGGGAGGAGCTATGTAATGGTTCCAAAAATTTTATTAGCTCAAGCCTTAGGTTTAGTTGGTCAACCCTTGAGCATTAGGGTTAGGATTGATATTTATTCACTATATAAGTAGGAAGAATTTTAAATAGTTGGGTATCATCAAATTTATTTGGATTTAAGTCATATATTTTGTACATAAGAGACTTCATCCTATTTTAGTGGCTATGAGACTTTACCCTCTTTGAGTGTCTATGGACTTGCATTAATCTAAATTTAGGATTTGATTATTACCTATTGATTTTCTAGCAATTAGATTAGAAAATTCATTTGTGCATTACTAGTGGTGCTACTAATTTTTAGAAGTTGTGTAACAATATGTAATAGCTATCCATTCATTAACAAAAATTCTTATAGGTTAAGGAGACTTTTAAATATGAAAATAGAAGAGGTCAAAAACCTAACAAATATGGTTTGAAGGGAATGATTGTTAAAGAATGGTAAATAAAACAATATATAAATATAAGAGACAACAAAGTTTTACAAGCATGGTCTTTGGTGGGTGTCATTTAAACTTGTGAAAATGAGATTCAATTAAAGAGGTGAGATTGTTATGTCTATATACCTTGAAGTAATTAAATCCAATAAGAGGTTCAATTTATAGTAGTTGAAGTGATTGAGAAAAAAGATGTGATTCGATGCATGCATTAGCATGTTAAAGCAAATGCACAAACTTTTATATAGGTTTGTGTTTTCTTTTTAATCTTAGACTATGACATATGTTGTGTTTTGTTTTGTTTCATATTCAAGAGACTTATTTTTTGGTCCTTTGTCCTTCTTACAATGGTCCACATAATTTATGTTTTAGGGGGTTATCATCCCTATAAAAAGGGAGTAATTTGTCTTAGACTATGATGTTTATTATGACTAGCTAAATGACAAAAATAAAAGGTGAACATTTGAAAAGTTTATCTTCATTTTAATGTTCAAATATAATTTATAAACAATATGTATTTTTTCTTTTCTTCCTTATATGCATATGTTTTATTATTAACAAACACATTCTCAACATAAATGAAGCCAATCAATCAAACCTTTAAAATGTTAGGTCATGTGTCAAGCTAATTGATAGGTATAAATGAAGCCAATCAATCAAACCTTTAAAATGTTAGGTCATATGCCAAGCTAATTTACAGGTACGAGGTGCTTTCAAGATGAAGAGATAAGTTTGAATCTTGTGATTGACTTTAGATGTATGCATGGGGCCATTTGATCAACTACGCGATGTTTATTATCACTAGTTACAATGACAAGAATAAACAATGAAAAATTCATATTCATTTTTATAAATAATGGATTTTTTTCTTGATTAACTTCAAGTGTTTGTGTGAGACCATTTGATCAACTATAATATGTATATTATCACTAGGTAAAATGATAAAAATAAAAGGTAAACTTTTGAAAAGTTCATATTTTTTCTTTTCTTTTGAACAAGAAAAAAAAGTCAATCAATCAAATCAAACCTTTAATATACCAATATACAAAAGTAATTTACAACATTGAATCTTTTTAAAAATGAAGAGCCAAGTTCAAATTTTGTGATCAAATTCACATATATTCTGCAACCTTTGTGGTTGGTTCTTGTCTCCCTCCTTTGATAGTATAATAGTAGGTAGGTTAGAGTGACACATCATTATATAAAATATTCTTTAATCAAATATGCTTAATCAATTAAGCATAAAATAATAACAATTAAAATCTTTAATATAGTAAGATTAGTTGTTGCGTAGGGAGTAAAGATAACTTAAGTTGGGTCTTCTTAGATGTTATAACTTAAAAAAGATCAGAGATTTCAGTCGCTTGATACTAAAAATGCCCCATTAGTTTTAAGTCCCCAATGAGTCCTTTCATCATCTTAATATAATAATAAGAAGTGCACAACATGCTTGGGTAAGCAAAACGGCCAAGAACATGCCTGTTCCTGTCCATACCTGTATAAATGTTGACAACACCTCATGCTTAATAAAGCATCGACAACGATGGAATCTGCTCAATTTCATCGGAATATGGCGTGGAGGCTTTTGAATCAATGATTTGCCTTAGATTTGACTACGTTGTTTCGGAGAAATTGCTACAGGACCATTCACATTATGTGCAGACAACTTAAGGTATTCTGACTATTGTCTGTTTGTGACCTTTTCAACTCGTAGACTTTGTTGTAACCCCAGGACGGCGATTGATTCAGGTTAGGCAAGTTTGAATTTATGGTTCAAGACACCGTCGCTTTAATGTTTCTCAGTCGTACTTGCCTATATTTATCTTATTTTATTTTTAATTGTTTATATGTTTTTATATATATATTTTTTAGTTATATAAAAGAGTTGATCACAACTATACTATTTTTAGTAATTAATAAGTGCATGGTTTAAAACAGAGGTGCTGCTCCCACCAAACTTATTCTAAAGCCGCTGCTCCCACGAAACTTATTCCACTTCGTTGTTGTTGATCCCACCTGAAAGGGACCACCAAACCATCATCCATCAAACTTATTCCACTTCGTTGTTGTTGATCCCACCTGAAAGGGACCACCAAACCATCATCCATCATTTTCCGTCTGATGCGTACTTAGATCAAACTACTACCTTTACAAAAAAGACTAAGTACTGGTTGCTTACATATTTTATGTTCATCCACGATGTTATTTATTCCATTTTGTATTTTAATGGATTTGTATAAACACTTTTGGTGCTACATCTCAATACGCAATTGCCCATCAGGACTCTATTGGATATTTGATAGGAAAAAAATCAGAGTACATAGTTAATTATATTAATTTTGCCACAAGATTGTGAGAAAAGAGTTATTTTTTTCATAACAAAGCATTTTTGCAGATTTATCGCTTATAACATAAGGTTGGGCGGCGAGTCAAATGACCAAAAGAGAAGGAAGAATCACTGTCGAGTTTGAATTTTAAGGCTTACGTATCAAAATAATAATCTTAATATTGCCCAAGAATTCAAAATTCACGAAAAATCTATCCACTTCTGTCAGGACAATTCTGGTATAGTTGGACCACAGTGGGCACTTGGATTGGCATGCGCTGACATTTCAATATCATTTATTTCGCCAATAGACGGACACGTGCTTGCCGTCGAATTAGTAGGAATCCCATGGTTTCTAAAAGCTGTTCTCTGATTCAGTGAATGCAAATTATGCAACCGGCCAATCTACTATATATTCTTCTGTGGATGCAGACATCGATAAGTTCTCTCAAAAAGGTTTGGTTCGACCACGCCTCTTGATATAACCACATTTATAACAAGTAAGAATATTTGCTGCATTCTTGTCTTAAGAAATATTCAGCACATATAGAAAACTTATCTTGAACTAAGGTTTTAGAAATACTATAGACCAGAATTCTACTTCTGTCTATGTTTTTGGCACAGTTATGAGTTTACAAGGTTCCAGTAAACTTAAAAATAACATTTTATGTTAATTTTTGGATTTAGCAGATGAAAGCGGATATGTCGAATCCTGTTTCTCCATGCGGTGCATGCAAAGTTCAACGAAAAAAGTGCTCCGACAAGTGCTTGCTTGCTCCATACTTTCCATCAAGCGACGTTCGTAAATTCGCCATTGTACAGAGAGTATTCGGAGCAAGCAACATCGTGAAGCTACTTCATGTAAGTAAACTTAATGACTTCTTTTTCTTCATAATTTTTTTCTGAGGCATATTTTGTGCTTATCGTTTTTATGTGATTGTTAATATTTTTCAGGAGCTTCCCGTAGAAAAGAGAGCCGATGCAGTGAGCAGTATGGTTTACGAAGCGACTGCAAGATTGCGAGATCCTGTGTATGGCTGTGCGGGAAGGGTGCGTCAGTTGGAAGAGCAGGTGCGGGAGTTGCAATCAAAGTTAGCAAGTATTCAAGCGGAGCTTCTCAACCTTCGTTGGCAAGACGCCGGTTTACCACCATTTTGCCCGACATTAAATGGAGCTCCGGCTTCCATATCAGATGAAATGAGCAGCAGCCCAAATTCAGACGAACTGGACTCCATAGAGTTGTGGGAGGAATCCCCCCTGTGGACATAAATGAAAGGAAAGCAAATACTGATTAGAGCAAACTATTCACTTAGATGCCTCTGTATGTTCACTATTCATTTAGATACCTCTGTATTCAATAAGGTGACGATTAAAAATCAGATGAAAAATGAGAAGATAGTTTAATCAATTAAGATATAAAATCAGATATCTTCTGCAATTTGTTCTTCGGTATTACAATGAACTTTTGTTAATATATTAATCTCTGGTAGGAATACCCTAAAATTATATATTTGTATTATAGAATATTAGTTTACGAGACCTCCCTTCTATCTTTGGTGGACTTTGCGTCCTTACATCTGCAATGTTCAACTCTCTCCACGTTTCCAAATAATGCAATCATGGGCAGTCTCATGCTTTGCTCACGATTACATCATCGATTTTTACCATTATCTGCTTCTCGAACATTAAAGAAAATGGGAGGGGAGGGGAGAGTATGATTGATATGCAACTCTTCCTTGCCAGTGAGGGGCAGAACAGAATTGGCCGACCGACAAGAAGGGGCCATCCTGGAATTGGCCGACTGACAAGAAGGGGCCGCTCGCTGGGAAGCTTGCGGCTGGACGGTGGATCCGTGTCTGAGTTTGTAGTTTGGTATTTGTGTGAGGGGTGGTTTTGTGTATCGTTTTTTTAGTGTGTACTTTTTAGATTGAAATTTCACATCCGACAAATTAAGTTATTATATGTGGCATATGTGGCATGTGCTGTATCACAATAATAACAATAGTGAGATGAGTGGTGAGGGAAGACCTTAAGGGTTTCGACAGTGTGGTTCTTGGTTTATGGTCCTAGGAAGACCTTAAAGGGTTTCGAGTGTGTGGTCTTTGGTTGATTGTCCTAGGAAGACCTTAAGGGGTTTGACAATGTGGTCTTTGGTTCTAGAAAGCTCTTAAGGGTTTTGAGTTTCGAGAGTGTGATCCTTGCTATATGGTTTTGGGAATATGTTAAGGGTTTCGATAGTGTGGTCCTTGGTATATGGTTTTGGAAAGATCTTAACGGTTTTGATAGTATGGTCCTTTGGTTTATGTTTTACAGTTGATTGGTTTTTGGTCGTACAGTTGATATAGATTAAAATGAAGTTAACAATTGCATTGAGAGTGTATAATTTATAATTTATAATTTATAATTTATAATTTATAAATTATAAATTATAAATGTATATTTTTTAAATTGTAAAAAGTTTTTATAGAAGATAAGTTAACAAATTATTTATTTTAAAAATTGTTTAACTAACAATTTATTTATAAATACTTATTTAAAAGATTTTGTAAACTAATATTTATTGAGAAGATATGTAACTAAGTTTAATATGAGTAATCTAAGTTTTATATTTTATAAAAGACTTAGAAACTATTGTAGCAATAATAAGATTAAGTGGACCCAAGATGCTTAAAATTGGGGGAGAGATGGAGAGGGAAGAAAGTAGAGAGGGGAGGGCTCTGGTCCCTCCCCTGCTCCCCCTCCCATGGCTCCTTGTTCCTGCCTAGTCCCTGGCTCAACCCAGGTCATCCCTCCCGGGGAGTGGTTGTGTGTAGATGATCTCCTGGGGGAGATCCTTCTCCACTATCTGCGCCCCTCCCGGTCGGCTAGGGTTTCCTTGGTTGTTTTTTCGGACTGGTGCTTCCCAGGGATCCCTGTTTGGTTGGGGATCCCTTCCCTTTTTCCCTCAGGCTTCCCCCTGGGGTTTTTTTGCAGGTTATTCGCGTGGATCTGGTCCCCTGCGTTTCTCGATGCGGTGGAGGTGACGGTTTAGGGTTTGGACAACTTCCCCCTTTTTCTTGTGAATCCTCGGCGGGCTTTGTGCTTGGACGGGATTCTTGGTCCCTGCTGCTAGGATCCTCTTCTGTTTTCCCAAGGCGGGTTCCTTGTGGTGCAACTCTCTGGTCACTTCCTGATGGGTTGGATCCTCTCTGTGTTGGCTGTCGGCTTCCTGCAGGATGGCTCTTCGTCGAACGGAATGTTTTCCCGGTGGGCGGGATGGTTTCTCCACAGGGCGGGATCCGCAAAATCCGCCGGTTTTCCTGCGAGGCGGGATCCTTTCTTTTTTGCTGGTTTCCCGGATGGCGGGATTTCCATGTTGCTTCTCGCTAGGCGGGACTGTTTGTGGTGGTTTTGACTGCTTCCCGCGAGGCGGGATTTTATTGTAACGGTTTTTCTTTGCTTCCTGCTGGGCGGGATCTTCTCGATGGTGGTTTTTGGCTACTCCCCGCTAGGCGGGATCTCCAAAACTACTTTCTTTCTTATTTGTTTGTTTCCCGCTAAGAGGGATATTTTCATGCTTACTGTTACCGCTGGGCGGGATTTCTGTTTTGGTGTTCAGTTTCAAGGGATTGACGCCCTAGGCCCATTGCTTATGTAATCAGGTTTTGGGATCCTTGTTAAAACCCGTTGTAAATACAAACACTACTTACCAAAAAAAATAATAAGATTAAGTCCTAATCTAACTATTATATATTATTCCTTATTATGCATTTTAATAATAAAAGTATTGGACTCTAATGTTTTTAATAAAGAAGGAAAAACATAAGACATCTGATGAGTAGATATCCAACGAGTTTGATGTGGAAGCCGATTTCAATGGGTTATAAGTTATGAAGTAAAAGATTCTTGTTGAGTTTGACAAGTCTTCATGTCGAAAACTCGGTCAGCAGCAAGCAGAAGCTGAAAATAGGTACCACATTAGCAAGATGGCTAATGATAAAAGTGGTCTCTAAAGTACAGTCATGATATGGCTTGAGAAGATCCACATTAATGACATCATGAATGCTAAGGTGAGCCAAAAGATCAAGGTGAAAGGTATTTTTAGATAATTGTTGTAGGATGGTATAAGGTCTATGGCAAAGTGGTTTGATTTTACTTGAAGAGAAATAATACCCTGATAAACAAATTCCAGAAAAACAACAATTGCATAATCAAAGGAAAAACATAGAAGAACACATTACACAATAATTTATCTTGGGAAACCCTTTCGAAAAAATCCTTAGGAAGAACATTTTCTTATTGTATAAACTTGACCATCTTCAATACAATAATATCATTTCGCTCACTATTTGCTTGCGATTACATTTCTTGCAAATTCATTACCAAATCCTCATGCAAGTGCTACTTTATATACCAACAACACAAGAAGAGGTTTTACAATACCATGGGCACAAAACCATGGGCCGACATTACATTAACCTAAAAACACCTATATGGGTCTAAAAATAGATTAAACCCCCCCAAAAAATTTCTCGAGGATTGTCGCCCCTGTACCCCCGCTTGGGGCCTAGCTCGGCCCCGAACCCCAGCAACAAAATGTTTACAGAGTAAAGTCCTTTTAGGCCCCTCCTGAATAACATGGAAAAATATTCAACATAATTCCAACATTCTCCCACTTGTTGAATACTTTTCATAAGGGCTAATAATTGCCATTGCCAACTATCAAGGGCAACCATACCCATATATCTACACCAAGAAATTTTTTGAACGGGTACAACCTTTGTTAAAGAATCAACAATATTCTTCTCTGTATCAACTTTTTCCAATATCACCCAGTTCTCTTCAACCATTTCTCTCACAAAATGGTACTTGATATCAAAATATTTTGATTGATCATGAAAACCAAGATTGTTTATCAAAAATATTGTGCTTTGACTGTCACTATCAATTCTCACAACCTTCTACTTAATTTCAACTATTGAACACAACCTCTGTAGCCACATTGCTTCTTTACAAGAATGAGTTGTTGTAATATACTCTGCTTCTGTAGTGGATAAAGCAATGATTGATTTATTTTTACTCATCCAACTTACTACCCATCCAAAAATCCTGAACACATAAGTACTTGTGGATCTTATCTTGTCAAGATCTTCAGTCCAGTCAGCATCCGCAAACCCTTGTAGATTTACAATATCATTGTTTCTAAATTTTCCTTCATAACATATAACATAATCTGTAGTTCCATGCAAGTATCTGAATATCCTCTTCACATCAGTCCAATGTTCCTTTCCTAGATTGGACATATATCTGCTAACTACTCCCACTGCATGTGCAATATTAGGTCTAGTACTGACCATTGCATACATTAGACTGCCCACAATACTAGCATAAGGAACATGATGCATTTCTTCAATTTTCTCATATGTTTTAGAATATTATTCAGTATATAACTTTTGACCAACCAGATATGGAGTACATATAGGTTTACAATCATGCATCCTAAGCCTCTATAGTATAAAATAAACATATTTCCTTTGATTTAACCACAAATTTCTCTTTGTACGTTCTCTTATTATTTCCATACCCAAAATAAATTTTGCAACATCCTAATTCTTCATGTCAAATTCAAAATATTACTAAGAATTTAGTAACTTTATCATCTCCTTATTGTTGCCAATTAACAACATGTCATCCACATACAATACAATGATAACAAAATTTTCACCTTCCTTTTTGAAATATACACATGGATATGCTTTTCTTTTTCCAAACCCAAGTTTCTAAACAAACCTATCAAAATTTAGGTTTCACATCCTTGGAGATTGCTTCAACCCGTAAAGAGACTTCTTCAAGTTGCATACCAAATCCTCCTTACATTTTACCCTGAAGCATTCTGGGTGTGACATATATATGTCTTCATCAAGTTCACCATGTAGAAAAACTATCTTACATCCATCTATTCTATTTAAAAATTAAATACATCAGAAATAGCCAACATAACTCTAATTGATGTTAGTTTAGCCATAGGAGAAAAATATCAACAAAGTCAATTCCCTCAACTTGAGAAAATCCTTATGCTACTAGGCGAGCTTTGTACTTCAAATTTCCTTCTACATTGTACTTCTTTAACAACAACTTACAACCAATAGGTTTTCTTCCAAGGGGTAATTTCACCAAGTCTCATGTCTTATTTTTATCCAGGGACTCCATTTCTTCTTCCATAGCCCATTTTTAAGACTTATTTTCACTTGATCGAAGTGCCTTCTTTACAATATTGGGTTCTTCATCAGTAACTAATAAATTAAATGCAAAAAAAAATCTAAAGGGCTATACCTTTCTAGGAGTCTTCTCACCTGATCTGATCTCCTCAAAATTGGAGTTCCAGGTTTTGCATATTCAACTTCCTCCTCACCTTCTTCCTTTAAATATTCCTCTTCAGAATTTCTCTATAATTTAGGTTCTACCACAGGTTCTTCCTCTTGTTCTAGTTTTACCTGAACTATTTTTTGTTCTTTACTTGGTTGCATTTCCTATTTTAGAATCCCTTTTGTTTCTCTAAAGATCACATTACGACTGTAAGTAATCTTCTATATTCTTGGATTCCACAACTTATATTATTTCACACCCGTACTATAACCCAAAAATATACATTTATCATATTTCCAATCTAGCTTAGTCCTTTTCTCTTTTGGGATACACATATAAGATTAACAACCAAAAACTCTTATATGATTGAGAGAGGTTTTCTTACCAGTACACACTTCCTATGGAGTTTTATCCACCAAAGCTGAGGTAGGAGATCTATTGATGAGGTAGCAAGCAGTTAACACGGATTTTGCCCAAAATTTATTTTCTAATCTTGCACCACTTAGCATACTTCTGGTCTTATCCATCAATGTTATATTCATCCGTTATGCAACTCCATTTGTTGTGGAGTATACATAGTTGTTCTATGCCTTTCTATTCTAGATTTTTTGTAAAACTACTCAAATTCATTAGAGCAATCCTCACCACCATTATTACTTCTCAAAACATCAGATTTATACTGTAAAAAGTATACCTAGATCTTTCTTGAGAAGTCATATCTAAATGTAACAAAATAGATAGATTTATCTAATGATGGTAATTTTGTAGGTCCAAACACATCACTATGAACTAGATGTAAAACTCTTTTAGATATTGTAATACTACTTGGAAACTCAACTCTAGTTTACTTTCCAAAAAAATAGTGCTCACAAAAATCAAAATTTAATGGGCAGTTAGAAATTCCTTCAAACATACCTTTCATTTTCAATGTTCGAAGGCCTTTCTCACCAATGTGTCCCACATGTTGATGCCACAACATTGTCTTCAGTATAGGAATACTTGGAGCTTCTTCTACCATATTAATTTCCTCTACAACTGAAGAGTTATTACAATCAATACTTATAGTGCTAACCTCAAGTTTGAAAAAAGTTCCTATACAAACTCCCCTTGCCAACACTAAGCATCCAAAAATCATATTGCAACTGTCCTTATTTAATTCCACAGTCACACCCGCATCATTCATATTACTAATAGATATAACATTTCTTGCCAAACCTGGAATATGTAGCACACTAGGAAGGATTTTAACTCTTCCATATTTTAACCTTAATTTTACTCTTCCTCGACCTATTATTTTTTGTGTTGAATTATCTCCCAAGAAGAATTCACCTCTATTTATCTTTTCATATTCACAGAATCCCTCCCTATGAGGATTCATATGAAAATAAGTGTCTAAGTCAATCAACCATGAGTCATGGTGTTCACTTGAGCATGTTGTAGCTACGAATAGGTCCCATGAATCTTCATTTGTGGTCTTTATTTTTGCACACATTCCTTCATCAAACTTTTTAGATCTGCAGTCTCTTTTATAATGTCCTATTTTACCACACTTATAGCATTTCATTTTGTCAAGAACAATATATTTTCCTCTAGATTTTGATCTCCTTTCTATTGATTTATTTTTGCTTCTTTCTTGAGAATGACCTCTCACAACCAAGGCATCCTTCTGATGATAATCCTCAAAATATTTTCATCTCATTTCCTCAAATAGCAATGTTTCTACTATATCCTCTACTTTCAATGTAGAAGTAGTATTGGAGATAGCCATAACTAGGTTATCCTAGGAGTTAAGTAATGAACAAAGTAAAGTAATACAATTTTCCTCTTCATCCATTTTTACATCTACATAGTTTAATTGAATTACCATAGTGTTTTTTTTAATTTACATGGTGGAATCGGTAGCTGCCATGAATCTGGGCAGGCTGTCCGATTTGTATGACTACCATAGTATTTTGCGTTGTTCACCCTAGAAGTCGCCACACAGTTCTTCACACAATCCGCTTCTATAACCACCATGCCACAATCATTTTAAACCTTGTACGCCGCTAAAAGCACTAGAAAAGGGGTAAACGTTCAGTCCAATGATATTTGATATTTGAACCTTATACCTCCTCCCCCCTTCCAGGATTTGGTATAACCAATTGGTCTACACCTTAGACCTAGACTTACCATAGTATTAAAAGCATTCAGATATTTAGTTAGAAAGTCACCATAATTCATCCAAATAAAATACAACTTATTTCAAAGAAAGAGTTTATTTACCAATGATTTTGTCTGATACAATACTCCCAACTTTCCCCATAACAACTTTACCATGGCCTCTGTCGATACATTCAACAATACTAAATCAGATAAACACAATCTGATAGAGCTCCTTACCTTCCTATCAATATTTAGCCATTCCTCATTTTTCATTCCTATTAGTTTTACTCCTGATACTGTGACCCATTGATCTTTATCCACCAATAGATCCTCCATATTGAGTTTCCATAACTCAAAATTCTATCCATTAATTTTTTTGATCTCTACTTGTGTTCTTCCTATCATTTTGCTTCACCTAGATTCTTTTACATACTGCTCCCACTCATGAATCAATTTATACCAGGGTTGAAACTCTTATTTCTTGAACAAAGCTAAAACCTAGCTCTAATACCAAATGAAGAGAAATAGTACCCTGATAAACAAATTCCAAAAAAATTAGTAAGTGCAGAATCAAAGAAAAAATAAATAAGAACACATTGCACAAGAATTTATCTTGGGAAACCCTTTCGAAAAAATTCCCAGTAAGAATATTTCTTTTATTGTATAAACTTGATTGTCTTCAATACAATAATATCCTTTCACTCGTTATTCACTTGCAATTACATTTCTTGCAAATTCGTTTATCAAACCCTCATGCAAGTATTGCGTTATATACCAACAACACAAGAAGGGATTTTACAATACCATGGGCCAACATTACATTAACCCAAAAACACCCATATGGTTCTAAAAATATATTAAACCCCGATGAGGAAATTTTTATAGAGTGTAAAGTCCTTTCAAAGTTAACCCCTCCTGAATAACATGGAAAATATTCAACATAATTCCAACATTACTATGTGCCTTTTCTAAAAAAATACCATTTATCCAAATAGAGCCAAAATTTATCTCCAACCTGAAAAGGATGAGGAACACGATGCCTATCCATTGCTCATTTTTTTTGTTGCTAAGTCTTCTGTAAAATATCAACCACCTTTGACTAAAGACTTTGTAAATGCTAGATGAAGGATTTTGCCTTATCTTGTTCTTTTTGAATATGCATGGTAGCTAGAGAGGGTAAAGATAAAGACAACTCATATGGAGAAAAAGGTTAAAATCCAAGATAAAATTCAAAAGGAGAGTGTCTTGTAGATGTGTGGATTGCTCTGTTGTAGGCGTGCTTTGTGTGAGTGAGACTTAATTCCACTTAGATGGAGAAGAGTGGTGATAGTATTGGATAATATTACATTATTTTGTAAATGTGAAAATACCTCTATGGTATACATGTATATATTATAAATATTAGATTAGAGGGTTATTTATTAGTTTAGAGTGTGTGATTTATATTTCTCCAAGAGTATGTGTCTATGTATAGGATGAGTCCTGTTGGTTCGAATTTTATACACACCCTGTGAAGAATGAGCATGAAGCTCGGATAACACTTATCAGGGATAAATCCCACTCACTTTAGGATCTTGCTGGATATCCAAGGTGTGAGTTACAGAGTTGGGTCGAATGTCTATTCACTCTTTTCCGCTTCTGGAATAGTTTTCAAGCGAACGGTCTGTTACCTTACAACGGGTTCTAGACTTTGGTTCAGTAATGTGTTGGCAATTTTGGGTTTGAGATCCTAGCTTCTTGTCTATGAGTTGTCATTGATGTCAAAAGGAAATGACATTAATGTTAAGAGGATGTGTTGGCTTCAAAGGTGGAAGATTCCAAGAGAATCTTTTAAAGAGAATCCGGAGAGATTCCATTGGCAATGGTTTTTATTAAAACCAATGGAGGTTCTCTTTATTATTTATTTAATTATTATTTAAAACCCTTCAAGGTTTTAATTAATTAATTAAGGGAGAAATTATTTTTAATTTATTAAAAATACTTTAAGGGTTTTTAAACCCTTTAGAAAGCAAATTTCGATTAAATTCGAAATTACTTTTCTTTGCAGCTGACGTGTTCTAAAGTCCACGTATGGACTATAAATATGAGAAGGTTCCTAAGGTTAAACACTCTTGAAAAATCAAAGGCAATTAATTGGTTTGGCTGCGATCGAATGTTCTGTTTACGCTGCGAAAGAGGAGAGCTCGTGGTTTGAAAAGCTTTCGAAAAGCTTGACCGTTTATGTGGAAGGAAGTCCGTCTTGGACTTCGTAAGCCCCTTGTGGGCTAGTGGCAGCGAAGGCTACGTTTGGGCCTTGCGTAGGCAGAGGTCTGCGTTTCGATCCCCGCCGATGGAGCTGTGCATGGATTAGTCACATTTTTATTAAAACGTGTTTTGTGCCGCGAATTTCGGATTCTTCAAGGGCAGCCATTATAAGGTGTGATTATTTTCTTGATATGATTTTTGGCATTGTTTAGCATTGTTTAAAAGACATAGGGAAAATAAGGGGATATTTATTTGGTTGTATTTTTGAGATTAGTATTTTGCTATGCTAAATTTAAAAATGGATATATAAGGTGTAAGTTTTGGTTGTTGTGTTTTTGGCTTCTTTGGTGGTTGTTTTTAAAGAAGATGAGCTAAAAGGTGTATTAAGGAAAGTTGTTATATATGCTCATTTATCTTGGTTCTAACCCTAACTTGGTTGGAAGTTTGAGGGTTGTGTGTGGTGACAGCTTTAAGGATCAATTTTCTTCTACTCCAAAAAGGTATGGGCACATTTTCCTTATGAGTATGATTGGTGTATGTTTTCTGAAATAAGGTTGGAGTGAAAAGGTTTTCAACTAGGTTTCCTTTGGTTGGGTGTAAATCCTATTTTCTGGTTTGTTGAAGACTTCTTATGCATTATTATCCTTGATGAGAGTTTTGGTGAATGCATAATTCTGGTTTGAGGTAGTGGAAGCATTGTGCACTAGGGTTTATGTTTGTGAGTCTTTCTACTTGCATTGAGTTGGTGGAACCCTTGGTTGGCTGTTTTGAGTTTGATGGTTGAGTTGCTTCCATAGAGGTTGTTTGATCAAGTTATTGCTTTACTTGATTCATGATATTGGGCTTACTCCATTGAGTTGATTTTAGCAAGTTATTCTTTGCATTTGGTGATATTGTGTTGGTGGCTATTTTGTTCAAATATCTTTGGAGGGAAAAGGATTTCTACTTGTTTCCTTTTCTTGTGATGATTGGTTGAATGCTTCAAAGTTGATGTTGAGTTGAATGGTGTTGGTTGACTAAACCTTGTTTGATGAGCATTGTTGTTGAAACCCTAATTGATGGTGAAAATAACATGAGTATCATTGTTATGTGATTCTTTGCATAGTTGGCAATTGTTGGGGTTTCATGTTCTTGAAAGAAAACATTTTATCCTATCCATTTCAGATATTGAGTTGAGTTTTCAGATTTGAGATTGAGATTGAGCTGAGTTGATTTGAGTTGAGTTTTGAGATTGGGATTTGAGTATAGAACATATTGAGTCTCTAACAATTCTCTTTATGCTTCTATGAGTCACATTGGGTCTCTAACAATTCACTTTGTGATTTCCTACTAAGAAATTTTTTCTTGGTGAGCTTGCTGAGTTTTTGGACAGGTTCCGGTGGGGACTTGTGAGCAGTTTTTGGACAGGTTTCGGTGGGGACTTGTGAGAAGTTTTGGATAGGTTCTGGTGGGGACTTGTGAGCAGTTTTGGACAGGTTTCGGTGGGGACTTGTGAGCATATTTGGAAAGGTCCTAGCAGAGGACTTGTGAGCTGAGTTTGATAGTTCTATCAGAGAACTTGAGGACATAGGTGCACTGGTTCTAGGAGAAGAACCAGAGGACAGATTGGAAAGTCTTTGAGAAGGCTTGTATGCAGATAATTGATTTGTTCAAGTGTTGTATAGATCTGACAGACAGAGGAAGATTTGTACTAGACCGACTGACTGTGTTTGGTACAGGTTGCTGAGCTGTTGTGGATGTGATCATAGAAGGTAGAGGTCTCTTAGGCTAAGCATTGAGGACAGGAGGTCTTCGGTGGAAAGGAGTTCCACGTGTTGGCAAGAGGTAGAGGCAGTTGATCTTCTAAGGGATCATTTCTAGAGCAGAGGGGAAGGTATCTCCTTTGAGCAGAGGCTTATAAATTCTTATTGGGGGAAGGTATCTCCTTTGAGCAGAGGCTCATAAATTCTAATTGGGGGAAGGTATCTCCTTTTTGCCGAGGCTCATAAACATTGTAATTGGGAAGGATTCCCAAAGAACTTTGAGATAACTTTTAGAGAAAAGTTTTGTGGATGTAGCCCAACCATTCTGGGTGAACCACATTAAAATTGGTGTCACTTTGTGGATGATATTATGCATTGCTTTGATATTGCTTTGGGTATATTGCTTTATTGTTTTGAAGTATAAAGGAAAAAGTAAAAAGAGGTCTTATACTGTTCACCCCCCCTCTCAGTATAATATTGTGTTCTTCATAATATTTTTGGAATTGGTTATCTTTGTGGACACTCAGATTTACAATCAGTTCTTTGATCTAGCTCTTTATGTTTTAGCAGTTTTAAATAAAAGACAAATTCTAAAGAAAATAAAAATGGATCATTCAATGGGTGGAACAGAGAGAGTAGAGTAGGGCAGAAATAGAAGTTTACCTAACTTAGCTGCAAAACCACAACTACCAATTTTAGTTATACCAGTTAGCTTCACAATAGAACAAATCAAAGAGGAAAGTGTCCAACTTTCTAAGATCACCTTCCACTAAGAGCATAAGACAGAGACAAAAAAGATCTGAAAGAAAATCACAAACAGAAGGAAAGTCGGTTGAAATTGGTATCTCTCACCAGTAGCTTAGCTCGCACAGTGAGGACAGAGCAATTAGAACAGGCCTGAACCTTAAATCTGTAATTTTCCCTAGCATACAATAAAAAGAATGAAGCCTAGTAGCATACCCAATCTTTGATAACACAGATCTACAACATAAATTAAATAAAACTTAATGAAATGAAAACAAAAGAAGATGAACTTATCGCAATCCGAAAGAGATTAGGCTCCTGGCCATGCTATCATAGAAAATGAAACTACACCAACTCCAGGTCCAGAACAAAGCATTCAAACAAGATTTGCAGGAAATTGCTCCAATAGCTTTTTATTCTAAGTTTTTGCCTCCTGAGTTTACATCCGGAAGAAGTATATATAGACTCAGGACAAACCCTGATCTTTTCAGAAATATCTTCTTCCAAAACCCTAAATCTTATCCTTCAAATCTACTACCCAGGTTTTACAATATAAGGTATTTTAAAATAGAGTTTTGATAAAACCTAACCATTATGCAAATCTTAGTACAGTTACTTGCCATAAATGGAGAAGGCATGATCTGATATTATTCTCATCCATCTGTAATTGCAAGTAAATATCTTCGTTTTCTGGTCGATCGTCGATATATTCCATAAATGGGCACTGCGTGTGAAGGTATCTTCATCTTTCTGGTGCATCTTCCGGGAGCATCTCATTAATTCCTCAGAGAAATTTGGATGAGTCACTAGTTTCTCTGACATTTTATCTTCGCAGAGCCGCCTCTGAGTTGAAATTCTCTGCACTCCATTACTTTCACCATAAATTCTCCTGTTAAATGCATCCATCGGCAAATTTTGATAACTGTGTGTAGATATTTTCATTTTTCGGTCAATTGCCGACATATTCCATTAAATGAGGCAGTCGCTTAGTCACCGTAAAGTCTCTTTGTGGCCAGATCTGTAAAATCTGGATGGACCAAAAATTCCCAGCATCTCACATTTCCATCTGACGGCCTTCGCTTGATCCGCGCTTATTTTGTCTTTTTCGCCATTACTTCCGCTATCATGCAACTGTCGGATCGCTCTCTACAAAAGAAAAGCAAGGGTTAGCATTTTAATATTATTAAATTAAACCCTAATGTTTATCACATGTCGGCTTGATTTCTTTTGACACGTGTCATGATAACGTGACGTTTTCCTCAAGCTGCTTTTCATTTTGGCCTCTTTGTTGCGAAACCGCGACATGTCATGAAATCGCGACGTCCTCCGCACTTTGCTTCCATCTTGGCTCCTTTGTCACAAAATCGTGACATGTCACGAAATCGTGACGTCCTCCGCACTTTGCTTCCATTCTGGCCCTTTGTCGTGAAATCATGACATGTCACGAAATCGTGACATGTCGCGAAATCATGACGTCCTCCGCACTTTGCTTCCATTTTGGCCCTTTGTCACGAAACCGTGACATGTCGCAAAATCGTGACATGTCATGAAATCACGACGTCCTTCGTGCTTTGCTTCCACTTTGGCCCTTTGTCGTGAAATCGTGACATGTCACAAAATCATGACATGTCGCGAAATCGTGACGTCCTCCGCACTTTGCTTCCATTTTGGCCCTTTGTCGCGAAACCGCGACATGTCAATTCGTGACATGTCATGAAATCGCGACGTCCTCCGCACTTTGCTTCCATTTTGGCCCTTTGTCGTGAAATCGTGACATGTTGTGAAACTGTGATATGTTACAAAATTGTGACATGTCACGAAATCGTGACGTCCTCCGCACTTTGCTTCCATTCTGGCCCTTTGTCGTGAAACTGCGACATGTCGTGAAATCGCAACATGTTGCAAAATCGCGACGTCCTCCACACTTTGTTTCAAAACCGTCGCGATATCGTGATGTTTTCGAAACTCGGCTCTTTCAACCAAAACATGTCATGAAATCGTGACGTTTCCGAAACTCGGCTCTTTCAACCAAAACATGTCGCAAAATCATGACGTTTTTGAAACTCGGCTCTTCCAACCAAAACATGTCGCGATATCGTGATGTTTCCAAAAATGGAAAATTTCACGAAATCGTGATGTTTCCAAAAATGGAAAATGTCGCGAAATCGCGACGTTTTCCCAAGTTACTTCCACTTAGCAAATTTTCCAGAAATTGTAGGTTGACTCTAATGAATTTATTCATCTGCATTCTGCATTTTTACATATTTAGTGAAAGATTTTCTTTACTCAGAAATGATTCTAACATTTGAAAAATGAATTCTAAAATAAATCAAAGCCAGATGCAAGCCTACTTGGATATTTTGATGTAAGCAAAACTTTGAAAAGGAGGCAAGCAAAAATTGGAATTAAAACCAGGAAAACATCAAGAGGGTCCCTACGGCAAAATGAAAGCTAAATATTTTCAAAGAATGGAATTTCATTTTTTTTAGTGGGGGTGTGTTGCTTCTCAACAAATGGCGATATCTGCGAGGAAAATAGTAGCACTATTTTAGAATCTAGGACTCTAGTTTCAAAACAATATAGACCATGTACCATGCTTTGCCACAAATATTCTTCAAAATAATTTAACTACTACCTGATAGTTGTTAAAATTTCCCAAGGACATACTAGGTTGAATCACTTAAGGAAGATTTCTGATGTGCAATTATAAGCGTATAAAACTTTCTTCAAGGATGACTGGGCCTTCGAATGTTGTACTCTGGATTGATCAGCTTTTCTAGATTATGAAAGGGGAAACCGAGTAGGGCTCTGTTTACTAGTTTAGCCTTTTACAGCCCCAACAGAGTTACTCTTTAGATTTTCACGACCCTGATCCACAACTATGAGGTGGTATCTACAACTTGGTAAAAGAAAACATCTTCTGGAGCCTTGGCTATCTCTTTCATTACATAACTTCTTCTTTCCTCTTTTTTTTTTGTATAGAAAAGAGTGCCAGTTTTATGTTGCCCTGCTCAATTTTCACCTTCTCTCTCTCTCTTTTGAAATATACCGAAATCTGGAAAGCCTTGCTAAAAACAATTTTTTTTTAATTCTTCATCGATCTGGAAAGCCTGGGTACCGATAGCCTCTATGGACACTTAAATAATTTCACAAATCAGAGTCCCCTCTTATGACCAACTTTTCTTGGATTCCCTGGGAGTTCTCCAGCCAAACAGTATAGTAGTTTCTTTATAATTAAAATAATTGTGGCAAGCAAGACACAAAATCCAATTATCTTTCTACTGTTGTTCTGAATAACAAAATAGTTCCACTAGTTCAGTTTAAGCGAGACTATCTCTTAATTAGAATAAAACAAAATGAACACGAGGATTTTGAACTCGAGAATAAAACAATTTTTAAAGGTTGATTCTTTCTTTGCTTGCCTGAGACAAAACTTAAAAAAAAACTAAAATTGTAAAAGCTAAAGAGAAATTTGTACAGACCCCAAAGGATAAAACACAGAACTTTAAAATCAAACAAAATAAAATAAAAACAAACTACTTCAAAGCTTATTTACAATATATACACATGTTACAACGTCTTTGTGATTTATTCAAATGATGTATTTGATGGAACAACTGAGAAATAATGCTTTAGGTATTGACCATTAACAGGAAGGTTCAAAAAATTACCCTCGAGGTCCTGTAGGCGAAATGCATTATTACCTAGGATCTCGGCAATCTAGTATGGCCCTATCCATAGAGGTTGCAGCTCTGTGTGTTTACCTTTCTTTTCTTGGGCTTTGTCCCATAGAAGCACCAGGTCTGCACGATTGAAGGCGCTCACCCTGGCCTTTTCGTCAAGCCAGCGCTTGACTGTCTCTTGGTGTCGACTAAAATGCTCTACGGCTTGAAGTCGTCCACCCTGCAAATCAACCAAGTCCAACACACGAGCTTTCGTATCTGCATGATCAAAGTAATGTAAAGCAAATTTTAATCCTGGTACTAATGCTTCATATTCTGCCAAATTATTCATGCAGGGAAACTGCAAGCGATATGACATAAAACCGGTTTGATTTTTTGGTCCTTTAAGAACAGCCCCTGTACCAGAACCTTGCTTAGATTTAGCTCCATCAATATGAAGCATTCCAACTTCATTATCGTGATCTTGGTGAGCTTTAACCGGTTTCTCCTTTTGAGTAGTTGTCAAATTATAAACCCCGATATAACAACCCTCAAGCAAGATTAACGAGTCTCATTCTTGGCATTATACTCTGTGATCATGAGTTTATATCTTGGTTCTCTGTCGATTCTTAATTGATTTGCAAAACCATTCCAGGGTAACCACATATGCGAAAAATCGGTAGCCAAGTACCCATTCAAGGATTTTGACCAATCCTTGCTCGGAAGCATTCCGTATCCTACAGGAATATCCACCACCTGAATGTCAATTATGTGTTGCGCTCTCGGCTCAGATGCTAGCTGGATGTGTATATTCTGAAGTTCACCTACCACTTTAACCTCAAACTTATCCAATTGGATGACTCTCATCTCGGAGTTCATGGGGGTCAAACCCAACTGCTGACAGATGGCTAGAGGCATGACATTGGCTGAAGCACCAGAATCTACCAGACAGTTGTGTAAATTTTTCCCAAATATATGGACAGTCAGTAGGAAAGGTGGAACTTCAGTCTTTTCTTTGTACATAGCCATATTCGCATTAGCTATCTTCTTCCCCTTTTCCAGAGTTTTGGCAGTAGGTTCAGAGTATGTTTTGATCAGGTTATCCCTTTGTTCAAAAATTTGGGCCAACTCATGAAGAGTGATGTTGGCTTTGATCTTCTTCATGTCCTCCACTATATTATATCCCTTATTGAGTGGAGGGACAAATGCATCTGGTCCTCTCAGATTTCCTCCCTTGGGCGGAGGTGGGTTATTGTTTGAAGATGGATCTGGAGGTGTAGATGTAGTGTTAGGCTCTGGATTTCTATTCCTGAGGTTGTAGTTATCCCTCCTGTACTGTTGAAAGGCTTGCACTTCATCCATGGGTATCTCCACAACATTCTCTGATTCTTCTAGGAAAGTGAAAGAATCTAACACCATAGCTGCACTATGTTTGGATGAACTTGGAGCATCCACAGTTCTTTGATGTTCAGGAGAAACCAACTCACCAGATAGAGCTTCAAAGGCATTACAAAACTCCAAACAATCCAATTCCTCGTGCTGAGAAGTGGCATGTATCCTGCACTAGTTAGGCAAAGCCAAGTCACAAATATTTACATCATGCCCTTTACCTTTATAATCCTTATTGGGTTCGTATGGGGGCCGAGTGAATCTATTTTGTTGATAAGGAAATCTGTTTGGGTTTTTGTCGATGGACACTTGCCTTTTGAAAGTCAAAAAGTCATTTGCCAACTTTTGGACCACCCTTGAAACTTCCTCAACTCTTGTGTTATCAGATTCTTTATCCGGATTCTGTACATTTTCAGTAGGTGTTACAGCCAATGGATTTCCTGATGGTGGAGTTTGACATACTGGCAACATCATTTGATGTGGTATGGGATTGAAGATAGGGGTACCTTGTGTGACCAAAGGATTTTGATGAGCATTCAAAGGTTGAGGTCCCAGTTGTCTTTCCAGAACCAGAGCTTCTTTATAAGCCTCTGTTAGATTGGTAATAGAGGCATCTCTTTTCAAGAAAATAGAAGTCATTGGATCTAGAGAATTCCTAAAAATTTCTAATGCCAGGTCTGCATTTGGCACATAATAACCTGTCAGTCTACCATAAGCCTTTTGAAATCTGACATTGTAAGATCTGACAGATTCATTTATTTCTCTTTTAATACCAGAAAATTGTTGATATAATACACTAGGATCTATCACTTCACCAAACTGCGATACAAAAACCTTTTCCAAGTCATTCCAACTGGTAATAGAATCGTTAGTGAGATTCAAAAACCAGTCGTATGCTCCCTCCTGGAGAGTGAACGGGAACAATCGCAAGCCACATCTTCATGTCTGTACATTTAACAATTTTAGAGCATTCTTGAATGCTACTAGGTGTTCTTCTGCTGTCCTAGTTCCATCATGCTTGTATCTGGGAAGATACCTCTCAGGATTTCTAGGCAGGTCATGGGCTGCACCCGGGATATTTAAGGCAGTGGAACCCAACCAGTTTGCCATTACTACTTGATTGACGATGATACTTTTAGTTGTAGTTGGAGTAACTACAAGTGGTGACAAAACTATTTCGGACAAGGACTTGGCCCTTCTGAGGCTGCTTCTTCTGGGGGTTTCTAACTCAGGCACAAGGAGCTCTCCAGCTCTGGAGTGGGACCTTGTTACTCTATAATTAGAATCCAGCTTTTTCACCAGCACTTACAACCTTACAATCCTTAACAAACTACTGAACTTTAGGCCCTCCTTCTAGCACCAATTTTAAATGTTGGTTCGACTTTTATACACACCCTGTGAAGAATGAGCATGAAACTCGGATAACACTTATAAGGGATAAATCCCACTCACTTTAGGATCTTGCTGGATATCCAAGGTGTGAGTTACAGAGTTGGGTCGAATGTCTATTCACTCTTTTTCGCTTCTGGAATAGTTTTCAAGTGGACTATCTGTTACCTTACAACGGGTTCTGGACTTTGGTTCAGTAATGTTTTTGGAATTGGTTATCTTTGTGGACACTCAGATTTACAATCAGTTCTTTGATCTAGCTCTTTATGTTTTAGCAATTTAAAATAAAAGACAAATTCTAAAGAAAATAAAAATGGATCATTCAATCGGTGGAACAGAGAGAGTAGAGTAGGGCAGAAAGAGAAGTTTACCTAACTTAGCTGCAAAACCAAAACTACCAATTTTAGTTATACCAGTTAGCTTCACAATAGAACAAATCAAAGAGGAAAGTGTCCAACTTTCTAAGATCACCTTCCACTAAGAGCATAAGACAGAGATGAAAAATATCTGAAAGAAAATCACAAACAGAAGGAAAGTCGGTTGAAATTGGTATCTCTCACCAGCAGCTTAGCTCACACGAGTGAGGACAGAGCAATTAGAACAGGCCTGAACCTTAAATCTGTAATTTTCCCTAGCATACAATAAAAAGAATGAAGCCTAGTAGCATACCCAATCTTTGATAACACAGATCTACAACATAAATTAAATAAACCTTAATGAAACGAAAACAAAAGAATATGAACTTATCACAATCTGAAAGAGATTAGGCTCTTGGCCATGCTATCACAGAAAATGAAACTACACCAACTCCAGGTCCAGAACAAAGCATTCAAACAAGATTTGCAGGAAATTGCTCCAATAGCTTTTTATTCTAAGTTTTCGCCTCTCGAGTTTACATCCGAAAGAAGTATATATAGACTCAAGACAAACCCTGATCTTTTCAGAAATATCTTCTTCCAAAACCCTAAATCTTATCACTTAAACTCTACTACCCAGGTTTTACAATATAAGGTCTTTTAAAATAGAGTTTTGATAAAACCTAACCATTCTGCAAATCTTAGTGCGGTTACTTGCCATAAATGGAGAAGGCATGATCTGATATTATTCTCATCCATCTATAACTGCAAGTAAATATCTTTGTTTTCTAGTCGGTCATCGATATATTCCATAAATGGGCACTGCATGTGAAGGTATCTTCATCTTTCTGGTGCATCTGCTGGGAGCATCTCATTAATTCCTCAGAGAAATTTGGATGAGTCACTAGTTTCTCTGACATTTTATCTTTGTAGAGCCGCCTCTGAGTTGAAATTCTCTGCACGCCATTACTTTCACCATAAATTCTCCTATTAAATGCGTCCATCGACAAATTTCGATAATTGTGTGTAGATATTTTCATTTTTCGGTCAATTGCCGACATATTCCATTAAATGAGGCAGCTGCTTAGTCACCGTAAAGTCTCTTTGCGGCCAGATCTATAAAATTTGGATGGACCAAAAATTCCTGGCATCTCACATTTCCATCTGACGGCCTTCGCTTGATCCGTGCTTATTTTGTCTTTCTCGCCATTACTTCCGCTATCATGCAACTGTCGGATCGCTCTCTACAAAAGAAAAGCAAGGGTTAGCATTTTAATATTATTAAATTAAACCCTAATGTTTATCACACGTCGGCTTGATTTCTTTTGACACGTGTCGCGATAACGCGATGTTTTCCTCAAGCTGCTTTTCATTTTGGCCTCTTTGTCGTGAAACCGCGACATGTCGCGAAATCGTGACATGTCACGAAATCACGACGTCCTCCGCACTTTGCTTCCATTTTGGCTCCTTTGTCATGAAACCATGACATGTCACGAAATCGCGACATCCTCCGCACTTTGCTTCCATTCTGGCCCTTTGTCACGAAACCGTGACATGTCGTGAAATCGTGACATGTCGTGAAATCGCGACGTCCTCCGCACTTTGCTTCCATTTTGGCCCTTTGTCGCAAAACCGTGACATGTCACGAAATCATGACATGTCACGAAATCGTGACGTCCTCCGCACTTTGCTTCCATTTTGGCCCTTTGTCGTGAAATCGTGACATGTCACAAAATCGCGACGTCCTCCACACTTTGCTTCCATCTTGGCCCTTTTTGTCGAAACCGTGACATGTCACGAAATCGTGACATGTCATGAAATCGTGACGTCCTCCGCACTTTGCTTCCATTTTGGCCCTTTGTCGCAAAATCGTGACATGTCGTGAAATCGTGACATGCCACGAAATTGCAACATCCTCCGCACTTTGCTTCCATTCTGGCCCTTTGTCGCAAAATCGTGACATGTCGCGAAATCGTGACATGTCACGAAATCGCGACGTCCTCCGCACTTTGTTTTAAAACTGTCGTGATATCGTGATGTTTCCGAAACTCGGCTCTTTCAACCAAAACATGTCACGAAATCATGACGTTTTCGAAACTCGGCTCTTTCAACCAAAACATGTCGCAAAATCGCGACGTTTCTGAAACTCGACTCTTTCAACCAAAATATGTCGCGATATCACGACGTTTTCGAAACTCGGCTCTTTCAACCAAAACACGTCGCGATATCGCGACGTTTCCAAAAATGGAAAATGTCACGAAATCGCGATGTTTCCAAAAATGGAAAATGTCGCGAAATCGCGACGTTTTCCCAAGTTACTTCCACTTAGCAAATTTTCCAGAAATTGTAGGTTGACTCTAATGAATTTATTCATCTGCATTCTACATTTTACATTTTTAGTGAAAGATTTTCTTTACTCAAAAATGATTCTAACATTTGAAAAATGAATTCTAAAATAAATCAAAGCCAGATGCAAGCCTACTTGGATATTTTGATGTAAGCAAAACTTTGAAAAGGAGGCAAGCAAAAATTGGAATTAAAACCAGGAAAACATCAAGAGGGTCCCTACGGCAAAATGAAAGCCAAATATTTTCAAAGAATGGAATTTCATTTTTTTTAGTGGGGGTGTGTTGCTTCTCAATAAGTCCAAGTGTCATGTAATAAGGTGTACAAGTATGTAGAGTGTGAGAGTGTGCAAGTGTGTAATGTGTCATATAGGTAAGTCAAGATTCAAGTGTGTATGTATCAAGTATACAAGTGAAGGTGTAAAGTTAAGAGACATGAGATATTTTTTATATGTGTGGAATATGAAAGGACACATCTCTCACATATGTGAGGAGAGCAGTAGTAAAGTATTGAAAGGTCACTTGTAAGGTTATATATATTTTTATTAGGTATAATAAGGGGTTTTGAAATGCTCCCTGAACATTTTACAAAGCAAGAAAAGTGGCTAGAGAAACCCCAAGCCACTTACAATAGGACAAAGCCACAAGAAGAAGGTTACCAGAGAAACTAAAAAAGAGGAGATGGAACATGATATGATAACTTAGGACCCAATAAATAGATAACAGTGCCTGATCCTAAAGATACAACATGACCAAACACAAGCTAAGGGTTAAACGAACCGAGAGATCCACAAATCCATCAAATCCAACCCCCATAAATTTCTTGCACTAGCCTGGAAAATTTTAAATTCAACATTACAATACAACTTCCCGCCCAAGCCAAGAAACACAAGCCTACACCTAGAAAAGTTAAATTTGAAAAAACAAATTCCCACCCATAAAGGAAAAGTATTTCCATGGGGGAACACACCAATGAGCCAAGGATTTTTGAAAATAAAAACTCTTGCCCAAATATTTGTAACATGGATTGAGATCTAGCTTTCCTAGAACACCAATCATTGGGAAAAAAACTAGGAACCACCTATTCAGAAAATATGATCTAGAAAACAACCTGACCAAACCAACAATTGTTGTCGAGAACTCGAACACAATTGCCAAAATTATTTACAATATTTTTTGATCTAACACAGGCTACAAAGAGGGAAATATACCCAAAATAATAGGACCTAGAGAACTATCATCCTGGAATTGAAATAGGATTATCAAAAATCTGCATATCTAGATTTGCAACTAGCAAAAATACAACCTAGAGAAGATATCCTAAATTAATATCCAAAGGATCCTCTCCCAAATTGAATTTGAGCTTGAAAAAATATCCAACAAAGTAAAGTCTACTCAAGATCCATAAAAAGACCCAACAACTACAAGATTTGGAAAAGCTCTAGATTTGCATGACCCCTAAAGCTAGTCAAAGCAAAACATGGGCCAACAGAATAGAAATATATGGTATCTCTCTCATAAATGAAAACAACCACAATACATAGTTTTTGAACCTTGACCAACAATGAGACCACCACCGTCATTCGTTATTATCGTGAACCATCAAAGACCACCAACATAAACATTAAAATTGTAGTCCCAAGAAAACATAGACACTCCCACAAAGATATCAAGGGTATTCTAATACTAAACTAGAACTAGGAAGGAACACCTTGAGATACCCCCAAAAGGGGTAAGAAATATTCCAATCCCTATGGGTTCTAACCTCATATGCACACAAAAATGAAAATAGAGTCGAAACCCTACAAAAAATGAAAACCAAGCCAACCTCCTGACAACTCCTTAGGGGAATACTGAAAGTATATATGGATGGTAAAAATTAGATATATTAGTTTTAGGGTGGAACAATACCACCTTCAGAGGATCATCCAAAACATGTATATTGCTATGATGTTCAACACCATAAGGCAGGTGATCCATGCAAGATCTGGAAAATAACAGGTCTAAATCATATGATCTAATACATAAATTAGAGACACCAGATAAGATATTTGAGAAAGTTTCACAAAGCCCTACCCCTCTAATATCTCATTCCTTCAACAATATTCTTGCTCTCTACCATCCCGCTCTGTATCAAATGCCCATAAGGGTCATATCTTCCCAATTTGGAGTGCAATCTAAATATTGTGATCTTCATAATCATTTTCTCTAAAAGGGCTTATGGTAGCCAATGTGATTTAAACTGAAGTTGAATGGACCCAAAATACATTAAGTATCAGATATTCTAGGTTTTTCTACCTTAGTCTCAACCTTGTATGCTTTTGCTACTCTACTAGGGTTTTTGCAGTTGCTACTCAGATACCACTTCTCCTGAGGAAGCTTCACTCCACGCACCTATGACACCGTTGGTTCACTAGGGTTATCGTCGCTACTGATCTACTCCATGCACTTATTTTTATAGGAGAATATTTTATTTGTAAGGTTATATTATAAATATAAAGCTCCATGCATTGTATTGAATAAGTAACTCAACTGTAATAAAGATATTTTATATTTGATTCATCAATAATATTATGAGTATATATATATTTTTTAATTTAGCAAAAAAACCCCTTATAGAGCCGCCTTGGTATGAGAAACCATGACCAGGGTTCTACACCATAAAAATCACCTAGGATTCATGCTCAGTCTTGATCGCACCAGCATTATCAACTGGATTTTGGATATCCAATGTGTGTTTGGTAGGGTGGAGATTCGAACCAAGGACCTCCCTTGGAGGATTGCCCTACCCTCTCCAACTCACCTACAAAACTTGGATATTATGAGTATATTGTTGATTGATATTTTTATTTAATGGATGTTATTTTCATTAATATTAGCTTGAGATATTGAACTCTCTAATATTTGATTTTATTTAAGATCCTGAATATTGGTACTTATGATTTAATTTGGCTAAAAAGCCATTAATGGTATCGAAGCCACACCATCCAATCCTAGATAAAAGCTAACACCATATTTTTTGTGTGTGTGAATTTAAAGAATTTTTGGAGAGAAAAAAAATATATTGAAAAGCTAGAATCATAGCTACACTCTAGTATGAATTTAAATTTGTTGGAGTATTATATTTGAAAATCCTAAAGAGAATTTGAGGAATCTAGCTGGTGGTCAAGAGATAATTGAAGATAAAATTTTGAGAATATACTAATTTGAATAAGTAATTTGATTATTTAAATAGATGTGTATAAATCACTATTATTGTTGTATTATACCTTTGTGGGTAGAGAACACAAATAAATTACTATTTAAAAAGCCAAAAGTTGATGAAGAATAGTTTGGTAAAAAGGTCTAGATGTCAAGAAAAGTCTCTGACTGTTGATTGTGAGCAAACATTGTAGAAGTTATTGAGAGTCAAAGGAAAATAAAATATAGATGGGAGTTGTCAAGAGTAAATGTAGAGATGAAAGTCAATGAAAACCATCATCATAGAGTTGACAAAAAAACAGGGAGGAACCTAGAAAAGGAGGCAAGAGCCATTGTTGTAGTGAACCAAGGAGGAACCTAGAACAAGAGACAAGAGTGATCATTTCAATGTAGAACCAGGGAGGAACCTAAGAAAAAGAGGTAAGAGCCATTGTTGTAGAATCACAAGGGAGGAACTTGAGAAAAAAAGGAAGGCATGAGCCATCATTGCAGAAGAGCTTATGAAGAATTGTTGAGATATATAGTCTAGAGAACCAATACATATTCTAGAAGCAAAGCACCTATAAGAAGAGTTTTCTTTGAAGCGAAGGACACATAATGAAATCATGAAGGTGAAAATCTTGAAGCCTAAAAGTTGGTATGGTCAAAGTATTATGGTTTCTATGAAATATTAGAGCACAAAATAACTAGTTTCCCTATTGCAAGTTAAGGTGGACATGGCAAAAAGTGAGATAAGAGAATGAAATTTGAGTTTGCTAGATTAAAAAAGGTATATTTGAAGTATATTTTGGGTGCCAAGTTTTTTTAAATTGGAGTTATAAGTATTAAAATATTTTTATTGAAAATTGATTGATATTAAAATTATTTGATTAAAAAAAATTGAATAGGAGTTATAAGGGAAAATATCATTTGAAGTTTGAAAATTTGAAAATTATTTTTGGAGAGATAAGAATTAAATTGAAATTGCAATTTGATTGATTATTGATTTGAAGAAAAATGATTATTGATTGAAATTTAAAATTTGATATTGAAACTAATTTGGAGAGATAAGGAATTGATTACAATTGAATTCTAAAATTGCTTGATTTAATTGAAAGATTGAAATTATTGATTGCTTGAATTAAATTTTGGAGAAATAAGGTTTTCTACTTAGAAGGAATTAATTTTAAGAAATTATTTTTGAGAAGAGTATTTGTGTGAAAATCATCATGGATAGAAGACAAATGAATGCTCTGATAAGTAGAGAAATATTGGAAGTTTTGAAACCTCGTATACATGATAAGCAACACGACATATCAATAATATTAAAAAATAATTTATATTCAATTTATAGAGAAGTTAAAGATGAAAAACTCAAAATATTTGGTTATTATCTACACTCAAAGCTCATTTAAGAACATGAAAATTATAAATATGCTATTATAATACCTTTTGATATAGGTAGGATAATGTATATGTCATTACTTACACTTGAAATTTATAAGGATAGAAATCAAAAGCAAGAAGAGTTAATTAAAATTCTAAAGGATGAATCAGTGACATAAGACATCAGCTGTGACACAAATGATTTACATCATAGATTTTTGGATATATATAAAGAATGTAATGATATGTTACTACATTCAACATATAGCAACAAGTTTGAAAATAAAAAAGTCATGAAATTCAAAAATTTATTAGTATTGTGATGACTCATTGATTCAATGTCCAGAATTAACATTAGCATGTGTTGTCATCTCTAAACACGCCCATCAAGGCTAGGCCAAGGAATATCCAACATGATGAATGTGCCCACACCTTGTGTAGAGCGAAATAACATGAAGCATTGTTGATAAAAGGAAAGAACTACCTATGAAGTGACCTCTAGGGTTTTTAATTGAGGTTAGCTCCTCATCAGATATAAATCCTTGATGCATAACCTCCATGATTTTAGGCTAGGGAAAAAGAATGAATTATAATGAAAGTAAAAAAATGAACAAATTAAATGCTTGCAAGAAAGTAAATCCTAAGCTAAGAGGGAAATGTGCCAAAGAATTAAAAGAACCTCATTTATTTTCTATAACAAGTGGAAATTGAATACAAAAAATTTCACCTATGGTTAGTGAATACAAAAAAGTAAAACACACCATAAAGAATTGATACAAGTCAAGAGGAGGTGGGAGTGAAATTATTCATGGCTTATATTAACATGCTTAAGTGATTACAAGATAATGAGGCCCCTGTTGGAAATCTGGTCAGCCATATATTAAAATGAAAATTTGGGCTGTTAGATGATGTTTTAAGCCTCAGAAAGCATCTCCTCTTAGAGGATATAAAATGAAATCATAGAGCCTCAAAATATGTGCAATATGCAAAAAAATGGGCTCAAAAAGACACCCGAGTCAAAAGTTATGTCCGAAATACTAATACATGTAATAAACACCGTCAATGTAGATCCGACGGATGTGATTTGCTAGGGTTAGGGTTTGATTTGTTTTTCTTACTTATGAAATTTTTAGGGTTTTCTTTTAAGAAGAAGAATTTTGCATTGTAGCAAGTGTGTGAGCTCTTCCAGAGCCTGTGAGGTGATTGTAATAGAGTACTGCCATAATTATTCTAGATAATAAGAAGATAATAGTTGCTCCAATTTTATTTTATTGTATTATTGTAAATTCTTCATTTGGTATCAGAGTGAGGCAATCGAGAAATTGGGTTCGAGTAACTATGGAATTTCTACTGTAATTTTTATAGAAGCTTCTCGGATATCTCAGTTCGTGTTCAAGGGAGCTATTATGGCCAACAAAACCAATTCAATTTTGATCCCATAATTTTATGATTCCGAATATGAATATTTGAGCATCTAGATGAGGATGATTCTAAAGGAAAAAGGAGCTTGGGGTTAACTAAACCAAGAGACTGGAGTGCATTGAATGTAGATCAAAATAAGGATATGCTGGAGAAAGAGAAATAAAATAATTTGGATTTGGCTTTTATCTAGTCGGCTCTAGACAAGAGTCTCTTTCCCTGGATTTCTGCCTGTGTTTCGCCTCAAGAAGCTTGGAAGGCATTGAAGGAGAATTACCAGGGGAGTGCCCAAGTTAAGGAGGTGAAGTTGTAGACTTTGTGGAGATATTTTGAAAATCTCAAACATGAGGAGAATGAAACTATAGGAGATTAATGTGTTGGGGTAAAAACAATAGTAAATAAAATGGCCACACTTGGAGAGATCATAGAACAAAATGTAGTAATTAAAAAGGTTTTAAGAACCTTGATAGAGAAGTTTGATAGTCCAACACTTATCATAGAAGAAATGAAAGACCTTTCGAAAATGGATATAGATTCATTAATTAGCTGTCTTACATCTCATGAAGAGATAATTACCAAGAGGAAGAAGGATAAAGAGGGAGGTTCTACAGAGGAACAAGATTTTTTGGCAAAAGAGAATGATGGAGGAAGAGGTCATGGTAGGGGTTCTAGAGGAAGAGGAAGCAATGGAAGAGGTGGTAGAAGAGGCTCCTACGATGGTAGAGCTCGAGGAATATCTCAAGATTCAGACAATGACCAGGCTCATGCTACAAGAGGAGGATCCAATGCAAGAGGAAGAGGTAGAGGCCGAGATATGAGAAATGTGCAGTGTTACAATTGTAACAAATATGGCCATTATGAGAGATATTGCAGGCTAAAAAATTAGCACATTATGGAGAAGAGGATTCCTATGAGGATGATACTTTATTTTGTATGATTGAAGAAAAAGTGGAGCAAGCAAATTTCTTCTCTACACAGAATAGCACAAAGGAGACATGGATCTTGGATAATGGGTGCACAAACCATATGACCGGCAAGAGAGATGTATTTTCATCTCTTGATTCTTCTTATCAATCCAGTTTTAGGCTTGGGGATGAGAAGAGCTTGGAGGTGGTTGCAAAAGGAGAAATGGATGTTCCTAACAGGAGAGAAAAAATAATGAAGGTAAAATATATTTACTATGCACCCTATTTGAAGAATTCATTAATGAGTATTGGTCAAATGTTGGAAAAGGATTATAAGTTAGTGTTTGAGGATAGAATGTGTAAATTTTATGATCAGAGGATAAAATTGATTACCATTGTAAATATGACCAAGCATAGGCTCTTCCCATTATAGTTTTTAGATCAATGGGGAGATTTAGCATTTGTTGGTGTAGAAGGTAAGGAGAGGCTATGGAATTTATGGTTTGGGAATTTAAATTATAATATTTTGAAGATGCTTTCACCACTTGTCTATGGGTTGCCAAAATTTGAAGAATCCAAGGAGGTTTGTGAAGGGTGTGCACTTGGAAAACATGCAAGGGGGAATTTTCCGCATGGTGAAGCATAGAGGGCCCAAAATCCATTACATTTTGTTCATAGTGACATTTGTGGACCAATGCAGACACAGAGTATGGGTAAAGCTTCTTACTTTCTGACTTTTATTGATGATTTCTCCAGATAATGTTGGGTTTATTTTATTAAGCATAAGGATGAGGTATTCAATTGCTTCAAGAATTTTAAGGCTCTAGTTGAAAATGAGAGTGGTCATTATATCAAATGTTTGAGGACAAATAGAGGAAGTGAGTTTTGTTCTCATGAATTTGATGATTTTTATAGTGATTTTAGGATTAAAAGGCATAAAAAAAGTCCTTACACACATCAACATAATGGGGTGGCTCAAAGAAAGAACAGGACTTTGGTGGATATGGCACAGTGCATGATGCAAGAAAAAGGTATGAGTAAGTTTTATTGGGCTGAAGCAATTAGGACTTCTAATTACATTTTAAATAGAATTCCTACTAAGAGTCTTGAGAATATTACCCTTTATGAATGTTGGTACAACAAGAAGCCAAATATAAATCATTTTAGAGTTTTTGGATGTATGGATTTTGTGCATGTTAATGCTAATAATAGGAAGAAGTTGGATGCAAAGAGTGAAAAATGTATTTTTATTGGGTACAATGAGCAATCTAAGGCTTACAAGTTCTTTAATCCTATTTCACATAAAATAATTGTATCTAGAGATGCAATTTTTGATGAAGGGGGAATTTGGGGATCACAAAAATTGTTTGTTGAGGATGTTTTTGGTGAAGAGAAGGTGGAAAAAATCCATGTTTTAGTTCAGCCCAGCCATGAAAAAATTTCCAGTTCATCTTCTGCAAGTGCACCTTTAAATCCAAGAGAATGTTCTTCCAGTAGTTCTCCACCTCCATCACCACCGGCCAAAGGAAAAGGTAAAATATTGTTGAAGGATCACCCAAAATATCAAATTATTGATAAGGATTTCCATAAGAGGGTGACAAGGAGTTAGCATACAGATATGAATGTAGTAATAGAGAGGTTAGAGAACCTACATCTTTATGGAGATGATGATAGTGGAGATCCCAAAGGTGATGTTGTAAACTATGCACTTGTTTCACAAGTTTCACAAGTTGTTGTTGATGATTTTGAGCCTTCATGTTTTGAGCATACTAGTACTAAAAAAGTGTGGATGAAGGCTATGCAAGAAGAAATGCATTCTATTGAAAAAAATTATACTTGGGAGTTGTGTGATTTGCTCAAGGATAGGAAATGTGTAGGATGCAAGTGGGTCTACAAGATCAAGAAGAACAGTGATGGATCCATTGAAAGGTACAAGGCATGGTCGGTAGAAAAGGGTTTCACTCAGAAATATGATTTGGACTATGAGGAAATATTTTCTCCAATGGCAAGGCAAGAAACAGTAAGGATATTTCTATCATTGGTAGCTCATAAAAGCTGTAGGGTGCATCATATGGATGTCTAAAGTGCATTTCTCAATGGGTATTTATACGAAGAAGTATATGTGGAATAGCCACAAGGTTTTATTGTCCAAGGAAAATAATATCAAGTCTACATGTTTAAGGAGGCTCTATATAGGCTGAAGAAAGCTCCAAGATCTTGGTATGCTAGAATCCATGACTACTTCTTGCAGTGTAATTTTGAAAGGAATAAGAGTGAGCCCACTTTGTACTAAAAAATGGAAGGTAATGATATTCTTATTGTATACCTTTATGTTGATGATATGTTATTTATGGGGAGTAGTTCTTCTTTGAATGATTCTTTTAAACATGATATGAAGAAGGAGTTTGAGATATCTAATTTGGGTTTGATGAGTTACTTTATTGGGATGGAAGTACATCAAACTAGCAATGAGATTTTTGTTTGTTAATCCAAATATTTAAGTTATATGCTGAAGAGATTTGGTTTGAGTGAATGGAAACCTGTAGCAACACCCATTGCACATGGGGAGATCTTGAGTTTGGAGGATGGAGCTAAAAGGGTAAACAAAACAGAGTACATGAGTATTATTTGTAGCCTTATGTTCCTTTATAACACTAGGTCAAATATATGCTTTGTTGTTTCATAGTGTTCCAGGTATATGGCTAATCCATCATAGTTACATTTGAAGGCAACGAAGAGGATTTTGAGGTATGTTCATGGAACAATTGATTATGGGATCCACTACTCATAGGAAAAGAATTTGAAGTTAGTGGGATTTAGTGACAATTATTGGGGTAGTAATATTTATGATAGGAAATCCATGAGTGGGCACTTTTTTTCTCTTGGTCCAGGTTTGGTGACAAGGAGTTCCAAGAAACAAGCTATAGTGGTGTTGTCTTCTACTGAAGCATAGTATATTACACTTACATTGGCAAATGCACAAGCATTGTGTATTCAAAAGGTGATAGGAGAGATTGGGGAGAATAAAGAGACTCCAAATACTTTATTCTATGATAATCAAAGTGCCATTAAGTTGGCACATAATCCTATCCACCATACCAGGTCCAAGCATTTCGACATCAAGTACCATGTCATTTCGGACATGGTAGAGAAGGAACAAGTTAAATTGAGGTATTGCTCCACACACGATCAAGTAGCAGATATGTTTACTAAGGGAGTAGTAAAACCTCAATTTTTGCTGCTAAGGGACTTTATAGTCAGTCCCCTTACCAATAAGGAGGAGAATGTTGGAAATCTAGCCAGACATACATTAAAACAAAAATTCAGTCCGTTAGATTATTTTTTAGCTTTGGAAAGCATATCCTTTTAGATGAGATAAAACAAAATCATATATCTTTGAAGTATGTGCAATTTGCAAAAAAATGGGCTCAAAAAAACACCCGAGTCAAAATTTATGGCCGAAATACTAAGACATGTAATAAACATCGTCGATGTAGATCCGACGGATGTGATTTTCTAGGGTTAGGGTTTGCTTTGTTTTTCTTACTAAAGGTAGTTTTAGGGTTTTATTTTAAGAAGAATTTTACATTGTAGCAAGTGTTTGAGCTCTTCCAGAGCTTATGAGGAGATTGTAACAGAGTACTAAAACTCTACCAGAATTATTCCATATAATAAGAAGATAATAGTTGGTCCAATTTTTTTTTATCGTATTATTGTAAATTATTCATTTGGTATCAGAGCAAGACGATCGAGAAATTGGGTTCGAGTAACTGTGGAATTTAAGCTACAATTTTTACAAAATCTTCTTGGAGATCTCAATATGTGTTGAAGGAGCTATTATGGCCAAAAACACCAATTCAATTCTGATACCAAAATTTGATGGTTCCAATGACGAATATTGGATCATCCGGATGAGGATGATTCTGAAGGCAAAAGGATCTTGGGCCATCATTGAAGCTAGGTTCACCGAACCAAAATATTGGAGTGCATTGACTACAAATCAAAAGAAGGAGATGCAGGAGAAAGAGAAAGAAAATAATTTGGCTTTGGCTTTCATCTAGTCGGCTCTAGATAAGAGGGAAATGTGCCAGATAATTAAAAGAACCCCATTTATTTACTATAACAAGTGGAAATTGAATACAAAAAATGTCACCTATGGTTAGTGAACACAACCAAGTAAAACACACCATCAAGAATTGAGACAAGTCAAGAGGAGGCGGGAGTGAAATTAGTCATGGCTTCAATTAACATGCATTAGTGATTACAGTATAATGAGGCCCCAAGGTTTGATGCTCCCTAGGCATGATAAAAGGCATAGGATCCCCCTGTTATAGTAGGAAAAAGGGTGAAAGGAAGAGCCTGCATGACCAAGTACCATACATGAGAAAACAACTTCTAATACCTTTTACAAGAAAATCATGCCTATTTATAAGTTGAGAGTGTACCTTACCTATGAAGTCTTGTGTAGAAGGCCTATGGATCTATTCTATTTTTGTAGTCAAGAAATAATTTTGCAACTTGTGCAACAATATATTCAAGGTCTCTAGATATAGGCCCATAAATACTAAAAGCTTCTAGGTCTTTAGATGATTAGTGTGGCTGACTAGCTCTCTACTATTATGTTAGTGTGGCTACACCATAACACTTCTATCATGCATATTTTGGGATACATCATTGTATTGAAGCAAAATATATGGCCTCTTTGATCAGTGTAGGTTGGTAGGGTAAGCTCATGCATATGGTGAGCAATGAATGTGACTGGAATGTGATTGGATATAAAAATATTGGCCATGAAAGTCAAGTCTTACGACCATTGGTGAATGTCCTCTTTAATATTTATTCACTTGCTATTCTTTTTGTACATGTGGTTTCCATATGTTCATGAACAATGTGGAACCTCCTTCAACCAATGGAAAACCTCCTTAAAGTTCTAGTTTTTTCCTTTCTTAGGCTCTTTAATGGTCACCATATGTCCTGCTTTGGATTTAGTCATAGATTCCCTTCTTCGCTAATGCTTTCCTTCATTAGAAGGACCACATATGCCATTGGATTAAAAATCAATAGTTAGTAGGCCTTGGTGCCCTTTTTTTGGTTGGATTTAGATGAACATGAAATGTTGGTCATATATAGAAGATCTAATATCTGGTGCAAATACTAGCTTGTCCACCTTTTCCTTAAAGCTATTTTGTTTTGACTAAATGTGGGAAGTGCCTTCCAACAACATAGTCTTGTCTTGTCTTGGTCTTGACTAGTCTAGCTTGGAGTGAAGTGGGGTTGTAGGGAAAATTTTCCTATATATTTGGCAACTACTAGGGATCCTTAACCTACTAAAGGAGTGACTCCAAAATTTACTTGCCTTATCCATTGGGTACAGATTCAAATTTTGGAATTTGTAATTACAAACATAGAAAAGAAGAAAAAACAACAAAATAAAGAAATAACAAAGTAAATAGATAGGAAACAAAATTTTTGAGGATTGTGTGGGAAGGTTTAGTGATATGGGAGCTTGCTCATTTGAGCTCTCATTTATTTATACTCTTATTTAGAGAATGCATAGACTTCATGGAAGTTACAATGGCTTCTCTAGAGCTTAACTTGGTCTAGGCATGAGAAACTTTCTACTCCATGTGTGACTTCCTACACTTGCACTTCAAGATCTACCGTAGGTCTAATATCCTTCATAGTATCTTTAGGTTTTAGGACCTATGGCATATTGTAAAAAATTATCCCTCTTTCTTTTTATTCTTCTAGGGCCTATGCATATTATTGCTCTGAAATAAGGGAACCTCCTTCTACCCATGGTGGTGGAAACACTCTTTGAATTAGGGACCCTAGAGAGGTGTGTAGGCTTTTGATAACTTTGTTCATATATTCTACTTGGGCCATACAAAAGTGTATGGATTGATCTCAATTTATGTTGTCTTATACTCTCCTAAATATCATATTCCAGTCTTGCATCTTTATGAATTCTAGATCCTATTCGCTTGTGGTGGTGATCCAAACCTAAATGTTTTTGCTTTATGCATCCTTTCTAATTTGGCCTCCAAGGCTTACTCCACTTCTTGAGTAGTTTCCATGTTTAATTAGGATTCCAAGCTAATGAAGTAAATGAGTGAGAATATTGAATCCATGGAAGTAACTATGTTGTTCTACTGCAAGTCACAAACATATTGAATTAATGTAGTGATACTTTGTTACACAATTTTAGAGAATTTCCTTCATTATTTTTCCAAATCCTTCTCAAACTCAATCCTATATGATTTGAGCTAGTTTTCCATGATAAAAAATAAATCCAATATCTCTTAGCCCTTGATCTATTCCTATTATATCTGGGTTACCATATCTTAATCACTTGTTTCATTTGATTCAGGATCTCTTTGACATCATCCCAATATTCCTTGAGGATAACTTTGACTTCTTAGATCTACTTTTCCCTCTTTTACAAATTTCTCTCCAAGGTCATCAAATCATGTTTAAGCAACTTTATTGTATTATTGATCAATTTTATTGTGCCCTTGGCTTTAATCCCTTTTAGCCTAATGTCTATCATGGTCACTTGATAATATTGAATTTGCATTTGCCCCTCTAGCTTGGAGAATTTTGGGTCCATGTGAGCCAAGTGGAGAAATCTTTCTTGTAAATCATTTTTTCTTCAAAGGTCATTTTCTATAGGCCTATTTTATCTCTTCACCTCCTTATTTTGTGTATATTCAAATACATTCCCTTGAATGTCCTTGAAGTATAGTTATGTTCTTGGATAGGTGATAGATCCAACTATCAATTGCCCTAGTGTAGGGCTATGCACTATGGGTTGTAAGAAGGGGCCAAAGGGGGGTGGTTGAGAAGTGGAATAGAAAGGTGGAAATACTATAGATAAGGTTGATTGGATGCCTACCTAAGGAGTGGATAGAGAAAATTCTATAGTTCAATTATGTTAGGTCCCTAGAGTAGGATATTCACATAGAGGAATGACATACTGGGTGCTTGCATGGAGGAAATGGTTGTTGAGGCTAATACGATGGAAGTTGGTGCTAGTGGGGTTGGTGTTAAATATAGAAAGGATATTTTCCCTCATATAGGAGGAAGATGGGTATAGGGGACTAATTTTATGCCTAGTCCATGGATACCTAAATTATTACCTTTGAAGGATTTTTCTTCTTTTTATTAACTACTAAGTAATCAATGGTACGAGAAGACTCCTGCTTATGTTGCATCAAAGTGGATGCCTAAGCCAAAATTTCTTGAGTTGGAGAATATTGTTTGGATGTCATGGTATCTATGCCCTACAAGAGAGAGTATTCTAATTAGACCATTTTATTTATCCTTTATTCTATGCCTATTATCACCTAGGTGATGGCTTCCACCACTTTTGCTTTACTACCTTCATTTGTGCCAAAGACTTATTATTTGACATACTCTTTGTCCCACCATTATTAAAATTCTATATATTCATCAATGCAACCAAACACTAGAATCATATTGCTGATCTCTTGTCACATTAACCACCATGAATTGATCTTTTCAATTTTCCATTTCCCCTTAAGAGATTTCAATTTAGGTGCATGAATTTGATAATTTGAGTCTACCTTTTCGGTGACCTTATAGAAGGTATGGTAAGGTTTCCTCCTTGATGATGGAAATTGAGATTGCTCCAATATTTTTTTTCTAATAGGAAAGTGCTTCTTTCATCCATAGAATTTTAGAGGACCTATAGGTCTGACCTAGGTTTATGTATAAACTGAGTTTTTAAATTTGATTATCCATTCTTTGAACTTCTTATCAGTGTCATACTTCAATTTTCCAAAGGTATTATAAAATTTAAATTCTTCAAGATTATTTTCTAAGATATCACAAGCCTTCCACTTTATTTTACTAACTCCTCTAAAGGTGAAGGGTAGCTTGAATAGATTGGTCTTGTTCCTTCTACAAGTTTACAAAGCATCAATGATATCCAACTGGAAAAGAACATATAAAGCAAAGCCATTTTAGATATGTGTTTCAACAACCAATATGATTGTTCATAAAAACTATGCATTTTGATCAGTGTTTGGTCTTTTGCAAATAACCAATCATTAGTGAGTTGTCTCCCCACAAATTTTTGTAAATCCCACTAAGGCATTTAGTACTTTGTACCTTAAGAGTAGTCAATGTTGGGACTAAGAAATTATCAATAAAATAATAATATGAAGAGGAAGAAGATTTTCTAAAACCTTTAATCTAGAAAAAGAGAAGTTGTGAGTGACCTAAGTCATTCCTAGTTCTTATAGCCAACCCAAGGTATAATCCTAGATGCTGGAACATGGTCAAATAAACTAGGTATTATGAATATCAAAAGGTGTGACCAATATTTTGAAATATAATTAGTCCTTTGTGAATGTTTTTTACGATGTAGTTAAAAAGTCAAGGGTCACCCTTTTCTAGCTAGGGGGTGCCTTAGATGATATGAGATCCCAATTTGAGCCTATAATAATGCATTCTCTTATTTTAGGGTGAATATGAATACCAACACCCTAGTCACATTCCTAGCACTATATTTTAGACTCTTGAGGTCTAAGAGAAAATTTGGTAACTCCTTTCCTCTTATGTTGCATCACTATGAAGATAGTAAAGATTCCATAGGATGACATTGTATAGCTCTGTGGCACTTGCAAAATTGGACACGGTGGCCCCTGCTTATACCATTAACATCTCCTAGATCAAGTGGGCATTCACAATCACTTTGAATATTCTATCAAGGGTTCAAATTTCTTGGGTGTTAGGGTTACATAGCTCAGTGTATGGGGTGATTATTTCAAAATAATTTTGTACTTTGAGCACTATATACTATGCCAAATTACTTGTTTAAATGTGGGTTCTAAAACTCTCATAACTACTTTGCTTAAAATGTTCTAGTACTCTATCTCTTAGGCTCTTGGTTCTCTTGGATAGCTTAGGATCCACTACCAAATTTGATACATATTTTATGAGCTTGGGGCCCATGGATTAAGGAAAGGAAGTCAACCCTTCTTGGCCAAAAGTGGTTGAGGAGGGATTTTGTGGGGCTAGAATGTGTTTTATCTTGGGCATACAGTTGTGGGTGCTACTCCTTTTCTCCATTACTTCTTGGACACTTGTGTAGCTTGGATGTGGATAAAATAGGGTCTATCCTCTCTTTATTGTCTAATGCTTTGGTTTTATATCAAAAATATTAATTTTAAGAAAGGATCCAAATATCGTTGTTTCCATTATAGATTTATTTTCAAGGATTTAACAGGCAAATTGGATTTAATTTCTCCATGTAGATGAGATATTTTTTTGGGCAGATATGGTGAGAGGTACTCATTGCTTCTTTGGTTTGGGTCTATTTTTTAATCCCTAAAATAATTACTCTTCTCTTGAGATATAAAAATCCTTACTCTATAAATTTTACCTCTTCTCCTACCATGAATGTGTAGCATGGCTGCCAATTTTTGATATATATAGTACTTGCCCCAGTGATACAAATATATGACCATTGCTTAGAGAGATGGATGACATGGTGTTATAAAAATAAGATCCAAATTTGGCCAATGGGGTTTGAGGCTAGGTATGATTTTCATAATGGAGAAGTGTGCTGATGAGTTAGAAAAATAGGCTAGGAGTTTACATTCATTAGCCTTACTTTCACACCTAAACTAATTATTTTTGAAGAACTTCATGGATAGTTTTAATATTTTTTGCATGTATGAATGTTTTATGCTTGAATAATAATGGAATAGATATGGAAGATAAATGTGACATTTATTATTGGTGTTTGTTACCTTTAATGCAACTTTGTCACTTTTTTTTGTGTGTTAACAAGTCATTGCTAGTTCTTACTGTGTATGCTACTACAAAAGGAACTTGCACCTATAGGATTATTCCTAAAGAATAAGGACTCCAAGAAATTCATTCAAGGATGAATTAAACTCAAATTTATGATATGATTCTTGACAAAATCAGACCTACAACCTCCTAAAATTTAGGTAGAACCTTCCTATTTTTAAGACGAATTGCACAGTCATCATAGATCTTGAATAACTAAAAGATGAACCAAACATGACATCAACAAGAAGGAATCTTAGAAGCTAGCTGGACAAGTCAACATAACAACCAACTAGTTTTACTACCACCTTTCTTGTTGACTTAGACAATTAGCTTATCTCTTTTCTAATTTAATACAACAAGAACCCTTTATTCCTACCTTAGTTATTCATTAGTTTGTTATCAGACTTATAAGTTTAGCACATTCTATTTTAGAAATAATAGCTAAATGTTATTATAAATACCATCCTATAAATTTAATAAAAATGTTTATTTTACGTTTAGTTTTGACTTTAGCATTTAGTAAAAGTTATCTACAACTAATACTGTATACTCCATGTATTTACTATAATGGCAAGCATGTCTATTTGAATTAATAAAGAAGATCATTCTCTTTTATTTACTATTATTATTTTTTGTTTATAATGATTATATAATGAATAATATTTGAGGTAAACTTAGCAGTAATTTAGGAGGGTGTTTTTATGCTGCATTAGGCTTGGCAAGGGCCCACCAAGATTGGTCACTCCCTAAAAAAATTACTATTGTTAAAATTTAGGAGTAGGATATATTATATACTTAGTTTATTTAGGTTATTTTCAGCCATAAATTATTTATTTTATTTAGGTTCTTTTCAGCCATTAATTAGTAGTAGTGTGACTGCAGTCAACCCAAAAAACTGTTAAAGTAGCCACATGCCTGTGTAGTTTCAAAATTTATTTTTGTGTGCTTGTTTTAATTTCCAAATTTTCCAAGTTTTTCTTGTTTTCTTAGGAAAGGAACCACTTATTAAATACAAGGATATATATCATCTCATACATAGCCTTGTCCCTTTTAAATTGAAACCTGATTGACAATTCAAGTGGTTAGCACAAACTCATCACTTTTTGGCACCGTTGTCGAGTAAGGTTATGAAAATAATATCCAACCTTGCAAGAGCTAAGGAATTTTTGATGCTAAAATAATTGGAGGGGTTTTTGGTCTCAATTTGAAGAAGATAAAAATAGTTCATGTCATTATCTATGAAGCAATAAGCAATTCTCAACTAGAAAAAGGTATTAAAAGCTAGGTTCTATAGTAATTTCATTGATTTTTAGGATTTTTATTTTAATATTTCTATTATTTTTGTAATTTTAACCTATTTAGGGGAAATATTAGTGAATTAATTGACCATGGGATAACCGTCATAGATTCATACACACTAACACAACCCCCAAGCTAGAAACTTTGGATGTTGAACAACAAAAAGAGGAGATTATAAAGGAGCAGGAGGACATTGGCATTTCTACTATTGAACAATAGTAAGTAGATGAGAACCAACCATTACCTTTGGAGGAAACCGTATAGACTATTGAAGGACTACATCAAAGGTATTTATCCAAATATATTTTTGGATATTCATCAAATCCAAAAATAGCTGAAGCTGTTAAGGGATATACAAATAATCAACAAGAGTAGGTTGAGTCATCAACACCTACTCAATATTCTATTTTGATATGACAATACAAATATGATTGGTGGACTCCTTGGGCTTACAACATGGTTGTATAGGAAGCACAAAGAGAATTTAGAGATACTTTCAAGTTTCCTATTCAACTGCCTAAAAGAAATACCAATGAAGGGTAAATGAAGAATACCTCTCCTTCAATTTTACCTATTTTTTGAGGTTTGGTAACTAAAGACTCATATACATTTATTTTTTATTTTGAAGTACTTTGCTACAAATATTACTATATGATTGATGCTCAAAAGTTGAAATTATTTCCATAAATATTGAAAGATGCAAAATTACAATGGTTTATGGGATTAATATACAATTTTATTCATACCTAGGAAGGAAATACTAGAATGAAGGTAGTCTTGAAGAAATACAAAGATTATTATCCTATACATGATAAAAAATATGAACTTTTCAAGATGACTCAAAAATAAGGTGAAGGACTTGAAGAATACATTAAGAGATTTAAAATTACCCTAAAAAAAAGGAAACTTTGATATTGAGAAAGACTTATTAAAGACCATATTTTTAAAGGGGCTATGAGACGATTTAATGGACATCCTTAATGTAATGGGAGGAGGAGATATATCTCATCTTCTTTTTTAATGTAGTTTGGAGTTATGTTCTAATTATTCTTGTACAATACCAACAATATACACTAATCAAATAGTGGGAACCAATGTAGGAGTCACAAAGAATGAACTCGACAACATGCTCAAAAATTTAAAAATAGAATTTTTGGGGAATTTTACCTCTTCCATGCATATGCGATAAAGGAAAATCAAATTGGAAGTAGTATATTTTCCACACTACAAAAATAAACATGTTGTACATGAACATCCATTAAATAAAATAAACATGTGCAACATATTCAATTAGTAGCATGTAATAGAAAACTATTTCCATATTTCTATAGAAAAGCATGCATTAAAAGAACTTGATCTTTAGGAGACGGATGATGTTTTCTTAATTGTATAAAGGAGGCCATTCCAAGGATACAATAAAGATAAATATCCATGTATGCCTAACCCATATGCTCCTTACAATTTTTTTTACTATAATAAAAATTGGTCCAACCCCTAATCATAATGGTCTTAGTGGTCTCAATGGCCTACTAACAACCCAAATTGGCCACAATAGGATTAGAAAAACCAACCATGGCCATAGAAGGGTTGGAAAAATTAGTAATTACCACAAAAACTATAATAACACTTGTAATACAATCGACCTCAATTTTAAGGATAAGTTCTTCAACAACCACAACAACAATACCTCTTACTTGCACCTTAAGCAAACAACAATAATGCTCCACTTAAATACCTCTTGTTCCTACTCAACCAACACTAAATCCTTATAAAATACTAGGTCAATAACATATATATTGTTGAGCAAGGTGCAACAACAGTATTGTCATTGTTGTCAACATAGTCAGATAGATCTGTTGATGTAGTGGACAGGAAGTTCAAAAGATATTCAGATGCAGAAGACAGGAGTTCAAAGGTTATTTAGAGTATGTACAGTGATTTTCTAAGAAGACCGAAGTGGCCCATATGCAAAATATCAAAGAAAAATACAAGTAAGAAAAGTGTCGCGATATCGCGACATATACAACAGGCAAGAAAAATTGTCATGATTTCGTGACATGTTGGAAGAGAGAGAAAAATAGGAAAAATTGTCGCGATTTTGCGACATGTTGGAAGAGAGAAAAATCAAGAAAAATTGTCGTGATTTCATATGTTGGAAGAGAGAGAAAAAGCAGAAAAAACTATCGTGATTTCGTGACATGTTGGAAGAGAAAAAGGCAAGTGAAAAACTGTCGCGATTTCGCGACATGTTGGAAGAGAAAGAGAAAGCAGGAAAAAGTGTCACGATTTCGCGACAAGTTCGAAGAAAGAGAACAAGTAAGAAAAGTGTCACGATTTCGTGACGTCGCATTTTCGCGACTAAAATAGGAGAGAGAAAGTCAGTTTGAAAAGTGTCGTGATTTCGCGACATGTTGCATTTTCGCAACTAAAATAGGAGAGAGAAAGTAAGTTTGAAAAGTGTCATGATTTCGTGACATGTCGCATTTTTGCGACTAAAATAGGAGAGAGAAAGTTTGAAAAAGTGTCATGATTTCGTGACATGTCGCATTTTCATGACTAAAATAGGAGAGAGAAAGTAAGTTTGAAAAGTGTCACGATTTCGTGACATGTCGCATTTTTGCGACTAAAATAGGAGAGAGAAAGTAAGTTTGAAAAGTGTTGCGATATCGCGACATGTCGCATTTTCATGACAAAAGAAAGAGAGGAAGCGTACAAAAGAAAAACTGTCACAATTTCATGACAAAAGTAGAAAGCAAGACTTCGAAGCAGAAGTGTCATGATTTCGCGACAAAAGCAAAGAAGTAAAGTACGGAAGCAAAAGTGTCATCATTTCGTGACAAAAGAAGAGAAGAAGACTTGGAAGGCAAAAGTTTTGCGATTTCACAACAAAAGCAAAGAAGTAAAGTACGAAAGTAGAAGTGTCACGATTTCATGACAAAAGTAGAGAAGAAGACTTTGAAGGCAGAAGTGTCACGATTTAGTGACAAAATAAAATAAGCTAAGTACAGAAGCAGAAGTGTCACGATTTCACGACAAAAGCTAAGTTGATGACTACGGAGGCAGAAGTGTCGTGATATCGTGACAAAAGCAAATTTGAAGTCTATGGAAGCAGAAGTTTCATGATATCATGACAAAAGCAAAGACAAAGTATATAGAGGCAGAAATGTCACGATATCGTGACAAAAGAAAAGATGAAGTCCGCGGAGGTAGAAATGTCGCGATATCGTGACAAAAGTATAGAGAAAGCATACGAAAGTGAAAGTCTCGCGATATCGTGACATGTATTTTCGTGGCAACAACAACAAAAGAAGCTATAGAGGCAAAAATTTCATGATTTCATGATAGGTCGTAAATGTGCAATTCAAGAAGGAGAACCTGACTGAAATGAGAAGTATGACAGTGGACCGACAACACTATGACATTTATAGGGGCAGTTACAAAGTGATTTCATACTGCTGAAATACGAAAGAGTGATCAAAAGTTAGTATGGCGGTTACAGGGTCTGTCCAGAATGAAATCATCAAGTGATGGATAAACTGAACATCTTCTTGAGTTGAAGCCGACGAAGACCAATGAAAGTTGACTAAAATTAGGGTTTATAGTTGTTATGAAAGCTGACTAAGATTAGGATTTATAGCCGACTAAGATTAGGGTTTTCATCATAAAAAATATTGTTATAAAAGGAGGGTTGTTTGGAGAATTGAGAAAATGGTGAAATGTGTGTGAAATACGGTCGTTGTGTGTAGAGAGCAAGTCATGTCGAATCATGCTAAGTGCAAAATTTGCAAAGATATCAGAGTGTGCAAAAGGGAGAAGATGATCGTGAAGTTCAACTGTAACGAAGCAGAGTGTGCGAAGTGATTGCGCAAAGAGAGTAGAGTGTGCAAAAGGGAGAAGATGATCATGAAGTTTGACTGTAACGAAGCAGAGTGTGCGAAGTGATTGCATAGAGAGAGCAGAGTGTGCAAAGAATGCAAAGGTGAAGAAGACCATTCAGGGTCTTGCAAAAGCAAAGGTATCTTACTGTCAAACTTATAGATTCAAATTGAAGTCCAGGTTGCAACTTGGCATCAAGGGTTGGTGCTCCTTCCAGTTGGTGCTGGTAAATCAGGGGTTGGTGCTCCTTTCTATTGGTGCAAATAAATCAGGGGTTGGTTCTCCTTCCAGTTGGTGCTAGTAAATCATGGGTTGGTGCTCCTTTCTATTGGTGCAGATAAATCATGGGTTGGTGCTCCTAGTTGGTGCTAGTAAATCAGGGGTTGGTGATCCTTTCTATTGGTGCAGATAAATTAGGTGTTGGTGCTCCTTCCAGTTGGTGCTGGTAAATCAGGGGTTGGTGCTCCTTCTAGTTGGTTTTGGTAAATCATGGGTTGGTGCTCCTTTCTATTGGTGCAGATAAATTAGGGGTTGGTGCTAGTAAATCAGGGGTTGGTGCTCCTTTCTGTTGGTGCAGATAAATTAGGGGTTGGTGCTCCTTCCAGTTGGTGCTGGTAAATCAGGGGTTGGTGCTCCTTCTAGTTGGTGCTGGTAAATCAGGGGTTGGTGCTCCTTTTAGTTGGTGTAGATAAATCAGGGGTTGGTGCTCCTTCCAGTTGGTGCTGGTAAATCAGGGGTTGGTTCTCCTTTCTGTTGGTGCAAATAAACCAAGGGTTGGTGCTCCTTTCTGTTGGTGCTCCTCCCAGTTGGTGCTGGTAAATTGATTGTAAAGTTGGTGCTTTGCAAAGGCTAGATTTGTATGGTAGTCCAAGCAGTCAATTTTTGAGGAGTAGCCACATTGGTGAACCTTGTTAAATCTTGTGTTGTGTGATGCTCGTTTGTTATACTTGTTGTATCTAGTAATAAGTTTTAATTACTGCGGTATTAAGAGCTATAAATTTAAGTTTATAGAGCTACACTGATTCACCCCCCATCTTAGTGTCATTGTAAGACTAACATATATGAGGTTGAAGAAACATATTCAATAACCTTATTGTCTTACCATGAAAGAGGAAGATGAAAATCTATTAGAAATTGATCTTCCTACTATTAAAAGATCAAAATCTATTATTGTAGCACCCTAAAATTAGCACATTTAAACCCTTAGTAAAAGATAAAAATTTGAATTTTAACTCCAAACCATCCATTAACCGCTCGTTACCCACTCCCGTCATTTTTTATGCCATTTTTAGGATTTGTTTTGACCGTTGGACGATATCGTCGACGATCAGACGAAATCATCCTAGATCTAACGAATTCATCTGGAATAGAATGTCCAGACGATTTTATCCCAAAACCAAATTTTCATAATTAGCTTATGTTCAACAGCTTCTCTAACTTGGGAAGAAAGTGTGTCTGCACGGTTAGAGTCTCCCTCATTGGAGATCTCCCAAATTGGGGTGATCTCCAACCTCCTAACCTCTCCTTAATCCTATATAAACTGGGATTTTCTTAGTTTATCCCCCTGGTTGACTGATCCCTGAACCCCCTAGCTGATTTTCCCTGCAACTTTAGTTTCTCATGCATTAGAACACCTTCGCACCATCGTTTGCATTATGTATTTCAAGTTTTCTTAAAGTAATTTTACTGTTTTTTAGCTGGAGCAAACTCAGACCGTCGTTGGTGATTCCAGATGATTTTGGACGATCCTATCATAGATCGACGATGATATTGTATTATTGGAGGTGATCTCGACTGTAGTACAGATTGGGGGCAACCAGAACCCTGAGTTTACATTCCTCATTTGTCTTCTCTATTTTACTCTGCATTAGTTTGATTTATTTTTATTTTGCATCCTGGAGTTCACCTCATTTAGCATAGATGCATGATAAAGTTAAAATAAATTATGCATTTCCTTTAATTGTTATCTAGATTTATCATTTAGGCAAGTTTACTATTATTTCTATCATTTTCCCTTGCTTTTGCAGTTGCATTTTTGGTCTTTGGTATTTGTTTCTATGATTGCAGGTTTCTGATGAATTCATCAGATCGACAATGATCTCGTCTGATCTCAAATGAGCGATTGTGATCTGAGATGATTTTGTGCAATTGCAGATAATTATGTAAGATTTGAGATGATCTGGACTTCTACAAACCATAGAATCTTCATAAAACATCTAAAATTAGGTACATTCTATCTTATTTAGCACACTTTCTGTGTTTAGCACTTATTCATGTTTTTTTGTATTCATATAAATCAGCATCGACATATAGAATAGCTTAGATTCATCTTGGACAAACCTAGGAATTGAATGATTGAATATAAAAATGAACACATCAAACCCATTCTCAACCTAGGCATGGAAACTGCCACTCAAAGTTTCCTGGTGAACCCATCATCTATCGAAAATTCACCCTTATACCCCCTCCCCGAGAGGTGCGACCTTCAAAGGGCCTCTCAGTCTGAGGTATTGTCCCATCCTTCTCGCATCCCCATTTCGGGTGCATATCATATTTCCTGAAGGTAAGGATGCAAAAAATTTGGAGCGATACATTTTTGGTGAACCCGACGTGAAAACTAAAACCTTTTGAAAACAATCCAAAAAAAAAAAATTATTAACATCTAGAATCATCAAACAAACAATTAAAGTTGCATATCATATTTAGATGGTAGATTATAATAAAAGATGAGTTGTCACCATTAATGTTGAAAATCAATTAACAGGCATAGAGATTACTTCTGTGCTTAGATTACCTCAAACAAATAGGGTTCAACCTTTGTGGGACGAACTTGATAGGAGATTGGGTATCATTGAAGCTAGGTCAACAGAACCTAGGCAAATTAAGAGGTTTGTCCTAGATAGAATCCTAGATCCTGATCAGGTGAATTTGTACCATGAACTTCAGAGAGATTGCCATAGGTGGTTAGCAGATAAAAGAGCACTTGTGTCTTCTAAATTGTACACCTTTGAGGAATACCTCGACAACACAGTTATAGTACATAAATTTTTATCTCGTATAGAGGATCAAGAGGTCATTCTTACGGATAGAAAGAGATGGAATAGAGTTCCTAGAGCTGTGTTATATCGAGAGTATTACCATGAAATTTATTTCTATAGGTCAGAGTCTAAAACAGATAATATCACCATAGCACATTTTGTCAAATTCTTGAAAAACCATTTCCAATTTGAAGAGGAGCATTTCATGACTCCTGATGAACTTGATCCTATTAACGATATCCATAAACTATTTATAGAAAACTAAGCTATTCTTTTATTATTATTATTTCTTGCATTCAGTATGTTGTTTGTTATCTTTATAATATTATTATAAAAACAAAAAAAAAACAAAAAAAATAAACAAAAAAAAATAAAACAAAAACAAAACAAAAATATAACAAAAATTAAAACATTTTCTTTTAACTATTATAGTAGGTATATAATTAAAATATATACCTCCCAAACTTGTCACATATATATATATATATATATATATATATATTCTAAAATCTAAGTTTAAGAATAATGACTAGACTTAGGAATGGAAAACAGACTGAAGTAGAAGAAGATTGGTTAGGAAAACCATAAAATAACCCAGATGTCCTTCTTGAAGACCCAATTCAGGAAGAAGGAACCCTAGACCAACCAGAATAAGATTTTTCTAAAGGAAATGAACAAAGAGAAATTGTTAGAAAGGAAGGATCCTCATCCCCTAAAATGTCTCTGGGAGGAGCTGTTACTTTTGAGAACATGGAACATTTTTGGAAGTTCCTCAATACTAAAATTGGCACTCTTAGTAGAGCAATCCATATGGACAAGGATAAAATTAGTGACACTCAAGCAACCCTAGAATAAATATATCACACATGCACTAATCCCTTGTCCTTCATTGATCAAGAAAGTGATCAAGCTGGACCATCCAATTTGGATATGGCCACTATAATCTAGAACATGCAACAACAACAGGTTACCCAACCACCTAGAGTGCCTGTTACCAAGTCTAGAGTTATTCCCACATAAAAGAAAACTTCATTCACTGCTCTATTTCGCCAATATATTGATCAACATACTTCAAATCAAAAAAATCCCAAAACAAAACCAAACACCAATTTCCAACAATCTGGGATACAACATAATGCTACTACAAATATTCTTCATAATACTCTCCCTACCAACCATTTGCATAATAGCAATATAGCATCTAATCCTTACATCACGCCATCATACGCTCATAAATCCCATACTCATGTACCACCGAACCAATATGGTGGACAAACTAGTAATCTAGAAACTATGGTGAAATAATTAGTTTCCCGCATGGACTAGATAGATCCCTACCGTCCCTCGTACAATTATCAAGAGATGTGTAGTCAACCTCTAGATCCTATAGTTGTAGCACAACCGTATCCTAAATACTTTCCTATGCCTGTCCTACCTATATACAAAGGAACCAAAGATCCCATACAGCATCTTCGTATGTTTAGGATAACATGTCATGATATATCACATGATGACTTTTTATTACTAAAAATGTTCCCAAAAAGTTTAGGAGGCATGGCATTAGAGTGGTATTATCAATTACCCACTCATTCTTTGAGGAATTTCAAAGAAACAATCGAGTCTTTTGTTCATCAATTTAGTGCCTACATTGAAAGGCATGTAACCATTAAATATTTGTACAACTTAAAACAAGACAAAGATGAATGTTTTGTTGATTTCCTAGCTCGGTGGAGATAGTTGATAGGAAAATTGTGCTTTATGTTACCTTATCAAGAAATTTTGGATATCTTCATCAATAATTTACAAGAATAACTATCCTATGAGTTATCAACTACTACCTTGATCACCTTCGATCAAGCTATAGACTTAGCTCGAAGAGTGGAAGATGCTCTCATTAGGAGAGGTCAAATTAAAAAGAAATATGATGAGAAAACATCCAAAAATCAATATAAAAATAAACAAGTTGTGGGTGATGGAGTCACTGATAGTAGAAATATTGCTACTATTAATGCTACGAAGACAATGGAGAAGTTTATACTGAAACCTCCTGATAAACCACCTCAAGAATTTACTAGGTTAAATCAACCTTTATCAACCATTCTTCGACAATTATTAGAATGATATTTGATTCAATTACGAAATATCCAGGAACCTGATCCAACTATACCTGGATACAGAGCTGATTTACATTATGATTTCCATAGAGGACCTGGACATGCTACCAACTCTTGTAAAATATTAAAACATAAAATACAAGACTTAATTGATAACAATGAGATGGAGGTGCAAGCCTTTCAACCTAAACAAAATCCTCCTAATAATTCTCAAAAGAACATCCCCCAAAATCAGAATCAGAATGCCAATCAATCATTAGACATATTTCAACATCCTTTACCAAAGCATGGTAAAGAGGTGGCTAATCAAATTGAGCATCATAATGTTCCCCATCCTACCCAATATGTAGGGACTATTAGTGGACATTTACCTACTCATGATATGCAAATATTTGACACAACTTTATCCATGGTTACGACCAGGCCTCTATATAATATTCGGACACCTGATCTTAGTGATACAGAATACGATACTGATAGTGACATTGAAATCACATCAAATCAATAGAATAGTTTTGAATATGAATCAGATGCTATTCAACCTATCACAAATTCTATGGTTTCAAAAGAACCATTTCCAAGAAGAGTCACTACTAGACCATCTTTTCACCAATCACTTTCTAATGAACAATCCATAAATGCTAGACCAAGACCCATTCATCATCCGCAAAATAATATTGTAGGTACCATCAGAGCTGTTACTCGATAACAGGCTCAAAAATCTCAACAAGATCAAACTTAGAACAAGGGATCAACTCCATTTGTTTTGAAAGTTCCTAATAAAGGTAATCATGCACCTAATGTTCAACCTAAAACTCCTTATAATATTAATGAACAATTATCAAATACTACAGCTAGAATTTCCCTTTAGGACCTTTTAAGATGTTATCCTACACATAGGGATGAATTAATGCTCACATTAAGCCAAATGATGGTACCATAAAATATTCAACCTGAAGCCATGGCCAATACTATCATAACTTGAGAATTCCATTGTGTTGACTTCTGAGATAGAGATATACCGCACCATAGTTTACATAAGGATAACCCCTTATAAATTAGTGCCCTAATTGGAGATGTAGCAGTTAAACAAGTCTTGATTGATAATGGTTCATCTTTAAACATTTGCACTTTTGACTTATACCAAAGATTTTGGTTTAGAAGTGATGAAATGAAATGAACTGATATGATCATAAAAGACTTCAATGATGAAACACAAGAAACGTGTGGAGTTATTACCATCCCATTGCAGGTTGGTCCAAGAACCTTGGATACGACTGTGTTTATTATACATTGCCCTACATCATACAATATACTCTTGGGTTGCCCTTGGATCAATGCAATGTGAGCTGTTCCTTCAACTTTACAATAGTGTGTTAAATTCAAATTTAAGAATCAGTTGGTTACCATTCATGGTGATCCTAGACCCTTTGATATGTGTGCTTTGGCAAAACCTATTGGAGTTCAATTTTACCTTGCTCTGTCATCCACACATCCTAATTCTAATCATCCATCTAAATGTGTGAAACACACACCCATAACATCATCTACTTTTTCTCCATCAACTACACCTCTACATATAGTTCAACCATCTTCCAAAAAAACCACATTAGGACCTCAAAAAGATCCTAAACCCACAACCAATGATTCTTGTTTTACTCCTATAACTTCCATACCTATATAATCATCCATAGACATCCCTACAACATCTACACCTACCAGAGGCAGATTTTTTGCATCCAAAGATGTAGGAAAAGTTCCTTCTACCTCTTACGCTCTTATTGATGAGCTCTTACCCAATTTATCTAAAATTATTATATAAAAAAACAAACGATGCTATACAATATTCCCTTATTTTAAATAATTTTCCACCCTCTCCTCGTACCTTGGGCCTCCCACAGCCTATGGGAAGTATTTACCAAGTCGGGAGCTGTGCTTTTATTTATAAGGGATATGACTGGGGAAAAATACCTAGAAACATCAAGACACATTATGATGGATATGCTCGATGTTATTTTACTAATGAGTATATTAAAGCTAAGCCTATAATTCTTAAATTGGGATATAAAGGGAAAGGTTTGGGACCTTTCCAAAATGGTATGAAAGAACCTTTTGAGGTAGAACCATGGCTCGCCCGATGTGGTGTGGGCCTATTTCCTAGTAAAGGTCAGCCCTTCCAATTTGAGGATGATGACCATCTCATGTGTTACCAAGATTATTTGGATAAACATGATGCCTTGCATTTAATGAATAAGCCATTTACGTGTAATATGCTATCCATAGCTTACCCTGAGATGATCACTAAATCCGATGATGAGTTGGATGGAGATATCTTCCATGATGTATCCATTGAGGAATTATTACATAACGAATTTTATTTTGATGGCTCTATACCTAGTATAGCCTAGCTTGAGGCCATGACTCCTCAAGATGAATTATCCAAGCTAACCTCGGAAGAATTACAATAATTGGGCGTTTCACTGGCCCCACCTAATTTTGAGAGAGATCTACACATGGAAGTAGAAAATGTCATAAAAATTAACATTGGAACCAATGATAACCCTCACATAATCAACATTGGATCAGAATTGAGTCAAGACAAACAAGATAAATACATTGCATTTCTTAAAGACTATGAAGATGTCTTTGCTTGGACATATGAAGATATGCTAGGATTAGACCCTTCCGTAGTTATGCATCACCTAGTAGTCCATCCGGATGCTAAACCTGTTAAACAGAAACTTAGAAAAATGCATCCTAAAGTGGCCTTACTAGTCAAAGGGGAATTAGAAAAACTCCTGAAGGTTATTTTTAAACAAGACATTGATTATGCTAAAGGGTTTGAAGAATGCAGGTGCAACATATCAACGAGCCATGACTTATATCTTTCACGATATGATGCATGATATTATACATGATTATGTAGATGATATTATAGCTTGTTCCATAAAAGAAGATGATCATTTAGATAAATTGAGAAAAGTATTTGATCGATTAAGGGAATATCTTATCCGATTGAATCCAACCAAATGTATATTCAGAGTTAAGTCCGATAAATTATTGGGGGTTATAGTTTCTTTACGTGGCATTGAAATTGACCCTCTCAAGATCATGGCTATCATTGATATGCCTGCACCCACAAATATATCTGAATTACGAAGTCTACAAGGTAAGCTTCAATCTATTCGTCGCTTCATCGATAAGTTGGCGGACAAAATAGGATCCTTTCTTAAGCTTCTTAAGAAAGATGTCTCTTTTCATTGGGGCGAAGAATTTCAGGATGCATTTGAACTCCTCAAACAATATCTCCTTAACCCACATGTGCTTTCACCACCTAGACCTGATCGCCCATTTATCTTGTATATTTTTGCTTCAGATTTTGCATTAGGAGCTATGTTAGCTCAACTTGACGATGAGAAAAGAGAGCATGATAATTATTACATTAGCCAAACCTTAATCAATTATGAAACCCACTACACAACATTAGAAAAACTATGTCGAGCAATCATATTTTCTACACAGAAATTATGCCATTATATGCTCAGTTAGAAAACGTATGTTATTGCTAAATTCGATCCTTTGCGATATCTCATGAGTCGACCGTACTTATCTGGTCACACATCAAAGTGGGTTCTTGCACTAAGTGAGTTTGAACTCATTTTTATAGGACAAAATTTTGTTAAGGGTGAAATTAAAGCAGATCAGTTAGCTGCTGCACCCTTAGAGTCTACCCATCCCCTCATCATTGAGTTTCTTGATGAATGCCTTAAATTAGAGGTAGACCATCCAGAGCAATGGTCCCTATACTTTGACAAAGCTCGATGCATGAGTGGGGCTGGTGTAGGTATTATTTTAATATCTTCATAAAAACATGTTATACCTCTGTCCTTTAAATTAACGTTTGATTGTACTAATAACACTACTGAATATGAGGCTCTAATCCTTGGATTACAACCTGCCTTGGCACTAAAAATTAAAGATCTATTGGTTTTTGATGATTATCAACTTGTCATAAATCAAATAAATGATGTTTATCAGACCAGAGATGATAAATTATGTCCATATAAAGCATATGTCTTATAATTAATATCTTTATTTGATCAAGTTACCTTGGAAGCTATTCAATAAACTAGCAACCATGCGACTGACGCTATGGTTGCAGCTGCATCTCTTTTGCCCTTGGAGTTAGATGACGAATATGCTACCACATTATTCATTGAATCTAGGAACATGCTTCAAATAAATCATGCTTAGAACCTTTGGATGTGTTTCTAATAAATGAAACTACTCCTAAACCTTGGTACAATGATATATTTACTTTTCTTCAAAATGGGACCTTCCTTGAAGGTTGTAATAGCAACCAGCATCGATTATTACGTAGACGAGCAAGTTGCTTCGTAATTATTGGCAATACGTTTTATAGGAGATATTTTGAAGGCATCTTATTGAGATGTTTGAATCTAGAAGAATCTAGATTAGCTTTGAGTGAAACCCATGATGGATCTTATGTGGGACATTTTAGTGGTAGCGCCATTGCTAAGAAGCTCCTTAGGATAGGATATTTTTGGCCTACCATGGAAAATGATGCACATGTTTACGTGCACCATTGCGACAAGTTCCAAAAACATGTTGACCTTTTCCATGCACCTACACAAGAGCTACAGGCTATTTCATCTTCTTGGCCCTTTTCAAAATGGGGCTTAGACATCATTGGAAAAATCAACCCTGTGTCATCTAATGGAAACAAATTCATCATAACCGCCACTGAGTATTTCATGAAGTGGGTTGAAGCTATGCCCTTAGCTTCTTGCAATGGAACCCAAGTTTCCAAATTTATTTTTAATAAAATTATTTGTAGGTTTGGAATTCTTGCAAATCTTATCTCGAATAATGGAACTTGTTTCAAAAATAAATATGTCAAAAATATAAAATTCAACATCGTTGGTCCACTCCCTATTATCCTTAGGGTAATGGCCAAGTAGAAGCATCTAATAAAATATTAATTAAAATCCTTAGAATACTGGTCAATAAATCTGGCCGAGATTGGCACATTCAACTATATCCTTCTTTGTGGGCTTATCGAACTAGTGTTTGTACTCCCACGGGAACTTCACCTTTTGTTTTGGTTTATGGCGTTGAAGTAGTTTTTCCCTTTGAATTAGAAGTTCCTTCTTTGGCTCTGCTACTTCAAGATACTGAAGTAGGAGATGAATATCGTGTTGGCAGACTTAGTCTGGAAATCCTAGATGAGAAGCGCATCAATGCTTTGGAGCATCTTCGAGCCTACCAAAATAAGCTTAAACGAGCATACCTCAAGAAAGTTCATCATCGATCCTTTGAGATCGGTGACCTTGTCTTAAAATAAAATAAAAAAATACTAATGCAACTAAAGACCTTAAAGGTAAATTTGATCCCAACTGGCTTGGACCGTATATCATCACTGCTAAAATTGGATTGGAAGCATACCGATTAGCTACCTTAGATAAAGAACCTATGAAAATTATGCATCTTAAAAGCTATTATGCATAAATCTGGTCATTTCATCATTCTATATATTGTTATTTTGCATATTGTTTCATTTTAGTCATCCATATAAAAATTTCAAAAACAGTAATAGTATTTATTCTTTCAATTCATAAATTAAAAACTTCAAAATCATCAAAATATTCAAAAAACATCTTGTATTTTTGCACTTGTCAATTCTTGAAGTATTGCAGTTATATTTTCAATTATTTTGGATAAATTAGCATTTATTTGGAATCCTGCACTTTCACACTCACATGAATAAATATATTGATTTTAATTGGTATGATTATTAATCTCTCTTATATCAAAGTCCATAGTTGAATTAAATAAAGTTTTGAGCATAGAGAACTGATCTTGTTATTTACTTGAACCAAGCATATCTTTTCACATTAAAATGATTTCATTGCAAATTCGATATGATGCTACATAGTAGAAATGGTTTCTTGAGTGAAAAGTTTCCCCTGCTATCCTATCATGCACATGGTCTAGAATCTTTGATAATTGACAAAAGGACAAGCTCACCCATACCCAAAATAAAAATCCATTTCTCCACAACCAATCCGAGCAAGTATCCCTAGTATAGAAAGAAAAATAAAAGTCAAAGAAAATGAGAAAAAGAAAAATATTATTTTGTACCATCACAACAATATTTCAGCATTGTCTCAGTTCCAAGCAAAAATACAAAAAAATAAAAAATAAAAAAGAAGCAAAAGAGAAAATAAAAACAAAAAGCAATAAAATCCCTTTCCCTACCCCTTTAAAAATAAAAGAAGGGTGAATGAGCTTGAATCCCTGGAATTATCAATTATTCGAAAACTGTGAGGTAATCCCCATAACAGGTGGTTTGTGCCCAACCCGCTTGGCCTTAGGTAATCCCTAGCATGGTGATATGTTTGTCACATTAGTGACATTCTTTTGTATAGACCTACGTCGGCTTATGGATTAGCTAGCTCTCGAAGACCTGATTTACATAGTAGTCTGGTATGGTTACATGCATATAAATCATGGTCAACGAACCCTTATTTGGTTAATTTAAATTACTTGTATCAAATTATCTTGCTCAAAATTGGTTAATGAACAAAACAATTGCACACACATTTGTATTTGAGAGATTTTGTATCATTATGATAAATCAAGATCGACAATGAACTCACATCTGCACATGGGGTTCCTTATAAATCTACATTTTGTCTTTGAGATAATCTAAAATATTTATGCAAATATTTTGGAATAATTTCATCTTCTTATTTCAAAGAACATCTATTTAGTATAAAAACAATTACATACATATTTATTTCCAAAATCCAAAACTTCTTTCAAAAACATGCAATAAAGTCACATTTCTTTATATATTCGACTTCCACAATGATGGTATAGTTCCAAAACCTAAACTAGAATTTTATGCCTAGTGCAAGTCCTTATTTTATATTTTGTTTATTTTAAAAATAAAAAAACAATCATGCAATAAAACTATTATATCAATTTCCTTTTTGGATTTCGCGATGATGGTATAAGTCTATACCTATAATTCTATGCCTAGCGCAAACCATTTTTCTCATTTTATTTCCCATTCATTTTAAAAACATATGGCTTACATCATTATGTTACACAATTGTGCTTTAAAAATAATGCAAATTTTTCTACTTTCATTTCATTATGTCAACATTCAATTTTGCAATGATGGTATAATTCCTAGGGAATTATTCAAAAAATTTATCACACTTAGGAATTTATGTCTAGCAAAAATCATATTTTTTTTATATTTCATGCACAATATTTTCATGGAAATCTAAAAACAAATCATCACCATCATCATTTTCATCATCACAACACAAAGTCTTAAGATAGTCTCTTAAGCACTCTTTTACTTTTAGCAATATTTTTATATTGGGATTAGCTTGACGACCTAGCAAGCGGTGACTCAATGAAATGGTCTATAACAGCGACAATGTCCTTAGAAATTATTGTTAGAAGTCCCTTTTATTTTTCATCAAATCACACCACAAAACAACCAATTTGTTTACATCAAATTATTTCATTTAAATTTTACAGCATGACATCAAATTATAATATTTTCAAATGACATAATTACATAAATAATCAATCAATAATTCAAACATTAAAGCATCATACAACATATACACAAGTCATATCATCAAAAATACCATATATATATCAACAAATTATGTACATCATATCAAAACTGGATTGGTATGCCACAATCTATACCCTGGCATACTCAATCCTCCCAAAAATATATATATAATCCATCTATAGTAGCTAGCCTCGAGAAGCCCTTGAGCTCTCAGCATCATCTCCTCTCCCACCCTAGAATGGAGGAGGTGGTCCCATAGAGGTCCATGTCGTGTCTCGGGTCCTCACCATCGATCGTGAGGATGTCCTCACCGATCCCACCCTGATCGGATCCATAATGCCAATTGGTAGTTGTATCCTCTGGCCCTCTAGAACCAGCTGGTAGTACACTCCTTGATAAAATGTAGTCTGATCCATAGATCGCACCAACTCCTACATGCTTAGCCCTTCGCTCTACGTCCTGAGCCATGTAGCCTCATCCTGTAGTGTCTACACTTGAATCTGGAGGTGAGCATTCTTAGCCCAAAGAGCCACCATCTCGTTGCTCTCCCCCACCTCAACACCCTTGCCCTTATCAGGCAACGGTGGACTCTCCCCCTACCGAGAAGGGAATCTCTCCTCCCTACTCCCTGTCTGCTATGGTCTCTGTGGAGCTTGTGGCATCCTTTGGTGTCTCTCCTATAAAGACCATCACTGCTCTCTCCCTCCATGACATCACGTTGCCTCAATGGCTACTTGGCACTGCTTCCCCATCCATCACACAACGGTGTGCACCGGACCCTATGCCCTCGTCATTCAAGGAGGGTGGATGCCTGTGTACTAGGAATCATATCCATCAGTGACCCTAGCATCGTCCCCATCCACTAGCTGAATAGGGCATCATCCATGTCCTAGCTCCAAAATCGTTACATATCCAGAGCCCCACTCAGTGTGGTATTATCCTGGATAGTCTAGGAGTAATCATAATCCCTAAGTGAAGGGATCCCCTGTTGTAGACCAAACTATCACAAAACTTGGTCATAACAGTGGAGCTATAACTCTCCCCACTCCATCCTCAGCTAGTAGACTCACCTGATGCGAGCCAGCTCCTACCCATCCTCTGCCCACCCTGGATGCTCTCTCCATGGCCTCCAGGTGATATGGTTAGGGATGAGTTTGTCTAGCAACCTCTGTGACATCAACAGATCTATCTGTCGCTGTGACCCTCTTTGGAGCCACCAAAAGAAAACCTGGGGCCTTTCCCAGTCAACCCCTGTCAGTGGGAGTCCTACTGGTCTTCGCACCACGATGTGCTCCCAGCATCAAACTTGTAGCAGGGATGTCAAAACCAGATATCGACCTCCCTTCTATACGACCCCATGAAGGATCCTATACAAACAACATAGTACAAAGCTACCCCATGCAAATCTATACCTATGGTCTCTCATGTCACAGACCACATCTAAAAGGAGCCATGGTAATTTGCACCCACTCTAGTGGCACAACAGTAGGCCACCCACTATCCCTGCCAACATCTGAGTCAACCTAGATGCCCTAGGCATCTGCTTGAGAGACTCGATGTTCACTCTGTCCTTCTCCAAGGTGAAGCTCAAATCTTTGCACAACCTCATCATAGCCTAGCCCTGATTGGCCATAGGAGTCATCAACCGTCCCTGTATGGGGATCCTCAAGATCCTCCATATGTCCTCTAAAGTGGGAGCCATCTCCCTTTCAATAAGCAGAAGCAGTACGACCCTAGATATCATATCTCTACTAGGGCTGTTAGTAGCCCCATGTCTGTCGATATTTGTGGCATCTCTACCACATGTTTTAGTATGACCTATGTCAGTCGGTCTCACTCTGCCTGGTCGAGCGTGGCCATGTCATCCCTCAACCCCATATATTTCTATTTTTGACTCTTTAGTAATCCCCTCTACAAAATAAACAATAAAACAATAAAATTCATTAATAAAACAATTATTAAAATCAATTACATGCAATTCAAACAAGATTAATTTCATAAAAAATATGATATCATCCACCATTGGATGATATCATCCTAAATTGGGTCAAATCATCCTTGGTAGGATGAAATCATCTCCGATTTCACAACTTGGCGATCATCCCTTTTTGGACAGGATCGCCCATAGACGAAATCGATGATCTAGGGACGATTTCGACGAAATTGGGATGATTTCGTCCCGACATCATCGACGACCTAAAAATGGTTGCGATGCCCCAAAATAATCAAAATTTACATAAAAAATTACACAAATCAAATTAAAACATACTTCACTAGGTTTAGATTCTTACCCGTAGTCCGCATCGAACCTCTATCGATCTGTGCACTGTTTCGACCATTTTTTTTGCAAAGCTCTAAAAATAGTAAAAATGAACAGTAAAAATGAATTAGGGTTTTACCCTATTTTTCTTAATTTTATTTAAAAACAACAACATTTTTAATTTTGATTTTCCATGCTTTTACCTCAAACGTTCGATTTGGGTAAAAACACAGAGGGGGCACCATAGTCAACAGTCGTACGATTCGACCTAGAATCGTCATCTAAAAAATTGAGTAAATTTTTTCTTTCTTGTAAAATGGGAAGAACTCGTCTTTAACGTATTTTCTTTGGAAAATTCTCTAAAGAGGGGGCAAAATGTAGCACCCTAAAATTGGTGTAGTTAAACCCTTAGTAAAAGATAAAAATTTGAATTTTAACTCCAAACCGCCCGTTAACCGCTCGTTACCCGCTCCCCTCATTTTTTGTGCCATTTTTAGGATTTTTTTGACCGTTGGATGATATCATCGACGATCAGACGAAATCATCCCAGATCTGACGAATTCGTCTGGAATATAACGTCCAGATGATTTTATCCCAAAATTGAATTTTCATAATTAGCTTATGTTCAACAACTTCTCTAACTTGGGCAAAAAGCGTGTCTACGTGGTTAGAGTCTCCCCCATTGGAGATCTCCCAAATTGGGGTGATCTCCAACCTCCTAACCTCTCCCTAATCCTATATAAACTGGGATTTTCTCATTTTATCCCCCTAGTTGATTGATCCCTAAACCCCTTGGCTGATTTTCTTGCAACTTTAGTTTCTCATGCATTAGAACACCTTTGCACCATCGTTTACATTGTGTATTTCAAGTTTTCTTACAATAATTTTACTATTTTTTAGTTGGAGCAAGCTCGGATCATCGCTGGCAATTCCAGATGATTTTGGATGATCCTATTGCAGATCGAAGATGATCTCGTATGATTGGAGGTGATCTCGACTGCAGTCCAGATTGGGGGCAACCAGAACCCTGAGTTTGCATTCCTCATTTGTCTTCTCTATTTTACTCTGCATTAGTTTGATTTATTTTTATTCTGCATCTTGGAGTTCACATCATTTAGCATAGATGCATGATAAATTTAAAATAAATTATGCATTTCATTTAATTGTTATCTAGATTTATCATTTAGGTAAGTTTATTATTATTTCTATCATTTCCCCTTGCTTTTGTAGTTGCATTTTTGGTCTTTGGTATCTGTTTCTATGATTGTAGGTTTTTGATGAATTCGTTAGATCGATGATGATCTCGTCTGATCTCAGATGATCGACTATGATCTGAGATGATTTTGTGCAATTGCAAATGATTATGTAAGATTTGAGATGATTTAGACTTCTACAAATCATAGAATCTTCATCAGACATCTAAAATTAGGTATATTCTATCTTATTTAGCACACTTTTTGTGTTTAGCACTTATTCATGTTTTTTTGTATTCATATAAATTAGCATCGACATATAGAATAGCTTAGATTCATCTTGGCAAAACCTATGAATTGAATGATTGAATATAAAAATTGAAGAACATGGACTTATACTGAGAGGGGGGGGTGAACAGTATAGGACTTAACCAATTAATAATTTTAACTTTAGATAGCAGTGGCATCAACACAACATTAATCAAGACAGAAAGCATCACACATTGAAGACCCATTTTTAACGTGGTTCACCCAAAATGGTTGGGCTACGTCCACAAAACTTTTCTCTAAAAGTTATCTCAAAGTTCTTTGGGAATCCTTCCCAATTACAATATTTATGAGCCCAAAGGAGATACCTTCCTCTCTGTTCTGGATATGATCCCTCAGAAGATCAACTACCTCTACCTCTTGCCAGCACGTGGAACTCCTTTCCATCGAAGACCTCCTGTCCTCAATGCTTAGCCTAAGAGACCTCTGCATTCTATGATCACGTCCATAGTAGCTCAAAAACCTGTACCAAACAAAGTCAGTTAGTCTAGTACAAGTATTCCTTTGTCTATCAGATCTGTCCAACTCTTGAAAAAATCAATCCTCTACATACAAGCCTTCTCAAAGACTTGCCAACTATCCTCAGGTTCTTCTCATAGAACCAATGCACCTCTGTCCTCAAGTTCTCTGATAGAACTATCAAACTCAGCTCACAAGTCCTCTGCTAGGACCTGTCCAAATCTGCTCACAAGTCCCCACCGAAACCTATCCAAAAACTACTCACAAGTCCCCACCGAAACCTGTCCAAAAACTGCTCACAAGTCCCCACCGGAACCTGTCCAAAAACTGCTCACAAGTCCCCACCGGAACCTGTCCAAAAACTCAGCAAGCTCACCAAGAAAAAATTTCTTAGTAGGAAATCACAAAGTGAATTGTTAGAGACCCAATGTGATTTGTCAAACTCATAGAAGCATAAAGAGAATTGTTAGAGACTCAATATGTTCTATACTCAAATCCCAATCTCAAAACTCAACTCAAATCAACTCAGCTCAATCTCAATCTCAAATCTGAAAACTCAACTCAATATCTAAAATGGATAAGAAAGAATGTTTTCTTTCAAGAACATGAAACCCCAACAATTGCCAACTATGCAAAGAATCACATAACAATGATACTCATGTTATTTTCACCATCAATTAGGGTTTCAACAACAATGCTCATCAAACAAGGTTTAGTCAACCAACACCATTCAACTCAACATCAACCTTGAAGCATTCAACCAATCATCACAAGAAAATGAAACAAGTAGAAATCCTTTTCCCTCCAAATATATTTGAACAAAATAGCCACCAACACAATATCACCAAATGCAAAGAATAACTTGCTCAAATCAACTTAATGGAGTAAGCCCAATATCATGAATCAAGTAAAGTAATAACTTGATCAAACAACCTCTATGGAAGCAACTCAACCATCAAACTCAAAACATCCAACCAAGGGTTCCACCAACTCAATGCAAGTAGCTAGACTCACAAATATAAACCCTAGTGCACAAAGCTTCCACTATCTCAAAACCAAAAATTATGCATTCACCAAAAACTCTCCTTAAGGATAACAATGCATAAGTAGTCTTCAACAAACCGGAAAATAGGATTTACACCTAGCCAAAGGATACCTAGTAGAATACCTTTTCACTCCAACCTTATTTCAAAAAACATACACCAATCATACTCATAAGAAGAATGTGCCCATACCTTATTGGAGTAGAAGATAATTGAACCTTCAAGCTATCACCACACACAAATCTCAAACTTCCAACCAAGTTAGGGTTAGAATAAAAAGAAATGAGCAATAATATAAACTTCCTTTATTACACCTTTTAGCTCCACTTCTTTAAACACAACCACCATAACATGGCAATAAATCAACAATCACAGACTCACACATTATACCTCCATTTTTAATTTTAGCATAGCAAAGAATTATCTTAAAAATACATCCAAAGAAATATGCC